>FR997768.1:6742500-9217500 GCA_905475315.1 Autographa pulchrina
TACTTTTAGTACCTACTATTACAAAAATAAACACATTTATTTTTCTTTGAATAGTATAGTATTTAAAATAAGAACGGAATTAATATTGTTTTTTTTTTTGTAAGTAGCTTGATAACATGATTGCGTTCGTAATCAAAATCTTGAATGTCAAAATAATATTGTTTGTACCCTCATAATGATGTCGTACGATAAATCCGGTACCCTCATTACGCGAACCTTTTTACATTGAGTTAATATTTTAAATAAACTGTGTCGTGGTGGGTACCGAAGACAAGCAGTTGTCAAAAATGATAAACGTAGATTTCAAAGACAACAGTTCGATTATTTGCAATCTATAAGACATTGGTAGTAATAGTTTAATTGGTCGGTTGTTTTTTTTTTAAATACATTTTTCAATCATCATCATCATTAGGCCTTAGACATCTTGACAGATGATTTAAGCAGCGCCTACGCGAGAGGAGCATCGTCGCTCGTGGCTAAAGAGACCGATCCTCTCAATAATTCCATCATAAATAGTGCTTTTGCTTGTCAATTTCATTATTTTGCTATAATTAAATACGCCTTGAAATAGCTCTTATTTTGTTAGTATCCGAGTGCATTTCATTTTATTACATAGAATATATTTTCAATTTTGCTATAGAATCCAGTTATTTCCTAGAAACAGTTTATTTTAAGAACAAAATCGCCTACTACATACGACTAAAGTATGATTCTATATTATTCATAACATTTATAAGTTAGGTACAAAATTACAACACCAAAATCAAATTAACGATAAATTTCGCACTAAATTTTAATGTCATTAAACACATAACTCTGCGGCAAGTTCGACATCATTGTTGTATATCAGTCCCAAAGGGATGGCTATGCGTCAGCCACTTAATTTGTTGTGCCATTCGATAATTATAGGTAACTGAAGCGTGATTGAGCGCCTAGCTACTAATTTAGCTAGGTTAGGCTGCAGTCACTGACTATACATACGTCTTTATCTCGTTGATGTGCTCACCCACTGTGTAATGACAAGACACTAGCGCTATAGACACAAGAGGCATTTGGGGCCTATTCAACGTGTATTATCCTCTATCGGTTTCCACCATGCACGCAGCCTACAGTTGGCTTGTTCCCTATTGTTACCGATTGTTAGTTATCGTATAAGTGTTATTATATTATTACTCTATTGTTCAGAACCCGATAGGATGGGAGATAATTTAATGGAAATGCTTCTAATATTGTAGGGGATATCTAATTCCAGATCAGTAACTTAACTAACTTAAAACGAAAACGTTATTATATTACATTATGCAAAGTATTTAATGTCTAGTCGAATTAAATTTCTGAGAAATAAATTGCTCATTATAAAAGCTGTGGCCGAAAAATATCGATTTTAGTTTCGACTAGCCTCATAGGACCCACATATCTGGAATCAAAAGACGAAATTTAATAGATACGTCAATTCGGGGAGAAAGGGAAACGTTGGCCGCAGCCTCCCCAGAGGGCGAACATTTTGACCGTAATCAGGCTAATGGACAAACCCTGTGTCCGATCCGCACAAGAGGTTCTATTCAACTGACACTTTAACAACCTTATTTTGTTTATATACAGTTACTTAGTACTTTAGCTCTGTTCAATGAGACTCTACGTCATTAATAAACCAATTTATTGGCTTGAGTCCGCTATTGTCTTGGCTGTGAATAGACTTTGTCTTCTTGAGTGAGATCGGTGGTTTAATTAGTATTTATTTGATACTATTATATTATATTGCTTGCTAATATTGCCTTACAGCAAACAATAAGATTTGTATGGATTTTATGTTATTTGATAAGTTCTAGACAGTTTCGATAAGGAGTACCTACATAATTTTAAGCCAAAAAGACTTGACTTGACTTGACCTGCCCACTAACATTTATTTATTAAAGACACGCACACACTAGTAGGTACTAGACAGGTTGTTTGGTTGGCTGGTTTTATTTATTTTAGAATTCATATAAAAACATATTATACAATTTACTAAAGTCCCCACCGTATATATCTGTCTGATTGCAATATACTCAAAAAGTACAACATAGTTAACACCAATGGATAGAAAGTAAAAGAAAAAAAATGTGTATAATTCGTTAATATTTTGTGTTTCCGTGCAAAGGATTGGTTACTAGTTTCGAATCAAATTGTGAAAAATACTTCAAGGTTGATAAATGCCTTGTTTCATAACCCTTGCAATAATATTCCTACACTACCGTAACACGTATAAATCATGGCCCCATCTCTTTAAAACGAGAGGTACATATTTGAATAAATTTTACTGTTGCCTTTGTAGATATACGATATTATTCAGAGTTCCACTTTCCTAAGTAGATAAATGAGAAAGCAAAACTATTTATGAGAAATTTCTTGAAATTCAACATTATATCTGAAAGAATTATCTAACTTTGGCAATTCTAGTATTTCAAAATTTATGTACAAGAAGGTATGTTACATTAACACATACATTCTAGACATTTTTATAAAAGCAAAAATTGCAATTACAATATTATAAAAGTTAAGAAAAAATCGACTGCGGTTCTCCTTGTGCAGCTAGGGATTTCACAAGCATTGAAATTCATGCACCAAGAACACCAATTAAAATTTTATTTATTTAATTTTTCAGATTTTGTAAATAAAAATCAAATACCTACTAAGGCATCATAATGATTTACAAACTAAACAACTTTATGCTGCCCGTACTATCTGAAAGCCGTGAAAATCTGCGACGAAAATACATTTTTTGGAGTTGCTCGATAAACTTTGACCTAAAAACTGTGACTGTGATATCATGCAGTACAAGTATATTCCTCGTTTGCTTCACTCTGTCGACTGCGTGTCACCTAGGCGTCGTTTTCATGAGGATTACTGCTTTGAGTGTATGCTGAGTTTACGCTGAGTATACACAGTGTTAAGAAAACCCTGTCCGACAGGGTGATATAGGTTTCACAATCACATGCCTAAATAAATATTAAAGTTGGAATATTCATGATAGTGACAATATTAATTAGTTTTGAAATAACCATTTTTAACGCAAAAATCACTAAATTTGAGTTTAGAACAAAAGTTACATCATCATTTTCGTCGGTATAATTGGCGGCCTTTTGTTTGATTATTTGACCAGCCCCTGTGACGACGCCGACTCTCTCTCGCCATTTGAGAAAAAACTTTTGGACTAGGTTTTCGTAACACCCTGTATTACTCTTAGTAGTCACTTTTCTGTACTTGTTTATGTATTGCATGAAAGTCGTGTACGAGAGAAAATTTGTTTTCATTAGGTTGGTTGTTCCGTGGTCATTTTGTAGTGGTGTGGCCTTCTTTTGTCAAAAAAAGCGGAATTGTGTTTTTAATTTAATCATTTATAATATGTATGGCTTTATGACGTCAATTGTTGAAATTAATTTTAACTTCATTTTAGTCCCTCATTTTTGATATTCAGTTCTCATACTATGAACTAGGAGGCAGCAGAAATGTTGTCATAAATGTGTGTTAAAGCGAGATGGCGCACTACTCTGCACATAGCTGCGTCTCGCTTACACAACTGCAATAGAAGCTCATAGTAAGCGCTCTGATGTTGCTATCGGAATAAACGTACCAAACATAACATTGATAATAATATGAAATTCGAGGAATATCTATTATATCTAGACAATGGACTGTTATTCTTCTTGAAACCGATAACCTAAGTAATTTCGTGATTACATAACTTGATCAAAACTTAGGACATTATGATTATAAATAGAGAATACTTTATACTTGAAACGAAATGCAATTCTTTATAAAAACTTAAAATTATGCATTCGCAAATGCAATGAGCATCTAATGATAATCCAGTTTGCTTTTCTAAGTCGAGCTAATCGAGTTCCAACGATTCGAGATTCTACTAAAACTCATATGAATTTATAATAGATAACCTATTTGGAAGTGGTTGGATAGACATTGCATTTTCGTTTTCATATACCTCAGAAATATTCTATTATACAACTGTAAGATTACCTCTCTCTACTGTCTATATTGTCTATACCTACTGTCTATATATTAATACAGTTTCGTAGTTATGAGAATGAGATGTTCCTATTTGGTTTGCTTAAAGTTAAAGCTACGACTAGGTTATTCTTCATTTCAGCATACTTCTGTATCTAAGTCTTTTCCAATTTCATAAGTAATATTTCCAAGTTGCAATTTAATAAAAGCTTATTGTGGCTGAAATAATAACGAAATTGTCCTTTCACATACACATAAGTCAAACTTACATTTATTTGTCCACCAATCTTCTGATCTTTAATTGTAATACCAAGCACTAACCCATTGATTAATAAAATTCATTGCCCCACGTACCTCAAGTTAGATTAAACCCTCAACTCTCAAGAGCTGCAAACTTGAGGTAATAAATGAGAATGTTTTGCTGGTACTTCTCGATTCAGAATCACAGTGGGGTGCTTATATCACGTCATTGTCAAGCGGGTTAAGCCCCGCTGAGTTTGCTATCAAAAATAAGCAAAGCGCCATCGTATCTAATTAAAAACTGCACTTTGCATAATGCTATAACATCACGCAGAAACAGGGTGTAGTCACTAATGAAGTTCGCCTTAATGCTTATAAAAATATTTAAAGATGTATATTTTAACCCTAATAAAATAAAGGGGTCTTTTTATGTAAAGAGGTGTCCTTTTTGTCATTTATCGGGCACAATAACAGTTTCGTGACCTTGACCTTACATTCCACAGTCAGATCACCAGACCAATTAATCAATGTTGGTTGATAATCTATTAATTATTATGCCTAACATCCATCAAACTAATATTAATGTTACTGGTAATTTCTCTACAAGAAACCACCAGAACAAGAAAATAGGTGGAATACTTGATAAAAGGCAAAATAATTTGGGGAACTTTTGAAATAAGATCGGGTCTTCTAGTACCGTCTCTTTTACGTCAAGACAATGCCACCTATCTCTGGTTGTCCGGCCTGTTCAAGTGTTACGTATCTATTCAACTCAAGTAGCCTCCTCTTAGTTTTGTGACTCACCATCTTCATGTTCGACTTTCGTCCGACATTAACGTATATCACATGACACTTCATATCAATTAAGCCACTATACGCGTCTAGAAAGTCACTTAATCTTAACCCCTATAAGACAACGTCGCGTCGCTTTGTTTATAGTTAACTGTGTGTTGCCTACACTAATGTCACCTCGAAATAATATCTCGACTATGCAGGTGGGCTGGCGTCCGCCGGTACAAACGAGGTGGTTGACGAGATAAGAGCGCTCACGTAAGTGCCACCATTGTTGTTCCGAACAATAACCCCACGTTGCCGGCATTATCTGTAACGCGCCGGTCGGAACGACCTAATGGATGCCCCACCGAATACTACCCCGTAATTATTTTAATTTTCGTTAAGTACATGTCTAAGTACTTTTTGATCCTTTTATCCTTGAAATTTAAGTAAATATCCGAATTAGAGAGTTGTTTCGAGTTTCGGGTGTTGTTTTGTTACAACATGTTTAATGTGACTTGCCGAATAAAGGGAGTAGAATAACATACCCCTGTACTTCGTTAACTTTTTAATCAAAAATATCTTTTAGCTTTGTTCTCACTTACATAAAAATAAATAAAAGAAACAAAGGGGCATCTTAATTACATGTTCCTTAGTATTCATGCAAATGTTGACCCTATTAGGTATGAGTGGGTGATGGATATAGACTAGAACAAAAGCAAAGTTAAACAAAGCACACAAATAAATTACATTTTTGTTATTATTTTCTATCTGTTATTTTAATTGGAAGCTTCAATGAATTGGCCACACCGGCGGCGTTACAGCAGAATTGTAAATTTTGTTTAATTGGCAACCGATTAGAATTTGAATAAATAAATATTTAAATGTATCATCGCTTTTTACAAAAGGCGTCGTTATTGAGTATTGAAAACATCGTGAATCTTTCATTGTTTTTGTAACCGCTGAAGATTTCTGTACTACCGATATTTATGCGTTATTTTCACCTTTTATAATTTTACAATAACGCATTGAATGCACATTTATCTCATAAAGGTTATAAGCCAAGTTTTTAAAGTAATAAAAAGGTAAATGTTGTTAAGTTCGAAATATATTTATTAGATTACATTTTAATTTCATTATCTTAGATAATTCGGCAGTCAGATCAATACCGGTCAGAGCAAATAATTATGTTGTAACAACTCTGTCCTTTCTCAACCCAATGATGAACTCTCCCATTCCTTTCGAGGTTTTTTTACTGATATGTAAAGACATTTCTTGATTGTATTCGAAAACGATCGCCTTTTATCTAAATAAGCAATAGTTATTACTGACTGGCCTGTTGGTCTAGTGGTTAGTGACCCTGACTGCTATACCGGAGGTCGTGGGTTCGATTCCCACCCAGGAAAAATGTTTGTGTGATGAGCACGATCATTTGTTCTGGTTGTCTGGGTGTAATTTATCTATAATATGTATGTATTTAGAAATATATAAGTATGTTTATCAGTTGGCTGGTTACCATAACACAAGCTCTGCTTAGCTTGGGATCAGATAACCGTGTGTGAGTTGTCCCGGAATATTATTATTACAAAATAGACAATCTTTTAGGACTTTATCAGGTCATGAGTAATGTCACAGGAAATTAGAGTTACCTGGACCAAGATCTTAATTAGGTATCTTGGGAACCGAGAAAGAGAATAGTCACCTTTTTAAGAGCTGATTGCAGTAAACGTTGATTTAGCTTGCAGATAAATTTAACTTACTTTCCAGTATTTCTTCGTCCAAATGAGTACGTAAAAAGTACGTAATAAATGTGTAGAGTTCTTGGAAAATAATTATATGTTGACTATAATGCAATAATAAATGTACAAAGAAGATATTTAGAATTATCCTTTGCGACACAATCTAAAAGTTTTTATTTAATAATGTAACCATAAGTTTCCTTATTTATAACATAGTCTAAACTTACAATTTAGTATCATAGGTAGTTAGGTACATCAATTTAATTAAAACATAAAAAGCTGTCAAACCAAGCCCTTATTTTTGCCATTCACATCGCGAATGAACGGTTGTAAATAAATACAGGAATTGTTGACATTACTTTAATTTAATTAATGATTGTCGTGGCTATAATTGTACCTTGTTTTACATGTCATTGCGGTTATTGACCTTTGAACTCAATTCAATTTGAGAAGCGTTAGTTTTATGAAACTTGACGAGTCGGGGAAAAAGGGTATGGCAATATGTCTAAACACTGAGTAGATTAATCACTTTTATTAACATAAGTGGATCGGTTTATTATGTGTGTACATGCATTAAAGCTATTAATAAATTATAGTAACTTTGGTCTCTGAAGTTCGAGTAATCTATGTCAATAAGCAACAAGGTTTATGAAACAAATGCGGATCGATAAATATAATTCAAACTTTTTTATTCTTCATAATAGGTACCTAATATACACGTACGAAAAATGTAGTTTGTACGATGCTTTTTTAGTATTTGGCATAACTCCTGTGAGCTAGTATCTACAATGAATACAATCGAGAAATTTAAACTTGGTGTGTGAAACGACTGACTGCATCAGAAACCGCAAACGAAATAAATCAGAAGTATGAAAAAGAAGAGTAGGCAAATTCGTTTACTAAACACTTCCCTTCAGGAATACAAAAAGAAAAGAAAAAGTATCTAGTACTGAAACTACTGGTTCCTAAACGAAATCTTCAAGACCTCACGACAATAACCAGTCACCATAATATGACGTATAGTGTTATGAATCAGACCCGTTTACCCTCTCACGGTAGTTTCACAAATATAAACAAAATTTTCCACTACAGATCCTGGAATTTATACTGGGTACTCATAAATCGTGTGACGCGGCCACTCGCTAGCTAACTTTTACCCGCGGCTTCAAGTAGGCTTATATCACATCAATATGAATGGTCTACTTTAGTTTTGGATCTGTTTATTTTTATTAACATCGATTTAAAATTACGTTCAATAACGATCATAGTAAGCCAAGATTTCGAATAAAATTATAATGTACATCACGTATGCACGTTACATACTACCATGTTTTATAAGTTACACCGATGAACTAATATTATACTTACTGTCTCCTAATATAATTGTGTAGACAAACAGTTCTTAAATAACTTCATTACGCCGTATGCAAATTGACCAATCACATGTGATGTTCGCGATGTCAATCGATGCTTGAAATAAAACGATATCAGACCAATACTGCGGCCGAATGGCTGAGCCGATATCGTTTATACGCTCCGTATTGACTGACTACAAAATGCAAAAGCAGTTATGAATGAAAAGTGTGTTAATTCTCTCTTATCAGGCGCACACAGTACACACAGTCATATAAATGATGGCGTATGCTTAATTAATACCGCATTAACAACGCTTTAGTTAAGTCTAGATAATAATATCTTTACGTCATAGTAAACAAAGTCACTCCCCCTGTGTGTACGCTTAAATTTTTTGAACAACGCATCACATTTAGATCCATTTTTATTTTTAAGCAAATGTTAGTGTGATTCAAGACGTACGTTACTTAATTGTACATTATTGTAATTGCACCCTCTCGTTGGCCTAGTGGTGCTAAGCGCGACTGCTACGCTAGAGGTCTTGGGTTCGATTCCCAAGTCGACCAAGGTGTTATTGGGTTTTTCAATGAAATTCTCAGTAGGTAGCACTCGGTCGGAGTTTGGATTTGTGCCGGGTTAGTGGCAATAGGCTCGCCCCCTATTACATGGGACCTAAACATACCGGCGAACTGTGCATATTGTGTATATTGGTACACCTCTGCCTAGCCCTTCGGGGATACAGGCGTGATGGTATGTAATTGCACCCTAGATGCGCTAGTAAAATATAATAAGATTGAGTCGGTTAAATTTCGATTTTCATTAAAACATTTTTTGCTACCTAACTAAATTGATAATCTGTGTTAATGTTCGCGGATTTAGCTCATTTCGTTAAGAAACGGATATTAATTGTTTGGATTGAAAAGATTTTGTTTAATTATGTTACGACGCCCACATCACAAGAAATCCTACGCTTTTAATATAAAACGTTGAAATCAAAATACCTAAATTACCTAGAATCTAATTTAGTATTTGACATTTGAGTTAAGATAACCTAGTATCTAAATTAGTTTTTTTATGACTAGGTCTGATGTCAAATTAGTATTTGACATCAGACCTAGTCAGAAAAAAACTAAATCATTTCTGTTTAGATCACGTTCGAAAAATTTCCATTTAATTGCATTACAACATAACAATTACCAAATATAGAGTTGCATAGAGACATAACGTTAAAAGTTTACATCTAAACGAATCGCATCGAAGTTACATTCCAAGATAAACTATTACTATTTACGTAACTAAAATAACATTGAGTACGAAACTTCGCGACTAATGTGATCTCACCCTTAACTTTCCGACATAGGTACGTCCATCTTATCATATAAAAAAAACTGATCGCCGAATAATCAAATCTATGAGAAGAGAGTAGTCGTATTTATCCGTTATTCGAATAATTTATTAAAAATGTCTTTTAATTTTTCTTAGAGCTACGTGACAAAGGCAACTTGCAAGTCAAACGGGCCGCTCATGTATCTTCGTCATTATGTTCATTCGACTAAAAGCACTCGATCTCGTAAAACGATTGCTATGTACTCGTATTTGTTCACATTTCTTCCACTTAATTTAGTTTAAGTAGAACGATCCTTTTCGATACGTTAGCGTGAAAGATTAAAGTTTTTAATCCGTTGAAAATGTATTCGGAGTAAATATCGATGTTAATGCATTTGCCAGAATTGGATTGGTTACATATGAAGTAAGGAAAAAATTTCGCAACGTTTTCAGTATAAATTCAGGTTTTATTTATAAATTCTTATTACTGTTATTTGGTTTAACCTTTTATTTATAATGGATGAAACTTGGGTGAAAAAAATAACTTATTCTAAGATATATTTGATGTCGTGGTGGCCTAGCGGTTCAATGAACGGATTTGTATGCACAAGGTTGCAGGTCGAACCCAGGCAAGTACCAATATGGCTTGTTCAAAGTTATATGTACTTTCTTAATTATTCTAAGACACTTCTGACAAACGGTGACGGAAAACATCGTGAGGAAACCTGGATTCCAAAATTTGGGATCTGAAATCGCCAATCCGCAGAGAGCAAGCGCGGTGATCAATGCTCGTGCCTTCTCTATATGGGAAGAGGCCTATGCCCAGCAGTGGGACGTTTATAGGCTGGGTTATAAGATATATTTTCATGACAAGGGCGGTATATACCTGTATTTTGTTTACAGCAAGTGGCTCCGCGCACCCACCTAGTTTATTTTTTTCGCATCAAAGCATTACTTACGCTTCTGTACGTTTTATTTACGCATTGATTTTAATAAACCCCGTTTCGTATTTGTATTGTAATCGTTACCAAGCAATTTTCAATATAGGCACGATGTGTATTACCATCCTTTCATGCCTTATAATGTATTCTATTTCATCCTTACTAAGGACGTCGTCCATTGTTTCGATATAAGGCTCTTTACACAGTCCAGTAGTTTAATATCCCAATTATAATTTCGACAGAAAATATACGTAAATAATTTTATTTTAAATTAATATTATTTTATCTGCATGTAATGAACATATTTTATTACAATTATAAATACGTCAAAAATAATAATAAAAACGTATTTATCGGCGACCGAGGTTCATTCGTAGAGGTTATAAATAAAAATAATTATGTGACCAGCGTACATAAACCATATCTACCTACCTAGTAGGAAATTAGAAACGCAAATTCTGTGTACAAAGCCCCTAGTTTTGTGTGATTTACGATGTTTACTCAAGCGACGGCGTGTTTAATAACCCACTGAAAGGTATGTACGTATGTAAATGTGAGCAAAGCACCCAATTTACATAGCAGCCAGGTACATGGTTATGTTTTACTTTCGTCGGTACGTCGGAAATATTGATACTAAATTAACACCCTGTACCTTATTATTGTCCTATTTATTTAAGGTTTTTCCCCTGGCGAGCGTGACCTTTAGATATTTTTAATTCGTTATTTAAATATCAGAGTATTTTTAACTGCTGGTATTTACGCTATTTAAGTTCGTTTGTTCAAAATTAGAAATCTCTTGAAGTTCTTACCGATCATTTTGAAATTAATTTTTGTGCGATCTTGTATTCATATACGCGCATGTTTTAAGTAACTACTACTATCGTTATAAATATTTATATGGATGGATTTTTGTAACTCAATCATGTAAAAATGTCTTAACGGATTTGATAAAAATATGGCACACAAAATTAATACCGGGAATACATAGGATACTGTGTTCTGGAAAAATAGTAGTTAAATATTGTTTAAAAAGATCTATTTATTCGTATTAATAGTCAACGCAGACAAAGTCGCGGGCAAAAGTCTACCTATTTAATAAAGGGTGCTAATTAAACAGGCTTCTTTTTAATATCATTATTCGCCCCCAAAAATGTATGTTGCCTTCTAAATTACTAAGTCAGCCACAATTAACGAGCATCTAAATAATACTATCTTAGCCACTAGTTATCTTCTAAGTAAACGACTCTAAATACAACTCAGCATAATAATTATTTTTTAGCATCTAAATTTTTAGCATGCATTCTAACGGTAAACTTCTAAAATACTATTAAATGACATCAAAAAATATATTTATTTAGCTTCTAACTTTTTAACTCAGTACGTTTAAAATGTAACTCATCCCATATTAATTGATCGTCAAAATTTTGCTAAAAATGTCATCAAATAGTCGGTATATTGGCCACTAATATTATCAGAAGCTATTGAGGAGACAAAATAAAAGACTTTATTTTTAGCCGACTTTAAAAAAAGGAGGAGGTTCTCAATTCGGATGTTTGTATGTTTTTTTGTTTTTTTTTTTTATGTTTTTTCGCGCATAGCTCCGTTGCTTTCCAACCGATTTGAAATATTTTTTCTTTGTTGGAAAGGGTATACTTCCGAAATGGTCCCATAGTCACCAAGTCGGGATCTGATGATGGAATTTTGGCAAAATCGAGGGAACTCTTCAAATTTTATAGGAAAACGTACAGCGATTTTGGTATTTTCTACAAGTGAAGCATTTGCGTTCAATAAGAACCATTCTACTACTTATCAGATCTGATGATGAAGGCAAGATGACCTCGTGAATGTAGCGGGAATTCGTTGGATGTGAGATGCGTGGCACTGGATTTCGTTTGACGGAAATTATCATGAGGATGATGAAAGGGTGTCAGCTGAAAGCCTACCCATATTATCTAAGATTTAAAATATGTCACTAAAAATAAAAATAAAAAATTATTTTTTGCAAAAAAAAACGACTTCAAACAATCGATAAAAGCACTAAAAAGTTAAAAATAATTCTATAACCTACCTATATGAATAAACCTAACCTAAACTACGATTAACCTATAATACAATTTAACAATTTTTTGGAGTCGGGGCCGCTGTCGCTGTCGTCTCGCGTACTCGCGCCAAATCATGCAGTGGCTATTTTCACTATAAAAGAATATGATGTATTATTTTACATGCTAAGTTATAATAAATTATGCTTTCTGTAGAAGCTTGAATTATATTTTTTGAGGACATTGCGTTATAGCTATAAAACGTAAAATGGTGACGAGATGTAAAATCCGAGGCCGAGTTAGTAAATTAGGTGTCAATGCATAAATAAGAAGGACAAGTCACAATAATTGATGATCTTTACTTGACGCTTTCTATAGAATATTTAGTGGGCGTTGTAATAGATACGAATTATTTTATTAGAGGCTATGTCATTTTCCAGTTGCTTAGTTATAAAATTAGAAGTTTAATCACGTGTCCAATAAATAATTTTGTGGCTAGACTTATAATTTCCCTTTAATAAATATTTGTACATTTCAAAACGCTCAATTTATAAGTAAAAAACTTCTACGTTATCTAAAATTGTGTTTGAATAGGCTTCCTAAAAAGTTCAATAGCAGCGCGATAACCGGCGCCCGTAAAAAATGTAGAAAACGATATTTGTAGTGACCTCGTAACTTTGACTCTGAAAGTTCATAGAAAAATGGGCATAATATGCTGAAAAACTATCCCAAATCTGATGTGGGCCCCATCCATCATGTAAGGCGACAGGGACGAAGGCTTGTCGACCCTAATCGAACTCTGTACACATAACACAACCGAGTATACCCTTGTATCTCGCCATATTTAGATACTTTCATTTGTATCACGAACCACGATACAACCCGTGCATAATACATGAATCTTACCTCCGTACGAGTTACAAAGCAACAATATACAAACCACATACAACTAAATCAATGTTCTTATTAAAATAATACAACCATTAATTTAACTCGTTAACATGTAAATTTTTATAAGTTTATTTTACACGTGTTTTATTTAATCGATTATATTTAAACCAGGTTAATGGCTGTAAGCTAGTTCAATAACAGGAAACCAACTCGTTAACTATGAAGAGGTTTATAAAGGGTGCAAACAGATGCACTCCCTGCCTTACTTTCATAGTCTGTTTGGATAGCACTCCGACACGGCCGGTTACTGCAAACGTAGGATTGCAACTGTGGTAGGTATATTTTCAAGAACAACAACTGAATATCTCGATAAATGGTTTATGTTTCGAGAAAATCAGTTAATAATCAATGCCTTAAGGTAGAATAACGAACAAAATATTTATAAAAATATCATTAACAAAGCATTAGGACTAACCCCTTGTGACCCAAGTGTGTATCTGTGCCAGCCACCTATGAGATCGTATGCATAAGTAAATGCGTATAAAAGAGAATTATTAAATTGCCATACTTATCGATACAGATTTTATTTAATAGCGTGTAAAAGTGGCCTGTTGCTAAGGCGATATGTTTAATCGTTTTCTTGTTACTATTTGTAACATTTTTATTGTAATTTAGTAATATCAATGCAGGTATAATTACATGGGACCTAAACATACCGGCGAACTGTGGGTGTACATTGGTACACCTCTGCCTAACCCTTCGGGGATACAGGCGTGATGGTATGTTATGTTATGTTATAATTACACAATTTATGTATCTAACCTGTGCCCCAAATTAATCGACAATAAATAACAACAAGCGTATTATTAACTGACAATAAAAGCAGATTTATCACGCCCTCGCTGTTTAATCACAAAGTACACGCAGTTAATAAATAATTAAATTAAATTGTTATTTAATATTCATTTTGGGTGTGATCAATAAATAAAAACACGAATACAGCATTAACATTATTTACAATTTTAAAATATTTTACGTTTAAAATTATATGAAAACTGACTCAGTTTTAATACTATAAAACATTTTTTAAGAGAACATAATCACAATTTTTAGCAATCCAAATACACTTCCGAATCGTTTAAATGACTTTTGTGCGCGTAACCAAAATGACAATCAAATTGCAAAGAAACTTCAAGAACGAGTTTGCAATCAAAAGCTCTTTCCGTAAACCATACGTATTTTAAACGTTTGCAAAAGCAAACAGTACTCTAAACTTATCTCTAATGATACAAATCTTCTTTGTTTGTATGCAGCAGCGATTTATCTACCGTATATTTATCAATCTTCCGATTGCCTCGTCCGCTACGATCCGAGAGCCCCGCCCGAACACACGCGATTCGTAGACAAATGAACTAGGTAAACAAAAATGGAATTAAAATCCATTGTGTTCCTTACCGATAATTCAATATTTTATAAAATATTAGTAATTGTGTCATTTATTATTATTTTATTTATTATTGTGGAATATATTAGTAATTTATATCGAAATATTCTGATAGAAATGAAATAAAACACATCTTGTTTCTGATATAAGACTTACCTGTGACAATGATGCCTGAAAATTCACTACGAAAGGAAAACTACACTTTATTATCGCCTAAACCGCCATAAAATCTAGTAAAAGTAATATTATGTCTGATATTCCTGGAAATCTTATAAATCATTAAATTATGTTCTCAAAAAGTATAACTTCATTTTTATTTGCTGCTTGCCTAAGAGAATCGCTAGAACTTAACGTTCACAGTTCATGTAATATGGTTTAACAAAACAAAGACTAGCGTACAGTTTATTCACGTTTCATTTGCCCCCGAAAGCCATGGCTTCCAGCGGTAGGTACCTATGCAACTCGTTTGCCACCATTTGGCATTCTTCCCATCCCAAAAAATGGACGATACATTTTAAAAACTCTGCAAATTACTCTGTAGGTTTGCATGCATGTATTCGTAATTTAAATTACAAAGTTTAGCATGCTTAACATACTTGCATGAGGTGGCGATTTACAAATTAGCTTAAGCCGGTTAGTGGTTTAAAATGAGACAAATTTAAATAGAATTACGCTACTGTTTATTGTTCTGGCTCTGTCTGTTTTAGGTTCCCAATATTTGTAAATGACATTTTTTATATTGATGTTCATAGAAGGGTTACATAAAAAATGAGCTGACAGAATAAATCCTAACCTTTCTTATTAAAATGTTGTTTGTTGGGATTTGACCGGTATTTATTTTGTCATTACCTTATGAAGGGTCGTGTAATATTATTTACCCATTACTTTGTCTAAAGGTCTTGTATATTAGACCGCTGTTTTATGGCATATAAATTACCCCTTTTGCAAATAGTAGATTAATGATTTTATATATAAAACACACCTAAGCTATAGCTTAGGTGTGCTTACATTTTTTAGAATGACGGCTTATAATATTACAACCTGTCATTCTGAAAAAAAAACAAAATTTAAAAAAGGATAAAATATATTAAAAGAATTTAATTTACATTAAACTATTATAATTTCCTGAGATATCTTCATCGTCACATACAATTAGTTTAAATCTAGAGTAGTGAACATCTGCTGTTATTATTCTGGACAACTGACATTACAGCTCTTACGTAACTGGGTTTCAGTCTTCGCTTGGGACATTTATTAAATTTATGTTTGTAAGGCGTCTATGATGCGGAGAGAAAAAAGAAAGTTAAATAGAGGGGGACGTTTTACCAGCTATTTCTTAGTTCAGACTCTTACACTTTTTCTCCTACCTAGCTTTTCCTAAGCTTTGTTGGGGCCGGCTTTCAGCCTTGCTGAAAACTGTATTTTTTATAGAGTGTCTCTCGGTATGTTCACAAATGGTCACCCATCAACGAACACACTACGGCGACAGTGGTTTAATCTGTAATATATTTCAAACCGTATGTTTTATTCTTAACCACCAGCACATCTGTGAACGTCAATGAAAATGTCTTATGCTTTAATAGGACAGTAACAGACTGGTATAATATGAATATTAAATCAGTCCTTAGGTAGTTTCAAGTAGGCCATCCTTCAGTTACGAGCCAAAATTTATGGTTAAACTTTGTACAAGTTTGGAAAGGATATAGGCTATTTAAATACACCAACGAGTGATCAAGTACAAAAGGCCTCCGTTGTTATTCTTGGCAGAATGGCTACTGGACTGGACAATCTATCGGGTCAATGGTTGGGTACGCCCACTGGCACAGTTAAACTTGTAAATAAACATTTTATATCAAACTTTTGACAGGAGTATGTTTATGGGTACTTCAACTGATTTAATTTGTGTATATTAATTTCGCGCAATATATTTCTCATCTAGGTAGCTAACTAATCGAGTGAAGGTAAATTTCCGGTTCCGCGTTAATTTTAGTTTCAATAGTTATTTAATATCTGAATATAAAACTTTGCTCTACATTTGTCTAAGATATATTCTATCAATAATGTTATTTTGAAACTCTGTGTTTACTTTGGTCCAATATATAATAACATTCAATCTACTCACGCCAATGGCATAAAAAGGTGGAAGAGCTTCTACCAAAAATAGCTCTTGTTATTTTTACAGGTGTTGCTAGGCTAGAAATAATTTCGTATAACAGACAAAATGGAGGAAAAAACAACACACGTTTATGCGTAGGTTTAATAGAAACCTGTAGCTGTCTGACTGCTGGACAAAGGCCTTTCATATACAAGAAAACAATGCGTAGGTTTATGTCACTCAAATGTTTCAAATGATGACATTTGGGTGCCGAGCTTGATCCAAATTACGACCATATAAGCGTTTTTTATTTGAATATACATTCAACTAAATGAGTACGTTTTTTCACATTTTACGTTGCTATTTGAAGCCGACGGTAAATGCTAGTTTAAAAAAAGGTTTTTCAAACATCTAAACAGACTGCGAAGGCTGTTTAACGAAAGTCAACATATACCTAGGTCATGTTTACTATTCACAGTGTTTACATAATAAATATCATTTCGACAGAAATTGATTTAGGTTCAAATATATCCTAAGTAGGTATATCCGGATTCCTGTCAAATAAATAATGTATAAATATTCTTAGGTAGGGTACATACAATTCGTAAAGTAACATATCAAGGATCTAGTGATACACTGGATGGAAATTACAAACTAGTTACAAGTTAGTTGTTTTTAATGTGGTAAGAAATGGTAAAAAAACTACATACGTTTATACTTATTGTGATATCGCTGCTTAATATATTTTTTCTAAACTTTGTTATAATCATATCATTCATATTCGTCTAACATAGGCCATAAATTTAAATATATTTGAGCAACTATATATAAAACTGGTCTTTACCACCCCACCGCAAACAAACTTAAGTAGGTCCATAGTTGGTTAACAAACAGGCCCAAAACTGCCCCCATTCCAACTTCGCCCATTATAATTCTATAACAATAGCAATCTCCAATCCAAATGACAGTCAATACCTTTGATAAATATGAAGGATCTAAATTGGAACCTTTCGTTCTGTTCAAACAATTTAACAATGAAAATGTAATATCAGGAGTATTTAAAAGTCCTCGTAAGCTTACTCCGGACTTTCGTTTATTAAATTATTTCTGTTATAGCATACCTTCTGTTTGGTGGTGTCCTCCGAACGTCAGAGACCAGTGAATATCGAAATGAATTTAATTAGTGGTCTGTTCTGAATTCATGCATTGTTAGTGGCTTTATTCATCTTTCCTGCATACGTATTCAAGTTGCCTTGTTCTACTTTTTTATGACTAATTATTTTCTTGTCTCAATTATAGTAGGTAACATTTTGTATTTCGCATTGTGTCGAAGTTATTTTTTTATGGAGAGTTGTTATGTTACCAAGAAATATAGAGATGAAAAATGTTTATCCATCAGAAGCGGATATAGTGATCACCTAATCTATATTCTACAAACACAAACAGTTTTATTTATATAACAAAAAACTATCGTAAATACGAAACAAAATAAACTTCGAATCAACAAACAATATTCGCGCTTTGCGTAATATCGCGCTCAGACACACTTGAAATTGGGATGCATTGAGCCGAGGGGATGCGCGCACACTGTCATGTGTCAAACTGACTGTCCAATTGTTAAATGGATAGCCAGTGTCCGCTGAGTGAGACCATGCACCCGGCGGGACGTCGCTAAATCTGCCCGCCAATGATACGCCGTAATTGAGAGATTACACTACAACCAAATATCTACATTTAATACTAGGTATATACCTCTCAAAATCACAATATACATGTAACTCAACCCACTCAAGAAATTTTGCTACAAAGAGATTTACGCCTGAAAGCACGTGATAATTAACAAACTGCGTACATAACTATCAATTTAATTGTGAGTGACGTAAACAATAAAATTTGCTAGGGTGGGAGTAATAACTCGAAATATTCGTATCTGGCTTAAACGTGAATATATGTACCTACTTAATAAACATTTCATATCTATCAAATCAGCTGTTATCAGTCTAAAAATCAAGAGCGTGTTCCAAAAAATGAAGTCAGTTTATTACCTTACGTATCCGTATAATTTAAGGTTCCAATTAAGGGGAAAAAAAAGATTTTCTTAATTAGATGCCAAGGTGAAGATAACTCGCTTGGAGCCAAATCGTCAGCTCGTTGCGTGACTAACCGACGATTTATGACTTAATAGCCAAGTCCGCGCGTTAAGTAGGCCTTAGATAAGGCGCTTCTAAGTGATTGTCGGCGCTCACAACAATCGTAATTACTCGAAACTACTATCTTCCCCCAGCCACACGCGATCTCTTTCATCGCCTAACTTGAATTGTGCTAATTGCTTCCCAACACTATTTCACAAATCATTGCTATTCGATTCGGGGCTATTTAGCGTTTGTGTAGTTAGCGGGGAAGTAGTTCAACAGCGATTATGATCCCGCTATAGGCTATTACGCATTGCATTTAATTTATTGTGAATTTCGCGCTACAACTTTGAGGTAACAAATAATAATAACAAATCGAGGTAAATAATTTCAAACAAGACAATGGGATTGTTTGTAAAATTCTAATTCAATTTTAACATCGTGAAGTGCTTGTTCAAACTTAGGGATAATAAAAGGCCTATTGAAACGGAACGTTGTTAGTAAAGATGAATGAGTTTCAGGCATAAAAACAATAACTTTCGAATCTAATTAATTGGGCAGAAATAATTTAAAATTATATTAAATTACATCTTGTAAGTTTAATACCGGAATGAGAAATTTTGTTGTAAATATTAAAATTTAATAAAACCCAATGAGTGATGCTTTGTTGTCAGCTAATATTTAAGATTTATCTACAAATTATTAAAGCGTTATAAATTGCGTACTGACTTAACATTCATGAATTAAAGAGTTTAAATCTGTAACTGCCTCAATAAATGATTAAAATAAAAGTAGGTATATTAGATTGCCGAACATACTGGCTAACTAGATGGTTATAAATAAGTACTGTTGGATAAGTAAATTAGAATATCTGTCACATTTAATATATTTATTCAAAGTTATAGAGAATTGGGTAACGATGTCTCTTGATGTTTCACGATTAACAAAGTCACGAGAAAGTATTCGCATTTACGTTTCCATTTGACATGAAGTTTTAACGAACACCCATCGTTACAGGCGACGGGTAAAATGGAATAAGTACCTACAATTTTGTGGGTCCAATTAGTGAGTTACATTGAGTCTCGACTATATTTCTCCTCTCATTTCTATACTTTCAGTTCGGGATGAACAATTGTGTGCAAATTAGCAGTGACTACCCGCGGTAGGGACCGCACCCTGGGACTGTGACACACGGATGCGAAAATTGAACGATAAAAGACTATTGTAAAGATACTACGTAAAAACTGAATCAGACTTAATAAGACATAAACTAGAATGTGGCTATTTCCGCCACCGAATAATTCATAGGAGGTACTACACACACTGGTCTGTGTCTAGTGTTACCTGACTGCTAAATGGACAAATCTTTGTGTGATGAGCATGATCACATATCTATATGTAATATGTAGGTATGTATTCAGAAATGTTTCTTAATCAGATATCTAAGACCGTGTGTGGGGTGTCATTGGGGACATTAATTATTATTATTATTTTGAAGAAAGTACAGTTCGCAAAGAAAAATGAATATCGACTTTAACAGACACGAAATAAAGTGCAATTCTACTCGCATAAGCTTGTATGCTTAAATACATATTTACCTAAACATTGACGCTCTCTTCTAATGCGATTCTGCCAAAGGTTACTGACACTAAATAGTACGATGAATTTTGTTCAGCCGTGTGTATAATGGAATATTAATCGTCCTTGCAAATAGTTGGGACCTTTATAATGAACTTCCATTTCAACCACCGAGGCTTTTCAATTTTAATTTCTATCCTTACTTAATATTAATAGTTTGCGCGTCGTCACGACGGTGCCTAATAAATGTTGCTACTGTTATTTAAACATAAATTATATATAATAATCCAGCCTATAAACGTCCCACTGCTGGGCACAGGCCTCTTCCCATATAGAGAAGGCACGAGCATTGATCACCACGCTTGCTCTCTGCGGATTGGCGATTTCAGATCCCAATTTTGGAATCCAGGTTTCCTCACGATGTTTTTCCTTCACCGTTTGTTAGAAGTGTCTTAGAATTATTAAGAAAGTACATATAACTTTGAAAAAGCCACATTGGTACTTGCCTGGGTTCGAACCTGCAACCTTGTGCACACAAATCCGTTCATTGAACCGCTAGGCCACCACGACATTTCACGACATTATCGTACATTATTTCTATTAGGTAAATCGCAATTATAAGTAAAAAAGAGATTAAGCCCTTACGTCAAACTAAGCTTTGAAATTTTATAAAATACATTTACGTAAGTGCGAATACCTACCCGAGCTACGTATTATTTAGGTATTTTTTAGGCACGAGCTTTTTAGCATAATTGAAAAAACGGAACCCCGTATACAATTAAACTAAATACAAAACAATCATTACCTTTTTTGTAAAAAATATTGTTTAAAAACGTTAAACTTTTCTAGTGACGAATTTAAAAAACCATAATATAAAAAATATATATATCAAATGGTTTCAAAAGATTACTGCAATTAACTGCGTCTGCGTTATCGTAAAACAGAAAACTGTAAACCGACTTTACCAATCTAAAGCCATTTAATTTAACAAAAAAAACGTAGTTTTAGTACTTTCAAATACGATAATTTGAATAAACAGAACGTAATATATATAAAAGTAATATCGTTCGACGCCGCAGTACCTATAAATAATTCAATTTCCTTTTAGTGTGACCCTTTATAGGCAATCTATCCTAAAATAACATAATACGTAAAGATAACGGCTTATGGTAATGGAAAGGAATGAATTTTACATTGTAAATCAATATGGCCGACCTATCGAATTCGGTTATGAAGTCCACAAACTGATGTAATTTAATATTATAGGTATAATATTTGAATTGGCATAGCGATAAAGTTTAAATGCCCCAGTGCTGGGCAAAGGCCTCTTGATATGAAGAGACGTATCCGTCTCTTCATATCAAGAGGCATAATTATCATTTTCTTTGGAATCTATTTCATAAAAGGTTGACTTATAAGTTAATTGTTTTCACTTTAGAATTTTTTCATTAACAGTCGTTTATAAACAAGAAAGTTATATGGTGTTATCCCCGACCTATCAAGGTCTACATATATGAGTCAGGAATAGATTTTTGAAAATATAAAAAGTATTGATTACAAAAATATAATAATTGTTGAATATTTACTAGGTCCCTCCCTACCTGTCCCTTTAACTACACACATTGTACATGTATCGCAATATTACGGTAGGAAATTCTAAATAAGAAAAACCTTCAATATGTTTTGTTAAAGCACTTTCAAAGCAAAGTTTCAGTCGAGTTTTTTTTGAAAAAAAAAAACATTCAGTTTGGATTAAAGGCTTTTGACTAATTTATGTACACAATATTGGTTTCTACTGCACAATATGAGCTATTTTATATTTCTGCGCGCAATAAATACAGATACGATACAAACAGAAAGTTTATTTAAAAGTCCCTCAATTTAATGTCTTTATTTTATGGAAATACAACAACAGATTTTATCACCGAGTTTCAACATGATAAAAAGTTAATGTATAGGATTTTACTTTGACTTCCTACTATAATACATATAGGAAAAAAATCGTTCATATATTAATAATAATAATAATATTCCGGGACAACTCACACACGGTTAAGCAGAGCTTGTGTTATCAGTTGCCTGGTTACCAGGCAACTGATAAACATACTTATATATTTCTAAATACATACATATTACAGATAAATTACACCCAGACAACCAGAACAAATGATCGTGCTCATCACACAAACATTTGTCCTGGGTGGGAATCGAACCCACGACCTCCGGTATAGCAGTCAGGGCCACTAACCACTAGACCAACAGGCTCGTCAAATTTTATCCAAGATGTAAATTATTAGGTAAATTTTTAGAAAGCGCTTATTAGACTAGACAATTTTTAGTCTCGATTAGTTAATCGAGACTAACTACTACTACTTCCCTTACTAACTAGTTAGTTAGTAAGGTAGTAATCGCGGACGAACGCACTTTTACCATCTAATTAGTCCGTTTCTTATTACCACACTACGCGTGATCTGAAAAGCGCTTAGGGGAATAAACATTAGCAACTTGTTTGTTAGAAAAGGTTGTATCATTAAGAACTCCTTTTCCTCAAATCGACCGTAATTATTAAGAGGCGATTTCTTGGGGTTCATTTAAAAGTCAGCGCGAAAGTAAATTATTACCTGATATAATTAAATTTTATTATACATCGGTAATAAGTAGCGTTTGGAGTTCTGTTGAAATGTTCTTGGGGCAGATTGAGGGCTGTGATACCATTATTTAATACTAAACCTAGAACTAAATTAGCACTTGCCGTAATAAGGGACTTGTCTACGGCTTTCATTACAAAGGTACTAGTATAACATTTTTGCAATATTCATAAGCTTTTGGATCTTATTTCAATGTGATAAGGTTTATTTTCGCAATCGTGTTATAACCCTCGATGTGCCGTTGATCCCTGCTAATGATTTCAGCGTTTACTATTTCACAACTATACTAAACCTAACATGCAACAAATGTCCTTACTTGAATTAAAGTTTGTTTAATTTAATCAATATTGAATCGGCATAGCCATTCAACGTGGCAATGCTGCCAGCCTTCTGGGCACGTTTCCCGCCGTTGACAAGGATGACGAGGAGTTTTTTGACGCGTGTTAGTTTTATTTATTTATATAAGATTTAATTTTAGTCTTTGTTTGTTCTTGTATTAGATTCAAGTGTGGAATTGTAAATAAATGTCTTAAGACTCCATTATTTAATCAATAGTTTTCTTGTTTTATTTATTCTAATAAATTTAAAACATATAAGATAGTCTATTGAAATATGTCACTTGATTCAAACTTATTCAAAATAAAGTTTAGTCCATTGTGCAACTAATAGTAGACGGTAACTATTATAATATCTTGTAATAATGTTATGTTACTATTTCATTAGCTTGTTGTGTCCAGTTTTAGGCATTTAAGTCTATATAACTTAGAATATGTCTATATTAATCCTTATTTATAGTACATTATAATAATGTAATCAGACAGAGAACAATATAAATTGTCTGATTACAATTAATTCAAACGGAGCTTAACAAAATCCTACTCGGATCAGTCCGAACGTTCTAATTTTAAACCGATTAACCGTAAAAAGTCAATAATCAACGTGTTGCCATCAGGCAATTGATGTCGCCGGAACTGAATGGTCCAACCTTTAAATACCCATTTCGTTAAATAAGTTAAAATCTTTAAATAAGTGCTTAATGTGACAGGTTAGTTCCCTCTTGAATGTTAGTATCACCAAATTATTTACGTCACCATCTGAGGGTTAAATTAACTCTATTCGTAACGTGGCTTGTCCCTTCCTCTACCGCGTTTGTCAACAAAACGTAGTCAGAAAGAGCAAATATTGATACAAAAAATATTATAAGACATAAATTAAGACACAATAAAGGAACAAGAACTAAATGATAATATCATTTTTCCATATTATGGAAAAATATGCGTTACCGCACTATGAAATAGCCAACACAAACCCTTGCTAAGA
Source organism: Autographa pulchrina (assembly GCA_905475315.1). Classification (NCBI taxonomy): domain Eukaryota; kingdom Metazoa; phylum Arthropoda; class Insecta; order Lepidoptera; family Noctuidae; genus Autographa; species Autographa pulchrina. Next base: position 6,767,023 of record FR997768.1, read on the forward strand.
TATATGCCAGAAGGTCTAAGAAGCAGAAGAAGGTGAATAAGTTCTTTTCTTTCTTTTTGAGTCGAGGATCTCATACATTCAAATTGGATGCGCCCAGTAGTTGGCCACACTAATGTCATTGGCGACATTTAAGCGCACCAAAATGCAGGTTTTCTGCTAACCGGTCGGACGTAATGAATGTGACCGGTGTGGAAAGAGGAAATGTAAAAAATACAATTGGATAAAATGAACACTTTATAACACAATATGGAAGCAAAAAATATTTGCAATGTATTATCACATAAAATATATATTTTTGTAACAAGCCAGAAGAGGAATTCTCATTAAAATTTCTCGTTTCAGTCGCCAACATGACATGGCGAGATAGTATCGCATTCTTTGGGGTAGATGTTCCCGCAAATATGAAAATGAAAACAGCAAAAAAAAATGAAAACCCTTTTATTAAGGTGGAAATAAAATAAGCAACTTCGATTTTTAATACAGACTTAAATATTTTTACTTCATTGTAGGAAGAGATAAAAATACCATTGTTTATCAAAATTGCTTTAAATGTACTTTTACGATAGCTAGGTAAAAATTGAAAAAAAAAAATTGTTTTAACGTAAAATATTAATACATTCGTAATACATATTTTAAAATAAATTGAACATTCAAAATTCAAAGTAGGAAATTCCATCATTAAAACCGATCTTTATTGAAAAGAAAATCGAAAATAATGGTTGCTTACCGTCGTTCTTCGGTAAAGTCAACTAAAGCACCAGCTTATTATGCTATGGTGTTTGCAGACGATGGCTTAGCAACCTGTCACTTGACAATCGGATTATAACGGATTACCTTTATAGCTATTTACCGTTCGTGTGTTGTGAAATCCAGATTTGGTGTAGGCATACCTTGTTTATACGTAATCAAAACGTCTTGAAGAAAATGAGTATTGAAAAGTATGCTCAAAACAAGACTATACTGTTTTTATGTACTTGTATTTAAGGCTGTGTGAGTTTCTTTATTCCATTATAACTTCTAAATATCTGAACATGAGTTATCAAGTTTTGAGGTAGAACTAAACAGGTTTTATCGCCATACAACTATGACACCTGAAAAGGTTTTGAAACAAGTTGGCACCTTTCGGGTATGGAACCCTAAAAGCAACCTTATCACATTGTCATAAAGACACTATTAATGTTATTATTGATTTGCGGTCAAGAGTACGATGAACTTTGACTTTCAATTAATTATTTATGTTAAGCTCTATGTGTTCTTCATTTGGAAATAGACTTCATTTTTTCTCCGTTATCTACATATTATTCTTTGAACAGGAATATAATAACTTTATTTTATAAACAAAAACATTGAGATACCAAGTAATAAAAGTTGAGACAGCCAGAGGTGTAAGGCTTAGTTACTAAATAAATACTATATATTTCCAAGATTAATAAACTTTAGCTAAATAAAGAGGATCTCACAAAATATCCTAAAAATACTGTACCTAACGGTTTTATTTCATTCTACAGTATGAGTGAAATAAATAGGACCAATATGAAATTGCCAAAATAAAAGACTTGTTCATACATAAGAGATCACTGGATTGGATTGGACAATTTTTAAGAATAAAGTAATTTTTCGCGACTTTGTTGTTGTTATAGTAAACGTTTATCATACTGATGAGTATAACCAGCCCCTAAAGTATTTTAAGGGACTCCTGTTACACCCTGTATAGATAAGGTAAGCGGGTACAAAGCCGCCACCAGTCGTTCGAACCTTCATTACGTCGACGGACGGATCACAAAGTTAAGACAATCCCTACTTAAATGCCTATCTGCCACCTACGCCTGGTATTATGAAGACTCTTATAAAAACCAACGGCACATTGAACCATTGAAGCTTAATTAGAAGAATGAGTAAATTGTAGGGAGTTCTAGTGATAATAGGAGTTTTTGAGGTCGTGAGCTCGGTAATATTATTAGCAGTATAACAGTCAAGTTCATTTCACTAATCTCCACCATTAGTTAATCTTCAAATGGAAAAAATATCTTAGAAAAAATCCAAGTGGATATATAAAAGGTTTCTTTTCATTCTGCAGCGCTATTTTCAAAATATACCGTCGAACTGCCCAACGTCAAATAATGTCAAAACTCAAATATTTTTTGACATTTCAACGCAGCTACGTAACTCGTCGCAGTAGAATTGCAATGTTTGGGGTGCAATATGTCTGAAAAAGCTAACGTAGTTTGCTATCCTATATACCTATGTAGCATATTTTATTTTTTTGTGAAGATGGTGTGAACTGGATATTTATTTAATAATTTATTGTTCAATTGAGCGAAATTTTATAGTTTACTGAAACATTTAATTGCTCTATATAAAAACCACAACAATTTGAATATCAGTCTGAGACAAGACGTCTCTCGCCGTTAACAAGATTTAGTTTGCTTTGCTCACTGTTAGACTGTCCATATTATTATTTTCCTGGAACATTGAAAATGAATTTGTTGGATGTAGTTTGAGAAAACCATAAAACATGTTGAGCTGGTACTCTTTTAACACTACGGACTGTTTATTGTCTGAACTACCTTACCTATTAATTATATTACTTAATAAGTCTTTAATTTCTAATATTAAACTTTGTATTTACTTATGTCGGTGGCGGTTAATGAAAATAATTCAACAGTATGTTATTTTGTATTCTCATGTAAGTGGCTTTATTGTCTTTATGGGAATAAGTGATTTAAACAATTGTAAAATATATAAAGTACTAAAATGCTCTTTTACCACAACAATAACAGGTATTTTATTTTATTGAAGTAATTTTGCTAAATAAAAGTGACTTTAAATTTAAACTTTTTCTTCATACTGAAAAATATACTTACTTAATTTTTATTATTCTTACGTTATGTTAGATTGACCAATATCGTTGTGTCTATGGCAATCTAAATTGATTATGTCTTGCGCTAATTTGCAACTTTTTAACATGCAGTGCGATAGTTTAAAAGTTCAAACAAATCAGATTTAACATTGAAGGTGAATAGTCCGTCATTCGGATGTAAGGGCACGAGAGATAATATAATAATGCACACACTTTCTTTGTTCTGAATTACCTTTTTTTTTTTAAATAAGATAAGCTTTATAGGATTTCGGGACGACAGTGCTTAACTTAAGGCAGTTGTCCGACTTAGAGCGAGAAGCGAGTAGCGAGTAGAACGATAAACTCAAAACGAGTCGGCGAGCAGCGAGTAGCGAGTATGTAGTTTTGATAGTTTTGTCGCCGAGCGATAAGCGAGTGAGCGAGTGCGACAGGCGATACTCGCTCAATTCGCTCGGGTCATTCTATACTACTGTAAAGGAAGGGAGGGCAAAATGGAACATGCCTTTAAAACCCGGATCATATAACGTGCGCGCGATTTAAAATGCACACAGTATCAGGCGGTTTTGCTAGTAAAGGGTAGGTCTTGTCGTTATTTCCATTTTACGGTAGTATTTTCTAAGTATAGATTTATTGTAATGATATTTTAACATGAAAAATGGTTAATGGTTTTTAGAAACTTCAATATAAAATTGACGGCGAGCTTTTGGGCAAGATGGAGTTTTGTATTTAAGGGCAAGTTCTCTTGTAAAACCATGAACATCGTTAATTAAATGTCAAGCATAAAAATTTTAATTTCCCAAAAGTAACACCATAGGTACAAAAAATTTCAGGCATCATCATAGTAAAAGTCTAAAATAATTAAATGTTTTTGTTTTATTATATCGTGAGGTTAAGCCTTCCACCTTGCCCTTCCTTCCCCTACTAAAAATTGTTCTAAATTCGAAACCGCTCTTTTATGCAGAATAACACTGGTCGGTCTTCGGCGAGTGTTTTGATCACCAAGCGAGTATCGCTCAGCGAGTATATTTTTATAGTTCTACTCGCCGCAAAAAACAAATGCTGAGAGAGTTCTCTCCGGTAATGTGAACGGTCAGCGAGTAACTATTTCTATATGCATCTCCTTCATTTACACGGGATCTATATCTTGTTGTACTTTCTTGAGCGATTTTATAGTTGATAGTTACTCGCTTCTCGCCCGTAAGTCGGACAACTCCCTAAATAACCGGAACGAAATCTGGGGATTTATCAAATACTTGCCTTATCCAGGAGATCGAGCTGTTTGTACTGTTACAGAAGTCCAATCACTTAAGCACTGAACCACACGGGTCATCAAATTTGTCGTGAAGACAACTCCGCAAAAGTTCGCTAACGATATTTATTGACACAGATATTCATTCCCGAGCTCTTTTGACCCTCTGAAAGTATTGTATTACAAAAAACTCACTGACCCGTTCCCTTGTTTATTTCTTCTCCTAAAGATTAAAAATAAATGATGAGGTAGCATTTTCTGTAACAGAACGCCCGCTTTCTATTTATACTTATTCCATTTTAGAGTAACACAAGACACCAGCTAGGACACAATCTGTATCTACGTCATAAGGAAAACCCAAAATTTCCAACGATAATTTCCGTAAGCAAAAAGCTGCAAAAATATTACGTGGGTGTTTAAAACTGCTCGTTTGTAATTTGAAAACTCACTCTTGCAAATGAAAATCTTGAGAGGCCGATGTGAAACTTTACAACTACTTTGGTAATTGCTCCAAAAGTTGGGAAATGAAAAGACCCCGAGGCTGCGGGGTTGAAATGAGGGATTCAATATAGAACAAGAGGAGTGCATTCTAAAGCTTAGTAGCCACTTACGTATACTGCATATTATGCAAACCTAGCGCACTGCACTGAGCAAACAAACATACATTTTTAAAAGCAAATTACTCACGAATTATTTTGGTATTTTATTTTTCTTCTCTCTCTCTTATGTTAAATAGCAGCATCAAGGCAGCATCAGCAGCAAGGATTGCGTCACTAAGTGACGCAATCCTTGTGAGTTGATCGTCTATCCATATCCTTAATCGTATTTATCAGTTTAAATAACTCTAAAAGAGGTCAGTGGAAACCACTGCGACGTTTCTTCAACCTTAGGGAAATCTACATAACCACACAATTAGCAATCGGATTAGTTCACTCCATCCTTCATTAAAACTTTCCGTTTTAATTATAAACTAAGATTTTAAGAACAGATTTTCGTTTAATAAAGATAAAATACAAAACCGTTTTTTGTCGGCAACATTAAGACTGTTCTGTTTGCTTGGTTTTCTTTTAAAAGAGTTCCAATTTGAATCTGGGAACTGAAACAACTGGAAAACATTACAAGCGAGTCGTATATTTTTCATAGCAACTGCCATTCGATTTATTTACCTGTAGATATTATTTATTACCTTGTGCAGTATTGTTACAACAGCACTGCGTAAAACTCATTCATATTTTTCGACGTGTTATAAACACAAGGACTAACGCATATACGCACAACAGAATACGCACATTTTACGTTTATATCGTCATTGCTTGTTAAAATCTATACGTAACTGCATAAATAGAAGAGTAAAAACGTGCATACATGTCATGCATGAAACGCCTAGATTTATACTGGAATTGTTTGTTACTCTTTGTTTAAGCCTCTCTGATCAAACTCTGATGACTTAATTTGATCTGACCACCTCATTCAGTATTACTTTGGAAACTGTCGATATAATTTTGTCCTCCACTATATTATATACTTTAAAAAACTTGTGTACTGTGAATGTATACTTACTCTGTTTACTTAAAAAAATATCTTGTTAATGTAAATGAGTGATTTGTTCTAGCTTTAACGACGCTAAATAATATAATTTCCACTCAAATGTGGCACTCATTGTTCTAAATTACCAACTGTTGTCATTCATACATTTAACGCATGCATATTCATATGATGTGGCGAATTCGTTTCATGCGGCACAACATAAATATATGTACTTATGTAGCAAGCTTTAATGCTCCGAAGAGTTTCGCGTTCCAACACTCAGAGGCTTTGTGAGATATCTACCTGTGAAAACTTTTACCTAAACCGAGCTACCTCCTCCAAAGTATTTGAAAACTTTTTAACTGAGAATACTATTGTAACAGAAGATTAAAATTAATCCCGGTGAGACGGCAAGACTAACTGCAATACGCCAAGACAAAATGTTGCAGCGCAGATTTTCAAGACACCGCAATTCCTCGCAATTTAAATGCACATATAATTATTGTGCCTGGAAATAATTTAATGTGACTTTTGAGAGTTCTGTTGGTTATTACGTAGTGAGATGCTTCTTTAGTAATTTTTATATTGGATTCGTCACCAACAAAAGGCATGCAACACAACTTCTTTATTTTTCTGAGTTTAAATAAAGCGTTATTAATATATGTAGACTACAAATAGTTTATTTTTAAGCCTAGTATTGTACAAAAAATGATTTCTAGGTAGTACTTAATGTCGTTATTATTATTAATTTAGTTCTTCGCCGCAGCTGGTATCGTATTAAATAGCACAATCAATATTGCACTTTAGCGATATTTTCAATCTCATTATTATCCTATACCTTTCTTGCTTATCCAATATAAATAGATTAATATAGAAATAGGTTCAACTCATAAGGGAATTCTCAGCGATGCAGCGGCCTTTTTGTGACAGCTTTTAATAAGCTTTGGGCCCTTAGCGCTATGTCGCCTAAACATAAACACGTATATAACCTATTTGATCTTTCCTAAATTAACTTTGGAGGATTCCTAATTATGGTCGCGTGTCAAACTTTGGGGTTTCACATTATTTATACATGCGGTATTATAGAAACTCATTTTAGAATAACATTCAACGTAAGTAATGCGCTTAACAGGAAAACTCGCCCACATTACTTGGTAATGTCACATCGAAGTTATAAGATTCCTAATTAAAAATTTGTGGATTGTTTCCTTACGTACTTTTGGCATCATTGTTGACTGCTATAATTTCTATTTAATTTCCATAAATAAACATTTTAAACTCGTATTTTAGATGAAGAAAAAAAAGCCTATTAAATGTGTGATAAACAATGGCACACTTCAAAAACATTTATCACTGGCTCCATTTCAAAAACATAATCAGGTAGTGTCAATTACGTTAAATAATTTAAAGCAACCTTTTTTTATCCGGCAGTCGTCCACTTAGCCGGGTATCACGAGGCGCGTCGGTAGCGCGGTCACCAGCGCGGTTTAGCCGGGTAGCGGTCGCGGTCGCTGGCGACCTAGGCATGTCTGTCGCCCTGGTATTTCGCGTTATTTCATACCGTGTTTATAAAGCGATTGCAATCGATTTTATAAGTATCGATTATTGGAAGTTTGTGAAATTGCTGTGAATAAAAGAGATCCAAAGAGTTACGGATTAATCATTAGCTTTAATTTTCCTATTTTCAATATTGCAAACTAAGTTCAATACCTACCTACGGTCTAAAAAAGATATGTTTTAAATGTATAACAAGACCATTTATTACCAGATACGTGAAACAGCTCTTCCAGGTAAACTACATATGTAAATACTTTTGGAGAATAACATAAATGGTAGTTTGTTATTACTAATTTCAAAATGGTTCAAAACACAAGAGGTGAGTTTTATTTGCACCAACTAAACGTCGGTTCCACGAAAACTGATTAATGTACTTTGTTACAAAGTTAATGTAAACTACTGAAACTAATATGCTCGAACATAAACAGAAAAGCTGATTCGTCGAGTCCTTTATTACGCCGCGTGATATTGACTTTCAGTAAATTAAAAAAGTTCACAATAAATTCTCAACTAAAACAAATTAAAATACGTCGCGAAGCTTAAAACGGCGCACGCGGGCAAAGTTTAGTTGAACGTAACCAAACTGAAGCATACTCCGCGCTCTGTACGCAGAGCAAACATTTTTTGTACTTATTCAAAACAACGGGTGGGTGGTATATTCGTCACTGTAACTTCGGACAAAGTTGCGATGTAGCAACTCGAACAATTAAAATTTGTAGGGGCGTAGAAATGAAATTATGCATGGAGTGAGAGCAGTAGCCGTGGGTTTTGCCCTCGACTATTAATATTAATGAACTGTGACACGCCGTTCAACCGAGCCGGTGACGAGCTACCGTGTTTCTTTTGATTGTAAATTCAGTTTTGTTGATGTACTTGTTGCATATTGAAGTTCTACCTTTGTGCCTTACCTACGTGGAGTTCGTGTTCCATATTAACTTTGTCACGTAAATTGGAGGCGATGTTAGATCACAAGTTGATTAAGTTTTCCGAGAGGAGTTTGCTATAGAACAAAAACGTTTCATTATTTGTACACGGCGTTTTTTTATTGAGTTTACTTTTAAGTAATACTTTATTATATTCGCAAATAATTTGTAACGTATCTAAATATGAAAGATTATTTTGTAATTCGTTTATACTACAGCTACTGATTTTCATTTAAAAATGTAGGATTACTTTGATCGTAGGTATACGGGGAAACAACATGGCTTCACTTGTATCGTATATCATATATCGTGCCAAAGGCCTTTCACAAACTGGATTACAAAGGAACAGTACATATGTTTGCGGGCCTATTTCTAGAATTATGACGACACGACATCAAGTATGCACGTCATCATTAACATATCAGCTGAAAGACGTCCACTGCCGGACACACTTATACTGCCTTCGCAATTGATACCGAACACGAGTTTTACGAAAAGCAACTGTAGTACTTACTTATAAGGTTTAGTTTGCACTACAACTTTATGTCTCTTATGACGGTTTCAATAGTACTGGCAGTCTTAAAAAAACTAAATTTAAATTGTATAAAGTTAATGCTTGTTTAAGTGGAAATACCATCAATTGGCACAAGAATTGAAATAGACTAGTAATTACTTACTAGCTTACTTAGGTACTAGTATTTGAATAGACGAGTAATTTCCTAGAATTGTGCCGTACATACCTAAGTACCTCACTGTAGGCAGTAAGTAGATTGTATTCACTGCAAATGTACCACTCTATTCTATTCGCATTACCACGGAAAAAGGTTTTGTGATCTTTCACGAAAATGGCTTTTACGATTGATATAAAACCTTCAAAAGGATTATTTTGGATTACTATACATCCTATTTATCATGTATCGTGAGTATAACGTACTTTTTTGTTTATACTAGTTGTATGTGTACCTATACAGGGTTATTTTTTAATGACCGGCCAAATTTTCGCTGGGTGTTCTACCCATGAATATGAACAACTTTCACTATGGGACCGACTCTGAAATCACGAAAAAAATAAATCAGCTGTTTCATACAAAAGTTCAATACCCACTCGACTAAAATGTATGAAACAGCTGTTTTATTTTTCGTGATTTCAGAGTCGGTCCCATAGTGAAAGTTGTTCATATTCATGGGTAGAACACCCAGCGAAAATTTGGCCGGTCATTAAAAAATAACCCTGTATAGATGTGGTCTTGTCTACAGTACCTACCAATGTCATTTCGAGTCAGCGCCCTAACTTGTTACTAAAGTAATGGTAAAAACTTTTCTCATTTATTTCATTGTAAGTAATTAAAGAATAATAGAAATAAATCTCAGTATAAGATCTAGATAAAAGCAATTACGTTTATTTTAATGATAGAAATATAAGCTGGCGCAATACGGTGTAAGATAAAAAATATTAATTAAAACCGTTAAGAAAGCATTCATGAGTTGAAAATATTTCTGTCTGCAATGATAATTCAGTATTTTTCTTTAAAAATGAGAGATTTTTATTCTCATTAAAATATTCGCCCGTCAAGTTGGAATTCTTAATTAAAAGCAACACCGCAAAATAATAAAACCAAAAATAACTATGACTCAAAGGTCATTTAGCATTTAATACGAACTTTTGAAAAATTGTTAGGGAACATTTCACGTTTAAGATATCGCAGATAAGGTACTGAGGTATTCATTAGCAGGTACCACCTCAAATACCTATTCATCACCTCTCTTGGAAATTAGCTATGATAGTGTTGAGAGCCAGTTATGTTTTACTTTTAAGCTAAAAAAAGTTGCACCTTTTCATAGCAAGATGGGTAGTACTACCCATCTTGCTATAAAAAGTAGTATTGCACGTAATACGTACTTATTAGTCTTTATGTTCTACATTTTTTATGTGGTGTAGTATATTGCCTTGGATTTTAAAATAATAGAATTATGATTTTTACGTTCTATTACTTTAAGTAATATTTTTTATAACCTTTTGTAATCTCTATTTAGTTATAGGACGTTTATTGACCAGGAGAACAAGTGCGAACATTTTATAATATTTGTATTAATATTAGTCTTTACTAAACAGTTACGCTGTACCTATTCAGTTTCAGTAATAGTACTCCTTTCTATAGATGCAAATTACACTAAATAACATCCATCTTGACGCACTAAACTAAAGACCCAGTAATCTCAAACCGAAATAATATCAAAGATATTATATCTCAATACCGAATCGAAACACAAAGTGTCAAAGCAAAATACAAAAGGAAACTGAAGATGAAGTGAATGGTAATGGCTCTAGGGGTGAGCGCGAAGCATGGAAAATAATGTCTTCGAGGGAAATTACTGCGAAGCTTAGGGGTGTTCTATCTACACACAGGAAAGGCGTGAGCGTGGGCTAAGTGTCTTTTTTCCAAGTTATTTGACGCGCCTATTCTTCCAGTCATGTGCTCGAAAAGACGCAAAAAATTGCGAATTGCAAACTCGTCTGTCGGCAAGAAATGTAATCACTTTCCACATTATCTTGTCTTATAAAAACTTTATGCTTTATTTATATTTTATTTTGTACGTTGACTTTTATTTATCTCTTTTTCGCTTTCCTAGACGTTTACAATAAACAAATGGATGGGTTCAGTTTGTAGGATGTCCCATTACAATTATTTATACTGGCAGTTATTACTACTGTACATTATAATATCATGTACCTATTTAACTTTAAAGGATACGATTCAAATGGGTCAGCAATTATGTTTTATAAACGGATTACCACAACAATTACCATGATTATTAGGGATTACAGAAATGAAACATGACATAAAATATTGAAGCTTTTATTTACAAAATTACCAACATATAATATCACTTTGGGAATTTGCAGGTTTACTTGCATAACGCCATAAATATACGTACCTATTTATTACTATTTAATAAAAACAATAGTGGTTACAATTCCTCAATTGTTACTTACAATATGCCTACTATTATAGTAGGTATGAATTGTTACGACAAAATGTTGATGTATTGATTATTGGAAGTACAATAATTGTAATACCTAGTAACTATTATGATGAAAATAATATTTATTATAAAAAGTGTTTCCAGTACATTGGTAAACAGTTTTGCGCCCACCTAGACGTTGCAAGAAAGACTTCATAAAACGAATGGTAATCAGGCCATAATTACTTTTATTTACATTGGTACAATTTAAAATAGCATTGAACGAACGTGACAAAAAAATACGTTTGTTTTTTTCCAAAAAATCGCAGCAAATATTATTTACGGAGATACAGCTTTCGGAATAACATAATATTGTATTGCAAAATAACATTCGTTATGCTCTGTTATTGACAGGTGGAATTGTAGATTGAAATTCTAATTAAACACATAGTTTCAAATTTGTTATCAACTGAACGGCCTGTTTTTTTTTTATCAATACATATTTTAATTGTGTTGCAAAAAGAGGCTAATGGTTGTCTCATTTATGAAGAATTACGAACAAGAAAGAAATATCATACTTTTTCTAGTAACATCTTACGATCAAGTAGTTGAGTAGTCCAGGTACAGTGAAGACATTTTGGTGAGCGCATAGAGTAGAGTAAGAAAAATATCCATATTATTGTAATGCTATAAAATGTTGAGAAGCTTACACAAGTCTGCAATAATATATTCATAATAATTTCGACTTTCCAAAATTATTTTCTATCTCAATATTTTTAACGACTCAGAAATTATGAGGACTAGTACAAATTATTATAACGTGATTGTATTTATAAATGAATGCCGTTTTTAAGGGTTTTGCAAAAAGGTTTTACTTAAATAATTATTTAAAAACTCTATATCACTTTTTAAGCTATTAGGCCAGGTCTATACACACAATCACGTAACTCGTAGAAAAGTTTAAGATCCCAATGTTTAAGACAATATTTTAAAGATTTCTTTATAACGGTCTCGAAGTTAAATTGGTCCAAAATTTATTCAGAATATTTTGAAATGTAATTGCGAGATATATGCATACCTTATATGTCTAATAAGTACCTGTATCTCGGTGCTCTATGATGCATTTAAATGTCCCGTAAACTTGTAGCCAACCAACTAGCCAAACGTGACCAGATCTATGGCTCTTTGCATTAGCCAACCCTATCTTTCATAAATACCAAAGCATATCACTATTAAATTTACGGTAATTTGAGTAAGTTACTTTTTTTTGCTGAGGGTAGTAGAAGTGACAACACAATATTTAATTTGCTCTTGAATAATTTTAATTTTAAAATAGTAATTTTCACTTATTTGTATAATAAATGGTGTAATAGTCTTCATTTCGTTTTGGTGCACTCACTTCTTTAATTTATTTCACTGTATCTCTCACTGTTCCTGATATCCTATCTTTCATCATCAACTTCACAATGGATCTGTACGCAAAACTTACTGACAGCATGGAAGAATTGACTGCAACATTCACCAATAGGATGAATCAGTATGAGGAGGAGCTCAAGTCTGCTGGTGGAGCTGAAGTCACTCACAAGACCATTGCCAGTCTGTCACGTGAGTTCACCGACTTCAAATCTTTAATTTGGAAAACTGTGAGCACGCTGAAATCCCAAATGGAGCTATTGATTGTGGGTCTTGATCGGCATGAGATGGCTTCACGCAGGGAGGTGTTGCTGCTTCACGGCCTTCCAGAGGACAAGGAGGAGGATCATGTGGCGGTAGCTGTCAAGACAATTTCAGAGAAGATGAAGATTGCTGATGTCTCTTCTTCTGATGTTGTAGCATGTCACCGTCTAGGAAGCACCACCGGCAAGCCGCGTCCTCTTCTCATCAGATTCCAGGGACTTAAGATCCGGAATGAAGTTTGGCGGGCAAAGACCACTCTAAAGGGCTCTGGTCTGATACTATCAGAGTTCCTAACGAAGCCGAGGCATGACACATTTATGCACGCCCGCAAACACTTCGGCGTCAGGCAGTGTTGGACGTCTGATGGTAAGATACACATCTTACTACCGAATAAGACGCGCCGTAAAATTGAGTCTGCTACCGAACTGCAAGTACTTATGGCGCAGTTCCCGACGTCGGTGTTGGAGTCTTCTGCAGCTGGTGAGGTGACAAAGGGTGCTAGTAAGCCTCTTGATAAGCGGTCTCGAAAGCCTGTTAAGTAAGGCACATGGATACCCACTTATATTGTCATTGTTTTATTTTTACTGTGCCGGTATTTCTATATTTTATTTGTTTCTGTTTTCCTTTATGATACTTTGACAGATAAATGACATTTTTGTTTTTTGGTTCATAGATTAGCAAAATAACTTTTTCTTTTTACGTTTTAGTAATATTATTGTGTATACTCTATTGTCATGTCACTGATTTATAATGTCATTGTCATTCTGTCTATAGCTGTTTGACATTGAAAAGCGCGTTCAGAAACTGATTCGACGTTTTGTTGTTGTTTTCGATTAGTTTTAATATTTTCTTTCAACCTGGCGAGTGCATCGTAAATTATTATTTTAAAAAGGAGTTTTAATATTATTGCTTAAATTATTTAATATTTATTTATTTTTATTACTTATTTATTATATTTTAATAACTATTATGGATAATAACTCAGATGATAGTTTTGCTTCTTGTTCTTCCTCTTATGCGTCTGACGTGAGCTATGCCAGTGCGTTTAGTGACGATTGCTTGCATCTGCGTGACCAACTAACCTCTGCATTTTCTTCTTTTAACAAGTTTTTTAACATAGTTCATATCAATGCTCAGAGCGTTCCCGCTCACCACTCTGACCTTATTTCTTCTTTTGATTCTAGGGTTGTGCAGGCTGTTCTTATTTCTGAATCATTTTTAAAACCTGCTCTTCCTTCTTGTCATTACTCTTTGCCCGGCTACAAGCTAGTACGTAATGACAGAACAGGCAAGGGTGGCGGAGGCGTGGCCATCTACCTTAGAGGCGACATTTTTCACGATGTTATTGATAAGTCCCCGAGTGATTACTCGAAGTCAGCTGAGCATATGTTTGTCGAAATTGTGTTTAATAGTAGGAAGGTGCTTTTGGGAGTATTTTATAGCCCATCATGTACCATTGATTACTTTTCATCTTTTGAAAAAAAGCTCGAGCTGCTTACACCCTTATATGATGACACCATAATCCTCGGAGACTTTAACACGTGTCTGCTCAAGGACGATGTGCGTAGTTGTAAGCTCCGCGCTCTTGTCTCTTCTGTCAATATGAACATCCTTCAGCTTAATGCTACCCATCATTCTCCTCACTCTACTCCTTCTCTGCTTGATCTCATACTTGTCTCTGACCCTGGCAAAGTAGCTGCTCATGGGCAGTTATCTGCTTCTTTCTCATATCATGACCTGATATACCTGTCATACAAAATTCGTCCTCCTAAACCCAAACCTAAATTTCTTCTTCTACGCAGTTTTAAGAACATTGATCTGGAGCGTTTGGGCTTTGATGCGAGCAAAATTGACTGGTCGCCTCTTTACAACTGCGGTACCATGGATGGTAAGGTGTCTCATTTCAACAACTATATTTTACAACTGTACGAAACGCACGCTCCCCTTAAAAAAGTTAGAGTGAGGCATCTTCCTGCTCCATGGCTATCCGATGGCATCAAAAATACTATGGCGAAAAGAGACAGGGCGAAAAGGCATTTTAGAAAGGATCCTACGGATGACAACTGGGTGAAGTATAAAAGGTTGCGTAATCGCTGCAGTCGCATGTGTAGAGATGCAAAAAGGCACCACATACATCAGTCCACTCTAAACATTAATACTTCACAGGTATGGCAATTCTTAAAATCCCTGGGTATCGGTAAAGCCACTAGTGAAGAGGCCATTAATTTGGACCTTAACACTTTGAATGCTCACTTTTCCAAAGCACCTGTTACCCTGGATATCTCTTCTAAAACTTCTACACTTGCACAGCTTTCTAATCTTCCTTTGCCAAAATGTACCTCGTTCACATTTAAAGCCGTTGTGGAGAGAGATGTTGAAAAATCAATTCTTTCCATTTCCACAAAAGCGGTAGGTGATGACGGCCTACAACTCCAAATGTTCCTTCCCATCCTAGAATATATAGTACCAGTTATCACCCACATCATTAATTTCTCCCTGACTACAAGTTCCTTTCCTTCAGTCTGGAAAAAGGCCAATATCCTACCGCTTCCTAAAGTCGCCAATCCAACATCCGTATCACAGTATCGTCCCATTTCCATTCTTCCTGTCCTATCCAAGGTCCTTGAGGGCGTTGTTCAAGATCAGCTGTCTAATTACCTTTCCTCTAACAGCCTGTTAAGTCCGTATCAGTCTGGATTTCGCCCGGGCCATAGTACTGTTACTGCACTTGTTAAAATTACCGACGACATACGACTGGCCATGGAGAGAAAGTTCCTAACAGTCCTGGTACTTTTGGATTTTAGCAGTGCTTTCAATTCAGTTGATTTTGACATACTCTTAGGGATCCTCTCTTCCCTCAATGTCTCTCCTCCCGCAACGGCTTGGTTTGACTCTTATCTTCGGGGTCGCTCGCAGTCTGTTCGTGCCAATGAGGTCTCCTCTGAGTGGTGCAAACTTACGGCGGGCGTTCCCCAGGGTGGTGTCCTTTCTCCCCTTCTTTTTTCTATATTTATCAATTCTATAACTTCAGTTCTTTCTTCTCAGTACCACCTCTACGCAGACGACTTGCAGTTGTACCGCCACTGTAGCTTTGACAGTATATCCAATGCTATTGCCGCCACCAATAATGATCTTAGTAATATCCATCAGTGGGCTAAATCTTTTGGTCTTTTAGTTAATCCTACAAAATCTCAAGCTCTCATTATAGGTGGCAGACATTTTTACAGCCTATTGGATCATCAATCTCTTCCACCTATACTTTATAATTCGGCTCCTATAGCATACTCCAAAATAGCCAAAAATCTGGGTGTATACATGGATTGCCATCTGTCATGGGATACCCATGTCTCTGAGGTAAGTAGGAGGGTCTTTTGCTCGTTTCACTCCCTAAAGCGCCTCCAGAAGTTCCTGCCCTATCAAACTAAAATCAATCTCGCCCAATCTCTTCTACTACCTCTTCTGGATTATGCCGATGTATGTTGTTTAGATGCAACGGAGGAACTTCTAAATAAACTCGAACGTCTGCAGAATTTGTGCATCCGCTTCATATTTGGTCTTCGGAAGTACGACCACGTGTCGGAATTCCGCGCTAGATTGAAGTGGTTGCCTATTCGGCAACGTCGAGATTCTCATATTCTCTGTCTCCTTTACTCAGTTTTGCACAACCCTAAATATCCAGGCTACCTGCGGGAACGTTTTGAATTCTTGGTCCCCAGGGGCAAGCCCTGTCGTACTTCTTCTTCTCTTCTCCTTCGCACTCCTCTTCACTCCTCTAGTCGTTACGACGAATCGTTTACTATTCGTGCTGTGCGCCTCTGGAACTCACTTCCACATTCCTTGCGCAATAGCCCCTCGCTGAACGTTTTTAGGAGAAAGATAAAAGAACATTTCCTTTCTATTTGAGTTATGTAGTCTATGTATGTCTATATTTAATATATATTGTATTATATACGTAGGTATTATATGTAGTATTTGTGTGTATGTATATTAAAATATGAAAGTTGTACACTTCTGTCTTCCTCACCACTTAATAATAATCTCACTATAACTCAAAGGTTTGCTGGAAGAAAACTCAATTTTGAGTTAAGCTCGCCTCTGTACATCAACTTTAATAATGTATGTATATTAAATTAAATGTATTTGTGTGCAATAAAGAATTAAGAATTAAGAATTAAGAATTATAAGAAACCCTTTAAAATATTTCCCTAATCACAATGGGGTACTGATATTTAATTACAAATCTGCCCAAAGAAACTGAAATCATTTATTTGGCATTTATCTAGTATTACTACAAAGCGTAATTTACATTTATTGTCACAGGTGTGAGAAGTAAATAACAAAAATAATAATTAGAATTTAATGTAAAAATCATTTTATCGCTATACGGTATTAATGCGACATAAATATTTTTTTATTTACAACAATTTTATTTTACATTTTTATACGTAATAACAATTATGTCTGGTTGTATATCTACACAAACATGACATAGATATGTTTCAGACTTCGTAAAATAATTAATCACAATTCATCGTTTCAAAACCATTCGTCGAATAAAACTTTAACACATAATTATAATCAAAATAATTATATTCAAATATTTAAGTTAACACATTTTATTTTCAATATTATTTATTATAGAAAAATAAATAACAAAATAAATTTACCTAGTTGCACGATGCTCCAATTTTAGTTTAAATTTTGTATAGGTAGTTGTTTATTGCATTCAGAAACGTGAAAATACACAACTCAATGCTCATAGACCATTTCAAAATAATTCCAGGATAAAAATGGAACAAAGAAAAACCCACTCAAATGTATTTATTTTTATTTAAAACCAAGCTAAGCCTTTTATTCATGAACAAACCTAAAGCTCATGTTACCATACTGCCAATCAAAATTCTGAAAAACACGGTGTTGCATACCTTGTTATACACAAAATAAAAACTTACACATAGAAAAAAAAACACAATTAGATACGAAGTATGTGCTTTAGTATACAAAGAATCTGAAAATATATTTTTATTAATAATAAAATATTTTTTATGTCGAACTCTGTGGTCGAGCGGCGTACACACCGGATTTCAAAGTGTCGCTTGCTCTGAGGTCCCGGTTTCGATCCCCGGAGGGGACAATGTTGAAAATCACTCTTCTACATTGTCTCGGGTCTGGGTGTATGTGTTAACTTCGTTGTTTCTGAATTTCATAACACAAGTGCTTTAGCTACTTACCTTGGGTTCAGAGCAAAGTATGTGATGTTGTCCATATTCATTTACCTATTATATTAACGTAACCTATTGTGTTGAGGTGTATATGTCACATATATAATGTCATTCCGTCAGTTGTGTATAGATTTACAATATAACATATTTATCGTATTGCAATTCCTATCACGTTCTAAATGCAAGCCGTCAGTAACTTATGAATGTTACATGACAATTCAGCTGAGAATTCTCAACGCGAATAATCTTTAGCAGCGATTTTCTCATATTACATTACTCATATTCCGTTTCAGCTGCAAAAGGAACTTTATTAACTGGTTAAAAGCTTACGACTATATTAAAATATTTTATTCCCTAAATATGTAACTCAATTTGAATTGACAATTCCTTTTTCGTAATAAATCAGTACACAGCTTTAGAACGACACATAATATGTCCATAATTGCCTACGGGCAGGTATTAGTAATGTCTCTATTTCGCATAAATTGTAGGAAGGTACCTACAATTTATGCGTTACAGATAGAACGGGGATTAAGGAGCAGACAGGCGGTCCGTAGGCGATCGGTCCCCGTCGATGAATGAAACCCGCAACACAATTAGAAGGTAACACACCGGCTTCCAGAATAATGTATTGGCTTCAGTCCCAGCATGAACAAAGTACCGAGCAGTAAGCTTGACATTTATACATTTGTATAACCTATCAACCGTCCAAAAATAAAACGAGATTTTATGTTACATATATGCTAAACAGTTATACACTAGCCTTTCTCTTCGATTTCACAAGGAACAGACAGTTAACATATAATGGAAGACAAAATAATAACAATAGAAAACCATTATTTTCCATCCGATAATGGAAATCAACGCTTCTTTAGAACTATATTTGCACACGTATAAAATTGTTTTATTTAAAAGTCTATTTACAATCATTACTAACTACTCCTATAACGTTGTTTTAAGACCCTTCAATGTATTCGATTGCGAACCACAAGTATGCGCGATAGAGCTCTGATGAATAAAAAAGATAAAGAAAATATTTATTTTTATATTGAAGAAGACTATTCTGGACTTTGAAATCATCGTATATGTGGAAAACATACGGTCATGTTATCAAAATTTTAAACACATTTCAATGCAGCGCAGCCTTACGATAATAACAGCAGATTAAACAAAATATTTGTTGTCTTTTTGACTTTAGAATTCACCTTTGTGCTTGAAAATCTATAATTATGAATATAATTGAATAATTCAAGGTACTTATGTCCCTTTTATGATAATGATATATGGTTTAAATATTAATTCTTACTGACTATCATGTTCGAAGGAAACTTCATCAGTAATTCAACGAGGTATGAAAATTCGTGTTCATCAATTTACACTGATTCACTAATTCAGAACTTACCTGCTATTGTAATTTGTTGATAAGGTAGGCAGTTATACTACCATCAAATTTGGTCTTCATAACTTTACAAGCACAGGCAACAAGAGCCAGTATTCCAACAATTAAGTAATTAAATTTGCTTATTTACAAACGCATAAAATAAATGTGTTTTCAGTATCTAACAATACTTTTGGCAATTGACATCCTATTTCATCTATTTGATGTATCGATTTACATGAGGCCTATGTTCCATTGAATTATTTTTTGCGTTGTTTGCTCATTAACGCTCTAACTCTTTTTAAGTTCGTGATGGTTATTTCGTCGTTTGGCTGTAGTTGTAAAGCTCGCCGGTAGGAAGTTGCCGCTGCTGCATACTTCCCATTCAGATGTAAGATAGCGCCGAGGTTGGAATGATACTCAGCATCCTGCAACCAAAGGGACATTCTTTGCCAGGTTCTTTGAGAATTTAACCCTAACACAACAGACGTATGATAAACATTTTTTTAAGGGTGATAATTTTGACACCAGAAACCTTAGTTGGAGATGAAAACAAATGACTTTTTTAGAAACACAGGTTGTCAAAAAACTAGCGCAAAAATGTCTAAAGCCAACGGGAAATTTAACAGAATTATTGAACAGAAGCGCTTAGCGTTATAGATGTGTTGGTTAAACCTTTCACAATTCAGAGAATACTCTAGACCGGCTGAATTTGTGGCGATCGGTGGCTCCACAGCGAATGAACGAAATTAAGGCTCGGCGCAAATGGGCCACCGACCACAGCCACCGGTGGCCAGCGACGGCGACTTAACACACTTTTTAATATATTTTGTATAGACGCGCCGCACACGTGTAGCCGGTGGCGGCCACGCGCTACAGCAATAAAATATATGAAAAAGTGTGTTAAGTCGCCGTCGCTGGCCACCGGTGGCTGTGGTCGGTGGCCCATTTGCGCCGAGCCTAACTAACACGCTTTCATCGTTCACTCTTTTGATTCATTTTTGTTTATACACCTGTGATGGACGTTTTCTTTAGTTTGTTTTAGTGTTTTTTCAATAACAATGTGGACTAGTACTGTCGGTTTTTTTTTTATTATAGTTCCTTTCATTTGATCTGGTAGTTTGATTTTATATTGGTACGTTTCAAATGTGAACAACATACTCTTAAAGTTGTTAGGTTTTGCTAAGTGTGGACATTTAACAAAACCTATCATCACCTTTAAAGAAATGTAAATGCCTTTAAAGAGGAAGACTATGACTCACTCTTATTTTTATTATTACCGTAATTAAACAAAAACCAAATTGCCTTACATAATTTGAAACTTAAAACAAAATACAAAACACTGTTTCTAAAACCATAATTAATATCTAAAGCATCAAACAAGAGAATAACAAAGAAAATAGCCGTCGGCCAGTCCTTGATCTGACCACAGGATGGCTGTTTACCAAACAAACACTGCTCATTTCCTCTTACCCTTGCCCTTTGTTCATCCATTCGTTTTAAATCTTTATTTAAACAAATATCCTGGCCAGTAACTTAGTAAGCCAATTTCACTGACGGAGGTTAATTAAGCTTGTACGTTACTTTGGAATTACTGTCAGATTTCGTGCACTTACAAAATCTTAGGAGGATAGAATTGAGAATGCTTGGATAAAGGGAAAATTTTCATAAATTTATAATGTGAGGAAAATGTTTGAGGAAATTTTGGTCCTATTCATAGCAATACATTCTTGTGTGCTAAATCGGTGTCGGACAACTTAGGCTTGAGGTTTCTACCGTAGGACCCATACAGGTTAAGGCGATTGTATAATTTACATAATCGTCTGCTTTTTAATGGATCCGTACCGAACGAAGCAGATACGAGATCGACATTGCATTCGTACGTCAAATATTCAGATTAAATTACATAAATGAAATATTAATTTATATTTGGGATGAACAATTTTGTAAAGCAAAAACCATTGATGCATCTAATTCTTAATATTTTAAAATCTTACTTAAAAAGCCTTTAAAAAGCTTACTCTTTACATTTTTTAGCCAACAAAAAAATATGAAAGCAGAAAAAATCAGACACTACTTCAGCATTATAAATAAGCTAATTCCTTGAAGAAAAACAATTTAATTACGACTATGGCAAACTCTCTGCTTGTCTCTTAATATATGCCCGTCGAAATAATAAAACCTGCGAAAGACAAACTAAAAAATCTATACATATATAGTACTTACATCAGGACTTAATTGAACCGCTCTCGCGTACCACCGCTCCGCGGACCGACAGCGCCTCGCGTCTCTCAGCGCCCGCGCAGCAGACGCGGCGCGCGCGCCGTCCGACGGCGATAGCTGTGCTGCTGCTACTAGTTGCTCTGCCGACTCTCGAAGCCGACGTTGTGATCTCAGGAACATACCTAATTGTAAAATATTGATTTAAAACTGGAAGTTGTAATGAAAGTATCGATGGAAATGTCTAAAAGAAGAAAAACGGATATTTACTACATTTAAAAAAAAAATATATGATCCGGGGCAATACGTTATTAAATGCTACACAAAATCACGTATTATGGGGATAACTAGATTGAATACCTAGTTATATAATAAGTTATTTTGTGGTTTAAAATTTATTAAAAGATAACTTTGTTTACTTCGTAGAGTCGCTACGATTTATTGTAGCATGATCTACGTAAACTCATAGACCATTTTTTTGTTTCCATATACATTTTTACGTAACAGTTTTAGTTGAGGTCCTACAGTGTGTACTGTTAGTAAATACAGTCAAATACTCACCAAATTGATCTCTTACTGATGGATCGTTTGGCGCTAAAGTAAGTGCTTTTTTAAACCACATTTCAGCTTCCATACTCCTACTGGCCTGCAACAAAATATATTATTGACGTAACTGTGAAAAGTTTAATATGTTTACCGCACAGATTAGTTTAGCGGTACTTCAGTGGTGCTGTAATTCTTATAAGAGAATAATTGATTAGCGCGGCGAACTGTAGAGCCCTTAAGGAGTAATAATCTTGAATACAGTACGGTATTACCGAAGTGGAAATTAACTTTAACTTTGATGTTTATATTAATTGGGATTGTGGCTATAAGAATGTAAGCCGCAAAACTGCTCGTACTTAGCAGGGATTTTACTTGGACGGTTAATATATAATTTTTTTTTTAACAAAAACAACTTCTTGGTAAAACCAGAAAACAAGTATTGTAATAATATGTAGGTACATATTATTATTCAAATTGTCATTAATTCTTATCTATCACTTTTAACGAAATTTGACATCAATTTGGTCCCTTGCAGTCTAGAATTTCCTCAAGGATTAGATACGTTCTATTATCTCATAACCTATGAGATACAATATACCCTCAGACATAAACACGTGTTTCAGTCATCAATGTAACTATTAATGATTTCAGGATAAGTTATCGCCGTCCCTACATATTAAATGCTCATTGCTCCGAAGAGCCCCTTAACCCTTCTATATTCTCTTCACACGATATGTGTATTAGTTCTCACGACTTCACAACTAATTACAAGGCTCATAACCAACCTGTGAAATATATTGTTTTCACTATTTAATTAGTTATTGAGGTCAAACAAGGGTTAATGTGTATGTACGCCTATAATATTTGTAGTCTTGAAACCTAGCTAGTTAACCTATCATTAAAACAGCCTTTCGTTTCTTAGCTTTATGTTGTTGTATGAATTGAATATTGGTGAAACTTCGTTCATTTCATAAATATACCTAATATTTGAGAACCAATGTTTTTGTTTAACTACAATAAACAATTACCGAAAAATATAATTATTTTTTTTATTTCTAATATTGAAAAAAAAACGCGGTTTCTTCAAACCATAGGTAGGGGCAAATAGTAGGATAACTGTAGGGTTATCATACTATTTGGACACCATAACATGTAGTACATGTTACAATATAATTTCGTTTGAAATGATTTCCTAAAGATACACATAAAAAATCTGGAACAAAACACAAAATCCCTTAGTAAAAGTTTCACAAAACTGTTCAAATCATGCAGTAATAGTACTAATTACTGTAATAAATGTTGATACTAACATTTCTGGCGAGTATTTGAGCTAATGTGACGTGTGTACCGGCGTGATGCGGCGCGGTCGCTAACGCTAACAGCAGACTATGCTCGGCCAACGGCCATTGCTGTAATTGGACATAAATCTCCCCGACCATCGAAAGGACACTCTGCAAACAATAAAATCAAAATTAGAATCTAACTGCGCTTGAAGTGGTACACGGAACCGATGTTTGATGACGTAAATATTAGTTAACATCAGGGATGTTATGGATATATAATTTCGGATCCGGATATGGATATGGATATTGGTAAAATATAATATCGGTTTCGGTTACGGTTATGGATATTAAATTATTTCGGATTATGCGATAGTTTCGGTTACGGATATTAATTTTTTAAGGAACTGTAAGTACGAATAGCTGTGCACCTCGCGCTGTGACGTCATTAGGTAGCGGGAGAGGTGTCGCATTCCAGCGGAGTGCACGGTTAATTTGTATGAGTGTAGTATTTAGTTAGACTCCGCCCTAACCGAAACTATCCAAAACTTTTATTTCGGATTCGGTTACGGTTACGGATATTTTTTTATTTCGGTTATCCGATAGTTTCGGTTACGGATATGGATATCCATAACAACACTGGTTAACATGAGTGTATTGTTCATAAGTCTATCTACCTTAGCCCGAAATATTTTTGGAGCTGTTTTGTGATCTTACTTTGTTTTATACAAAGAATGACTGACCACCACAATCTGACTGACATGATAAATGACATTTATTTCTAACGTACATAAATAACATAACGGAAAGTTGAAGTTAATTAAACACTAAATAACAAAGAATACTTAATATAGAAATGCTAAAAAGGAATTTTTCGATTTCGTTATTTGAACGGTAGCTATGCGTTTAACTAATTCGATCAAAGACATTTTTCCTCAATTTTGAACTGCAGTCATTTAACCTGTGACGGGGAAAATCCATCGGCACGTGCCCACTTCATAAGATAACGCTGTTGAGCGCTTGTTAAAATGCGACGTGTTAACAGAGTCTTACATGTCGGGTCCAGCCGACAATCGGTGTGTTCGTGTCTGGGAGTATTTGGAGAGCTTCTTTGTACGCTGACAGGGCTTTATGCCAGTGGCCCCGCTGTGAGTGGAGGGCCGCGAGTTGGACGAGCGCGGACACTCGGGCGGCGTCGTGCTCCCTTCGGTCGCGCACTCGTACACCTTCGGCTCGCGACCCTGCCCGAAGTGCGCTCGCGGCTTCCGCGAGACGCCCATCCGCCATCAATGATGTTCCAAGATTCACATACGCAACTAAAACAAATTTACATATTTCAACTCAAATTTACAGTAAAATCTACATATAAAACCTAATATAACTTCAAAGATCAAGATAGCTGGAAATAAAACATGTTACACAAAACTTTTGAAAGGTATGCAACTTGAGCGCAAAGTTTTAAAGTAGGTGGAAGATATTTTAAATGTATATTTCCAACTGTTCATAGTTTACTCTCAGCTCAAAATTTTCCATTGAAAGTTCTTGTGTTTACTTAACAATGAAAATTTTGTAAACCCCTTTATTTCCAAGACAATAAGCCAAATTAGAACAGAATAAAGACTCGTCCGGCCCTCATCTAAAATAATTTGAAAGGACAATCAAATTATTAGTAAGAGCTATGAAGAAATACCAAAGAGGCTTTGTTTTTAATAATTAATTTATCTCAAGTACTTACGAGCCATTGAAGGTCTAAAGTAAATTGCTCTCTCAAAACTTTTGATAGCATCGCTGTAACGTCTTTGGTTTTGTAGTAATATTCCCCTGAAACAAAGATATACACTCCATTTAGACTGCGAATCAGCTTATAATATTTTCATTTTATTGAATAAATAGATCATTATGTAAATTAAACAATGAAGATTCGAGTTCAACTCGGCTGACATGATTTATACTAAAGAAAATTATATTTTCTATAATTAGTTTCTGTGAGATTAGGCAATACCTCTCAATAAAGTCTATTCTTAAGACGCATAAGTATTTTTGATACTAATTAGTACATGACGAACCCAATCAGTATTAAATAAACCTAATTATAAAACTTTCTGAACAATATTATGAAAACGCCATTAACTTTAGAACTTACAATGTAAAAAGTTCTGTAGAATGTCTACGGCGTAGTTCTTGTTGTGCCTACGGCGTAGGCCTTGTATTGTTCATCGTGAAATGTTTTAACAGGTATACCATTTTTTGTTAATAATATAAGCCTATTGTTAAGTAATACCTACTTTTACGATTTTATGTTATTCGTAGAATATAAAAGCCAGAATTTATTGCGTTCTATCATAAAAGACTGAATTGGAATAACAAAACTGTCTACATCGACAAAGCTTATAAAGAACACTGACTATTTGTCGAGTATCCGATCTATTCATTCTATTCATCTTTCACAGCCACATCAGAGTCAGCTTTTGTGACGTATTCATATGACGTATGAAATATTGAACCGCCGTCGCGTCGTGCAGTCAGAAGCAAAGTTGCGAAGCCTGACGCTTTCATGTTCCACATTAATATTGCGATTCCTAGTTTCACATTTGGTGCTAATTAGTGATGAACATTTGCTGCTAACAAATTCATAGCTCATCAAATGTTGTTTCACACTGTACTACCGAAATCTCATGACTATTTTACTTGTGCATGTACGTTCATCAGTAGGGAATGAAATGGCATAGTGCTTGGTCCTGTGCAACTAATTTCCAATAGTAGTGAATTATAATAATAAATATCAACGTTTATATAGCACTGTTATAGGAACTAATAGACGCTATTCCTATTATATACATACATAATTATAATTTGCATAAATGGAAAGTAACAAAACCCATATTTTGGCATCAGAGTTCTATTCCACTAAATTTCACTCAATACAGATAGTTAGCTCGGTGTATAATAATTCTGTTTATTTTAATGTATGCAAATATTTGACGCTGAATATTTCTCGTAATTTGTGCCAAAACATTTACAATAAACCGGCAATCAGTGTAATCGACTAATGTTATATTTCAAATTCTACACCGTCTCATCGCGACTCGCAGTCACACAGCATAGTTCGCTATCAAACAATTGGACGGCATTATTACACGAGCACAATGCAAAATGTCAGCGTTAATGAAACATCACCTGATAATATAACTGTACAACGTTATAAAAGCTGTATAGATAGATGCGGCAGTGCAATATTGTCCGCATGAATAATGCAGGGCCACAACGAGCCAGCCTCTACGTGGGACCAACGTACACTAATGAGAATCATCCAGCTCGGTCGGGCTATTATACCCTCCTCTTCGCGAGCAATAATTTGTTACTAATTCCCTTCTAATTATTGTAACGTTGGTATTGTGAGTGAAATTGCTTTTGTGCGGTTGGATGCTGCCTTATCAAAACCCGGTGTGTCGGCGTTCGTTGGCAGCCATTAATTCGGGCAAAATTAAAGTATGCAACTTGTTACGTGGAAATGCAACGCGCTGACAGTATTCAGTTTGGGATATTGTTTGGAGTTTAGTGAGCTGTTAGCAGTTTGTAGTGTATTTTACAATGGAAATTGAACGTACAATATTAGGAATTAAAATTAAACATGTTTGTTTAGCTTTTGGTAATAGGTAGATGAAATTCTAAAAGCAGAACAAAATTAACTGATACTATTTTTGACAATATTTATCTTATTACGAGTTTTTTTTTGCTGTAGTCTTAATAAAAGAAACAGTTTTTAATAAATCTTAATTATTAAAAAAAACACATAAAAGACAAAGATATTTCTGTACAAATACTAATAGCGATGTCTAGATAGGTACCGCTTTTTTTAAATCGTTGTGTTATTCTACTCGATCTCCAAAAAATATCACCAGGGGCCCGAGTCTGCTATTTACATTTGCTTGAATCGTCTGAGTGGGTGGGGTTAGTGGGACCATTTTACGATAATTGGCATTCTACTAACTGTCAAAACGTCACAATTGGCCATTGGAACGATTGAGCCGCGAGTTGAGTGAATATGACCGATGGCCGGTACAATTTCGTATTCCGCTATTTTTTGACAGCAGTTGCATCATATCTATGGCTAAACATTTTTTATTTTTCATAGACAATGTGTCAATTTCAACGAAAACTTTCCTTTTTTAAAACATAATTATCCTTATTTACAAGTTTTTAATAGAAATTACATATTGTATGGGCTTTTACAATTAATTAGTATTCAAAAAACAATTAATACAATTTTTTGCAACATAAGAAACGATTATTAATAATTAGTGCCAATCGGTGTTGCCTATTAATAATTACAAAATGTTTGATACTTTTATTTTTAATTTAAATTGACAACACCGCATCCCACTCATGCCAGTATGCCACTGATTGTTGTTGGCTTAACTGAATACGAAAATTAGGCACATATTGGGTTGACACTATCATCCCACTATGATCATAGTAACACGGAGTGTAAATAGCAGACTCGGGCCCCAGGCAGCAGTTTCGACAGGTTTCTTTTGCAAAAACAAACCTCTCATGAAGAATCGAAGATTGAAAACAAACATCTGGAGGCCGCAAATGAAACTATTGTTTTGACAGAGAACCATGTTCCATTGGAAAAGATTATTTATTTAGACAAGACGACAGCGGTTATCGTTTAATTATCACTCAATGATACACATAAATGTAAAAATAAACCGACATCAATAAAAAATAATATGGTCTACTTCTTAGTGTGTCGATTTTGGCAACCCACAATTTAAATATATGATATTTATAAGGGTACGTGTAGTATATGGTATGAGTAGTAGGGTTGTACACTATCGCTGAAAAAAACGTTTTTTCTCAAGTCTATCTAACATAGCCGAAGTAATTGCGTAACGAACATAGAAATTTCAAAAACAAAAACGTATAGTCGAATTGAGAAACTCCTCTTTCCGAAGTTGGTAAAAATAAAACGAGCACAAATATTCGGCCGTATGTACAAATTAACAATCTATTGCTTTTTCGTGACTTTTGTTCCATTCAACCGTTTCGAAGCTATGCTCGCTTTATTGTATTTCAGTTTGGTATTCCACCTTGTCTTTTTGCCCCTATGTAGAGTAAATGCAATTATAATATGCGCAATGTTCGCGACAAAGCCTTTGTTTAAATGTTCTTTTGTACAAAAAGGTAGTGGCACAATTGTTTATTTAACAATACAAATTCTTTGACTAATAAGATCGTGTTTGATAAAAATAAAAAAAAAATCTGAACAGTATTTATAATCCTAAAGAATACTTTGAAACCTGCGTTTGTTTTGTAATTTCTTCTTAGGGTATGTTGAATTTATCAAGTTTAAAAAAAATACCTTGTCCTGTCATAAAGCATATATAAACAATTTTATTTCATTCTCATGACAATGTTATTTAGAATGTACACTAATGAGTACCAACAAACATATTTGTAAGATCACTGTGCCGGGCTGTTAAATTCATTAACGTAAGCTCTTGATTCAAAATCTGATACATGGGGCATAGGCGTCACGCTTGTGATAATGAGGGCCCCAGAGGGCTCTGGAGGGCTACCGGGGGCCTACCTCTTGGGGCCAGAAGTCACCCCATTCCCCACAGGAGTAGGGTAACACACAATTAGCCGGTAGTCGGTCCCTTGTGCAGGAAGAGAGTTTATAGCACTTAATCGGTATTGTATTTTACTGACGTTATAAAATGTTAAGGTTCTTAAATTCGTCTGAATTTTTATGCTTTCATGTAACTTTTGTAGAAAAAACCAAATTGTGTTTTAATTATGTTATTAGGATTAATTTCAAGAAGTGGTTTTTAAAAGGTAATCAATGTGGTTAGTTTTGCGTCAGTTTCTACGTTATTTTGAATAGGTAATGTACAATTATACTAATGTAGTTGCGTAAATACCTGCGTCATACAACCAGTTCGCTTTTAACAAAACGTTTCATGAAAAGTTTTTTTCCTCCCACTTTACAGTAGGCCGTACGTTCCATTATTTAACTCAAAGCATTTCGATAAATACATTGCTATACATAACTCATATTAATTTGACAAAACTGCAAACTCTAGGCAACTCAAGGCTATTATAAAAATAAGCCTTGTTATTGCTAATCAATGTTGGTGTGTAATGGCTGCAAACTGTCACAAATCGATTCCATAAAATATGGTAACAACTAGTTTGTTGTTATCGTTTATCCCTTGATTATTACCTAGGTATTCACAATTCATACTCGGAAGACAATTACAGCTGGCACTAAAAAAGTCAAAAAGAAATGCGACTTTATTCTCTTAGCAGTAAGGTTGATTTTCGTAATGATGTGGGGCCGTGTAGTCTATACGAACGACACAAATTAAATAAGTTTAAAAGCTTTTACATGTTTGTTATCAATATAAAATTATCACTAATAGTATTAACTCATAACGATAATACGTAATTACTTTTTTAAATAATTGCCTGTATATTCATCAAATTAGGATCCATTACTGTGACAACACAGTTGCCTTAGCATGTTACAACCAATTAACTATGATGAATTTAATTTACATTTGTATACATAACTTTTACCGTTTGTGTCGTGTTAGTTTTATGACATACCTACCTACTTGTGTTAGGTCATTGTTTGTTTATTATCATACGTAATAAAATTGAAATATTTAATGGAAATGTGTGAGTGCTGTACTATATCAAATGTGTGTCCATACAATTAATTATTTGTGTATTAAATTAACGTAATTTTATAGTTGCATTAAAATAAACAAATATTAAACTATACGTCACATTGTTTCTAACTTATTAAATAAAAAATTAGTAGTTATATGGATACATACAATAATGCTTGATTATTTAAAACGTGACAGATGCACTGAAAACATAGATACCTATCGATGACATGTGATAAATTTATAAAAAAGTAAAAAAAGGTATTTCGTATCTACAAAGCATCACTATATTTTGCTACAACACTCACGATGGGTTGCAATGCGTAAACAGAGAGCGGATTCGACCACTGCAACGTTGCTTAACCACGATAATCGATCAGTCCACGTTACCCTTCAGTCTAAGAGGCTATAGTACTTTCGTATCCAAAATGTACTCACACATTTGTTCTTTACATAACTTGACGATAAGCATATTAAAATTCAGAAATTAAAAAAAAAAATTGTTTATTATATTGAATTTATTTGAATATTACCGTATATGACATAACCGTAGTATTGAAAATATATAAAAAAATGCTGTAATGAGTTTTTCAAATAGTCTCATTTGACCGGTAGTATCTTAACCGGTTTAATTTTGTTTTAATCCATCATATTAAATACAGGAAACTACCTAATCAAAACAATTGTTGTTACTTGTTGATTATATATCAAATGGCCAGACTTATTCAGGAATTTCAATAGGTATACGCATTAAAAAACTATTCAAAGCCCTGCAAAGTGGACTACTGATAAAGTAAATAAACCTAGAACGATTGTTCTCTTTTCTCATTGGTAATGTGGTGGTTATATAACACAATTAATTCCTTGATTGAAGTCCGTTTGACGCAAGTGTAGTACAGTTCGTGGTTGCAATCTATTTGTCTAATGTTTACTGTCCAATGCGTTTGTTTCATTTTACCTAAACTACGTCAGATTAAATAACTGATGGCATTACATGTACACTTTATTCAGGCACATGTGTAGTGCCTGAATAAAGTTTGTCTGGTTGTCATGTTATGTTTAGTTTGCTTGCTTTTACTAGTTGTACAACGTTACTTAATAAATTAAACAAGAGACAGTCTAAACTAAAGAGTGACATGAAAGTAGGTATGTGCTTACAACAAGACTTGTAAATATCATGATGTTAAAACATGTAAATAAGGCTATACACAAGCTATTTTAGAATTGACGCAATTAGTAAAATTTAAAATTTGAAACAGTTTTTAAAGGAAATGGGTCCTATAGAAATCATGTAATATTTTTCTGAAATACTAAAATATAGAGGCATTGTGTCAAAACGATTCGATAAATATTGTTTATAATAATGATAGATATTAATAGACAACATTTTTAGAAAAAAATATAATATTATCTAAATAATTATTAGTAAGAATTGGCCGTGACCAGCACAACGCAACCTCACGCGTTATAAGTGCCATAAATTAAATTCAGATACGGTTTGTTAATGTTAACGTGGCATAAATTATGATGACGAAATGTTTGTTTAATTTGGCACGTTTGAGCGGCGACACAAACGTTGCTTGGATAAATTGTAAGTAATTTATGCAGTGAATGCTCACGAACAGGCCTGAAGGCTCCACCCGGCCACGGGTACCCGGGTGCGACGCACGCGATTCCGACATTCCGCGATTTAACCGAGGTGACAAATTGTGAATTGAATTAATGTTTACCGCGGCACGTCTAACTTATAACTTACGCATTATACTACTATCTACAATACCTTCATTATTCACAGCTCAAATATTCAACTCGAATGTTTAACGAAGGCAGTAATAAAAGTTTCAGTCCAGATTTATTTGAATAAGCAATTTGTCTATTTCCATTAACGTGGCTTGAACCAAATTTCAGTTTTCCGAACCATTGACCGTGGTTGTATAAACACGACAGGCCCAATTTCACTTAATCATAATTTGAACCCTAATCATTGAATAACATTTATTCTTCTGTTCAAACTAACTACAGTGCCTACTGTCTTGAAAATGTTTCGAGTTTCTTAAATTATACAATGAATACAACCGTCATACAATCGTCGCTGTTAAAATTCCTTACTAAAAAGAGAAAGAAAAATTTGGTAAAAAACAAATTTCAATTGGAGGATTTTACGGAACAAAAACTGTAGTTTAAAATACGGAGAAGCTGTACCAGTGCATTTACACATACGGAACGAAAACGTTTAAAACGAACGCTTTATTCCCAATTCCCAAAAATATAAGCAATTTCTAAGCATCATACAAAATGTGGAAAATTCCAATGAAATTCGGAAAGCTCTTGCGGTGCCCAGCTTTACCAGGGTGAAACAAAACGTCTCGCGATAAATGGAAGTTTCCGATCGTATTTCATAGGTATATTTAAATTCTATTGCCATTCAAAAATACAAACAAAATAGGTTATCTAAGTTATTCATGTTCAGTGTTCAGGTATCTTTGAGAATGCCAGAGCGACTTGTCGCAAATCAAGGTGAAGTTGACCCCGCACCGCAAGATCTGACCCAGATTTCGAGGGTGTTCTGTATTGTGGGTAAAATTTGCATAGGTACATAAATCTTCTATGCATAACACCCGAACTTGTAAGAAATATATGTGGCCTATACAAATATTGGATCAACAGGGATCATGTGATCTGTTGTAGATAGCCAAGTCCTTAGCCCATATCACAATCGGGTTGTCTCATGTCAATCAAATAGCTATTGACATGGGGTATTGTAGGATACAATGGCATTCGTAATAAACAGAGTCGAGAGTATAGCATAGCATGCATATTATATTAGTTGCGGTTCTTGTAATCAAGCCTAATTATGTCGTATAAAATTCCATGTTCAGATTTGGTAGCCAATAAAGCTTATAATCATGGTTACACTTGGTATAAAAATGATGAAAAAAAAACTTACATACACATTAATTTCAACATTAAATAATTCCCTTTTTAAGAACGTTTATGCTATAGATGAGAGCGTCATTTAGATCCATTTTGTATTTTTTTGTCGTAATCGTTTAGACAGTAATAAATGGTCGTTCATTAAGAATTCGAAACTAATTAGTTATTACCTCTTATTTTTGCTGCTATCTATTGTCTACTGTAGAATGCTGTCACATAACAAACTAATATAGTAGACGCTGGTATGTACTAGAGAGTACTTTTTATAGATAGGCAGCTAGTATATAACTTGAGACTGACAGTTCTTACTCACTACAAAGTAAGGTTTATGTCAACAAATACCATCAAAATTCGTACTAGAAGTACATTTATAAAGAGTTTATATAAAACTTGAAAGGCGACAAGCGACAAGGCGGTAAAAAACACATGGGACGCAATTAATTTAGGGTCGGTTTTCTTCGTAATGAAAAATAAATATTATATGTAAAGGTGAAACTTTCTTTTATGTTTCAAAAGGGACACTCCCAGTGTTCTGTTGTATAGTTCGACGTTGTTTGGTTAACATTTTGATTAAAAAAATCTATTAAATTAAAAATCGAATTTTCTTTTCTTTCCTTAAAATGGATGACTACAAGTCACATTTTGTTGGAGTGTAGCGCTTTCGATGATTCGAGGCCATTCTTGGGGGGGATGCTCCGTGGCGATGTGTATAGTGGTGGGATTAATATTTTGCTTGGGAGGCCTTTTTCGGAACAGAGTATTAAAATTTATAAATTTGTAAGGGGAGTGTTTTCAAGGAGGGATACGTAAAAATGTTTAGTTTTTATTTGGACGTAGGGTCTGTAGTTTTCTAGCCTGTGACCTGTAGAAGGCGCTACATTCCAACTGGGTGTCTAGCTTTAAGTTATCTTTAAGTCTTAGGATTAGATTATTTTTACTTTTGTTAATTAACTATTTAATTTATTGTGGTACCTTACGAGGCTGTCTTGGCGCTCCAGTGCAAAAAGCCTCATCAAATAAATGTAAAAAAAAAAGTACAAATAAAAGTCCAAGCGAGTACATCGCTGTTCCACTAAAGTACCACAATGCCTCGGTACCAGTATTATAAAACATCTTTTCACTGTGTAAAAAAACTTGCAAAAAAGAGCCAAGTTTTCCTTAAGGCTTGAGTTTCTTTTGTTTCAATTTTAATATTTAATTAATTTCTGTTATGCATGGTTTAATAAAAAAAAAACGATTTAAATTACACGAAGAGAATTGTTCTGTCGCGAACAATTAGGCTTGTTTCGCATTGTATAATACTGTAGAACTTGATTTAATTTCAGGCATTATGTGGTAATTATTTAACAATTTTCAGCCAGTGAGTTGTTGCGAGAACCTTTGCCTCAGTATGTATTTATTATGGGTCGTGTATTGAAAACATAATTTGCATTGTTTATACGTATTTCTATGACGCATACTTACAGTAGTTTATAAAAAGCAAAACCAATGTAAAGTAACAACACAAACCGCAAAATGTTAACAATTTAACATTAATTACATTCGTCCTAGATAAAAGTACAAAGAAAAATCCCAGTGAATTTACAATTACTCGGAGCAAGTGTTGTATGGTCCCGTATAAATTGCATTTGCATGTAGACGCGTCCAGATCTAGACCAAATCGTTTCGCAAACAAGTATGCAAATACCAAGCAAGCGTTGTCGCGAGTCTAGATGGCGGGAATGTTAAATATGTGTGTGTGTGAGCAAACACCAGTTTAATCTACGCCTTATCGCCAGTGGGACGTTGTAGTCTCGCCTCGCTTTCTCTACGGCACGCGGCACTGATATTATACAGGGTTGAAACGTGCATTTTATTTATTTTTTGCCGTCAACGGATATGCAAATAACACTCGATACGATGTTCTCCATTGGGAGTCTTCTATCAGATGTTAAATAAATATAGGTACATCGTCGAAGTTCAATATATTGTTGTAACTAAAAAACTGTTGTATTTTCAGGCACAATAAAGATAAATAATTGTAAATTAGTGCTTAGACGGCTTTTATATCGACAATTCCAGGTTTTAAAAGACCTACATAACATATAAATGTACCTATTTGCGAAACCTTATTAAGAATTTTCATTTAAAACGGAATGAGACACAATCAAGGGACTCAATGCCACTACAAAATCCTGACATAAATCGTGTACTGTGAGTTTTTAATTATATAATCCTGGTAAGCCGGTTCTTTGTGAAACTGTGTGTAATAAACGAGGCCTCCTTATAATTGAACTATTTGACCGAAAATCAAAGTTAAGAGTCTTATAACGAGCTCTCTTAGTGCACTCTGTAGTCACCTCTCAAGAGATTGTCATTACCACGAAGGAGGCCTGCTTTCCTTAGTTTTTTTTCAAGACATCACGTTCTTTCCCTAAACCCAAAGTAAGTAGTTAAAGCACTTGTGTCTTGTGACCTGTCAAGTGATCGAACCCGGGACCTCAGAGATAGCCACACGGGCTGAGACCACGGAGGTCGTCTTCCTCTTAAAACGTACTTCATAGATGTTGTAGATTTCCGTTAAGTGTTAATAAGACAAAATTACTATCGAGAGCTGTTTATTGTTTTAACTTGAGTAAGTCTACCTAACTAAAGCTAAGTACTTGAAAACTACTTAGAAGTTAACGGACGAAATTAAGGTCGTAAATCCTAATCTGTTCTCTTAAGTTATCTGTTAAAGGTTTAAGCTTTAGGTTTTAACTTACCTACATTAGGGTAGGTAACTATAAACCTTAGAAGATTATTAAAAAGACAGGTGATAAAGTCGCAAAAGTAATACATATTACAAAGCTATGCCTCATTTTAATAGATTACTCATTCAGTAATTTCCTACTTGAAACCTGTATATTAACCGTAAGCCTTGGTGTTTTCTCTTTCTGGTGAGTTTGTAGTTTCCCATTAATTAATAAATGGACACCAGAAAATCGTCGTATCCTTTTTTCTTTCATAGGTTTTTCTCCAAACTGTTTTTGATTAGCTTCCAATGTTACTGGACTGGGTCTTTGTATATGAGAGCCTATCAATCAAATAACATTAACTGGAAAACAATTGCTCAAAACTGTTGGTCAAAGATCAATATGTGACATGGTTAGCTTATGTTATGTACTGTTTAAACTAAATAAATTCAGCCCGGATTCGGTGGCTCTGTGTCACAATATTTCATGGCTTCTTAATTATTTTAGTTTTCTTTAACACAAAGTGATTAAACAATCTCAGTTTTTTTTTTCTTTCTAGCTCCTGCCTTAATTAAGCTAGGATAGTTTTAGTGTCAACATATTCAGTTAATTATTTATCAGTGTTTTACATGAAGCGACAAATTTTAAAAATGTATAATGATGAAACATTTTCTTAAACCTTTCCGCCAGCCCTGTCGGTTCAATGTGACTTGTGTACGTCCATCACAACTGCAAATAGAGTCAAGTGGTTCGGGATTCGTTGCTACAAATCCTTGCGCAGCTTACAATACATCGCACTATTCATACTACGACACTAACATGTAGCGATACTTTTGTCAATACATCCCGGTTTTTATCTAAGATTAATACACGGTCGTTGACCCTAACTTGACGAATAAAGGAAACTATTTTAGGTTGTATCTGTGTACACAGTAAGAGATGTAAACCTTTTTAAATGTTATATGGAAAGTAAAGAGGTATTTTACTTTTGTTGTCTCTGATACAGATTCCGACAGGAGATTTTTTTTATAAACTTCATCATGTAATATTGTTGTTTGTTGTCTGTTTCTGGTGTACTCACACCTTATCCTCTTCTCCTCATTATTATATACTGAAGGAAGCTTTGAAATGTATTGGTAGTGGTTAAACTGTTATTCAAAGCTGAAATGAGGTAAACATAAGTACTTTTCTTTGCTATTATATGATTCATTAAATAACATAACATAACATAACATACCATCACGCCTGTATCCCCGAAGGGTTAGGCAGAGGTGTACCAATGTACACCCACAGTTCGCCGGTATGTTTAGGTCCCATGTAATAGGGGGCGAGCCTATTGCCACTAACCGGGCACAAATCCAAACTCCGACCTGCTACTGAGAATTTCATAGAAAAACCCAATAACAATTTGGTCGACTTGGGAATCGAACCCAAGACCTCTAGCGTAGCAGTCGCGCTTAGCGCCACTAGGCCAACGAGGCAGTCATTAAATAACGAATTGTTAATAAATCAAATAAAACAGAAATCATACTTTAAACTCTGATTATTGGTAAATAAATCCATCCAATCCGACCTCTGGGGCGTGATTTTATACATGTGATTAAGCTACGCACTATTCGGCAGTTCAATCGATTTATGAAATACCTCTTAATCACCTGGTAAATTCCCTAGCGAGGTATGTGCTGTAGATTCCGAATAATCTAATCTTTGCGACAAATCGCGGCTTAGAAACCATTATGTCTACCTTCAAGTAATAATTCACCGCAATAGGATGAATCTTGGGTTTTTGCTCTTGAAATAATTATTTTATAAAGAACAATCATTGTGAATTTCATTGTTTGTACGGTAATGAGGGGTCTATTCTTATCTTGAGTAAAAGACTCGACTAAGGGTGACTAACGAGTTAGTTGATGGTGCTAGGGGGTTGTTAACTAAGCTGTATGAGGGTTTTTAATGTACCATATAGATTTTATAGATAACCCTACATCCAATAGAGAATACCTAAAAAATACGAGATAATATATGACTGATAAAATTATTACTCTAAAGAGAAAAAAAATGTTAATTCGTTTCATTTTGATTTCGACAGAGCACTAATAATTTCCAAACATTGCATGGTAATAGTACAAATAAGAGCTCCTACATCTACTCGAACATGTTTTATTCTCCTAACAGTGTTTAATAGTAATTGTTCAGTAGTTTCACATACTAGGTATTTCCGAAAGGCTGCCCGCAGTCACGTCTAAAACTGAAATTCAAGGCTTTTACAATGCCACTGGCTAGTACGCGTTAAATATTTGAAGCCTAGCTGGGGGTTATTTTTGGCCTCGCTAATTGTTACGTTAAGAACAAAGGCTTGTTCGTTACTAGCAACACAATAGCTGGAACCTACCTACACAATACCAAGTGTACGTAGATTAAATTCCCTGTTACCAGAAAACGGAGCCATTCGATAATGTTTAAACTTTGTATAAATAGTTTACCTTTTCATGTTCAAAATAAATTTGATAATACCTCTAACTTAAGACAGATTTTGTGATATCTTTCGGTGCATAATAGTGTGAGAAAATATATAAAATACTATATAAGTTTAATTTTAGTATAGTTGTGTTTGTTGTTATATTATTATTAGATTTAAGTATTGAATTGTAAATAAAAAAATAAATTATAAAAATAACTATTAGATGCTTTTATTATTTATAAGAGTCCAAAAGGATGTATCTAAACGTATTTAATATAAAATTTATAAAACTTGAGAAGAACTACCCAAAAAAAACCACTAGAATATGAGACGACAAGACGTTTAGTGTAAATAAACGACCAGTTTCATTACAATAAAAGAATTTCCGATACCAATCAATAAAACTTTTAATAGACTTCCCACAGGATTCAAGAAAGACAGATATTCATTTAATCAAAGCAACCGACAAACCGAAATGTTAACCTTTTTCCAATTTTATTTTACAAGCTTTGTACATTTATTTCTATTTGTATCTATACATTTAATAGCACTTAGAGGGTTTTCAAATTATCCGATGCGATGTAGGTATCGGGCACCGATACGATATCACGCCAAGAAAAATGTATGAATTTTACTAATACGATATCCGATATCGGATCGGAAAATGTGAAAGACATGCTTCATACATTTACTTGCCTTCGATATCGTATCGGATAATGTGAAAACGGTCTAATAGCACTTGTGCTCAATTTCTTTCGATTACAACGCGTGGTAAATTAAAGATGATTGTATATTAAAGATGGTATCGGGGCACGCGCGTAACATAATAATACGACCTTAATAGAATAAGGAGATGTGCGTTGTTCGCCCATTCAGCTTACGCCTGAACGCATGCTCGACTATCATCACGTACGGATAGCTACTTAAACACAGTGACACACTGACGCTTAGGTTATCTCACTAACAACGAATTTAACCATTCTACTTGATTGCTCATTAATCAATTTTTGACACTAACCATTGAAAAGTAAATTGCATCGTTTACAAATATTATTACTACAATTAAGACACATTTTTAACTAAAAAGTATATACTTCTCAGTTGATAGGAGTTCTTTTCATGCACAATTGTAGCCGAGCTTTGGATATTGATAAAACAATGAGAAATTTCTATGACAAAAGCTTAGAATTTCCAATGATGTCATCAAAATGGTGCACTAGGTTCACATGGCACTTATGTTTGCTAAACGGTAAGCACTTGAGTCTCACGCCCATATTACACGAACATATTAACAGGGTTTTATTCAAACATGTTAAGAAGCTGACGGTCCAAAATGGAAGGCCAAACAATACCTATTATCTTCATATGAGCCGAGATTGAAACGATCCTTCTCGTAAACAAACTGTTTATACCTATAGTGTTGTAATTTTGTAAGTAGGCCAGGCAATTCGTCAGTCTCCTCCCGCAGTCTCACATGTTTACCTTAATTTACATTCTTAATTATTCTCCAAAGAATATAAGAATAAGTAAATGAAAACAAAACAAAGCCTGACCTATGGAATACTGATGAAAGGTCGCGTACTCAAAATAAACAGGATCTAATCTTTAGCGTATCAGATTGACGAGCCATTCGTTAGATCACTCACCGCTTATCAAACCAAGCGTATACTGCTAGCGCCAGTCCTTTTGACCTCTTTGAGTAATTATATTATGATCATGTGGCTTGACGTTAATTTGTGAAACTGCTCGGAAACCCAACGCTTAGGTGGCAGGGCAGAGAGTACCGTGCCCGATTAATTCAAGAAGTGGAATCCTCGGTGAATTAATGGGACGGGCCGTCGTTCTGAGCCTATTGATCGAGCGCCTCCTATTTTGAGCGGCAAAGGCAGACATATTGTTTTCGTATAAGCTTTCTGATAACATCACAAACACATTCATTAACGAAGATATTATGTATATATTTTGTGATGATGCTACTTAAGCTTACTTACCGAAATAATTGGAACGTAATATAGAAGCACGGTAATTGGATTAATTGCTTAGCGAATATAACAACATAATTTACATTTGTCGAAGTAATTTGTTTGATGTCACATATTACATTGTTACCGTGAAATTGCTACTTTATTTCAGCGTCGCATCCATTACATATTTCATGATCATTTTATCCTCTTATATAGAAAATAAGGGAAATTTATAAAATAATTCAATGCAAATGTCCCTTCGTACCCTTTAGCGACATTCCATGTTATCTAAAAAAGTTCCGTTATTGGTTTTCCCAGAAACTTCAAACAAGGGCGGTTTTCAGAAACACGAAGAAGCAAGTGCGGTGTGGCCGCAATTTATTATATTTTATAATATTTTCTTTTTCCGATGTCCTTAATAGGGATCGGACCTTTTGCCTTTTTATTCCCTTAGGAAAGACATGGCGAATATTATTTCACCCTCGGCTAAGGGTACTCTCCGGCCTTTTGAATGTATTATTAAACTTTTGTTGTTATCGGGATTAGAATAATATGGGCTTCACATCAAATCTGTTTCTTTTGTTATTACTCTGATGTTCATTTATAATTTTCTTTTTGCCGCATCAATGTAAGTTATGTAAATACGTCTTTAAAGCCTCAGGTAAAATATAAAATGGAATTAAATTACTTTACCATTTCTTGGTACAAAGTATTACATTCCACTTTGAGCAAAAATAGACTGCCTCCTCTTTCGTTTTGGTTAAAAGATAATTTTATAATACAATATTCTTTAATGTAATTTTAATGGTAGCTACGTGGAGGATACCTATTACAAAAATAGGAATTAGTTGAATTTACATTGTAGCTTATTTGCGCAAGGCTGTGTTTCACCTTTACCCTTAGGATCCACTAGATTTATGAAACCAATGAGTTTTGTGCCATCATATACAGAATAAACTTTAACCTTTTTGGCTAGATTTTATAATGTAGATACATTTTGAAATATATTTAATCTCAATATATGTACGTACCTATATTTATATGTAGTTCCGAAACATTAAAACTCTTATTGATAATGGATAGGCTATGTTAAATATGTAAGTAGTTTAAGTTCAGGCTAGTTACTTAATTGATACATTCATCATCGTAACTATACCATACTGCATTATGATTATATTTACCTAAACCATAGTTGTATTCTACCGTTTAGTCTTAAGAAGTTTAAATATATTTTTGCAGTTTTTACTTTTAGACAGTTTTAGAAAAACAACCTTTACTTATTTCTGATAAAAAAAGTTTTATCAAAAATTATCTTGGTAAATACAGCAGCCAGACAAATAAGCAGAATCTCGAAAATAAATAATTCTTAACAAATATCTCATAAACAGTTACTCACAAATTATAATGCACGTCGGCCATATTAGGTCGGTACTTGAGCGCCCTCTCGAAGGCGACTTCCGCTTCCGCGGTCCGCCCCTGTGTGGTCAGCACGCTGCCCAAGTTGCCGTACGCTGAAAACAAAGTTCTGTTAGTTTGCCTCCAAATCCTTTAAGTTATAAGAGTTTGTTCATTCACTATAAATAGTTGGGAAACGTATTTAGGATAATAATAATTCATGTTCTTACTTAGTTGGGTTTTCTTTAATAGAAGCATTTATTTGATTGCGCCATCGTTTACAATATTTCATCATATTTAACAACATTTTAACCTAACGTAGAATATAGCATTTAAATTAAATGAGCTTAAAGTCATAAAAGTAGCTATTAGATAGCATCCACATTCGCCGATTCCTAGCACTAAGTGCACTATCTTGCTGGGAAGAAGAAACTACACAAAACTACTCTGTTTGAAATATTGATTTAATAGATAATGTGTACGTCCTAATTTATTCATATGTAAGAATATTATAATTATGTTCATACTCCAAATTACGTAAATAGCTTCTATAAAAAGCAATGACCTTTTGCCGTCCATCTAAATTTATTTTATAACCGTAAATCAATTTAGGAATATAAAAGGTCAAGCCTAAAACCGATTAGAAATTGGTCAAAAATCAATTTTAGTCTTATCCATTTTCTCTATAGGCTTGAGTTTAATAAACTGCCTTGAAACATGCAACGTTTTGCGATGATAAAACATAATGCCTCAGCTCTATCATTCAATAGTAGTGTTTTAAATTATGTCACTTATGTTGTTCCTCAGTCGCCATTTTTTATTTTTTCCTAGTGACTTACTTATCCTTGATCGAGTTTAAATAGCTCATATTTCTAAGTCAAAATTTTGCATGTTTTAGCCTAAATTGAAATTCAGCAACGCGAGGACCTAGTTAAGCTCCAAGTGATCGGGTCCGCTATAAATAACCTCACAATAATAATAAGGTAGCTATTCAGTTATCTTACACAAACAACCAGGTTATTAAGCGCGGTAACATCAACCAACGGGAAGCTAAGTCCAGACTTTGCGAAACATGTAGCCCAAGCTTCTAATTTCGCAAGCTTTGCAATATGTGGGTTTGGTCGGTTGGCGAATATTCGCAGCTTACGTTCACATTGACTACGTTACTACAATAGCTCCGTGCTATATCAGACAAGTTTTGACGTCATTTGCTTAGGATAAACCTCGGTATAACGTTCGTGGTTCCGAAAGTTGTACGGCGAGATTTGTTACTAAAAAAATGTACCTACGAACAACATTTTGTATTTTATGTACGCTATATTTCAGAATTACTTTAACCAATTGTAAAACTTATTGTAGCATATTCTTACTAATAAACGTATTTGAACTGATTTGATTTGAAGAATGATAGATTGCTTTCCTAACTGTACGACGAAGGTAATGTGTTTACCTGTCTATCTATGTATGTGTTTATTATTACCGTTACTGTCTCTGTTTGTATGTATGTATTATTATTAGCATTTGAGTTTTTTGTTTTAAATAGGTTCGTTTTTTTGCGTAAGGAAATATATTGATGGGTACTTAATGTTTTACTTTGAATATTCAACAGCGTAATGATTTCCGATGTTTACGCGAGTATAACACATTAAAATAAAATTCTCTTTACGGATTTTATCTCGTTTTCCCAACGTATTGACACGTTCCCAGGTAGGTATCATGGTTTTGGGTACACAAGAACGTAAAATATCAACTATAACAATAAAATCTTCATTTAAAAGCGTATTTTCTAAGACATGACAGGGTCCAACAATATCTACAGTGTACTTACTCTACGTCTCAAAACTTGTTGAACCATGATTGATAACAGCGTTTTATTCCTTGTTTTAAAGACTAACTTAATTAAGTGTAAGGATATGAAATTACCCCCATGATCCATCATTTTAATCCACTTACGAAGCAGAC
This sequence comes from Autographa pulchrina, assembly GCA_905475315.1. Classification (NCBI taxonomy): domain Eukaryota; kingdom Metazoa; phylum Arthropoda; class Insecta; order Lepidoptera; family Noctuidae; genus Autographa; species Autographa pulchrina. Next base: position 6,810,539 of record FR997768.1, read on the forward strand.
AACACAATTTAATTAATTATTCATACGTATGAGCAAGACTAAGCCGATTTATTATATTATCTTAACACGAAACTGCTTTGAATTGATTACTTAATTTACCTTCCTAATAATATAATAATAATAATATTCCGGGACATCTCACACACGGTTATCTGATCCCAAGCTAAGCAGAGCTTGTGTTATGGTAACCAGACAACTGATAAACATACTTATATATTTCTAAATACAATACATATTATAGATAAATTACACCCAGACACAGAACAAATGATCGTGCTCATCACACAACCATTTGCCCTGGGTGGGAATCGAACCCATGACCTCCGGTATAGCAGTCAGGGTCACTAACCACTAGACCAACAGGCCGTCATAATAATTACGTAAGGAAATTGAAAGTGGATATTTTACACATGTAATTTTACACATGTAGCAAACAACAAAATAATATACTGTACAGCTGAAATTAAACCATATTTAACTAATGAGAATGATATTTGAATATTTGTATGTTTAGATGTTTGTATGTTTGTTCATCATCAGTCAAAAATTACCAACTGTATTTAAAATTACGTTACCTAGGAAGGTACAAATAGCTTTTAGCATAACTTAAAAGTCATTTAAACCTAATAAGATATTCCCGTGCGATGATTCAGCGGTTATTATTTCTCAAATGTAAACTGAATTTAAAAGGCAAAATCGGATGCGAAGGCTAGTGTTAAACAATAAAACCTTTGTTTATAAAAAGCTAGTACTTGCATGTATATTAAACACTCACATTTATTACGGAACACATTAAGCGTGGAGTAATAGGATATACATATGTAATAGGAGGTTTTATTAGCATTTCGCCGAATTGATTGGGTATTTCCTACAACAGAGATGTCCCGGGGCGTTTCTCTTAACCTTGGAATAAAATGAAGGTATAGTCTGAATAATTGACACCATCCAGAGAGAATGTCACATCACTACAAAGTTTGACAGCGTCTATGTTTTAGTAAATAAATAATAATAATAATATTCCGGGACAACTCACACGGTTATCTGATCCCAAGCTAAGCAGAGCTTGTGTTATGGTAACCAGACGACTGATAAACATACTTAAATATATTTCTAAATACATACATATCTATACTAATATTATAAAGCTGAAGAGTTTGTTTGTTTGTTTGGTTGAACGCGCTAATCTCGGGAACTACTGGTTAGAATTGAAAAAATCTTTTTGTGTTAGATAGTCCATTTATCGAGGAAGGCTTTAGGATATATAACATTACGCTGCGACCAATAGGAGCGAAGCAGCAGTGAAAAATGTTACAAAAACGGGGAAAAATATTCATACTTCCGTTGCGTGCGCTGCGTAAACGGTTCGAGTTACCCAAAATATATGTATGAAAGAATTGTTCCTCTTTAAATGATCTAAAAAAATGTCTGCGACAGTATATGTCTATCTTTTAAGATTGACTCACTATAACCTTTTTAAGGTAATCATTTGGTCGAAATTAATGCATTATTGCCAATTATTTGCTACAGAGTTTTATCAACATAATATTAACTAAAATTATCATTTACGCAGAAATACTTTTTTTTTAACTTCTTAATCGCTGTCATAATAACAGAAATTGACGCGGACGAAGTCGCGGGGATCAGCTAGTTATAGATAAATTACACCCAGACAACCAGAACAAATGATCGTGCTCATCACACAAACATTTGTCCTGGGTCGGAATCGAACCCACGACCTCCGGTATAGCAGTCAGGGTCACTAATCACTAGACCAACAGGCGAGTCAAAAAATGTCAAGTAACTTTATTTTTGTATTATTTTTGTTACCAACTTACGTTACCTATCAAATTAAATACACAATACTCCGTCTGGTAATTAATATAAATAGGTGTAAAAACTAGATTACATAAAGCGTCTATATTAAGAACACAAAGCTACATCGTACTCATTGTTTTCGGAATTCTTTTAATTTGGACTCTTTGCCTTAAAGCTTAAAATACAAAATTGACTGACCCTAGGTAGTTGTGTTGTTGTACCTTTAAATCAGTGTTCTCTAGTTCCGTCATGTTAAATATCATAATGTTTGTCTGGCAGACCGGTGTGTACATTATCCTCCCACAATCGTTTTGTAGCGGTCTGTGGTCTTGGCCCATGCTCAGTGGTTTAGTTCCTATTATATAATAGGCATTTATAACATCTATTAATTTTACTTTAGCACCAACATAGCCTGCGAGGGCAAATGCTTCCCTCCTTCCTTCCTTCAATACTATACAAAAAAAAACAAATGAGCTTTGATCACCAATTTTTCCAATATTTTTTTTTTGTCTAAATTAGATAGAACTAATTGAAAAACTACGATATTCTGATTATTCTTTAAAGCTGTATTTATTTAAGGTCATATTGTAAACACATTATAATAATAAATATTAAAATATGCTAAAAGTTCAGTGGCTTACGTATTATAACGACTCAACAATTCCACGCTGACTGTATGATTTAGAATTCATATTCAAAGTGAAGCGACAGGATTTGCCGTCCCGGTCGTAAAACTTATTATAGTTTGAAACTAATGACAAACTAAATAGCAACATTTTAACGTAGTTTGCAAAATAACTTCACATGCAATCTGAACTCCTAGTCAAACACCACAAGCCGTGTCAGTCTGTGGAAATAGTAAATAAAGTCAGGAAGCAACATTCACGTATTCAAATGCGTTCTTGAATCAAATCCTGGTCATTTTACGTTGGCTATATCTCTCTGTATGGACGAGTATGATTAGGCCTCGCTATCACGCCGTCGCCGCGTCGACCCATCTCCGGTGCACTGCGATCCGCTTTTACCGAATAAACATTAGGCAGCTCTGCGGTTGCATGAATCCCTAGTACTCACGAGTATTTGTCGCAGGCATTTCATGAGTTATCTACATATCGTGTAGAAGACTACTTTACAATCTTTTAAAAACCTATTAATTTTTTTATAATAATTTTAAAGTTTCCTTCCAGTATCAAATCTACATTAAATGAACACGTAACATTTTCATATTATCAACGAGCCTATCTTATATTATGGTAGAGTATGTACTAATCAAATTAGTTCAACAGCCGAAATACGCTGAAATGCCAACACTACGAGAATGTGCTTCCATATTGAATGTGAAAGCTTACTCGATTAAATACGATTCAAGAGCCACTCAGAACGTCCGACGCCATAACGTTAATAAACCTGTAAAATATATTCCTAAAATACTGTATGGGTTTTCAATCATTTAAATTTATAATTAAGAGTACGTAAATCATTTTGTTTTTGCTTGGAATTTGTTATGAATCAAACATAAAAAAGAAATTCCAATAACGGAAGGAAATCATTTTCCAATTTATTGAGTAATCGAAATTTGAATTTGGAATTTTGATTATTAGTGACCATTAGTTGTTTAATTATTAAAAACAAATTAATGTTCAAAATAAAAACAAAACACATCCACATTAATGAAAAAAGTTATGAACGTAACTTTGTAAGTCATTTAAATTCCTTATTTGAACATAATTATTCTTTTTTATTTTATTTTTAAACGGACGCCGAATTTGTGGCAGTAGTATATTTCAATAAATATACTCAGATCGTTCTCAAAAGAGGCTCGGTTGAATAAAAGGGATGATGCCAACTTGTTGATAGTAATGTTTAGCAAAATCGTTTTGGACTTTCAAACGTTTTCATTTAATCTAAGTTGCAGTTTACTTGAGATACATTATTTACTAACAAATTTATTGTAAGAAACTTGGATACGAGTTTTTTATTCAAAGTATAACATAACTCATAACATTAATTACTTTAATTACAGTTCATATTATATTTCATAGAGTATTTATCACATATTCATCCAGTCAAAAATGTTATACATTACAATATTACGTACCACCTTACAGGTAAAAGGATCACAAAGTACATTGCAATTTCCCATCATTGTCCAAACGAATTCGTTTAAAAAATACTGGCCCGCTGAACAATGTTCGATGCTCAGTAAAACCCCTACTATTATTGCTAATTTAATAGGTTCCGACAACAAAAGATATTAGAGGGGGCCTTTATTTTTGGGGTTGATCCGGTTAAGAGCCGAAATAAAATGACCCAACACTGGAGATTCGGTTTATTGAAAAGTGGAATAAGAAACGGTATCCTGCTGGCCTACGAGGACTTATGCTAACAAAAGACATTATCAAACAGAGGCAATGGATTTCCGAGGGATTCTTTTATATTTATGACATAGTAGATTTACCGCGTGCGTAACTCTGTGGGTACCCTGCAAAATTCTGACAAGAGTGTGTCGGACCACGCGCTAGGTTTTTTAGTACTTATTTTTATAAACACACAATGAAAAATATTTATTTTAGAAATAATTCTATCTTGTACGTAGGGTAGCTTAAGCTTGTTATTCATTAAAATTGTTGGTTTTTGCGATACTAAGCAGCCTAGAAATTGAATAAAACAACATCAAGGTTAGCCAGCTAGAAGTTAACAGACCACTAAGTGGGCAAGCTTTCGAAAACGTTCTGATAACAAACACCTGTTGTTTGAACTTTAGCGATATAAAATTACCTAAAAAGGTTTAACACATTTTCGTGACACGCGGACATGACAAAACTATAAAGCTTTCGGCTTTTCCTTCTGACCCCTAAAATCACAGCTTTTCTACAGAAAGTTCAGTAAAAAATATTTACACTCACACAAATCCCCGTTCTTTTGGTATTATGAGAATTACCAGTAAAGGCTCTTTGAAGAGCGAAATTCAATAGCTATAATTTTCGGTAATCTTAGGAGCCCTAAATCGTGCATTTAACAATTTCACGTGTGTTTACTGTGAGCGTTCATCCGTAAGAGGCGATTACATAAAAGTGTAACTGGGTGCTTCCCTTAAATAGGGCACATCAAAAAGAAAATAAAAATCTTATCCCATTTACGATCGGCACCATTAGCTGTAAGAAAAACATAGAGCGAAAAAATATAAAAGAGACACGGCGTTACTTAGTCGTTCCGCTGATTGGAATATCGGTCTGAAAGCTTTTTTATGTACCCACTTACACGGGTAATACGCGAAACATTGACGCCGTATCCGTAGGTGTTTATGTATGTTTGCTTGTTTATTACGTCATAAATATTATTTTTTAAGAACGTACAAGACTCAAGCACGTGGTAGACCTGATCGAAATTTATAGGCAGGAGAGCAGATGTCGATGAATATTTACGTAAACAGAATTTCTTCTTCATACACTATTGTAAACTCGTAACAAGAAATAAGTCTTATGTAAAGACTTAAGAAGCGTTACTACGGGTAACGTAACTTGAAAATACGTCGCTACAAAAATAACGTTACGATTGATCTTACTTCTGTGGACCAGTTTTATCAGTTGTATTTCATGGTTGTAGTTTATGGTATAATGTTCGGTTTAAATTCTGCTTTGCCTAACTTGTTATTTTAGATTGAAAAACATAAACCTCACAATACATTTTGGTTCGAAGGCAAGGAACAATGCCTACTTCAATTGCTAAATAAAAGCAAGAACACATCAAATGTTTTAATAAATAAAATTGTATATCAGAAAAGTTTCTCTATTTCCGTGTAAACGACAGCTTAAAGAAAAGAAAAATAAAACGTTTCACCAGATTTCACGTGGGTGCCTCCAGCCAGCTTATCAGGGATTATGGAGCTATTAAAGACTTGAGGGCTTATATCATTTCTACTTCACTATTTAAACAACTAAATACGACAACCAGCTAATAGAGAAGCAGATGGGCTTATTACTAATTCACAAACCCTAAGTAAGTTTGGACACGTCGTTGTCTAAAGTATTGTTAAACTAACGAAACTAAAAATGTATATCCAAGCGTACCTATATTAGATCATTAACTTTTTGTGAACTAGTCTCGAGATACTGGTAAAGTATATACTTAGTTTGAACAAAATATAAAAGGACCAAAAAAGTTTGGGTTTCTAGTATAAAAAAAAACATTTGTGTTTTACTATCGGTGCTCCGCGGTTTTACCCGCGTAAGATCCCGTTCCTATAATACATCTATTTCTTTTTTTTTTCGTTTATATTTTTAATATTCTTTGTTACTTTGCGATTTTCGATACAAATCCAACAATCAAAGACCATAAAAATCTGTTCACTCGTTTTTGAGCCATAAAACGTGTAACTAACTCGACTTTCTTTTATATATTCAATGATTATGCACAGAATAGTAGTAAAGGCACCCTGAACTTATTCAAGAACTACTCGATACTTACAAAACTAATGATTTGTTTCGTGTTCCATAAATACTCAGTCGGATTTGTTTCAAACTCGGCGTAGCGGTTGGTACGGACCGACAAAGCATTGCGAGCATTTTTGCAAAACATTATATCGTAATTTTTATTACCTTCAGCAGTTTCTAACACAACCCTGCACGAATAATAAAGGCTTACATTGAAATGTTTCATTTAGCCGCAATACTTTACCATACCCAATGTTCCAGTTTCGCTTTTATTATGTGGGGTCATCTATTGTTCGTTTTCAAATCAAAACTCAATAAAACTGAGCCCCTGAGCCGTGTCTTTGTGTTACAAATTGAAAAACATATTGTTGTGCCGTTGATTAAATTTACGCCGTTGACGCTCAACGGACATCCCTCACGCATGCCAAATATTCATTAGGAACAGTTCTGACAGTGATTATGGTTCATTAAATACCTTTACTCTATAAATATCACAGAATATTTTGATATTAGTTGAACATTAGTCAAACTACGACTACTGTAGGTTGACATTTATATAAAGCATCTAAATTATTCATACCACGGTTATTATATTGGAAGTGAAATTAAAATATGTACTGAATATCATATTTTTAGATTTGATGTTAAATTTAGCTCTTTCATTTCTACTAGCCTTAAGTTAGAGTTCTAAACTATCTCGGTATGTTATATTACATTTTGATTACCCACCCACCTATAATTCATATATAAGGTCTTTCAGCACTACCAACATTCCTCTCCGATGTAATAACGAAGAGCTAAATTCAACAATATCACATTGAAATAAAACTCTCTTACTATCAAATATCAATTAACCATAGTCAGTTCAAAATATCCCTCCAACCTAATAAACTAGCACTAATAATATCGGTGTCTGCGAACTGCGTAAGTAAGTTTGCGATACCTAAGTATCCGTAAGACAAGTTCACGAAAGAGATAATGAGGTTAATCTCTGAGAGTCGCCACTCGAACCAGCTATCGGCCCAAAGATGGACTCGATAAACCGTAGGCTTAACCGATTACATCTGTGCTCCTGACCAAGTGTTGTGAAGAACTCTTGTAATTAATCAATATGTTATGTTGTACGTTTGTTTCGTATACCGTGAATAAATGTTGATGACTGTTTTATTTTTTTGTCCGTCAAATTAACAAATATAAGACAGATATTTTTCTTATTTAAAGAAACAAAAAACTCACGACGAAACATTGATTCTAAATGTCGCATGACGTCATGTTCTAGTAAATTTTGTGGAAAAGTATGACAATTCGTTGGACGTAATCTTTTTTAAAAAAATACTTATATTATATTTATATATATTATATTATATATACTTATATTATAAATACTTATATTAGTTTATTATGTAACAGATGAACAAAATCGGTTTTAGTTTTTACACCCAGTCATATTTTAGACAGCGAAACGTATTCACATATACGTTAACGTATTATGAAGTTTTAGTACGAGCGAGCTCAAACATTTGTGTACCTTAAGTCCTTGATACAGTTGAATAATATTTCTTAAACGAAAATTCTGTTTACATGAATGTTTGTCATGTATTTTCGTGTTAAACTTTCGATAAATAATCTATTTTGGGAACATTATACCTTAGTTGTATGTATGTATGTACCCTAACGTAACTAGACAACACACCTGTATGTAGCACCTTATTTACATTTAAATGTAAATAAGTACTACGTCATTTGTGTCTTGTTTCCTTTCTTCAAAGTGGCTTTATGAACTTTAATACTATCATAATTGACCCTCATAATATACTTCAGGTAATCCCATTCATAATACCACCTCCAAAGTTAAGCTTGACACACACTGGTGTAACTACGTAGCGTTAAACAATAACAGGCATCAAATTAATTGAATATTCCGCGTGATGGTCAGTGTTAATCCACTGTATGTACAGTTCGATAGATCAGTTATCACTGCAAAAGGTATATTGGATAAAGCCGGCTTTAGCCGATTAGATCGCCTCGGCGTCCCCTGTCCCGGCAAATTCGTGTAATAGGAGGCGCCTTGTGATTGGCCAGTTTCGAATACCCGCCACCGACAAATTGGATCCAGTTAGCCTTTAGGTCATGTTACTAAAAGATAAAAGGAGGAATAGAGGCCACTTGAAATTGGACGAGATTCAACTATAGCCGGTTAATATTACGAAGTAAACTGTTGTTATAGTGCCTACTTTTAAGACGTAGGTATCTACTATAGCGATATCTTAACGTTAATTAAGTAAAACAGCTTGTTTAAATAGAAACCAGCTTTGAAAGAGACGACGTAATTAGTGAGTCGGTAAGGTGAGCATCTTTCATCTGATTTATATGAACAGAACCTTCAGTTGTTTTTGTTGATTGGCTGTAACGACTGTAAATAGAGAGCCACTGTCAATTATTGCAATTCAAATCAATTGAAGTTGGAAAATTGAGAAAGTAGGTATTTAATGTTGAATTTGCAAGTGCATTTTGCACACAAATGAAGTACCTAATTGTAAATAATTATCAACAAATATGTATTTTTAAATAAATATGTATAACCGTGTAGTGTACTAAAATAGAATTATAATTACACAACAATATCTGACTAAGTTGTTTTTTTATGTCAATCATAAAACGTAGAACGTAATAACTTCCGTGTGATTAATGTTTATTTATTGTTTAATGAAAAATAAATACTGATTCGTGATTAGGATATAGATTATATTCCTCTACTTTAACTACATCAATGAATAAATAAATAAAGCCGTTAGTGCAATAATTGCACGCAAAAGCCTAATTTTACTTATTTAAATTGCCTTAGTTACTAGAATTTTATACCCTCGCCAATAAAACTAGAACTTCTAATTTTAGTACTTTGGATGATATAATTCATGCTTAAAAATTACTACGCCCAAGTTTAAATGAGACACAAAGTTTTGACAGTTTCAGATATTATATTTAAATTCGTAATACCTCGATCATTTATTTATACAGGTTCGAATTTTGTTATGGCACTTGAAGCAGACTTCATACTGGAGATGCCTAATTATACTCACAGGAAACGTTCCTTCATTTTTAAAAATAAAATAAACTGCGTTCTCTGTTAAAAAACTAATATAATTTATACTTTTATGTTATAGTGAACAAACAATTCGGACCTAAGTACTTACGTATTTAGTATATTTGATTAATATGTTTACAAACAAATATATATTGATTTTTACTACCATTTACAAAATAAGGTGGTATCATGGTGGTATTAATAATGACTTTACGTCAAAGCGGTTTTTTATTTGTCATTGACAAGTTCATTCTCCACAGTATGTTTTATTGATAAATCTCGAGTAAGTTAAGTAATCATTACCGTATAATACGTGACTGAAGGTGCATCAGTATAAGGCAGGCTAAAAACGACGTGCTTCACTGAACCTCGCAGAGATTTCGAATTTACGTACAACACGACCGATGTAACTAAGCACGCCTGGGAAGACCTACAAGATATCGTCATCTCTGTCTCGCCTACCGTACGTGTATACTTGCATCTCGCTTTAACTATCGTGTAGCTCTTTTCACACGTGCCAAGTTATATTGGGTGTATTGTACTGAGCGCATCATAAACAAAGCCGTCGCTGACATTTGAGGACACTGTGCATACAGTTCGACTGATAATATAAATTCACATACAAACTTGGTAAATCACGGCTGCTTCAGAGATTCTACAAATTTTAGGCCTCTGTTGCATGTGTGATAAAAATACACGGTTTCGCAAAATGAAAAAACATTATGCTTGAACATGGATTTAAATATGACACTTATTTAAACATTAAATAAAAACATACTGTTTTTATTTAATGTTTTGTAAACCAGTTTTTGTATTTGTTATTGTTTTATGGATCCTGCAGTATTATTAATAAAACGAACTTTCGACTTTTAAATACGCTGCTTGCTGCAAAAATACACGGTTTCGCAAAATGAAAAAACATTATGCTTGAACATGGATTTAAATATGACACTTATTTAAACATTAAATAAAAACATACTGTTTTTATTTAATGTTTTGTAAACCAGTTTTTGTATTTGTTATTGTTTTATGGATCCTGCAGTATTATTAATAAAACGAACTTTCGACTTTTAAATACGCTGCTTGCTGCATTGAAAAATACAGTAAAAGGAAGTAATGTGAACCTCCTCCTTTTTTCAAGTCGGTCAAAACTTCTACTTACATATAGTAAAACAGTAGCGACCAATAATTACACCCATTAGGACTTTGTAGGTAGTTTAAACGGGACATAAATAATAATAGGTATCGATGTAGGCCGTATCCGGTACTTCCCTCGACCCTACTAAATAACCGAACTAATTAGCTTTTTAGTAGTCAGTGATAATGATCAGTAGACTAACTACTATTTCAATATACAGTGAATAAGGTGAATCGTTCAAACAAGAACGGCAATAATATTGTAAATTATATATGTGTTATTAAAAAAACCTTTGCATACAATATTTATGTATAGAATATGGTGTAATTAATGTCTACAAATACTTTTGTCTATCCGTTGTTGTGGTAGTGCTATAAAAAACGGAATCATGCACATGGTTGTGCATATGGGTTCAAACTCACGTTATTAAAATTGTTATTTTCTTAAAATGAAATGTATCTAATATTTTGTATCGTAAATTATATATTGGATTGCGGAATCACCAACCCGCAAATAAGTATGCGTGGTAGTCAATGTTTCTTCCTTTTGTATGAAGACACCTGCCTTTACATATCCAATGGAATTAAACCCACACAAATTATGCTTTTTTTAAATATTTTCGACCCAACAATACAAACCAAATACTATCAGACAAAAGCTAAACTCACAAGTCACAATACAAAAAATCCGAAAATCAAATTTATTCAGAAATACACAAAAGGTATATTTACACCAACCACTGTTAAGCAGACTGTTAAGATTTAAACAGTCAATAACCTTTTCCTTCACATAACTTATAGACACAAAGTCAAATCCCTATGTACAGTATACATTGCTCGCTGTGTGTTTAACAATGGAACAATGTCGTTATTTATACTGGTATTGTATATGGAAGAATTTTAAATGAGCGACGTATGCTTTTGTTTGTGTCTGTATACGTAAGTGTTGTTTTTATTGTACCGTAAAGATTGACCCGACGTTTACTGAACAAGATAGGTACTTTTACATGTTTTTAAAATGTTTCATTTAAGTTTTTTTTGTATAGCTACGGATTTTATCGTTAAAGTTAGCTTTTTAAAAGTATGTTTAATTAGTAATGCTTATTACAATGTTTTTTACGCCAGGTTTCAACATAATTAAATAAAACGAGATAAAGCTCAATTAAAAATCTATATCATGCTATTCGTTGAATACAATAGGTATTTTAATAGGCTAAAATATATTTTGGTTATCATCAATTTTAATTATTATTTTAGGTACTAGCATAGTTCGCCTTAATCCCTTCCTCCGCAGCGGACGTTATTCAGAAGTTTACTATACATTGAAAAAAAAAAACAGTATAAAATGTACCACTATCTGAAACCATTCAGACCGCCCAAAATACATCTTTTTGATTTTATTTACTACTAGCTGAACCCGGCATGCGTTGCAATGCAATTTTTTCAACCTAGCACCTGCCTACTACCTACCTACTACCACTTAGGGGTCTGAAAAATAGATAGTAGCCGATTCTCAGACCTACTGAATATGCATATAAAATTTCATAAACATCGGTCAAGCCGTTTCAGAGGATTATGGTAACTAACATTGTGACACGAGAATTTTATATATAAGATAAAGAGATTACATATCGTATAAATTTGTTTTGTATTCCAAGACGCTCAGGTCTCCTAAAATTGTTTCGGCTCTGGAGTCTCTGACAGACAGATGGATGGAGGGATAGACCGTACCCTACACAAGGGTTCCAATGCGACCCTTCACAAAACATGCCTAAAAGAGAAAATCTAAAAACTTCGACACGATTCCTTGAACCTACCTAAACACTCATAAAATAAACTAAATCCTACATCTTTTATGTAAATTATCTGATTTAATTTGACTTCAAGGAAATTGTTACGTAAAAGCAATCTATATTCATACTTTTAAAAAGGTTAGAAACTAGTTTTTCGTCGGACTGTCTCTTTACAGTATTTAATACCCATGAGAATATAAGTTAGGCCACAGCTGCGGGACCAGTGTCCTCAATATTTTACAAGTGATTTCGGATCTCGTAAAAATACAAGAAGTTAGATAGAAACTTTTAAAAAGCAACTCGGCCTTCTTATTTTTTCCTTACAAACCTATCGCGGACAAGTTGGATAGTTTTACATCGGAGACCCTTCGATAAAGTGTCATAATTTAGGTGAAATATTGTTTTTAGGTGAGGGGAGCATATTCCGTTATCTTATTTGTGGTTTGTGAATAAGTTACAGTTTCTTTACTTCCAATAGTAGGTATATATTTACCAAACCGACTTCTGGGACCTGTTGATAATGTTATTTATGAAGGTTTTATTTATGTTCGATTGAAAGAAATACCTTTATGTTCTTTGTAAAACAGTAACTGTTCATTTATGTCAGTTTTATTAACAATTTTTATAAAGTCACATGGTGTTTAAATAAGGAATACTGTATTGTGAAAATTTTAACAATAACATAATTATCACATAAAGAAATTAAAAACTTTTATTAAACCGAATAAGGTAAATTTTAATTATGTTACTTATAACTTTTATTATTAACACGTTGTGCGGAAATTGAGTTTGTAAAAAATATAACATAACTAATATAATATTCGAGATAGTCGAACAACATTCGTCGTGGTGGGCGGCAAAATGAGAACCATCAGAGGAAACTTTTCTCTTTGCGCAAAAGTTTGTGATGTGAACAGAAACCCGGGGCGGCTTCCCTCGGGAGGCACATGCATGTTTAATGGCGTCCTAGAAAGGTCAAGAGTCTGAATGTGAGTGGAAGTAGTGAATACATTACCAGCTCCCGAGTGGGCAGGTACTTGGAGGCAAGCAGCCGTGCCGTGACAACCTCTTTTCTAACTTACACGCCGCGGACAGGTAGTTTGTAGCTGTCTCTCAAACAAATTAATTGTGTCTTAGTTTTGAGATGTAACGAGGGAGCAACTCAAACAAACTTTTGAGAAAGGTACAAAATGGGAGTGTTAGTTCGCCCGCACTAACGTTATGCCGTGAACTCGCCTAATTTTGACGCGACGTTGACAAACGGTTGGTAAACTGGCTGGTTCCGAATTAAAACTTTGTTAGGCTGTATTTAGTGCATCATGAATATTTTACGATACTTTTTATTTTGACATATGAGTTACATTTACTTTTCTCTGGGAAACAAGTTGATTGATTACGATATCTATATCGATAAAATAGCGATATAAGACATATACAGAGATACTAACATGTACAAAATATATCAGCTGACATCCTCCCTCTGTAGGAAAAGGAAATAGGTCACTATGACGCTCGTAAACGAGCGTTTGTGACTAGTCACGACCTACGCACTGTTACGGTACAATATGTAAGTACTTAGAAGTGGTACTTGTTCCCCCTTTTGTGTGCTAACTGCGTAAGATGAAATAGGGTGACAAAAACGTTGCATAAAAACTGCGGACATAATGTACATAGTTTTAGCTTACCTTTGGGTGGGTTGATATGCAATGCACTTCTGAAGAGGCTTTCTTCATCACGCCAGACGAGGTTTCTTCGCATCGTGTACCCGCACATAGCGGACAGGGTGAGCAGCAGAGCCAACATGAACAGTCTGCTGCGCGCCTCGCTTCGATGCCAGTTCCGTGTCAACACACCAGCCCCCAAGCCGAGCAATAAACAGAAACCAACACTCGGTATGTACAAAACACGCTCCGCTACTACGAAGCCCACGTAGAAAAGTAAATTAGTCGCCGGCACGAATGGTAGTACCATAAGCGCAATAAACATCAGCAACGCAACTTGGGGACTGCGATAAACGCTCTTATGCGTCGCGCTAGTCTTGGCTTTCGGATTCAACGATATTGGACAGATGCAACTAGAGTTATGCATTGTTATGTTATTGTTGTTGCTAGCGCGACACACGCTCGTGTGCTCATCACTGAGCGAATGTTTGCAGCCAGTGCACGGACACAATAGCTTTTTAGATGATACATTCTCTTTGTGCGGAGCATGATAGCTTTTTCTTTCATAACAGTCTTGTCCTCTATTATACTGCTTGCTACTATAATTCCATTTGTGCTTAATTTTACAATTCTGTTTTTTGTAGTACTTTGCATCTCTAAATAGGTTGTCTTGATGCTTTTTAAATTCATTTGTTAGTGTTCGCCACGTCACTTTAGAAATGACAGCGTAGAAAATTGCAGTCGTGACATTTCGGGCATCGAACAATGTCGTTATTCTTGGGATGGAGTCCATCGACCAGTCGAAGCTGAGTTGGAAGGGGTATATAAGAAGGAAGAAATTGAAGACAGGGAGGTAGGCAAAAGTGTAGAGACGCGTGAGAATGGAAGGGTCACGCGACGCGGGGTTGTCAGCCGCCGCGAAGGCTGTAGGCATCCCCGCGAGCCGTAAGCGCCAGTACAGGAGGACGAAACCCCCGGTCCCCAACGCGCAAACACTCCGCCATCGATGCTGAAACAATAAAAAACACTAATCAATAAAATTCCTATGAACATCGAAGCGTTAAAAAAAGTTAACAGTTAACTATCACGAAGTTTTAAGAAAGGATCTGAAAGTATCAAGTTATTTCCAATTCATAAAATAAAGTTTATTTATAAACGCAAAGCGGAAAGTTTGGTGTTGGAAGTTTTATTTTTCTAAATATTCTTCCCAACTCCATAGTGATTGATTACCTCTGAGCAATATTTCATTAATATCTGTCAAGAATTTGCCGCGATGTAATGGAATACTAGTAATTTTTATAGGATGACGGATATGTGTTTTAAGATGTTAAAACCTGTAGAGCATTTATATTTGATTGATTTCGGAGGCTATATTCTCCTTACACTAAATCTTATACGTACACTATAACCGATGTTCCGATTGCCTAAAAATACTTACTTATAAACAAACAATCTAAAAACAATCGAGTAAATGTTGGAGTCGAGAGATTAATGACCATTTTACCAAGTCGTCAACCGAGCAGGTTTTCCACACAGATTTATTTGTTCTCGTTTGTTCAAGATTCAACTCTATGACAGGCGTATTTACGGTTTACATCTCAACTGGCTTTAGAACGACAGTATTAAGAACTAATCCCCACCGCACCAAAACGTGTCGTAAGGTGACTAAAACTAGTGGGAGACTGCGGTATATATCTAAGGATATATACTCACGAGATATATCTAGATCCAGCTAAGATAATATCTTATGCGCCATTATGTGGGGATAATTTTATTATTAAAATATGTAATAAAATGAAAAGCTGGGGAGAAAACACAAAATTTCATACTAACGCAACAATATAGACGAAAATTTCAAAAGCACTATGTAAATGGTTCTGTCACCTAGATGAATCCAAATGATTTATCATAAAACGATAAATACTTTATTGAAACTTGCATTAATATTTATTTATTTTTAAATGAATCATCATCAACTCCCGAGCCTTTTTCCCAACTATGTTGGGGTCGGCTATCAGTCTTACCGGATTCAGCTGAATACCGTATTTTACATGGAGCGACTGCCTATCTGACCTCCACAACCCATTTTACTGGGAAACACAGTATCCCATAGTAAGACTGGTTGTCAGAATTGACTTAACGACTGCCAAAGATCTATGTATGACAGCCGGGACCTACTGTTTAACGTGCTTTCCGAAACACGGAGCGGTCTCGGTATGTTATAAATGGTCACCCATCCACGGACCAACCGCGGCGAGCGCGGCTTAACCTGTATTATCGGTCAAACCGTACCGCTCGAGGCTAAGTGTAAGCCACACTTAAGCCTCGAGCCCCTCTATTTATTTATTTTAAATGAATCTATATTGAAAAACATTTATTCAACCATGACTAACTATAACCATAATTTAGGTACATCCCTAGCGATATGTATGTGAGTATATTAATAGTACTTGCTGCACTAGTGTATAGTGGAAGTACCACACCCATCCACAGAACTAATAATTTTAAGCCACAGCGAAGGCACCCCGATAAAACTGATTTATAAAGGAGCGAATCGCGGCGAGACGTCCCTTAGATTATTAAATTACTACTAGCACGTACATAACACCGACCCTCTTTCAGGCACTATGATTAATATGAATATACGATCAGTTAGATATTTTAATCTACTTAAAGTGGTGTTATCAGGTTCGATCCGCGCGGTGTGCGCTGCCGGCTTGTTAGTTGCGGGAAGCTCGAGGAAAAGATTTATGAAGGTTACCGCGTCCCCTGCCCGACCTGCCCAGGGGAAACCCCGCCAGAACTAACGACGCCGTTTCGGATTTCTAGCACAATTTACACCACCGGGGGAGCAAATCGGAAATCTCGGCGAAACTTAGATGAACTACAAATTAATCAATCCGAATTAAAGGGGAAATAGCTGTATAATACAACCCTATTTTGACGCCTTCCTACCTTTTCTTGGTAACAAAGGCTACGAGAATTGCTAAAAGATAAGAATAAACTACTAATACGCGTTACGGTAAACTCCATCTACATCATCAGAGGATACAATGTATCATGTAATTAGAATAAAACATTTAGTTCCTTAAATGCATTAATATATTATATGATTTGAAATTTAAACCTATATTATGTACATATTTCAAGTAAATTGTCGACTTGTATTTCATCAGCTGCGAGTTGAAGTCAAAGCAAATAACTTAATGAAATAAGCGAGCGAGCTTGGCCTAGACGTCAGAGCAGCGCTTATCTGAGAAATTTACTGGCTGGCTGACATTGCCATCGTCGCCTCGCAAATGCCGACTCATTTGCCAGTCCGTTTGAAAAACCTTCAACATTAACGAAACCTCATACTAAATACCTACCTGTGTTTCTGTTTTGTATATAATTGTATAATATTTTGATTATGCTTTAGTCGGCATTCGATATTCACAAATTGATTCTCCAAAATTAGTTTTATATTTAGTTTTGTTTGTCAAAAATGTTTTCAACAAACAGTCTACAAACATTTATGGAACAATCTAGATGTCCAACCTTCTACTCAAATCTAATAGCATAACAACAGGAACTAATTCCGAAATAAAACTTGTACCAACATCAAATTAAGTACGACAAAAACAAAACCACTTATATTTTCTTAAAAAAATAATCGACCAAGGAGCTTCCAAAATGAAAATTATTTCTCACAAATAAAACGTTACCACAAAGATACCCTGCCTATGAACTCATAAACTTGGCGAGGTAGACGTCGGTGCCGAGGGCTCCATTAACTTTAATACCCTCATAACTACATGACGAAATTTCTACAACAGGAAAAAGCTCTTTTAATTCCGACCACCAAGGTCTTTGACAGGGAATGACAATATTTTTAGACGTCCACAATATAATGCGTATAAAGATAGGTTCACGCTCACCGATAGCGCAGAATATGCCCGAATAGGCGAATATACCTTTCATTATATTAGGTATACTATATTTTTATTACCTTCAGATAACGTTGACCTTAAAACGTTGCATAGTCAAAGCCGTTTGCTTCTATGAACGCGAGCAGTGTTGTATTTATAAACAGTTCCTCTCTTAAAACGGTCAAAGTTTTCGCAATGTTAACCATAGTGTTACTAATTCAGGATAAATTTAACATTTAAATTCAACCGTATTCTGCAGTCATTCCGGCGTGACTAACTAACATCGAAAGTTATAGTTATAATACAAAACATATCGTCGACTGCATTAGTTCATATAACGTCGGCATACCATAACTTCTTGTATAGTGTTTGACTCGGATTATCCGAACGCTAGAAGTTTTTGTTCAACGCTTTGTATAAGACTCGACAACAGACTACACATGCATTTTGTATTGAAAGTTCTTACACCTTTGGGTAAGCTCGCCTGCAATTTTCACATACATGCTCGTATCTGCAGGATCAATGTTACATGTTACCGACGTGAAAATATCAAGATTGTGTCTATTTTTAAGCAAATGAATTTTAAACTACAAAACAGAAAAGCTGAGTAATTGCTTTAAAGTTTTTATTTTTTTAGTGTGAGTTAGGTATGTTGTTAAAAAATATGGAAAGTGTGAAAATATAACACGCCACAAAACTTCTGCTACCAAGCCCGGTATTAGAGTCGAAATTTACATTTGATTACCACGAAGCCTTCATACGAAACAAGAATGCAATAAAACAATGTTGACGAGAAACAGAGAACAATACTCTCATATTTCATAACTCGCATTGCAATTTCTAAGGTAAATAAGCAAGTTTCCTGTGGCGAACAAATTTCATATCGTCATAAGCAGGTAACTGGTGAAATTCGAGTCACGTAGTCACAGCAGCAAATAATATTATGAGAGAAATCGTGTCTGGTGGGAGTATAACTTTACCGGTATTCCGTCTCCAACGTGGATTCCTTCTCTTATTATTAAACTAGCATTTTGCCCGGCGGCATCGCGCACAGATTTTCTTTTGTTAAACTCATGTTCAAAAACAAATAGAAATATGAAATATTTGCAAACAGCGATGTATTTGGTATTGTTGCTCATTACCTAATACCTCTTTGTTATCGTTTGCTTGTTGTATCTGTATTATCTGTTCGTTAAAATATTGAATTGGAAACATAGATACGCTTTCTACTCAGTTGTTGTACGCAATGTTTCTTTTGATGAAAACTGCGTAGCATGTAGGTACAAAAAAAAAACAAAGAATAATATCAAACTTACGTGTAAAATATAAACAGCAATATTAGTGTTTACTTTATTAGAAAATTACAGTAGTCAAAAATAACAAAATCATAATTGTAACAAGTCAAACAATTTGCCTAATTTCGACATTAGTGAACAGAATC
Organism: Autographa pulchrina; assembly: GCA_905475315.1. Lineage (NCBI taxonomy): Eukaryota > Metazoa > Arthropoda > Insecta > Lepidoptera > Noctuidae > Autographa > Autographa pulchrina. Next base: position 6,829,812 of record FR997768.1, read on the forward strand.
ACGAAGTAACCTTTATTCTCAGTAAACTAATTTGATGGACGTTCTTAAAGTCAATTGACTAAATGTGCCGTGAAAAAGAAATACCTTTTTATCGTTATGTTTCTATTAGTACAAATCAATGTTAGATATCGTGTACATTTTAAAAATCTTTTTAACCACTATTCAATTCAATATACATCAATTCCTAACAATACGAACTTAATTTAATATTTAGTATAATTTGAAATATTAAGTTATTTACTTAATATTGGCCACAAACCACGGCCACGGTTATTTTTCGGTGTATGAATATTCAATTATGCATACAGCGTTAAAATATTATACGTCAGCTCGTAACTGGTTAGTCACCTAAACTAAAAATAAATTATTATTTACTTCGGTATCAAATAGAATCGGAAATGAAAAAGCTATATACTCGTAAAACCATACAAAATAAAATGAAGCTACAAAAGTTACAGAAGTACAACCCTGTCCTAATTTGATATTCCTTGAGTGAAACGTGCTGAGTCACGACTGTGTCAACATCTGTTCATTTGCGTACTAAACGTAATAGCACGCGAGTAGCACAGTCATTATCCCCTCTTATCTATGAATTACATTAAACGGTCCTTCACTTGCCTCACTACCGACTACCGACAAACGAATTCTACACAATCTGGCACTCAACTAAAAGGACACAAGGGACCTCCCTGAGAAACAACGAAAAGGGAGATTTCATTAATCTTGGCTACAGATATCTGTCTCTATGTAACAGAAAAGGCCAATTTACAATCGAGTATAAAACGAACTTCTACTTAATTGGTGTAATAAATAAAACCCTCGTATTTTTTAAAGCTACACACAGACAGTCTTATATACCGTATTTAATATTATTTATTTTTTGGCGTGAACGCTTGTGTTGGTTAAGGGACGCCCGACCTTCGGACTGTACAAAAACCTTCCAACTAATTTAGCACGTGCCGAGTTGTTTTAGTAAAGGAGGAAACTTCTCGCCTTGTGCTACGCCGTAGCTCTGCACCCTGACAGCTGCTACGTGTACTAAGGCTACGAAAATATAGTATATGCTATATGACAAAATACACAAGCGTTAGTGACACTGAAAATTGTGTGCAGAGAGCTAAGATTTTAATATCTGAAGGATACGTTATATTTTAATATGCTGCTATGTGCTGAAAATGGGAGCAGTACGTACTGAGCAAGCAGTGCAACAACTCAAGTTTATGTGTTTCATAAAACAGACTACGTTACGTAGCTACGTTACACTGTATTACAGTATAAGCGTATTCACACGTTAACAAGCGGAAGTTAAACTGATTCAACCTGCGATAATCCGAGTTTTAATTGGAGGTTAGACGTTCCATAACGCTATCGATTTAAACTTCAACAGTATCTATAGTTCCATTCTTTCGTGGAGGTATTTGCTTAGTAGTAGGTATTACGTCCGCTCGGTAAATAATGGTAAACCGAGTATTTACCGTGACAGTAAATGTCAACAGACTGTTCGCTTTGTACCGACTGGTAAAGCAAACAAACGTAATCCTCACCGCTCCGAGAATGAGATAGTCGCGGGTACCGGAGGGGGGGAGAGAACGAAGAGAAAGGGAGGGGGGAAAAGCGATGAAAGATTGTTCGCTCCTCAAATCGGTGAATTGATTCCTGTTTATTTTCCGATTTGTCATTCGTACAACCGAGTTTATTGAACACATAAATATTAAAGGATTCGTGAACACATTTTCCTTGTTCGGTGTAAGGCAGTTAATAAACGAAGCCCCATAAAAAATTAAATCTATTTAATAAACGTAAACCCTCTGTGAATAATTAAGTCTAAATGAACTGTAAAGAAGAAAGGTTGGTTCGTAAACAAAACGAATCAATTAACACACAAAAAATACATTAAACATTAGGTAACTGTTTTGTTTTCGATCACAAGTTTATTATTTACTACATAAAGCGATTGTGATGTAATTCTACGTTTCTGCTACATTAATCTTGAATAGGTCTTAGAAAGCTTGATCTTTTGAATTTATACAGGGTGGAATTGTACTAAAACTGAACTTCAAAGACTCTAAAGATGCTCCAACACTTTACAGTAACAATTAAATGCTAAAGTATTTTCAACTCGGAGCTGTTACTGCCGATAATGAAAACCTCTGAACTATTTTCCTTAATTACACTCCACGTACTACGGAGAGCCATTATTAAATAATCTAGAACTTTTCGAAATCGAGTTATTTGACGGGTTTTAGGACGAGACAAGCAGTTAAATGTGGAGTGAATTAAGACTTCTATTAAATGGGTCAACGCAAAGTAATAAAAATATTACGAGCTATATATAACAAAAGAATGCTTTGCTCGGTAACTTTAGTTAACTGGGCACAATAACCACTTGAACTTTCGTGTATAACGCTCGTAAAATTATCACGAAGTTACGGGGAACTTAAAACAAGCTGTTTGTAAATTGATCCTAAAACAGTGGCAGTACTTAACAGTACATAGTTTTAAATAATATTATGAAAACGTTTTATTTAAGCTACGTTAAAGTAAAGCTAATAGAAAACCTAGGTTATTGTAATTGAATTGTAAATGCTGTTCCGCTAAACTGGTTGATTCGAATTCAAATATTATGGTAGATAGACTTATAAGTATTAAATATAACAAGAATTTGTAATATCAAACAAGAGAAGTTAAATAAATACTTTCATTGATTGAATGGATTAAATTTGAGAAACTCGGAAACAAAAACATCCATGAACTATATTCCACGGATTTGCTCGCTATACAATAATAATATAATAATATTCCGGGACAACTCACACACGGTTATCTGATCCCAAGCTAAGCAGAGCTTGTGTTATGGTAACCAGACAACTGATAAACATACTTATATATTTCTAAATACATCAGGCACAGAACAAATGATCGTGCTCATCACACAAAGATTTGTCCTAGGTGGGAATCGAACCCACGACCTCCGGTATAGCAGTTAGGGTCACTAACCACTAGACCAACAGGCCCGTCAAAATATAAAGTCCAAGTTAAAACTAAATAATAATTAAACACACGACTACTACAATTTGACCTAGAAACTACGTAGTCATGTATAACCTCGTATAAATCCCGTATCTCCAAAGTCAAGACTACGAATAGGATCACCTAATCACTTATCACAGATGTCGTGAGAGATAACAGAGGGGTACACAGCGGCACTCGTGTGTGTTCACAGGGTTAACATGATTACTATCCCACCTAACGTAGCGAGCAAGAAGGTGTATCCAGTTAGGCTTATGTTGATGACCGACGGTTCGATATATCAGCTGAGAACATAATATCATGATGATATAAACCAAGTTCCGTAAATATGTTTACAACGGAATTTATTGTGTAAAGGCGTGTAGTGTTTCTCATAAATATAATGATTATTATGACGAAAGACAAAAGTTATAAAATTGCTGGTATCTTTCAAAATACACAAATTATAGCTAAGACCCATCTCTATCAAGTCAACTTTCAAACAAAAAAAACGCATCACAATCAGTCTATTCGTTTAGGAGTTGAAGACAGTATGCCAGAGACAGACACATTGACCAACACGTCAAACTCATAACAACCCTTGCTTTGCGTCGGGGGTTATATACAGGTTGTTGTGACCCAAGAGGACTAAGTCCTTGAGAAAAAACAAGAGTTCTAAATATATTTTAAAAGCATAACTAAATATAAAACTATACTCTTAAAAGTTTAAATGAGTAAGGAATAAACTATACTAAAATATACAAATTAGGTTATTAGCTCTGCCTCAGAATAATTATTTATTCTGTAGAAGCATAACTGCCTCGTTGGCCTAGTGGTTCTAAGCGCGACTGCTACGCTAGAGGGTTTGATTCCCAAGTCGACCAAGGTGTTATTGGGTTTTTCTATGAAATTCTCAGTAGCAGGTCGGAGTTTGGATTTGTGCCCGGTTAGTGGCAATAGGCTCGCCCCCTATTACATGGGACCTAAAACATACCGGCGAACTGTGGGTGTACATTGGTACACCTCTGCCTAACCCTTCGGGGATGCAGGCGTGATGGTATGTTATGTTTTGTTAGAAGCATTTCTAAGAATTAAACAAGGTACATACTTAGCATTGGCAATTAATAATACAAAACCAACTTTTCACAGGAAGAGTACTTCCATAAAACGTTTGAATTATAGATACCTTACGATCATAGGTATACAATCAGTAACATCATACAAAATAAATAAGAATAAATAAATATCTCCGGTGCCGATATATCGGATATCAAACCAGTGAATAGACTTATGCTTGACGTTCTACTTTTCATTACTTTCATACAAATATTGTTAGCCCAAGCGATTTGTAAGGCCCGTTACACACGCATACAATGCTCTTTAAACTATAGAAATGGACGAAAATGAAGTCTGTTTGTGATATCATAATAACAGTTCTTTACTAAATTCATATTGAATATTACATTACATACAGTATATTTTACGTTGGCGACTCTTTAATCTGTTTATTCAGTTATTGAGTGTGCAAATAGTATACAGTAAGAACCTAAGTATACTATAACCTATAACCTAAGTATACTATTAAAATAAAATATCTGTTTCAATTAATCATATAAAAATTATATAGAAATTAAACACACGGCTGTGTCCACTGTGTTTGTGTTCTATCTTAACGAACCTCCGCATTAAGAACAAATATCTAGTATATATCATAGTATATACGTACTGTATGTAGTATTTGTGTGTATGTATATTAAAATATATATATAAATATTATAATAGTTGTACACTTCTATCTGCCTAACCACTTACAATTAATAATCTCACTGTCACTCAAAGGTTTGCTGGAAGAAAACTCAATTTTGAGTTAAGCTCGCCTGTGTACATCAACTTATTCTAATAAATGTAATGTATATACGTTTATGTGTACTATAAAGAATTAAGAATTAAGAAGAAGAACAAACATATTTTCTAAAGTAATAAGGTTAGGAGTCACCGTGTCAATAGTCTAGCTCAGCACAATGCAAGGTTAGTTTTGCTGCCACTCTTCACATACTGGCACACAATTCCAATGCAGAGTATGGCCGTTTGTGCCACTCCCGGCATTGAGTCGATAAATCTTTTTATCGTTACCATCTTACACATGCATTTCTGAAAAGGCGTTTCCCTTTCAGAATATTATAGCCTGAATTAAAAACAACTTGACCACGATTTAAAAAGAATAAGTTACTATAATTCTCACAACATTTAAAGAAATGCATTTAACTAGCTTTAAGACAGGATCACTCAGTAATCTGTGAAAATAACCGTCTTTTGGTATGTATATTATAGTATTGATATTTAGGTATAAACACAGTGCCTAAAATACAGTTTAATCTTAAATGTAATCACTATAAATCTCATTAGCCACCAGAGATTTGAATCATGACTAGTAAATGACAATATTATTATGTCTACGGTAATTGATGTACAACCTCCACAAACGGCTCAAAGGAATACGTTAGGCTACTAACAGGCTTGATGGAACCTAATGTAATTTACGTAGAAAATCACATACGTCAATGCGCACAGTAACAGCTAGTTAAGTACCATACAGCTCACCTTTGGTCAATGTTTGCGTAGGTTTCATTGTTTGTATAGCAAGCTAGAAAAGCACGACTACCCGAGTCGGGTAATTAAAGAAAAACAAGGGCAACTGGTCATTTTCACTAAGCAGCTGAAGTGGACGGCTGTAATTACTTAATTCCCATTAACACTCAATAACCGTGTACCCTGTCCGAGTACAAATAACCCGTGGATTGTCTCACGTGTTGATCGACTCAAGTTGCCCCATTTTCTGTTTCTTCGGACTGCACTTAACGATAGATATTAATTGTTCGCTTGGTATCTTGATATCGTATTTGAAAACCAAACAAATATATATGAAACTAGTATAAAATCATACAAAAGACTTTATACGGCGACGGGAGTGCTATTTTCCACCGGACCGGGTTTCACAAAGTGATTTTGTTTCATAGAAAAGTTTTGAAGAATATTACTAAATTGGAGGCACATTTGCTGTCGCCTCTGGTTTCGACGCCAGTCGATAATTAAACACTTAAAACAACGGGACGCGGCTCAATATATCGATACGAATATTATTTGATAAACAGCTGTAAATACAGCTGTTATTTGTTTACAAGATATTTTGGTACCATAAACCTACATTGTAAAGGACCAAGGTTGCTAAATACAATAATCATAAATCGTAACGTATCGTGTTTTAATACGAAGTACCACCACTCTGATATTTTTTTAGGAAAACCAATAAACATTTTAACTGATATTTGTTTTAACAAATATTCATAAGGCGTCCGCTCCTGATTAGGTTATCTAGTTCCTACATAGTACAATCACCAACCAGTATATTAGGGACTATTATTCGTGAAGTAATTACGCCACCCCATTTTTAGTCATGCTATTTCCGTTGGCCGAATAACTAATTATTATTAGTATGGTAATAGTGGTCACGGCAACGGGCGAACTTAGGAGCCCTATAGCGGCCTACAATGTGTTATTTTTGTTGGCTCTGGCCTCCATACAATCTTACCTTAAATACGTTGGAATACACATATAACTATCGTGTAACTTTATTGTAACTACAATGTGTGTGAAGAAACCGCATCGATGTTAAAAATACCATGAACGGTATTTTTGTAATTAGGTCACATTTATAATTATTCTATAATGGTATAAAAATAACTGTCTACAACCGTATTGTATACGGTGTATTATTATAAACCAAGAAGTAAGTTGACGAATTTTAAAGAATATCAAGCACTTGATGATTGAGAAAGTGTTATATTATACGTAATGTAAAATAAAAATATTTTAGAAAGATAAAGTTCTTGCTGTATTTTAAAATGCAAGTTACAGCAACAGGTTTAATAAAATATTCCAAATCGATAGCTTTTTATTCGAGCTTTAGTAATTCCGTGCTATTGAGACTAACTGACCGTTCCAAGTACGAAAAGACACGTATGTTTATTTTAGAAAAGATTTAGCCAAGGGATTTATAATATAAAAAATAACAACTGCATATTTACCTTTTCGTCATTTGAGTAGTTATTTTAACGAGGACGATCTATAGCACGTCGTGTCTGTGTCAACAGTGTCTAACAAAAAGCAACCTTATTGCTTTGAATTAAGGATGTTTGCAATATTTGCGAATTATTGTACTTGTTATCAATCCGGAATTAACAAACATCAATTAGACTGTAAAATATATAATTTACCCGTTAGAAAATTAAACATGTTATAACAAGTACCTCTTTGAGTTGAAATAATTTATACCATTCCGCCATCAGGATAGTGAAAATCCTTTGGATTAACAACTTCATTCACAATAACCTCATTTAATCTTCCTCGGACGCAAATGAATCAACACGCTGTATTTCTACACTATTTATGTTCTAGGCTAAGCTCTGAATCTGAATAGGGACTAACTAAGTAACCTGGTCCCTACTGGTATTGTAAAACTTCTATCATTAGGCGTTCATTATTTCGCTTCGTTCAGACACGAATTTAACCGTTCTCAGAAAAAATCAAAACATTATTTGTTTAACATTTCAGAACTTTATTATGAACGCCAAATTAAAATTCTAAACAAAGTTGTACTTCTGCGTTCAAGTTCAGAAAATGTAGACTCGGATCGCTTGTTTGCATATCATGCGAGTATTTGTCTAGTGCTTATCGATATATCGGAATTGTAAAGATTGTATTCAACGAGAATGTATATTTTAAACATAAATAGTCCTAACTAGAAGATCAAAATTGAAGGCAACAAGATTGGAAGTCTAAAAGAAAGCACTGAAACTTGAACAGACAAAATGTCTATTACATAACAAATTAACATGTTTCAGGACCTAAGACTTTAAAACTAGTCGGGCGATTCCGAAACATGCACGTGAGTGCGACGGTCATAGGTACACATAAATTATAAAAGTCACATGCAACGAGATCTTCTAAAACTTTACAAGTACCTATAGTACACAGTAGGTATATAAATGCTCACGTGTATTTCTTACAAGAAAGTGCTTTAAAAGATTCAAATGCAGCCTTACAATTTAACTCGCCGCAATGCCCTGAGAAAGCAATAGCTTGTGTCACCTGTCTCGTGGGTTACCGAGTACACACGACTAACATTCATGGGACGCCAGGCACCTATGGATTGACATTCGATTAAGTCACTGCGTACGCAAGGGAAATGAGCGTAATGATGTGATTAACTTTTCCGTAACTCTGCCTGGTCCTGTCGCAGACCAAAAATAGATTTATTTGCGTCATTTGTAATCAGTGTTGGCTTTTTGGAGATTGATACAAGATAGACTTTTCCTTGTCTCCATTTTATGTAGTACGTAGTTTACTTAAGACTGTATAATACGAATCCATACTCTTCTTATTTAATTATAGGTTTTTGCCACTTGGTTTTAATTACAAAGAACATAAGGCTAAAAAATCTTTTTCAATTGTAAGTCTCCAAACAAAAAATCTTCAAACCAATATCGTCTTTTGATTATATAGTTTTTATGTATGCTATATTTCTATCATTTAGTTATGTACACACATATAAGTAAAATACAACATAAGAGAAGAAAAGGCAAAGGTACTATTCATTTCAAAGGAAATGTTTGTTAGCAGGCTCGATAGTTGTTCTTACTACACACAAACGACGGTAAAGGCGAGGTGAGACTTAGAACTTAAGGCTATTAGGTGCTTGACTATCATCGACAGGTATGCAAACTGAAAGCAACAGCTTTACGCCGTCTGAAGTACAGCCAAGAGGAACTCAATGTGAATGGAACACTATCGGGCGCCTATTCACTAACTGATGCCCACAAACTTGGAGCAAACTCAGATTAAAAGCTGTTTTCGAATGCCACAGAGCAATATTTGAAAAAAAAATGGATTCAAATATTGAAATAAGAACATAAGAACCTCTTTACTCAATTCAATAAACACATGTAAAAAACAAAAAGAAGGTGCTATTATTCGTTATAATCATGTTTTTTAGTTTTAGAACTTGTGTATTTTCGTTTTTTGTATTTATTTTCATGACATATTTATTCAATGTGTTCCTCCTATTTCTCTGAGATCAGCGTAATACGGAGTAAACTTTTGTTCAAACAGGGTTCGATAAACACACGGTGATTTTAAATTCTACTCTGAAGGCTATCGGAGCGACAAACGTGACTGGCGGGATGCCACGCAGCGAATATTTCGAACAAATATTTTGATAACGTTGGATATCGATATTCCAAAAATAACAATTTGTTTTTAAAACAATCCGTTCCTTACTTTTAGTTTACATTTAATAAAATACAAGATACTTTTGTCACAGTAGTATTCCACAAAATTTGTTGATCGTTTGTTTTTTCTCACGCATAACTAATAATGTTTTCATTTGAAACAAATACTGTTTTTATATTCATATGATTTCTAAGAAATTGATCTCTTGTTATGGGTACGATAGGAGACGATTCCATGCCACGTCATGTATATATATATATTATCATATTATATATCAACCACGACAAAAAAAAAAGTATAAATATATACTATTTCTTGTCATTGCTGAGAAGCCCTTCCCTTTCGAAAGGATTGGCTAAACATAAGATTCTATTAACAATACACTGAAACCGCCAAACATTTGTTAGGCATGGCGATAATGACAATATTAATATATTATCGCTAGTCTTATTTATAGCGAAGGGGGAGGACGCCGTGCCAATAGCTTTAATGGCCGATAAGACGACACTTATCTCCAAATAAAGGGAACACGTTTCTTTATTACAGCAACTTCCATACTATCTATGATCCATGCTGTTATAATTTATTTTGACAATATGTATCATACTTAACAACGAATAACGAAAATCAAATCCAATATAACCATCTTTGCAGAATCGTCAAAGAAAATTTATAATTCACGAAATAAAGAGGAAACATGTTAATTAACTTCCTTTCGAAAATATATAGGAAACTAAAAAGAAGTAGCCCACTTAAGTTAATCTCAAAATAAAACTTTCTGAACAAGTAAGTTTCACAATTAATTAAGGAGTAAATTTCCAAAATATTTCCAAAATTTATGGTGCTGCAAGATGAACTGAACGCAGTGTTATAAATGCCTAATTATAATATACGAGGCGAGATCTCGTTAGCGTTGGCACGTTATACAAGTATACGACCAAGGAAAACTTACTACTCGCTGGAAGTGATTATATTACTTGCACCAGCATTCCAAACTACACTATTAATTAGTCTGATATTAATTAAAACATGAACATGCTCGGAATGCATAATAGTTTACAAATACACAGTAACTACCTTATATTCCATGCACCTTCCAGAGATAACAACAATTTTATAATAGTTTTTATAATAAGTTAATACATGAAGTAGGAAAAAAGTTTCATATATCTAAATTGCTTCGTTCTCGCACCATTAAGAAATGGAATTTAATCTTTTAAAAATTAAAGTGAAGAAGTGGTCTATTAGTGAGTTATGACTCTCCATTTACTTTTCAGTGTATTTCCCCCGTGGATACTTTTAATAAAATGTCTAATCTTCATTTACGATGAATACAAATACTTAAATTTAAGACGTCTTATTTTAATCTCATTTGTTTTTAATTTTAAAATGTTTATCGAAATTTAAGAATTTCGTGAGAGATCAAAATTATATAATCTGATACTACGGAAGCTATGGAACAGAAAATCGATCAAAATAAGGCATTCCTCACAGTTATTGCAGAAATTCGAATGCCAGAAGATGAACTTCGCAAACTATCTTATAATAGTTCAAAATTCGCCGTTCGACTGAGGCTATATCCAGGAAACATGGCGTGAATAAAACCATTTTCAGTTTAAATTGTATCAAGAACAAAAGTAATTTAGTACCCAGTGGCTCGCAGCTTATGCAAATGGTAATCACACAGCGAAAAATTAAACAGTCTAGTCGTCGCCACACTTCATGTGTCAACCCGCGACTGACAACTTCATTATATCCCCGACTTCGTTAAGATGTTAATTAGTTTTAGCGTATATGTAGGTGCATCTATGCATGAATTTGAGATCTGAGCAGATAGGATTTATGAACACTCGTGTTTTATGTGGGTTACAGTAGCGAGTGTATTAAAATTTTACGTCATTTATTTACTTTGACATGACGAGATTTAACTTTTAGTTTTACTAATTATATTTTTATGCGAAATGTAAAAACTAAGGACGTAGACAAGTCATTTTGTTTTAGAAAAACTTATGTCCTGTTATTTTATGTAATTCAAGTTGTCTGAACTTATTACAATATATCCTTGAGAAATTTTAATTTAAACACACACTAAATTTAAAAAACCATTCATCTAAATCAATCTCTTAAATGAAAACAGCAACAAAACAATTAACAAGGTCATATTTCTTTCTTAATTACAGCGAAACAGAAACAGATACGCACAAAACGTTGACACTGAGAATTATGACCGAAATAATAGTATATAAGTCAGCCTCAGCAATGGCGGCAAACGGCAGTGTGGAAGTGACAGTGACGTAACAAATGATCAACTAATCGTATGGAGATGAGAGGCGCGGAGCGATACGCTCACGACATTTGCATTTCGTTCGCTTTTCCACCCAGTTTCGTAACTCCAGATCTTTTCTCAAACATCTCAGAGAGAACAGTTTCATTGATCTTTTGATTCGCTTACAAAAAAAACTAGGCTAGTGTCAGGTTTTGGTCGTATATCTCGGACGTGAGTGAACGATATTATATTTTTTCTAACCTCTCAGAAAACCGTAACTGAGTTCTGTACTTATATCTTGTAGTACAACATATCTAAAAAAAAACGAGATTCAATGTACCTACATGACAATGTAATAGAAAAAAATACAGCACAAACAGTGGGTATCTTATTTTGTGTGTGCAAAATATAGGCTTACAATAATACACCTCTGCCTATCCCGTGCGAGAATTGAGGCGTATAACTATTAACAGACGAAAAACGTCCTTCGTTTCCCCTCTTTATTTCATTCCACCCCATTATGAGCAGTTTGCGCGCCAAAATACAAACCGCAAAAGGTTACGTTTCTCTGTCATGATAACCACATCGAGCAATCGGTGTCAGAAATATAAAGGGCGTTTCCAATTAGCTAAACAAAGGAAACAACGAATATTGCACTTAAATATAGCGGAAATGGAATATTAACACGATTAATTAACCGTTTTACTGCGTCGCCCATAGTAGAATGTCAACTCAAATGAGGTTGATTTATGTTTGCGCTATCGTTGATCGATTGCGAGGCATCGTAGTTTTTTATTTTTATCAGCATTTTTATGCGATTAGAAAATGTGTTATAAATAATTTGTATTTAAAAAATGAAATGGATAATAACACACTGTTTGATAGTCTGGCTGAATGATATTTGTTTTTGTTTTTAATGCACTTGCTTTTCCTATAAGAGTTATAAAATATCACTAGCAAGATGATGATTCGAATATCGAACTTCCAAGTTCAAAAAAAAAATAACATTTCATAAGTTTCTTCAAGTCTCAAATAAACAAATTCTATTTGCGCTTAAATATTTAAAAAGCGAACACGTCTTATATCTAAATTAATAATATACATGTTGATATGCCGGATATCAATAACGCGTGCGAATGTTTCAGAACGGGTGTACGTTTATCCGTTGCCCGGGGCAATACCCGGCAGACGTGACAGTCTGACATATCGCCCTTGTTAGGCCATATCCATGTAATGAATAAACGTGGAACTAACAACGTGCTTTGTAAAGAACTATTGTTATGATTTAATCGATTTCAAAGTTAAAGTCTCTTAGGATTTAAATTAAATGTATATTTTGTGTTGATAGCGTATTTTATTTCCGGGGTTATAAAGGTTTCGTCTAATACGAAAATAACACGAATTTCTTTAAAAGAAAAGAAACAAAAAAGAATCATTAAGTTCTATTTATTATAACACATTTTAGAATGGTAGATTTATTTGGTCATGTTACACTGAATATTGATCAGCTGTGAAACATAGTGCAAAAATGTGATCAGTAATCAATCAAGAAATCAATATATATAAACATCAACATAATAGATGTGTATATTCGTGTTCATGAATGTTTAAAAACGGCCAATATAAGGCAGTTTTGGAAACAATCCAAAGTAAATTGAGGTTTGGCAAAACAAAATGTAGATCGAACTCCGGCTGTCACGCAAATGATTGAAAACCTAATCGAAGACAAAGATGTCATGGTAATTAATATTCAACTGAAAGATTTTGTTGGATTTTTTCTATTGGATAAAGATGTAGTAAACTATTTATTAAGAAAATGAATAAAAATAACTTAGAACATACAACTTATTTCCAGTGTAGGTACATATAGTTAAGTTCATATATTATTGTAAATAACCTTGATTTTCTAAATATAAATGAACTAGCTGTACCCGGCATGCGTTGCAATGCAATTTTTTCTACGTAGCACCTGCCTACTACCTACCTACTACCACTTAGGGGTATGAAAAATAGATAGTAGCCGATTCTCAGCCGTTTCGGAGGAGTATGGTAACTAACATTGTGACACGAGAATTTTATATATAAGATTATCTACTTATAACCTAGGAATACTTCAGTAAAAGTCTTATAACAAGTAATATTTTAAGATAAAATTAAACAGGTACGTAACACAATCCGCTCTACTCCATTATTACCTACTTTCTAAATTGAATTTATAACAAATTATTTCCTATTCATTTCGCTAATAGAAATAAAACTGTTATCTTTTACGTTTTTATTTCTCCTAGACATTGTTTAAGAAGTTTATCAATGTTTCTATCAAATAAATTAACTATTTTTGTTTTAAAGGGATGAAACCACCACCATCCACTCTTATATTTGTTTATTGGTACCGACTATTAATAGACGGGCAATTAGTAGGACATTTTGTGACAAAATTAATCTCTAAATAGCAAACGCGGTAGGCAAACAAATTATGAAAATATGTGACCAATGCACAATGCTTTGAGGTTTAGTTAGTCGAGTCTAAAACTGTAGGTTTAGCCTGTGAAACTTAGTCATAGGCATTCGTAGCTCACGACTGCTACGCCTTTGACAAATTAGCTTGTTCTATAGAACTGGCTACGCCTACGAGCAATCATGGCATGATTGTATTTTAATGTAGACCTAAAACCTTCCTATACTACATTCAGTTGTTTTTCATGACTCAAAAAGGGTCAATTACAAAACTTATATTTAAAGTAGCAAAACATAATTATCACATAGTTACTGTATGTATAAATTACGTGATAGTGTTGACAGCAAAGTTATGGATAGAAAATAAATTTATCATCATCGTAGTCGACGCCGATTACCTTTTTTCCTTTGTTTACTTTTATGGCTAATAATAGGCTTTCAATATCTTATGTTTATCTTTCACTCCTACATTTGAGTTGTGGACTTATGCCGTCGGCTTTGTAACAAAATGGAATAAAATCAGGAAAAGTCAGAAAACGATAAATATAGCTCATGAATAAACAAGAAAATTCGACGACTTATGTTTTGGTTTCCCTGTAAAAAGAGATAAGATAATAAACACATTGCCTGTTTACTTATAAAGAATTAAGGAAATCAGAATTCCAAATAAGGAAAAACGTAGAACAACCAACAAACTCTCTAAACTATAATCTGTACAAAGTCGTTTAAATAGGTAATTAACACTTGATTTAATTGAATCTACTAACATTATAAATTCGATCAACCAGTATTTATCCATCGTTTGAAACGAATAAAAAATAAACATTCATTCCAAATACGTTGGCCGAGTTGAACTAGCGACACTAATGGTCGAGTGATTAGTGACATCGGACAGAAGTAATTAGTCCTGGGCGTGTACGAATGTTTTTCCATCACGTGCATAGTACACAAGTGTAATGAGTCGTGTACACAATGGTTAATGTTGGCCACTTCATCATACACTAATGGGTCGCAAATTGTTTTGATGGTCCTGCTTCGTGTTCACAAGAATGCGTGAAAGCCTAACCTGAAGCAGAGCCAGTGCCAAAGGCAATAACCATGTGTGGCCACCTGTTACTTTGGAAACCGTATGCTTTCTATTACGAACCCTTCTTCTTCATTTTACTTTCATGCTATAATTATTATGAATCAAATAAAATGTTAAAAAAAAAAACAAATATATAACATTCTATTAATCGATATGAAGAACTCCATCTTAAAACTTTAATTCTGTATTTTTATGGAAGAGAAGATCCACGTATTTGTGTGCTAACTGTAAAAATTACTAAAGTAAAATGATTGCTTGTAACCAAAATCTCGTAGGAGCCCCCGATCGATGCAGAGCAACGGCTTGCCTTTCGCTTCTTACGACTTATATTTCCACCTACCTAAAACAGGAAAAGGTACACCTCTTTCCACTAAAACATGGCTATGTAGTCTACACGACAAATATCGTACATTCACCTGAGTAAATGGTGCTATAATAAATATCCTGGCTCGCATAGTTCATGCTCTTAACTTCCATTTTATGAATGAACGTATTTACCACCCTACATGACGCGTACCTTCTATTTCGTTTCAAAATTCAGTATCATCATTCAATTTAACGGTATACTATTTGCTCATTTATTGGGGCGATCTATTTATAATGCAAATCATTACCACGTGTACATTTCGTGTTTGTACATAAAACGAGCATTCGCTTTTAATGTTAAGCACTTCAGCTGGCTGTATGACAATTAATCAATTAGCATAGGAAATAATTATCATCAATTATGAACAGCGATCGAGTGATCATTGACAGATCAGGCTTGTATACAAAATAGTCGCTCTCTACAAATGGTTATTAAATAAGTTGTCATAAGCATTCTATAGTGCGCTTGCTTTGAGCTAGACATAATATTTTAAATCAAGTTTCTTAAAATAAGGCTGTCTCTATTTATTGTAACACAACTATCTAACGACGATTTAATAATAATGTTAGTTACAATAATATAAAAAACAAAACAGTTTATGTACTCGCATTTCCCGGGGTCACCGACTAGTTTCAGATCGAATAGGAAGCCTTATTCCGTTCGATTTCAAGAAATACGCGTGAGTTTCTTGATAAATAATTAATTATGAAACAGCCTCACGATAGTTATTACATAAACAATAACTTTGTTTTATATTTTATAAGTTTATAGGTCACTAGCGGTCGCCCGCGGCTCCGCCCGCGTGGATGTCGGTTACCGCTGCAAAAAGCCTACCCAGGAAAGACACGGTATTTTTCTAAAATACAATTTAGCCTATGTTACTCGTGGATAATGTAGCTTTCGAATGGTGAAAGAATTTTTAAAATCGGCCCAGTAGTTTTTGAGCCTATTCATTACAAACAAACAAAGTTTTCCTCTTTATAATATTGTCTGTCATAATATCCACTCATTCATTATTTTTTACACAAAAAAATGCGGTCATGCCTAAAACAACTTTTAATTGGTTATGTTTCTTAAAAAAATCATAAAACTGTTGTGTAAGAAGCAACTTGTTTTTACAAGACTGCCCAAAAAGGAGTGTTATGTTTTCAGGGTTCATGTATGTATGTATGTATGTATGTATGTATGTATGTATGTATGTATGTTTGTGAGTTTCTTTATTCCACCATAACTTCTAAAAGGCTTGACCGATCTCAATGTTTGTGGTATCGTTAGAAGCTTTGAGTTATCCCGAGTGACATAGGCTATGTGGACATTAAAAAATGGTCAAGTGTGAGTCGAAATCGCCTGCAAAGGGTTCCGAACGATATTTTTTTTTGTGTTGTGTCATGTTTTTTTGTTGTTCACTAAAAGGTATTAAATAAAAAATTAATAATTAAAAAAATTAAAAAACACGCCTGCCATGTCAAAAAAAAATTAAAAACAAGTTAAATATTTGCAGTCGGGGTCGGTTACTTGGAACAATTCATTACAGGAACCCCGACTGCAAATATTTAACTTGTTTTTAATTTTTTTTTGACATGGCAGGCGTGTTTTTTAATTTTTTTAATTATTAATTTTTTATTATTTTTCTATTTAACAATAAAATAAGGTGTAAGTTAGTATCCTTATAATTATGACAAGATCGTGGCTTCAAGCGAAACTTCTGCTGTCAGATGTCCGCCCCTTGGGAAATCTATGTTATGTCTCAACCGTTATATAACCCCTTAATCCTATGTTCCCATAGAAAGAGCTCACACTTAGCCGAGGATTACTCGGTCACAGATGACATACTAAAATAAATAGAAACACCCACTTTTATGAGCGTGATGTGAACCAAATATTGCTATCAGATAGTGAACGTTTGTGGGTCAATATAAACGTATAGCTTTATATTTTATGACAGTTCCTTTATTGTATTGTGTTTATACGGTACACATAGAACGAAGCCAAAAATATGCAGAAGGTTCAACATTTATACTTTTGAGAAATGAACATTAGGTACCTATTTTATGTTAAGGTCATTTGAGTGGTGGTTATGGAAAAAACAATTACTAAGTAACAAATTATATTGTAATTTGCGTAAGCGAACTAGGAATAATTTCAGAATACAAAAACATTGAATACATTTACCGTAATAACTTCTAAGAAACAACACAATAAATGGGATGTCAATATTTAAGTACCGTGTAACATTGGCTGTTCAAATTTATATTAATTAACAGCTACAAATCTAGGATAATCTTTAAAATATCTGAACGCTATTCTGCGTTTTCTCTGTTCCGTGTTTGAGCAATTCCGTCTGAAATACGAGGTCATTGTTGGTGGCACCGACGGCGTTTGAAACTGAAGGGTGGGGGGAGGGGGCGGTACCGGCACTAGTGGGAAGAGGGGAGCACCAAACCCATTACTGTAGTAGGCGAGAAAGAAATAGGACGCTTGTGTCGAGTTCTGTTTAAGTAATTGTGTTTCATGCATTCTTTCCTATTTGAAACTGAAATACCTTGTATTATTGATGGAATTGTAGTAGTAAATAATAATATCGACGTTGCATACTAGGTGGTTCTGTAGTATTTCGATACTTTCTGTTCGTGTTTTTCTCGAAAAATCTCAACATCCGTCATTAACATTTTATTTGTTTGTACAAAATATTTATTCTTTTTGATGCCCTGTGGGATTTCGTGGAGTTCTTTTCGAAGTTTCGAGAAGCGGTCAATCAATTTCAGTTTTCGACAGAAACGGATGAACGCTCGTAATCCACAAGAAATATAACAGATCAATTTCCAGTGAGACGAATCAGAAACGTAAATCCAGTCCAGCAATGTATTTCGTGGAATCAGAATACGTAAGCCTTATTTAAGGGGGTATCATTGAAGTTGTGTTGGACCTACATTGTAAATTTGATAATAATTGTGCATCATTTTTTTATTTATGTTGTTTTTAAAACTATTGTGTGTACACAATTTTTTGTATAAATAAATAATACTATCTACAATCTATCATTTTAAGGAATTACTTAAAGGCAGTAACACTACTTGACCCGCCTGTTCCACTCCAAATATCCAACTATAATACTTAAAACAAAGGTATCATTTTTAATAAAAAAAAAAACAAAATCTAAATTTTTCATTAGCAAGGCCACGTAAAGTTGACGACAGTAGAATGCCCGTAACTGTTACTGTCATAGAAACAAAGTGACCCAGTTTACTTTTCATTAAAGTGTCAGCATCATTCTTAAGAACACTTTGAACATTTTTAAGGCTTCAATCTTGTAACCATTGTAGTAAAACTATTTGTTAACTATCGTTTATCAAAAATGGTTAGGTAAGCTTTTTAAGATTTATTGTGCCTTATTTCTATATATTTCAGTTTAAAATTTTCGTACTTCTGAAATTGCCTTGCTGCCTTATTAGTATATCGAAGAATATGTTATTAAAACTACCAAATGAGTTGATTATTTTTATAAAATCAGGAAAAAACATTTTATCTTGATGAGTAAATATAGGCACAATCAGTAAACATTGTTTTGTATACAGAATAATTTGGAATAATAATGAGCTAGCGAGAAGTCACTCATTATAATGTTTAAAAATACATCCAATTCTCAGTAAAAAAACAACAATATACAAAAACAATATTTCCCGGTATTTTCCGTTTATACCATCAAGTATTATTGATCTCTTTTGTAATGGAACGTTAATGATTCGCAGTCAACTTTTCCACTCAACTTTTTATTTGGACATAAAAAGTTGAGTGGAGCTAAACTAGTACCTATTTCTTGTACCGAAACAAATCATACGCACTTTACAATTGGAATTATAGTAATTAAACACCAACGTGACATGACCTTTGAAATGGTAGATTTTTTTTTCGATTTATTCGTCTTCCGGCCACTTTCATAGTTACGCAATGTTTTTCCATTTAACCCTCAGCAATAAAGATGTTTTAAGATTGTTTTGAACAAACAAACTTCCTAGTACCCAATATTAGAACAGAAGTGTATTTTAATCATCTCATTACTATATTCTCCAGCACGTAATAACAGTACCTATCTTAAAGCGTTGTCTTAAAAGATCACATCTTTGCATAAACACAAACAGGTTGCGTCCCCGTCATATCATAATGGCATCCACGATTGAAGGTAGTCTCCCCACGGTAGGAAATTAACATAATCAGTACCCTGACAAGTGATGGCTATAGTAAGGAAGGGCCCAGTTCCTTGGATATTGCCTTAAGGTGACGCGGTTTGACTTTACATCTATATATATTATAAACAAATAGTGTTGTTTGAGTAGTATTATTAGGGGATGTTCCAATTTTCAAGTTGTGTAGTGTTGACTGCATTTCAGTGGTATTAATGAATAATGTATTACGATAACGTTATTTTCTGTTTTAAATTAAAGCGGTGTTAAGGTCAATGTGTTACCTACTAATCTTGTGCAGTAGTCAATAAGTGTAAAATTAAAATAAAATTAAGATAAATTCATGTACTTTTTTTTATAAACAGAACTACTTTAGTGCCGCTGAGAAAACCCTAAAATAATTTTAAATTTTACTTCGTACACATAACTTTGCAGCCTAGTTCAGCGCTTGACAGCTCGTATTACTAGCCATTTGTAAATCCCCACATAGTTACATCTTCTACGTATTGTATGGAGGTAAGACAAACGCATCCTACACAAACGCCTCAAACGTTCGGTGAAGCCTATTTGTTACCGGGCACCACACGGCATTGTCGGTTGTGTGGCCAACGTCGGCAACACCGCACTCACTTATTTCCTCCAATGTTGGCAGTTGTACACACTTGGCCAATGGAGGCCAATCTGTTCTCAAGTTTATTTGAAAGCTGAAGACATTTGGGTGAACAAAGCCTGTTTCAACGATATCTTACCATATACGGCAGATTATTCAATATAAAGTAGTTTTTCTTACACTATATTACTATGTACCTTATTTGGTATACCTAAGATAAGCGGAAGGGGAATGGATGTAATCATAATTATAATAAATTTTATGTCGCAAGGCATATGTATCTTTGATGTAGCAAATATAAGCTTTGAAGAATGTTATTTTATTTCATTAACAATTACATGAATTATTTTGTACTTTGCCTTAGTCATCATAATAATACCCAGAGACAATTAAGACACATTCCCAAACTAGAGCCTGTACTAAGCTTTATCCGATTGTACCATCTTTTTAATACTTGTAGTAATTATTTTAATCTATCAGGATAATTAATATTACTAGAAAGTCATCTACGTGGGTGTCGTGGGTACATACTAATTAACACTATTCTAAAATACACGATAAAATCTAATTAAAAAGTCTAAAGGTAAAGGTCAAGATTGTTAGTTTAATTTTGAACATTATCGTCGCTTTATCGACATTTCCACAACTGTCGTTTCTATAATTTGTATTTCTAATAGGCGAATAAAGTAGTTTACATTATATAATAACAGTATTTTGTCAAGCGAAAAATACAACATTTTAACTCCGAATGCCGACCTCGGGACGAACAAAACAATTATAACTGTTTATACAAGTAACATGCACACAGTTGACGAAACACGAAAGTCGTTAGTCAACGTAAAATGTTTACAATGTTTTTGGGGTTGTAGGAAATTGGTGAAAACGCACGTGGTAACACTATTCCTAATAAATATGTTTTTGTCGATGTAACGTATCTATAAAAAAAATGTCGATTGGATTTGACTTCTTTGCTCAATATTATGTGTTAACATTTGGTTCAGCGTACCTTTGACAGGTCATAGGTATTAACACTAGGTATACGATAATGTACAATCCTCTGGTTTTTTGTTGGATCTGTGTTTCATAAAAATATTGCACATGCTTCTGTAAAAATTAAATCCAATTTTAATTACTCCTGGTTACCATAAAGCGCTTTAGAAACGTTAAGTACGAACTATTGTTTTAAACTATACACATCACTTGCTACCAAAGTACTGAGCTATAAAGAATGTTAGTAGCTCTGATTCACAGCACTTCACTTACAACAAGCGGTACAAATGATGCGGGTCAACTCTATAAATATACGATCCTCAAAAGGGGTACCAGTAGATGTCTTTGTCAAGAATATGAAGAGTGAAGCAGGGTAGACCGGAAGCATCCGGTGTTCGTCACTTACCGTGCGAAAGCTACACAATGTTGTTCCCAAAGCCAGTACAGTGTGACCGCTTTATGTTACACTTACCCTATCAAGTAAACTCGGGGCGAAAGCTTTCGTCAAATATTTTGCTATGCCCCGGTTTATCATGGAACGTTAAATCCTGAGCTTCTATACAAAAACCCTTATATGTAACTTAGTTATCGACGGAAATTGTTTTGTTCTGAATGCTTGTTTTTGTCTGAGCAATAATAATATACCTACAGGGTTATCTTAAGGATGAGATGTTTCAAACCTTTTTATCATTAGTCTACAAGTCAAAATGTAAGAAACGTCTATGTATGATACAACCGGTAATGTCACTTTGTAATTCTAATTTAAATAAGTTTATAATAAAAATATATTTTTAAATACAAGCTTCCATGTTTGATTTACAATGACGTCAAGCAGCTACACGTGTAAACAAAATATCAGGTCAATCTGTCCAAGATATCTGCTTCAAAATTGAGTTGCATGATTCAATCCGAACAAACATAGCTACATACATACATGTTGACATTTAGGGAACTTTATTAATGGAATTAAACTTAAAATATTTACAATATTATAAAAACTAAGCCGAAGAATTATAGACTAAATGAAACTAAGAACTAAAACAAGGCATCAAAAAATTCATCCACATCGCTGTCGACTGGGAGTGTGCCCAAAAGGCTGGCAGCATTGCCACGTTGTATGGCAATGCTTATTCGCTGACCTAGGTAGAAGCCAGCCTTTGGGTCACGCGAAGTGTCAACCAGGCGTTTGGATAAATCTTTAAATAATCTGTGTGCACTCGGACCCCACGGACCAAGGGTCTCAACCCCAAACGGCTCGAATAAATAATTTCCAACTAGGTTGGTATATTTCCGCCGCTTGAGGTTCTCAGCAGCCGTAGCAGCAGCGCCAGCACAGCACGACGTACTAGGAAGATGGGATGGCGCAAGAGTATCGACGCAAGTAGCGTCCCACACTAAAGGCCTACCCACCTTCCACGGGAACAAAGACATGCCGTCCGGTCTCTTGCCGTCGTCGCGTGCCAGGCCATTAGGTTCGAGTACAGCCGGAACGCCGACGGCGACAAGAGCTCGTCGAATAATGTCATTTATATTCGCATGCCGCGCCATGCGGCCCGCGCTACGGCTACATGATAGGCCGTGGTGTCCGAGGCTGTTGACAACTTCGCCACAGTGACAGCGATGCGGGGTACAACTTGAAGCCCCTAGGCGTAGAGCAGCAGCGAGGCGGAAAGTAGTGTCGTCGAACAAGGTGCCTATGTTCGACGAAGGCAATGCTTGAAGCCAAAGGCCTGACTCCCACTCTCCCACAGCCAGTAAGCGCGCACGCTCAGCAGTAGTATTGGAAGAAGAGATTAGATTTTCCTTAACTACTCTGCAGAGCGGCTCGTCCCACTGTCTCTGGGAAGATGGGTGGACAGGAGTATTTGAATTCGGGCAGGCAATTTTCCAGGCATCCACAGCCTCGGTGAAGCACGGCACCTCAAAATTAATCAGTGTAGAACTAAGAATATTCCTGATTAATTTATCAGTGCCGTGGACCGAGGATATGAAAGCCGGTAAACTGATACTTGTAATTTTGCGGACGCCGAGCCCGCCCATACGGATGGGAAGAGTGGCCTGAGCCCAAGCTCGGTCGTCCATGGCCACATTTAAAATTGAAGTAAGTGTATGTTTTATAATTTGGTCCATTTTTTCCAAAAGTTGAGGATGCTTCCATAAATGTGAAGCACGAAGGAAATAAATTAATTTAGGACCGAAACAGCAAAATCGAATTAGGGTAATGGCCGAATGCATATTAATTTGGTGCAGTCTATCCGAAACATCATTGAAATTTTGAATTTTTTCGTCTATAAAAGTGGGAAAGGCATCGTCGAAGATTGGACATGTTAAATTGTATTTCAAATGTTTTATAAAATAGCTTTAAAACATTAAAACTCTTTTAGCTTATCGATATCGTTGGGAAATCTAAACTCTTTGCAGTTTTCCTTAATCATCCATCATCCGTATCGGTATGGAACGCCTGCCATAACAAACGGCTCAAAGCGGACGCCGCTGTTGTCGCTGCACTTGACAGATAGATCGCGAACCTTTTATGACATTTTTATAAGAAACATTAAATAATGTAAAAAAGTTAATGTTGCTAAACATAAACGAAAAGGTGGATTGATTAGTCGTATTTTTTTTTATAAAATACTTATTATTGCCAATTTATGATATTTCGATTAAACATATATATATAATATATATAAATATTAGGCACTTTTGTTAAAAGCAAATCTTTGGGTTTTTGCATACTCGTAAGATCCAACTACTCATGTTTTCTTGTATCGTGCCTGCGTTCAGTATATACTTACATACAATTACTGTATTAATCAAATTTCAAAACCTCAAACATGCGTCTTATGTGCGGATTGAACCCACTAATTAACTTTACATTGCATTCTCCTCCACTAACCCCGAATATCGAAAATCGAAAACGAATTTTCGTTTTTTTTACACCTTAAAGCGATATAGACAATATGACACTTAACAGCGATTTAAAACTGAGTGACGTTCCAGTATTCGGAAATAAACCAGTTAACAAACGTCGTCAAAAAGGAAGCTTTCATTGACCTCACAATACACCTATTAAAACTTTTATCTATACTATATATAATATTATAAAGCTGAAGAGTTTGTTTGTTTGTTTGGTTGAACGCGCTAATCTCAGGAACTACTGGTTAGAATTGAAAAAATCTTTTTGTGTTAGATAGTCCATTTATCGAGGAAGGCTTTAGGATATACAACATTACGCTGCGACCAATAGGAGCTAAGCAGCAGTGAAAAATGTCACAAAAACGGGGAAAAATATTCATACTTGAAAGCTTCCGTTGCGTGCGCTGCGTAAACGGTTCGAGTTACCCAAAATATATGTATGAAAGAATTGTTCCTCTTTAAATGATCTAAAAAAATGTCTACGACAGTATATATCTATCTTTTAAGATTTACTCACTATAACCTTTTTTAAGGTAATCATTTGGTCGAAATTAATGCATTATTGCCAATTATTTGCTACAGAGTTTTATCAACATAATATTAACTAAAATTATCATTTACGCAGAAATACTTTTTTTTTAAACTTCTTAATCGCGGTCATAATAACAGAAATTGACGCGGACGAAGTCGCGGGGATCAGCTAGTTTAAAAATAAAATAGGGCACTGACTGGCATTTATAGCGGCACTATAGAAATATATTCATGGATAGTGTCCAATGGTGTAACACTGTGCGAATTGAAATATAAATCTATCAGGTTTATTGCAATGGGTGTTACATGAACTGCATAATAAAATATACGGAGTAATGGCGCCTGCCTTTGAACTTTTAATTAAAAATCTTTAGCGGACAGACAGATTTTATTCCTATCGATTCGTCTGTCAGACTCGCCCTTGTACAAACTATTCACCGTATTATTCAACTGTTTCTTATATATTGAAAGGTTTATATGCTATTGATTAACGATGTCCAATTAAACGAGTCATTAACTACGAATGAAAACGCTTGTATTGTTTTAATTACTCTTCAACATATTATTATACTCATCAACTCGAGCATTTATTTTTTGCTGAGTACGAAAATAAAATAAGTAATAAAATTATTAATTGTTCCCAAATAATACTAAACTGACTCTGCAACTCTGCATGCAAAGGATGTTCCTACATCATTATGGTTAATTCAAAATGTTTTTAATTATTATCCTTAATGTATACGTTGTTAAGTATGCCCATTACGTATGTAATTAAATAATTGTATTATCAATTTATTAATATGCATAAATTATCACTAATAATTAATAGTTTGTTGGTCCAATGTTAAAAAGCGGCTTGGGCAATGCAATTGTGTAGGTTTCGATTCAGTCAGCAAATTTTTCATATTCCGTAACAAAAAAAAAATGTTTTAGTTTTAATATTCATCTACCTAGGTAATGCTTAAATTTGGTCACAAAATAATATAGATATAGATACAGAGCAAGAGGCGACGTAATAGTTTCGCCACGTGCTTCATGAAACTTATAATTAACGATGATATGTCTGTTAATATGTCTGGTCTCCACTATCGCAGCGAATAACTAACGTGATAATAATGTCCGAATGTTATTGTTAATGAAAATTCTAGAAATTTCAAAAGACAATTTGATTGAAGATCTTACTAGGTCAAAACAAACAAATACTTTCAATTGTTAGTTACCTGTATAGCGGTATCACAATATTATTCTCGAGTTGCGTCATAATGAATGTTTACAAAGAACAGCTTGCATCGGCGACTTCCGACTAGCATGGATTAAGTTACTGGGGCTTTTTGCTCGCTCCATATTATTTAAAACAAAAGACAGACTGTTGAAAGAAATATGATTCTTGAAGTAAGTCGGGTACTACGTCAACAATCTGCCGTAAGGACTGTAAGCTTCCAGTCTGAAAGCAAAGTACGTATTAGAATAGAATTTTCGAAACTTTACATTATTCACAGGGAAGTTGTTGAGAGTTTGCATATTCCAGCGCTTTTCGAGTACACTATTTCTGTCTTTGTTTAATGATTTAAAAACTAGCCTTTGTTGCCTAATTTTGTGTAAGTTTTGAAGTTTTTGTTTAAAGTTTAGTTTATTTCTCTTTGAACATCGAAAAGAAGCATCGTAGAGAATACAATGCTATTTACTCTTAGGTAATATTTTTGTATTACGTTGTATAACTTTATCTCAGTATATATGCATAAAACAATATTTTATCTCCATTAATACAAAAAGCCATAAAGTTTTATTTAATAGTGCATTTGATATTTACAAAAACAGTAAGCTCTATGACAGGACAAAAAAATACCTCATTGATTTTATTTTATTCCATTTTAAAATAATGCCAGTTAAAAGATTATTTTAACAAAGGACCGCTTTTTTATTTGCTTTGTCCAAGTTATTTAATTATAATTAAATGAGAGTAATGTTGTATTTTTTCATGTAACATGTGACAGAAAATAAATATTAATTACATTTCACTTTTTATTTCTAAGAAACTTAATAAATAAGATCCGAATATAAAAGTTGAAATAAAACTGAAAAAGTTCAAGACGTAAAAGGTTCTTAAAATAAAATAAAACCTAATAAAAAGAACCGTTAACTGATTTAATCATAATTAAAACATTCCCAACATCCACAAACAACGAAATCAAAACCAAGAAAAGAAAAAGTGGAATTTGTCAAAACTTTCACTGTACACTCGAATAACAATGTTCATTCACATCAAATTATACTCAAATTAGTCCTTGTTAATGTTGTTTGCATATTCAACGCGAAATACAAATAAACGATGTCTCCGGCTGCATTCCTTCCACTCCGATGAAAAACGTAAAATGGAACACAGCGTACCATTTCATTTTTTGTGCTCGACCGGATAGAGAAATCTATCGATGTTCACTTTGTTTAGAATTTGGATGAACACACTCTATGGCGCTTATAGAAAGAATGGAATGTTTTTTCAAAAGTGGCTTGTATATTCTAACAATTTTTTTATAATTTTTTAGTATGTAGGTACCTGTTCACTAACGATTTCTCTACAACTGTTGTTATGTCTTTCAAATATGAAATTTAATTTATACCCTGTTTTTAATCGTAATAAACATTTACAATTTCATTTCTAATATTTGGTCCGCCTCATTGAATAATCGACCCGTTAAGGAGGCAAAGGGGTACGGCAAATTAATAACTTGGTTATATTCACAAAATAATTTTTATCAAATCATTTTGGAATGCAGCCGAAACATCTATCAAACGCGTCTGTTATCGAAACTGCCACTCTTGTATCAATTTGTATATCGTGACTATAATACTCTTTGTTCTATCTGTACATGACACAGCGTATTTAATACAATATGTCTTTCACACCTGAACACTTTTTCATTGTTAGTAAAAAATACGTCACTCATTTGTCACTCTTTTTATGTTCTGTACAGTTATTAATTATTCTACAGTTTGTGTAAAAAAATAAAGGTATTCATTTATTTTAGTATCCGAATAACAACTAGTGAAAATGGTTCAGACAGATACCTTGATATTTACTAATATTGCTAGTTTTGTAGCCAAGTGACAGTAAAATATCAAATACAACTATGGCAATTGCTAAAAAGTTTCGAAATTAGTTAAATACATGTCAAAATAAACATAAGAAAAAATCCTTTGTGACTTTTCATACTATGAGGAATAATACCGTGTATCATGTTGGAAACCGGCGTCACGTGCTACCAGGCTCCCAGATCTATAGAGTGATGTAATTTGCTCGCTCCATTCGACCAACGTACGAGAGGCACCCGACCATATCTATTCGGCTTGTATCCCTATCTAAACATTCACGTACACATTTAGGAGCTTTCTCCAGATCTCTTCGATTTACGAAGGATCTTGCGTTCAAATTACCTACTGTTAAAATTATATACAGTTAGTTTTGTTTTATATACCTAAGATGTTACAACATTTGTTAGGTCAATTTGAGTAAGATAAAAAATCTTCCTCAGATTTCCGAGCGAGATTTTCTTAATACCAAGAAAATCTACCGAGAAATCTAAAATTAGTAACCTGACGTTTCTTTTGAAATATTAAATAGATTAGCTGTATGAAAAGAGGCCTTTCCCTGACATGGAAAACTTACAGACTAAAATATATTTAAGCTGAAATAGGATAAAATTAAATATACATAATTTATAGAAATTCAGAATTTCGCATTTGTCTTATTCTATGGTAGTATATGAAATTATAGTCACATAATAAATGAAATCCTTTAAAATCTGTGGTAATTAAAAGTTAAAAGAAGAACTTACTTTTATTCCTATTGTGTAAAAGACACCAGTAGTTTTGTTTTTGAAAGTCCAGCGTAGTCATAATCTATATGGAAATACGTTATTAATAATAACCGATATTATTAGCAAGACAAAATAATTACGGGTAATCAATCAATTGGTATTCCAACATAATTATACAATAGATTTATATTTCGGAGTCGAAATAGAAGTCCATAATAGGCAGACAATTATTTATTGCTGGCCGAAATAATTCCACACTCAATTTAAATTTAAATCAATTTTATAAATATGTATGCCTCCTAAATTAACAACTTTAAGCTTCTTTTGAAACAAGGTTATAGGTACACAATTCACTAATAAATTGGATACCTTCAGCGATATAAGTGTAGCGTCAGTAACGTCATTATATTATTGTATGAAGGCATTTTATTTTAAATATACCTTTATGAATTTATTGACGTCAAATTCAAGGCAAGTCAGATCTAGCTCGATACTGCTATAGTAGAATGGGGCGTCTCAGTTCTGACTTGAAAAAATGCAATTACTATGGTAAAGATAGACTGCTCTATATTTTTCATAACGCCATAAGCGATTTTCTACTTTTGGATTTCTACTTTTTTAATGTTTATACTTAATACATTACGTAGGAATCGCAATACCTATATGTGTCTTCATTTCAGTTCCTTACGAGAAAACTTCTCGGATTATTTCCAGATAGTGGCGCGAACTTTTCGTATTCGTGTAAAGGTTTCGGTTTATCTTATTTGGGTGCAACGCGACCGCCAACTACTGGCTTTATCAACGGAGCGTATCTTTCACGCAGGTGTTGAACGGAAGGTCCGACTTTCTTCGATTCCCAACTTAAGGTACAATTCACAACTTTGTTCGGCGTCGTTTCTATCGATTTTAGATTAAGGAACTTCGAAAACCAGTAAAAACATTCTGTAATAAATTTCCGTACTTTACGTAGGTAGCAAGTTACTCAGAGCAGGCTGTTTCGAAGTTGTTGTAAAAGTTTTTAATAATGATTATGACGTCGGCAGCTACATTGTGTATTACATTCTGTCTGGTGACCTTTCACTTTAACTGCGTTGCCCGTTTAATTATTAATAACACTTATTAAAAAAAAACTTAGTAAGGCTTCGAAAAAACTATTTTTGGAACTGCAATTAACAAGCTTTTATCAAAAAGTATTTTTATGAAAGGAAATTTGATATCTAGACTAATTAAATAGTCAAATATAAAATCATGTTCCGAATATATCCGAATATATATTTTAATACACATGGAGTGAACATAATATAGTGCATGCTTCAAAGGCGTAAAATTTATGCATAAACTTTTCAATAGACAATCATAAAAGCTCGGGCAATTAAAACTCATTTCTATCCATAAAAAGAACTCCACCAACAAGAAACAAAAGCAAGGTAGGTACTACGAACCAGAAATCAATGGCGACAAAAGTTTGAACAGGAAAAAACTCGAGTTGTATTTAAGACGAAATTTCTTGATTTAAATATGGAAGCAAAGCACTTGAATCTTGCGATACTCGATCGCTTACTTCTTTTGTTCGGTTCGCACCATTTACTTCGAAGTTTGCATAACAATCATAATAAACTTAAATTCCGTGCTGTGAATAAAAACAAGTAACCCAGTAGCGGCGTGGTACAACATCGTAGAACGTATATTAATGACAGTGTTTCTTCGCTCCTCGTTTCCGTTCTTTTGTGATTGCTCACGCCGGTTTCTCTCCGCTTTTTGAATGGGCACATACGTGAGCGAACAATTGTCCCGGGTATTAAGGTGTTTTTGTGGTAGTTGGATTTTATAACGGACGTGTTAGTATGATTAGAGTTCACTTTAAATATTGCTTCCTTTGTTCCACGCAAATTAATATCGCCGCACGTACACGATACGAGACTCTACATAAGTACATACATGTATTACATACATAAATGGCCAATCGCGTCGTCTGATTATATTATTCATGGACTCAATCAAATTAATCAAACCGATCGACATGTAATTCGCTTCCTGAATACGCCATTTAGCCGCTTTATTCTCCATTGATATCAATAACTACTATTATTTATGTACGAGACAAAGATCAAAATAATTTATCGTGTCGTAGAACACGAAGACTTTTTCCCACATATGTTATGTGAGGCCAATTCCAGGCTTCCAGCTCCGCATAAAGATGAGAATATGACATGAAAGTCGATAAATTTGGTCAATAGCCATTATACGACGTTGTCGGGGTGCGAAAATATGGAAGTGTGGGGGGACTTCACGGCTCTTTGATTTAGGGCCGGCGGGCCGCACACACTTACTGAGAAATGGAAGAGGCCTCGACAACACACGACTTACTTAATTGTTTGGAATGTCAACGGTTCGTCCTTTCGTTTTATGTCAAGGTCGATATAGAAAAATGTTCTAACCAAGCAAAAGAAGCTGATCTATTCCTAGACATTCAAGTATCTTTTCAGTTGCAAAAAGGTTTCTTCATTTGATTCTTGTCCATTCATCGTTATTTGGTCAACGAACACAGGACATTTGAACAATTTTAAAGATTACATGATCATTTTTGCTATAAAATGTTTGTCAATAAAACATAGAATAAAGAATTTTCCTATTTTCAGACTCACGTAACTTCAAGTCCTTGTAAAATTTATGCATCGCAGTTTTGCTTTCTACGTAGAGCGAAAAATATAGTGGCACAGGTCGCCTCCAGCTACATAGTAACTTTACATCTTTGCCAAACGAGAGGGACACTAGAACTGGATGCGGAGCGCCACAGCTGGCAGCCATCCGAGCGGACACAAGTATATCTAGTACAACCTAACGAAATAGAAAATACCATTATTCTTCTCTCAAGACAAGGAGGCGTTCAACCAAAGTTATTTACAACCAACTTTGTTTATTGCTCGACGTAAAAATAGTGATGTATCGTATTGAAGTCGTTATTTACACGAAGAAAGACTGAGCCAAGTCTGTCTAAAGACAGTAATTATCAGAAAATTTCCAACTGTTTTAAAGTTTTCAAACATTTGTGACACAAAATCACGAAATGCACAGCGTTCGTGCTTCTACGCCACAAGTATATTTTCCTCGCTAATTTTATTGCGACCTATTACTGTATTACAAAGGCATTAATACCACCACTAATCCACTTTTTATACAAAAATAAGAATTACTATAACATTTGCAGTCACATTTACAGGTGAAAATAAAACATTATTTTTACTTACGAAAGAGATGCTTATCACTCTTGAGTTCACAGCGGAATGGTCATTATTTACTCATTATCGTTACTATAGCTGAACTCACGTAATCTAACACAAAAACACACGTAAATAATAATGAATTAACATTTACTACAACAATTACGTGAGTCGTGAAACCCTTACTATATGCTTATCAGTTAATTCTAAAGTCAATTGTGAACTACTCCGTTCTTCCTTGTCATTATATACCACAAAACTTTATGAAATGAGAAAACGGTAAAGAATACAAACAATAATTACAGCCTTAGTAAACTTTTTGAACTTTAAACACTTTGAACTCCCGAGGTTCTTTCAATTATGGAATTTCTAAGTAGACACAACAAGTTTAAATGATATAGATATATAAATAAACTTGTAGGTCAGGCGTTGTTCTAAGGCTTGGCGACAGTAAACTTATCTAAATAGTAACAAGGCTTTGGGCGCCTGCTAACGCCGAAATAATCAATTTCCATCGATGGGGGAGATAAGCGACGGACCAATACGAAATCATTTAAAAAGACGTTATGGAAGAAAACGCATCGCCGAACTAACCAAAAAGGTTTTTACAACACAAACCAACTTATATTTCGCTCAGTCTTGTATCTGTCAATCTATCAATATTCCATAATATGTATGTCGGATTTGTAACAAAATGAGGCAATCATCGGGTATCCAATTTATTGAAAGCACAAAATGAATAAGAATTTATAAGTGAGATATTTCATGTGCAGGCTCGTTTTACTGGGCCGCGGCAATCTTGGGGCATTGGCATTCAAATTGATGGTGAGGGTACGTTTCACCATTAGAGGGGACTTATTAATTCCCCTTTCGACAGGCCGACCGAGGAGGCAATAAATTCACCTCAACCAAAGGGATGACCAATTTCAGAACATTTACGAGCCACAAATTACGCGACCGCTGAAATATACTGAGCTAGGGACGGCAAAGAACGGCGGGCACGCTGCCGAAGAAAAAGCCCAAATGTTAATTTAATGTTGAGAGCTACAGAAAATTGCTTCAATCCTCAACATGAGAGAAATATTGGGCCCTGCCCGCGAAAAGGTTCAAATACTAATTTTATGCAGGGCAAATGAGCCGAGGGCAGGGCGTTGAATCGATATTCATTTGGCTAAGCGTACCGTTAATTTTTCCTGGCGAACGATATCATGAATATTACGTATCTACTTAGTTTTATAAGCGGCCTTTCATTATTACTGAATTTATACTTCGCCTACAGTATACCTTTCTTGTGAAGTTAACGATTGCTTTATGTGAATATATTGGGCTCATTAAGTTTTAGTGCTAGGTAAAAGTCATGGTTGTGATTATAATACGTTTGAAATTAATAGGTTTATTGGTGTACCTATTATATTAGGTATAGTTATACCTACCTATTTTTATTTAGAGTTTACTTTACTAAAATGAAAAAAATATATGAAGCGAAGACTGCCAAATGAATGGGTGTGAAACAATTCGTCGTACTTATTGGACAGGTTTAAAACTTATTTTTTTAAACCTATCCAAAAAGTAAGCACATGCAAGGAGCATGTTCGGGTGTTATATAAACATTAGCGTATATGACGAGATATATTATCGCCGTATCCATAACTCGGGGCTCGCAGGAGATATGACGAAAAAAACAAAACAAAACATTCGGTAAGTTTGCGCTTTTAATGGCTCTTTTATTCGATA
Source organism: Autographa pulchrina (assembly GCA_905475315.1). NCBI lineage: Eukaryota > Metazoa > Arthropoda > Insecta > Lepidoptera > Noctuidae > Autographa > Autographa pulchrina. The sequence continues at coordinate 6,863,284 of FR997768.1, forward strand.
TATCTGAGCCAGTTCGGCAGCGCTGTGCTAGCTAACTGTTTTATCACTTTATTGCATGAGATGGCATAAACTTGTGTTGGAGATACAATAAAACATTGCTGTACGGAAAATAGACGTTTGTTTGCTTTATATCCACGTACATACGTAATATGTGAGACTAAATCGAAAATCAGAAGGGTCATGTCAACCACGGACGGAATTTCGGGTCGCGAATTCTGACTATTCCAAAGTTATGCCGACCAAATATCAAACTTGCTGTTTTGGTTTATATTTTACGTTTAATTGTATTGCAGAAACGCTTTTACGTTGAAATTTACATATAAATGAATCATTTCAGTGGTTTTGTTCGTGGATTGTGCCTATAAAGTTACCTAATTACTTCGTCTGAATTTGTTGCGGGCTTAAGAAGGAAAAAATGTCGCCTATCTTTTTATGCGAGTTTCAAGAAATGTTGAAGCTTATTTTAGATTTCAAACGGAAACGTCATTATATTCATTTGACCCGAATGTGAAAATATTCTGGTATTTTGTTTGCTTTGACTATACCACTGGGTAGGATTTTTCTTCTTCGTTGAACATTACTTGAGGATTGTAGATATTTTATATTTATTTTTTCCGTGCTTTGAGCTATGTACCTACAGAAAATACTACGATTTATTCCTATACACTTGTTTAGAATTACTTGTTATAAATTATTCAACGTAATTAAAATTTGTAGTTTTGCTACTAATTAACATTGACTGGAAAAATATCAAGGGTTAGAACGATTTTAATTACAATCAAGAACCTTTGCCAAGGAAGTATGGTTATCAATGCGGTTTTTAAGGTACAGGCCCTATAGTAAAACAATTCCTGCCTGATATTATTATGTAATCTTAAAAATATTGCCAGAATATAAAACGTGCGGCGATATGATTTCATCTGACAGCAAATGACTTGGCATAGTATTGCCGGAAGAAGGTCACGGAAATCTATCTTCAACAAACAGCTATATATGTATGTAAGATAATATTAATTAGCAATAATAATAAACCGAGCGTCGTGAGTCTATATTAAGCCGTAGTACCGTACGTAGGCCATGAAAAATAATGTTCCAACAATTAGGAAACTAATTGCTCCACGTATAAATTCGTTCTCATATTAGCTCTAATTGCAGCCGTGCTTTGAAATTGTAGTATCTATTTTTCAATAACAACTTAGATATAGAGTAGCTATTTTTCTAGAAAAGATATAATTTCTAAGAAACTTTAGTTAGTAAATTATCTTTTCCCTGCTTTACTAACATAATGATAGAATACATCCGTATTTAACAGTATTTTTATAGAATAGGATAAGCGGCTTATCCAATGGTTCTGAAGCTTTAATTTCATATATTTTTTGTCACCCATCACAAGGACCAGAAACCTTTAATCGAATTAACTCAAAAACAACTCATAAGCTTTATAAACGCGTTATTTCATAATAGGATAATGATAATACAGTCTTGCTTCACGCAGAAAAGCTATTTTCACATAAAATGGTCCTGAGTCGGACCGGCCCGCAATATCTCTGTCATGGCTGCCCGCATTCGAAAATTGGATTTAATTAGCCCGCAGTATAAAACAGACCGCCGCCGGCGCGCGTGTGTTAAACGGTTACCCTCCACGCCTGTACGAATCTAATCCCATTGCATATACGTACTTATTATGAAGTATAATGCCTTTCTATTTGTGCTCTTTGTTTTGTTTGAATGCCAGATTTGGGCGTTAGTGTCTTTTTTGGTAACGATTTTAAATTTTAACAGTTTTCTTGGATGTAATTCTATGAGTTATTTCTCACTATAAACACTTCTATATTCTGTATTAAACACAATATAATAAGGCATATAATATAGATACATCGACGCATGTCTATGTCGCAGACAATGGCGTCGGCGCAACAACCTTATAAAAATATATAATAATATTTTCAGCTAAAGGATATAAAAAAAAAAACTAAATATGTGTTTTGAAATCATGGTTGTTGTTTTTCATTTTATATTTAACGCTATTATATCGTTTTCTTACTTCTTCGAATTACCTTATATTATCGACGCTCAGCATTCCATCAATAAACTATTTTCGCGTAACATTTTCAAAACGAAATAAAGGTATCTATTCCCAGAACGACGAAAATATTTTTATGCTCGAGGATCGGCTGTTTGTACTTGAAATTATGATTATAAATATTTCTAGTATAGAAAACATGTTATTTTTAGACTAGAAGTATTGCGAGTCAAATAAAATAATAACCAGTTCCTTACACGACAGTGTCACACTACGTGACTCCAGCTTCGATCCGCTATTTTTATATGACCAGCAAATGTTTTTACAGGTCTCTGACGTATCTGTATGTATACCATAATCATTCGTGTTTTTGACAAATAAATATATCTTATCTTATTCTTAATTCCATTGTTTTTGCTAGTAGGTATTCAAACAAAAATTATACCTTGATCTCGATGTAAAACAATATTTACAAAAAGTGATTTAGTATTTCGAGTTCATTGAAACCATGTCTTAATGCTATATTCATTCATCTTTAACAGGAATTTATTTTCTGGATAAAATCTCAATTTTCTTTCAAAGTCCTTATTTTGATTCTGTAACGAATTCACGATTACGCTTACCTCGAGACCACTCCCTAAAAAGTACGTACCTTTAGTGAAATACAATTAAGGATTAAAAAAAAGATCTATCTCAACCTAAAATGTAGTTTTAAGCTACCCTTTCGAGAATCACTAGTACAGAACCACTAAGTACCAATGTATAATTTTAAATTATCACAAAACATTAAAGATATAACCTATATATAAAATATTTTGTGTAATAGCCAATTACATAATCCCGACCTTACACTTATCTCCCACTACACACACACACACACACAACTACACATTGAAGATATAACTATTTATAAATTGTATCTAAGACACGCTTACACGAACCTACCCTTTATAGAGTTAGGTAGTGTGACATCCGCAACCTCATTAACCGGGGGCAATCACTGTGAGCCGTGTTTCCGCATCCGTCCCCGATAAACAACAAAGCTAATGTAACAATAAAGATGTTATAAAATATTTCTCGTTAATATAGAACACCGTCTTTTGTTTTTGTATTTTAAAGTGTTGTTTTTCTGTATTTATTTAATTAGTTTTATTTAGAAGCATATTTGTTTTACAGCTCTTCGGATCGTCCTAAGAATATGGCATGTTAATTTAGACCTTTAAGATTTGACACATGTATCTATACATATTATATATATACATCAATAAAAACCGTTATGAATTACATTTAAATATCTTCGCTGTTTCCATAGATTGCCATCGTTTTCTCATTATAACTGCATAACAAAGTCGAAGTCAACACTACGCGAATACGAAAGAACAAGAGGGGCATAGGAGAGCACATCGTTAGCTCAATTTTAGCTTAAGTCCAAAAATAGTGTCTTTTAAATATGCCTATAGCCTTTACACACATTGGTTATGATAAACATAAAATATATTTAATTTAAAAACCATAAATAGTGAAAAAACACGTTTTGTACACGGTAAATTGTATTAGGCCAGCATTTGTTACTCAAATTCCACTTGCTTGTAGCCTACTAATTTATTTTTCCTCTAAACTTAAATTTTGTTTTTTCCTCCCTGTTTATGTCATATTTATTTTTATTCATTAGGTACGACCGACGCGACGTCTAAATAACAAACTCTTTCTACAACACGGACAAATGAACGGCAATTAGAGACCGTCAACTGGAGTGCAGTGTATATTGCTGGTATTGCGAGCGAGAGTAATTTGCTAATATTAGAGCTGTAAGGAGCTTGTACCTTCTTCATGAAGTATACGTCAATAGTGCAAGGGGTGCTTGAACTCACAACCTTTTCACAAACGCGGCTATTCCCGCCGTAAATTAGCTCATAAATTACAAACAAAAGAGGACTCTTACTCAGCTACGGAGGCACAAAATATTTATCATTCGTAACATAAATGATTTCGAAACGTTATTCTTTATTCCCGTTTCCAAGCCAATATAAAACGCAATACAGGCTCAGATTAGCTACATTAATCCCCAGAACTGCTCTTAAACTCGTAGCGGAGAATTTTTCTTTGCTCAACAGCGCTTGTTTATTAGGTTTTTAAGCGACAACTACGTTCCGTAAACACGTGGACACGCCGTACATCTAACTAAATATACATTTTAAAAAACTACTCCCAAACTCAACGTAAAAGCTTCGGACTACACTATCGTTCGCGAGATACGATTATCTCTCAGTTGGTTATATTTCCCAGGTGTGTGAATGCATTCAGTGGAAAATTAAAAAGCAAGCAACATGGAAGCAAGCTTTTCCGAAATACCGGCCCGTGTTTGCCTAGTCTCGTATGTCTAAAGGTAAATTCTTTTACACATTTCGCCTGCGATTGTTCAATGAGATAAGTTTGTGACTATCTCTTATCTCTCTTTGTTACTTTGTATACGAGAAAATATACAGAAATGTGAAATAAAAAAAGTAATATTAACTAAACAGACTATTTTTATAAACTTGCGCACAAAATGTAAATAAATATGAATAATTTATAAATAATTGTTTCAAAACCGATCTATCGTGAGTTATTAAGCACGTTCTACCTACAATGGTGTTCGCATATAAATCAGGAACGTACGTAGGCATAGCCACACTAATTAATCAATAGGTAATCCTATTTGCATGCCATTATACACTAAGTAAACAGAAAGTCAACTGAAGGAGATGGCTAAATACATATTTTATTAGACAATTAGCGTTGTAGATACACATTTCAACGTCACGTCGCATGACATGTGAACGATTTGATTTGCTATGTATAACTATTAATAAATAAGCGACTAGTTGAGTGGGAACGTCAAACATTACATTGCTTGGAGAGATATGTTAATGTTGTAATGAAACATTTGATAATAATTTACTGTTTAATCATTGAATTTGAACATACTGTGTGATGAAATAACTAGTTCTTCGAGTATCTTTTTGCAATATTTGGTTTTTATTTTTGATGGTACTTGTATCTATTAGGTAGGTATAAAAATCATATCTCATTTTATTTAACGAAACTTTTATATGTAAAAACAATAACTGAATATTGCTTAATGATTGGAGAAAAAATAAACGTATCGAAAATCAAATTAAAATCGTTGCCTCTTGTTATAAAATCTTAAGAACTAAAACTAAAAGAGAGCTTTGATTGGTAATTAAAATATATAAATATTAAATATTATTATTTAAGTATTAAATTCTTTCGGCCCTCTTTGGTTACACTGTCAATTACTTAGTTGTATACATGAAGCCCTTCAAACTAGGGTTAGTAATCGATCAATGGACGATGAAGTGTGGTAAACATTATTGATTTCTTGGAATCCTGATGTATATAGATATAATTGTGACGTGTGTATAATATTTTTAGGAATTGGCAAAGTAGTCCATTTTACCAAAACTAAGAAAAAAACATAATAAGAAAATTAACCAGAACTTTGTTCATGTTATGTTTCACATATAGACAAAGACTTACGAGGCTTTTGTTGCAAACTCAAAGTATTATAAAGTTAATATTTTTGTTTTCTTTGGTAATGTTGCTCACATTAGCATTTTCTGCTAAATTGTGTTTTTAAGTAAAGATAAAACGAAATTTATAATAGGATTACTGTACCAAACAAACCCATTTCGAGGACAAAACAGCTTCCTAAATTAATTAGGTATTTTATTTGTTAAATAGTTAATTAAATTATTATAAGATACGTATTTTTTGGCTTGAAAAAATACAAAAAAAATGTGTTAAGTCAAGGTAAGTACAGTGTTAATCATTAACAAAAGGTTTTAAACATGTGTTCAAATTCGTTGTTAAAATAAATAAAGTCTTTCGTATAGTTAAATGTATTTATTTAACTACACACGTATTCACTAGAGGCTCGTCTATCAAGTGAACTCTTTCTAAGTTCCGTAAAATTCGTTTGCAGAGCCAAACCAAATCCGCCATGATTGTTTGGCTTTCCTACGAAGTTGTTTACATTGTAAAATGTTAAGCGACCTTTTATAAGATGCACTAGAGAGTAATCTAGCATCCTTTAGTCGTATGACAATCAATAAAAGACGTAGCCTAAGTTTTAGTTTTCTTAAATAATTTTGAAATATGTTTTAGCACGCTGACCGTGAACGCGTATAGCAGGACTGTCGCTGTCGTGTAAGCGAGATGCCGCTATGCAGTGTAGTGCGCCGTCTCGCTTCCAAAGCGACAACAGTACTGTTTTAAGTTTTCATAGTATAGGTTCAGAGCTTCTTTGCAAGTTTTAGTCCTTAATTATGCTTTCATCTGCAGATATTGAGATAAAATGATTATGTTTTAAACGTAATGTAAATGGGACTATGACACAAATTATTTTTCAAGTAATATGGAAAGGAAATTGCAGATTTTTACAAATAATAAGTACGCACATTTTAAAGTAGAATTCGAGATCAAAGCAAACAGTATAATTATTTATTGACCTGCAAAACCGTGATGATAGTTCATAAAGTTGCTTTTTCTGTAGTTACTTTTACCTACACTAGTAGACTAATAAATCGAACATTTTGACTACTCTGGAATACTTTGAATAAACTTTGATTGTAATTACTACTCAAAGTTATCCGCAAATTGAACATTTGTTAACGTTCAGCAATAGCTTTCATTATTGATTTAGTTTAAAATGTCTTTTACGTCATTAATAAGGAAACAAAAAACTACGAGACCTTCTTTCTACTAACTTTATCTACCTATCTTTCAATATATAAATTTCATTTTTAAATAAGTTCGAGTCAACTAAATCAGACCATCTATAATTCTACTTCAATTCAAGCTAGTTCTTCATCAATAATTATGTTATTAACATCGAAACGAGAAACTGTTTTGTGTGGCTTCTCTATTACTAATTACGGTAGTGGGTCCGCGAAACTTTGTCTTCCCGTCAATCGAACATTCGGATCACGGCTTAGAAACAATAAATACGTTCACAGGATACCGATTGGATTAGTACTGACTCCCCAACCAAAGACACACACGAGTGTCCTCTCCTTCACTTGTTTATTCATTTGACCTATTTAAACCTCCGACGAAATAAGGTTGTACGTTTATTTGATAGTATCGGTAATTCATGGACTCAAACCGTTTAGCTAACTTTGATGTATAAAATATAGATTAATAATATAGGAACATCAATAGAAACTCTTTTATGAGTTCTCAGTAACGTTTCGTTTCCATGAAAAACGAGTAATCCACGTGTAAGTATATTGTTTGGTAATTATTACCTAAAAATATTTATATTACAAAATTACACGAAAATTGAATACATTTCAATTTGAAACGAGATTATTAGATATTATTGTACCCTACTCGGAATTATAAGATAACATAAAATTTGGTAAATTATTCATATTATTTGAAACATAAATAGGTCTGCTATACACTTAATCTATCTTTTATTACAGAATCTACACAAGAATAACCCTCGGCTTCAGTTTGAAATCAGGCTCAACGAGGTAATATCAATCACCCAGCGTTCATTAGCTCGGAACCCTTTCAATCTTAAAACCCCACGAAAACAATCTCATAACTTTTCGATACTTGACCTTATAAAAATAGCCTTTCGTGTTAAGCGTATTTACGTAAAAATAGTATTCCTTACCTTATAGTACGGTTCCTCGTAGCGAGTGCCCTTAAGAAAGTCATAGAATATGCAAAGAGGCAGAACCATTATGGCCGGCTCTTTGCACAGAGTGGCGGCCGCGGCGAAAGTAAGTGTTCCCGCCAGCGTGAGCCACTGCAACAGTTCACCTGAATCCTCACTGACACCACCACTAAACTGACACTTTGGTCTCACTGCGCAGTTCACCTCACATGCGTCCCACATCTTCATAGGTCCAGCCTTGCTCGCCTTTAGCAGCTTGCGCACATTCATCATGATGTGCTGCACTAAGCTATGGCAGCTCAATCTGAAAGGCGGCTCGTTAGTTGGTATTTGTCGGCGCATCAAATTGTCTCTCACTATATGCCGACATTGTTTCTTATGTCGCTCTTCGCGTAATCGTATATGTTCGGTGTATAGAAGGAAACTCAATAGGAACAAGTTGCAGGCGGCGAGGTCGGCCCGGCCGACTACGCCGGCCACAGCCTCTGTGTGTATCGGATGGGCTGCGAACGCGAGGCCGGTGACTGCGGTGCCCACTCGCATACAATACGACGGTAGCAGGCGACGGGCAGTCATCACCACTAAGGCCGTCGCTGTACAATGGAATATAACGTTGAGTAGGTGGTAGCTCCACGGCTTGAATCCACTGAAAGCGTAGTTTAATCGATATGTAGCGACGCACAGCGGCCTGTAGGAGCCGTGTGAACCGGGGTCTGTGAGCGGTGTTCCCCAGAAATCGTTTTCGAATAATGCCTTTATAGGTGTGTGGCCGATGACATCCGGGTTGGATAGGATCGCCCGCCTGCGAAATAAAATAACTTCGTTAACAAACATTATTTCATTCATATTCGATTTTATTTAAATGTTGATTAAAGGATTGATATTCAAAAATGTTGATGACTTGCTATACATAAACAGAAACTTGATAGACTTTTTAATTAAAATTTAATTATGATCAAGCCTTTCACATATATTTTTTCGCATATCGCTAATACTTGATACATCTGTTATTTTATTCCGTTTTACAAACGTAAGTACGTGAATCAAAAACAGCAGATATTCGTATTTTTATACAATATTATAATCCAGCTACTAATGTAAAAAAGTATCATTGATACTTATTTGCCTTCTATGTACAATACCGTCCAATTATTGTATATTACCATCATTATTTTATATTTATATTCGACAGCCCTGTTGGTCTAGTGGTTAGTGACCCTGACTGCTTTACCGGAGGTCGTGGGTTCGATTCCCACCCAGGACAAATGTTTGTGTGATGAGCACGATCATTTGTTCTGTGTCTGGGTGTAATTTATCTATAATATGTATGTATTTAGAAATATATAAGTATGTTTATCAGTTATCTGGTTGCCATAACACAAGCTCTGCTTAGCTTGGGATCAGATAACCGTGTGTGAATTGTCCCGGAATATTATTATTATTATTATTATTCAGCACAGTTCAATACGATCGTCTTAAAGTACACATCAGATATTAAAAAACTGTCGTATAGCACGTTCTATCAAAAACCTGTTTCTAAAGTCTGCGTAAAATTGTGTTAATATCAAACCAAAAATGATTTAAAGTCAATTTGTAGATTGTCAGGCAATACACGGTACGCGGAAGTATCTTGACGGCCAGCACCAGTATCGTATATTTTTCATCAGCTTTGATTAAAAAACTTTGGTGACGCAACTTTTCCCTACAGCTTAAGCTTTAATGAAAAATAAAAGATCAATATTGAACATTTTTTTATAGTTTTTTCAATTTCGCTTTTTACATATTTATTAACTGAATGTTTAATGTTTTTAGTATTTTAACTTAAGTTATACCTGTTGTATAGGTACCTATTTCTACAATATATATCCAAATAAGTATCTACACTGTACTTCAGAAGACACAAAGAACAATATGCTAAAAATATAAGCTTTTACATACAAAATAAGTATTGCTAAAGACCGATTTGGAAATAAAGACACATCAAGACGTAATCATAAAGAATAACTAAGGATTATAATCTTATATTTGCACGAAATGAAAGGAACAAATCAGAATTTCGTACAAAATTTAATAAAACTATTTCCAATATATGCTTTTAGATAGCTGACATAATAAGAAGTTTCAATTTATATTTACGATTCGCATCAAAATTTGATTCCGAAGAACAAATTCAAACACCCTTCCCTAACTGCTTAATTTAAATAAAATATTACCATCTTACCTGGGCGGGCATTCGCTCATCGGGACCGAATCCGTTCGATGTTTTCCCGAACGATTGGCCCCGTGCCCTCGACCGTTTCCTCCGTAGGGCGCCTCAATACCGCCTAAATAATGGACATGTTTTAACGTACCGATCTCTCTTCTCAAATTGATTTTGTGAACCGTGTTTTGACGTTTTCCGGTTGATGTGTGAAGCAACCGCCGCTTGAATGCTTGAGGTACCGGTTGCCTTAAACTCACTGACCTGTGCCACGATTTAAAATTCTACGGATCGATTCGCCAACAGATATCTTTATTTGCGCATTTCCTGGCAAGTGATAACAGAACAGCAAAGGAAATTATTAACGAAGTGAACGTCGGAAACCCTATCGGACAGCTTTGGCAACGGACAATATTTACCGGGTACATTTTCAGTGCAGAGGAAATTAAAAAGTCAGCGGTCTCCTTAACATAACTCCATTCGACCACATTATTTTGAAATGGGTACCCTAAACTGTCTATTAAACAAGTGACTACGGGATTTTTTTTATATAATAAAAAAGTCAATCTCTTGAAAAAAACTCTGTTCCAATTATGTTTTCATGATTTTCAATCGAGTAAAGATTAATGAAAGTAATAAATCCTACTGATTTACTCATTTCAAATAAGCAAAATTGATAGTAAATTCATGTGGTACTTTATTTTAATATCCACACAGAGCATCCAGAACCTTTTTATTTAAAAAAGTCAAATACCCAATTATAAGTGAGAGAGAAAAGATTTATTGAGAGAGGACGGCGACCGCCAACACCACCCACACGTGGTACTCATCCCTTTATCTATTGATCCCTCATACATTTTATTCGTTCATTTTAGATTTGGAAGGGAAAGCCAGTGAAATAGCCGATTGAATAATATATTTTTATAGGACCAAAACCGTGCTTACTATGCGAAGAAGGAAAAATCATCTCTAACATCCAGCCATTGTATTGCAAATTGTGAGTAAGACGCCTTTTCCTTCACTTATTTACATAAAATCTTCTCCCAGTACTTTGTTCGTAAATGACTTTCGTTTTGCACTTCCTCATTTGAAGTTCTTTGGAAGTAAATATTTATATCATTCGTGGGAAATATGAAACCAAAAGCTTTGAATTTCAAGGTGTTCTGCTAACAACCTATTTTACCTTGATTCAATGTATCTTTAACATTTGATTTTTTTTGTAATATACACATTTGAATGTGTGTATCCCAAATGTATGGTGTAAAAGAAAATCGATGAAACCACACGAAAGTCTTCTTCAAAAATATTTATCGGTATCATTTATCGTGCACCACATTATTGAACAAAATATATAGGCCGAAACACTTTTTCCCTTTTCTGCAAGTCACACAAAGGACCGGGCCATAGTTATTCCTCACGTGATCCGGCGCGGTGACCAGTCAACATTCCGAATACTTTTCTTATAGGCTTACGTTTTACATTCAACGGCGATACCGATACCGTACCACGCATCAATAAAAATGAAAATAGAAATATGGAATACCTTAGCAGAGTTCGGTTATGGACGTTTTCACTTTATGACGCCAGCGATTCCGTGATCGGTTCTGCCTCGTTTTCACATCAGCACAAGAAATGTTACTACATACAACATCACATAGAACCGTATAAAAAGACTTTATCCTCAATTAGTTGAGTATTACGTGTTCGATCGAAAAGTTTTACTTTCCTTCGCAGTATTTATTATTTAATATACTAGGTATCTGTACGCGTAATATTTTATTTAGTTATTCAGCTCGTTAATGATGAGATATCAGTAACAAATAGGATTTTACTCTAAATTAAAATTAATCCACATTAAATGCGTATAAAGATTTCAGATAATTTGAAAGAAATTGTATATAGGTACTATTGCATCAGAAATCTAAACTATGGTTGCTAGGTTCAAAATCAGTAAAAGCTAGAAGAACATACCGTTTAACAAAGTTTCTAGTATATCATCAAAGTCTCTTGCAAAAAAAAATACTCTCAGTTCGATCACAAAGGAAGAGTATCTTTGTGACATCTCTTCAATATCTAATACACGAGTCTGCATACAAACATAAAGTTACGCTGAAATAGCAAAATGCGTAATCCCTTACATTTTATATCAAAGCCCATCCTGTAACAATATTGGCCTATATTGGTTTTCATAACCATATCGATAAAAACTACTCGCGTCCCTAGTAGAATCGAAACTAAGATTGAGATAAAGTTGGGATAGTGAGGAACTTTTTGTTTGGGAAGTTGCGGGCAGCTGCGCACAGTCGTCACGTAAGCCCTCAATTACGAAACACTGAAGCGGTTTTCGACGAGCTCTAATCCAGAACAAAGTTCATCGATTCTATCACGATTATATCGAGTTGGAACGTTTCCACTGAGAAAATTAACACTGTCCAAGACATGTTCGTGTCCATCTGTAACTTTTGGGACATAAGGTGACATTAATACTTAATACAATAGAACAAAAGAATTTGACAATTATTATTCTTTTTAACAAAACCACACTAAACTTTTGTAAAATATTCTAAAATTTAAATTACCTATGAATAACTGAACACTTCTGTTAAAACTTCGTGGAAAATTACGCAAATTTCTAATCATAGAAAATGTTGTTTCGAGGCACCATCTACCCAAGTCGTATAAAGTGTAAATCAAACACAATAATATGGCGGCCGTATATCCCTGAGGGACAATGGGATCAAAGGAATATCTAAATTATTCAACATGCCCAAGTCTGGGCCTTCACCAAATAGCGGGTTACCTTTTTACAGCTCCTTCAATCCTCTGGGAGCCTTATTTAGGTGTTAATTGGTGGCATTCCTCAAGAGACTCTGACCGTAGTTCTTTTTTATGTATCGAAAGTTAAACATTTTAGGTTAATGTAAAGAGTTTACAGTATACTAAACTGAAATAGTAAAATACCGGCATTTCCTTATACTAGATGTCTTGGTAAAGTAAATAATAATAATAATAAATAAATGCGGACAACATCACATACATTGCTCTGAACCCAAAGTAAGTTGCTAAAGCACTTGTGTTATGGAATTCAGAAACAACGAAGGTACCACAAACACCCAGACCCGGGACAATGTAGAAAAGTGGTTTTCTACATTGACCCGTCCGGGGATCGAACCCGGGACCTCAGAGCTGGCGACACCTTGAAAACCGGTGCGTACGCCACTCGACCACGGAGGTCGTCAAAATAAACATGCATAGTTTGTTTCGTGTTTTTTTTTTTTTTTTTATTACTAAACCATAAACTATGTCGATACGTAATATCTTTGATATTGAGCTATTTAGTCAAATAATATACACATATTTTCAACAATAAATAAACATATCATTTCCTATTCATATAGGACTGATAATTTAGAAGAACGTTTTGTGTATTATAAATCACTAGAGAATTATATCCTCAATCAGGAGCATTGGGTTGTTGCCGTGTATATTGAGGTCAGAAACCATTCCTGAATTCACAAACCAATGTATGTATCATATCAGTTCTATTTAATAACAACTAGCTAATAAAATATTAATTATTCATTTTTTTATGAACAGTAGTTAGTAAGCTTATAATTAGAAAGTAAATAATTTTAAAAACAATAGTGTCTTTTTTTTACTTCTCAGTGGTAACTACAACAATAGATATCGAAAATTAATATCCAACATCGTTAATTATTAAATTATTAAAATGACAATCAATTTTAAATCGCCCGGTACGTCTATAGCTCTGTTTCCTTGATGTGTGAAGTAGCGGCGAATAGATAATTACGAACTTGTTAAAGTTGAATGTCGTTTCAATATTAAGGGTGTATAATTTTTCTAAGGGTCATATTTCAATCACTCATAGTCATGATCCATTTAAATTACATTAACCTTGCGGGTCAATGAACGGATTTGTCAACCGATGTGTCTTTTAAAAAGGTATAGTAGGTGTGTACTTTTTTAATTTTTCTAACATCTGACATAAGGTATAAGAAACATCGTGAGAAAAGAATCTGACCGACCTCCAAGAGATCATTCGTGGTGATCGAGGATCGTTCTACCTTCTCGTTATGAGATTCGTTGCTCAGTGGTGGGACAATTACAGACTAAAATTAACTTCAGAGTTTGATAACATCTCCACAAACATTATTCTCGAAAGCTTGGCAACATTGACCACGTAAATATTAATTAGATCAAAGCCATTTACGGCAGTGGAGAAACGTCAACAGGCAATTAAATACGTTTACGGCTACGTAAACGTATTAAATAAGATGCTAGTCTTACTTCCCCAGGAGTGCTCATGTGCTCAAAGTGGCCACCGTCTAGTGACTTTAGTGAACATTGTTCATATAAATATCAGTACCTACACTGGTAATATTATATGACACAAATAATGTTCATACTAGACTACAATTTCGAAATATCTAATTTAAAGAAAATAATGCTATTGTTGCAATTACTCTTATGTTACATATAAATATTATTTCCCGTTATAGAAATAAAAAAGCAATGGAGGGCATGGCTTATCTCCTACTGATGACGAACACGCGGGATGTGACACTTGAAATTCGTGGTGGACAAAGCTTTTTACGATTTTATCTTAATAAATATATTTTTTACATAACCGAGTAGCAACTGTCAAATTTTATAATATAACTAGCGGTCGCCCGCGGCTCCGCCCGCGTGGACCATTGGATTTATTTTGGATTTTTCCAAAATAAAATTTAGCCTATGTTACTCGTGGATAATGTAGCTTTCGAATGGTGAAAGAATTTTTAAAATCGGTCCAGTAGTTTTTGAGCCTATTCATTACAAACAAACAAAGTTTTCCTCTTTATAATATTAGTGTAGATTAGTGTAGATTAACAATTATTTTTGACAAATATTTAAACACTTTAAATATTTCAAAACAAACAGAACGTACATTTGAATGACTAAACCCCAGAAGTATGCATCCAGGTTAGCACATACTTTTTGTTCGGGACAACGAATAACTTTCCTCTCGAGCGAAGCGGCCGGTACATGTAATTTCATTATATTTGGCACGCAGACAGGTAGCCAGGTGATTTTACCCTGCTTTCACACGGTTGCCGTTTTGTACATTTCTCCCGCCAAGCGTTAACGTCAACTGCTAAATGTGGAGCTCTTTGAACGTTACAACTAACTGTTGTATGCGATGTGTGGGACAAGTTTTAAATCAACCTTTAGGTTAAGGATTTATCAAACATTTTATTTTAATGCTTATTTAATTATTTTGTTACTATGTTTAATATTTCGTCTTGTGTAGATAATAATATGTCTCATTGGATATCGGCTGTTTTTCACCAACCTGTTAACTAGATCAATATAACAGAAGAACAATAATATAACAACATATTCTGGGTTCGAACCTGCAACCTCTCGCATACAAATCCGGTCATTAAACCGCTAGACCACCTCGACAACAATTTCAAGATTTTTCTTTAACCATGGCCTTCCTACTGCAGATCAATTGCCTCCCTTACCTTCCTCCAATAGTCACAGTCTTGAGCTATTTTGTCCCTAATGAAAAAATAAATAGAGCATTATTAACTTTGATCATTAACCTGTCATCGTAAACGAATCCCGCGTCCAAGGTGTTGTAGTAGAGCAGGAAGGCGAGCAGCGAGCTCGCCGCCGTCACCCAGCCGTCCATCGTAGGCGCTATGCTGTCTACATCCGTGTTGCTCCCACCTCTCTGTAACAAACAATAATACTATCATTTATAAGAAGAAAGGCTGTTATTTGTAGCAGAAAATTATTAAAAGAAACCAAAACCCAAGAGTTACCGGAAAAAAACTGTAAACTTCAAGTAATATCTATATTTTTTAAGTTGTTTTATCTATTATACCATGCAGGTACTATACATATACATGTAGTAGTAGTAAACTCATTTAGGTCTGATTATGCCTATCGCCATTTTGTTACAATAAAGATAGTCGTGATCTTTGTGTATCATGATCAGCGCATATATTTAGGTTTCTTTTTAAATGACTTAGACTAACTTTAAAGTTTCGAGCTAGTCTAATGAGTTAGCACTTTATGATACATACGAATATAGACACGCCCTTTTTGGCAAACACATTTACAAATACAAATGCGATTGAGGCTGAGAGATCTGAGGATCGAATCTTCGATAACTAGCTCTATATACATATGATACATGTATATTGAACCCTCGAACTAACATCCAGTTAACTATCCAATTCAAGAGCATGATGCAATCTAAACACACACGAGAACAAAACAGAGGCGAAATAATTCGAAACGGAGCTTCTTGGGTGAAGTCCAGCAACAGCCTACCATTGGCTGTTATTTAATAGACGCTATCCAATGGCACATTACCCGTATACGTGTACATGTTACATTCATGTTTAATATGAACTTCAACTGTACTGTCAAAAGAAAAATGAAACTGAGAAGGAATTCTATACATACATCAATAATAATTATCTAGTGTATATGAAATTTTAAATGTCAATCTATTTTTCAACATAACCAATGCGGCTGCATTCGATATCAGTGCTGGCCAGCAATGATACCAAGTCAGCACAAAAACAGAACAAATATTCCACATTGTTACCATAACGATGTCAGAAATCAGAACTCACAGGACCATACAGATTTGAACGTAACATTGCAGTAAATTCGAAACGCAACACCAAAAGGTTTTATCTCACAGACACACATTGTATTATTTTCAAAAACTAGCTGTCTCTCATGTCAGGTGCATTAAAATGTTTGCTGTAAACAGTCAGTTGATATACTAGATGAAAAATCCTCACATTAAATGAGAGCACTATTTAGCAGGAACCGTATTCATGTCACGTCAACGCGTTTAGGTAACGTTCCATTCTGACTTAATGCTTACAGACTTTGCAATTATTTAATGGATTTTTAAAACGTTTTTAATTTCGCGTAGATTCGGATGACATTAAAATGAAATAGAAAAGCGGATTTTTTAGATAAACCTACACAATTTAATGTGATGCAAAATTTATATATTTTTTTTCGTCTCCTTTTCTGTCTGCATACATGCATACATACAGGGCAAAGGCCTCTATACCCTCTTTCCATCTCTCTTACTGCTTAGGTCTGTGGTGAACCACTCCTTATCAAGAGTCCAGCTCGTCCCACCATCTTCGTCTGGGCCTACTAAACTGCTTCTTTACGAAATTTACGAATACTTTTACATTATTTTATTTAGGGGTGGGTTAAGAATTTCTCGAACGGAAAACTATTGGTCGATTTGACATGAGATGATTCGGCATATACTGCCCGTGGGTAAATCCCTTAGGGCTTAACTAAGTAGGCATCCGATGTTGACCTTGTTGGAAGGACTCGTAAGTGTCGTATACATAGGTCGGCTAATGATTGGTTTCAAATACAGACTCGACCTTTGGGATTTGTTATGACGTCATACGGCTTGCGTTCTTTTAATATGACGTACTAAAGATAATAAAAGAACGTAGGTAAACTAAGAATACCATTTAATATATATTTAGGATGTAAATGGCATGGAATGGTGGAGAAAAGGAACGAACGAACGAACGAAACTTAAACTTCTCAAATATGTACTATATATGTTCCTGTATTTTTTATTTATTTTCATTCTCAAATACACTTGTAGCCGGCTTTAATTTTGGGATCTAAACAAGCATAGTTTATTATTCAGAGAAATTAGTATTAGCTCGAGCAAAGAATAAAACATATATTATTAAACTAAAACACATTCAATACATTCGATTAGCTTAACATGAATGAAAAAGAAAAATAAGGAAAACTTATTTCAGGGAAAACTCATAATATATGTTGGATCTAATCAGCTTTTCCCACTAGTTTTATGCAGATTATGTGCAAATTTATTCGAAAGACTTCCTATAAAAGTTCCAGGCCGTTGTTAGCTGTAATTATAGATTAAACTTATGCATGAAAAATTCTCTATTATTCTGATACCGACTTGATATTCTTATGAATAAACTACGAACAACGATTAATTATCAAAATTTCATACAAAACTTTGCAGGCATCGATAAGGTTTCACCTAAATTCTCTACATTCTGTACCTGCTTTACAGTATTCAGTTTATCCCGCCACCTCCTTGCCCTTAAGAATGTTTTAAGTTCCTTCATAACATACATTCTAGATTCTTGAAATCATCGAAGATTTTAAGCTTGGGATACTAATGCGCTCCATGCTTTTCTATTAAAAATCCAAAGTTAAATATGAAAAAGGCAAATTTTTTGTAACTAATTTCATATACGTAAATTATGTAAATCGTTCAAAGTAAAAAACATTTCTCTACATGTATGTTCTGAATAGGCCTGCTTTACTACAAACAAAAAGTCCCATCTCTATTTGTTCGAAGCGGTAATATATCTGTAGTAGAATAACAGCGAAATGTTTATTCCGACCGTATCTGCCTTTTATGTATCCCAAAAGCGCAATCGCATGCAAACGTAAGGCATTACGCGTAGCCGTCGTCTCAAGGCTTGGATCCGACGGCTCACGGACGGCCGACACGACCGACACGACCGTTCGTAAACAATGCGTCAGTGGGTTGCTTTATTACAGTTGTCAAGCACTACAACGTTGTTCATTTTATCTCTGGGACATGTCGACGAGCTGTTTAGCTTTTCGCAGCGACTGTACTTTTGCTAATTGCGCTATGGCTTTCCTGTTTGTTGGCGTTTTGTTTTAAGATATTACAGCACTATATTTAAGAATTATTCGTTTTAGTTCTGATGTTTTTGGCAGCTACCTTTGAAGTGTTTACTTTACGAAATTTAAGGCGTATTAGGTACTTATATGAAAAAGGTTTTGTGTAAATTAGTTATTCAAAAGATTATCGTTCACTCATTCTTTAGAAAAATATTCAAATCTTACAATGTATTCATTAGAAAAGTTATTCCTAACGTCGCCAGCTACATAATTGTATATTCCTACAGTACGTCGTACAGATTTCTTCAATTTCGTCTTCATTTAAACAACATTTTACCAGAGACGCATTTCGTGTAAAGGTAGCGTGAAATTAAATCGTAAAAGAGGGGATTTTTTCCACGCCGCGGGATGTCCTTGAATAGGTCTTTAAAGTGGAACAAACATATCGTGGATCACTTTTCTTTATATTGATGCTTTGATTGCGAATAATGGGCCCCCAAAGTCGTTTGCATTGTACATTTTCCGCCCCTGATATTTTCCAACCAATGGACATTACCATAATAGCTCTTTATTCGTACTTTCTATGAAAATTAATACGAACTTACGACGATATTTTGGTATAAAAACGGAGGATTTTTTATGATAATTCTTATGTGGTGTACTTATTATATTATAAGCACTTGATCATTATGGTCGTATCAAGCTCTTCGATACCACGTTTTACTGGGAAATACGGTAAAATTAGAACCTACTAAGTTATCCGAAGAGAAAGATTTGTTTTGTTAAGAAAGTAATCCGGAAAAACTAGTAATAACTTAGTTTCATTTGTTATGTCGGAATGAAGCAGCCAATCGTGCAGAGCAAATAAAGCGAACTTTGTGGAGCGAAAATAGACAAAGGATCAGATACAGGTAAATAACTACGCATGACTTGGGCAGAGACAGCAGTTTCTCGGTACTGTTCAGGGCTGCCTCGAACGAAATTAACCCGCAACGCATCCGAAATAATTAACTTATCGGCAAATCAATATGCAAATGGCTCGTCGCGTCTCCCTTTTTAAATGTATCCATCGGAAAGTGATAAATTACTTTCTTAAATAAAAACAAATTTTCCGCCCCACTTTACCGACGCGACACGTCGACAGTTGCGATACCGTAAAAAATGTGTCACCGATTAAATATCAGGAGTCAGGCTTTGAATTTATGGCTCTTTACGGAATGAGGTCTCGGTTAAACAATAAGTGAATAATGCGAAAAGATCACAAATATCCGCATCTCGCCTCTACGTCGCGTCTTTCACACAAGATTAACGCTCAATTCAAAAGGTAAACGCCGTTTCAAAAGCTATAAATTTCTCCCCGTGGCTCGTTTCACCCGCGAGAACGCACAAATTTATCGGAAATTAGTATCTACTAGAAACTCCGCTGGGATGAATAGACGTAACGTTTACGCAAGCTCAGCTCAATTTATTTAGAGACCTACTACTATATCGGATTAAGAAGTAAGCAAGAAACAAATGAGAGTTGTTCCAAATCTCAATTCTGAAATCAATAATACCGAGACAATACATGTCACAGTCGTGTAACTTCCATACATTTTAATCAAATAGCGGCATTTTTTTCATATCAAATAAGCCGCAAGTCAAGACCAGACTAGTTTTACTTGAATAAAAGTAGCTTAGTATTCATTGGTATAAATAAGGATTACTAATTCTGATAAAAACCTAACAATAGCAAGTCAAGTAGTTGAATGTTGATCCTAAGCAGCTTTCGATCAGAACGCCTACATTTGTTATTCTTTACCAAATATCTGGGTTGTTCCAAATCTTTCTGTTCATTTTGCTACGTTGAGCGCGTGTATTGTTTATTGACAAGTTATTTGCGTGAATGCTGCAAAAATAGAGTTTATGAATTCGAATTGCTTTAAAAATTGCCCTAAAGTCTTTGTTGCTACGTATGAATTTCTTTTGTGTAGGTACAATTTTCTGGCAAAACGTTTGAGTTGATAGACATGTTACGCTCACAAGAGAATAACATTTTAGATGATAAGTATTTTTGAAAGCTGCTCTCATTATTTTGGGAAAAATATTCATAACCTATTTTCCAAGACTCTCTAGCAAAAATTGTGTTCTATCAGACATAATTATGTCAAATAACATAAAAAAAAATCTTACGTGGAAGATTTTGACAGATTTTTCTAAATAAATATTTTATAATTATAGTTTTATGAAATAAGAATATGATGCTCTTATATAAAGTCATTCGTCAACCAATCGCACCTCAAAGGATGAATAGAATTTAATAAATAAATGAATTTTAGACAGAACGTACCGTGGCTTGATACTTTTCACCCAGAAACTAATAACTTTTCACGCCAGCAAGCCGCAGGCACACAAGTTTATAAATAATAAACGTTTCGAATTTCGTCCGCCTCTTCTGGTGACCCTATCAGAATTTCCGGCTGTCCACAAGAAATAACATTTTTATGATTCTGTAAAGTAAACCGTCCGAGTTATGTCTTATAAAATTTACCACGGCACAACGCTCATTTTGTTCCGTAAGATGGGTATCCACGAGTTCCCTAAATAAAAAATTGGTCTGACATAACCTACAACAAAGAACCTCTGACCATCTTGCGGCAGGGAGATTGACAGGGTTTCTTTTTATTAGTACTAGGTATCTGTACTGTTAGTTGGGTACTGTAGCTTGCGAATATATTTATTAAATACTTTTTGAGGTTTACACTAATCTTATAAACGAAATAAACCACGTTTTGAAAGAATTCTGTGGCACTTTATTTAGATTGAAGTTACCAACGTTTCAGCACCTCTGCATGTGTCATGGTCTGACCGTAGCGGTGGTCTACCTGTGACCACGATAGAATCCGTTTGCAAAGCAATTTTATTTCAATCTATTTATTATTATAATTCAACTATATCCTATAATTGACTACGCATAACATTTTTTAAATAACAACAACGTTAGTACATTATGTGTATACTAACGTTGTGTATATAATAATATTACGTGTGTATATTAGGTTTATACTTATGTGACTTTTGACAGTGAACTTGATATCTTTATATTACAGCTGACTGATAAAATATCCTTACACGCCATAAACTATAACTTGTCCTTGTCCCATAAAATGAGGCTTAATTAAATAGATAATGAAAGTTAAGAATCATGAAAGGTTGAAAATCGTCTGAACATTTCGATTTGACGGACGACCATAAATATTAGTTCAGTTTAAAAAAATACCAACTAACAGTCCGTGCAAAGTGGTGCGAGTATATTAATTAAATTAGCCGCCAGAGCCGTACCGTTTAATTGAAAAATGACAAAAGTGATACGCTTTGTAGTTTCATTCACATGTTTTTAGTTAGCAACAAAAATGTTCCGTGAATCGGAAAACTAAATAAATGTTGCGCTAATGAACACAAAATTGTGTTTTTATATATTTTTCGGGTTTGAGTAAATTTTAAATAAGGTATTTAGAATTTTATTGAGACAGTTTCTAGGAATTAAAACCATATCTAAAGTAAATTTAGTACCCGTTAGTTTATTTCAAACTTTTAGATGAATTACCGTGAAAAGTATACGTAGTGTAATTTATTACTTTAAACATTTATATCTCAACTATTACACCTTAAAAGTTGAATACAAGTATATTTAAGTTTTAATTATAAATAACTGTGAACTTGTGAAGCGGCCAACTTGTCTCGAGTATGAACACAGTTCTTGAGTCGTCGTTAAGACAATATTTTCAGTAGTAGAATGACGACATCTCAAGGAAATTAAGCGGTGTTATAATTTATAATGTCGACACCTATTTATAGGGTACATTTTTTCTTCTTAGTGTAATTTTTTTAATTACTATTATTTCTGAACTCCGATGCAAAAAGAGAGGTGTTGTATGTTGTTCGTGTCTGTCTGTGTATCCGTGTATCTGTATGTCTGTCTTGTATAGTATCGTATCTATAGTAACTCCTAAACGAATGAATCTTTTCTGATAAGGTTTTTTATTTGAAATCTGACGTGATCATGATTGTTCTTAGGTATATTTATTAATATCGGTTCTAGCTTTCAAAAGTTTTAAGCAATTTTTCTAAATTTGAAGGTGTTTTCTTAAAAATTTAATTTTATCGCAAAAAGATTTTTGACCAATTATTCAGATTTAAATATTTTTATCAAGTTTTTGCGCCATTAAATATCCTATATTATACAGTTTCTTTTTATTGATGTTGGAATAGGACCGGCCACCTGCCGCTGTCGTCCGCAGCGTTAATTACTGGCACTAATTTAAAATATCAATAGCGTGGGGCGACCTTACAATTATTTAAGGTAACCTCCTTTCTATACGGCCAGTGATAATTACAATTATTTAAGCAGTATATAATAATACCTAGTGCCTTTACATTTAGTATTATTATATATGATATCTGTTATAAAATTTAAACTGAATTTCAATTTCCTAGAATTTATTTCTCCCTATTTTCATTCGCTGCAGATTTTATAGAATAGCTGATTTTAGTCCGCAAAATGATAATATACTGGTTTAATCATATAAAACTATAGCTATATGTATAGATTTAAAAACGAATACCAATTGTAATGAAAATACTTGGTTTTGATTGGCGTAAAAGTACTTTATTTCGCAATATATTATTTATTAACAAGCCTTGCTACAATATAAACAAAGATTTCAATTGTTCTCTTTCTTCGCTTCTTAGATGAGCATTCCTAAACGTCATTCCATCATCACTTTTGATGTTGACTGTACTTAAGTTGTCTGTTTCTCTTGTCACACGAATATTAATGATTTCGATGACAGCTGACATCGATGGCTTGACGTGCTCGCTTGTACGTGTCTTCAACGTGTAAAGAATCGTTAGAGACCTTCGGTTAATCGTGTAAAACGATAAATCAGACGTTTTTGCTTTATAAAAACGATAGCGACACTAGGATTTGATGTTCTGCTGTTTTACAAATATTAGTACTATGTAGTCAGACTATTTAGATGTGCGTTATATAGATTTAGACGTGCCTCGGATAGCACGTTAAGCCGTAGGTCCCGACTGTCATAGGTTGACTTTTGGCAGTCATTAAGTCAATTCTGACAACCAGTCTTACTATGGGATACTGTGTTTCCCAGTAAAATGGGTTGTGGAGGTCAGATAGGCAGTCGCTTCATGTAAAATACGGTATTCAGCTGAATCCGGTAAGACTGGTAGCCGACCCCAACATAGTTGGGAAAAAGGCTCGGGAGATGATGATGTAGTCAGACTATTTAGACCGGTAAACATCCAGTGGTCGATAAATAATAATCTATGACCATAAACGATGAAATGAATGACCGAAAACGATTTTTAAACCTACTTACAGTTTATTAAACATCAAACTTTTTTATTTGAATCTTTAGTTATACTAACTAGCCAGTGTGAATGAATAAATGTAATTTTAAATGTGTGTGTATTGGTCAGTGAACCAGGACATCGATTGATCATAAGTGACTTGCCTATACATAATGGAATTATAGATATATTTTATTATAATATTTCAATGAGGTTATGAGGTTCCATACTTACTCAACGTATTGCTGGTACATCGATATAATGAAATATTCATTTTTATTTAATTTCTCCATTAATAGTACATGCATTTATTTCGTTTAAAGCTGATATTAATTATGATAATATATTTAATATCATACAGCACGCCTATTGCTTACAAAACAACAAAAATTCCAATTGTAATAATTGAAATTTTCGGGAATAAACTATTAAACTTTATTCACTTTTATTTCGACGGAGAATACTTATTTATATAATGTAAAAGTATATTTAGTAATTCGTTTTTTTTTTATTACAGGTACCAGCGGAAAATGGAGTTTAAAGATTGGTAAGTAGATAATATTACCATTTACCTACAGGGTGTAACAAAAATCACGAATCATATTTTAGTGGTAATTTCCACCTATTAATTTCAGTTACATGTGGTGCATTTAGACCTTTATAATGGAAAACGTTATGTAGTTTTGGTGGTTTCAGTAGAATATTTATTTTTATTTTATTTCGTGCAATTTGTACACAAAGTGGATTTAGTTCCACTAGGCATTCTCTGCCAGTATTTTTACCATTGTAAATGTCACTCATACAATGACACACAGGGTGTAACTGATGACAAAAATCAACCTACAAAGTACTATTGGTACTTTCAGTTACACCCTGTTCCACGTGCCTTTCTAATTTAGCTTCTAGCCAGATAATCCAGGGAGCTAAAGCAGGCATAAAGACGAGAGGAATGGAATACCCGGCCGGTCGGTATGCAGGTACCCATTGTAATACCTCCCTCTCGACCCTCCGGTAGGAATTCCTGTTGTTTATACAACCTACTTATTATACGTATTGATATAACACCTGATGAATTATAGGACCGGTTGACTTTTACTAATTACCTTTAGAATTAATTGGGTATATATTTTAGGTATTGTCATCAAATGTTTTTTTTTAAGATTTGTGTTAATTACAGGTTTTAGACTTAAGTATGGTAAATAAGTAACTGTAAATATGGCGAAATAAATAATTCGGGAATCGAACCCATATCTACATTGAAAATATTGCCTAAAAGGCTAATTCTAAGTTTCAAGGTCAACCTATCGTTCGTATGTTTCTTATAGTTTGCTTATAGTAGTTTTATAAACCTGAAAGGAATACATTACAAATAATTATAGAGCCTCGGATCAAGTAAAAATAACACACAACATTAGCTACAACATGCAAAAAACTATTTATTATATCTAAGTTTAATTTTAAGCGATTTCTACGATTTTTTAAATGCATTATATGAAAAAAAGTGTTACTTTTAAAGAAAATTCGTATTAAACAGGACTTTTGCAATTTTTTAAATTTTATAAGAAAACCAAAATAACAGTATTTTTCTCTATATACATTAAATTAGTAAGCCGATAAAGTAATGACAGATACTGTGCTATCATGAATTTATACAGGAAACCAAAAATATTTCATACCATCAAAATAAATTTTAATTTAAATCAAATAGCAAATAAGGCTTGTAAAATAACATTCAGAACTCAACGCCACAAATAACTCAGTACTAAAACGATCAAGCAAAATAGGAACAACAAAATACGGCTACAAACAAACCATAAACAACGAAATTCCATTCGATGACCCCATGACAACAAACTTGAATGATTGATCTAAATATCAATCATTCTAAACTCGTGTATAATAACTGCAGTCCACGTGGATACGCTTAAATAAAGTTCTGAATAGTAGTAAAGAGGTTATTAGGTAACATATGGAGTGACGATCGTCCCCGAAAACCATATGAAGGTGCCAATACGACAGGTATGCCAAATCTATATCTTAAACGTCTACGTTATCATCTGCTACGAACGTCTACGAATTTGCTACGAATTGGCTACAAATGTGTTCGTAATTCATACTCGTAGATCTAACATATTTAGTAGAAACAAATTTTGTCAATAATTTTGTATGTAAACATTTTGTGTTTGAATTTTAATTGGTCAGTTTTTTTTTACTATGCCAAATAATTCCTAGTAAACGTATAATACATATTAATAGGATATATTCCTGTGTCGAAAACTCGGTAGGTTAGAAAAAAACAAATATTTTAATTCATGAATTAAAGAAAACCAAGGAAATATAAAATAAAAGTGTGTTGTATGATGCGATTTATGATTTTATTTGAACATATACGGCAGAAACCTCAATTCAAAATAAAAGCGATATTTGCTATTACGATTTGAAACAATCGAAAACGAATCAGACGAATATTTCATTCAGGAAATCATAGAAGAATAAATAATCTATAGCAATAAAATCGACCAGTGTTTGTTTCTATTACTAACGGCATAATGACAAACACATGTTTATAGTGCTTAAAATAATAATTTTAAAAGCAAAATTTACATTTAATCTTTACCTTTTTGGTTACAATCCTTTCTTTGTTCACTTCATAATTAAGTTTAAGCACTTTCAAGTGTCCGCTATTATTTTAAACTTACGATTTAGGCCGTTTTCGTTAGTTAATATTTGTTTTTAAGAGTTTATCTAATAGTACGTCCGACGATAATTTACGTTACATTGCACAGCCGTTGAGAATGTGATCACACATCCAACCGCGAGCTCTGTGTACCGGCCGAACGTTACAGTCACTACAAAAGGCAGCGTATATATTGTGAGGGCTCCCGGGAGCCATGATCGAGGGCTCCGGCCGCCTGCCGCCAGCCGACTGACGTTGGTATACACGACACATCTGCATTTAAGAAGCCGCTATCGTTATGCGACTAATCGATTGGTCGAAGCGAGTGCTACTGTCACCCGTCTCCCTCGCACGATTTTCTCGCTCGCATTTCGCGCACGCGCAGTCAACAATCATTCTTTTTTAAAAGTGGCGAAAAGTAAATAAACTCATACGAACTGTTTACTAAGAGAACTCAAAATGCGGTTGAAATCAAACATTAGAAATGAGATAATTTACAGTGATATGGAAAAAGTTAGTCATATTTTTGTGATGTAATATTTATGGTAAGTTCCTTGGGTTTATTGGGTGCTACTTTATTATAAGGAAAAGCTATTTCGCCTTAGGTGGCGGCTAGGGACGAAACGTCACTTGTTGCGCGGCGACTTTGTTCCGGCGATGAAAGCCACGCACGTCATTGCACGCCATTCCTTTCCCTCGTGTTGTTCTAGCTGTGATAATTCGAACGTATTATGCTTCGCAAACAAGCCAATCTTTTAATAGTGATTAGTATCCGATAAATTATGCAGAGGCACCACAAGAATGAACAGTTGTCGGTTATCGAATGTTATTAGTGTGGATGTCATGAATAAATAAATGGTAAACGCCTGAGCTGTTAGTTGTTTACTTCCAGGAAGTAGGTATAGAAACGTTTAAAATACTTTTTTTTTTATTTTCCTTAAAAAAAATTACTGATTAAAGTAAATAAAGTAGGTACAAGTATATTAGATTAAAGAACATTGATTTAGTGATGATGTTTTTATTTTTTTATTGACGGAATAAATAAATTTTGGCTTGTCATACCAAATCATCTGCTATATTTCTCGTTTAATGGAACTGGCTAGAAACCCTCGATATGTGTGTGTCTGTTTTAAGATCTTATATTCAAAGTTAGTAACTAAGACACAGAAAAGGAAAGTGAAACAAATGAAGGTCTATTTCCACATGTCTAGGAATGTGTTATCTGACTATCCTATCATCAGATTAATGGTAGAGATTATGAAAATTGAGTATTGAAGTTATACCTACCTACCTACTTATCTATACTTATAATAAATCTGTAGAAGAGAAAATTCTGTACATTAAAAATATCAAAAAAATAAATGGCGGGGGGTGTTACTAGACCGACACCGAACCCAAAAGAGTAAAAATAAAAGTTTTTGTCTGTCTGTCTGTCTGTTTGTTCAGGTATCACTCAAAAACTACCGGTTCGATTACTATGAAACTTGGTATAATTATTTTTTATTATCCTGGGCACCACACTGGGTAGTTTTTATCCCGGAAAAGTATAAGCAATAAAAAACAAACTTAATTTTGCGGTTAAAAACTCATTGATAAGTTTCGTCATCCACGCGAACGAAGTCGCAGGCACAGCTAGTGTGTTATATTTCTTTATTATGCAGATCCCGCATACATCACCAATATAAAATTTTTGAGGATGCCAGGATTTATTACCATAATTATAATTATAGGCAATAAATAATCATAAAACAAAAAACAAGCAATCCCCAAACCGCTGATTTCAATAATAAGCTATTTCGAAAAGTGTAATCCTCCTTAGAATATAAATAAACAATTTATTCCCAAACATTGAACCTTTTTAAAACTCATAATGACCCTCTAACAAGGGTCCGTGAATAAATATAATGAACATAATCATCAATTTACTTGTCTGAGCCAGTTTTATAGAAACTTTTGTATGAAATATCAGCGATTCTAAGAAATCAACCGGATAAAACTGGTAGCCAATCAGAAAGCCGGTAAAGGTTTGTAAATGATGATTACTGGTACTTGTTAATAATTTCTTTTTTAGATATTTTAACGCCCACGCAACAAAGGAGTGCTCATAGACTTTAGATATACTATAGACCGCTAGTATCACTAGTTTTTGTTCGTGCCAAGCGAGAGCACTTTTTGTCTGTATCTAGTACATTCGTTTATTTAAAGTTATTTTTCGCGCAACGACAGACTTAGATGCGAAAATATCGATGGTTTCGACATTGTTAGGATAATATTAGGGTTTTAGATAGTTTTATTAAAACGGCGCGCTCCGTCTTGATACAAAATTTACGATAATATAGTTCATACTAGTGACCCGTTTTATATAGTATTCCCTTTGCTTTTGACGCGGACGCGCGAGTTTGGGAGGCTCCCACAATGTTCCACAAAATTATATACCGAACGCTTTTGACGGTCTAACTTTGTAATTCTGAACTCTTAATACCCTCTGTGGTAGCACGATAAATGACTACACTAACAAATGTTGACAAAAGTCAACGCAATTCAGGTATTATAATAGTTTAAGCTGAGAACATTTAATGGTTGCCTGTAGGCGTGAAAAATTCTAATCTAGGTCCATTTTACCGAGAGCGTAAACATCCTACGATAAATTTTCTTAAAACGTCTTTTTTTTTAATAATTTATTTTAGTCTACACCTTGTAAAGATAGAAAACTTATTATTAGCATCGGAATGGATTTTTTGGAAAACCCGATCCATTTTATGAGTATGAGATTAATTTAATGATTCTTTTGTAGAAACCCGTTATTTATAGCTGATATAAATTAAGAAAGAACTGTTGGAAGGTATAATAAAACAATATTGAGCGTCGTGAGCGTAGTGCGTGAACATCACAACTTCAAGGTTCAACGCCAGTAAAACTAATAAATTTTATGTGATACTGAAGTTTGACAGTTCCAAAACTATTATAGACCAATGAATTCTCAAAAGTTGAATAACCGTTCGTTATTTTTGTAATTGAGGCTCATTTATGTGCGCCTGGTACTTCTGGGCTCGTCGGTCGCGCGGGCGGTGGGTCACGCGGCGGTCTGCGGTACCTACATACGTACTTACGCAGATACATCGGCAGTGAACTCTTAACATTTAGCCGGGAGCCGTATGAGACGATGCGGAAATTCCCACTTACTCTCTGATTGCCACACTAGGGGGGTTAATGTCATTGTTGATTTGGAATGCCGAATGCGCTTACTGGGATAACGGCTTTAACGTTTTTGCACTTTGCGACCATTCGAAGCTGAACTTTTGATGATATTAAGCGGTTTTTATGAACCGTAACTGCTATTATTACTGGTTAATAGACAATTTACTGACTATTCTAAGGTGTTTATGTTAAAAAAATAATTTTTGTATTAATTTTTGCACGTGGCACATATTTTTATATAAGAAAAAATATATTTAATGTAATGTTTAAATATTAATAAGCACAATATATAATAATGTATTTTATGTCGAAACTTGTATGAAATTAGACCAAAATTACGCTGTGAAATCTGACAAATAAGTAGTTCCAAACTAAACAAGCCCAACTAATTTAATAATAAGCAAACAGCGCGTAATTACAGTTTCCACATTCCCAATTCCTTAATATCGCGCAAACTTTATGATTACAATCATGTAAACATTAAACAATAAAGGCAGTGAGCCGAGACAAGTTACCGCAAACGATTGTTTACAGTGCGTCGTAAACTAAACACTACTTAAGCTGACAGTTCGTTGTCATCCAGATGCTTAAACTTGATTAATAGACGATTTGGGAGCGGTCTGATTAATACACGAGCGACGATCCATTCAAAACCCGTAACATCTTAATCATGATCAAACAAAGCGCTACGAAGCTGCATGATGAATTTCATAGCGTTCATTGTGCCTATCTAGCATACAGACAATGTATTCCAGACAGTGTGCTTACGCGAATCCAATTCATCTTTGCGTTACTTTGAATCGATATTGCAAGTGTTTTGAAGGAAGTGGTTAGTGCGTTTATTACACTATCTCGAATTTAGGAACTTAAATAAAATAGTTTCTGGATTTAGGAAGGTGTTATCGCAATCAGTCCAGCCGCACCACAAATTCGAATGTAATGCAGGAGTGAAATGTAGTGTGATAAGCTCTTAAACACTACTATTTGTGTGATTATACAATTTACAAACATCTTTTAATTTTATTTCCATCGATGTTGTCACAACTCTAGTATTATTGGTGAACCTACGAGCGGGTGGGCTGCAACGGATAGTTAAGTAGTAATTTTTGCGGTGTGGAGTACTGGAGCGTTTAAACACTCAGAGAACAAAATCCTAGCGTTGTGTCGACTGAAGTACAATTAGTAAAGATTCACTATTTCATTTTTAATATCAAGTTATTCGACGTTTTAGTTTTCTTTGAGTTAAAATAATAATAATAAATGCGGACAACATCACATACATTGCTCTGAACCCAAAGTAAGTAGCTGAAGCACTTGTGTTATGGAATTCAGAAACAACGAAGGTACCACAAACACCCAGACCCAATACAATGTAGAAAAGTGAGTTTCTACATTGACCCGTCCGGGGATCGAACCCGGGACCTCAGACCTAGCGACACCTTGAAAACCGCCACGCCGCGTACGCCACTCGACCACGGAGGTCGTCAAAGTCGGAGTCGTCAAGTTAAGTAAGACACATTTGTTCTAGAATGTATATTGAACACCTATTAAGCATATGAGCAAACCTTCTGATGCCTTTGTGCCGAACACGTGTTGTGTGAATAAAGTAAAAAAAATTAGATCACCAGAGTAGATACTCCACTGTGAGAGATAAAAATGCACATTGCTAAATAATTGTATGTTTATAAGACACTGTAGACAACAAAAAAATAATCTTACTGACATTAAATTCTTGTTCGAATATTGCCACAAATTACAATACCTGACAGCTAGTTTACCAACTAAATGTGGCAGACAGAAAAACGTAGGTCGATGCTTTTTACTAAGATAAATGTAAGAACCAGGTATTTACCGGGACTACCTTTATCGATGACATTGATGTAAATTACCTATCGAATTCTTTATCTTGTTTTCTTACCTTTATTCATTTGTTTCCAAGAATACTTTCCCTTGCTTTTACCAGGTATTGTCTATTTACTGACTAAGAATATAAAGTTATTTAAGATTAGTGAGATGAAATGCTTAAAAGCTTAAAGTAATTTACCGATCTGTGTGTTTAAGGGTGTTTTTATTACCGCAATACCCGAGTTTGAGATTACAGAGATGCCTCCCATAAGCCAGTCTATTGACTCTAATTTTATATGGGCCAAGAGTTTGAAATGACTGTTAAGTAAGCTCGCACTTGATTTATAACTATCTGTGTATGGTTATAAACCGACACTTCAAGCAGAAATTGCTCGCCTACAATGTAAGAGTATTATATTTTATGTAAAAACTTTGTATAATTATCTTTCAGAGAGTGTTGTAAAGTTAAACATTAATTACAATTTTTAATCAACATGTAACATCGGATACCATTAAACGGGACTGAGAATAAAGTTGTTGGTATGCTCTATAATTATCATTATTAAAACGACTAACTTCTCTAGAAAACAAATTCATATACTGTTTATCAAATCTCGTTACTCAAATCAAAACAAATCAGTAGAAACAACTCCTGATCTGAATACTAAGTAAAAATATCTAATAAACATCACTATCTACACACCGTTATCCCTTTATTTGTAGCAATAAAAATCAATAACGCAAATTAATTAATCTATACGTACACGCAATAAACACAAGGAGAACAATATCGAAAAGGGAGGAGGCACTAATGAAATGTAGCAGCGAGCGTCGCTGGCTAAATGTAGCGAAACAAACGCACCAACTTTCATCCCGCCCGGCGAATATCAATGGTGGAAATACAAAGATGTTTGTCTCTGTATTGAACGAAAATCTTTTTCATTACACCCATATCTTTCTTTATATATTTAATCCTGAGAACATAAAAACACAGCTCTTTCGTTCTTTGCTAATATTAAGGAAAATTACTTGCACAAGTTTTCGCAATAGCCTCGTTTACATATACATGGCGTTCATTATTCAAACATTACAGCTGACATGTGCTGCGCTTACACTAATATTTACCTCTCGAGACGACCCTCCGTAATGAAACGTCAAGTACATCTATAGATATAACAGACACGTTAGCACGAATCTATAAAATAATTCTTTAGAAAACAATGGTGAATCAACTAACCAATTAACGGGCTAAAATATTCAACGAACAAAAACAGAGAGGGTTGAAAGAGCTGCAAGCTTTAATAATCCAACAATTCTAACGAGAGACAAGGCAAGGATTTAAGGAACAGTGGTGCTCAAAGAGAATTGATTCGAGAACTCATTTAATGGAAAACAGGACATACCTTTAGAAGTTTATTTACTTTTCAAACTTTAAAAATAATTAATTTAATTAAATTCTTAGCATTAGATATAAGCTTATAAGGC
This sequence comes from Autographa pulchrina, assembly GCA_905475315.1. Classification (NCBI taxonomy): domain Eukaryota; kingdom Metazoa; phylum Arthropoda; class Insecta; order Lepidoptera; family Noctuidae; genus Autographa; species Autographa pulchrina. Next base: position 6,896,456 of record FR997768.1, read on the forward strand.
TTAAGTATAAGTAGTAGGCGTCTTTATCTTTGTCAGAGGGAGTTGTTTGTTTAGGACCGCAACTAAAATACAATGTGAGCGGTATTATCGCATCACAAAAGACCTGCGAGGTACATTCGAGTGAGTATTCCAGTACAACCACACACAGCTGTTTGCTATTCATTATTTCTTCTCCTTTATCAACGTATGTGACATTAGTTATCGTTACGTATAACGTCATAAAAGGCTTTTTCTCGTGAATACGTAACAAACGTTAATGATTTTATATACATACTAGCGACCCGCCCCGGCTTTGCACGGGTGCATTGCTGATACTAAATACCTATACTACATAATCATAAAGTGTTGTAGGGCGAAGCGCGGCCTTCGAAGCACTATTTGGTATAGGCACGCGCTCCCCGGCCCCCCGGCCGGTACCGCCGCAACCGCTATGTCCCTGCATTTTAAATCTGTAATATCTTCGAAAATATTCATTTAAATTACATGCTGTAAAGGGCCAAATTGATCTTTATTACATGCACAAAGGATTAATGCTGTATTGCTTAAAATCGATTTTTCGTTAATAAGTATATAATAAATAAAGGATAAAAATGGTTATTGTGGGTTATCCTCAAGAGATAGACATATACCATCGCGGACTTTTTTGTAGACCTTTTTAAGGTGTACAATACTGTACTACATTACTTTGATCTATCTCGTAGGGTTCAGCCAGCGTTTGCAATGTAAGCGCAAAAAATTGTGTTTATTTACGACCTTACATAAAAAACTCTAAGATTATCAGTGTTTCTCTACTATATTATGCATGTATTATATATATAAACCTTCCTCTTGAATCACTCTATCTATTAAAAAAAACCGCATCAAAATCCGTTGCCTAGTTTTAAAGATCTAAGCATACATAGGGACAGACAGCGGGAAGCGACTTTGTTTTATACTATGTAGTGATATATGTAAAGAAAGTTGATTGTGTTTAGAAAAGTACTAGCAAAAATAATATTCAAAATGTATACATGATAATATAAATAAACCTATAAACAATTTCACAAACTTTAAATTCTCTGAATTTACATGTTCGAAAAAACAAAACGTTAATCAACGTGTCTCCGTAGTTGTAACTAGAATATGATTTCACAATTAGGTAAAACAATTGGACAGGCACACTTAATATTGTTTTAACGGCTGGGTATAAGCCGTCGTATAAACGTTACATAACTTTACTTCGCCTGATGAGCAGGGACGTATTTTGCCAAAGAGGAATTGCGCACACTTGGTGCTGTACTCAAAGTTTCCATTGTAACATCTTAACTTATGCAATATAGCGTCTGCTTCTTTAATACTTTCCACGACGCTCGATTACGTTTAACGACACAGTTCGAATGAATTTTCTTATTTACAGTAAGCTGGCAGAAAATCGGATGATGGTTTTCTTAGACGGCAGGATTTCACACGAGAAGTATTTGCCACGAAAAGTTTGGTGTGCTATTTCATTTTGCATTCGGATACACTGTGAAGCTCGTATTATATATTGGCTTTTGGTACTGTTTCCATTTATTTTTGTACATATTCTAACAGTTTGAAATAAAATTTCCGTTTCAGTTCAAAACCAATTTAAAGAACACGTCTTTTTGTATCTATATATGAATCATAAAACCTTGACCTTTTTTGTTATTGTTCGATACACAAATACTCTTCTATTTATATTTTCGTTATAATTACCTACACTTAAAATAAAAATAATTACGGTTAAGCGTACCTATGTTTGTGTGAGTTCGCGATTGGAATAATGGAATACATTTCGACCCACCGAATGATCGTTTATCCAATGGTAATTTTTCAATAAACAATTCACACATGCAAAGTTCCCCTCGTCGTGTATTGTAAAGGCTAACATCCTTTGTCCGCTGGTCATGCTCGTGCCACGCACGTAGGTAATTGATGACGTCGCTATCGACACACCTATATCGATCTAATATCAATAACCCATCGACAAAAAGCCTCTTAGCCGATTCGATGTAGGTAATTTTAATTTCACTATGACAGCAACAGGGTGCGGTCAAACCGACGTATTCTGTATCCACTTGCTATCAATAACGATAGCGAAATATAATAGCAATAGATACAGCCTATTATAAGAGAAACTACGCAACTCCCTAACTAGATAAACCAAAAATGTAAGCTACAAAATACTTCGTTCCATCATAGTAGTTCGTTTGTTTCTAACGTATATTTTTCGGTTTTTATTCAGAAGTCAAATTGCCTGTGCATGTTTGTTCCATTCCATATAACATTTGACAAATGCTACCAAAAGGATTACAGTTTTTGTACGTTTTGAGTAAACAATACAAAACAAACTTCAACTACATTCATCAATACATTTTTAGATTTCAAAACTTCATTACAAATCGTACTACACATGTTTTACTTAGTAACACGCGTAACACGTGACTAAAGGAAAAGTTATACATAATTATTAACAGGAAAATTGAATAAAATGAGATAAATATAAATAAATGTATGTATGTATTTATATGTATGTTTTATAATTTGTAGTTCTATAAATTGAGTCACACACTCTGACTGCCAATATTAACGACTTCTCCTCTCCTTTCGCGGGTCTGCTGGCAGAAATTTCTATAGAAATAAGCAGTACCTTTGTACATCAGTTTTAAATATGTAATATTATTTGTTAATGTGTTGTGTGTACATAAATGATTAAATAAAAATAAATAAAATAAATTACTTTAACTCACATGTTTCTTTATAAATTACACCCAAAAGGTTGTTTATATAAAGCACTGAAACTTATACAAACTCATTTAAGCAAACAAACAGTTCCCTGCGTACACTCAGTTCAAACAGAACAGCTCATACACGTTATTTACCTAATATGAATCCAGCGTGCTGCTATAAATAAACAAGCGCTTAGCAATGTGAGAAATGCATGTAAATCTATACTTTACATAATGATATGTAAATATAATCTATACTATCTAGATTAAAAAAAATAATATTTGATTAATAGCTCAGTTTGCGAGGAGGCTTACCGGCTATTTAATATCATATTACTTGCCTTGCGATATGGGCAAAGCGATTGAAACCACGGGGCACAGTTAGTGAAGTAAATTTCCCATAAACTAAAATCATATGGAATAGAGGCCTAGAATCAGTAAATAGGCCAAACCACTCAGCTTATATTATTCGGCGCACACTAATTATTATTAATGACAGCGTCCGCTTATTAAAATTCCGGCATGAAGGAAGGTTCATTCTTAGTATTTAAAGGTCGTATGTATATACTGGTTATCGCTAAGGTGACGACATGGTGCGTGATTCATCACTTTTGACGCTAAACTGGGTTTTCAACAGAAATAGATTGATACTATTACAACTAAAAAAAAACAAATATACTTCTCCTAAGTCAAAGGTGAATATAAATAAATGATAAATAATAAATAAATGCGGACAACATCACATACATTGCTCTGAACCCAAAGTAAGTAGCTATTAAGCACTTGTGTTATGGAATTCAGAAACAACGAAGGTACCACAAACACCCAGACCCGAGACAATGTAGAAAAGTGGGTTTCTATATTGACCCGTCCGGGGATCGAACCCGGGACCTCAGAGCTAGCGACACCTTTGAAAACCGGTGCGTACGCCACTCGACCACGGAGGTCGTCAAATGAATGAATGACTAGTTTCGGGATCAAATAGACCACTAAAGCACTTATTAGACTACGCAATATTCAGTTTTGACTAACTCGTGTGTCTAAAAAACTAACAAGGCAAGCTTGACGGGCGTCGTAAGACATTTTACTGTCTACTCTTATTATTCTACGTGTGGTCCAATAAGGGCTTTAATCATTAGCTCATCACGTGTCGGTATCGTGTGGCGAACTGTACAGTTTTATTGCCTATACAAAAATAGATTGATACTGAGGTAGTAATCATTACCTATAATAATTATTCATTTGTTTTACCCTATGTTTAACTTTTGGTATCATTTTCATTTCCTTAAAGTTATCTACCATTATTACCTTAGTTGCTATTCCAATCATGGCAGATGGTAACGATTGCAGCCGTATACAATCTTTGTGGAGTTTCATTTCACTTTTGACTAAAATTTCTTAACCTTCTTCGTTTACTAACCTCCTACCATTATTATCAGTAAAAAGGGTCAAGTGGCTTGTTATTTTAAATATTAGGATAGGTTGAACATACAAAAAGTTGTGGTTCTGTAGGCGACGAGAAATGCACTATGTATCCCCTGACGGATATGAATTTTGGTCCACACAAATAAGTCCCGAACCCGCTATCACTTACCCTGAATAAAACATATAGTATTCCGTACTACACCGACATCTCTATATAGGAAAATAGCAATATGTTTAGAAATTTAAGGCCTCGTATCGTGAAATACGTAAGATGCAGGAAATAAACATTAATAACTTTTTTAATTAAACTATTTACTTTTATGTAATACACCATTTAGTACATTTAATTATGCACAAAAACACACCTTTAATTTTAATAATTAGAACCCAGAAAAAAGCAGAATTTAAAATTCGCCAGCAAAAAATAATGAAAACATTATAGGCGCATTTTGCATAGCTTCAGACTACAAATCAACATAGATACTTCTATATTATTACATGTATATTGTATACAGATGTTCTATAATATTACATCAAATGGTTCCGCAGTCTGATACACTGATTGCGAACTCCTTAGACGACATGATTTCGTGACAGCTGTTACGGGACACTGCGCCCACTTGATGACATCTCATATCTTAGTTATATGAAATCAACTTTCTAACAAACAACAGCTGATAAGATTCTTGGTATTACATGAAGACAGTAGCAGTTAGTAGTAACATCAAGTACCTGTAGCCAAAAATAATTACAATGATATGTACCTAATTATAATTAGAAATATGTATATTACCCATACCATATGTCTTGATAATATTTTAAATATCGAATCAATTGGCAATTGGCAAGATTGTTTCGATTTTTACAGATTATCTTAAGGTTAGTGAATAGTGTCTGATAAACGACACTAGGCTTAAATAAAAACTTTAGTCAATTAGGGGTATTACGAAGCACGTACCAAATTTTACAAAAAATCTCTTAATATTAATGTAATGTTATTAATAAAAAATAAGGGAGGGGCTCGTGGCTAAGTGTTAGCCGTACGGTTTGACCGATAATACAGGTTAAGCCGCGCTCGCCGCGGTTGGTCCGTGGATGACCATTTAAAACATACCGATACCCCTCCGTGTTTCGGAAAGCACGTTAAACAGTAGGTACCGGCTGTCATACATAGATCTTAGGCAGTCGTTAAGTCAATTCTGAAAACCAGTCTTACTATGGGATACTGTGTTTCCCAGTAAAATGGGTTGTGGAGGTCAGATAGGCAGTCGCTCAATGTAAAATACGGTATTCAGCTGAATCCGGTAAGACTGGTAGCCGACCCCAACATAGTCGGGAAAAGGCTCGGGTGATGATGTATAATATATTAATAAAAATAAGTAATATGCAATATATATAGTACCTATACAATAACTATTTGATATTATTTTCTTAACCCTAGAACGAAAGAAGCATAGTTTTTGGTCCAAAACAACATACCAATGTAGAAAAAAGGCAAAAAAAAAAGAAAATTTATGAAAGCTCTATTCCGTGTTAAAATCAGCTTCCAAGTTCTTATTAGTTATGATTTTATTAAAAACTTGGCCTATTAACTTCCAGTTGTACCGAAGTTCGGATTAGGTACTATCCAGTTTAGGCTATTGCGCAATAACTAAACCGGTAATAGCCTTAACTTTCTACCATTATTATTTACGTTGAGGTATACTCCAATTTTCTTTTATCTTAAGTACTAATAATGTAGATTCTATGGGAAATGCAAAAAATGTGTTACAAAAAAGGTGTACATTTAATTAGACTTTCTGAGCAGCATAATTATCGTTTATTTCTCGGTATCGCCCGACTAGTATCGGGCGAAATAGGAACTGAAGCATTGACAGTAGGGTCGGTGTCTAGTCTGCGATCCCGAGAAATACGCGTAAGTAAAACGATAAATATATGTATAAATAATTATGAATCCGCCTCACGAAAGTTATTCTCTGAATATTATTTTACATTACTGTATAGCGTTAGTATCTTTCAGTCAGGTTCGTATAATAAAGTATCTTATACCCCAAAGTGTTTCACTCCAAATTATGTCACAAACATTAAAATCATATATTCATAAATAATATATTCATATCCTTACATACATATTAAATATATATATTACATACCAATATTCATATTTAACATTATAAGGGTCTATTTAAACAAAAGAGGGATCACCAAAAGTTTCTGAATAACAATAGGCTTTATTTAATTGAAGTAACAATTAAAATTAACTTAGCTGTTATCTTTAGGTTTGTCTAGCTGTTCTAGATCAATAGAAAGTTTAGGAATTTCATAGTCAAGTGCCTCTACAAACAATTAGTAACCACATCATAATTTAGCTTTTTATTTAAAATCTAAACTCATTCATATATTTTCTTGTAACCTTTAGATTGTATAATTTTTTTAAGTGAAATAAGTAAATCAGCTTCCAAATATAATGAAATAGTGAGGAAATCTGTTTATTTTATTCCATGATCGTATACCTAATAAAATTCAAAGTAATTACCTAAGTTAAATTATCACAAAAATAAACAATCTGATAACTATACATATTTTTAATGTCTTATTACTCTTATTATAACTTGAGCCAAACAAATCTTTTTATCCGTGACAAAAAAGACCAAAAAGTTTTGAGTACAAACAACCAATGTTATTGGAGCTGTTTAAAAATAAGATTTTTATAAGCTAGTGTCAAGTTGTAAACCCATGAGAGACTTTCAGTGGTCTGAGTGTAAAACTACACAAAAATTTATTTATTTAATACTTTTTGCACACTATTGCACAAAGGCGGACTTAATGCCAAAAGGCATTCTCTGCCAGTCAACCTTAGCTTCTATGACTTTCATATTTAGTCACCGCTGAGGTATATCTACCCAATCGATGACAAGCATTTTTTTTTAAACGAATCTACAATTACTGTAATATCACATAATAAACACAAAAAATATTAGTCGAATTTAGAACCTACTTTTCATGTCGGTTCAAAACTGAAATGCTAGCTAAAGCCGCAGGAGTTATCAATAACTTATGAATACTGAAAACGAATAATCCCAATCCACGTCTATCAGTCCAATTAATACAGAGTAATCACTTTATTGCTTACAAGTAAATTAATCCTACCTAACATCAAACCCTAATTGGCATCTTATTACCTACTGTGGATTGAAACAAAGTATAGCGAACATTTAAGTCAATATTATTATAATTAATCACCCTTACGAGCTTAATACATTGTTTTGGGGTTATATTTCTGCTTGAAATGCTACGTTCTTATTTATTTATTTTATATAGTTAGGTAAATTACAAAATAAAATAAAGAAGAAACATGTACAAAACGCGGCCATATTGCACCTGGCATTCTCTTCCAGGCAACCTTTGATTCAATTGTTTTTTAAATTTAATTCAGTTTGTTTGAATTTAATTGGTATCTGCTTTATGTATGTGTTTAATTTTATTTTAAATCTTTTTTTTTACTTATGTTTTGATGTTTAAAGTAAAAAACAAACAAATCAGAGTTGATTTGTTTGTTTTATTATGGGTACATAAGTGAGTACCCATAATATAATGATTTGTTAAAATCATAATTTCAAATTCACTGGGTACATTTAAGCTGTTGCTAATAAACCAAAATTATAATATATATTATTGTATTGCATACTACTACAATAATGTTAATGTAACAAGGATTTAGGCTATTTATTATATATATATATGAAAGAAACAGTAAAATAATATTATTTTATTGGTAGACATTTTTGCGCAATAGTACTTCGTATTGCTGTAATATCTCGTCGGTTTTTCATTATAAAAACATCAAGGCTTTACAAGGCATACTTTTCAGATTTACGTGATTTTGTTCCAACATTTTTTTACTACGAAACTAGTCAATTCACTTTTTTCATAAAATAAACCATACATAACCAAATAATCTGGCTTAGCAATTTGTATTTTAACAGCGCAGTACCATATTCTTTTATTAAAATTTTAAAACTCTATAAAAACCGTTGTACCTACGACCAAAAATTTAAATAAAGTTTTTGCGCCAAAAATCTTATAGAATATATTAAAATTGTTGCCTGACTTTTAAGTGGTTTTAAAACATTGTAAAATCGTCTGACAAATTTAAATAACTTTTCAGCTGCGTTCAGTATTAATTCCAAGGTATTTAAGTTTTAATATACCACTTAACTTATAATAGGCATTCTCAACAGCAATCAAATTTCAACGCCCCTATTAATATTTCATCGAAGACACTACCGCAATCTAAAAAAAAGAATAGCAGTGTAAATCCAACTTCCGGGCCTGATGCCAAGTCTATTCGCATTGCAGAAAGATGAGCTATAAGATTGTAATGGAACAAGATATAGAAATGAACTGTAAAGTGAACATAGCTCTTGTTCCTTGGTTCGCCTCTTGTCTCGAGCATATATTCTCTGCAGGCTTTCGACGTTTATAGTGTATTTTATTGGACGTAAACGTTGCATAAACATATATTTGGTACAAAGTAGTTAGTACTCATTTCACTGTGATAACTGATAGGAATTATATTAAGGTCATTTCACATTTATCTTATTTAAATGATAAGCCCTTCGCAAAATGTACATTATTTAAAAAAAGTATTTTTGATGTCACTCGTACTTTTAATCCAAATGTCTGACGTAATTAAATATGTAATTTATTTTACTTGTTACATTTTCATGGTAATACAGTCAAAGATATCACCGTTCCCAGAATCAACATTTAACGTAATGAATCTTAAGAACTTTGTACGTGTGGTTAGTCGAAAACTTTGGACTCAATCCTCAAGGTTTGTTATAAATTTGTATGATACCTTCTCTGAAATAGTATAGAGATTTTTTTTTTATTTTACGTAGATCGCTTTATGTACATTTTTAATGGCCAAGGGTTCGAAATTTTAACTGTAAAATATCTTTGTTATGTAGTCTAAGCCTAAACAGACCTTCTTATACCGTTACTATAATTAAGTAAGTTGTAATTAGTTCTCTGTCATCTTCAGCATTATTTCCAAGTTTATGAAGGTAGAAAACTTAACTCAAAAGATAATTTTATATTCGATTTAACAACTCCAAGGAATTGAACCAATTAGTATTATACCAATTTTCACGTAACAATGTTTGACAGAGGAATTATAATTACAGCCGAAAACCTTCCGCAAAATGTCCTTAGGAAATTTCAAATTACATCACACAACTTTACCTTAAAGACGGCAGACTAAATCAATAAGTTTAATTTCTCTTTCAAAGTTATATTCTTCATTTTCTGAATTTGTGAATAATTACAGGGACTAACTTTGCAAACGTGACCGGTTTGCAAGGTAACATAGTAAATGTGATATCATTATATTTTACAATTTCGACAAAGTAATTTTCTGAAAGTAGCTGTCGTTTTCCAAGCCATCATTGGCATTTACGTCTCATAATTAATGTATTCCAGGTAATGCGCGCGGCGTGACCACTCAATTTTTTTGTGGACTGTCTATAAATTCCCAGAACCTAGTAATTGGGTAGTTTCATAATTGAAACGGACGACCAAACCGGAATTTTCAAAGCTTTTGGTTGACGCTTGTTATCAAAATGTTGATGATTTATTCCTTTATCAATCTTCTTTGTTTATGGCAACAGAATATATTAAAATACTTACACTAAAAATATAATAAATGATTCACATATTAAATAACGAACTTACCATAAAAATTATGGATGAAATTTACCTAACTATTTCAATAACAACATTAATTTCACCGACATTTTCGACTAGCGGAGTTGAAAATCCATGATTAAACTAATTATGCACATGCAAATATATTCGAATAAGTCATCTCTGCTTTATTTAATTATGCATCTCATCATAAATGATGCATTAAATAGCTACAGGCATTTCAGTTGCATATAATAATATCATAAATACATCAATGGCGTGCCATTGCGCACGACTACACTCGTTGCAACAATCTCGACGCTTTAATTGGAATGTCAAATTGTAACCATATTAATCCGGTAAAAAATATACAACTGAAGAGATTTATTACTGGAGTAGTCCCTTTATTATGTTTTTAATTGAATTTATACACGTGTATATTTTTTAAATTATGTATCCAATTCAGGTGTACCATATTATAATCTTGTATGAAGCAATCTTAGAATTTAAAAGTTATATATTTTTCCAGACTGTATTCCTTGATAAAATATATATTTTTTTACAGCTTTCAGCCCCTTACTTTAAAAATTTCATACTATGATCAAATAATGCCACTGACAAAAACCAATCAAAATAATACCATCGTTTAATTCGAAAGTGTCACTTCGCGCTGAAAAAGAAAACTCGAAACTTAATGTCAACAAAGTGAAAAAAATAATTGCCTGTCAAAAATCAGTAAATAACTTAGCTGGACTGTGTATACAAAAGTTGTATGGCTCATAACGACAGTATGTGAGAAGTTGCACTGAACGCAGAGATACAGATGCGACCGACTTGTGCGGTGACGTCCACCACCGGCCGAGCTTACTAATTAAATGCGTAATAACGTGCTCTGTGCATTGTACAGTTATTTCAGAATTATATTCACATGTTACCGCTTTTGTACTCCCACAAGCCCCTCATGAATATGTAATATAGTATATGTCTATTTAGTAGGTAATCATCGTTAAATATAGGCCATGATTAATATTATCGAGATGAATTTACATCATCATCATCATATCAGCCTGTTGCAGTCCACTGCTGGACATAGGCCTCCCCCAAGGAACGCCACAGCGCACGATCTCCCGCCCTTTGCATCCAGTCACTGCCAGCTGCCTTCTTCAGGTCATCGGTCCATCTAGCAGGGGGGCGTCCTGCACTACGTTTGAATTTACATACAAAATTAAAAGTAAAACAAATAATACCCAAATCTAGATTCATGCTAATGAAATTTTCTGATAGGTTATTAATGAGATTCTGACCTCTTAATTGTACATATCAAAACATTTAATTTTGATGACAGAAACAGTTTTATGTTATACCTACCTACATAGAACATCAAAACAAATTATTATTTGTAAAGACGAAAATCTGCATCAAATTTGTAACAAGCTCGAGGCTCCTTTAAAACTGGAGACAATGTTGTTATGTGGAAACAATGTAAGGCTACATCTAAGCAGGTCCTTTAAGTAAAAGCCATTAATTAAATAGCGTTAGGTTGACAGTTGAATGCCGCCTCTCGGTATAAATAGATGTAATCACCGATTTGCAACCTCTTTGACGAGCTGTTTACTTTGAACCGGAGATGACACAATCGCTTTATCCTGAATAGCGTAGGAAAATGAAACCTCTGCTCATCAGCTAATTTTGTTTAGATTGTAAACAAATTGTAGACACAAATTCTTAGGTACTTACTATATCGACACACTACACGATATATATTTTTTTAAATAGCAAGAATATTGTGGCGAAATACGGAGAGGTCAATCAGATTAAAATCGCCGTGCTGTGTCTGTCACTTTCGGGTGAGAAATAGTCATGTAGAAATTTAAGAAAGTGTTAAGTTAATTTACGTATCCGTTTTCGGGGGTATGTCAGCCATTTTAATCTGTCTCTCACTTCTCTCAAGTCATCAAGTCGTTTTAATCGAAAAAGCTTATTAATGTACTTTATCTATATTTATATAATTTTTTAGTATCTGTAATTTTTCAACTGTAATATAGGATGTATGGGTATCTCATTGAGTGGCTTGAACTTATTAACACAGTTGATTGCCGTAGCAAATTGGATGGGGACTGCATACGCACCGTTCGGCGCCAAACCAATACAGCTGTAGTACGTATTACATAAGTATGTTTGACCTGCCGTGCTATTCTGCAGGGCTCGGAACCGTTATTTAAAATAACGTTTTTAAAACGGTTTCAACAGTTCTTTGAACAACATTTTGTTCGGAACGAAAACGAAATGAGAACAAAAAAAGATTTTTAAAAAACCGGTTTATTCCGCAGGACACAGCCGCATGTAGTGTGCAGCGAAAAGCATGAACTTGTTGGGTTCTGTAGGGTATGTTTAAATTTCGATAAATTATTCATTCCGATGCGGTCGCGCATTGATTAAGGTTGTGTGTGTTGCGACTTGCGAGTAATTAGGTAGTTTGCAATATGGTGTTCTAGCATATGCACCACGACAAAATTTTGTCGACACTTTTCTCTCGTCAGCGTGATGTCTTTCCCACTCACACGGCACTGACATCGCGAGACGAGCGTCGACGAATAGCCGTGGTGCGCATGCTAGGCTGGCTGGTGCTCTGCCGTGGTAATTGAGACTATTTGAGACAACCGACAGAAATTCCCGCCTAAAGTTTTACACAATTAACAATTTTTGGCGTCACCGTCACAAAATCTATAGGAGATTTCATTATACTAGCTATTTACGGTCTTCTTCTTCTTCGGATCTTTTCATACACTGTGCAGTCGCGATAGAAACGAGGAGTAACTACACATCTGGGACAGCCCAAGAGGCTGGACGATCACACAAACGATGTTCTTAAGTAAATGCAGCAGTAACAAACTAAAACACGTTCACGTACCTTGGTCTGCTATTTCTGCTGCCGATGATCCGCCTGCGCTATGATTGATTTCTGATGATGACCACAGTTGATTGCTGAAGGTCACGAGCTGCTCGGAATAGGGATTTCCAGCAGAATATCGGTCGAGTTGACGCGTTTAAAGGGTTTTTTCTTGAGAGAGATCGCGAAGTGCGCGCGCGTGCAAGATGGTAAGAAAAGATTGTCGATAGGGGGGGGGGGGGCGGTTTGTCCATTAACGGTAGTGACGTCATGACAGATGCAACAGTAGCACCAATCGGATAACGAGTACGGCACGTATTACAACTGTCAAAACAGTTGTGATTGCCACTGCTGAAAATCGATAAGAACATCGTGTGTTGCCCGTGGTGAAATTTAAACGTTCTTATTTTAGTAATTTGTATGATGACGAAACATCCCGCCCACCAAAATACCTATGGTATTTTCGAAAATACGAACTATAAATAGAAAAGTTAGGAAGAAAACGTTAAACCTTAATAGTTACTGAACTACGAATCCAGTCAACCTAACCTACGATGCTTATGCGATATTAAGTTAAATAATACGTTAATCCTCTATAGGTAGAGGACAGAGTTTCGAGTCGCTTAACAGAATTGCTAGTAGCGGTCTTAAGAATTGCAACCCTAACTTCTCCGTCAGCGCCAGGAAGAAGATCAGTAACCCTACCAAGTGTCCATGCAAGAGGAGGTCGATTGTCATCCTTGATGATCACAAGCGAGCCCAACCCTAATGGTCTTGAGTTCTTGGTCCATTTGGCGCGTTGAGTGAGTGAATTTAAGTACTCGTGTTTCCATCTTGACCATAAACTTTGTTGAAAAGCTTGCAACAACTGCCACCGATGAAGACGATGAATATTGACGTTGGAATAATCATCATCGGGGACAGCGGTCAAAGGCTCCAATGTAAGGAAATGACCCGGTGTTAACGCTGACAAGTCATTAGGGTCCGAACTAACAGGGCACATGGGCCGTAAATTTAAAACCGCCTCGATTTGTACGAATAATGTAGTAAGTTCTTCAACTGTTAGAACCCAATCACCGACTATGCGATACAAATGTTGCTTTGCGGCTTTGATTTTTTCTAACGATGAAAAACGATTTAATAAGTTATCGATAATTGAAAAATCTTTTTCCCGAGGATGCACAGTTGATACTAACACAGGAGATTTACGAGTCTCGGCCTCAACAACTTTCTGCTCGTCATTATCAACGCTGTCAATACAAGATGGCCATGACTCATGCGGCTCGGGTAACCATCGTGGCCCCGCCCACCATAATGAACGAAACGTTGTGAAGAAGTTCACTTGGAAATTGGCCTCGCGAACAAACATCTGCAGGATTGTCTGCAGAGGACACGTGATGCCAATATTCAATAGCTGTTATTTCTTGAATGTGACTCACGCGATTGGCAACGAAAGTAGACCAACGACATGAGGGTGAACGCAACCCAGAGAGTGTAACACTGGAATCGGACCACAAAAAGACAGCTGAAATAGGATTACGAGACCGATAAGTTTCTGTAAAGAATTTGTACAGATCTGAAAGCAAAACTGCGGCGCAGAGTTCTAGACGTGGCAATGAGGTACGTTTTAATGGTACCACGCGAGCTTTCGAACAAACGAAATGAACGTAAGAATTGTTATCTACGTCTGTTACTCGTAAATAAATGACCGCGCCATATGCAGTTTCCGAACTGTCGCAGAATCCGTGTAGCTCGTAGGATTGTGAATCAGTACAAGTGACTCTACGCGAAATTTTTAGATGTTGCAACTGAGAAAGTTGATCCTGATATTGTTTCCATGTACTGACGACCTCGTCAGGGGGAACGTCATCCCACCCGGCACCGATAATCCAAAGCTTTTGGATTAAGCTTTTAACATGAATTGTCAGGGGGGATAAGAATCTTAACGGGTCGAAGATTCTAGCGAGTTCACTAAGAATAGACCGTTTGGTACATGGCCGATGTGAAGATACAACTTCAAAAAGAAACGAATCAGTTGAGGGATCCCATTTGAGTCCCAAGACTTTGAATGAAGCCGGTTCAGCTTTATCTAACGATACAGAATCAGTCAGGCAATCTTCAGGTTGAAGATCCGATAAAAGACCGATTATTGTAGAGCTTCTCTATAAACAACATTTGACGTTAAATTATTTTCAGGTAACAAAATATACTTATGGTCGGGAGCCCCGACCCGTGATAGGGCAACGTAAAGTTGCCCATGCGTAAAACATTATTTTCGTAAATCAATTCCTACAAATTTTTCGCCATAACTTCAAAACCAAACGTCCATTTCAAAGACCAAATATTATCTACTTAAACTGTACTTAGTGATTAAATAATTTATTTTGATAAGGATTATAATAATTATAATAATAATAATTAAGCCATTTATTCCATATTTCTGAGTTACATTTAAAATGTTAGTAAGTTTGTTAAAATTATGTTAGTAAATTTTTTATCTTTAATTATAATTATTTTTGATTTAAATATGGATCCCTGTTAGGGTAAAGGCCTCCTCCATCTTTTTCCATAATTCCCTATCCTTGCCAGAATTCATCCATTCCTTTCCTGCTACTTGAATGATATCATCAGCCCACCGTGTCATTGGCCTGCCAACATTTCTTTTTCCTATTGGGCCTTTCCATCGTGTTGTTTCAATAGTCCATCTTTTGTCTGTATATCGGGAGATGTGCCCGGCCCACTTCCATTTAAGAGTGAGTGCATGGATTAGAGCGTCGGTAATTTTAGTTTTTTGCCTGATGGTTACATTCTTGATCTTTTGAATTTTTCTTATCTTTAGCATGCTCCTTTCCATTGCTGTTTGAGTCCATTTAATGTGTTGTTTTACTTTGTTTGTGAATATCCAGGTTTGGCAGCCGTAGAGTAAGCATGGTAAAAGACATGTATCGAAAACAACTTTTTTTAAATGCTGACTGTAGTTTCCTTTTAGGACTTCTTTCAGTGACCAAAATTTGTTCCATGTTATGTTGATTCTTCTTGTTATTTCCTCTTCATTGTTGTACTTGTTAAATGATACTTGTTTTCCCAAATATATATAATTGTTGACGTATTCTATGTTGTTTCCTTTTATTTCAATGTACCTTTTATGACTGTTAGTCATTATCTTTGTTTTGTTTACATTCATTTCTAAGCCAATGCTATAGCTTTCATCATCAAGGGATCTCATCATTTCTTCTAGATCTTTAAAGGTTTCAGAAATTATGACTATGTCGTCCGCAAACCTTAGATGGTTTATATAACATCCGTTAATTAGCACTCCTTTGTTTGACCAGTCTAATTTCCGAAATATATTTTCGAGCACAGCGATGAAAAGTTTCGGTGACAGACGGTCTCCCTGTCTGACTCCTCTTTCTATGCTTATAACTTCTCCTCTGTTTCCTAGTTTTACTTTACTCGTACTGTTTGCATATATAAATTTTAAGATGTTAATATATTTTTGTTTAATGTTTGAACATCGTAGTGCATTCCATATTGAGCAGTGGCTGATGCTGTCAAAGGCTTTGCTATAATCAATGAAGGCCAGATACAGAGGTCTGTTAAACTCTCGGTATTTTTCAATAATTTGTTCTAGTGTATGTATATGGTCCATTGTGCTAAATCCCGACCGGAAGCCTGCTTGCTCTCTTGGCTGCTGCTGATCAATATCCTGTGATAATCTTTCTAGAAGTAGAGATGAAAACAATTTGTATATGCTTGCTAGTAGGCTAATGGGTCTATAGTTCCCTATGTCCAAGGGGTTACCTTTTTTGTAAAGCAAAATTATATCTGATGTGCACCATTGTTCAGGTACAGTTTCTGTTTCCAACACCATATTATATAAATGTAACAGATAGTGAATCAGAATAGGTGCTCCTATTTTATGAACTTCATTACATAGCCCATCTGAGCCAGGGCTCTTCTCAGATTTTAACCGCTTTATGTGTTTGTAGATTTCTACGTCTTCAAATGGCTTAACATGGTCCTGATCAGTTTCATCTCCGATTCTTGATTGTATTTCAATGTCACGGTTATTTCTCTTCTGGTATAAATTCTTGTAGAAATTAGTTGCAAGGTGTATTATGTCTTTTCTTGATTTTGTTTCGGTTGACTTTTGTTCCAGTTTTTGTATCCAAGTTTTATGTGTTATTAATTCTTTGTATGCTCTTTTGGCACTTCTAAAGTTTTTTATGTTTCTTGTAATGATTTCTTGTCTGTGGTTTCTGTAATCCCTCTTGATTGATTTATTGGTTTCTTTATATATTCTGCTAAGTTCATTTTTCATGTCTTTTGTTTATTATTTGTGCGTATTAGTTCAGTGCGTCTTTTTATTAGTTGGTCTGTGTCTTTACTAAATATTTTTTGCCGTTCTTTTTGGGTTCTATTTTTTGACATCAGACTGTCCGTTAAGACCTTTTCCAAGAAGTTATAATAGGTTTGGATGTCGCTTGAGACTGCTTCTTTGCCCTTCATATGTATGTTTAGATTTTCGATGTATGTTTTGATTTCGACTTCTGTTTTCGGAATATTAAGTGGTGTTACGAAGTTTTTTCTACACTTTATTGGGCGACTTAGTAGTAGTGTTGCTCGCAGTGGTCTATGATCAGAAGGAAATTGTATGTTGTTAAGTATTTCAACATTAAGGATTATAGCATGAGTAAAATAAATGCGTTTAAATGTAGTCAAAAAAATTTCAACCTAAAAAAAATGGTTGTTGTGCCTCACTCGACATAGATAGGTATAGTGTGTCGCGGACTTTTTTGTAGATATTTATAAGATCTACAATTAATTAGAACATTTTATGGTTCTATCTTTTATAGTTTAGGCAGCGTACGCAAAATAAGTAACTTTTCTGGTTGATTTTTTACACCTTGTGTCCGAAAAACCCAAATATCTTGCGGAACCTTATTTTTTTCCAAAATAAAATTTAGCCTATGTTACTCGTGGATAATGCAGCTTTCGACTGGTGAAAGAATTTTTAAAATCGGTCCAGTAGTTTTTGAGCCTATTCATTACAAACAAACAAAGTTTTCCTCTTTATAATATTAGTGTGGATAGTGTGGATTAGTGTGGATATAGGGTCTACTTGCGTTAACGAAACGACGAAACTTAGCCGAGCGGCCGTCAAATACCAACTGAATTAAAATCGTGATATTCTTATTTTTGTATCGAAGTTTCGTTGTTTCGAACGAAGGACCCAATAAAATAGAAAAACCGGTTAAAAACGTTTTATTAACCGAGAACAATTCCAATGTTATTGTTCGAACGGAACGCTTATTATAACGTTCCGTTCGAACGTAACCGAAACAAACTGGTTTTTAGGTATTTAAGACGAAACCGTTTCGAAAAATATACCGGTATCCGAGCCCTGCTATTCTGTAACATTATTTTCATGTCTCGACAGCGGAATCCGCGCTGAATCCGCGGTGAGATGTCAAATACGTATTCTCGAATTTGAATTCTAAATCAAGGCCAATTGGGTTCACTTTTGAAGTGAGCTTTATTGTCACTTCACTCTCACCTGTCACCGAAATTATTAACAGAATAGACATACAGGTGACTAAAGTAGTTGTTCTGCTAAACCTTGTTAAGACATTATTTCTTAAATTCCTGGTAAATTTGGTTGGAATTGATTTAAAGGTGTTTTTTTTATTTTACCAAAAAACTGCTATGCCAAATAAATAATTGACAAACGTTAGTTGTAGCTGGCTACAATAATTGTAAATTCAATAAAACGAAAATAAATTTAGGAGAGCTGGTTTTCAGGTGACATGGGATAAAGTTAAATGACAGGACAAGGGTTGGCCTTTGCCCCTCAGTGGGACCAGCTATAAGAACTAGCATTACCCGTTATACCCGCTTAGTTATCATTTCCATCGAAGAATCGGATTAAAAAAGTGCGAAATCCAGGCTTTTAAGTTATCAGTGTTCCAAACGTCAACAATCATTCAATTGGTATTGCTTAGAAAACCCGTACAAACTTTCACGTTTATAATATTACTAGGATATTATAATTCAGCGAGAATACCACATTAGCGCGTAACACGCTAGACATGTGGCGTGAATGTGATATCCCGTGCTCCGAGTTCGCTAAGCGTCCACGTTGGTAAACTTGCGAGGAACGCTAGCGTAGAATGCTGAAGGCATCTTGGTTGGCTGTTAGCTCGAGACTGTTCGGGTTCGAGGCTAGTGACGGCTAGTTTCTACATAATATACTGTCGTTATTTATAAAACAACATAATTGTGATATATTACATAGGTGTTATTTGCACAATCGAAGAGAGATTTTGCGAGGCGTCTTTTATGTTTAATGGGTAAGATATATTTATAAAGGTTTATTTATTTATTTATTTAAACTTTATGCAACACATGTGTATATAGGCGGACTTAATGCCACAGGCATTCTTTCCAGTCAACAGGTTTCTTCTCACGCTTGTACTCCTAGTTCCTCAGACTGAAAAGTTTATATTTCGACATTACCTTAATAACTTAAATTTTAAAAATAATGAACTTTTTATATTTCATCGTAATTAAATATTAGTTCAATAGTTGGCTTTCGTTCTTTGTATGGTCTATTAAGAAATCAAAAGGCATAGTTACAGTAAACCTCAGCTTAAAACAGCTAAATAATCTCCACAGATATTGAAATTAAACAAAAAGATGTAACATAATTATTATGCTTTTTTTGACGACCTCCGTGGTCGAGTGGCGTACGAACCGGTTTCAAGGTGTCGCTAGCTCTGAGGTTCCGGGTTCGATCCCCGGACGGGTCAATGTAGAAAATCACATTTGTACATTGTCTTGGGTCTGGGTGTTTGTGGTACCTTCGTTGTATCTGAATTTCATAACACAAGTGCTTTAGCAACTTACTTTGGGTTCAGAGCAATGTATGTGATGTTGTCCGCATTTATTTATTATGCTTTGTCCACATAACGCATGATAAAACAATAATCTGGTACAATGCTACTCGGGACGGATCACTGATGTTTTTGATAAATAATTCGATTTGATTGATTAAACGCGCAGTTATTTGTCGCATGTTAATGTCGAATAGTATCGCATATTATTATAATCATGTTAACTTAATTGAACAGTGACAATCAATTTCTGTGTATAACAAATTTATTCAAATCCCTGTATTTAAACGTTTGTTTTGAATGGAATGGTCGCTAGTGGAGCGGAACCTCAATGTATAGAATGCATCAAAGAGAATATTAAATTTTATATTTATGTGCTATTCAGTATAGTAGGTACATACAATTTACCATCAAAAAACATATATTAGTCACACGACGTATTTATGCGAAGAAAATTCACGTCAAAATTAAGTTAGACGGCCCTGTTGGTCTAGTGGTTAGTGACCCTGGCTGGTATTGGTCGTGGGTTCGATTCCCACCCAGGACAAATCTTTGTGTGATGAGCACGATCATTTGTTCTGTGCCTGGGTGTAATTTATGTATAATATGTATGTATTTAGAAATATATAAGTATGTTTATCAGTTGTCTGGTTACCATAACACAAGCTCTGCTTAGCTTGGGATCAGATAACCGTGTGTGAGTTGTCCCGGAATATTATTATATATATTATATTATATTAAAATGTAAACAATTCGACAAATATTTATATTATCTTCTGCAAAATAATTAAGCGGATTAATCATCACGACTCTACAACAAAGGTGGTTCTCACAGCTCATTGTTACCTTGTAATTTGGTAGTACTAGGCAGCGTCAGCAAACGTACGCAATTTCAATCAAGACAACCGCAAATCGATAATTTGGTGAGACTGCGGCTACAATAGACAATTTACTCCGAATTCTAACAAATTACTTCGGTTTTCCACAACAATGATGAGAAATACAATCAATACTCAGTCAAAGAATAGAACAGAACGCTAACAGTTGCGACACAGTTTTTTGTAACTAATGTGGCTGTTAACGCATAATTAATGTTACTTACTGGTTTTTGTTCCAATAAATGATTTTGATTTTGATTTTGAAAGAAACAAAATCAATCTATAACAATTACATTTTTTCGTTTGATACTCAAGCTGTTGTATGAATTAATAAATAAATATTGTTTTACAACATCACATACATTGCTCTGATCCCAATGTGTTATGGAATTCAGAGACAACGGAGGGTCGTCAAAAATCGAATTTAGTGTAAAGATGAAAAGTCATCAACTGCCTCGTTGGCCTAGTGGCGCTAAGCGCGACTGCTACGCTAGAGGTCTTGGGTTCGATTCCCAAGTCGACCAAGGTGTTATTGGGTTTTTCTATGAAATTCTCAGTAGCAGGTCGGAGTTTGGATTTGTGCCCGGTTAGTGGCAATATGCTCGCCCCCTATTACATGGGACCTAAACATCCCGGCGAACTGTGGGTGTACATTGGTACACTTCTGCCTAACACTTCGGGGATACAGGCGTGATGGTATGTTAGGTATGTTATGAAAAGTCATGGTTCTTCGTTACGAACTTTTGGTACTTACATGTCTACGTGAAAATAATTATACATTTCAAAATACAGTCAAACAGAAAGTAATTCAACAAGAGATTCCTTCTCCATTAATTCTCCTTAACTTTGAATCAAGTATAAGAACAAAATATAATTTGTCAAATCCTTTCAGAACTAACCTTCAGCAACTTCTTATAAATCTGAAATATGTTTTCCATATAACATAAATTATCTTCTTAAGCGTAAAATGAAAGAAGCAAGAGCATAAAATATGTCGTAAAACATGATTCACGTGTATTATGTTGGTACTTATTACGGACTTGATATTATGTTGTATTTTACGAGGCGTAAAATGAACTGTTACAATAGTACGATAAGTAAGGCGATTTTTAGTACCAACCTTATAAAACATTGAAGATAAGATTGAATTGTTAAGGGAGGTATAAAGTTACACAATTTCAAGAGTAGATAGTAGGTAGGTTCATAGCATGGCATGGCTTGACATTTTGAAAACACATATAATTTTCGATATTTGTTTGTTTTTCAGTTTTTGTGTGAGATTTTATAGGAAAATAAATCATTTGATCAGAATGTGGGACTAAGTTCAAAATGGGATATTCCAACTATGAAATTGGCGAACTTTTTGAAATTGAAATATCTGGAAAGTCGATTGTTATAACATTGATAACCATAAACCAAAAAAACAAACAAATAATAAAGCATCATAATAGTTTTTCCAATTTTTTTTATTTAATTACATGTACTCGCTTTCAATGCGTACTATTTACTTGAAATGGATATGTTAGTCAAGGATAAAGGAATTGTACCATATTAAGAAGAATTTCTAAACAAAAAATAAATGAAACTTCTAACTCCATACGTACCACTGCATACGTCGCCACATCGTAAAAAAAACAACGCAGCACATTTTTGACAAAGCGATAATTAGCAACAATTCATTGTAACATGTTCGCGTGTTACATGTAATGGGTTAACTTGCCTATTACAATCGTCATCACTAACAAAGGGTTAGCGGAGTCAATTAGCCATCGAAAATACCGCCCCGTGACATTTAGAGGCGCTGGGTGGGACTCTATTTGTCATTAATTTAGGGAATGAGGTGACAGAAACAGGGGCGCGGTTTGCGAACAAATTAATACCATTGTTATGGCTACGCGTTTCACAAATTATAATTATAGTCTACTTATATTAGAATGAGGTAGTTATACATTGAGGTCAAAAAATATGTACCTACACCTTAATTATATACCTAAGCAACTAGGTATCATAAGAATCTAAAATCGTCATGTAGAAACAATATAATTGTAAATTCCCGTACAGCGTATAAATAAACATGTTGGTAATCTGTCTTGTTAACTTAGCGGTTCAACGACTTGATTGCGCACAAGGTTGCAGATTCGAACCCTGTCTTGTATCAATATGACTTTTTCAAAGTTATTATGTATTTTCTAAATCATTTTCTAAATAATTTTCAAACACCACCGGAAATTAGTGAAGGAAAACATAGTGGGGAATCCTAGATTCCTAAAATTTGCTATATAGTATTGCCAACCCGCATGTGAGCAAGCGTAGTGACCAGTTGTCATATTTAACAAGCTGAGAATAAGATAATATAGGATTAAAAAAAAACCTTTTTTTTTTCTATTTACAACTTTTTGTGCAGCTTATTTATAGAATTCGTTTTCCGACATCAACAAATTAACCTCAAAAATGTATTTTCATTAAAACCAGCCCATTTCTAACGTGTATAACAACGTCTGTACACCAACGACAAATAACTTTGGTGGCTAAGCCATTTATGAGTGGTTGCCTTCCCTTTGTGTGTAGATATAAAGCAACCAGCTTGTTATAGCTTTGGTATTTGTAAAGTTGAATTGGGCTCTTGTCGCTGGTTCCCGTAACTCACTGATCAAAGCGCGACAACACAATATTGCTGCTTCGCACCGGTATTTCGCTGTTCCCAGCCTGGACAGCACATTTACCAACTGTATTTATCGCGTCACTATAATACTATCAAAGGTATAGCGTCCTGTTGCTTTAACACAAAGCAAACTTAGGATAGTGAATGTTTTCCAAAATGTTTAAAAGCTAGGGTTTGATTCAAGCTTCTAAAGTTACCAATTCCACACACACGAGTGATATATACTCAATAGTCTTCAGTATTCACGTAAACTTTGGTAAAACAATCCCTTTTAATAAAATTCTACAAAAGATCGGCATCCCTTGAACACTGTCCCACCAGCTATATTACAAATTCTGTGCACTCCAAACGCTCAAACATGACGGAAACGAACCTCAATAGGTAACAGTTATTCGTGAATATCGTTTGAGTTGCACGGTTCGTCAAACTGCACCTATACATCACAAAAAACAAAATTTTTGAAGCGAATTATGTTTTTTATTTATTTCAACTCCATCTACTACTCTGTTTACACTAAAAAAGCAAAAAACATTTACAGATTCTTTTTTTAAAGTATAGGTATATTTATGCCTACATTTGTATAAATTTTAATAAAAAAACAGGTTCAAATATAGAACGTGCGGTAACATTATTCCAGCCAGCAATAACACAAATACCTATCATATTACCTACATATGTATTGTGGAAATCACTCACAAACATTAATTAGCAAATTGGACCGAAATCAGTTGACAATTTATCATGCGGAATTTCAGACCACAATTGCAATTGCATCCGGGTGGCAAGTAAATAAAAGCCCACGGCTTCCGCCACCAAAACTGAATACAGAGGGGTGCGTTTTGGCACAAATTTTGCATAATAACCTTTGTGATGTTGGCTGCAGGGCGCGAAACTGCGAAATGTCGACAAATACTGCAACGTACGAGGTATTCAAGTTATTTTTATACCTTTAACCCTCTTACAGAGGCTACCGTTTTTGTAGTGGACTATTTTTATTATAACTTATAAAACGATGGGAAACGTTCGGACAAAATATAAAATAATATTAATCTTTTCACATTTGTGTCAAGCAAAGTAGAGTAGAGAAAATGGGAAAAGTGATTGAATCAGTATTTCATGAAAAAACAACTTCCATTATTTAGGTTTTAAATCGTAGAGAATATCACATTATTTATATTACATGAAAGAGAAAATAATGTTGTACGTCTAAGTTCTACGTATCTCTTGTAAATTTAATACGTTAATAGCAGTTTATCGTTTCAACCTTTTGAGTGAAATAAGACAGTAATTTCTACTGTACAAAACTTGTTAAAAGTGAAAAGATTTTAGATTCTATTAAATATAAAAAAAAACTTGAAATAAAACTACTTTTATGGATTTTATCGCGGTTTGTATATAGATTTTAGTTCCCGACGTTTCGACACCTTTGCAAAATCCGTAAAAGTAGTTTTATTTCAATGTCTAACATTCACAACTGCCTCGTTGGCCTAGTGGCGCTAAGCGCGACTGCTACGCTAGAGGTCTTGGGTTCGATTCCCAAGTCGACCAAGATGTTATTGGGTTTTTCTCAGTAGCAGGTCGGAGTTTGGATTTGTGCCCGGTTAGTGGCAATAGGCTCGCCCCCTATTACATGGGACTTAAACATACCGGCGAACTGTGGGTGTACATTGGTACACCTCTGCCTAACCCTTCGGGGATACAGGCGTGATGGTATGTTATGTTATGTTATGTTATGTCTAACATTCGCGTAAACCTCAATACTCAATATAAAAAAAAACTGTTTGCAAAAATCATTTATAATTTCTGCTATAAAGAGTGTTAGCAATGACTTTTTACTCCATTTTAATGGCTTAAATGTTCTTATATTATGCATATTTATGTGAACCAGTGTACTCCAACGTCTGCAGTCGAGAACATAAAAGAAATGGAACGAACGGAAACTTTAACACTAAATCTGAACGTACCTATTCTCGAATAGCAACTTCCAAACAATTTAAAAGATTTAATCCCGCCATAGGTACTTCTCATAAATGAAAAATTAGATTCACCTAAGCCTTAATCCCGGCTAACCCTGAGCAATTTATTAAAACTTCTTTATTTAATCTTGCAAGTTATAATTTTTGTGGAAAACTTCACAGAAACTTGAAGATAAAAGAAACAAAACAGCGGAAAGCTTTTCGGGCTGTTATCAAAGGCCATTATCCGTTGACCTGAAAAGTGGAATTATATTTTGTTTCTTCTATAAGGAGTAAATAAGTTAGCGGGAGCGGAGACGTAATTTAAAAGTTACCTTCAACTTGTCCTTCCTTCCAAGGCTCACTTATTAACTACCCACCTAAACAAGATTTAAAGCGGAAAAAACGCTAGTATCCTGTTTGATGGCTGAAAGTCGTTTGCATAAAAATGATGAGTAACCGCGCGACTACTGAAAAACCTACCTGCCTTACGAGGCTTAAGAAATACACCTTTAATAAGTACTTACGCACATTTTGTCTACTTGCTTTTATATAATATATATTTTTTCCCATTTTTCTGTCATCTTATTTTTTTCACTTGATAAATATTACAAACAATTGAGAGGAAAACTAAACATTAAACATTGTGTAATAGTCAAAATCATTTTTAGTAAGTAAATCAAGCTTATAATCCGCCCACACTCGGTGCAATTATACAAATTCCAATATCAAAGGTATGCGCTTTAAAGCGAAACCTTCGTAGTTAATTTACAAATACTCAAGGAAATTACAGTAATTAAGTCATACACGCAAAAATGCTTCATTACCATATAAAAAGGAAATACCAAATGAATGGAAATAATCGTAACCTGAGCAGCGTTAAACCTGTTTTACGATACTTCAAGATTCCAGATTTTTATTCACGATTCGAATACGGTTTTTTTTAGAAATAGTAAGCATATTGTTTCCAGCTATCTATAATACCTACTTATATTTTACACAACCTGTAGCTTTTAAAATAATTTAATAGGTTCTAATATGACGGGCCTGTTGGTCTAGTGGTTAGTGACCCTGACTGCTATACCGGAGGTCGTGGGTTCGATTCCCACCCAGGACAAACGTTTGTGTGATGAGCACGATCATTTGTTCTGGTTGTCTGGGTGTAATTTATCTATAATATGTATGTATTTAGAAATATATAAGTATGTTTATCAGTTGTCTGGTTACCATAACACACGATCTAATTAGCTTGGGATCAGATAACCGTGTGTGAGTTGTCCCGGAATATTATTATTATTATATGCCAAACAACAATTTTCAGAAAATACAATAAACTGAGTACCTGTCGGAACAAAACGAAAAAGCTATTACTAGCTTCTGTAAGTTTTACAAGGAACTAGGTAC
Source organism: Autographa pulchrina (assembly GCA_905475315.1). Lineage (NCBI taxonomy): Eukaryota > Metazoa > Arthropoda > Insecta > Lepidoptera > Noctuidae > Autographa > Autographa pulchrina. The sequence goes on from FR997768.1 coordinate 6,922,980, forward strand.
CTACATTAATTATTTACAAAAAACGTTAATTAAACGAAGGCACTCATAAATATCATACAACTAGCAATAAATACCAAGATAATCACAAAAAGACGACCCCCAAGGTAATTTGCCCACAAAATGACAAACACACTTTTTTACAAATTACAAAACTTTTTACTTTTTTATTTATTTTGTAACAATGGTTATTCTGATCGCCATTTGTTTTTTTGCAAAATTCGAGTTTATTTTTTATTTTGTTTGTTGTTTATTGTTTTATTAATCAGTTAAGCTGTTCGCAATTTAATTAAAATCTTTAGATTACCATCAACGGTAAATAAGCTATAATAGTGGTGTGGCTTAGATGGCAGTCATACTGCTGAAATTATTCGGTAGCTGGATTTGGCAGTAGGCCGAGACTCAGTCGTGATAGAAAAAAGTACATTATCATGCTAATTTGAGAACCTATGTTCTAGCCTGCACTGTATGACTCAACTATGATGCTCTATTCAATAAAAATGTACTCCTTTCTTGAGAGATTCTTATGGGTCTATATAAGGTGCTATAAAAATATCTGCCACGGCTTTAATGGGAGGTAGTATTGTGTTTATAGATTACAATAGTGAAGAACTTTCGTACCCCGGAACAGTTAATTAAATTTGAGAACATAAAATAGTTAAATTAACATTGACTCTATTCTGCGTAACGTGGTTCACAAATTACGCGCAATGTGACGCTTCGTCAATGAAAACAACTGCTATCTCTTTCCATCTTTTCTGTGAATGAAAACTGTAATCAGCTGACTAGTTCGTCACTACATAATCTACTAGGTACGCAATAATACGCAGGCATACATGATACAAGTGTTTTAAAAGTGCAACTACTTACCTACCAGCTACAGCATTCTTCAAAAAAAACTGACGTAGGTAAATAAGATGATAAACTTGTGTGACTGTCAAGTTAGTGTAAGAATCGCATTTTTTTTTCGTATTATTTATAAACAGTAGTTATTGAAATAAAACTACTTTTTACGGATGTTGTCGCGGTTTTATTAAAAGTCCGTAAAAAAGTAGTTTTATTTCAATGTCTAACATTCGCGTAAATCTAAGAAACCAAACAGTAGGTACTTAGATTAATATCGAATAACGATAAATTACAGTAACTTGGCGTGTTTAAAAGGTAATCATTTTATTTACAACGATTGCACCGTATTTACAGTTATTTACTCACTCCCTACCTAGTACCTACTTATCTACACTGCATATGCACACAGATGAAGGCACGCTTGCATACATGTCTCTTCACTTTATTTAATGTGTCCGTTTCACTTTTCACTTGCCTAAATGCGCGTTTGATGCGCCTTTTTAGTTCTACCACACTTCTTTCACCACACCAAGGTCTTTCACACGACCACACAAAAAAAAGTCTAGAGGGGTTAAATCCGGCGAGCGAGGAGGCCACGGCACTTGTGAAGTGGTAAGGATGGAGCCCTTCACGATTTAAAAGTCGCCACACGTAGTTGTCGCTCACGTCGAAGACTCGAGCAACATCCCTGGTGCTCACAAGAGGATGACACTGAAGCACTTCCTCTTCGAGTTCGGCCGAGTATGAAGGCCTGCCTGCGTCAACCGGAGGCGGGTCAAAGCGGCCGTGTTACACCGAGTTACACTCGCGGTAGCACAATACCATTTCAAGATATTCTTGATTGGAATACCGACGTCTGGGAGGCATTTTTAATAATAGCGCGCGCGATATTCCTGACGTTAATCGCTAGAACTAACTTCCGAATGCGCGGCCGGGGGGCGACTGGCGACCGGGCGGTCGGTTCACGGTTGGCCTTGGCGCGTGCGACGAACGTGCTAGTGCGGGTGAGGGTGGGGGCGCGCGGGGCTGTTGACGACCGAGCGGCCGGCGCGCACGGCGGCGGCGGCATCCTTTGATAGGAATGGCAACAGTGTATGAACGGCGGCGGCGCGGCGGCGCGGGGCGTTTTGCGAAATGTTTGAATTCGGTGCGGAGCGGCAACAGCTTATGACACTGGATGGTTTTATACTAATACATCAATTCAAATTTATACGTTATTTTTTTTGTATGAAAAAAAATATGATAAATAATCAATAATTTATCTTTACTATTGTAATCTATAAACACAATACTACCTCCCATTAAAGCCGAGGCAGTTGCTTTAATAGCACCTTATATACCTATAACAATTATTTAAAATTACAATAAGTTAAATTTTTCGTTTAGTTTTCATATTGCTTCTTTGGCATAAAGATTGTATTACATAATATACTGATATCAATAACTACTGCTGTAAAGGTAAAGGAAACAAAGTTATTCCTCGTAAATAAAAAAGTCCAAACAAAAAGTATAAAAAATAGTATGCATATGTTTTTCGAGGCGTCAACATCAGCGTGACACACATTATGACTAATGTTTAAAGGTTTTTAATATCCCGAAAGCTTTAATTAACAAAGAGTAACAAAACAAGAGGCACATTATTAATATCACGTATTTACATGACAACGAAATTAAAAACGAGCTCTCATTTCCGTTCCGTCCATTTGCTTAATGGACTTATATGGCACGGGGGACTTTCGCAACAACTTTCATCACACTAAAAGCACCGTACGGAAAATGCCCTCAGATTAATAAACCTCATAAAATTTTCTCTTCAACGTAAAGGTATGTGAAACTCGCAAATCAACTAGCAAACGAAACCGTGTAGCTTTGAAATTTCCAAATGTGAATTAAAGAAGTAACGAGATACATTATTAAATCAGACCCGATAGAGGTTGTGCCCAATAAGTGTAAACACAAAACGGTTACCGACGTAAAAGGTTACATAATTAATTTTGTAAAACAATTGCTACGTACCTATCGCATGTATAAATTATGCATAACTTACCCACATTAATCTTTTTAGGTAAAATTGTACAGCCCTCTAGGAATTATTTACTTAAGCATATTGGAGCGGGGGAATTAAAACTTTCATTATAAATTCACAATGTAGTATCGGTGGAGACCTTCTTAACTGTATGAGCGTAATGTTGTACGGATAGGGGAACATTTTGCGTTCTTATTTATGTGGAAGCTTTAGCATAGGCCTCGTGTAATTAACGACTGAAAAGTTTGGAATAAACTTTTATAGGCGCTTACTGGTATCTTTTTTTAATGTTTTTACATTGTGTATTTTTAAAAGGTAGGTTTGGACACGTAGATATTAGTAGCATATGCGTGGGAACACTCAATTCCATTTTCGATACTGATATTCAGCAGAACCCTTTTATTATTTTAGAAAATAAAGGCAGATGAAATTTTTCTTTACTACATTTTCGGAACTAGAATATATGACTTCAAAATATGAATTAGCATCACGTCAGAACCGAAAAACTTCAGTAAATTTAACTTATTATTATAATAAAAGTACGTCAGTTACAAAACAGAAATATATCATCAGTGCCACAAACAAAGTAGATACATAGCAGTAGGTACCAAGCCGCTCTAACCATATTGCAGGAAATGTTGTTGTTGAATCTCTTGAATCGTAAATAACAAATGGAAGAAAATAAAACTTTTCCGCCACATCATCCTGTTTATACCGAGATTGTAAGGTGAGGTACTCGTACACAGTTTATATAGCACACCTACTCGTAATCCCCGGGGCTCGCTTCTGTTTCAAACTGAACTGTCATTGTGAACAGTTAAAATTGAAGTTTCCCAAAAGAGATTATGCCGAATGAGATTCACATCTCGTTTCCGTCACGTACCAGGTACCTGTCTATCAAAGCTAAGGGTGTATCCCATCAAAGCGAATGAATAACGAACTTTAAAGTTCGAATTTAAGTTACACTACTTTGTTTAACTTGGATTTCAAAACTTTGGGATCTGAAATTTCTAATCCCCAGTGAGAGCGTGGTGATCAATGCTCGTGCCTTCTCTATATGGGAAGAGGCCTGTGCCCAGCAGTGGGACGTTTGTTATTATTTAGATTGTATCTCTTTAAGTTCACAGGTTATCCTCAGTATGAGAATACTCGGTCCTTTGGAACATGGAAGGCTTACATGGCTTATTCATATTATTATTATACTTTGTTTTATCTGCCTTCGAATTGAGAGCTAGAGTTTCTTATGTGAAAATAGTAGCCAGCACAGGTGCAGAGCAAAGTTGCGACGAGGTTCTCAGAAAACTGTGAACAGAGTAATTAGCAAAAGTAATAGTCTAATATCAAAAGTTTTGTGACCACACTTGCATAACTATATAATAAAGTATGTCACCACGTTACATTGTCTTACATTTTCTTTAGTATTAGTTTGAAACTTTTTCTAAATTTTATTCTTTGTTCCTTATTAGCTATTGTACAGTAAGTGACGATATTTAGTATCAGTTTCCAATAACAATTTTAGATTTACAATCTGAAACCGTAAAAACAAAACATTGGTCACCACCAGAATCTAATTAAAAAAAAACGCTTTAAAATACGGTGAAAAAAATGCGGATCTAATGTGGTCATATTTTCCTGACTAGCATATGTAGTTACTACTTTTGTCTCTCCTCAATCTTCTATTTAAGTGAAGTACCTTTACGTTGAAGGCTGTTAAATACACAAGTTGGCAGTAATGACGTTAACTAAGGGATTATTGAACTAATTGCCATGACCCGTCAGATTAACGTAGTTACAAGACGACACGTGTTATGCATCACTTAACTGTGCCTACCTTAAAATAATCTAACTGCATGTATTATGTATGTAGATTGTTAGGCTGTCTGGCAGGTAAAAATGTAGTTATTTTTTTATTTATTCGCCAACTTAATAACAATAAGATGTAATCGTTATTTTTCTGAATTACAAAAGTTGTGTGACATTAGATACGAGGATGGATTAAAAAGTATTCTCTCTCTCTCACTCATTTCTTGAAATCAAATTTCGTATAAGGCCAGACATACTCGTACATGTAATTTTACAACATACATGTATAACTGTGGAAGTCTGCCGTATTACGTACATTACAAAAGAAATGACAGCCATTATAGTTGTAACGTTTTTTTACATAACTAAGTACACAGCAGTAGTACCAACTAATACTACTAGTTAGGAAATAGACCAATATTTAGAAGTAAATAAATGCACCATAGTTGCTAAAATAAGCGTTATAAATAGTTAACTTTAATAGTTTCAGTAGTTTCTTCTATTACTCAAAACACTACTTATTATAACTAAGTACTGTAGTGGATTTATAACGAATCCGTCTCCTCAGCTATGCAGTCCTTGAAGCATCGCTAGAGTCAGTTGCTTCAGTAAATCTGGTGCCACTTGACCATCATCCCTGGGACGACGAGAAGCGCAATTTGCCTCTATTTTTAACAGCAGGAAGTACTACTATTTGCATAAACGTGCTCAACTAAAATATACCAGTTTATGTTTACTTTCTGTGCAGGATTGTTATAAATCTTACTTCATACGTTCATACAACTAAGGCATATGAATGTCTAATATTGAATTATCTTTATTAAAATATTTCAACTAGATAAAATTCCTAACTTTTTTTCGTAGAAAACAATCCAGACATACTTGTGAAGTAAGAAAATATTATGATATTTAAAATACATTGAGAAATCGTTAGGTATCTAATAAATTTATATTAAGTATCAAAATTTGACTATTTTATAGAAATTCCGATACAATAAACATACAAAAATAAATTAATAGGCACCTTATTAAAACTCAATTTCGAAGAAACAACAATTTTGAGAAAAGTTAACAGGAAAATCTATACCGAAATAACACAAGACATAAAATTTTGTTATACCTAAAATAATACGGCAGATAAAATAATATAAGGAATAAAGAAAAGGCGAAGCAATTTCATGAGATTATCAGACGATTCATTAAATTTAATCATAACAAGGATGCTTCCTCGTCCGCCGTCATTGTGACGTAATATTAATCTACAATCTTCAAGCGGCCCGGCCAGGGCTGTGATAGGCTCCTGACCACATCTAACAGTAATCCTTTGAAGTATTAAACTCCCACTTTAATATAACTTGAACAATGCGGCGACCCATGGCTCAGCACTAACAATAGCAAAGTTTTCATTCTAAGACTCCGTTTTATATCTGCACGGTCCCTTTTGTTATTCTCACGATACAGGGTGTGTTGGGTAAATGCGAAAACCCTTGTTATTACGACAACCTCACTAATTTTAGTGAAACACAATCGTCTGGTGAACATCTCAAATTATAATGATGTTTCGGAGCTAATTAAAAGATGTAATTACACTCTGTCTATACGAACAATTTTGGTTTTGTTCCCTTGTTTCACGAAGCCCTGTAGTGGCTGTATTGTTTAGTTGATAGCGTTAATTTGCAGAACAAAAATGGATTCTCCAATTATCTGTCGTGATGGAAATGCGAGTTCTAGCTCCAATTAAAAAACAATTGGTACTTAAGGTAGGTAGAGGGGATGTGGCCTGAGTGATTTGTTATTAGTAGGTACTATGAACAATCTGTGTTACCAATGTCTGTATGTATTCTAACGTTGAACTAAACTTGAACGAACTATATGTATAAAAAGTGAAGCTTTTAAGTAAAGATTTTAAAATAATCCGACATTTGCGCTTTACAATTAAAGATTTGCTGTATTTTTACAAAACGTTCAAAATAAGGCAAAGATTAAATTCGTTACTCCCTTGGCAAGTGATGGCGGAAAAGAGGTCAGTAATTTCTCTTTTTTTTTACTGACCTCTTTCTAAGGGAGCGTCCACATCTGACGAACGAGCATTACACGAGCAGCTCGCGAGCGGCTCGCGAACGGCTCGCGAGCTGCTCGTGTAATTCTCGTTCGTCAGATGTGGACGCACCCTTAGTGTTTCTAGAGTGTTCTTAGTGTTAAAACACTAATACAAATTCAAATCATTGCTTCCCAAACGAGCATTATAAAATATAATTGTTAGTTCTATTTATTTGCATTTCAATATAAGTCAAAACCGGTGGTAAACCGAGCCACAATTCCAACAAACATTTGCGGGATGATAAACACGATCTGTCTCGCATCACCATGTAAATGTATCTCGATGAAGCTAGTTACTAATACATGCAAAATACGTGTTTCATTAGAATCATTAGTGAATCACATCTATTAGCTCGGAACGAGATCTCGCGTCGAATACTGCCTTTGACAGACGTACCTAATTGGGACTGCAGTAACTAAGTATTGAACGGTGAATTATTAAAATAGGACATAATTATCTACCTTTAATAGCGAAGCCTATAATTGACTTTCGAAATAACAGTTATCAGTCCCAATTTGCAGCATATATTAAACTTAAAGTTTAATTTGCGAATCTTATAAGTTAATAATTCTTTATTTCATGTCATTCACTTGAAAACTAAGTATCGTACTTCGTAAGTATCGTCTCTTAAAGACTTCTTGCTATATGAGATAGTGTCATATGGCTATTCTCTGGTGTTTGCTCCTTCATTTGGCCAACCAACATTAACCGGGATACTATTTTCTTTTCACATCATTAAAAAACCGATGAAACAAAATAAGTCTGACTGCCACACCAAGAAATGATAATAATTAGGAAGTTAAGGGATTTCTTATATTCGATTTAAATATTCAACCTCTCATCTGAGAGCTAACCTTACCATTAAGGTCTTTTAGTACAGTTAAAGCTATAATACATACAAGCGTTAGTATTTACAAAACAAAACTAAACCTTACCAATATTTTAAAAACCTTAAAACAGATATAAACCTGCACAGAGCCGTCAAACAATTTAATACGATAACATGCAACCGCTTGCCTTTTTATGAAATCTTTAGTTTACAAAATCACTTCCAGCTGATACAGCCGTTAGCTCAAAGCGGAGATTACGTGGATCGAGCCCCATTGTCGAACGCACGCCTCAGATAACGTACCTAGTTAGAAGCCTTTGTAAGGCAATTGTCTTCTTATCGGGATCTGTACAGCTTCCTACCAACTACCAGAGAAACACTAAATAAAGAATATCGAAATTGTTGAAAATTTGGCGGTATTTTTACGTGGTGGATAATTAGGAATTAGGTAAATTGTAAACCGTTATCAAGGAACAAAAATGTATATACATATACTGTTTTGCGTATATACACAAACGCTGTAATCTTAAACATTAATTAATATAATTTAAATATAAAATTTAATCCGTGGTGCTTGGCAACTGGGAATCACTCAATTTCTGATTTCTTTATGCAGCCCATTCTTTTCATACCCCATATTTTCACTTTGTCTCCTACTAACAGTGGAGAGAAGTGGAAACTACTTTTCTTACTCCTATTTCAAAGGTATTCTGGTTAATTTCGTTCCGGGTTCTAAGACAATCAATGGGTTCCTTGGGACACACCCAGCTTAAGTTTTCAGTTGTATTCATTTAATCAAATACTAGGAAAGTTACTACCTCCAAACAATTATGTTTGTTACTCATGTTTTGTGTCGCTCTTACTATTATTCCTAGAAAACACTAACTACTTGGAGTACTTCAATTCTACACTCCTGTACAACTACACAAATAGGTTTCACCATAACAATATAAACCTGTGCTATGAAATATAAACATACGAATAAAACAACACACACTGATCTAATTAATTTCATCCTTTATTGGAAATAAAAAAGCTTCGCATTCACTTCACGCTTAGGTTATTAAAAATGGTGCGCAGCCGGCTCTTAATTTAATTTTATGCATATTTTACTATTGGATTTTTTATTTCAGCACGTGAATTGATATGATTGTAGGTTTTTTTGCCCGTAGACGGTAAGTGGAACAAAGTATGAAAACTTTAAAGTTAATTAAAATTACTGTTAATGAAAAAAGGACATACAGATAATTTTAAGCACATATTATTAGACTGGTCTAATCTAGTAAGATTTTATGTAAGATATCCATGAAAAGTTTTTAGTTTTGCGTATAACTTTAATAATACTTCCCTATAAATGTCCCACTACTGGGCACAAACATCTTCTCCTGTAGAAAAAGATTTATTGTGTGTTTTTTTTTCAAATTACTTTTAGATAGTTTACCGATAAATAGCTTACTATACGCTCCACTTGGTTATCACAGAAGCGTACAACGGATATTCCTTATAACACTACCTTACCATAATATTTAATTAGACGTGTCTATAACTTTACTCAAACTAAAGCCGACATTAGTCAAACCCTGATAAATGGTCACCGCGCTCCAACCCTGGATAGTGTAGGCAATTAAGGCTATAATGTTTACGTAGGTAGCTATTAGATTTAATGACTCGTGCAAAATTGATTTTATCACTTTATTTAAAGAGCTTTATCGGTCCGAGTTCTGAGATATTGTCGCCCCGAGTAATGTAGAGCTGAGCTATGTAGGCAGATAAAATGTGATGGAGTGTTCAGGAATATACTTAATATCTCTCTCTATTGGATCAGTCTTATTGCCCGCGTAGAGAGGACTGTTAGTGAGTTTACTTCCTTATTTATCTTATTAACTTCCTTGTCTTAATTAACTTTGAATCTTAAGGCTAGGTGTTGCTATGTGAAAAGGTGTATCCCACCAATTAGACGGCAATATTATCAGTTTCCTAATTAATTGTTCTCATACACAAAACAAAGTAAGGAAACTTTCGAAACTCTTCGTACTTTGTCTATCTACACTAATATTATAAAGAGGAAAACTTTGTTTGTTTGTAATGAATAGGCTCAAAAACTACTGGACCGATTTTAAAAATTCTTTCACCATTCGAAAGCTACATTATCCACGAGTAACATAGGCTAAATTTTATTTTGGAAAAATCCAAAATAAATCCAATGGTCCACGCGGGCGGAGCCGCGGGCGACCGCTAGTTAAAAATATAAGTAGATACTTAAATCTCCCTAATGACTTACAAAATATATAAAAACAATAAAATCATGCCATAACAGCCTCGTAAGAGTGACGAATGTACTCACCTAAAAAATTTACGAATAAAGAACAAAGAATAAAATAATAACTCTTAGTAAGTTGCCGTAAAAGAAAGTCTCAAGAATTTTCGTCTACAAAACTTGGACGAATCCAATTTCTGTACTGTTTTGGGTCGTAATTCTTGTTATATCAAATTAAAACAGCTATAATTGCATAATTAATGGCCATTATAAAAAAGTTTTTTCTAAATCATTACTTTCAACGTGGCACAACACTAAAAAATACCTACACCACAAAGTTTTTTATTAACTCTACTATTTGTCATTGCGAAACCCAATTCAATATTTGTATTTAAAAGAGTTCTTATTGAATTCCAGTTAAGCCCGAGGCTAAACCGGCCTAAAAGTTTTTAATTAATCGAGATATAAATAGCCAAGTAGCTAATTCAATATGTAATCAACCTTAGTTCAAAATGTTTCCTTAATTCGTCCTGACGTAACAGTCGTGATTATGTAACAAACACATTCCGCGCTAACAGGACCTGTACCATGAACTCTTAAAGGAGTACTGTTGCTATTGTGGAAGCGAGACAGCGCACTACATTGCACGTAACAGCGTCTCGCTCTCTCAATGGTAAGAGTCTTGGCTTAGGAATGGTACCCGCACAGTAGTGAAATAGAAGAAAACATTCCAACACAATCGCGAACTAAAAATATTTATCAGATGTCAAGTCAATATGGAAATTTAACTAACGATTTGCCGTATGTCCCACGCACGGCACATCGTTGTAGGATGGCCCTTCCTTTGTACTAAAAAAGACTACTTAAAATGATTGTTGTCAGATATCACCTTAAAAAAATGATTATTTACTACATTTTTTACGGGAAAAAAAATCGCATTAGAACATAATACAATTTCTTAAACAGGTATACTAGGATATACTAGGGAAAAAGTATGAGGTGATGCGATGTCCATATCCATAAGTCAGATCAGGTGTACAAAAGGTACCTTATAATAAACTGCAACCACAATTCAGAAATAAAGTGTAATTCTGTTAATTATGACCAATTTTAATTAACACAATCCCGATACTTGTGATTAAAATTTAATTAGCAATTTACCATCTCCGACAGATCCACTTCAATTTATTTGCAGCATTTATTGGTGTGTGAAGACTGAGTATGGCTAAGTAGGTACAGTGTAAGTTTGCGGTACTCTTTTTATTTTTAAACAAGTAAATATCAATTTTATATGAACAGTATTTTTAGCCTTTTTTAATGAAACATTTAAAGCAAACACAGCTTTGTCGTGTGCTCTAAAAAAAGCTCTAGCAAATGCACAATAGAGGAATCACTATTTACGAAACCTGTCACGAACACACATGTTATCTAATTTGAACCTATTAAACTACATGAAAAATTGTTAAGTATGAACAAAACCGTATACCGGAATGTTTTTTGTAAGCCTTGTCAGTCTCATATTCACTTAACACAATACAACAACGCATGCGACTGAGTTTTCCGAATCCAAAACTATCAATAAAGCGTTCATTGTTATTGAAGTTTATTTTCGAGCAGATAGGTAATACACAAACGTGCTTGGTTATAAAACGGATTTGTTGCCAGCTATATCCGCTGTAAAGTGAATTATCCTGCACTGTTTTATGCGTAAAATTCGTTGTATATGTTTTAATTTGATGTACCTATGTAGTATGTTGAAAAGATTAATATCAAAACTAAATCTTCTTCTGCCTAGCCAATGCCCAAGCTATGTTGGGGTCTGCTCCCAATCTGACTGGACTTAGCGAAATACAGCGTTTTACGCATACCGATATAAACCGTAGGTAAGCTATTAAAACTGTTATTGATATCTTTTTGAATATAATATGAAAAATATCGATAACAGCTACTATATTTTCTTCTTTAAAGTCTCTTGGTGAATTATATGATAAGAAGATTGTATTAATAAGTAAAGTTTGTGTAGATCTTGTATAAATTAAAGTAGTTGTCCCCATGAGAAAGATGGCAACCTTAGCTTCTGCTCGGCTGAATGAATCGACAAACGCCCAACTTCTGAAACTTTGTCTAATTAGTCGCTAAACAAACAGGACACCGACATCGCGTTACTGGAAGAGCTCTGTGTTTATACGTTATTTAAGGTTTCTTTTACTTCAGTAACGTAATATTTTTAGACTAGTGAAGTGCGCTTTTTTGACTAGTGTTAAAAGGCTGGCAGAATCGTTCTTAAAAGAACCCTAGAATATAAAAATCAGATAAATAAGTCTGATTTAAATTCAGGATTGATTCTTGCAGTACTCGGGGATTATTTATTAAAAAAAGTAATTTTATTACGATAAAATTATTGATGAAAAAAGGCCTCGTAAAAAGATGTAAAATGAGCTGCAAATTTTTGTTACTTATCAAGTTTTTTTGTTACTTTTGCTAGACAACTTAACGCAAAAATTCAGTAAACTCTTTCTGATGAGCCAGCGAGTGTTTATGACCTACACTACGCTTGCGTTAGCTTTAAAGATAAGGCTTTAAACAACATAGTGAGGAGAAAAATGTAAGCTATTAATACTTGTCAAACTGTTAAGCTCATTATGGTATGGCACCCATAGAGTAACTATGTATAGATATATTTCGTAGCAGCTTTACTCTTTACTTCAAGTCCATTTTTCACATGAGTATCTAATCATAGTGTTTGATGTTTTCAATGTTTTCAATTTTCAATGAATTCTATTTAAAAGTGTCATATGGGTAACTACTATTCTTTAATTACTCATTAAAGTCAGTATTTACTTCACAAAAAAAGGTGTCACTTTTATTATAACGTTATATACGAATTCACAGAATCTATACACGTATATGCATTTACTTTTAACTTTAATAGGAGGCTACAGACAGTCTAGGAAATAAAAACGTTTTTCTAATGAACTGTTATGAGACAATTTGAAGTGAGCCTCCATGTTCCCGACGTTTAGTTCGCTCTATTTCTGTGAACCGCTCGGCGCGCTTCACCAAGTGGAAACCAATATTGCGTTGGGATTGGGAAACTTCCATATGAATGCTGTTTATTAAATTTATATCTCAAATTAACAATCAAATGAAATGTATTATGTAAGAAAATGGGTTAGCTGAGTATAGTTTGGCAGAGTTTATATTAAAGACGTGTATAAAGCCACTGGTATACACAATATACTATACACATATCCAGATACTTACCGTAAGTTTCTAGAAAGGTAATTAGTGCGAAAGCATTAATTTAGTACGTTAGTTGGCATAACGAGGCTAAAAGGTGAACCAGGTAATTAATGCTACAAAGGTATATAATTACATACGTATTACAACATTAAGGCTACAGTGGTGATCTAGGCAATATTTCGTGTTACATACCTACATAACACATAGCAAGCGATATTAGCCCTTATTGCATTTTATAAAGCGATTAGATTAGGATAAACTAGAGAGATGTCACTAGTCATGGCGCGTCTTGCGTTGCTCTTCCTAGAGATGTCTAATCACAGATATTTATTTCCTGTGTATAACTTTTTTATTTATTTAATAACACAAAATCATTTACAAAATGATGTGTGAACTCGACATTTGGGGAACATAACTTAAAAAGTTAATATTTTGCGTTAACAAGAAATGTAAAATCCTACATCATTAATTTTAATAATACATCATTTTCTTTGTAACAATTCATCCAATTATAGAACTTCGTTATATTTTATTTAATCTTTTGGACACGTTCCTTACCTACTTACTTTTAACTTTACCTACTTTTGTACACTGTCCAAAGTTTTCCATCATCTAAATTGGCTGGAAGAAGCTTCATACTACGAAATGTTAAAAGTATACATTCCGACTCCCTCTGAAACTACTTTTCGATATTTGAATTCGAGTAAAGTTAGCAAAGACATTGTTGGGAAATACATTGCACATTCTGTAAGCCTTTGACATTTAAAAGTCACACAATGACAATTTGCATAACTCGTATACTATTCCAAATAAATATTGGGCTTTCCTGATAGGTAGCTACCGGTCAATTTGCTTGAAATACTGTAAAGTGACTAGAAAATATTTTATATTGAAAAAAATATGCGAGTCTTCTTCTTCTTCTTCTTCTTTTCGTGTCGATGGTAGATTTACATTATATTACATTGGCCCAGTAAGCTGCGACATTAATGGCAGCTTCGTTAGCGTGCCTCAACTCATCCAAAGTGCAGATGTACGGACAATTTGGGCAGCTTAACAAATGGGTAAGTGCTGCTTGGGTTGCAGGAAGTCAGGTGGTGGTGGATAGTATTCTTCCCATATTTTAGTTCTTGCGTCAGTTGGTAGGTCTTGGATGGCCTGAGTACAACGAATGAAACTCTTACGACTTTTAAGTCTACCCGTGGTGGTTGTGCATTTGTACAGCGTGTGTCGTGGATCTCTTTCTTGACTCTGCTTTTCAAGGGCACACGCCGCTTCTCTTCGTGCAGGAGGTGGAGCAATACCGGCCAACGGATAAAGCTTATTGAGTGGGGTCGGTTTTAGACAGCCAGATATTACTCGGCAAGTCTCGTTCAGTGCAGTATCGATCTGTTTCGCATGAGCGGATCGGTGCCACACTGGGCACGCAAATTCGCCAGCGGAAAATCAAAGAGCCATACCCGTTGTTCGAAGAACATCTGGAGCAGCACCCCAGCTGGTGGAAATAAGGCGGCGTAGTAGGTTGTTCCGTGAGCCAACCTTCTGTTTGGTTTTGTAACAATGTGACTTGTAAGTAAGGGCTCTGTCCAGTGTCACACCCAGGTACCTAGGATTGGAGCAATGTTCGACTTGCGTCCCTCGCCAGGTAATGTTGAGCGGCCGGTTGGAGTGTTTATTGCGAAGATGGAAAGAGCATGACTGCGTTTTTGACGGGTTTGGCCGCAAAGCATTACTATCATAGTATTGACTTAGGGATTCAAGTGCCCGTGATAGTTTGTCTTCTATGTCCTCGAAAGTCGTCGATTGAACTGAGAGAGCCAGGTCATCTGCTTATAGGAATCGCTGAGTATGTGGGGGAGATGGCTGGTCGTTGGTGTAAATGTTAAAAAGTGTAGGCGCCAACACGCTTCCTTGTGGAAGGCCGTTCTTTTGTCGCCGCCACCTACTCTTGCCAGATTGGAAACATACCTGGAAACGACGGTTATGAAGGAGTTCGTTTAGGATATTAGTGAAACCTTGGTCATTAGTAAGGTTGCTAACTTTAACAAGCAGTCTCCTAATATTTATTGTGTCGTAAGCAGCGGAAAGGTCTACAAAGGCGACTCCCGTGATTTTCTTGGATTCATAGCCATCTTCAAGATATTGAGTTAGTCGAAGGACTTGACTTGTGCAGGACTTGCCCGGTCTGAATCCAGCCTGCTCAGGCTCGATGACTGCAGTTAGACGGTTCAATAACATTCTTTCAAACAGTTATATGCGAGTCAAATCATGGTGAGCCAATTCGCGGAACACCTTTTACTTAAACCAGTTAACGCATATTTATTCACCTGCTGATTAATTAATACATTTAACTTTAATAAAAATGATTAATTTCCCGGTCAAAGAAAAACATAAAACGGCAACCTCGTATTAATTTGTTTTAATGAAATTCGAGGGACGAGAAATTCCCTTGTTTACGACTTACAAATTACAACCCTTACAAGTTGCGGTAACTTAATAGTGCAATAAGCAATATACTCTCAACTATGGCTATCTCATGACCTACAAGCTACAACTATATTTAATATGCGAGCCCAAAGTGTGTTGTTTACTGGGTAAACACTTAACATGTAGCCGCGGTCGAAGTTTGAAGTTCAAAAGCTTTTGTTTAATAGAAACCAATTACAGGCTTTTGAAACGTAGGTACGCTGTTCTAATAGTATCAAATAGATAACTGTAGAGGAGAACATACAGTAGGTACTCTGATAAATTAAAAGCTTCTTAGAAACATAAAACGTCAGAATATGATAAAAGGCCATACTTTGTTCTTATATGTATATTTACAAAAACTTGTTACGGTTAATTTACTTCCGTTTTTTAAGTGAAAATATTCATTTTTATGCCCAAATAGCTCCCTGGAGTGCCGATCGTGTAATTACTTTATAATATCAATTTTAAACTAAAATTAAACTTTGTTGGTGTAGGCTCTACTTTATTATTTACGAGTTAGGTAAAATATTACAGGCACTTTAAAAGGTCGTAAAGTTCAAAGTCAAAGTCAAAGTCAAAGTCATTTATTATTTGTAAAACATAGGTATAAAAAAATGTAGATCTTATAAATAAATACAGTGCGCTATGTTTTGTCTATGGTGAGACGTACAAATATGGTTTGGACTATAACAATTAAACAATACTGAACACATACAAACATATAACAAATAAACATGGAAACTAGTCATTTAGGAACTCATCAACCGTGTAATAACATTTCTCAGTTAGAACTCTTTGTAGGGTTTTCTTAAATTTGTACAAAGGTAACATTTTAATTTGGTCGGGTATTTTATTGTAAATTCTTGGGGCGACGCCAAAGAAACTTTTGTGCATAAGAGATGTTTTGCACCTTGTGTTACATAGTTGATTAGCATATTTAGTACGCATAGGAGTTTTTTTAACATCTGACAGTTTAATGAACAAGTGCTGATTAGTTTTAACAAATAATGCCGTTTCAAGAATGTACAGTGATGGCAGTGTAAGAATTTTCAAAGACTTAAAAAAAGGCGCACAACTGTCTGTTACTTTTAGTTTACACATTGACCTAATACATCTTTTTTGCATTCTAAAAATAAGTTCTCTGTCACTGGACTGCCCCCAAAAAACAAGCCCATATCGTAGAACTGAACCAACTAGTCCATGATACGCTGTCAATAGCGTTTCAATATTTACTATTTTTGACAGCTGAAAGAGTGCATATGCAGATTGGCTCAGTCGCTTGCATAATTGTTCAGTGTGAGGCTTCCAAGTTAGTTTATTGTCTATTGTAATGCCTAGGAATTTGACATAGCTAGCTTCTTCTATTTGGTTGCCTTGATATGACACATCTATAGCAGGATATTCTCGTCGCTGATGGAAGTGCATTACTTTTGTCTTGTTCAGATTTATAATCAAGTTATTATTATTGAGCCAGTTAATAATTTCCGAAAGAGAATCGTTAATATCATTTTGGTAGTTATGAGGATTATTACATTCGATTATGGCGGTGCTGTCATCTGCAAATAGGACCATTTTTTGACCCGTAGCTTTCGGAAGATCATTGATATAGATCAAGAATAACAATGGTCCTAGGACGCTACCTTGAGGCAGGCCATAATTTACGCGTCTTGGTTGGGATTTATATATTGTGACCAATTTAGTTTTAGGACAAATTCTAGTAACTTCTGTGCACTGATATCTGTCGCTTAGATACGATTCTATTAGTTTCAAGACATTTCCTCTGATACCATAGCCATGAAGTTTTTTTAGCAAGATCTTATGGTCAACATAGTCAAATGCCTTAGTCATGTCTGTATAGATAGCACAAATGGGGTTTCTTTTGTCTACTGATATTATAATTTTAGATATAAATTCATATAATGCCATATTAATTGTTGTATTTTTTCGGAAACCCTTTGCTGAAAGTTGAATATATATTAGGTCCTGTAAAAATACCTACAAGCGTAACTTATTTATCGATGCCTTTTTCAGATATCCGCAACTTTTAATATGATGTGCTATCATAAAATAATTCCATCTCTTCTTTTAGCATTAGATGATACTATACTGTTCACAAAGTAGCAGATAGAAATTATCTCCTTTGGACAAATGATATTAATACCTAAATAATTGCGTAATATTGTAAGATATTGTTTAAATAATTTACGTTTAAATCCAGTCTCAAAAACACCAACTTTTACGCAAATCACCGACTTTTTCTTTAACGTAAGGGATCATCAACGCTATGTGTACGTAAACTTCGAAGCTAAATTCATAGTTTGTTATGACTTTTATTCAATCTGCCAAACAACCCGCCCGTGTGTCCCCAACGTTATCTTTGATAATGTTGGAAGTCTGCTGTTTTAGGTGATACTTTATCTCACTTTGTAAAAGTTTCGTCAGCCAACAAGATTAAATGCAAAGTTTAAATTAATTCTAGGTTGCTCAAATTCATTTTTGATCTAAAGCTTTTGATGGGAATCTGTTTCGGTTGTAACAACAAGTATCTATAATTTGATAAAAACGTGAAAGTTAAAAATTGTATCTTGCTTTGCTATTTAAGTATAACATAACTTGTTCATGTAATGAAACAGTACAGGAATACACGATAGATATAATACGAATAGTACTATGATTACGTATGCAGCAAATGCATAAAATCAATTAAGTAAACATCATTTACAACGTAAACACATGAAACGTATAGCTCGCACTGTGTATTTTGCCGAGTGATTTAAGATTATGTGTTCGGCATAACGATACCTATCTCTAATAATTTGGCAGGATTGCGGCGTCAACCAATTGAAAAACAGCCCTAAATCCTTTATCAGTGTCGCGCACGCCTGCTCTGCCACCAAGCTGCTGAATTTCCATATACTTACTTATCGACGGCCCACTTTATTGAAGCTCTATTGCAAGAACATAAATATTTATGAATTCATAGCAAAATGATAGTTTTATCATCGTCATAAACACGCCCAATTTTGACGGTAATGCGTTTGTGATCATTTAAATCATAATAGTTATTAACTATCAACGATGAGCTGCATAATTTTAATGTTTTATTGTTAAATTATTTGAATGTTTTACGGAAAATTTATACAATGCCTATATACATACTAATAAATGTATTTAGGTAATATTCAATAAATAAATAAATAAATGCGGACAACATCACATACATTGCTCTGAACCCAAAGTAAGTAGCTAAAGCACTTGTGTTATGGAATTCAGAAACAACGAAGGTACCACAAACACCCAGTAGAAAAGTTGGTTTCTACATTGACCCGTCCGGGGATCGAACCCGGGACCTCAGAGCTAGCAACACCTTGAAACCGGTGCGTACGCCACTCGACCACGGAGGTCGTCGTCAATGTAAAAATATTACAAAATAAAGGTATTTATGGTATGATAAACACATGTGTAAGGTATGTATAGCATGTTTATTAAATAGCAGCCTACCAAGATTCCGTTTTGTTAATACATTTCATTTATTATGGTGATAATGCAATATTAGTATAGATTCAATTATTATAATTACGGTCACACCGTCAGCGCACAGCAGTGGGATTAAAAGGAAACGTAAAATTGTGACATTTTTTATGTTTACAGGGGCTTAAAATAAATTTGTTTGCGACAGAACAAAACTGCCGTAACGAAGACATAATAAAAACAAGTCCTGAATTGCTTCAGTGTAGTTACTGTGCGCTAATTGAGCACAGTAATGGTTGAATAAATTTGTTTGGACTATAAAGACGCTTAAACTGAACTATGTCCTATTGTTGGAGGTCCAAATTGCTAATTTGACCGCGTAGATTTAATTATGCATGCCGTCCGCCGAGAGGGGGTCATAAAGGAGGGGTGTCACAGGCAGGCTTGTTTATAATGTAGCAAGTAATGCGCAATCCAACCCAGCCCTGCCTGCGCCAAGTATTAACTTTTTATTACACTGAACGAACTTTCGCGGTTTACGGCCTCGCCGGGGAGGGCACGAACGTGTCAAAATTTAAGCGCCGGTTATTTTAAATGCAGCATACATTTATTTTTGGCCCTGTCAAAAATATAGAGCACTGCATTTTTTGGATACATGATATACACAGTATTTAAACAAAAACTTACTTTAAAATCGCAAAGCTAACTTTATTGCATTAAACATTCAACCGGATAGGCAAATTAAGTAACTAAATTGCAATCCAAAGCTATTCTGGTTCATCGGGAGGCAACAAAGCAATAGAAATAACGATTTGATTATCTGATTGGCTGACGTCGTTCACTTCGATTCCCTATGGATAGTGCAACTGCTGTCCAATAAAACGTTGACAATTAACGTAATTTATTGCCAGATTGACACTGGCCGAGCTCCATAGAGATGAGATAGTGTTTGGCAAATTTTAGCCACTAATTGGTCGTCTGAGCGTTCGACATCGAGATTGGCACTATGGCTCTATCGATATTCCGCGCGTTTTGGGTCTCTGTATATTTTCGACCGCGGGCCAATTCGCAATTCTGCATCTGTATTTTGCCCGTAGTTGATGCAACGATTACGGTTTTCACATTTGGAATTCGTACAATATTTTCCCTGATTGTATTTATGACTTAAAAATTACATATACTGGATTCGAGAATTCGAATCAGAGAAGCTGGGCATCGCGTCGTGACAAAATTTGTTCACGCATTCGTGCGTTTGTACGTTCGTACATTACCATGACACTAACTTAGGCAGTAAATTAACTTAGACAATTGACTATAAATATGGCAATAGAAAAAAAAATAACCTATATAGGTACTTTAGGCGCTATTAAATCTAGATTGAAGTAGTAAGGTTTCGATTACCATACAATTTTATATGACAATCTGCCATTAAATCTGGGTCAAAGAGCAAGATAAAATCATCGATGCTTTGAGATGTAGTATCGTGTTTCCATTATCATGATACTGCTCTAAGTATAGAAAGTAGGTTAATAGCTGCTTTTATGTTTGATCGCTGTGGCAACACACACTCATGCAAGGAGTACGTATTACCTTATTAGGCAAATATTAAGTCCGTACTTACACACGTACACATAAGTAGGGCTTATAAATTAAACTTGTGAATTTCAAGTCGCATTTGTAGAACTCTTGCCTAAAATAATCCTGTGAAAAGTTCACACGATAATTATTGCTCAAGGTATTTGTGGCGGTGCGGGAATGATCCCACATTTGTTTACATTACATAAAATAGACTCAACCTATGTCTCACATGTTTCTTCCCTGCTACAAAATCTGTGCAAACAATGTATTTAATTAACGGAAAATTTAAGAACATTAATTATATGTTTACTTTATACTTACATAATGAGATAGTTTTTTTTATATCTGTAGTAGGTACCTTCGCAAAGATTCTAACAGCGTCCCGCGGTTTTCACCTGAATAGTTTCAGTTTTGACTTATAGAAATAAAGATCTCATCTATTAATCTATTAATCAGGGTTCGATATGGAATCGTTAATAATTACTTACTTTTTCCCGCAGCTCCGCCCGCGTTGGTATCGCTTATCGTGGCATGCCTTGTCTCGGGATCCAAGCTATCACCATTACAAGTTTCATTTACTCATTTGCCGTCAATTAGAATTTGCCTTCTATGAAATACGGTACGTAACAACAAACAGTTAATAACAGGTATGCATCCCCCAGGGATAATAATGATGTCCTATAAAAAATATTCAGTTTGTCATTAACAAAAACACTCTGTATACAAAAAAAATAAGATCACAGTTCACAACTCGTCGCTTCTGACACTGTGTGCAACGCCTAACTAAACCACAACTTACGTATAAGTACACTTACGTGTGAACAAAATGCAACACGAACGTATCCAAAGAAGCTTAACGTCACCTGGAACGCTCCGGACTCACCGCATCCACAGACAACACTTTAAGCTGATTATGACAGATATGTTCCACTCACTAAACTTATACCGCAAATTCTCTCTCAACATATAAATTAAACAACACTTCTGTATTCAAAATTAACGTACTTCAGTTTCCAATCCTCAAGACTCGGTAATTTCATTTTGTAACTAACATCTATATGGCCGTATTCAACTCACATAGCAATTTTAGGGTTACCAATTTGTATGCAATGGTGGCAAAAGGCTCGTCTAGTCTTGTTTGTAAACTATATCGTCCTACAAACTGTATAGAGCGTACCGACCCGTCCCTAACAAGTTAAATTAAACTTCTAACGCTTATCCCGACTTAGCTTGATGGAGTTTAATAATAATTCTGTAACAAACGTAATTTGATCAAAAACACCTATATTATTATATCCTTGTGTTTAAGTCTCACAAATGTTTATTCTTCTACAAAAACCAGCATGTTTAAATTTAAAATTACATGTAATTTATTTTGTAATATAGGTGAAAACCGTCTCTCGTAAAATCCTGTCGAAACGACGCCGTTGAAAATTAACTTCATCTTATAGCCCAGTAAAAATGTACATCTAAAATAACATTGGCTGTGGTAGGATTTTTTAATATGTTATTAAGACGAAGATCCTTACCAACAATGTGAATTTTGTATTCAAATGGGAATTGGGTAAAGTTGCGCATTTAGACTGTGAAATATGAAACTTTGAAGGGGTCTAATAATATCTAAAATTGTCGACGACCTGAGTGGTCGAGTGGCGTACGCACCGGTTTCAAGGTATCGCTAGTTCTGAGGTCCCGAGTTCGATCCCCGGACGGGTCAAATGTAGAAACCAACTTTTCTACATTGTCCCGGGTCTGGGTGTTTGTGGTACCTTCGTTGTTTCTAAATTCCATAACACAAGTGCTTCAGCTACTTAACTTTGGGTTCAGAGCAATATATGTGATGTTGTCCGCATTTATTTTATTTATTTATATTTATTTTATCTAAATATATCATTGTGTAGTATCAAAAAAATATTATGTTTTATATCATAATGCCTGCAAATTTTACAGTGATCATTTTATTGTTAAAATAAATATGTAAATGCTCAATTTTTAAAAATACGTATCTACAGCAATTTCGAATCACATAACTGTGAGAATTCTTCTTTGAAAAGATACTGTAAACGGCACTCAATGAAACGACATATGAATATCAAATAAAAATAGACCTAACAACTGTCAAGAACCTAATTGAAAAAGAAACGGCTTACCGTTTCTTTTTCAATTAGGTCTTTTTCAATGGCTTACCATTTGTAAAAATCCTCTTTGAACGAAAGGTGCGTGAGAATTGGGCTTGTCCTTCCCATAATGTATATGCTTGTGATACGGAGACTTAATAATAAATTCCTTTGTGCAAAAGGAACAAAAAATTAAAATTCTTTTCGTGTCCCAGGGCCTTCTCTGGCGCAGTTTTGTCATTTTGTTTGGAGGGATCTTGCGTGACATACGCAAATCCCCCCGCTGAATATATGTATACAGAATATACTACTACGAATAGCTAAGTGAGCAATATTAGGCACGTTTTCTCATAAATCTTATCACGAAGTATGAAAGTTAGAAAAGTACTATTTTTCATAGAATACTTATGCTGTTATAGCTGAATTTATTTTTTTAAATGTTATTTTGTATATCAAGCAAATACACTAGCATGTTATTTTTACATTTTAAATCCATTCGTCTGCTAAATTATTTAAGCCTTCCCAACTTCAGGTAACCTGCCTACATACATTATATCTTTAGAAGAAAATAAGATACAATCCGGAACGCATTTTTTTTACGAAGTAGTCAAAAGAAATGACACGAAAATAATTTTCAATACCTTTAATTTATCAATAGGCTGCTATCTACTACAAATTTGTTTTGCTTAAACTGAGCACAGAGTTGGCCAACAAACCGAGAAATTGGATTCAATAGTGTCTCTGACCCGGTTACGACAGTCATGTAGATGCCCAGACAATCCTTCAAAGGCAAAGGAAAAAGATTTGCTCGTCTTACCTTTATTGATCCGATCTGTACTCATCCAGCATATTATTAATCCTATTTAAATGTGGTCTACTTGTTTCAATACAGGACAAAAGATTGTGGAATTTAAAAATCCTATACCACTAAAATAAATATAGAAGCTACTAAAGAATCTAAGTAAGTTTAAAGTTAATGAAAACCCAAAGATCTATAAACATAGGTAAAACAAAACTATTCTAAACAATATTTTCAAAGATATGAGACGTTGTTTTAAGGCATGGAAAAGTAAACAAATGAGGAATAAATAGCGCATTAAAATAGCCCAGTTGATGACGTGCGCGTGATTTCGTGTAGTGATAAGTCTGTCATTGAACAGCCGCCGTTGTGCCCTACGGCGTCGACGGGGGATCGAAACGTTCCGGTTGGTTATAGTTTGTCTGTCAGGTCGTGTGTGACCGTTCAAGAATCGAACGCACACATTTGGGTTGATATTCCACCTGTTTACAGTTCCTTGCGTCAAAAGTTCCATATCATTCTTCAAAGAAGTAATATCGGACATGCTTCGAAGTAGGGTCGAAGAATTCGTCGTGCGGGAGGTCGAGGGCAGATAGGACAGATCCGAAGTAATGCCTGGTGAAGTGTAAGGTGTCTTGCGGGCGGAGCAGGAGGATGGCTTGCAGGTAGTCGCGCACAGTGCCCGTGAGTGCCCCGCTCTCTGTGACGTATCGACCTCCTTCGGATATACGGGTGGTCTGTTGACAGTATCAAACAGTTTCTGAACAATTATTTAGCATATCACTCATATCAATGAGGAAGTACATTTTATAATTTTAATTTTTTACATGTAAAGAAAAAGTAAAGAGGGAATTCAAAGACAAAGAGAAAGACAAAGATTATTAATTTGCAATTTTCAATCAATATAATTTAGAAACATGGGAATAAGTAATACGTACGTACCCTTTAACATAGATAATAAATAAACTTCCCCTCTAAGAAGCAACATGTTTAAAGCTAGCGCAAAAGGATTACAGTTTAAACATCTTACTGTAACGCTCGACTGGACTCAAATCCGAGACTTCTCGTCAAAACAAAAAGTTGATCTTCTCAAAGTTGAACCCGTATTTCAGGCGAACATCTTTGTTTGCTTTATTTATGTTGTAAACCTTGACTGTTAGGGTTCATGACTTTGATAATGAAATCAGTTTTCTGCTTTGATATCATTAAACCTTACTAATGGTTTATATGTTAGACGGATGATGAACAACATTTGCAGTAATAGATGTAAAGGTAATATTGTGTGAATGAGGGCGGAAAGGATTTCAAAATTGGGGAAAAATATTTGTGTGCTCTTTAGTGTATTGTTGTCTTCTTTGAATAAAACAATATTGAGGTCTTCTGTTATTTATTGTGGTCTATATTTTTACAATAATTGTTAGTATTAATAATTATTAATTAACAGCACGAATTCTATGTGTTGCTTTTATGGGTTGATCGACGTATGAGGGGTTGAGAGAGAGATTGTCAAAATCAATTGACATTAAGAACATTTGACATTTGTCAATCACAGATAATGTAACGTTCCGTTACTACATTTAGGTGGCTGTGAATTTGGTACACCCGCAATCTAATAATAAGTGAGTCTATAGTAGACCAACAAATGACTGGTTGTTGCCAAGGAGGATCTTGAGGGAACAAAATGCGTTACAAATATTTCTAAGTTTAATTAAAATACAATTTACCTTGTAATCCAAAAAGTCTGACATCAATTGAAGGTCTTCACGCCAACCTTCTCGTAGAGGTGCGTGAGGTTCGATCTCGTCCCTATCAGCAAGAACACGCAAAAGCGGATTCACGTGCAATATGTAACAGTTATCGGCCCACTCGTGGCTTACTATATAACCTAAACAAAAGAAAGCGTATCATGTAGATTAATTTGATTAAGCGCTTTCTTCGCTATACCACGCAAGGCACACACCAGTTATTGGCCACATAACTGAGGCGTCATTGGCGTTCTCTAAATTCCTCTAACAGAGGAAGGGTTTAGAATGCTGATGTCTTGCTTTCGACAGGACAGTGTCCGGCTTAAAACAGCGAATTAATCAGAAGATTCTATACGCGTGATTTATAGTGTTAACTGGTTTTTAATCATGCTTATTCTTACCGAAGGTTGACTGGTAATAGCTAGCTTATTATAAAACCAAACACCAAATATTAAATTTAGTATATACTAGCGACCCGCCCCGGCTTTGCACGGGGGCATTGCTGATACTAAATATACTACATAATCATAAAGTGTTGTAGGGCGAAGCGCGGCCTTCGACGCACTATTTGGTATAGGCACGCTTTTTAAGGTGTACAATACTGTAGTACATTACTTTGATCTATCTCGTAGGGTTCAGCCAGCGTTTGCAATGTAAGCGCAAAAAAGTGTGTTTATTTACGACCTTACATAAAAAAACTCTAAGATTATCAGTTTTTCTCTACTATATATTATGCATGTATTATACATATAAACCTTCCTCTTGAATCACTCTATCTATTAAAAAAAACCGCATCAAAATCCGTTGCCTAGTTTTAAAGATCTAAGCATACATAGGGACAGACAGCGGGAAGCGACTTTGTTTTATACTATGTAGTGATAGTGATTTACCTTTCAGAGTCATTACGGTCAGCGTCTGATGCATATATCCGTTAGGTTCTATGATGTGACGTTCCACTTTAGTAACGAATAGTGGTGTTCCATTAACAATGCCCTGGCTGACGCCCTGACATAGCTAGGAAGAAAAACAACAAAATTATAACACATTGTTTTGTTACATATCTTCTGTTTTATATACTTTCTTTTCCGACAGATTTTCAAATACATAAAATAATTCTAATATTGAACATCTCCAATATTTAATTCAATGTAATCCCTAAATTGACTGGCCTGTTGGTCTAGTGGTTAGTGACCCTGACTGCTATACCGGAGGTCGTGGGTTCGATTTCCACCCAGGACAAATCTTTGTGTGAAGAGCACGATTATTCGTTTCGTGTCTGGGTGTAATTTATCTATAATATGTATGTATTTAGAAATATATAAGTATGTTTATCAGTAATCTGGTTACCATAACAGAAGCTCTGCTTAGCATGGGATCAGATAACCGTGTGTGAGTTGTCCCGGATTATTTATATTTATTGCTCATGAAACATAAATCAACAATTTAATAAACTCGATTATAATAGAGTCAGAATACCGGCCTAACAAGAAATATTCATTAGTCAATGCACACAGCTGAAACCACTACGCTAGTTAGTTAGTGAATTAATTACCTATCTATTTCATAATTGGCCTTGTTATTTGAATAGTCCAGTTCCCGTGTACAAAACTGTTTAAAGATAATTACTGTCTAGAACTAAAATAATAGTTACTATAACCTACCTCTGATGCCGGAATGTATTAAAACTTGTAACAGATGAAAGGGATAGCTTAATCGAATAATTTAAATTAAATCCTCTCTTTGTCGTATTATTCATTGCTTATCAATGGTTGGACATGGATATTAGCACCATCTTTGTTTCAAAGCAAAGGTCTATCCGTAATTCGTAGAAAGATACCATTACATACTTTCACAAGTCCAAATGGACTTTTTACTTACATAAGGATCGCGAAACTTCTCCCTGTATCTGTGCAACCGTAAAATTAAGCTAATTTCACATATGTAAATATTAAAATAAACTTACATAAATACTCTCACATATAGTTCCATCCATCATAACAGTTTCTGTCTTGAAAGTGCCTTTGTACCTTCGAATTCCGAGGTACCGTAAGAGTATGATATTTGCACCTTCAAGTATAAAGTTGTGAGCTTTCTCGAAAGTATGATACAGACGCTTCACAATATGCCTCTCCCCGCACATGCGAGTCACTTTATTGTAGTAACCGTTCTCACATATAGCCATGTAATTTCGTCGCTCTTTGGTTATATCTTTCTTCGTTATATGCCTGGGTTACAAGAAAATATTATTTAATAAGAAAAGCTATTTTTGTGGGATACACAATTTTTTACTATCGCATTTGTATGACTTACTCAATTCTGTTCTCTTCCATTGTGTGTAGGTTACAATCCAAAATACTGACAAGTTTGGAGCCAGTTTTTGCACCCTCCTTCGACGAATACGACACCACTTGTACAAGAAATTTGTCTTTGTCTTCACCAAGAGTTTCGACACAAATGCTCATACCTGTCGTTTAAAAAGTTAGGAGTGTATAAAGAATATGATGAAAATAATCATTAATGTGACGTCTGTTGGGATATAATAGGGACTTGTCGGGAAATCGAGGTTTCTGCAATGTAGCTTGCATGGTCCCTGGTAGTAAGGGATGAAACATGGGTTTACAAAGCTAAAACTAAAGTACCCAGAAGCCTATATTTGTATAGGCAATTAATCTAAATGTATAATAAGTAGCGTTCCTACAGGTCGGAATTTTTCAATGCTATCTGGAGTGAAAAAACCGTAAATAATAATAATAGTTACTGGAAATAGCAAATAATGATAACAAACATGGTCAAAGCAATGAAAGGAAGACTATGACCACTCCAATTTAATGGGTCGAACATGTCATATTAAGCGATTTTTGCCTTGGAATAACGCAAAGCTGTTAATCCTGCGCGAGATCTCGGGTCGGATTTCACATCTATTGGACTAGAACGGTGAGAGAGAGAGAGAGATATATAACATAGAGTGCAACTTTAATAGAGTACCAATGTGTGTTCACGCACACATTGGTATTAAATTTTCTTGCGCAAACGGTTGTCTGTAGCTCTATGCAGAGCGACAATAAAACAACCTGTATCATTAAAATATGCGTGAAAATCTATTCTTTTAGGTACAGAAATATTTTTTTCCTTTTTTAAACAGTTCTATCTACTCGAAACAAAGTTAAATTAAATATACCTCCAACAGAACTGCAACAATCTATAGATGGTTTCCTAAATTTCCTTTCAAATTTTGGTACCTCCGGCCCATGAATGGGACATTCCGTTTGCCGTGGTCCGTAGTCTAGGCCCATAATTTTAATTGGTTCGGGTTTATCTTCTTCAGTTTTTAAAAACTTATCTTGTTTATCGTATGAATAGTCAAAATAAGTATGGCGTGGGTCAATTTCGTGACACCATCGGTAACCCTCTCTACCTGCGCGAACTCTTTTAAGTTTTTTGCTATTATCTTGTTTACAGGCACAAGTACAAACTAATTTTGCTTGACTTTTGTTAGGTATATTTAAACATACACATTCATCTTGTTTCGCAGGAGAATTGTCACAAACGCATGGATTCATGCAATCACATGTAGTGAAACATTTGCAATCTTTAGGGTTCTGACATGTACACACTTTTACAGGAAAACAACGACAAACGCCACCCGCGTGATCAGTGCATTTACATACTTTGGGAGCTATGCAACTGCAGGTTATTTTTTCATCATCTGGTTTACAGGGCATTTCTTCTAACTCTTCCGGGTCACAAACGCAGCTCTTTTGAATAGCACAAGTGCATATGTCAATGCATTTACATGTCTTGCCTTTAACGCAGAAGCATGGTGGTTTGGGATCTGGTTTCTGGCATTCGCAAGGTTCTCGTTCAGATTCACCTTCACCTTTACTTTCAGATTCAACTTCTCCTTCGGCTTCGTAGTTTTCTTCCATTATTGCTTCAGGTTTAGATTTCGTTTCACTAATTTTAGGTTTATATTTACATTTGCATATCGGGCTAGGAAATTTCTTCGGATGACAAATACACGGTTTATCTACAGTGCTACAAGTGCATACTGGGAATATTTTTCCATCGGGGTCGCAAACGCAAACATCACTGCTTTTGCATTTACACACGATTTGCGGATTTGCTGGTTGGCAAACACATATTTCTTTTAAATTAGCGCAAGTGCATTTAGCTTTAGTTTTTGCTCCACATTGACAAGGCAATGTCAAATAGCATGGACACTCTCCAGCTTTGTTTCGATAACACGTGCAAAAGATTTTGTTTTTTGCAGCTTGATTAATTTTTGGCATGCCATCTTGTACGATTACACTTGTTTGGCTGTTTTGCGGTGGTGGGGGCTTATTGCAATCAGGGAAAAAATAAAAAAAGAAGTCGTCATCCTCCTCTTCTTCTTCCTCTTCTTTGACATCTTCTGGTATAAAATCCTTTACCTCAAACAGTGCGGTCTCCTTAGCATCCTTGGATGCTTCAGTTTCATTAGATTCTTCGCAAGACCAGTCAGATTCTGACTCGTCTTCTCCAACTTCACCCTCATAATGACCACAGCTGATAATCAATGTTTCTCCAAAACATATCTCTTCTTTTATGTATTTGTCTGCAATGTCGGGTTAAAAATTAAACATTTAATAAACTAGTTAATTGTATAAAAACATGTTCTGTGCCATACACATGCAGCACGGCCAGCCACCTGATTGCCCACACTCGAATAAAATATACTGATCTAAAACCGATCCAAAATAACATCTTAGGTGCAATCATACAGTATACAATCGAATCTAATCTAATGAGTCTGTATTGGCCCACTGCAAGGCATAGGTAAACCTCCCTTTCTCTTCCACGAAACTTTAAATGACGATGTTTTCTTTAAAATTTTGGTCTGCAATATCAGATACACGTTGTAAGCAGCATTCGAAGAACATGCGCTAAGCCGTCATGCACGCAGGATGCATGGTTCGACCGCACCGCAGGGTGCGGTCAGTCTTAAAAGTCCGGTGAAGCAGTTAAAGACAGAGCTAAGTGAACTGCGGGAGACCTCTTAAAAAAACTGCGGGTAGCCGCCAGATTGCCCTGATCGAAAGCATAAAATTGAAAATAGCAAGTCACTTACCTATTTCAAAAGGCAGTTGTTTTGATAAATCTATAAGTGATACATGGCTCTCTATGGACATTTTCAATGTTTTTGGGAATGTTTGATGAATTATATGGACGTTTTGACATTAGGGCACATTTTTATTGTGGAATCAACAATTAAAAAACAAAAAGGTCTGTAGCAGTTTTTATATGGCTTGTAATCAGTGTTACGATATTATCTTTGATTTTTACTTTTAGTCAAAAAGAGGATTGTAATGCTACTTGAAATTAGTCTAAGACAATATTTTTTTGGCAAATGTCGTTCCGTTATTTGTTTAGGGGTAGCTCATGACTGATCATTAGTTTAATCTTCATAGTATGGTCATTATTGAAAATGATTTAATAGAATACGGTTACAACAATAGGCCGTACAAAACCGTATACATATAGTGTACCTACGGTTTGTCTGTAGGTGCGGATAAAGGACAATGGGAAATAAATGTATGGAGTCTGGGCCCACCCTTCAATAGTAACATCTGATATCGTTGAATAAGGCTTTTTAAGTGGAACATTAGTTACTGATATAACTATGGTCAAATGTTAGTACTTTCGGAGATACGACGTCTTAAAGTCGTCTCAGTCTAACATATTCTTTATGGATGAGGTTAGGTCAGGTTAGGTAAAATAGTAATAATAAGTCATCATCTCCCGAGCCTTTTCCCAACTATGTTGGGGTCGGCTACCAGTCTTACCGGATTCAGCTGAATACCGTATTTTACATGGAGCGACTGCCTATCTGACCTCCACAACCCATTTTACTAGGAAACACAGTATCCCATAGTAAGACTGGTTGTCAGAATTGACTTAACGACTGCCAAAGATCAATGTATGACAGCCTTAGAGAAATTACTAAAGCAATGACAGCCGGGACCTACTGTTTAACGTGCTTTCCGAAACACGGAGGGGTCTCGGTATGTTATAAATGGTCACCCATCCACGGACCAACCGCGGCAAGCGCGGCTTAACCTGTATTATCGGTCAAACCGTACGGCTTACACTTAGCCACGAGCCCCTCAAAATAGTAATAATAAGTATACCTTTTTAAAACAGATTCATTATTCTTCTTGGACATCAACGACAATTACATCATTTAAAAAACCCGCGGGTGCCACGAATGGTTGATGTCTCCCAACTACTAGGTACCAAATCAAAGAAATAGTGTGAGTGCAACTTCCTACAGTTCGCCGTCCGGTCAAGCAAGAGCAATAATATTGTGATATCGCGTTTCTTCCAACTTGGTTTCGATCAATTTATTAATTGTCACGACGAGTCACGCCACGTAAGAGCAAGAATATGCTATTGCTATATATTTATAGCAATAGTATATTCTTGCTCTTACGTGGCGTGACTCATGACTGTATCCTACCACGCAGCAACCACACATTCTATATAATATTTCGAGCAAGCAGATAGGTGCCGTCTTTTTTGAGTCTAGGCATAGTTTATGTTATAATGAAGTAAACTACGATTTAATTGCTTAGATAGAGATCACTTTTATGGCAGTATAATAGGTACCTAGCTAGTATAACTCCGAAAGTACTGACTTTTGACCTTAGTCGTAATAATAAGTTTTAGTCTGCTTAAACATAGTATACCTATTCATTAATGAGTGCCTTATTCCTATTGAGAGGTGGGCCCATCATTACTCATTCTCCTTTAGAGATTTATTTTTAACTTAGCTAATATAATGACGAAAAATTTTTACACACACAGCACAAAATTCGTTTTAAAAACATGTGGCGATTATGTATTTATACTTACCTAAATTGGTATTTATATTTTTGATATATTAGATACATCTAGCGGATGATGGTTTAACTAAAAAATCTTTGAAACACAGCACAACTGAACCCCAAAGCAAGTTCATATAAAAAATAATAGATGGCTCAAGCCAAGTTTCAACAACTGTACCAGCTGACAATCCTTTAAAAATTAATAAAAGTGAAATTTTAAAACTATCTACTTTTTCATGTGTTTTATTCGTTATTAATTTGGGAATTTTCAAATAGGTATTGTTAAATAGTCCAAACAAAGCTACTGGGAGTTGGGCCTGTGCTCCACGTAACGTAACCCATTATAGGGCCATTCAACCTTCGCTGTGAACAATAAAAAAAAAAAAATTAAAAAACACGCCTGCCTCGTTTAAAAAGTATAAAACTAAAAAATCCAAAACGAGTGGATAGAATTAAAATCTTAAAACTAAAATATAGCAGTCGGGGGACAGTTCTGCGGGAAAATATCTTTATCGGTCCCCGACTGCTATATTTTAGTTTTAAGATTTTAATTCTATCCAGTTGTTTTGGATTTTTTAGTTCTTTTTAAACGAGGCAGGCGTGTTTTTAAATTTTTTTAATTATTTTTTTTTTTTATTTAGCTAATACCTTTTAGTGAACAACACAAAAACATGACACAACACAAAAAAAATCGTTTGGAACCCTTTGCAGGCGATTGCGACTCACACCATTTTTTAATGTCCACATAGCCTATGTCACTCGGGATAACTCAAGGCTTCTAATGATACCACAAACATTGAAATCGGTCAAGCCTTTTAGAAGTTATGGTGGAATAAAGAAACTCACATACATGAACCCTGTTCGAAAACATAACACTCCTTTTTGGGCAGTCGTGTAATAAAAAAGAGTTTTTTTTTTTGACAGCATTTATTTCTTAAGCTACCAGATGGATTTAAAAATACTATTTGCATTTGATTGCCCAATTCTCGAGAATGGCTATTTAAATTCACGATACCTGTAATAAAAAAAACACGAGTAAAATCGCGGGGCACCGCTAAACCCTGGATTTGAGCCTGGATTCCTGGATTCGTTTCTGACAGGTCGGCGCGATCAATAAGGCGATAACTTTGATGTGGCGAAGACCTTACGACAAGATATTTTTTTTACTTATTTAACCTATTACGAATAATTACTACGGACCTAAAGAATACAAAGGTCACCACCTCATCTCATCCCGTGGGTGTCGTAGAAGGCGACTAAGGGAAAATTGAGCAGAGCCGAAAACCACTGCTTAGAGAAGGAAAACTCGAGACCAAACCCTATGCCAACCCGTCTGGCCAGCGTGGCATTAGTAGGCCAAAACCTCTGTATGAGCCCACACCACACAAAACGGCCCCCAGTTCCCGGTAGTCCCGGCCAAGGTAGCGGTCGCGGTAACGGCGGGACAGGGGGTGCTAGGAATCTCCGGGCTACGGGAGGCTACCACTACCTCAAAAAACTGACCCTGGCGACGTATAACGGACGAAGTCTACGGCTGGACCAACACCTCACCGAACTCGAGGTAGAATTGGGTCGCATAAACTGGCACATTTTGGGGTTATCTGAAGTCCGAAGACAGGGGGAGGACACGATAACCCTTGAGTCAGGTGACCTGTTCTACTACCGAGAAGGTGATAGGCCCTCCCAGGGCGGTGTCGGTTTCTTGGTCAACAAGTGTCTCACAAGCAGCGTTGTGGAAATCAGTAGTGTGTCGACAAGGGTAGCGTACCTCTTATTGAAAATCACCGACAGGAAGTTCCTGAAGGTGGTGCAGGTATATGCGCCGACCTCGACATACTCTGATGAGATAGCCGAAACCATGTACGAAGACATAGCGAAGGCACTACATGGTACCAGGAAGGCTCACTACAACGTTGTTATGGGAGACTTTAATGCCAAGGTGGGAGTACAAGAATGCGGCGAAACGAAAATCGGTCCTAACGGCGTGGGGCGCCGAAATCACAGAGGCCAAATGTTGGTCAACTTTTTAGAGTCCCAGGGGCTCTTCTTAATGAATTCCTTCTTTAAGAAGAAGCCCCACAGAAAGTGGACATGGCGAAGCCCCGATAATGTGACGAGGAACGAGATAGATTTCATCATCACGGACAAACGGCATATATTTAGAGACGTCTCGGTGATCAATAGGTTTAATACCGGTAGCGATCATAGACTCGTCCGAGGCTCTCTAAATATCAACCTTAAGGCTGAAAGAGTTAGGATGATGAGACCTACTCTCCACACGCTGCCCCAAATAGCTTTAGGTTCCGATAAGTTCCAGTTGGAACTCCAAAATCGTTTCGCACTGCTGGAAACCACGGACAATGTTGACGAAAAAACCGACACAGTGGTCAAAACGCTACAGAATGTGTCTCGAAGGTTGTTCCCCGGAAAACGCGGTAATAGGGAGTCCAAGCTCTCACCCGAGACTCTCGAACTTATGAAGGAAAGACGAGAAACGCCGGACGCCCAGATGTCTTCGTCAGATAGGCGGTCCTTAAACCTGAAAATCAGGAAACTGACGCGACGTGACCTCCGACGCTGCAGCACTCGTAATATCGAGGCTGCGATTGAGCGAAATAGAGGCACCAAAGTCTTCGCTCAGCAATTAGGTAGACCCCATCTGGCGAAACTGAGGACCGGGGATGGCAGGACCGTCACCTCTAAGTTCGAGTTTCTCGAGGAAATTGAGAGTTTTTATAGACACCTATATGCATCACGGGTGACTAAACCATCGAGACAAGGCGAAGATGACCACAGAGCAGACTCACGCGCCATTACACCGAGGACATCCCGGATGTCGACCCGGGCGAGGTTGAGGCAGCTCTCAGACAACTAAAGAACAACAAGGCGCCGGGTGATGACGGAATTACAACCGAGCTCCTTAAGGCCGGTGGAACCACAGTCCTGAAAGAGCTAGCGAGTCTCTTTAATTCCGTCATTCATCAAGGCTTAACACCACAAGCGTGGAGCGGGAGTGCGGTGGTTCTGTTCTTCAAGAAAGGCGACAAAACCTTGCTGAAGAATTACAGACCTATCTCACTCCTGAGCCACATTTACAAGTTGTTCTCGAGAGTAGTCACTAACCGCCTCGCTAGAAGACTCGACGAGTTCCAGCCACCAGAACAAGCCGGGTTTCGAAAAGGCTTTAGCACCGTAGACCACATCCATACTGTTCGGCAGATTGTGCAGAAAACCGAAGAGTACAATCAGCCGCTGTGTTTGGCCTTTGTGGACTACGAGAAAGCCTTCGACTCCATCGAAACTTGGGCGGTTCTGGATGCTCTGCAACGATGTCGTATTGACTGGCGATACATCGAGGCGCTGAGATGCTTATATGACACCGCCACAATGACTGTCCAGCTCCATGACCATAAGACCAATCCGATCGAGCTGCGTCGGGGGGTGAGACAGGGGGATGTTATATCCCCAAAGCTGTTCACCAATGCGCTCGAGGATGTCTTCAAGACTCTGGACTGGACTGGACGGGGTATAAATGTGAACGGTGAGCACATCTCGCACCTTAGATTTGCCGATGACATCGTCATAGTGGCAGAGTCGCTGCACCAACTAAGCGAGATGCTGCATGGCCTGAATGGAGCTTCACGACGGGTCGGTCTTGGCATGAACTTGGATAAAACCAAGATCATGTTCAATGAACATGTCATGCCGAGACCGATATATGTCGAAGGATCGATGCTCGAAGTTGTTCAAGAGTATATCTACCTAGGGCAGGTCATCAAGCTTGGTAGAAACAACTTCGAGCGGGAAGTCGATCGGAGAATTCAGTTAGGCTGGGCAGCGTTTAGCAAACTACGTCGAGTCTTCTCTTCGCCTATACCGCAATGCCTGAAGACGAAAGTTTACAACCAGTGCGTCCTACCTGTTATGACTTACGGTGCCGAAACGTGGACATTAACGGTTGGACTAGTCCACAAATTTAAAGTCGCGCAGCGGGCTATGGAGCGAGCTATGCTCGGAGTCTCTTTGAAGGATAAAATTCGTAATGAGGTCATCCGACAAAGAACCAAGGTAACCGACATAGCTCGTAAAATTAGCTCGCTGAAGTGGCAATGGGCTGGCCATGTCTGTCGAAGGACCGATAGCCGTTGGAGCAGACGAGTCCTAGAATGGAGACCGCGACTCGGCAAGCGTAAGGTAGGACGCCCCCCCGCCAGGTGGACTGACGACCTGAAAAAGGTCGCTGGAGGGGACTGGATGCGGAGGGCGGAGGACCGGGTGTTGTGGCGCAAATTGGGAGAGGCCTATGTCCAGCAGTGGACTATGATTGGCTAAATGATGAATAATTACTTCCAAAACTTAAAAAAAAATAAGCTAATTTAGAACAAAGAGACGGACATAGGATGTTATTGTACAAAGTGAAAACAAAGGTTTCTTTTTTCTGCGTAAATATTTGGACGAATGGTTAAAGAGAAAATACGAGATAGGTATGGAACTATATTTGGAGATACCTATATTTATTTCATAAAACAATGTCCGATTAGTTATACCATTTATTCAAGAACGGGTAAACCTAGGTGGTTACATATTAGAAAATCAAAACTTTCTCGAGCAAATTTCAAACGAACAATTAAACATTACGAACAAACAAATTTAAATGACCAAATGTTTTATTTAGAAAAAATTTAACCACCTAGGTATATGGGTACCTCATAATATATAGCTTAGCTAGTACTTCATAAAATATATTTATTCTGAAAGTATCCCATGAGTATCCGATCGCACACATTTTGCGATCTGTTCCACGCATGACGAAGAATACATATATCTGGTGACAGAAAAAAAAAATGTAATTAATAATGAAATCTAACATCGAAAATCCAAAGCGTAAAACGTAAAATATA
Source organism: Autographa pulchrina (assembly GCA_905475315.1). Taxonomy (NCBI): domain Eukaryota; kingdom Metazoa; phylum Arthropoda; class Insecta; order Lepidoptera; family Noctuidae; genus Autographa; species Autographa pulchrina. The sequence continues at coordinate 6,960,022 of FR997768.1, forward strand.
AAAGTTAAAATGATATTTCACACCAAACTATCGTTTAATTTCAACCACATTTTAAACACTTTTAAACTTCACATAGCAATGAGATGTCAAACTCTTGAAAATTGACTGACAGTTCTGCGTATTACAGAACGAGCGAACGATCGACTTGACAGATGATGTGGCCTAACGTCTAGCGAATTTTTTAAGAAATATTAATATAGATTTATTAGAATGCGAAAATGATTGTGTTTAAACTTATTTTATTTACGTTATTTATCTCAGTGTCACAATGCAGAATTCCTGACAAAGTGTATTGTGCTAACAAAGAATGTGATGGTAAGTTACCTTACTTGCATTTCAATACATGTCAGTTTTCATGAGATAACTTTCTAACAACATATTTGTAACTCTTACAGGACCTATATCTAAAGCCAAAACTTTACTGAGTTACACTAGTGTCGACCCGGACCTTATGTCTTTTCGTGCAAACAGCGATGCAACAATTTACATGAAATCAGCTGGTTCCAATGCAGACTTATGGTATGCGACTATTAACGGAAAATCTGGCTTAGTGAACACTATGTTTTTAAGAGAATATAAAATAATAGAAAAGAAACCTCAATTTATAGTTCCCTTTGAGCCACATAGTCAGGAAAGTGATGTTGCGCCAGATAAAGTTCAAAAACCGCATGAAGTGTTTGAAGGTACCACAATATATACCACCGAAGCTGCTGTTAATGAGGCACAGCTGGATACTTCAACTGAGTCCTCATCAACTGCATCTAATGAAGAACTTACTCCGGAACTTGAAAATGTAACAGAAACTGAGAACCAAAATAAAGATTCTAGTGCTCCAAATGTTCCTAGTCAAGATACTTATGAAGTGGAAGAGACAATTGATGAAGACCAAGAAGATCAGGTTACCATTTCAAGTGAAGACCCGGCACCAGTTGTAACTGACTCACAAGAAAATGAAGAGTCAGGAACATCAACTGAAACAATATTGGACACTAAGAATGAGGTACCTTTAGATAACTCTCAGGGTAATAACCCAGCTGAAAATCAAGAAATTAACCAAGTGCTTCCTAATGAATTGCCTTCTGAAATACTGCCACCACCTCAAATGCTAACTATGGGAAGTGAATCTGTTACAAAAGTTCCTGATAAGCAAGATTTCATGCAGGACACTTTAAAGGGAGCTGATCCAAGAGATAGCCAAGAACAAAATACATCTACACCCAATAGTAATACAGATAAGGTTCAAGTAGTTGAAGAAGCTGCTAGTGAGACAAATAGTGAGTCTAATGGTAATTCTGTAGATGAATCAGTTGAAAATCCAATTAATGAATCTACTGTAAGCCCTACAACTGAGCCACCAGTTAGCTCTACATTAGAACCTGTAATAAATCAAATTAATGAACCACAGCAAGTTATACCACCCATTTACAATAACTTTAACCCAGGCAATCCAAGTGAAAATATTCCATCTATTGTTAATGTTGAAGAATCCAGTCAAACTTTATCTGAACCAGAAAAGCTTGAGACCCCACAGTCTGAGGAAAAATTGCCAACAAGTCTTCCTTTATTAGCTGTAACCATTCCCCCTACTACAGAAACAATTCCTCCTTTATATCCTGAAGAAGTTCAGGCTATACCCACGCAAGAAACCTTCCCTCCAATTCTGAGTATGGAAGCTCCACCTACCACGGAAATTAGCCCACCAGAGCTAGCTCCTTTATACCCATACATCACAACTCCGTCTCCTAATGTACCTGCTTATGAAGAGAACTCACAAGAATCCACACCTGCACCTGACACTGACACTTCTAATCTGAATGTTGAAGAACTTATTGCTTCTTTACCTGATGCTCCGCCAGAAATGATAAGTACTACTACAGAAGTGCCCACTCAAGAAGAGAATAAAGATGGTTTCTTCTCAAACATGTATTCTACTGTAGCAGACATATTTCCATCATCTACTGAGACACCGGAACCATTGTATAATACAGAGTACCCCACACATGAGAGTGAGAAAACAGATGGTGATGAAGGATTTTCTTTTCTTAAATACTTTATGTCTACTACCTATTCTATTTTTGGGACCAGTGATGAAACAAAAGCCTTGTTTGCTTCAGTTGGTAAGTTAACTCAAAGATTAACATCTTTTTTTTTCATTTTAGTCTGTCAAATACTTGTGAATGGTGTTAAGGTTAAAAATTCAGTCAGTTTAAATAAAATACGAACTAAAAGACTGATACAAATGAACAATGGGTTGGCAGACAAGAAACATTTCAATTTATTCTAAACTAGCTGATCCCCGCGACTTCGTCCGCGTCAATTTCTGTTATTATGACCACGATTAAGAAGTTAAAAAAAAAAGTATTTCTGCGTAAATGATAATTATATATAATTAGTATAGATTATGTTGATAAAACTCTGTAGCAAATAATTGGCAATAATGCATTAATTTCGACCAAATGATTACCTTAAAAAAGGTTATAGTGAGTCAATTTTAAAAGATAGACATATACTGTCGCAGACATTTTTTTAGATCATTCAAAGCGGAACAATTCTTTCATGAATACATATATTTTGGGTAACTCGAACCGTTTACGCAGCGCACGCAACGGAAGCTTTCAAGTATGAATATTTTCCCCCGTTTTTGTGACATTTTTCACTGCTGCTTCGCTCCTATTGGTCGCAGCGTGATGTTATATATCCTAAAGCCTTCCTCGATAAATGAACCATCTAACGCAAAAAGATTTTTTCAATTCTAACCAGTACTTCCTGAGATTAGCGCGTTCAACCAAACAAACAAACAAACAAACTCTTCAGCTTTATAATATTAGTATAGATAATGCATTAATTTCGACCAAATGATTACCTTAAAAAAGGTTATAGTGAGTCAATTTTAAAAGATAGACATATACTGTCGCAGACATTTTTTTAGATCATTCAAAGAGGAACAATTCTTTCATACATATATTTTGGGTAACTCGAACCGTTTACGCAGCGCACGCAACGGAAGCTTTCAAGTATGAATATTTTCCCCCGTTTTTGTGACATTTTTCACTGCTGCTTCGCTCCTATTGGTCGCAGCGTGATGTTATATATCCTAAAGCCTTCCTCGATAAATGGACTATCTAACACAAAAAGATTTAAAAAGATTTTTTTCAATTCTAACCAGTACTTCCTGAGATTAGCGCGTTCAACCAAACAAACAAACAAACTCTTCAGCTTTATAATATTAGTATAGATAATGCATTAATTTCGACCAAATGATTACCTTAAAAAAGGTTATAGTGAGTCAATTTTAAAAGATAGACATATACTGTCGCAGACATTTTTTTAGATCATTCAAAGCGGAACAATTCTTTCATGAATACATATATTTTGGGTAACTCGAACCGTTTACGCAGCGCACGCAACGGAAGCTTTCAAGTATGAATATTTTCCCCCGTTTTTGTGACATTTTTCACTGCTGCTTCGCTCCTATTGGTCGCAGCGTGATGTTATATATCCTAAAGCCTTCCTCGATAAATGGACTATCTAACACAAAAAGATTTTTTCAATTCTAACCAGTACTTCCTGAGATTAGCGCGTTCAACCAAACAAACAAACAAACAAACTCTTCAGCTTTATAATATTAGTATAGATTAAATCTGATTATGCACAACTCATATACATTTTGACTATTAAATTTTTGTCCATAAACAAGATTGTATAAGTTATGGTCCAAGGTCATTACTTGATGCATAAAAACTCACAGCGTTTTATTGGCCAACTCAATTATTTTACAAATATTATTACATATTTTATTAGTGACAGTTCTTCATCATGTTATTTTAAAGTAATCGATTTACAATTAAAACTAATTAGTCTTAGGCATAAAAATTTTCCTTACATTAAACAAATATTATATTGTCATTAATGCACAATAAGACTATTCACACATTGTGGGAACAATAAACAGAATGAAATCGCTATTATGAAGTGATATTTAATGTTCCTAATATGATATTGTTTTAAAAACAGTCGAGTAGTTAACATAACATTGCAATAAATGTAAGAGAACTTCTGAATAGCTACTTTATAACAACTGGCCGGTATCAGCCACATCTGATAAGACTGTACATGATGTTTAAAGATAAATGTATATGTAAGAAATACCTGATATCTTTGTAGTAGCCAATCTTCAACAGGTTTTATCATACATCTTTAGTTTAACTATTAGAGATTTATATCTACACACTACAGTAAATAATATCACTTATTACAAAATCTGTTGGTTTATTTAACAGTTGTTTATAAAGAAGTATACAAAAAAGAATAAATAGAAAAATACTTTATGGAAATATACCAAGTTATTAGTTTTATTCATTTGTTTGTTGTTATACTTAGATGAATTAACTCAACAGAAACCCAGTATATAAAAAATACAAGTGGGCTTTCAGCTTATTTATAAGCATACCTAAATATTCTGTACAACAGTTAAGATTGACTCCCTTTTTAGGGTTCCGTACCCAAAGGGTAATACGGGACCCTATTACTAAGACTCCGCGGTCTGTCTGTCCGTCTGTCTGTCTCCAGGCTGTATCTCATAAACCGTGATAGCTAGAAAGCTGAAATTTTCACAAATGATGTATTTCCGTTGCCGCTATAACAACAAATACTAAAAACCATGTAAAATGAATATTTAAGGGGGGCTCTCATACGACGGTGGTACGGAACCCTTCGTGCGCGAGTCCGACTCGCACTTGGCCAGTTTTTTCTTGGATTTTTCACCTAAATACCAGTATTTTACAGTGACTGCCATCCTTTTACAACCCTTTTATATATCGATTTAAAATAATTCGAACTTATTTCAGGAGAGACCTGCTACTCTGATGAATATTGTGATGGTACCTCAAATGATGGTAGTAACCGTCTTTTAACATTCTTATTGACGACGGCCAGTTCCGTGCTTCTGTTTACATTGGGATACTATTACATAGACAACAGACGCCAGGATGGCCGTCTTATTGGCACTATCAACTCATTACAACGTGATTTACTATTCACCACAAAGGTGAGTCGTGATTGTATACCAAAAAATATTGTTAAGCAAGGTCAAGGTCTTAATAAGTCGGTAGTCATTTCCATAGATTTTTAACTGACTTCAAAAGGACGACTTCTACAATTCCGTTGTATAGTATGTTTGTTTTTATTGGTACTTTGGACAGTTTAAAACAAATCAATTTTGTAACAAGACAAGGCTTACAATAACTGTCTTTTAAGAAGATCTTAATTTTCATATCATCTTCATTAAACAGAAAAATTGTACATAATTTACATACATTTCCACGCACTACATATAGAAAAAATCAAATTGGTCAAATTAAATTGGATCTCCGCGGATTTTAACCGCCTGATTTTGTGAGTAAAGGAAACTAATAGAAGCGGCCGCGCCGACGGTTATTTTTGCGACTGATTTTTAACCGTAGTGTGTGCGTCTCGGGCGGTTGCACGGTTTACCGCTTGCGGAAAAAAACCGTAGTGCTTACTATATAATTAATTTTCATAACACACTGTTCATATTCATTAAATTATTTATGATTTTCTAGGAGTGTGAGATCCTTAAAGAGGAACTTTCTACTACTAAGAGCAAGTTAGCCGGCATCGAAGACAGCTCATTTGGCATGGATGACATGGTTCAGTCGCTGAAGGAAGAAATCAACGAGTTGAAAGCTACGAACGATAGGCTACGGAATTCTTTGGATGATAATGAAAAGTTGCTTAGAGTATCAGAAAATACTGCAGGAGAGTTGCAGAACACCCTTGGTGAAGTAGAAAATACTCTCAGTGAGCTCTTGGCTGAGAGAGCTAATTCTGAAGAGCAAATTGTTGAATTGAATGGTGAGTTTCAACAATATTCTTTTACCTTATAAATAAATTAATTTAATGTGTTATGAACTTAAAGTTAGATAATGAGTAGGTCAGTTGTAACACAGTCTGTGTTATTGTTCTAGTTTTTATTGGCTTATTAACATATATATAAACAGATATGCTATGTATGATGGTATGAATGCTATATAACTGTATCTTTGATATGCGTTATAATAATTGTAGATAACATTATTGATTTTTGATTATTAAGCACATAATGACTTATCATGCCTACTATTAACTTTTGTTAATGCTCATTGGTATTTGGAATAACTGATTAAGTCTTAATATAAAATTTTATATAAACCCAGTCAAAGATGATGTTACCTTTCTCTCTATATCATATTATTATAAACCTTTTTTGTAACTTCTGTATTTACGACTCTAAGATATATTTACAGAAAACTAAATTAATATTTTCCATGTAATACAGGTAAAATTCAAGCATTCGAGGAAGAACTAATATCAGTTAGCCGCGAGAGAGACAACTTCCAACTGAAGTATGTGTCTGCTGAATCAGCACTGGAAGAGTTTAAGAAGCAGAAGAAACAGTTAGAAGATGTCAATCTGCAGCTGGCAGAGGCTAAAAACACTATTGAGCTGCAGAAACATGAAATTGATGCGCTCAAAGTAAGTTGATTATCTCCAGGAAATGACCCATATGGCAGTAGTTGCGCTGAATTAAATCAATTATTATTTTTAATCGCCAATCTGCAAATGAGCAAGTGTGGTGATCAATGCTCGTGCTTTCTCTACAGGGGAAGAGGCCTGTACCCAGCAGTAGGACGTTTATAGGCTGGAATTATTATTATATTATTATTATTTTATACAATTTATTTGAAATGAAACTTAAAGACTTTGTAATAAACTTGAAAGTATTTCGGTCAGACAGTTAAATATATTACAAGTTTTCCCATTTCATTCTTGTTTGTTGTATGAAATACAAATTAACCAAAGATTAATAATAATATATAATAATAATAATAACCTAGCTTGATACACTTAACTAAAAAGGGTACACTTAACTAAAAATGTCACAAAGATCTCAATCATAGCTATTGTATTTGTTCACAGGATGCTATTAAGGAGTTGAAGAGTGGAATGTCATCCGATGTGGACGTAACATCTTTCATAGACCACACGGAAATCAAAGCTAAACTTGCCAAAGCATTGCAAGAGAAAAATACTTTTGAATCCAAGTTTGAGGTAAGCGGAAAAGTATTTACTTGTGAATTAAATCACGCAAGTCCTTACGTTCATATGATTACTAGCTGTGCCCCGCAGTTTCACCCGCGTGAATACCTAGGTCCCGTTCCCGGTGCCTTTGTATTATTAGGGGCGTAGATGAATCCAACAAATCACGATCGTAACAAAAGTCAGGATTACTTAATTTGGTGGTTCAGTATTCTTATTTTTTCTAATTTTCGTCGCAATTTTCTAAACTTTTTCTTTCATAAGAACCTTCTCCTGACAATAACAAACACAACAAAAAAAGAATTGGCCAAATTGGTCCAGGCGTTATTGAGTTATGCGCTTACCAACACATTTAGCGATTCATTTTTATATATATAGATTAATGTCTACGTAAACTTATTATATAAGACAGGTATAGTGATAAAAATACTATATTTAATCTCAATTTATTCATTTACAGACGGAATACAAAGAAAGGACCCGTCTTTCGGAAGAACTGAAAACGACTCAAGAAACGTTGAATACCACAAGTCAAAGTGCTACTGAAGCACTTACTAGGCTAGAGGTCCTAGGGAAATACTTCCAAGAAAGAGAGAGTGAACTGCTGAAGTAAGTGGTTATTGTTTAATCTGTTGGTGCTTTGAAAACACAAATTTATAATAAATTCCCTCAAAATGTAGGCAGTATTTACTAGTAATACAATAATAAATAGTTTAAAAAAATAGTGTTTATTTTTGTTTACGTTTGTAATTAATAAGCTCTTATTGTTCCACAGCAGGGCAATACCATATGTAGATATCCTTACATTATTATGAATAAGCTTATTTTATAACTCTATTTTTTTACTTTTTCAGGGAGCTTAGCACCAAAGAATCATTGTGGCTGAGCAAGCAAGGTGAATCAGCGAGCACAGTAGAAAAGATGGAACTACTTCAGCAAGAAATACAAAGATTCAAGTTAGTAATATTATCTCTACTTTCTTGTGTTGTATACTTCAAGATTCTTAGGCAATTAAAGCGTAAAAGTTTTTGTAGACAAAACACAAGATGTGTATACTCTTTTGGAATGCAAAAAAATTACCTATCTATCAGTACAATCTACATACTATTATTTACCAATATTTGATCAACTTGCACGTTGATATGTGATATGTTCTTTTTGTTGTTGGATTAAATAATGAATAAATAACTATGGTTTCAGGGAGAAGTGTGACGCTTTAACCCTAGAGTTAGCCGAGCAGGAGTCTTCCCGCCGCACTGCGCTCAGTGAGGTGGAGGCCCGCGCTCACGCCGCGTGGCTCGAAGCTCGCGCCGCCAAGCGCGACGCCGACGCTGCCAGGGACGACGCCGCCGCGCTGCGCCGCAAGCTCGCCTCGCTCTCCGCGGCTGATGGCGCTGTGTCGCCACACCACAGTACGTATGCGTTATACCGCATGCGGGGAGCCCCAAATACGGGATACGCACCAATGAAAGACATAAGTTTGGGCTTTAGCAAGATCTTCTACGACCCCAATGGAGATGCAAAGGACCATTTCAAATGGTTACCGAATGGAGTCCCTAGTGCTTTAAGAACAATCTACCGCACTGCCAAGTCGGGTGCTACTACCGATGTGTGAAATGAAACTTTAGTGTGCTAAATTTTGTGATTCACGTTTTCGTTATAGGTTATGTGTAAGTAAAGACTCGCAGGTCCATATTATTTACAGTGGAATAATGTGTTAATTATTTTCCCACAGAAGTGGTGTCTCCACTAGACACGGCGGAGTCGCCGGTGCTGCCGCCGCCGCTGCCGCCGATGTTCCTGCCGCCGCCGCTGCTGCCGCCGCTCCCGCGCCCGCCGCCGCTCGGCCGCCTGCCCTCGCCGCACCCGCCCAGGCTAGTACCAACACCGATGTAAAGGCTCATCATTGGTCGCTAAACCACAACCGCGGAGTACCTGAATAAGGGTTAACGACTAATGAACATGCGCCATCGATATCTCAGTCGTTATACCGCATGCGGGGAGCCACGAATACGCTATTGCTACCTGAATGAAATGGACCGGTTGGTGCTCAATCTAAAATTTCTTGCACCCCGAATGCAGTGGCTAACGACCAATGAAAATAAGCCTTAAGTGCCACCATTACCGCCGATACTTCTACTGCTGTCCACCATAATGAAATTCTCCATTGTATTTTTAATTAATAAAAAGATAAAGACAATTTTCTTACTATAAGTATTCCTTTTTATACTATTGTGTAGATGCTTTCTCTAGTTCAAGTTTAAGTACATTATTCTTTTTCTTGCACAGGTACGGCGACCGGCGCTATTCCCCCGACAGCCGGTATTCGCCCGGCAGCAGATACTCGCCGGACAGCCGGTATTCGCCGGAGACGGTTCGGTATTCGCCCGACAGTCGATACTCGCCGCGCTCAAGACGGTCGCCCTACTCGCCCAGGTCTAGGAGACGATCAAGATCGAGGGAAAGGTAAAAAAATATATTCTATATTGTCTTAAACTTTTATGCAATAGGTCTCATTACCAAAATCAGTCTAAAATGAACTCTATTTACACTTACATAAAATTCACGTTAGTTTAAGTGGTTTGAAATAGACTATGCATTGAACTACTATTTATATATCAAACATTTGTTTAGGTACCAAGATACCCGTCCCTTACGGTCACGGAACGGTCCGGCGCCACCGGCCGACACCGAAACTGAATACAACTCAGACAGCCCCACGCGGCAACCGCGCAGGCGAGGCAGATACTCTAGACATTCAGGTAAGAACCAGCCCAAACCGGTTACGACCGGCTAGTCTAATGTCAACAAATTGTTTAGTAAAAATACTAAGGATCGGACTACACCATAGTGAAGATGTCTGTAGATGTCCGAAGTTGAGACGAGAAGTAATAATAAGCGAAAGCTGTGTTAAGAGGAGATGTGTGAATAACGGAATTCTATTCGTTATTTATCATCTCGTCACCGCTTTGGTAGAGTCCGGCCCTAAAAATCAATCACAGTAAAAACTTGAAGGTTTGGTAGATAGTTGATGTGTTTACGTTGCTAGGCCTACCATAAATCAGTCGTTTCTTTATTGTTGTACTAAGATGCCTACAAACTTGTATCAATTGATGACATACAATGAAATATTTGTATGAAAACCAATTTATGCTTCAATGTGTCAATTGAGCCATATTTTGTTTTGATTGTCTGAATTATAATTTAAATAGCGGCAGGATTTAGACCTAACTCAATTCTGCCTAGCCTTTTCCCTAGCTATGTCTGGGTTGGCTTCCAGTCTTACGGAATTCTGTTGGATATCGTATTTTACATGGAGCTTAGTTATTGTTAAAATAGTTGTGTAAAACATCAACTAATTTTGTCTGTAAAGTTCAATCCTAAGTGTTTTAATGATTTCTCATTTTTATAAAACAGCTACACAGGTAAATGATTTTAATCAAGTTAAATCCACTTTATATGAATTCTGACCGTTCATGTATTTAAATTAGAAGCTTTATAATTTCCTTTTGCTAAAACAGTAGATAGTTTATACCTTTTTGTTAAGTAGATATTCTTTATTTGATCTATGAATCAAGTACTGAATAAAAATATCTTACATTGAAACAAATAATATAATTATGACTGTTTAATTTCTCCAACAGCCACACAGGTAGTATGTACTTGTAAATAAGATAACGATATTTATTAAAATCTCGTTAGTAAGGTAAATGAATTCTACTTCTTCTTGTAATTTGGCCTACTTTTCTCTTGATCTCAAAGATGGCTGAAGTCTAGTTTCAAATCAAAATGATAATCCATAATTCATGTTATTTAAAGTAATGATGATTTTAATACGTGTGTCATTTGGTTCCAGGTCCTAGCTCAGGTTCAGGATGCTCATCAGAATCGGATAAATGAAATGGTCTCAATGTTTCTGTAGGTTACTAAACCAAGATCTAAACAATGTTAAAACGATGCCAAAATTGGTCGGTGGTTCACAAACTTATGAATTGTGAAAGCAAACATTTTATATTATATGACGTGCGTTAAAATCTACAGCTTAAGGGTAGACTTATGGTGGTTTTATTCGGTTTATTTTCCTATTTATTCCTGAGCCATTAAATGCGAGATGAAAACTGATTGAGAGTATGGATAGTCAAAGGTATGGTAAAGATTGCAATCTAAAGTAAAATTCTTCCAAACAGACTGAGTTACCTAGTAAAATCTCTTCTACTTTGTTTTTAGCAGCTGTTAGTCATTAAAACAATGTCTGCACATTGAAACTCTTTAGTTATAATTCGTGAAGCATCGTATTACCAATCCATTTCCTCAAAACACTTGTATGAGTCTTATCGAGTCAGTAGATACTTCAACTTTCTATCAAATGGCCATACATTTTCTGCTATTTCTTCCAAATACCCTGTATGTAAGGATTATTAAGGTTAGACTTGCCAAGTGCTTGTAAGTAAATGGGATCAAACCTATTTAAAAATAACGTGAATAGTTACATAGAATTTTACCTCAGCACTCGTGAATGAATATCTTAGAATAAAACTCTCGTGTTTGAGCCACTTTAAACATAGAAAGACTGCTTTACCGAATTGATTAGTCAACTTATGTTAATTTATTGAGCGAAAATCCAGAAATGTTACTGAAAACCTTAGAGGCCTTATATAGGTCTTACTGCAGTCGTGGTATGTAATGTAAATAAAATATACGCACCAAATAAAAGCTTATAGAATTACTAACTCGTAAAAATTACGGACAATAAAAATACCTTAACAAAATGGTTGTATGAATAATCAAAATAAAACAAAACACTCGTTATGAACAGATTTTAATTTGGTGCTGCTTTTTTTATTATTTCATTTAACGAATTGAGTCATTTCATTTTGCATTTAATAATACGTTTTTACCAAAGGGTTTCACTTATCTTTCTTTTTTTGTACCTGATTTTCTAATGTCTTTATTTTTGTCAACTGTCTTGTAAACGCTGACACGATTTTAAAAACTCGCAGATACTTTATCGATAACTAGATTGTACTTACATTTCACATATGCCTTGCACTGTTGACTAATAAATAATTGCCACCGCGCGAATTAGCAATAAAATAGTATTGTATTATCGATAAATAATAATCCGTCATAAGAATTGCAATCTTTAATTTATTGAATATTTGTTGTTTTATTAGTCAGTTAAATGTATTATAATGATTAGATACGATTTTAAAATAAATAATTTTATCAATTTGGTTTTTTATGTTATTGATATAGACCCTACCCTAGCTCATTTAGTATTACTACTTCTGTATTCCGTAATAAGGACCTACAAACTGGGTTTACAACAACTGAATTTTCTACAGTCATGAGATATATCAATATATGTATTTGTAGGTACTTAAATGAATTTACCATAAGTATTCACTAACTTACTCCTGACTAATATTATAAACGCGAAAGTTGGTTTGGATGTATTGCTCTTTCACGCAAAAACTACTGAATGGATTTGAATGAAACTGCAATAATATAGTTTATACTTACATCAGAATAACACATAGAATCAATTGAGTATTTCTGGTAGACTATTTTCTGGCTGCATAGTTAAGAGATAATTTGATAGCACTCAGTAATAAACTCACGCGAGTGAAAGTAGTTGTTTTATAAAGTTTTAGCAACAGGAGGACTTTGCAAATAAAAAAATAAATAAAAACGTTTGTAAAAATGATATTTTTAATGCATGCGCTTCTTAACAAGTATAATGCTAATTAATTTAACATATTTAAGTATTGCTTAACATTTAAACATGTATGTACCAATTTATTATATTTTTACCCGACCGCGTCAGGAATATTTTATGTTATTTATTAATATACATACATGAACTTTTATACATAAAAATAGTGTTTATCACTAAACGTTACATAAGAAAAACAATAAATATGTAAGTAATTTAATAACAGTATATGTATAAAATGAGGTACGGCAAACAATTTTGTTTTAAATATCATATAAGTATTTTCTTTTTTTTTATCTAAGGTACAACATTCCATGGTACAAAACTGCCTGGTTCGGGAACATCCAGCTGTAATACAAAAATCATTATTTAATCAAATATCCTTTACTCATATCGAAATATAAGTCGACCTCGGTCTTTCCGAGTTGTATAAAATATTTACAAGTTTACCCTTTTAGTAATGTAATCCTCGCACGCCATACGAATTCGTGCAGACGTCGCTGGTGAATCCAAACGGAATTGCATAGAGGCGCCAGTTTCAGCGCGCGCCGCTCGAATTGCTTCTTTTATGGCGAAGAATGCGGATGATGCCAAGAACAGAGGTGGTTCACCAACAGCCTGAAAACATAAAAGTATTTTTTATATAAATTGGTTGCAGGTAAATCTTATCGTTTCAAAAAAAATACCTAAAAGCTGTCTACATACCTTTGAAGAATACACCGCCCTCGGATTTGGAGCTCCTTTGAGCAAAGATACATTGAATTCTTGAGGAATGTCGCCGAATCCAGGGATTTTGTAGGCACCTGGACCTCTCGAGAGTAATGTTCCATTTGGAGAGTAAATAAGCTCTTCAATCGTGAATAACCCGTAGCCCTGCATAAATCCACCTTCAATTTGACCAATATCGATTGCCGGGTTTAAACTTTCACCCAAATCCATGACAATATCACTCCTTACTACGAGGTGATCACCGCTAAGGCAATCTATCTCTACTTCAGTACATGCAGCCCCATATGTGAAATAGTTGAAAGGTGTTCCTGTGTTTTCATTAAAGTTATATCCAATTCCAGGTGTTGCATAAAACCCTGTTGCGGACAAGCTAACTCTGTCAATCCAAGCGGCCAGAACCCAGTCTTCCCACTTTCCATCGGGGTTCTTCTCTTTGAATGGTTGCAGTCGTTTCGACAATGTCTCGCAAGCTAGCAGTACAGCCATTCCATTCAGATCTGATCCAGCACTAGCCGCTGTAGCTGAAGTATTGGGTACTTTGTCTGTTGAAGTTTCACTTATGTGAATCTTGGAAAAATCAACCCCGAGAGCACGGGAAGCAACTTGAATCATTTTCGTGTGTAATCCTTGACCCATTTCAGTTCCTCCATGTGATACCAGGACTGAGCCATCTACATATATTAATACCAGAGCACCAGCTTGATTGAGCAATTTTTCCGTAAAAGCGATCCCAAACTTTGTCGGGACCATCGCAATTCCTCGTTTTCTCCATCTGTGCTCCCTAAAAAGAAAATAATTATTCGTAGTTAAAAATATTTAAAAAAAGTCGTGGTCACTATAAAGTTTTGATGAACCTAATGACTATTGTAAACTCGTTATTAAATTACTACCAAAAACGTCTACAGGCTTAAATTACAGTAATTATGGCAATAACTCACTTGTTGAACTTTGCTATTTGTAACCTTCGTTCCGCAATATTACTTTTTTGTGCACACTCGTCCCAACATCTCTGCAGTGTACAATTCTCCAAAGCTTGTCCATAATGAGTAATTGAGTTCTCTGCGTACAAGTTAATTCGACGGATTTCATCGAAGCTTTTTCCTACTTTAAAAGCAATGTCTTCGATTATGCTCTCAGCACCAAACATTCCTTGGGGACCACCAAATCCACGGAACGCTGTGTTTGATGGTAAGTTTGTCTTGCAAACATGACCAGTCACTTCAGTATTCGGTATATAATAAGCATTTTCATAGTGGAACATAGCTCTTTCGACAACCTGAAAATAAAATAAAAAACTGTAAATTTTGACATTCTAAACAACTTTTCTGTTTGTGTTAAGTTTTACGCATTTTGTTACTTACAGGTCCTGATAAATCTATAGAGTATCCGCCATTGTTGTAAATATTTACTTTAGCTCCCATTATTTTTCCCTCTGGAGTTACAGCAACCTTGTATTTTACCATGAATGGATGTCTCGTGCCGCTTATTAACATGTCTTCATCTCGGTCGAGCATGCAACGAACTGGCTTTTGAAGTTTGTGAGCTGCGAATGCTACAGGTAAAGCCACTAGCATGCCACGAGATTCTTTGCCTCCAAATCCACCTCCCATACGTTTTACTCGAGCTACAATTCGGTTCATTGGCACATGCAATACATGACTAACCAATTTCTGAAACAGATATAGGTTAACCGATTATATACACATCAAAGCATGAACACATAAATCTTGTAGGGAACAAAACTAAATAATTACCGCTATTTCCGAAGGATGTTGACTGGAACAGAATATTTCCAACTCATCGTCCTCCTTTTTAGGAATTGCAAATGCAGCATTCGTTTCTAAATAAAAATGTTCTTGCCCACCCATGCGACACTCTCCTTCAACAATAATATGATTCTTATCATTAAAGGCACTCTCAACATCTCCTCTCCTTATAGTTTTAGGAAATTGTGGGTAAAATGAATTGTGTTTTATTGCGTCTTCCATCGTAACTATAATTGGATGAATATCTTCGTATTTAATTTCCACCATACGGGCCGCTTCTTGGGCTTTTGCTTGATCTTGTGCAACAATAACACCAATAGTCTGTCCCTGACTTGTGACTTTCTCACTAATAAATAATTCTTCGTCATGGAAAATAGGTCCAATGGCATTTTGTTCAGCAGTTAAATCTTTAGCAGAAAAGAATGCAACAACACCAGGCATTTGTAGAGCTTTTTGAGCATCAATGGACAGTATTTTAGCGTGTGCTCGTGTGCTAAGTACAAATCCTAAGTAAAGCTCGCCTTCAGCAGTTGGCATATCATCGCAATAAATTGCTTCACCTGTAGTTTGCTTAAATGCCGATACATGTGTAAGCGGCCGCCCTACGGCATCACTTTTAATTTGTTCGGAGCCAACTAAATCAAAATATTGAGAACTTTTTGGCATTCCTCCGTGGAATTGTTCAGCACCGCTGCTATGGTACGGTAAAATAAGATCCTCATGAATATAATCTTTGGTCATTTGTTGAGCAATGGCCAAATAAGCTTTAAGGAACAAACTCATTGTCAACGTTCTACGAAACTGTATATTACCGCCAGGTGCGGATGGATTCAGTGGCAGCTCTTCTATCAATAACGAAAATGCTTTCTCCAACATATTTTCATCCCATTTTGCACCCTTTAATGATTCACATGTTTTGGTTGCTAATTTAGTTACAGGAGCCATTCCACCAAACGCCATATTAATATACTTCATTATATTAGTGTTATTTTCGAACTCTACGTTAATCGCTGCTGTAACTATTGAAATATCGTCTTCTCTTCTTTTCGCCTGCTTATATGCTTTAACATACTGATATTTGTTAGTGTAAGGAATCTCTATTGATAGCAAAATTTCATTTGGTTTAACTACATTCTTTCGGTATGCAGTGAAGAATGTTTCATCCATCAAAACAGAGCGTTGTCCTCCGTCTTCACTTATGAGATTGAGTTTCACTTTCAAGGCGAGCAAAATGGGATTTAAATCAGAAATGGGACTGCCCGTCATAATATTTCCACCTATAGCTGCAACATTTCTAATTTGTTTGCCTGCAAACCAGTTCAGCATTTCTATGATGGTTACAAACGAGCGTGTCTTATATTGAGGCAAGTTGTTAATGTACTTCTTAAGGTTATTTTCTAGCTCCATAAGAGTAACTGCGGCGCCTATTGTTAATCCGTTTTCATTTTCAGTAATTGCATTTAGCTCTGGTACAGAGTTTGGCATTATTATTGTCGGATAAACTACGTGTCTAAACTTAACTTCAACACCGACTTCAGTATTACCAACAACTATTTTTGCATTAGGGTATTTATTTTTTAAACTTACAATAGAACTTAAATCTTTTGGTCTGTACCATGTGACTTTTTCGCCTCGGTATAATAAATAATGATCGTCGTATACAGACGACAACTTAAGCTCAGGCGGAAATATTGGTTCCTGGGTGCTGTCGTAAGGTAGAAATGATGATCTATCAAAGATATGTTCTGTTTCACTTGTATCTTCCTTGTTAGCCTTGTTTTTACAACAGTCTTTTCCCATAGCACATGTTCCGTTTTGCTTAGTTTCATTGCCATTTACCGTCATATTTTCAATACGTTTTGACTCCCAATCTTCAATGAACGTCTTGTAGCCCTCTATAATGGCACGGTATCCTGTACATCTACAAAGGTTTCCTTGAAAAGCAACTTCCATATCATTGTAAGTTATGGTGCTGTTGCTTCTAAGCAAAGTGTACATAGACATGACAATTCCAGGTGTACAAAACCCGCATTGCGAGCCATGTGCTTTAGCTATACGTTCTTGAACTGGATGTAGTCTGGTTTTGGTCGAGCCAATACCTTCGACTGTAGTGACGGCCAGCCCGTGCATAGCACAAACAGGTGCCAAGCATGCATTTACTGCTAAATGACTGAGTAAATACATTAAGGAAAAATATCATAACTATTTAATAATGCAAGTTGCAATTTTTAAGTAGGTACTTGTTACTAAAGAAAACGTTGACTTGGGACAAGTTTTTGGCGTATTTTGTTTTAAACAGTTGGTATTTGCATATAAGTAACGCAATTTGTATGCGATTGTACAAGTAAGTACCTTTGTAATAATGCACTTCAAGTGAAATTCAAACATGAACAATCAACCAGGGGCCCGAGTCTGCTATTTACACTCCGACACGGAGTGTAAATAGCAGACTCGGGCCCGATATTGTTTGTGCTGCACTGCGTGTAATTTATAGAGGAGTTATTTACTTACAAGCATTAAAACATTAAAAGACTATGCAAAACTAAACAGTAGCTGAAAATAATTGTAAAAACGCGTTCTAAATAAATTGCTGAAAACGTACATATAATATTTCATTAATAGCGTTTTTTGTAAAGGATACACGACTTTCTTCTCTGTGCGATTATATTTAGAAATCATGACGGTACAGGCGCCGCATCCTCCTTCGGCACAGCCTAGCTTGGTACCAGTCAAGCGAAGCTTCTTCCTTAGATACCAGAGAAGTGTCCATTCTGGATCCGGTTTCGGTTCTATCACCTGAAATCAAATAATAATAACGCTCTAAATAAGAGGTATCTGTTTTTTTTCTATAAGTTGCTTATAAGTTGTCTGGTTACTATAGCACAAAAGCTGCTTAGTTTGGCCTCAGAAGACGGTGTGTGAGTAGGCCCAGAAAAAAAAATGGTAAATAAATTCGACGTCTTCTATTGCATATAACCACGTGGCCTTGCTCCAAAGGATTAAACGATCGGCACTTACACGTTCATTGACAATTGACAATAAACTATTAGGCATGAATTGCGCGCAGTCGTAAGTGTCGATATTATATTTATGGCATTTTATGGGAACTACCTACTTGTCATTGACATCGCCTTTATTGCTAATCAATAAAGGCGATTTTCGTGGTTGATTGTAACCACTGACATGACGGTCATAATCTGGGCTTTAATGACTTTAATATGAAATCAAAATATACGTATAATCTCCAAGAGTTTTCATCTAGGAGTTTAAAATGCATAACATAACATACCATCACGCCTGTATCCCCGAAGGGTTAGGCAGAGGTGTACCAATGTACACCCACAGTTCGCCGGTATGTTTAGGTCCCATGTAATAGGGGGCGAGCCTATTGCCACTAACCGGGCACAAATCCAAACTCCGACCTGCTACTGAGAATTTCATAGAAAAACCCAATGACACCTTGGTCGACTTGGGAATCGAACCCAAGACCTCTAGCGTAGCAGTCGCGCTGAGCACCACTAGGCCAACGAGGCAGTTTGCCTAGTGGTGCTAAGCATAAAATGCAATATCATTATAATACCATAATCCAGCTACATAATCCGTAAAATTTGTTAGCGTCACATAAGGTCTTTCCACCATTCTCCACCAATGAGAGTGAAGCTGCTGGCCTGAGAATGGAGGAAATGACTTTAATTGGCAGATAGACCTGATGCAAGACTAGCGTGTCTGACCGGTCGTTACTACCGACTTTTATAATACGATAATAACTACAGAGACTATATTATTTGGATTAGGAAAAATACTCCATTCATACATACACTTTGCTTTGTAAATATGAATGTAGACTTGTTCCATACATAGTGCTTATTACATAATTATTGTAGGCGCGTTTTGTCAAGGTCGGCTTGTTGTCAAACCAGAATCTGCTGAGCGTATTGATTCTAGACTCACTCTCACGTCAAAATTCTAGACCATTTCTAAGTGACCTAGAAATTATGCACAAAAATTGTAGCTACATAATGGGGCGTATAAAACGAAAGTTTTAGGATTATTGACGGGCCTGTTGGTCTAGTGGTTAGTGACCCTGACTGCTATATCGGAGGTCGTGGGTTCGATTCCCACCCAGGATAATTGTTGTTCTGGTTGTCTGGGTGTAATTTATCTATAATATGTATGTATTTAGAAATATATAAGTATGTTTATCAGTTGTCTGGTTACCATAACACAAGCTCTGCTTAGCTTGGGATCAGATAACCGTGTGTGAGTTGTCCCGGAATATTATTATTATTATTGCCCTTTTTAACCCCAGGCACAAAAAGAGGGGTGTTCAGCTTTAGTTGAGCTCCAAAACTAATGATCGATTTTGATGCGGTTTTTATTGTTTCAAAGCTAACGTGATCGACATAGTTTCTAGCTATAATTTACGAAGATTAAAATAGTATTTTGAAATTAATAGACATTATCAAAATAAGCGGGAATTCTAAAATTTTATTGTTTCAAAGCTAACGTGATCGAGATATTTTCTAGCTTTAATTTACGAAGATTAAAATAGTATTTTGAAATTAATAGACATTATCAAAATGAGCGGGAATTCAAAAATTTTATTTATTAAATAGTTATGAATGAATGAAGATATTATGAAAAAAAATATCTATTCTTTATTAATTTCTCGCCGTGGGTAGATAGATATTAATGTACATTGTTAGAATTTAGTACGAGCATAGGACATTAGCATTTATGATAATTATCACTAACAATTCATCTCACATCGCTTTGAACATAATTAAAGGCAGCTTGCAATGTGGCGTACTGAATATAGGTACGTAACAGGGCAACATATTCCTTTATCAAATGAAACCAATAAACGACTGCTCCAGCAAACAATATAATAATATAAATTACTGAATACGGGTCGCTATATTGTTATGATTAGTGGCAGGAGGCGACATAGGTCAGTACTATCAGGGACATTCGGCGACCCTCCTCGCAAATAAAACATTTGTTCATACATGACGCAATAATGTGCGTCGGAACCATCTTCAAGATGTTTATTTCATCATGATAATAATATCAATTTGATAACAATTATTTACACATGCTACTTAGCTCTTGCACTACCCTGAACTTCTTACTTTTAAAAGATATCAGAGTTCATAAATCAAAGTAGCTATGGTAAAAAAACATAATAGCTACCAAATTACAGGTCCTTTTTTAGATCATTAAAAAAATATTACAGGTTCCTAACGACAGATAAAAAGTCGTCTATAAGACATTAATTGTTAATGACCTTGCATAAAAATACGGAAATATTACACAACCATTGTAATTTAAAACTAAAACAATATTGCATACAATTTTTTGTAAGTACCTAGTTAGTTTTATATTAGTTTGCTGAATGTAACTTTTGTTGATGATGCATCATATTGCAGTGTTTGTCCTATATAATTCTCACTGGGGGCACATTATCTATAATTTCTTTGATAAGCACGATTGATAACTCTATGTGAGTAGATAGGTACTAAAACTTGGGCTAATCACTAAGTGTGTATCTTGGATATTAGGTGGATAGTAAATATAATACTATGTATAACATAAATGCAACGTAACCATTACCAAAAAAAATAATTTTGTCAAAAGTATGTAAGTAAAGCCGTTATAAATCTGTTTTTATTTTTGAACAAATGGTGATTTACATTTTCAAATAAGGTCTACCTACTTTTTACTTGGCTAAGGTTTCTGTGCATTGTTATTCCATTGTTTACCTATAATAGACACGCTGTTCCATTATTATCATAATAAAATCATAAGTTTTCTTATAAACTACCCACTTTATCGACAGACATCTAGTTTATTCGCTATGCTACAAACGATAATTATAATTATTACCCTAATAAAAATTATGTTTTCACAATAGCACAATCGCGCTTCACTCACCTTTTTTCCATTGACGTAGAATACTAACTCACTACAAACTTCACCGGTTTCATCTTCTATATTCAACAAACCCATGTTTTTATTAAAATTTTATATTTTTTATCGGTTCCTATAAAAACACGTCTCACTATATGACGGTACATAAGACAACTGACGATTTATTGTTATTTCGCGTTGCGTGGTCGCCCGACGTCTGTTATCCAGTGCGCGAGCGCAGTATCCACATGGACAGTTAACAAGTAATAAACAACTTGTTATCTGTCTCATAGTTCGTATGATTGAACTTACAAAAAGAGCAACTTGTGAAATCGTTGACAATGAAGAAGTCATTATTCCAACAGAAGTGACCGATCAAAAACTCGTTATCCCTGAACCTCTATCGGACTTTGGGCTAGTTTAAATAGTTTGATAACAACCTGTTCTGGGTTCTTTATAAGACAGTATAGCTTTTGATTTATTTGCATATATTAGCTATTTTAAGAAAATACAAACTACACTTATTTTATTCACAACATGTGGTTTGAAAAGCAGTTTTATGACTATTAATAGATGCATTCACATGGATACTACAAGGCTGGTATCTTGTGAAAGAACAGACATGCTCGCAACTCATGGATTTAGACATAAGTATCTATATTTTGCTTGTTGGTAGTCATGCTTCACTTGGCTCTAAAAAGTGAAGGTCCTACGCTCTCTGAGTATTGATTTGGTAATTTCGCAAAAGTAGGGCTATGCAACAACTCATACTATCTAGAATAGGTAGTATGAAGTCTGAGTGTCATTATAGTTCAATTGAGTAATCAATGCTTCAAATGTAAGTGAGACTGTGCTATCTTTCCATATAACCGCTTCCCTGTCTGTCTGACTAGTCCTAATTTCATATATTTATCTAACTTTATTTCAAAATTCACGGGCCACTATCTATTATATCGCTGCCCTAGTTCAACAGTAAGATATCTTTAAAAATAAAAAAATGAGTTAAGTTTTGTATCATGTGAAAACTTTGCTCTTCTGTCCGGTTCAAAAATCGGATATTTGTAAAACGCAACCAAAGCATATTTTTACCGACCTTTAGTTCAAGAACCTGACATCTTAAGATATTTATAAAGTCAGGAAGATTTTTACTTTTCTGTTAGTCAGCAATTATGATAATAAATAATACATTACAAGCAAACTAATTTCTCAGTTTTTAATTAATTGTCCTATCCCTTTACCAAACACTTCCGCGGATTTAGTCGGACAACTTACATTCTCAAATATCGATGTGCTGTAATACTAAGATATCTTAAAATTATGTCGATCTCTGTTGATTTTCCATAAATTTGGAAGCTTGGTTCAATGAATCTTTAGTATTTCTTTAACAAAAAAAAAAAAACTCTATGAGTTACAATATTGACTTAATTTTTAATAAACCATTTTAGAGACAACATTAAAATATAAGGTAATCTTACTATTAAAAGCCTTAAAAGTATTATACAAAATATTTTATTCATATTGAAATATAAATAACTCTGTAACACATTAAACTAAGCAATAGTTTAAAAAAATCAACCACATTTCAATTAACAATAAGTGAATTAATGACACTAAAATCATAAAAATATGAATAACTCAAAACATACTTTGTTCAACATATCTTACTGTTGAACTAGGGCAGCGATATTATGAACCGTATGGATTAACTTGCACTGGCTTAATACGAAACGCTTCTTTTTATCAATATATCATACGTTATTGATATTTTAAAGGACACATGTGGGTAACACGTGGGAGGTGCATTGATCAATTGATCATACATGTGTTATTCGTAAATTAGATCTTTTATGCATGTTATAAGTCTTTCTTCGGAAGGTTACTGACATAGAACCAGTATTATAATAGGAATACAAACTCGACCACCAACTCCAAAACTCCGCGTATTTTAATATGAGGAAAAGATGCTTGTGTAAGGATAATAAAAATACTTTCCTTAGATGTTTTAAATACACCCTGAATGGCTTATGAAAATGTAATTCTCTGCGACTCTAGATCTAGGTGTTATGCATGCTTTCTAAGCATAGCATCTAAGCGTCATAATTATCACGACACAGAAGAATTTATATTCAAGAGCCTTAAAATATTTGGGCGTGAGACACTCGGATAAGTGTACCTATCTATCTATGATAGGTTAGTAGACTACCTATCCACTACCACCAGGTGCATAGAGAAAAGTAATTAAGACCAGGTGATACTTACATAATATGTAATAAAATTTTCTAGAATAGTTAAGTAGGTATACGACGTACTTAGTTATTCTTAACGTTCATGATGTTGCCTAACTTCAACATTGTTGAATTGTGTAAATATGTACTTTTCCGATAACTGATAAGGTGATAAGAATAGCTTTACAATCACAAACAACATTTGCATTAACAGTAATTTATTTACGGTGATTATAAAAACAGTATGAAGGTATTATGTATTACAATTATTATCTCATTTAAAAATAGGGATGTTGACTGGTTATATAAAGTAAAAATATATTTAGTCCGTGAGTTAAATAATATTAAAAAACTTTAGATGCATATTTTTTTTTCTCTTATAAATTCATGTAAGCCAAGGAGATATAGCTAATCAAAGTTCAGTAGTGGGGTTCAACGATCTAGTAAACGTACAACATGGTGACGTCGTGCAACATTCTCCTGACGGACATAAAAAAGATATTCAGCCAACATCCCTAAGGTAGGTTGTCTTCACGCCATTACATTCCACGGCTTGCCAGTATCTTTTATAGTTGGTTTTACCTGCAAGAAAGTAAATGCTAATTATTCAATTTTATTCGATTCAAGTTTATTCGATTTGTAATTTATACATGTTATTTATAGCTATCGCATTGATATTGAACTAAGCCGAAAGAAAAAGGAAAACCGTAGCTCCTATAAAGAATGGTCCACATTAGCAGTGAGAAACTACATAAAAAATTATAAGTATATGCTAGTACAAATGGCTTTTCTTAAAATCTTACAGTCTAACTGTCTAATACATACATTTCTATAAGCGTTAACGCTGATCGAATCGCTCAAATGTATGGAAGTAACAATAATTCTTATCACGCGTCTTATTAGAAAAAATAAATGACATCAAATCTTTTACAAACGCACTTCTCCTGTGACGGTAAGTCAATATACCATCGGTAATTTACTAATCATAATAATCTTAATAATTATGTTCATACCTGTTTTGTAATCAGATCTTCACAAGCCATCCGTATGCGTGCGCACGTTGCTGGCGCGTCCAGAACGAAGTCAGGAGACTCTCCACTGTCTACCCGAGCTGCCCTGATAGCATCCTTGATGGCGAAAAATACTGATGCGGCGAGAAAGAGAGGTGGTTCACCTACAGCCTGGAATCGTTAAGCAAATAAATTAATGATATATTCATATATAATTAAGTACATCCGGTCTTACTTTCGCCGAAAAAGCATTTACCACATTTTTATTTATTTTTCCAGGTTAAAGAGGAAAAAAGTACCTTTGAAGAATAAACTGCTCGAGGATTCGGAGCACCCTTCAACAAGGAAACATTAAATACTTTTGGGATGTCCGAAAATCCTGGTATCTTGTAAGCTCCAGGGCCTCGTGAAAGTGCTTCGCCACTAGGTGAGAATACCATTTCCTCCATTGTATAAAATCCGTAACCTTGCATGAAGGCTCCTTCAATTTGACCTATATCTATAGCGGGGTTCAAGCTTTCCCCAACATCCATCACTATATCGGTTCTGAGCACCTGATGGTCACCTGTCAAGCAGTCGATGATAACCTCAGAACATGCTGCTCCATAAGTAAAGTATTCATACAGATTCCCAGAATTTGTGTCTGAGTCGTATTCTATCTTTGGAGCAGCGTAAAATCCGGTAGCCGATAATTGCACTCTGTTGACGTAAGCATCAATGACCCAGTCTTCCCATTTACCATTTGGATTTTTCACCTTAAAAGGTTCCAAGCGAGCTTTTAGGACTTTACAGGCTTCTATGACCGCCATGCCATACAAATCAGAACTGATACTTGCAGCTGTCGGTGAACTATTTGGAACTTTATCAGTTGACATTTCACTTATGTGAATTCTCGTATAATCAATTTCTAAAGCTCTTGACGCTACCTGTATCATCTTTGTAAATAGTCCTTGACCCATTTCTATACCTCCGATGGAAAGCAAAACTGACCCGTCTTTATAGACCAGCAGTAATGCACCAGCTTGCATAAGTACATCTATTTGGAAAGATATTCCATATTTAGTGGGTACCAATGCGATGCCTCTCTTTTTCCATCTGTTGTGCCTGAAAATCACAAAAGAAAAATAAGTTAAGTTAATTATAAAACATGCTTGTGGTA
The DNA here is from genome assembly GCA_905475315.1 of Autographa pulchrina. NCBI lineage: Eukaryota > Metazoa > Arthropoda > Insecta > Lepidoptera > Noctuidae > Autographa > Autographa pulchrina. Next base: position 6,985,635 of record FR997768.1, read on the forward strand.
GATCGGTAAGCATAAATGTAACGTATAATTTATGCAATTACTTTTTGTTTACCTGTTGAATTCCTCAACTTCTTTGCTTCGTTGCCAGTAATTCGAAGTTTCTATACATTCATTCCAACATCGCGACAATGTGCAATATGTGAGCTTTTGATTGAAATGTGTCATTAATCCTTCTTGGTACATATTTATGTGAATTATATCTTCATAGCTTTTGTTTAGTGCTGTTGCTACATGTCGTATCATAGTTTCTGCTGCCAACATGGCTTTGGGGGCTCCAAATCCTCTGAACGCAGTGTTCGATGGCATGTTCGTTTTGCATAGATATCCATGCACTTCAACGTTTGGTATGAAGTAACAGTTGTCAACATGCACCAAAGCTCTCTCCATCATCTGTAATTATTGAAAATATTGTAAGTATGACGAAAATATTTATCAAGAAACTAGTGATCGTATTAGTGTCAGAGTTTCTCAATGTATCACGTCATTTAAGGTCAGTCAATGCTTTTTATAGAAAAGTTGTGTTGGTAGGTGTACCTATACAAGGTACTCAGTACGATAATTTAAATAAATTAATAATATAGTGTCTTACCGCACACGATACATCCATTGAGTTTCCTGCGTTGGCATAAATCTCAAATTTTGCTGCAGTTATCTTTCCTTCATCCGTGAATCCGACTTTATACCTAATCAAACAAGGATGTCTGTATCCGGAAACTTGCATATCTTCATCTCTTTCTAATACAGCTCTAACAGATCTCTTCAATTTATATGCGGCTATCGCAACAGGTACAGCCAAAATTGCAGACCTTGATTCTTTGCCACCAAAACCACCGCCAATCCTTTTAACTTTAGCAACTACCTTATGACTAGGTATTTGAAGTGTTTCGGAAACCATGCGCTAGAAAAGAATAACAAAGCATTAGATAGGTAAATTATTATCTATAATAAAAAAAATAAGTTATAAATTTGAAAACATACAGCTATATCTTCTGGATGTTGTGTCGATGCTATAATTTCAAGTTCGTCTTCCCTTCTTGTAGCGAAGGCTGAAATAGTTTCTAGATAAAAATGCTCCTGTGCACCACTTCTGACTTGACCTTCTACAATATGACTTGAATCCATAAACGCATTGTTTACGTCTCCTTTTTTCAGGGTACGTGGATAAGAAGCAAAATACGATTGATTTTTTATTGCGTCTTCGAGTGTTACTATAACTGGTTGTAACTGTTCGTAATTAACAACCACTAAGTCTTTCCCTCTCCTAGCTGCACTTTCTGATGTCGCTATTATAGCACCTATCACGCAAGCACGGCTTGTTACTATTTCTCTAGAAAAAATTTCTTCATCTTTTAGAATAGGACCCATTTTATTACTTTCTTCATCCAAATCGGCAGCTGATAGAAATGCTTCTACTCCTGGAACTAGTAAGGCCTTACTAGCGTCTACAGATATTATTTTTGCGTGAGCTTCTGTACTAAAAACTAGTTTTAAATACAGTTCGCCTGCTACGCTTGGAATGTCATCGCAGTAAATTGCTTCACCTGTGGCTTGTTTAAAAGCCGAAACATGAGTTATAGGCTTTCCAACTGCATTAGAAACTACCTTTTCATGGTTTCTTATTTCAAAGCACTGTGAACTATATGGTTGGATTGTAGGTATTTCTTGTGCTCCAGTGATATCCTTATCATCGTATAGTTTAACACCATTCGGTTTGCTATAGTTTTGCAATACATATAAATAGAATCTAAAAAATAAACTTAAACAGAGAGATTTGCGGTAATCTGCCATTCCCCCGGGGGCCGAGCTATCTAGTTGCAGCTCGGTTATTAAAGAATGAAATATCTTATTTAACATATTTTGATTCCATTTCTGTCTAATAAGTAACTTTGAAGTTACATTGGCATAAATAGTAGTTTGCCCCATACCTCCGTAACACAATTTTGCGTCTAATACTGTTTTGGTAATAGGATCAAATGTCACATTGAATGCCGCCGTTACTATAGAAATATCATCTTCCTTTCTTCTAGCCTGTTTGTAAGCTTTAAAATATTGCATGTTTTCTGTAAAAGGTATTTCAACTGAAACAACAATTGCATCTTCTTCGAGAATAGTAGATCTATATCCGTTGAAAAATGCTTCATCGATAACTAATTGGCTATGTCCTCTTTTCTGGCTGTAAGTATTTAAGACAGCTGAACATGCCATTAGTATAGGATTTAAATCAGATATTGGACTGGCTGTCATTATATTTCCCACTAGTGATGCTACATTTCGTATTTGAGTTCCAGCAAACCAATGAAGCATATCTTTTATGGCTTCAAAAACTTTACATCTATTGGGATTTGCTTTTATTTGATCCTCAAGAAAGTTATTTAGTTCACTTAACGTCGTTGTAGCTCCTATGACTATCCCTTTGCTTGAAACTTCGAAGAAGTTCATTTCTTTAATTATCGTTGGATACAATAGAATAGGATAGATTTTCTTTTTGAACTTCACTTCGACTCCGATTTCACTATTGCCAACAACTATTTTTGCAGAAGGAAATTTGGACTTAAGTTGAAGTAAATCATTTAATGTGTTTGGCCGTATCCCTGTAACATTTTCTCCATGGAAATATAGATAATCGTCGTCATAATGGCTCTCCAATTTCAGTTCTGGTGGAAAAATCGGTTCCTGTGTTGAATCATATGGCGTGAATGCCGACTTATTAAACAACTGATTGCTGTTGCTATTTCCATCCTTATTTCGACAGCAATCTTTCCCCATTGCGCACATATTATTTTCACCAGGTGGGCTATAGCATTTTTCCCATCCTTCCATAAAGGTTTTGAAACCTTCAATGATGGGTCTATAACCAGTACACCTGCAGAGGTTACCCTGTAATGAGTTCTCAATGTCTTCGTAATTTATATTACTTTTGCTGCGAAGTAAGGTATACATGGACATTACTATGCCTGGTGTGCAGAACCCACACTGTGACCCATGAGCTTTGGCTATTCTTTCTTGGACTGGATGCAGCCGGTCTTGTGTGGAGCCGATACCTTCTACTGTAGTAACTGCCAAGCCGTGCATCGCACATAAAGGAGTTAAACAGGCATTCACTGCTATGTGCCTACATAAGTGTAATGAGGATAGTATTAAGGACATTATTAAAAAAGTATGGTTTTCTACTATACCATTTAGAAGTGACAACACAGTCTTTGAAGAAATCTTTTGTTTAACCTTACTAAATGCGTTGGCTTTTGATAACAAATGAAAAATGAGGGTTACTGACCCTCGTTTATTATCATTAGCACAATATCTAAAATATAATATTCGAGATTCATATTTTAAGCAGAATAACTTAATATGATTTACAGTTTTTACCATGTCGAAGCGTTGCAATACACTACACTTCTCTCCTTACATTATTGTTATCGAGTCAGTGAATTGAAGTACTATTGAAACACGCATAACCTAATTAAATAAATAAGGTATCATAAAATTTATATTTAACTTTCTTAACTGTATATTTTAGCAGGTACTGTATTTATGTTATCTAAATCACATTAAAATTTGTTGTATAAAAAATATACACTTCTCGTACAAAATACTCTATTAGGACGTTAAAAATATAGAAGCAAAAAGAAGCGCCCAACGTGGGGCTCGAACCCACGACCCTGAGATTAAGAGTCTCATGCTCTACCGACTGAGCTAGCCGGGCTTCAACAGAATTCTTAAAAAGTGGTATTGCATTGTTGTTGTTTGTTTGTGTAAAGGATACTTGATACGATCTTCATGTCTTAAATATTGAGAGACCATAACTGTACAGGCGCCACAGCCGCCCTCGCCACATCCATACTTTGTCCCAGTTAGTAAAAGTTTCTTGCGGAGATAAAACAGCAATGTGCATTCGGGGTCCGGATTGTTCTCGACAACCTTTAACATGTTTAAAAATAAATTATTTACATTGCTTACATAGTTCAAAAGCTGTGGGACGTAGGTAGGTACATACTCCTAGAAACACCTAGCTACTTAAGTAGGTACTTAAAATAAAAGATAGATAAGTATCTACTGGGACCATTAACTTATTTTTAGTAGTAAAAATTAAAATCTCACTATCTCGCTTACACGCGCCTCCAATACAATAAAGTTGGTACCTATACCAACACTATCTTACAAAAAGTATTATTATTTATCTACAATTATGAGACACATCTTAATTTAAGACGTATTATTATTGTAATAATACCAGCCATTTTTATCTTCGGTCAAATTATATAAGTAGGTACCTAAATATTTTAAGTACAGAACTTCCTGTTAGGTATCGTGTAACAAAAGTAGGTAATTCATAATCCAATAAAATTTAAACTTGAACAGGACACCCGTTAGGCAAAGCGATAAATCACTCGAGTCCACTTTCTATGGGTTAGATTTTCTTGAATAAAAAAATTTCCTTCCTTGGGCCCAAGTCTGCTATTTACACTCCGTGTCAGTGTGCTCATGTGCGTGTCAGTGTGTAAATAGCAGAATCGGGCCCCTTAACTAATCCTGTAACATGATCTAGAGGCCCGGCTACATGTTCATGCTCAATCAGTTTAAATTTTGCAAACAAACAAGTGCGTCAAGACGTCAAAAACACTAGTTTAAAATTGAAGACGGTACAAAATAAATTGTACATGCAAGTCACTATTATGTGGAAGCCCTACAATTTTGCGTAATTTTTGCACTAAGCACAAACCGTTTGCGCATGCAAGTCGATATCGCGTAGACACATGCACGGTTTTGCGCTAATTTTTGCATCAATTGTTTGCACCCAAACTCTTAAGTTATGTAGGTCGATAGGAACCTGCTACTTAGTGAAAGGAGTCAGTAGGTAAGACCAATCTGACATTCGATCTAGGTTGAAACTTTATACCCACTTACATTGATTGCAAGATTGGCCGTCTGACTGGGGCCCGAGTCCGCTATTTTAAGTCAGTGAGTGGCGGGTTAATAAACGTTCCAGTGTACTTGTTATTGTGCCTAATTTTCGTATTCAGATAAGAACAGTCCCTTGCAATCCTACAATGACAACCGTGGCAAGTAGGTGTACATTTGTCATTAAACTAAAATTATCTGAATACGAAAATTAGGCACAAAAACAAGTAGGTACCTACACTTGAACGTTTATTAACCCGCCACTCACTGACTTAAAATAGCGGACTCGGGCCCTTGGAGTAAATATTCAAATAGAGTTACATAGCTATTCTGCTACCTACTATAAATATAGGTACCTATCTTATGTGCGTAGCAGCATAAAAAAACTTATATTGATGATACATTGATGATGAATATGTAATATAATAAGTAAGTAGGTATAGGTATGTACCGGAAAGCATAACATTTGTTTTTTATTAAACAAAGAATAAAAGGAGCTTTATTCTTGTCGGAAGTTTGTACATTGTATAACGAACAAAAAATGCTAACTACCTATGCAAAGAATTAAAGAACACAATAAACTAAGTAGATAATAATATTAACTACGTAGGATACTACATGTATAAATAAAGGTGCCAGCGCATTCTCCTGATACATAATCATGACTAGGTACATGTGGTTTGGTGGTGACCAGGCAGGTCAATGCTAATATGTACCAAAGTAGATAGCAGTTTAAATTACACGGATTACACCTAACTAGCGTTCTTATAAAATAATAACCACAAAATAAAAAATCTTACCTTTTTTCCATTAACAAAAAATACTAATACGGTTTCCGCATCTTTTGGAATAAAAACTTCTATATTTTCCATGATAAATATTTCGCACTGACTTGATTTTAAACCGGTATGTTCGCAAGACCGTCGGACGGCGCGCAGAACACGTCGCTCCAATACTTCCAATGTTACTGGATCTAGTGGCCGTCGTCAATGCCGCGTGCATACTAACTTATTGTATTTCTCATTCTCAATAGTACGGATAAAAGACGTTATACTTTGACACGGTGACATGAATAAGGGCAAGTCCAGACGGAAGATAATCGCGTAGAATTTTATGCAGTTTAATCTCATGGAGAATTTACAACTGGCTAGTCACCATAATAAAAGTATTTATTTGGCTTATTTATATGCGATATAAAAATGAACTATTCAATATACAAACCTCAAACAAAGGTATAATAAACACCAAGGAATCAATTAATATATCATTAACTACGACTATTAAAATATGGTCCATAATATTACACAATATTATTTATTTTGTAAGGTATCGTCATGCTTAACAATACAACAACATTTTTAAGGTAGGCAGAAAAGCACAAAGATTAATAGGTCCTGTATTCATCATAAGAAGGAATAATCACGATTTTTCTATTTGGGGATTGCCTTGCCACAAGTCGGTCATTAACCCAGGTTCATTTCCAACTGATAAGATAACTCATATGCCAACCTTACGTATTGAATGAGTCTAGGATGACGCCTATTTAGAAGATACGATACATATATAACAGACTGCAAAAAAAATAAAAAGAAATATGAGTTTCCTGAAATTGAAATAATATTCCAGGACAACTCACACACGGTTATCTGATCCCAAGCTAAGCAGAGCTTGTGTTATGGTAACCAGACAACTGATTAACATACTTATATATTTCTAAATACATACATATATTATTATAGATAATGGAAGGTATAATAAAACATATCTATGTATAACATTCCTTTTTATTATTACTACACTAAAATATACATTCCAATTATAACTACAATTTACAAATCATATCTGCTTGTTTGGTTTAAAGTTATCTTAGCAACTACTGATTAGACAGATTACTACAATAAATGTTTAAAAGTTAATGTTAATGGTCATAATGACGGAACTAATGAACTAATACAGTTGAATGTATATAATTACTTTTTATCATTAAATGCTTACAGATTGATGCCAGAGGTTCATTGTAACTAATTATAAATGATGAGGCAATTCACGTGTCCATATTTATCATGACATGTCATGTACAGGATCTCAAAATTGTATGTATTAAATTTTTTTAGGTATATAATTATATGATTAAATTAATTTATAATTTCATTACATATTATGTCCTGCTAGTAACTTTATTTGTAACAACCTAAGATAGTTTTTAGCTTTCTATAGTTTTAAAACTAGTTCATGATGAGATAAACTATGTTGAATTTTGTAAGAACTGGTCTTGAATTCCATTTTTTTTTTTTTCTATAGTAGAAGCTGTATCTACATCACATAGTAAGTAAGTACATTGTGCAATCTAGGTACATAATTATTAGATAATCATAATAATAAATAGTTTTTACTTACTGGGTTACTAAAGCAGGATTCTTATGTACATAATATATAAAACACCAGAACAAAAATTAAAAATGTTCAATGTACAGAAAAATAATGATTTAAATTAGTCCATAGCACCAGTATAGCCAGTATAACATTTTATACTGTCTGTCAGTTCTGCTAATTATCAGTTTCAGGTTTTTTAATAGGTAACAGCCAGAGTAATCTATTTCTAAGCAGATTTCAATACACCTTTTTGTTCAAGCTCTTTCTCCCTCATTGTGCCTTCATACAAAATTTTATCTTTCAATGCATCTTGCAAAAGCTGTGCATCAAACCTCTGTCTAGACCACTCATACCTACAATAGCTCCAATAAATCAAGGTTGTCATAGAAAAGGCTCCTACGCCTATGTGCTGTGAATACATAGGCCTGGATGTTTTAACAAATGCTGCTAAACCAACACCAACACCCGTTGCAATACCGTATAGGAAACTTTCTCTGAAGCATGGTATTTTGGAGACATCTCTACCAAATATTACTAATCCCTGAAATAAGAAAATCGTTATGAGTTACATACATACAATAAATAACTTATTACCTACTAAACGTAAATACAGTAGAGTCTAAAAAAATATACTGTAAGAGGTTTAAATAATATAAAAACCCATTTCTTTTAGAAATTAACGTATTCATATTGTTATCTTAAGTATTTTTTTCATACGACATAATACTTGACCGGAGAACGTTATAAATTCTAAAAACCTTTTTCTCTTCCTCTGCTTCCTCATCGAGCATACTTTTTACTACAGTATCCATTTCTGACTTCTGTTTTTAAGTTACACTCGTAAGTCGTAGTTGTAACGTAATTTATATTATTAATCTATCAAGGCAGAAGAAAAACAATAATCAAATGCCAAAATGAAAAATAATAACCTCAAACTTTACTATTTACATACTTCAACATGACATTACTTTGACATCACTGACATTCTCAGGATTAATTTTTATTTCGGAGACATGGTCTATTCGGCTTTTGTACACGTTTTGAAGGTGCTTAGTGTAGTTTTGGAGTCACAATTCATAATAATTTTGCTCAACCCATATTTTCCGATAATTAAATAAATAAATAAACGATGCACACCACTTTGGAGATTTTTTTTGTGCTGAACTGTGTTGGGCTGTTGGTCTAGTGGTTAGTGACCCTGACTGCTATATCGGAGGTCGTGGGTTCGATTTCCGCCCAGGACAAATGTGTGATGAGCATGATCATTTGTTCTGGTGTCTGGGTGTAATTTATCTATAATATTATTATGTATGTATTTAGAAATATATAAGTAAGTTTATCAGTTGTCTGGTTACCATAACACAAGCTCTGCTTAGCTTGGGATCAATCCGTGTGTGAGTTGTCCCAGGATATTATTATTATTATATAGGATTTTTTGATAGAGCAACACTCTAATCTGATTTTTATCAATAAAATGTCAATTTGACGAGGGGGATTGATTGACGTAGTTGAATTCGTTTCAAATCTAAAGAAGCTTATTTTGAACATTAACATAGTGTTATCTCACTTATGCACACCGAATATGTTGAATTCCATCCTGTTGTCATTTTAGAAAATGAATCTAACCATATCTCGGCGAAAGGGCTGTTGGTTGGCTGGCTGACATCTCTTTATATTTTAAGTCAAGCTTTTTCAAAATCCATAAAATCCAATTACATAAATTTCAGTGTTATCTTAAAAGCTGTGAATAGAAGTCTGGAATTGGCAAACGTTTACAAGTAAAATCCGTTCAGTGCATCGAAGTAAAAAACCTGTTCTGTAAACGTGAGTGATAAGTTATAGATCTAGAAAGCTTATCGCTAGCTTTGTGTTTATAAAAGAGAGTTTAAAATAATAACTTGTTATTTAAACGGGAGAAATAAATAAGAGTCATATAAAATGCGCCAGTAAAGGGATATAACGCATTGCATACATTTTATGTTAGGTAAGTACATATCTATGAATAGCAAGTTATCATATCTATCAAGATATCCGCCTGTAGTGCATGGTATCAATTACAGGTCACGCTTTAGTGGTGTTTATTGCACTAGATTTATTATATTTTGTTCCTCAGTTCATTAATTATTTATATATTTTGTGGATTATAATATCTTCTTTCTGAATCTTGTTAGATTCTTATTGGGTATATTTTGATTCAAATATTACTTGAAGTTCAAGGGCTGAATATATTACATATTATATTTATACATATTTTATTCAGTTGTGTACATATATATCTATAGCTTAAGTATAAAATATATTATGTATTGTGGGCCCTTAGTGTCCCAATACAGAGCTAAGGCCTGCATAGTAAATATATATACATAATTAAATATGAAAGAATATCAAATGTTTTTATTTAAATCAAGGAACATAAATGATCCTCTCAGTAACTTTAAACATTTGTCTGGAAGTTGAAATATAATCAACCAAATGAATAATAATATTTTATATCTCCTGAAGTGCAGTAATTGTTGCGGTCAATTAAATTAAAGCAAGTCAGGAGAATACATTTTAATGAAATCTTTGCCATAATAAAATTCATCTTGTTCAAGTTACTGTAAATGGATGGAAGCCAATAAATAACCCATGTACAATAAAATAATCTGGCATTGAGCCTACCATTTGAGCCGTCTTATGTAAAAAAAATAATAGATTCATCTAGTTTTATCTCAAGTGGCAATAAGCCCAAATGGGTGAGGTTTTTACACTTTAAAGAGGTACTGCCAATATGAATTTTAAATATCCTTAATTTGCATTTGTAATGTCTCTGCATCTAGCAAATCAAAAATAAAAAAAATTGATTTCTGTTTATAGCCATGAAACATATATATATACTATTTATTGTTACAAAAATGCAGTTATAAATATTTCAATACTATTAAGAGTGGTGTTTATCCTGTATAAATCTAGAAATACTTTTGAAATAAAATGCATATATTTCCTTCAGGTAAAATAATCTGTTTCTAGAATTTTTCAATGTTATCAGGAATGATACAAACAAAATAATGATGGTTAAATTTAGAATGACAATAGTATTTTATAATTTATGCTTGGATATAAGATATAAAAAAAAAATGGTAATTAAATAAGATGATAACTTATTGGTTTCGTCATAACTGACTTATTTTGTTCTGAGATTAGAGTCACTAATTGCCATGCCATTTTGGTTATTAGTTTCACAAAGAAAGCGAAAAAACGGCGTCAGTTTAAGGAATATTTGTAATGATTAAAGCATCTAGTCACTTTCTCATCATCATCATGGTGCATTTGCGTCATTCCATTAAACTGTAAATTAAATAGGAAGCTACCAATTAGAGCTTTAATATCCGTTCTCTCGATGTTTTCATATAGAGCTGAAATAATAATATGAACTCTGGCATTTAGGCGAATCGTTCCATACTGTATAAACCAACCAATAAATGTCTTTCTATATACGCCGCCAGTCGCGATGGCGCGTAAAATTCATCGGCACTCAGTATAGAAACGGGAAGTCATAAATAAGTCCTCTTTAGATCTAAAATGTAGCATCGTTAACTGTTATCACCTTATATAAAGTGTTTCTAGTCAGAAATTAGATTAAATTCTCATAATATTCGGTTATAGTCATTGGAAATCGTTTGGCACGTATTTCGCGTTAGGCAATATTGTCACGTCTGCTGGTGTCACAGTCAAGGCCTTTAGTTTAACGATGTATTAAGATGCTAGAGAAGTTTCCTAAAGATTACTCTCACAAACTGGGCCATCTATTTCTATTTACGTTTAATTAATATAGCAACTCTAGCGTGAAGTGTAGGACGGTTAGGTCGCAAGCTCCGCTTACTAATTAGATCAGTTTATTATAACTACGCCAAGTGGTAACGCCTTAGGTAACAGGAAATATGAGTGTGAAGGGCAACGCGGGAAAAGTATGTCACCTTCAACTTAAAAATATAATACAATGTAAAACGTAGTGTTACCACACTAGCAGTAACATCCGTGGCGGTCTGGCGGAATAGGGGGGTGATATACTAAATTCTATAAATTATTCTGAAAAGCCCTTTTTCTTTGAAAGAAGATGTCAAAAATGCAATGCCGTTTTTGTAAATTATCAATAAATGAAATTATACAATTGCTAGATACATAGACACCAAATTCCGCAGTTTTTGTTGCTGCAGTGCAGCAACGTGCAGCAGCTGCACGTTGCTCAGCTACCTACGTATAGGTGCGATTCGTTCTTCTGTGGTTTACCTTAAGCCTTTGTACATAAGATAAGTAAAGTGTGGTGTGGGGGCATTGTACTCAGCTTTTGCGACCGTGAGAGGGACGGAGGAGTAGATATTACTTCTTACAGCAACCAACGTCACAATCATTTATTAAAGGAAATATTTGCTAGTCTACATCTCTATTGGGTTTTTTTTAAAATTAATTATGTATTCAAGTTTCGTTGTAGTCGCAAATTCTTCGAAGAATAGCCGCTGTTTCTATAGGTAATAAAATATATACATCCTAGTCAGCCTCCAAGGTCTCGTCAGACCGGTGGCAGACACATATTAATTCATTAATTGAATGTTTAGGATTGTTCTTAAGTTACTTTAATGAGTCGAAACGATTTGAATCATCACAAATTTTGATAGCCATGTTTTTTTCGACTAGCTTCTTCAGCAGCAATAAACATTGTCTGAGTTGTTTAAGAGTTACACTGCAATAAACTATAGCCAAGATAAAATTTACGTGAAAAATAGAAACGATATACTAGAGTTGTAAAAGCAAACTGTAGATACATAAAAACAGTTGAAACCTTGAGTTGCGATCGACGGCGCCTCCAACGATCGCCCGCCTACTGCAAATAGATTTTACAATCAACCTATTGACACACATAAGTGTCCTCTTCAATTAATACACACAGAGTATTCCATAAAATATACATGTTTTAACTTATTTTACCGATACTTATGTGTAATTAATTCAGTGTATAAAAGGAAAATTATCACTGAAGAATACAAGCGTTTCTAAATTGTATCCAAAGGACCTAACAGAAACACCCCGTGGCCTGCTTCGCCAGAGTAGAAATAGATATTGTTATGATAAAGTAAACAATTGAGAATATTTTTAAAGCATTGGCGGAAAACGTTTGCTGTACGGCCCTTCGAATAGCGTAACACCAAGGACGGTTATAAAATTTACTTGCTTTTACCTGACGTGTTAGCAGACATACAACACTGCCGGCAGAGGGTAATTTAAAGAGATTTGATTCATAAAAACATAAGATGTTGTGCAACTAGACTGCCTACTTGAACACACATGGGTGAACACGCGGTTAGTCATTGTCTGCCTACATAAAAGTGAAGGGATTCAGCACAGTATGTTTTGCAAGTGCAAGCGTAGGTGACATGATATTTTGTTGATCAAAGAAAGTGTAATTGATGTGATAATTATTATTTAAACAAGATTTTCACCAATTCTCATGTTTGCTGTTAGTGATATCAGTTTGTTTGTTGAGAAGATAATATTATCATTACTTACGTATGTATTATTTAAGATCCGAAGAATACTCAGAATTTGAAATGTATGACGATCGGAATTTACATTTGAATGGTCTCCAAGTCGGTTTCAACTATTTTATTATGCTCTTTCTATTGGCACAAACTTTGCGTTACCCCATTAACATAAGGTTAGGTATGCCATATTTGTTCAAATACATTTCTTAACCTTAATTATAATTACGCCGTAATGTTGTAACAATTAATTAAGGTGGTAACTTGATCGTAATGATTACGCCTCAAAGTCATTGGCATATTTTTACGCGAAGCACTATTTGATGTTCTTATTAAATTAAAATCACAGCCCTGTTGGTCTAGTGGTTAGTGACCCTGACTGCTATACCGGAGGTCGTGGGTTCGATTCCCACCCAGGACAAATGTTTGTGTGATGAGCACGATCATTTGTTCTGTGTCTGGGTGTAATTTATCTATAATATGTATGTATTTAGAAATATATAAGTATGTTTATCAGTTATCTGGTTGCCATAACACAAGCTCTGCTTAGCTTGGGATCAGATAACCGTGTGTGAGTTGTCCCGGAATATTATTATTATTATTTAAACCTTTAAAAAAAAAAAAAAAAAAAAAATTGTTCTTGAAGTAAAAAAATATATAAGCGACTAGAACATTTTAAAAGAAAAAAGTACTTCAACCTTTAGACCTGCCTTCATCCAATCTAAATTCGAGAGATTGCTTCAAGTTCCAACAATTAAACCTATTGAGGCCGGAATATTTTATCCTATACCAACGTAGTCCGTGTAAATTGTTTTAATGCTTTAATATATTCATGACAAAATAATGAATGGGCTGGTTGGGCGACAGAAACTTGTGTGTGCCGGCTAGAATCGCGACCTTCGGCAATTTCTGTAGTGTTGAAACTTTCAGCTAGTTAGTCAGTGGCGTCGATCGCTATGAATCAGTCTACTAGTGGTTCACGTGCTCGCTCGCCTGAAATAGTGCAGTATAGTAATTAGTGCAGCGTAGTTGTTACGTCTCGGAACTTGGCACCTGAACGTGTATTAATTTTAGTTCTTCCAACTGTATTCGTGTGCCGCCAATGCCGTTGGAAGGCGGAAAATAAAAAGTTGACTTCTTGCGCGCTGATAGCAACTTTTTACTGTCAAGTTTTTGTAAACAAATCTTCGTAGTGACTGAGAGTTGACTTTCCGGTTGTTGTTCTAAGTGTTCTTATGTGCAGTGGGTTTTATCATATCTCAAATGATTATCAGCACCTGTATTCATTAGCTGCCTAATATTGCGATTGTAAGTATAGAAATACTATAATATGTATAATATGCATTTGCCTTCAAATGTATCTGTGGTACCTAGGTACTTAGATAACAATAATAAAAGACAATTGAAAGAAAAATTTAAATGTAAAATTTATTGACCTGATTGCTTTGTTATTCTAGCTTAGTTACATTCTAACAGTAGTCTATTATTACAACAATATTCACACAAATGAGATCGTGCCACTTCGACAAAATCCTAGCACATAATTTGAGTTTTTTACTGGACTTAACATAAATTATAAAATAAGAAATTAAATACTTTAAAAACATACACGATACAATAATATATGATGACTGGTCAGCATAATGGTGTTTAAACAGCATTTCTTAGCAAATAATGCAACAGCGGCTGTTCTGTTTTGTTTTATTGTCTGCAAACAATCGCTCGTTCATACTTAACAAATGTCAACTAAGTAGTATGCTTGCTAACATTCGAATTTCTTTTAGATTATCAAAGAAAATCAACTAGTACATAATGCGGAGTTAGCTGAATGTATAAATTACAAAAAGTGTTAATAAACTGTTCGCAGTGAAACTAAGATGAGACATTGAATTCACACGAAACAAAAAGTGGGCTAATAATTCGCACCACGTACCGAGTAATTTTCTATTCAAACAGGTAAGCAGTTGGGAATGTTCGATATCATTAGAGCACCAATATTTTTGATGACGTATGCTATTAGTATGATACAACAGTATTAAATCTAGTCAGTGATAACTGATAGCCTTACTGTCTGTATTTATCTCTTACTATTTCAGCTACTATATCTCTGGGTATCATTGTAGCGCTGGCTGTTTTCGTCAGTGCCGCCTTGGCACTCCTCCCTGGTCGCCTGCTAAAGTACACATACACATTGTACACTAGTTGCCTCGTATCTGCTGGAAGTTCTATCCGGCTGTCTTCTACGCAATCTCCCATTTTGCCGCTGTAAAGTCTTCTCCAACTAAACATTGTCCATGCAGTCATTGCCTCGTCCCCGTATTGCGCCGTTTTGACAATCAATTTCTTTTTTCACAAGACACTGGGAATATTTCTCACTCAATGTGCACTTTATTTGCACAATTAGAAAATAATGTAGCAGCTGTGTTTATACGAACTTCTTAAAAGATGTATTGTTTGTACAACTGACCATATACAAAAGTGTTTGCACAGAATAAAGAACTGTTACAGTATTTTAATAGATCGTGTTTATTTTTATAAGCGAGTTATCACAAAAAATATCCGTTTCATCGGAAAGATGCTCACACACTGGGCTTCGCAGACCTCAGTAGACCACATTTGCAAGCTAGTCACATGTCCGTGACATCCGCTGCTACAAACGTGATCACAATGGTTTAAAAGATACAGCGCAAGTAGACCAAGATGAGTGGACTTTGTATGCGAACTAGCATTTATGTCGACAACCTTGGCCAGAGATGGTATTATGTCCGTTATAAAAAATATATATATTGCCCCTAACAAATAAGTACCTACCTACGTCACCATTTTGAAATCAACCGTTGCTTTGTCTATATTGGTAAGCAGAAGTAGTGCTATTTCATAAATAGGTTTTGCAAACTATCTATTTCTTCTGAATATGGTGTGGCGAATTTTTTTATTGTAATTCCTTATACAAGTCCATCGTCTTTGTGTGAAAATTCGTGTACGTATCAAACTATAAGACAAAATCTTCTAAATAGCTTTGCAAATTAAACCTGATCCAATACCGCTCACCTTGAAGTTATAAACGCCTCCTTTTTTTCTTTTTGTGCGTAAATACATAAAACTTGTATTCATACATATCTTGTACCCACAAATAAGACGTAGGCACAAGATTGGTTTTTCTAGAATGAAACTGATAAAAATATTTTTTCTTTCTCCGTAAGTAAACAGGTTTCTTGTCGTAGTTTTTCATTAGGTATTCTTATTTTTTTGTCTCATGATGCCATAACAAGTTTTGCGAAGAGTAATGCGCTCATTACTCTACTCTGAAAATTTGGTTCCTAAATTATCCTTCCTGAATTTAGAAAGGTGCAATCACATTGTCTTCCTTAAGGCGAAAATATCAAATGCAATGACATCTATTCTTCTTAATTCAGGGACTGAATTAGAATGAAATTTAGGATAGTTTTATAAGCGCTTTTATCGACTGAACATAGCAGATTAGCAGATTCTGACGCCTTTATATTAACGTGCTTAGTTCTATCGAAGCAATTCCTTTATAAAATAGTTTGTATCATGACCTGACGATATGCGACCCTGAATCAGATTCTTTTAATATGTAATGTATACTTTGACCTCACTCATAAAGCACAATCATACAAATTCCGCTGAAGTATACACGTTTATTGAAACCAATTCTGCGAATTGACAAGCTTCAAATAACCAACATAACAAATTCAATTGACATCAATTGTAAATTTTCCCTTTTAGATAACATATTGTTTATGTATCTCTAGAAATTTTACTTTAATTGTATTTTATCATTTTTAGAAGTATCAAAATTTTTCATGTTTCAAATTTATTGAGGTGCATAAATAAACTGCATGATTAGAATTATCGTGAGCGTCGTTCTACATTTTAATCTAAATATTTTTTGTTAAAAGAACTGTTATACTTGGCCTTGTCTTTAGTCCGTCTTTATCAAATGTTGGAGGATAGATCTTAATACAAACCTCTAATCAGTTATTTTATTATAAAACCGGTTTCAAAAACGTAAACTCACCTTAACCTCAATTTTATGCATGCATTTGTACAATTCAGGATAGGAGTTTAGTTACCTATTAATTTGGGGTGATTAATCGGTCCTTTATAGTGCTTGGCTGTGAGCAAAAAAGCGATTTTGATTACAAAAAGCCCGTTTCTTGTTTATGAATTAAACTACTTCAAGAGAAGAAAGTTTTAAGAGCAGGTAAATTAATTCTATTGCTCCGCATATTCGTTTGCCTACTATTAAAAAGACAAGACTACAAACATTTCTGTTAGGGAAATTTATCCTTCCTCGAAATTGTACATTATATTAGTACCTAAGTGTCACATAACGGTACTATGATTGAATAGGATGGTGCTGTTGGCGGAAATTATTGCCGAATAGACAATGATCGTGGTGGCAATTTTACGGTTGCTGGTGCCGGAACAGTGTCAGTGTCCTCTGTACTACTTTTAACGGTTTTCAGGTTTCCGATAGCATAGTTTGTACATTAAATTCCCATATCAACAGTAGCTTGAAATGTTACATTCATTTTTATTTACAAATGTGTTGTAACTTGTAACATTGTGTGATGTGACTGTCCTCTCCGCACGATGTGACGCTAATAAGTTGGTTATATATTATGTAAGGTAGTAATTGCATCAGAGTAGGTAAACAAACAGGGTTAGTAGGGTTGTAATGTCTCTAAGATCAATGACACATAATGTGTAGTTCCTCATATGACACATGCATTTACCGGTTGTGATACCTATATTAATCTATCATCTATTCAATAATTAATGTCATCTAATCTATCTTTTAAGATACAGGCTAGTCCTAGTTTAAAAGATAGTGTCTACTATTGCATTACTTTTAAACATTATTTTTAACAATGTATACAATTATTGTGCAAAGTGTAAGTTTTTTTGTGAAATAAATACTTATTATTCTTATTATAATCATTTGATTTATTTTTGCCGAAGTATTATTTACTAAAACTCAAACGATGCTAATGCCATTTCAAAATTGCTTGTCGAATCGAATTTTCTTATGTATGAAAATAATTAACGATCCATGAAACTAAGCGATATGTTCGAATCACACTGTAAACAATAAAAAATCTCTTACTCTTTGTCTGGCGGTACTTTGTTCTCTCTTAATATTATTTATATTTCATTGTTTCTTTATTTACTGCAATTTCTTGATAAAACTGAGCTGAATTATGAAGCAATGTAAATCTTAAGTTATCACTCAGAGTTGTTCATATTAATTGAAACCTTGTTTGAAAAACTCGTTTATACTAAATTATTCACGACGTATGATTGGAACTGTGATGGCTAAACAACCAAGCCAACCAAGTATCGTAAAAATAGATATCGATTTTGACTAGAAATTGACAGATGTTTAGGTTCTCGTGCTACTTGCATTTGACAGAATGGAGAATATCAAGTTACACAGTTACATACTCAACCTATTCTTTAAAATTCTGAGTTTTGTTTTTCCGTTGACAAAGATTGAGTTTTAAAATCGTATTACCATTACTTTAATTAAAAATCTGCTATCTGTAAAGCTATTTATAAAATATGTTTATATTCGCTAGCGCAAATAATTAATGACATACATTAACTAACAATCGTTGCAAAACGGAACTTTTCCGTGTTATATTTGTCCTGTTGCGTGATGAAATCTCGTCATCTTGGCCTAATCTTGTAACTGATAATCGATTGAAATTGGGTGTATCTGAGGCTCGGATCTGTCCAGTCACTGGTATGCAATGACTCACACAACGTGACTCAGATAGGATAACATTTTTAAGTGTGTTGGTCGCAGTTTCATCACGCTGCATTCTCCTTGAAGACATCTAATAGAAACAGAATTTTCATAGAAATACATTGATATTATTTTATGCAAAGAAAAAATACAATCCAAATCTTCAGAAAGCATGTTTTTATAACGTTTTCTCCTTTCTATGGGAAAACTGAAGTTACTAGTTAGGATTAGACTAAAAATATTTTTATTGATCAATAAAAGGCTTGGAAGTATTTGATCAAAGAGATCAGTTGACTTTGACAAAACCCAAAAACGGCCAGTTACATTTAACCAACTGAAAATCAAAAGATATTATGTGGAAATATCTAACGGCAAATTTACATAGATAAGCAGTTACTACATCACTTTATTTTTATTTCGTAATAAAACGTGTGCCCTCCATTACAAATTGTAAACAAATCTGCCCCAAATAAAATCCCATTCATAACAAAAAACAAGCAACACATTGTTGCAGATGCTGGGATCAGCTAAAAATAAATGGTGCAGACTGTAGACTTATGTACTTCTCAAATGTTCGGCGTTCAAAAGCCATATGTTCCAAGTTCCAACGCTCACAATGAGCTCTCTAGCCTCGCACCTGCGTCCGTCCCAGCCGCACGTGCTCATTCCAGCTGTTGTTGTGGCTCATGCTCCAAAAGAAAGACGAGCACTTAAATCCCACATTGTTTTAATTTATACACATAATATTCTGGCGAAATTTTTGCGTTCTGCAGTTCCTCTGAACAAAAAAATACATTTTCAAACATTTCGATTCGACAAGGCTCCATTCTTGATCTCAGAGATGGTTTTTATTGATGAAACGAATTATGGAATTATCGAGTACGAATTAAAGACTGGCTATTCGTACGATGATCTCACCGGTCGTCAATCTTGACAATGCAAAGGACCGGTCGTCTGCGGGGTGAGGTATGGGACGGGACGGGGACTCCGCTGCAGGGTTTTGTGCGATTCACGGCGCACGCGGTACGACCCACAGTCACTAGTCAGTGCGACAGTTGGTCGCTCAATGCGCGGCGCGCGCGCCTCTTTTCCAAATTCCTGATACATTCCTTAATTATTTGCTAGTCAAAATGAAGTTTCGTGTTTACCTTAATGAGCGGAGGTGTTTGTGCAAATTGAGAAAAAGTGGATTAGTTCAGTAATCGTTACTCGCTACGGTCCAAAGAACAATGCTGTGGGAAAAAATAACGTTCAGCTGGCATCGGCAGTCGTTCCCAGCTACCTACCTTACCTCTCTCCCCGCGCCGACCGGGTACCGGGTTCAATGCGCCTCTCTGCGTTTATTCATCGTTTGTGGGAAAAGTTGACCCCCGTTTTTAAAAATTATTGTTAACGAATTCACACGGTTTGTGTTAGTTACTACCGCATCTTAGATGATCGAATTGAAAGTTTACGACATGCGAAGTTGTAAATTGCAACAGGTGTTTAATACATATTTAAATAAAACTAATTTTGTGTGAAGTGATTAATGAGGCACCAGCGTAAATACCTAAGTTTTTATGCGCCAACCGTCAAGGTTGCAGCATTCCGCAGACCTAAACTATTTATTCTGGGCTTTGCCATGTTTGTCGAGTTTCAACTTCGTCGAAATTATTATCTTGCTGTGCTGCGGATAGAACATTTATCAGAGGAGGACAATACTCTTACATTAGGCAACGTGTGTCATGTCAGTGAATGAAATGTTGAAATAGCCGTTAAATACGTACCTATCAGTTTGCGGATACGCTCAACGTAATGTGTATAGTGATGACATAAAGTGATGCCGATTTAGTAAATCTAGTGAATTAATGATTCGTGAGTGAAGTTGGTTTTGAAGACATTGCACTAGTAGGAATTTGGAGCACAATGGGGAACCAAGGATCTTCAGCACACGAACCGTTCGATAGGGCGCAGGCGGCAGTAAACGGCGACCTCAAAATGGTACATTCATTTGATTATGCTTCATTTACAATTCATTATTCAACTTGAGTCATTGAATACATACTAAACTATAATATAATGCTCGTTTGCGCTATGGCCAACGTTTATTGTTCCTACGTACCTCACGTACATATTAATGTATACCAGATTATATACGCACGGAAATGTTCCTAGGAGCGTGCTTACCGTGCGTAGCTCAGTCTTTGTGCTCTAATGTCGTTATACTACACCTTAAACCTAGGTGGGCTAATTCGTTCGCTGTTGGGCTTAATGTCGAACAGGTTAGCGTTCGAGAAACAGGTCTAACGTGTGGTCATCACTAAATAATAAATGTATAGTAGTTCTTCGAGTTCTTTTGTAGTTAGGGAACTCTGAATATTTTATTAAGCCATCAGCTTCAAGATACCTAGCTATAAAGCTATAAGTATCGCCCGAGATGTTTTCAGGAATTGTTGACTTCGACTCCAAAAATTGTTAAATTGTATTATTGGTTAATCGTAGTTTAGGTTAGGTTTATTAATATAGGTAGGTTATAGAATTATTTTTAACTTTTTAGTGCTTTTATCGATTTTGAAGTCGGTTTTTTTTTCAAATTTTTTTTTTATTTTACTTTAGTTTGGTATAAAAGGTTAATGTATAACGATATTACGAAGAACGAAAGACAGTACGTTGGTCCTGGCCTTTGACTGCTGAGTAATTTGTGTCAAGGAATTTACTATTAGGGACTAGTCTAATGAAAATGATGAAATAAAACAGCAGATGTTTTAGTACGAAGCGTTGAATGTGGACGATCTACACAAAAACTTACGTGCAGCGTTTTGCAACATCATTATTATCTGTAGTCGGTTCTATTATTAAACCTACGTGCATTTACAAAGAAGTCTTTAAGTTACGTTTATATACGAACTAAGTACCTATTTATAAATCCCCTAAACAGAAAATACTAGAAGCTTTATTATGGGCTTAATGCCAAATAAACATATTTCTCCCACAAAAATGAAAATATGTAAATTTGCAGAATAACAATAGCTGCAACAAGGACAATTCTCACACTTAAATATTTTTTAATGTGCCGAGGTCTTGCTATTCAACAGAGTGAATGCTTCGTCAGCAATATCTAAAAAATATAAGTAAAAGAGGACAGTAAATGTACCTACTTTTAATAGAAACTCCTGCACTTTGAATTTCTTTAAACTTCTGCGTTCGTTTCGGTCGTCCACCTTTTAACTAACAACATATTATGTAACTAATATGTGTAAAACAACGATACATTGTAGGAGGTAGCGAACGCACCTATCTATGTTGACATTATACTTTTATGTATTTAAATTCTGTTATATTTGTTGCCTGTAAATTAAATTTCCACTTATCTAATCACAATAATATTTTAACTTATGATATTATGTACTCGTGATTAGGCTGACAGGTGCTTAGTTTTGAGAACAATGCTTTGAACATAGTTATTAATAAGGAGATTTATTATTTTAGCTCCAATTATTATTATATTGTTATATAATAAGAGCAGTGCAAAGGTCTTTCACACACTTCTAAACTCTTCTTCTTTGTTTTTTTGGTGCTCTCGATCGAACATGTAGTCTAAAGAATTCTTCTGGTATATATGTATGTATTGACAAAGGTTTTAGATAACATGTTTTCGTCATTGGGATTTCCCAACAGACATCCAACATTTACCATCTATAATACTATAATGCCTAGTTGTTGAAATAAAATTAGGGGAGTGTAACCAGTGTAACAGTATCAACATGTTAAACTAAACTTCGCTTATACGGTCACATAGGTATATGAGTATGACTCAATAGAATAACCCTAAAATAAAGCCACACGAATAAATTGTAACTTCTGACAAAGGTATATCACACGACCCCACTCTACCATATTTTTTTAACAAAATGCAACTGTTAACCATCCATCCTTTGATATTGGACTTTAATTCGTAGTGACAGAGTTCACAATTGCCTAAATGCATCCAGTACACATCCAGATGACAGATTGACGAGTGCTTTATTTAGTAAGTAGGTTTAAAGCGCATGGCTATGGATATAATAGATTTATAATTTGATGCACATCTGGATCAGAACTCGTGTCATCATCCTCATTAAACATAGTTGGTAATTTAGTTATATCAATATGATAATGAGTCAATTAACGCATTGCTTGTTTCGTTACTCATAACGTTATTGAAATTTTAATTTCAGTGTTTGATAAAATCAATGATTCAATTAAAAAGTTTTAGGTAATTAAGATATGTTTGAGCATTCTGTGTAGGGAAAACTAGTACCAATATACTTGTGTTTTCAGACTCAGTTATGATTGTTATGAATGTCAATTGCTGAAACTCGAGTAATTTTGATTAACGACCCGCCAAAGCAAAGTGATCAAACACGTTGTTGGTTCTTGATTGTTTTCGGTAGTAATTGGTTTCCAATCAAAAGCGACCGCCAATTGTTTCGGATAAGAATGAAGTAGCGCGGTCGATTTAAATAGGCGAGAGAATACTGAATCGAAAAATAGAGTATTTTTTATAGTCTATAATTATTTGCAAGTACCTACTTGTAGTAATTATCTGCCTTTTTAAAACTAATTAATTTTATGACAACCAGCAACATTAACTTGTCTACTAAGTCGTGATAGAATTCTTTTTTTTCACTGTCAATAATCTTAAATATTTACGTTTTATAGATCAAGAAAGTGGTGAAAAAATAATATAACTTTTAACTCTGCCCTAAAGAGAGGGGAAAAAGATTTCAGTTATATCAAAAAATATCCAAGTACAATTTGGTATTCCTATGTAGAATCCTAGATATATCAGAACCCAAACCGTAGCATCGATCCTAATATGAGGTTGTAGGTGCTTGTGAAGATTACCATAAGCTTACCTATCAGATTAGGAAAGTAATCTAAAATATACACATAACTATGCAGTATTCGTACTACAGAAAATACAGAATTTCGGGGATAGAGAATCTGTTTGTAAATATCGATTTTCTTGATTTGTTTACATGGTTACCAAAAATCTTGATAACCGCTCCGCGTGGCAGTCCCTCCGTCATGAAATATGAAAGGTATTCTTTTCGGAATAAACGCCTGAAACACATAACCTAAACATCTGTGTTTTGCTCTATTGAAGATAGGAATTTGATTCCATTCATTTATTATGCGCTACTTTTTATTCGAACTCCTAATGGGCGAGGCATGATCATATTGTATTTTTTGACAACTTGAATGTGAGCATATTCACAACTACTCTTGTTTTTGCAAATGAAATTATAATTTTCTTTATAGAATTTCTCTCAAAAGGCATTATCTAAATAAGGAGAACCACAGATGTTTTATGGTAACGTTATTTTTCGGCATGATTGAATTTATTTTGTAGCAAAGATTTAATTTAAAGAAATGTGAAAATGCGTAATTTGTTTTAAATATATTTTGTTCTGACATTATGAATAATGTTGACGTGTGATTATCACATATTACCGGAAACACGGCTACGGTAATCGTAAAAAGTGTTCCATAATCTTATCTGTTTACGAAATTAGACCGAGTTCTTTCTATCTTATATCAGTAGGTACCCAACCTACTAATCTTTTGACGGGCCTGTTGGTCTAGTGGTTAGTGACCCTGACTGCTATACCGGAGGTCGTGGGTTCGATTCCCACCCAGGACAAATGTTTGTGTGATGAGCACGATCATTTGTTCTGGTTGTCTGGGTGTAATTTATCTATAATATGTATGTATTTAGAAATATATAAGTATGTTTATCAGTTGTCTGGTAACCATAACACAAGCTCTGCTTAGCTTGGGATCAGATAACCGTGTGTGAGTTGTCCCGAAATATTATTATATTATTATTACTAATCGACTCTGCATACAAACAAATGAGGAAATATGACTATATTATTGTAAAGCTTCCTTTTCTTGAGTTATTCATTCACATTTTGCATTACTTACCTAGGTAATTAATAATTCTAAATAGCTATTACAATACGAAGTTATTTATAATTATAAGTAGGTGTAATTATATAAACATGTGACAGGAATTTGTTTGGTGTTTTAATAAACGTCCATGTTATAACAGCTTTCCCCACATAGTTGCGAGTATGAAACAAGTTTTTCTATTTGCTGTTCCATATTTGTGAAACTACCATCTAAGTAACTATTTGGCTAAGTGCATGTATGTACACATAATTATGACTAAGTTTGCCTTACCAGGTTATTAGAAAACAACAAGTTCAAATTATATAATCATGCATACATTTTGTCCTATTACTTTTTGTAACATAGTGATTTGCACCACTGGCTAATTGTCAATTGTCCAGCAGGTACTTAGTCATTGTCGTTATTGTACAGGTTTTATCATTGAATTTGAGGAAATGACACCCGTGGTCATTGTTCCCCGGTTACAGTTGATGTGTCATGCAGTGTACTGTTACTGTTACCTGGGAATCTACAAACTGCACGGACTTCGAGTGATTTAAATGTTGATGATTTAACTTACATTATTGGAAACCAGTGTTCTCAGTTAGGTTTAAGGCCTAACTTCCTCGTAAAAGTTGCCACACGCGATCCATTTAGCCATTGATTGTTTGTAAATGGGCTGACAATAGATACCGTAGTTTTCTTCCGTCTACAGGGTAAATCGAAACCTATTCTTAGGATATAATGATGCACTAGATTTAAAGTGTACATGATTGGCATTGTAGTTCCTTGTACTGATGGGCATTGCATGGCGCATACTTGCATTATTTCTTGCGATTGTCTCTTAGCAAAGTTAAATAAGATAAGCGAATAGCCCACGAATGTATATTGTGTTGGTGTTCCAGAAGTCGTCGGTGCGTGCGTCGTTGAGGCGTGCGCGCGCGGGCGCGGCGCTGTCTCCGCCGCGCGCCGGTATGGAGCGGCTGCGGCGCTCGTTCCGGGAGTCGTTCCGGCGGCGCAAGGGCTCGCCGCCGGAGTCGGCGCGCCCGCACCAGTGGCACGCCGACGAGGCCGCCGTGCGCGCCGGCACCTGCACCTTCCCCGTCAAGTACCTCGGCTGCGTCGAGGTGTTCGAGTCGCGCGGTATGCAGGTCTGCGAGGAAGCGCTAAAGGTGCTTAGGGTGAGTTTTAACCTTTTTATCGCTGGGCCTCACGTACCCGAATTCGTCATGAGCGCCAGTCAAAAGATCATCCGTCAAAATGACGACTTTTTTTTGGAATCTAAATATTGTATAATTATGTTTCTTTTTGTAAGAATTTTGCGTCGATCATGGGCGCTGTCGGCTATGGCCGACTGGCGGTGAAAAGGTTAAATAGCATTCGTAATGTGGTCGATGAGACCAGAATGTGTGAGTGCATGCTGCCAATTAAAATTATCAGCTTACTAGTGAACTAATTAATTAGAATAATGTAAATAGTTATTAGAGAGGAATGTTTTATTGTAGGATACAAAACTTCTGCGAGTACAACTGTCGTTAGGAATGTCGCAGATTTCGCAACTTTGCATAAACGGTAGTAATATTTCCGCCCTTGTGAGCCTGTAGTGTTTAACTGTTTACATACAAGTGTACAACAATAGCGATTCAACGCTATACACCACATCTCGCACCTTCCTTCGTACTAGTTTAGACGTTGTTTGACGCATCTTGGCATGTTTACGTTTAGTCTGTAGATGACTACATCGCTATTCTTAACATATTGCTAAGGATCACAGATATCAAAGATCGTTTGTAAAGTTAAATCCCTGTCAATCATTATTATTGTGTATTAAATGATTATTAATATAATGTAGTCATTTTGCAGTTATGTCGTTTTGCTGTGGAACTAGACTGGTTGGATATGAGTGCAAGACGTATCAGCTCAACCTTTGCCATCCTCAAACATTTATTTGGATACATGGATCGACAAGCCTCGATAGCGAGTTTTATTTAGCTTCGTATCGATTTCCTCGCGGTGATTAGGCCGAGTGTGGCATACGTGCTGTAGTATTGACGTGTTGTGTGAATATTTCAGAACTCTCGCCGGCGGCCGGTGCGCGCCGTGCTGCATGTAAGTGGCGACGGGTTGCGCGTCGTCGAGGAGGAGACAAAGGGGCTTATTGTTGACCAGACTATTGAGAAAGTCTCGTTTTGTGCGCCCGACAGGAACCATGAACGGGGATTCAGGTAACCAAGATTACCATTACACCAATAAAAAAAGTAATGTTTTTAGTAACTTGGTAAATGCCATGCCATGGTAAATGTTAGATATTAGATAGTACATAAAAATATTAAATTTACCTTATGAGTGAATTTACCTTATGAGTGATTTTGCCTTATGTTTATAATAGTTATCAAAAAACTTGTAAATAAATAAATCGAGATGGGTCAACAAAGGTTATTCAAATCAGGCGAAATCTTTTAAAAACTATTTACATGCCTTACTACTTACGTCATTAGAAGGAAGCTACAAAGTTACATGAAAACTTGATAATTGTCTCCCGATGTTCTGATATCTTGTTTATTTGTCCAGCAGTTAAAGTTTTCTGATTATATTTGTAGCTACATCTGCCGCGACGGTACTACTCGCCGTTGGATGTGCCACGGGTTCCTCGCGTCGCGGGACAGCGGCGAGCGGCTCTCGCATGCGGTGGGCTGTGCCTTCGCCGCATGCTTAGAACGCAAGCAACGCCGCGATAAGGAATGCGCTGTTTCTATGAGCATTGACGCCGCGAGCCATGCTTTCACACGCCAGGGGTCTTTCCGAAAGTCAGGTAAATATTGCAGAATATAGGTGCACTAGATTTAGGTAAATTAATGCATTTTGCTTACCTAAAAATGCTGAAACGTACACATAAATTTGTTGACCTCTGTCGCCTTTTGAATACGTTAAAATACGTCACAAAATGTCTTAAAAGAATTGTCAGCGACACTTTCGCATTAAGACGATGTAAGTTACGTAAAAAAAAGTTATTCATACCATATAGTAAAAAAAATATTTCATCGTCTTTTCTTTATTACAGTAGGGTGACGATGGCAATGCGATGCTATACAACTTCTTTGTTTGTATTAGAGACGTATGTAAACGTGTTTCAATAGTACGTGTGTACAATTCTTACTATACATTCTACTACAGAGGATCAGACAATGGTTAAGATTGATTTGTTACTCACCTTTGTGATATCGTAATAAGTGTAACTGAGGTTGTTTTCGCATATTTCTAGGTATTACACCGCGTCGCGCATCAGAAGCTGACGCGAACGGTGGCGGCGGCGTCATAGTCCCGGCGGGAGCTTTCAACGCGGCGCTGGCCAGCCCCGCCGTGAACAACAACACGAGCCACAGTGGGCTGACCGGCCCCAGCATGGGCGTGGGCGTGGGCGGGCCAGCAGTGGGCTCCGGGCCGGGCGCGCCGGCCGCCGTGCCGCGCCCCACGCCGCACAACCCCTTCGCCGTGGAGCGCCCGCACGCCGCGCCGCATCTACTCGAGAGGCAGGGATCTTTCCGCGGCTTCGCACATCTTAATAACAGGTAAGATTTTGTTGGAGACCATATATAAAAAAATAATTACAATAGATCCTATGAAAACTAGATACATTATTTAAAATATAACGTTTTATCATCAAATTTCCAGTTCACCGTTCAAGCGACAGATGTCACTCCGTATTAGTGAGCTGCCGTCGAACTTAGAGCGTCAGCGTGCCGGGCTAGGCTCACCGCCGGCCGCTGCGCCGCGAGCTGAAGTACAACCACAACAGGTATGCATTGTATAAACTTATTTAATTGACATTACATAAAGTAGTGGTGGTAAGTATAAATGGGATAGTTTGGGATAAAAATTGTGTTGCTGGTGTGTTTAGGAAAGGCGAAATATAATTAATTTATTTTGAGTAATGGATAGCATTTTTAAAATAGATAGTGTCTCCGAAACTATTTACTTATAGATAACTTCGTTGTGGATTTTAAAACAGTGATTGCTTTCGAAGAGTTGCACCTAGCTCAAGTGTCTTGGTGGTATTCGTTAGTAATCATGGTAGATTTTGGCTTACAGTTGAGTTGCAATGATAGGTAACATCGTGTGTATGTCAGCAGGAGGTGGTGGCGGCGGTGGCGGCGGACCCGGTGGCGGCGATGTGCCAGCAGCTGTCGGCGGGGCTGCGCGCGCTGGCGGAGGAGCCGCTGGGCGCTGGGGCTGGGGGCGCGCTGCCGCACCCGGACGCGTGGCTGGGCCGCGTGGCGCGCGCGCCGCCGCTGCGGGACGTGCCGCGCGCCGCGTCGCTGGCCACCAACCCCTTCCTGCCGCCGCACCCGCCCGGCGCCGCGCCCGCGCTCTAGGCCCGCGCCGCGCCCGCTGCCGGGACACTCCCCGCGCTACTGCACTTCGACTAGCGCCTCGGCTCCGGGCGGACCGGACACTCCGGCCCACGTGCTTTCCAACGACACAAAACAAAAGCCTGTCGCTCTATATGAAGGTACTCAGAGCACGATACCATCCTTCTAAGTTGACGGGCATCCCAATATGTTATCTATCGTTGTATGTAGAACGAGTATGCCATCCGGCCCAGTATTTAAATGTTCTTTCTAGCTGCGATGTCTATACCGTACATGTACTTACTATTAAATATTAATCGGTGTTATCTTACTAGGAGTAAACGAGTTACTTAATAAAAATAATACTTATTTTTGAGAATGTAAACAAAAAATCAGAATTGCAAATATTTTATTGAAATATTAAATTATTTATATATTGACTCGCAAACGAAATGGACTCTGTAGTACTGGTAATACCATGCATAATGTTCCTTATTTAGTAACTTTTTATAAAAACGAATGCAAATCGATACTAAATGAAATATTAGTGCTATTTTGATGTGTCTAGATTCGGCTACGAGAAGATTGATATGAGACTCGGAACGAACATAACATTTACAGAAACAGGAATGTGATAGATCATGTATTTGAAATATCATATATAATGGCAAAGCTTAATATCATATCTTGCAATATCGTTGCTATTGTAGTTTATAATCGTAAATGTTAAAACTGACGTTATTTCACAACATGTGGACCACGAGTCTTGTTTCGCATATTTCAGGTTATAAATGCGCTGAGCGTGTCCGACGAAGACTAACAAAGATATCACCTCAGTCTAATATGATACAAGTGAAAGATCGAATGCATATTATACTCAATCCTTATTTATACGTAATTTACTAACATTTGACGAGTTGATCGGCTTGTCTTGCCAAAATGACTAGCACTGGTCTCAGTGCACGTAATACTTAAAGCTTCGGAGAAGTAATGTTAATTTGATACTACTTATACAATCAAACGCGAGGTATCACAGAATGACTGTTATTTTTGTACTAATATAACCGGTGCCAGATATTGTGACGGATTTTTTGAAATAAATGAAAGCTATGTTTGTTCTATGATAAATAATTTAATGAATATTGTACTTAACTCTATAGTAAATTGCACAGTGCTTTTGCGCCACACTACTACTGTTGTGTATGATAGTGTTCGTGTCTATAATACGTAAGGTAAACTAATTTCATAATATTCGTCCATGCAGTATTAGTCGGTCAGCCGATTGTTACTAAACACTGTACAACAAGAAACAAACGAACAATGCAGTATTTTAATGTTAAATCACTTTATGTAATATAGGATTTTGGATATATTTTTCCTTTTTTGTATATACTTGTAAAGTTGTAGGCTATTTATCTCCTTACCATTCGTGGATCTGTTTTTTTTTTATACTTTTTTATTAATATTTTTTTCTATGCTGCTATAATTAGTAGGTGTTTGGATCGAACAAATGGTAAATATCATTTTCACGTTAGTCATTTTAAATTCGCGTACTTACTTTTACTATTTTAATTAATAATAATTTAGTAACATTAGTTTACGTTATGATGTTATATCTACTTTTCTGTTATGTTGAGCCAACTATCTTAAGTATAGATTACGTGGTAAAAACTATTATTACTGTACATAATGTCACATCTTACTCAGCTTTGTGTTTGTTTCAACTGAAATCCCTAATTAGATTACATGTTGTGTTCGATTAAATAATCATAAACACTTTAGAAAATGTTAACCACAATTGCAATACTTTGTTGCATCTCTACATTCCAGATTACTTTTGAAAATAACACACAATGTATTTGATAGAATTTAGATATAAAATGCATATCACTGGCTAGCCTTGCATAAAATAAAAGCACTTATGTACTTACTACGAATTGTAAAATTTTATAAAATAGTACTTAAAAGTAAAAAAAAAATTGAGAAATTGTCTAGATATTGTGACTTATAACGGAAAATTATATTGTTGTATGTAAATCAGCTTTAAGGGCTTTTGGTAGATAATAAGCAAGTTATACAACTATTTAAAAGTGTCTATAATCAAATTCAGACTTCATAGAAAACCTGTATGTTTCGGAATGTTTTCTAGGTATCGGAACTTGAGCTAGCGATATAAACGTAGGTACTTAATGGTTAAAATATTTACATTGAATACATTGTAACAATACTTGTGATACTGTAATTTATTTAGGATTTCGCCGCGTCTCGTGCACCTCTACCTTAAAGAGCACCATAAAGCGAATTTGTTAAATTGAATCGCTGTTATACAAAGTACATTAGATTCATAGGATTATAAATCAGTAGGTCATTCCGAAATATATTTTCGTGTGCTTGTTAATGAAATATTATTGGAAAAGTTGTACTTAAATATATGAAAATCACGTTGTTTCGGACTTATTTGTTGGGTGTTATTTGTATATTATACAGTGATTTTATCTTTGTCTAAAGCATGTAAATATTGGCGTATATATGTAGATATTTTAGATAATGAGAGTTCAAATATTATAAAAAATAATAAATTATGTTTAGTTGAGATATTCTTTTATTACATACCTTTGTGAAATTGGTGTTCATATGTATGTCCTTCACGTTGAAACCTGAAAACACATGATTACCTTAAGGCCTTTTTTCATTTCATCTTCAGTTCATCTTCAGTCCTCACACAATTTCACACACATCCTTTTTCCTTGAGCCTTTTCCCAACTATGTTGGGGTCGGCTACCAGTCTTACCGGATTCAGCTGAATACCGTATTTTACATGGAGCGACTGCCTATCTGACCTCCACAACCCATTTTACTGGGAAACACAGTATCCCATAGTAAGACTGGTGGTTTCATACATATATAGTGTGATAAATTCCGCACATGAAAAAAAAAATACAAGAGTTTGCTGCACCACTTTATTCATTTATAGGTACATGAATACATTAGTCAACGGCATAAACTTCAGTGCCTACGTACTACCTAAACAACGTATTATATTGTCTGTAAATTATTCTTCTATACATTACAGGTCAGGTGACTAAGAAACATCCACTTACAACACTATGTTATAGTAACCTTGCTACAGACACTAAACGACTCAATAAATTACGTTACTTACAATATTCAAAGCAAGGTTATAGTATTTCAAACTTCATAATTATCTTTTCATTTATTCATGAGTAATTAATTTTCTTTCTAATTTCATTGAGTTTATAAATATAGAAAATTGCGAATGCATATTTTATACAATATTTATTTACTTCGGCAAGAATTGGGGAGATGCAAGTATATCATATATTGAATAATTACATTTTCATAATCTTTTACTGGACATGTTATTTTTTTGTTGCTAAGCAAAATTATATTTTCTAATTCGGATACTAACATTATGTGCATTTGTTGCTAAGGAATTTAGTCGATTATGTTGACCGTGTGGATTCATTTAAAATTTGCATAGACAATTATTTACATCGGTTTCATGAAAAAAGGAAAACTAGAAAATTGATGTATACTGTCTGAATTAGTAAATTAACTACATTGTTTAGCTCGAATACTCGCAAAAATATGTCACAGTTTCCGCTTTTGGGAGATTGTTAGTAACACATACACATAATATATACCGATAGTAGAAATGTCCAAAGTACCCTGTTTTAGAAGAACAGAGGAAAACAAAGAAAGCAATAATCTTAAGTTACATTCTACGATTAATAAACGGTTTATTACATAAATACTTATAGCTTCAGCACAATAGACAATTATTATGGTTATTTTAAAATACGTATTGTAAAATAAACGACAGCTATATTATTCACGTAGACTTGTACGCACGCGACTAGGAATGTTGTATATAAATGCTTAAGCCGGGGGGGCTACATCTACATACACAAGATCCGAGAATATAACTCAACTTCAACGACAACAATACGCGTAACACTATCTTGCTCTACTACATCTCAATGCGAGGAAGAATACACTCACAGATAAATAAAATATAGGTATAAAAATATGACTAGCACTAATTTATATTCACATGAAACTTCCATCGCAATACTGGAAAGTGGAATGAGTTTATACATTGATGTAGCAATTTTTGTTTATTTAACTAAATATTATATCACAATTTTAAAAGAAATCTCTTTCTAATTTGACTTTAACCATTTAATTCGATTATAAAAACAAATGTTTAAACTTATCAATATAATATCTAAAGTGATTTGTAAAATATTTTAGAAAACATTTTGAGATCTATCATAAATAATATTAAAAACAATAGTTGTACAATTATCTAATTATATTAATACTGTTTTAATAATAATAAAATAAGCAGCACCGTAAATAGTGTGGTTTTAATAAATATTGATTATAGAATAAAAACCAAATGTAAAAAGATGCATAAAATGTTTCATAGTAAAAAACTTTGGCTGTAGTTTATAATATGCAAAAAAAGCAATATTTTGGTATTTGATAGGCATAATACATCATAAGCGTTACATTATATATTATAAATTTTATTCCAAAGCGTCTTTACCGAAGGTAGAAAATAATTTGACATTTGGACGCCAGGAGTTAACACTAATGTCAGAGCCATTATGATCCCAATTGTTTTATCATAATTGTGTGAATAGGTATTCATCAAATTGGGAGGAGTCTAACACATATCCAACTCTACAAATGCATTACCTGAACCTTGTTAATAAAATTCCGATGCCATCATAACAGTTCACGGTTGGTCTAAAGATACATTCAAGCTTATCCGCCTATAGACTGCTTTTTCAATGTTCTCAAATTTTGTTACAAATAGACGACTAGTATTTACGGGGTCGACTGCACTGATTTTGTTCATAAGAGATCTCTGGCGTAAACTGTTTTAAATTAGCCAATCGTTACACGTTGGTATCTCTATATGTTGCATTGTAAGTTAGAAATGTCGCACCGAAAGACTACTTGTACGATTAACACTGACTTATAAGTTATAATTATGGGCTGAATATTAGTCGGGATTCCCTAATATCTTAGGGTACAATCGTTTGATGTATTAAACAGTAATTATGTCTCAAAATATGATGATTGTTGGTTGTGCAGTACGACGTCCCGTATTATCTCTGTTAGAGTTAGTCTCGCTTAGTAGTGATGTTGTCGTGGCACCGCTGGCAGACGCGTACGGGCCGCAACGCTCGCAGGCGTCGCACGGGCGCCTCGTACCGCGAGCAGCGCCCGCAGAACACGGCGCCGCACTCGCGGCAGTGGTGACGCCGCTCTAGGGCTGTGAACCGCACCTGCCGCACGGAATGGTACGTATAGTGACCATACACAACCACGACTTAAAACTATCCATATATAAATATCAATAAATGAGGAAATGTTTGTAAATTTTAACCCCAGACACAAAAAGAGGTGTTTCGTAGTTCCTAAACGAATGGAACTAATGTTACGGTTTAGAAGTGACGTGATCGAGATAGTTTTTAACATAATTTATGAAAATCTGTTTATGTAATGTAAAAAAATTGTCGGAGTTATCACAAATTTTTAATGTATTTTTTACGTTATGAGGAGTAAACAACAATGTATGCCAGTTTAACCTGTAAGTTTATATGGATATAATTAATTATAACGTACCTGGCATTGAGTACAATAGGGAGCCGTATCATCTCGTATCCAATGATCTGCCGGTCCACCTTTAGCTCCTGAAGCGCTGGTCATGTCGGGAGCTGACCAGCGGAATATCTGTAGATATCAAATTCAAATCATTCTCAGACATTAGGTAAATATAGCTTATGAATTAACAAAAGTCAACTATGTCCTAGAAATAAAGTTGCACCAAAGTAAATTAAAATTACTAGATTAGTTTATTTTTATAGAGTTTGTATGTGACAGTGTGCAAAATTTTCTACAAGAAAAAAATGTGCAGTTTACACTAAAACAAACTTAAAAACACAAGTCAGTGTATCTTACCCGTCCCCTAGCATCTCCGACGGCAAGTCCGCGTCCGGTCCTCGCGGCGGCCACGGCGGTAACGGAGGCGGGGCACGCGTTGTCGCGCCGCTCGTACGCCGTATGCATCGTCAGCTTGCCGCGGAGGACTAGACGCCGGATCCATTTTACGCCTGATTCTGTGACAGTGGAATTAATAATTATTTATTAATTATGTACACACACCAGAAAATCAAAACCAACATAAACGAAGAAAAGAGGTACGAAGTTACTGCTTATTTTTTTGTGTGCACTTATTCAACTTATTGAATGTTTACAACAACTTATGGTTATTTATACATATAATTGTATTCTGTGATGACGAGTTTTATTTTCAAGTGCCATATCTAATTGTTTTATGAATTTCTTACGGCACAGGGATTGAATACTCTTCTGCAGAAAATGTTGTTGTTATAAAAAATTTACCCAACATAGCTAGTCTCAATAATCCATACCAAATATACTAAACAGTATAATGAATTGATGATATTATTATTATTTTTTTGCCTAAATAGTGGAACAAGAGCCAATACTTCCATATGACATAAATAAGCCGTACTCACCAGCATTAATAGCAGCGGGTATAGGCCTAGAGCTGGTGGGCACGGGCGCGGGCTCGGCGGCGGGCGCGGGCGCGGCGACCACCACGAAGGAGTCGGTGAGGCTGGTGTCGGACTTGCTGGCGCGCAGCCCGCCCTCGCCCGCGTCCACGCTCGCGCCCGCGCCCGCGCTCTCCATCGAGCACGACTCGCTGGAGTCGCCGATGCTGCCGCCGCCTGGGGAAGCGTACAACAAAAAATTAACTAGCGACCCGCACTGGCTTCCTATGTTATTATTTATCCATTTTAAAAGAAACTTGTTCAAATTATACACATAAAATACCCTTTCTCATTAAACGCTTTTTTTTTAATCTGTGAACCTGTGTCACAGTTCATCGAGGGGTTTAGAAGTTAGTAGAAAACAATAGTGACGCGTAAAGAGACTTTGATTAATACTATGTGATGAAGTACGTCGTTATTTATCTTTTAAAACTAAGCCATTACATGCGAAATCCAAAATCAACCAAAATAGCAAATAATAATAGAACAATAAAACAGTAAAAGTGTACTTACTTTTACGATACAACGGATTCCCTTTCGACTTCCTCCTAAGCATGACATGTCCTTGTTTCTGCAGCTTAGTTCTGTGTATATCCTTCTCCGCATCCAAGTCTTTTTCATTGTCATACTCCTGTTTAGCCTCGTCACAGGAATCGATATGTTCTTCCTTCTGTTCTATATATTGACGGGATTCTTCGCTGTCGCTACACTTGTCCTTTACATCGTGTCTTCTGGCTGACTCTTTAGCGCTTGTAGTGGTTTCGCAAGCATCGGATAGCGAACTTTCTGAACCTGATTTTGTGAGGTTACCTGTAAAAAAAAAACATTCAATGTTATTATTTTTAAACAGCACTACTAACCAATCTGAAGAAAGCAATAGCGATACCAAGATAAATTTTATTTACAGCTTTGAAGCAATGTTTTTTGGCAGTAACTATCAATGCTCATAATCTATCTGTACATGGTTAGTTGCAGTCTAATATTATTTAAGCATTCATAGCCCTTCATCACGTCTTTCCACATGGTAGCTTGGTCGACCTGACACTACAACCCATTATATGCTCTAACATTTATTGAACACACACATACCTTCATTTTCTTGCGACAGACTCATTTGCTTAACCAACTCTTCAACTCTCTTGATGGCCGCTTCCCTATCCTGTGTCTCCGCTTCCTCAGTCTTAATTTCGCTCTCCATTTTCACTTCTATTTCCGACTTGACATCTTCACTGTCTTGTATATTGGATAGTTTCTGAGAATCCTTCTCCTTGTCGTCAATAGAACTTGAAACTGGATCAACACTTAAACCTTCTATACTCTCGGTTTGTTCCTCAGCCGTTTCTGCTAGGTAATCTATTGACCACATCTATAACAGGAGAAATATAAGATTTTTTTACTTAGGAATATATCACCGATTTCCAAAAATCTAGGAAGGATGGTAGTTTTAGTGGCTAAACCTCCAGAGTACACCTTACATATATATACTTGGCAAAAATTGGATAATGGGAAAACTTAACCTAGATATTTCTTACACTACAAATAAAATATTGTGTACAACAACACACTTGCTAATCTTCTACATATCTTTGATACTTACTCTAACAACACCATCTGTCGAGCCGGTGATAACAACATTAAGCGGGTCCCACTCTCGCGTTTGGCTGAATGCGACGCACAACACTTGCTGCGAACGTTCGCGTCCTCCCACTGTATCGACTGCGCCGAGTAGTTCGCCATTGATAGACCACGCGTATAGCCAGCTACCACTGCATGTTGCTATGTCGCCCTACAAAAACAGTTATACATAATTCCAATGCAAGACCTTCTACCTAACCTTCAGGATGAAAGAAAATAAATGCAATAGTATCATATTCAATTTATTTCTTTTCTTTAGTTGCCCAGTATTCGATCTGTTTACATTCGCAAGACACAAATCTGATCTAGCGAGTTGTAGTGTATTTAACAGTACTTATATTCTATACTTACGGTAAGATCGTCAATCGCTAACGCCGACACCGGCGGCAGAGGTCCATATGCTTGCGGCGGCAGTAACTGTCGTATAAACGTTCCTCTCTCCACGTCCCACACGATGGCCTGTCCGTCGCGACTGCCACTCACTACTAAATTGTACGCGGGACTCGCCGCTAGACATGTTACGGCTTCCTCGTGCCCGTAGAGACACACTTTCACGGCTAGGCGACGACGGCGGGCCCAGTATTGCCATACAGTTACCACCTAGAGAACATTTTGTAAAATTAAAACTTAATATAGTTTCGCTGTTGTTACTAGACATTCGACATTCTGTCTAATTAGATTTCTTGATAAATAATCTAGACTCGCAGTAAATTTTAAGTGTTATAAGTGGACAGAAGCTGTTATAAAACTAGTTTTTTTTTTGGCTAAATTAATGCTTATTATTGTAAATCTGATTTACAATAATTTATTTCATTCGAGAAAATTAATGGAATTATAATTATATCCAACAAAACAGATAATCTGAATGTGACAGTAATATAGAATTGAAACGAACCACTTCAAAGATCGCAACATAAAATAAATTAAAGGAAACTCACAGTGCTAGTTCCCGCCGTTACAATAGTCTTGTCCGACGGACACACACAGGTGACAATCTCCCCGCAGGCCTGCGCCACCGTCTCGCACACGAACACCGCCTTATCGTTGTCATAGTTACCGATACGCAGCGAGTGATCCGCAAAGCCCCACGCCACGTATTTGTTGTAGGTAGGAGGCATTAAGACCTTGTTCTGTTCCACGGCGAGTATAGCTTTGTCTGTATATAGAATTTGTCCGACAGGGCCTTTTACTTCTGCAATACAAACGAGATCGGAATACATAATCATACATACTAAATATGTATTGCATAGTATAATATACAAAGAATATTGTTAAAATGAGTTTAGAACTCTCTCTCTCTATATTCCACTATACACAATTGTGAAAACGAAGATATACGTAAAGAACTATCTTTACGTATATCTTCGTAAGAAATAGACTACTATTTCTTTTTTTTTGCCGTTTTTCGTTCTGAACACTTTATTTACCAATCTACAGGGTGATTGGTGAAATACAAACGATATTTAAGTAGAGCACTCAGTACTCGATTCTCATTATAATTATGTAATAAAATTAGGTACTTAATTTTTGACCAAATGTCTCCATAAATAAGTTAAGTGTGGATCCCTTCTCGACGTTGACTCGATCACGCGGTTAAGCACGCGCCGGTTGATACTAGTTAAAACATGAAAGAAACACCGCTGCTGCCGCGCCGCCCGCGCACGCGGCCACGCGCCCCCTCCCCTTCCTTCAGTGCAAGCGCAAGCGCCGCGCCGACTGGTCTGTGTTTGCCGCTTCCTACTTCCGAGTTCCGTGTTCCGCGATAGTTCGCGCTTTAGTGTATGAATGTGATAAAAATGTCGTACCAATACACAAATGCAGAGTACCTCGATATGGTTCGTGCGTATGCGCGTGCTAATGACAGTTTGGCAGGTGCCGTTAATCTTTATCGGGAGATGTTTCCCGGCCGCCGAATACCTACACCCTAATATTAAACGCCAACCAAAGATTACGGGACTACGGACAGTTCACCGTTCCAGCACACGCACAAGGACGAGGAGGGGTGTCATACCCTGTCTCGTTACACGAAGACATTCTCCAGTACTTTGAGGACAACCCACAAGCGAGTACACGAAATGCTGCTAGAAGATTTGGTGTATCACAATGGACTGTGTGGAATCAACTTCACAAAAATGGGCTACACCCATATCATTTTCGACCTGTACAAGAACTCAGTGTCAGTGATTACGAGCCACGAATAAACTTTTGCCGATGGTTTTTACAAAACACTGACAAAAACATATTATTTACAGACGAAGCTACATTTACTAGACTCGGTATTTTTAATGTACATAACGAACATTGGTGGAGTCACTCAAATCCGTACGTTACGCAACAGGACGCTTATCAACATAGATTCAGTGTTAATGTGTGGGCCGGTGTTCTAAATAACTGTTTGTTAGGCCCGTATTTTATCGAAGGAAGACTGAATAGTGTGTCATACCTAGACATTTTAAACAGTGTGGTGAACGACATGCTTGATGATGTACCTGTAAGTTATCATCGAAACTTATTTTACCAACACGACGGAGCACCCGCGCACTATCATATTCAAGTACGTCAGTACCTAAATAGTTACTTTGGTGATAGCTGGATAGGTCGCGGAGGGCCCATACCATGGCCAGCTCGGTCTCCAGACCTCACCCCACTAGATTTTTATTTATGGGGTGAGGTAAAACGTCTTGTGTACGCTACAGAGTATGCGAACAGGGATGAATTAAAGACTAGAATCACTAGTGCTTTTCTAACTGTTAAAAGTGATTCATTTGTTTTGAACCGTGTAAAAGACAATATGCGTAAACGTGCCGAAGCTTGCATCTCGCGAGAAGGTGCACATTTTGAACAAATTTTAAGGTTAGTGTAGTTGTGTAAATAAGTAGGTATTTTAATTAAGCTCAATCGTTGTAAATAGGTATGATTCCATTTTTTAAATACGCCATAAATACCAATGGTATTTTCATCTTGATTCACGTTCGTCTCAAAATGCAAATTACCTTTTTACCTAATCAACAAATAGGTGATTTAAATACCTAGGTATTTTTGCCTGTCCTAAGCCAGCATTAAAGTATGAAGGGAAAACGGATCATGCTTCTTTATCAAACTTAGCTTACTACCCCGTGAGCATGCGGTAGTCGCGTAAACAATGTAACTACCTACGTACTTTGTGTCGATAGCACAGCACGTACGCCCGTGCGGTGTCCATGCGTTGCGTAATTAATAAGGTAACTTTAACCTAAGTTTACTAAATAGTCAATAGATATTATTTTTCTTTTTTATATTTTTTATTCATATATGATTCCAAAATATCACGTCCTCGAGAATCGTTTGTGTTTCACCAGTCACCCTGTATACTTTATTTTTGTTAACATATAAATAGATTACGGACGAAAAATCAATTAAAACAGTTATTTACATACCTTTAACGGGTTGTAAGGAAGGCCTCAAGTTTTCTAAATTATGGAAGAACAGTTTTTCAGGTGGCGTTATACCCTGTGACGGTATTATGTTATTAGGATCTAGTATAGTTGAGCTTCTCTGCGACATTTTCTTACTGGGATGTGCCTTTTTGAACAGCTGCTTTGGTATTTGACCAAAGTTATTTATAAAGCCGATTGTTGCGTTTTTCTTTAGCGGATCATCAATGCTGGAACA
Source organism: Autographa pulchrina (assembly GCA_905475315.1). Taxonomy (NCBI): domain Eukaryota; kingdom Metazoa; phylum Arthropoda; class Insecta; order Lepidoptera; family Noctuidae; genus Autographa; species Autographa pulchrina. Next base: position 7,026,364 of record FR997768.1, read on the forward strand.
AAACAAGTTTTAGTTGTATATCTTCTCATGTTTCATTTTTTTTTATATAGTACTAGTAGTACTTTTTCTTGTTTTTTTTGGGTTATCTACTTTTCTTATATAAACTGGGACAACTGCTATATTTTTCATTGTAGTGACTACTTTTACATTCAGATATTTTTAAAGGTTTATTATGAATACTACCTCAAAAGCCCAACAATCCTTGAAACATTTGCGTTTTACTTAACAAAGAAGTTACTTACTTGTAAATATCAACGTTGCCTTCATAGAATAGATGATGGAAGACATTGGAAGCCTCCACAGCGGGGGAGCCCTGCTGCTTGTAGCCGAACACGAGGTCTATCCAGTGGTGCAGGCGGTGCGACACGTAGTCGCACTCGAGCGCGGCGCGGTGCGCGCGGATGAACTCGCGCGGGTCGCCGCGGGCCCACGCCGGGAGGACCACGTCGCCGAGCGATACGCCGGACTGCTTGTTGCCTGGCGGTCAAACCAAATTATATTTTATGTAATATAGCGTGTCCAAAAGATGTTGCCGTGCCCGAAAACAAGCTCATGAAACCATGGCATATTACAGCGTTTCCTACCGAGTCCAATAGTGAATCAGAAAAATATTCGGTCCCAAATTAATTTGACCCGGGGTACAAAAAAGTGTGGACTATCAGAATTTCTCCTATATAATTCCCACTTCCCACCCTTCAAATGCACTGAAGGACAGCCTTCGTGAGAATGTCATTAAAACAAATAATTTCCTAATTTAAAGTCCTCCAACCAATCTTACCCAAATCAAAATTGTTTGAGTTCACCAAAAACTCTGGCAAGTAGAAGAATTCAGGAATCAGCTCCTTTACGTCTGCCATGTTATGTCGCGACGCAGAGTTCCACGCCTCTTTTATTGAATGGAACATTCTAAAAGAAGATATACATTAATAACAAGGATTTTCTAAATAAAAACTGAAATTCACAATAACTTATAATTAGCTCATTCTGTCCCACGGCTGGATTAGGGCTTCCCTCTACTATTTCTACTATTTCCCGCAGCTTTCCGCCAGACAGAAAATTACAAACATTACAATTATTTACATAACAGTAAGTGATAGTTCATTGTAACTTACCTATCAGCCAAGTCGAAATGTCCGCCTTGAAGTTTTAGGAAGTGTTGAGTGAAAGGTTCCATTCTGACTAGGTAGGAACACACTATCATAGCGGACGAGTAATGTGTGCCGTAATGATACGGAGGTGTTTCGCCGTGAGGATCATCCCATTCCTGTGAGGATTTCAAATGAAATGTAATAGAAGATATTTTATATAAAACATAACTTTTATTATAACAGTAAGGTAGATGACTACATGTCCATGGGCTAGGTACTAAAATAATTAGACACCATTTTATTAAAAATGTCGCATGTGTCACAATTTTGTAGTTTGTTACAAAGCATGACGTCATATGGCCCCTAAACTTTGATACTCCTTATATACCTACTTAATTTTTTACAACATTTTGAATTACAAAAATACATAATGACGGAATAGATTTTTTCCTTTCTTACACAGACATCAACCCAATAAGACATCGTATTCCGTACCTTATATCTTTTCCTAAATTGCTCCAATCTGTCGGGACTCTGGGCGCCCATAGGTTTAGTGAGATCGCGGAAGGTAGCCGAGTCGTTAAGGTCCAGTTCGAGCGAGTCATAGTCCGCGAGAATCCACGGAAACACTGGGTACTGCATCAGGTCATTGTAAGATCGACCCGCCAGAGTGTTCAAGTGCATCAAATATTGGAAGTTTGATATTTCGCCTCTCTGAAAAGTAAAGTCAGAATTAAACTATATTGTCGAAGGTATTCACCGCTTATAAGGGATATTTTAGTAACAAGGGAGTTGGAATAAGCGAAACAATAAAATTTAACAACATCACATATATTGCTCAGAACCTAAAGTAGTTATTTAGCTACTAGTGTTATGTCTTCAGAGACAACGAAGGTAACACCCAAAACCGAGACAATCCGAGGATCAAACTCGGGACCTAAATAACTAGCGACACCTTGAAAGCTGTGTACTGAGTACGCCAGTGACAAAATTTCGAAGAAATCATTATTAGTTTTATTTTATTGTTAATCATCTGCTCGCCATTTGCGACCCTGTTGGTCATGTTATTACGGAACTAACTTAGTATGTTCGTATATACGTACAAGCCATCGCTGGGTGACGGAGGTGTCTCCGATGAGCGTGGCGAGCAGGCCGCCCGGCTGCTCTACGGCCACGCCGCGCTTCTGCCCCGCCACCGAGCCCGCCGCACTGTCCGCCATGCCCGTAGCTAACGCTGTGAACCGGCTGTACACCTGTGTATACGTAACACGTCATTATTATATACCAGACACATGAAACACTTCAACCCAGCCATCATGAAACTGTGGATAAATTATAGTGTACGATTCTTTCGAACGATTCGGTTTGCAAAAACGGCGCATGGATACCGTGCAATCCGTAGCGCCACCCAAAAGCCATCCAAGGCGTAAAGAGAGAATTCATGCCAATTACGGCGAACAACAGCGTAAAGGTAGTACATACCTTGTTTCGAACTTTTCTGGGAAAAGCTAGCAAGTAGTTTCTGCCATCACTTGAAAACACTTCCAAGGCTATCGGTTGCAATAAGTATCGCCGTTTGTGTACCTCCCTGAAACACACAAAAATAGTAACGCAAAACCTTTTTACATAGAGTACATAAAAAAAATAGATAATAATAGAAACCTCTACATACCGAATATCTTCATACAAAAACTTGGAGCATTGTCTCTGGTTGCTTCTCTGTATGCCTTGCGCTGGCAATATAGGCTCGTAGTCATCAGGACAGCTGTCCAAGTCCCTAATCTCTCTGTTCTTTAATAGCGTGAAGCCGTCAATGACGTAACAGTGCTCGCGACCGAATAGAAGAAGACCTTCCGTTGTGTCTAAACCTTGTATTCTGGCGCATCGGAACATGTGTGAGATCTAAAATTGTAATTTTATGACTTATTTTATCGTACATAAAGTCCAATATGGAAAAATAACAAAATAAAATTTTCTTTGCTTTTGAATACTATTGACATTCAAGTGCTAGATGCGAAGAGTATAAGTTTATATATACCTTTTCGTGATGCTCTAACAATCGTAGCAGTGTTTGGTTATCAGGAGGCGGAGTCGGTTGTTCATCCTCGTCCTCATTGTCGGGACCATCCTCGTTCGCTAAACATAAATACAATTAAAATAGTGTACATGTTCAATTAAATTAAGTTACTTATTTATGGAACTGGCTTACCTTCGCCAGACGATTGATTTGTACCCCGGCTCACAACGCCGCTACTAACTAGATCTGAAGGCGAGCCGTCGCCATTCGCCACATCCAGAGATGTGTCTCGACTACTGTAATAACAAAAATATTTTTATTACAGTACTTTTAAAATGTCTGCATTTATCGATTTTTAAATATATTTTGGCGAACAAATTTCTAGGCGAAATATTTAAATAACACATGAAATTGAATAACATTTCATTATATTATAGTAATGTCTTACGTGGCTGGCTCTGTAGTTGTATCGGCTAGTTCAGTCGTTTCCGCAGCCTCGACTTCGCCCAGACTGGCTGCCGTTCGCCATTCTTGATACACGCGGTAATATTCCTTGCTGTCTAAGCTTTGAGCTACTTTGTACTTCAATTGTTTCTGTATATAAGAAAAGGCCAAGTTAATTTACCATCTATCTACTTAGATACATAAAAAGAGCGATGGATAGAGAAGGGTAGCAATAGCTTCACCTAAAAAAAACATATCTTATATTGAGGTGGGCAGCTGCTATTAGAAATTTTACATGAGTGCTATTCACATTTTAGTCTCGATTCACTCATAAATAGATTATTGGGAACGGAAAGTGGTCGTTAAATAATTATCTTAAGTGATATCTATATCGGTTTGTGAATAGGCGAGTATGTATGTATAGTTACGTTGTCGGGGTCGTCGAGGTCCGGGCGGTATGGGTAGTGCAGATAGAAGGCGTGGTTGCGTCGCAGCAGCTTGCGCATGCGCGCGGGCCCCTCGCTGCAGTCGAGCGCCCACTTGGCGAGCGCGGGCGCGCGCGGCGGGCCCCACAGCGCGCGCTCGCGCGTCAGCTCGCGCCACGCGCCCGCCCACTCCGCCTGCACGTAGCGCGACGTGTGCAGCCGCGTGTTGCCCGCGCCCGCTACCACCGCGCACCACGCTTGTCTGCACACACAACGTAACGCTACAGTGTGTTTACCTACAGCTGGGGTTATATTATTGTGTAGGGGCCTATTGTGTCTCGGCAGAAGTATGGAGCGCGAACTCGCAGCACTCTTATAATATAATTCTAGTTTTACAAAATGTATGTGTTCAATACTGATGGGACACAACACTCCCATACATCGCGTGCTTATGTTAAAATAAAGTGACTGACGGGTGCAGGCGTGCAGCGCTCTTCAGAGTCATCAAAGAGAGGTACGATAATAAAGTACAAACTAATCAAATTCTTTTATAAAAGTTCAAAATGTACATCAATAAATAAAGCAGCAAATCGATTAATTAGTAATATACAAAATACTTTTAATATTAAAGTAATAATAATAATTAAAGTAGACTACAATACCTAACAAGTTGTACATGATCCTGCATGTACGCCAAAGCATGGTCACGTGGCGGGTTCGACCGCTGCTTAGCAGAGTCTTCCTTCTTCACTTTAGTTCTGGACGCGAGCCGAGTCAGACCACCGGTCACCTTCTGAATCTTCGACTGAATCTGGTTGTGTAGCTCCCACGGTACTCGATATGTGGCCTGAGAAAACAAGAAAGAGCAATTTTATTTATTTGACAACGCCAAAAATAACAAATTCGTTGAAACTGTCGAAAATAGTCTACCATTCTGAAGGCAGAATTAGATGTTTTTTTTTTTTTTATAAAAAAAGCTTTTATTTCAGAAGCTATAACATTTATTTATTCCTTTATTGCACAATATAATACAGGTAAAAAACACAGATAATCAAAGTATTAACGAAAATCTCAAGGGTATCATAGGGTAGGGTAAAAAAGGTCTTTCATAAAGACTTACTTTTCTCTCCGTATCAATATAATTGATCCACAGTTTGTGCGCATTCTCGTTGAGTTGTTCCCTTACGGCTGTAAGGTCGGGAGCGCGAGCATTACCGACTGGTGCTAACAGTGTTATCTTGAATACTTCTTCTATCGCTGGCTTTTTGCACACATACAACTCTTCCCACACTCGACGCGCTGCGCCAGCCATAAGGTTACGACCTAAAGAAAAATATATAATTCATAGTATTATTATTATTCTCTATACAGTGTAAAAAATATTTTGGTTTAGTAATGAAAATCAGGAAAAAGTAAATTTTATGTTTCTCAACTTAAGGTTGAGATTTCTAGCAACTGTCAGAATGTCAAAATGTTATGTCATGTAAGTGTAGGAATATGTTACCTTGGTGCGTAGTAAGTTTATCGTCTCTGGATTCTAAATCGCCGCTTGGATTGACATGCCATGTTGTGCGCATATGAGAGTCTAGTGCGATCTTCATGTTAGAACTTAACTGTAGCAGGCAGTAAGTCAAGCAGCCAATGAACTCCAATTCATGGTTACCAGCGCCGAATATTAGTAACCTGTAGACATTATTTGAATTAGTCAGCCAGCCATTTTATTTGAATGAACTTGGTAGAGCGTAATTTTTGTCATATAAGGTTAATACAAGTTACGTCAATAGGTTCGATACTTAGACTATAGATAACTATAGACCGATAGTATCGCTAGTTTTCCTTCGTGCCAAGCGAGAGCACTTTTTGTCTGTATCTAGTACATTCGTTTACTGATTTAAAGTTATTTTTCGCGCAACGACAGACTTATATGCGAAAATATCGATGGTTTCGACATTGTTAGGATAATATTAGGGATTTAGATAGTTTTATTAAAACGGCGCGCTCGGTCTTGATACAAAATTTACGATAAAACTAGTTCATACTAGTGCTCACGGTTCATACACTGATAGGCTCACTCTTTAGTTTCTTATCTATACTCTAAGGTTCGATATTACAATAACGCATACAATTTTATTTTTTTCTGGTTATTTCGAACTTGAATACAGTATCTTACAGTGTAAAACATACCTGTTAGTAGTCAGTTTATGTAAAGCTTCCAAAACTGACATCTGGTCCGCAATGGAATCAGTAGACCGAGACAGCAGAAACAGTATAGTCCGGTTCAGACAGTGATGTAAACCCTCCAGAGATATCACTGATGATTTCTTTTTAGCTTGCGTTATTAGCTTTACAATGAAATCGAACACCTAGAAGAAAGACAGCAATGTATTGTATGACTATGTAAAATACAACATTGGAAGGTATGTTATGAACTTACCTCATGAGGATCCCTTGAAAGTTGTCCCTGCCATAGTTTATCAACTAATCTAGCAGCTACATAACAAACATTCGATATATTGGATTCGGAACCAAAAAGTTCTGTATTCAGTAAATTCTCCATGAGTGTAGTTAGAACTTCCGTTTGATATTCTATTTGCTGTTGGCTCGTAGAATTAGGAGGAGACGCATCCAAAACCAAGTCGATAACCTGTAATTTGATCCACAGTTGATTAAACGGAAGTCACTATTTGACAGTCATTTAGAGACGAGTGTGACATGAAATTATCAACAATACGTTGCGTGAAGCATTAAAACACAGCACATTGACACAGCCTTGCATAATATGTTTCATAACATCCGAGTGCAAGGAAGCCGTGACGTCGTTATCATAGCTTATCGACTACGTTGGCGGAAGCGAAAAAGTGTCACCACAGTGGCGTTCTATATAACAAACAAGCGTGCACACAAGCGACAGATATGCGTTAAACTGGTTTAGTACCGAGGTTACTATTAGAGGAAATTGTATACAACAGTTTGTTTATAAACTACATAGTATAAATGATATAATGATATGTATAGGTTGATTGTTAATGTCAGCATTAATTACGGTATTAATAAGACAAGTTAAGGTTTTTATAGTAATAAAAATCCCCATATTTACGCAATAAAAGAAGGATCTCCCCGGAGCGGAGCAGGGGCTACATGGAGTACAAAACATTGACGATGGCACTGAGTCAGTCGTGTTTTCGGCGTTCTAGAACCAATATTGAAGCTGATACTCAGCGTTAGTCGTCTTAGACTGTCACCATTATTATTATTAATAATTATAAGTTAATTTGGCGATATTGCAACATGCAACAACAACGAAATTAGCTAAATCTATTATTAACATCAAATATATTTTACTAATAACTAAATAAACTGCTAGCTTAAATAATGAATGAATGAACAAAACATAGCAACAAACACTGTGTACAAAAACTTAAATGTGTCATTTCTAAACATAATATCTCATAACATGTACAAAAGACTAAAAAATCTCAAAAAATATAAGTTTTTCGTCGGCCATTCTATATCGGGTATTTTTCGAATAAAAACTGTAAAATTAGTACATAGAAGGAACATTTAGCGTAACGATTTCATACAGGCCACAAAAATTTTAAACCTTTTTATATGAAGCTACACAACAGACAACAAAATCGTAGCCCATAATTGTTTCAGTCACTTACCGGCGCAGTCTTTCCCGTAACGTTGAGCGGCAAGGAGTCGAGCACGATTACACGTAGAAAGTCCATCACCCCGTTTCGCACCGGGTGCTGTGTGAGTGCGCCCGCCATCCCTACTATAACTACCTCCTTTTCTGAACCAGGAGTCGATGCACCTGAGCTTTCACCGCTCTCCGATATTGCTGAAGCAAATAGTTACGCATTAAAGAACGTAATTACGTATTACGTAGTTGCGTTCCATTTTCATTGATAGAAATAGTTTATATTTACTCGAGATTATATTTTCTGTTTCAATATGTTCAACATTGGTGCTCTACATGTATATACATGTATTATATGTATGTTATGTTATAAAGTTTATTGCTGTGTTGAGAATTTACTTACGCATGTGTATGTCGTCGCTTGAATTTGGCGGAAAGAGGATCGCTGCAAGAGCAGTTAATACCTCCGCCATCATCATTATGGGCACGAAATCTGGCAGCGTATTGTAAAGCGAGAACAGGACCTAAAAAGAACAGAATGTAGGAATTAGAAAACTAAAAAAAAATGTTTTTCTACTAAAAGATTGCTTCATGGTAAACAGGACTTTAGATACTTATAAGGTACATTCTTAGAAAATACTAAGAGCATCCTCATTTTCCCAGTCTGTACTGTCGAGATGCAGAATCAAAAGCCTCATATTTCAAGCACCTTTTACGTGCGCTTATTTAGGCCAATAAGGTTCCTCCCTTGAATCATCCTGCTAGTTTTACTACTACTTTTATTCATGAGATCAATACAACAATAACCTGTATAATAGCGACGGGATGTTCCGTAAGCCAGTCTGGTTCCTGCGCAGCGTGTACCAACGCCCTCACTATAGCCAGCAGCACGACCACAGCGTCGGGACACAGCGTGATCCTCGCCGACAGCGCCGCGGGGGACTGTCTAGCGGGCGCGGCGGCCCCCCACGCGGCGCCCCACACGCGTTCTACGGAGACCGCGCGCTCAGCACACCAGGAGCGCATCGGCTGGCCCAGCGCGAGACCGAACATGAGGTAGTAGAGCTCCGGGATGTGCAGGTGCATGGGTACTAGCCTGGGAACACACAAACCGAAATAATTATCAGTAAGTATGGTAATTATAATATGAATTATGGCCAGTATCTTAGCAATTATGGTTGTAACTTAAACGATAGCTATGTGTTAAAAATGTTTTCAGAGACACAAATAAAAATAAATCTTGGAATAAATTTGTCATCTATTAGAATACTATTTTCTAAATTTAATTGGAAAGAAATACTTAACATTCACCAAGAACAGCATTACCAAGCTACGACCTGTTTTAAAAGTTTATATAACATAACGTGACTTTAATTTTGTCATACAGAATAGTCCATTTACATGCTCTTATGTATCAAAATCTAACTCACCAAGCGAGCAGCGTGAAGCCAGGTGTATGTAATAAAGAAGTGTGTAAATGTGAGTTGGACTGCACTGTGGTTGATATCACCACGCCAGCCTGTTGAGACTGTGCTATCATCTCCGTGTGTCGCAACCAGCCGCCAGTACCCACACCTTCTCTAAACCTAATAAAAATATAAAAAAATATTTTATATCGACTTTTAATTCATATCTTATCATTGATTTATTCAGGACTAATTATAGAGTAATAATAATAACGTATCTTTCACAAATTTTACCTTTGCATAATAGCAGATTGCTGGCCCTGTCCGGAACACAGAACGACCATTATCCTCAGCGCCCACAGTACAGTGGTCGGGTGAACGTTCTCCAGCATAAAACTGAGCAGCCAATCCATTCCTAGGACTCTTGATATCTCTTCACATACAATCGTGTTCACCAAATTTCTGGCAGTGAACAGCAAACCGTGTATGACGTTGAAACATTTATTCCGTAAAATGATTTGTTCTCCCTCACTCTCTTTCTCACTATCACTCTCCTTTAGATTTATGCCTTTCTCTGTCTGACTAGGCAAAGGCAGTGTGAACGCCATGAATTGACCCAAACATAATAAGTCACTTGGACGAGGCTGGCCCCCTAATAAGGCGGCTAACAACTGTATGAGTACATTCCTTGTGCTAACCACTTTAACATCGTTTATTATGTAAAGGAGTTTGGATACTAATTGTAGTTCTCTCATTGTGCGTAGGTTGTGCGTTCTGTGCGCTGTTTCAGTAGCCAATTCTAGTAAATGTTCTAAAAGAGATTTAATCAGTCCGCCAGGGGCGCCGAGCCATACTTCAAGCTCGCATATTAAATCCTGAAATAATTACATAAGTTAAATGGAGATAAAACAACAACAAATGTAGTCATTTAAAATGAACTTACTTGGAAAGCAGTAAGGTTGGGAATGGAAGAAGTCTCCTTTTGACTATCAACAGTTCCGACTAGACCAAATATGAGGTGAAGTATATGTGAGTTGAGCAATTGTTTCTTCCTCTTCAGTAGCATGGCTAACGTTTGGTATCCTTTCCGTCTGTCCATTTCGGCTTGAGCGGCTTTGTTTGACCGCACAACACATACAAGTGCCTTCACGCTTGCGTACAAGCACTCAACGTCTTGAGCCATCGCTATTAAACCTAATAATACTGAGCAGCCGCCAACTGTATCAATCTAAAAAACATAAAAATAAAAGTCGAGTCAGTATTATTTAGGTTCTTGATATCTCACCCTATATTTAATTATTAATTAGATGGATAAAAATATTGTGTAAACTCACCATAATGGCAGCGGGTTTAGGGCAGAACACTCTCACACCTAAATAGCCAACAACAGTCCCGCCTAGACACCTCGCCGGGCCCATCAAATGTCCGGCCGAATTATGTAATATCCTTATAGGTGTCGCATTTTCATGAGACGACATCCCAAGCATCTTCGCTATAGCTTTATTATCGTTCTTGCTGTAAACTTTGCGTATTTTAGCGAGTGTTAACTGTGACATTGCGCGTGCATTAATTCCGAATACGACTTTCTCTTCGGCGACTAGTGGAGCTAAAGGCTCTTGGTATTGTCCCGGCGGTAGCGGTGCTTGCAGCGTGCCGACGTAGTGTGGTCCCAGTTGGTAGATTATGGAGACAGTCTGTGCTGGGATTACCTAACATAGAATACAGAAATATGTTAGAAGATTAAGGGCCGATTTCTCCAACGCCAGATATTCGAGAGATAAAATTCGTGTTTGACAGATTTTGTATTGAAGACCTGTCGAAAATTCTAAATTATTCCTTTGATAAAATTATCTGGCTATGGAAAAATCAGCCCTTAATAAGTAAAACACATTGTCAAATTCGTTAATTTGTTAGATTGGTAAGTATTTTTTGAATTTTTGTGATCCTAACAGACGGTGAAGTGATATATTACTTACTTCTTATTAATCAGCAAATAACATCAATATTTCGACTATCTAAATCTATTCAAATGTAAAAATCGGGCCATCCAGGTGGCAACTTATTGGTCAGCGAAAGTTTGAGTTCGGTCAATGACACGAAAAGAAGAAGAAAAATAAAAATTACTGCAAACTTATTGTGGAAGCTTGCTATTGGTATTTATTAATCTAATTTGTAAAACTGTATGTGTGTAGCTGTAAACTCCCCAAATGTTATAAAATATTTTTTTAAGCTTAGTAAAAATTTGACTGCATGTTGTTGACTTGTCAACAGAAATGTGTGGAAAGAAGAAAGGGAGGACTTTGCCCTGCATGGGGACAGTTCAGGCACAAAATAAAATCAATATTATAAATAGATAGTTACATCCTCCAGCAGCAATGCCGGGCCCTGCCGCCACACGAGCTTGGAGTAGCGTCGCCAGTGCGGCGGCGTGCCGAGCACGCAGTACACGCTCGACGCGCCGGAGAGAGTCGCCGCGCCGCCGCCGGGGTTCGCGCTCACGTAGTGCAACTTGCCCGAGTGCATGTGCTGGCCTGGAGGGAAATGTAAGTAGTCAAAATCAATGTAATGAAGTAACTGTACATGATAAAGTATTGATTTAAATATCGGAGATACTGACACACATATACAGTCTATATGGTATCATATTAAGGTTAATTTTTGTTATTACCACTGACGTGTGTTTCTACATGATAATACTGCTGTTGCAATTTATAAGCCAACATTTCAACAAATACGAGTTGAGGGAAACCAACTGTAATGCTTACATATAAGGTTCAGTTTCCACTACAAATTCGTATATTATTTACCTTTTTATCAGTACTAGTCAGTTTAAAATGTACTTTATTTACACTTTCATAAAGTTAATTTTTGTTTATGTGGAAATAACATCAAATGACACAAGAATATAAATAGACTACAAAACATACCATCAAGATATAATGAGAAGGATGAGTTCTTGAGCACGGCACGGTTGAGGACTAATACTAGATTGTGCCACTGCCCTTCATGTTGAAGATCGGGACACCAGACGCGGGCTCCACATTCTCCTGAACCTTCAGGTTCCCACTCGCCTACATCTGCGAAGTATACTTGATTAGTTTACCATATACGTATTTAAATGTAAAAAAAACATACAATTCTGTGGGGGTTTAAAACCTGTATGTATGTCATATACAACTTACTGTGAGGTACCAAAGTCTCCTGCGTAGAAATTATAATAGCCTTATCCCTTGCCGACAGAACCATTGTAAGACAAACCAAATGCTCGTCGCGGCTGTTATTTATATTCCGTACAAGGGTCAACAGTCGCACACAATGTGGATCCGACCTCGGATCAGAGTACTTCTCAACACAAATCCACGTTGAATACGTAAGCCCAGTTTGCGGCGGAAACACCCGATCACCTTAAACAAAACAGCATCGTCACAATAAAGTAATGCGTGAATAACAAACAATGGAACATCAAACTCACTGGGCCGCCAACTACCTGAACCGATTCCACCTAAAGTGGCAGTGTCTTGCGTTCCAAGAGCGTTCAGATTTGCCGACTGGGGCGCAATACTTGGCAAATATAGGCAACCAAAGCCTTCAGCAGACATGTCGAATTCGACAAACGGTGGTAATGTGCAAGAGTTTTGTGATCTGGGAAAATAATAAACATGATTAAAGAGATCAATAAAATAGCATCAAAAATAAAAATTATTTTTTATTTTAGTATGTATACAAAGAAAATACGCACGTACGATGACATTGATCCTACGAAAACAAACGCAAGTTCCAAAAATGTATTGTTTTGATATTACAAACATACTTGAATTATACTTGAGTTATACCTATAGTCTCTTGGTGTAGTCATTGAGACTAAAGTCTTGATCCTTGTCAGCGGCACTGGTCCACCAGGCTTGAAAACTTGTCCCGGTTCCGGAGCCACGCAGTTTAAAGGGTTGCCCATTCGAAGAAATTCCCTAAATGTAATATTTACATTAATAACAGAAATAACAGATACATGCGGATTATATGAATCACGCGATTAACAATATTATGCTTCGTTTTATTTTATTTACACAACTGTTATTTATTTTAATAATAACGACATACCATAGCTATATATTTATATTATGGTAATTTGGTATTAAGGTGTTTTTAACGCGTCTCGGATAAGCGTGTGTGGATCGATCAATTAGCGTATTCGTCATAATTCACTTAGTTGGGTTGTCAATGTATAAACCTTAATTAACACTTGGCTTTGTGCAGCTGTTATATAACGATACTAGTGTTTTAACACTCATATTTTAGACTATACAAAGTGAAATGCATTCTTATTTCTAAAATTTATTTGGAATTTAATGAAAATCCTGAAATCACATACTTATCTATATTATATAAAAATGAATCCCTATTTCCCTTAGTCACGGCATCACGCGTGAACGGCTGGACCGATTTCACTAATTCTTTTTTTGTTGTGTTTGTTATTGTCAGGAGAAGGTACTTATGAAAGAAAAAGTTTAGAAAATTGCGAGGAAAATTAGAAAAAATAAGAATACTGATCCACCATATATAATTATTTCTAATCCAACCTAAACTTTTTTAATGTAACCTTATGACGTTTGACATATAATTGTCAGAATTCAATATTCATAGTTAAGACAGAACAACGTCTGGTGGGTCAGCTAGTTTATTTATAAATAAAAGATATCACATAAGATGTAGATTAAAAAGCATTATTTCAGAATATACTCATTTTCACTATCAATTGTCTGACTTATAAAGTTAAGATGAGAATTACAGGCTAAACGGATTTGTACACTTTTTCCTTCACATACCTAAGTTCGGAAGGTCTGAGCGCATGCGCGGCGAGTCGCTCCAGCATATACATGGCGGGCGCGTGCAGCGGGTGTCGCTCCGCACGCAACGCCGCGCCACACACGCGCAGCACTACCCCCGCGAGACCGGCACCGCACATCACTTGCTGGTTGCGCTCACTATGTAGCAAATAAACAGATTACAATTTTATGATGATGAGGAATTAGTATCTCATATATGGGAATAAGAACATATTATAATAATAGATTTCATTTTGTTTGGAAAGCGATGTTGGTAAATTTCGGTACATAGGTAGGTGATAATATATGTCTCTGATTTTTTTCACTTCGATTTAAAATTAATTGCATAAATTTTGCGGACATACAATGTTTTTCAATTCAATCGAAACCGAGACTATACTGCAACACGCACATTTGTCGCTATTACATACTTACAATTTGAACAATTTTTTTATTTTATTTGGCTACGTATTTTTTCTTTTACTAAGCAAAATTTACTATGTATCACACCTATGTCAATAAGCAGCATATAAGTAACCCAACTACACTAACTCCATATCTTACCTCCTGACTAGACTCTTAAGCACATGAGCCAAGTAGTCTCTAATAGCTCTCGCATGAGCCTCATGTTCGGGCGGTCGTGGTAGCGCGGGAAGCAGCTTAGCTAGGACTATGACGACGCCGGAGTGGATGACCCACGCCTCGCCGTTGTTGCTGCCCATGGATAGATTAAGCGGTGCTGTGCGGCCGGCAGGCTTTGACTGAAAACGAAAATTATCATATACATACTACTAAAAAAAACCTTTCTGGCCACCGCTTTCTGATCAATTTAATCTATTGACAAATCAACTGGTCACCACTGCGATTGGTTGACCGAAAGACTAACAACGAGATTTGACAGATGGTTAACAAATTTTTGTGTTGATCAACGTTTAAGAAACCGGGGTTAGTACTTGTTTTTAAAGTGTTGAGGTAAAATTTTAGAAAATCATCTTAAACTTATAAGCAAAAGGAGAAACCAAATCAAACAAAAGTAGATACCTTAAGTATCTCTTAATAAAACTTTAGGATCGAAAGGTCAACAAATTACAGTATTATTCTTACTTCGTTAATTGCAGAGCTCTGTCGCGTCAAACTAGGCGACTTCACATTGAGCGATCCACAAAACGTAGGCTTGTCGAACGAGTCCAATGCGACATCGTATAAGAGTCGCAATATGATGCTGGCGTGAACAAACACTACTGGTACTTTTTCAGGAAATCTAAAAATGAAAATAATTGTTTATTATAAAAGGAGAAAGAAATTATAAAGAACTAGAGAGCGGCATAATATAAAAAGTAAATTCTTACGTCATTTCCAATATGTTTCCAGTAAATATTTCATGAAAGACTTCATACAGCTCGGTATCTCCGGGTTCGGTATCATTTTGCAGTTCCGTTTCATTTATAAAGCAACCTAAAAGACGGAGCGTCTCACATAGATTCGTCATACATATCTATAAAAAAATACAGAATCATTAATAACCGGAAAATACCGGATGTATAAATACGAAAATTAAATCCGTTTTACGAACCTCATGATGAAAAAACTTCGCGTTTGCCGGTTCAAACCTCATTGCCGTACTGATAGTGTAGAATACAATATGTATTAGCTGTAACATGTCTTTGTCCATAGGTTCGTTTCCTTTGAGTTTGCCTTCTAAAGAAACTAGAACACTTGTTACGTAAACGAAGCCGCTAACCTGGAGAATTGGTTACATAAAGTTACTTTCAGAAAATGGGGAAACCAACTACATAATAATTGCTTGAGCTTATATTTTAAATCAGAATTATATCTCCATTGAATAAGCCCTAGGTTACAATATCACTGTTGTTTACTTGTCACAAGATCTTAATAAAAAGTTTATTACGATCTAGTGACAAGTAAATAACAAGAATATAAAAATAAGAAATTAATTTGGATAGATACTCTTTTTACGTCATAATAAAATTACCTTTCTAAATATAGTTCTAGTACGATGGGAGTCCCGTAAGCAAGCTAACAGCGCTTTCAATATATGCAGTTTAAGTTGCAGTGCGTCGTTAGGAGCGGCATGCATACCACACAGCAATGCAGACATATCCTCTTCGCCCGACCCACTCACTATCAGTTCTCTTACCACACCTAAAATACCTCATTTGTTATTATTGTGAAAGATTATTTAAACAAACATAACAATAAATAACATTGTATGAATCACGGACATAAATAAGCAAGGAGTTTTAATTACTTACCCAATGCTTTACTTCTACATGACTCATAGACAACCATTCCGTGCACGCATTTCGCTCCTCCGCAGTCTCGAAATACGTTGCAATTGTTTGTGTTCCCGTTCAATAATGCTGTTAGCCCCTCCATTACTAAGGATCCTAGTTCCTCTTCTTCGGCATCCAAGTTAGGATCTCTTATTAAGGAGTCATGTCGTGTCGACTGTCTTTTCTTTCTTTCGGGTGCTTTAGGAGACTCGTTCGGTACATTATCGGTCGGTGTTGCGTCAACTGCCCTGTCGGTTTCCCTTTTCGTTTTCTCATCTTCGAGTATTTGCTTGTCTTTAAGATATACAGCATAACGAGAAAGGCAGGTAACGAACACTTCTAACATGCCTACCTCCCGGTATACATCTTTAAAAATTGGGTTATGTCTGCAACACAATCAACCAAGATAAATATATGCATGTATTACATTAAATCAATATTCACGAATGCATTCAAACTTACTTTAAAATATTCAAAAGTGTTTTTATACAATGTATGCTACATGTCCTTGATCTATTAGCTTTTAATAATAGCGACAAAGATATTAATTCTTTGCAAGGAACAAAATTAAGCTGAAATACAATAAATTCCAACAACTCGAAAAACTTCTCTTGTATTTCCGCATTCTTTGTGTAAATTCTTTCTGAGAATTGACTGAGAGTATTTTGGTTTTCTAGGATAAAATAGTTTGCATTGTCCGCGTGATATACGCTTGATATCGCATCTAATATCGTGCAACATAGTGCTGCAGAATTCGACTTCATAAACACTGACTGTAGGACCTGGAATTTTAAAGAGTAACATTGTGTTGGATAAATATTGTTTGAAGTTTTGAAGAATGAATTCGTAGGTAAATACTGTTACAGACCTGAAAAGCTTGAACATTTCTGACCGCCTGTCCCGGTGTTGAAGGCTGTGGTAGCACGAAGCCCTGTAGCTGGAACAGTTCCGTGTTGGCTCGCGTCGGACGCAGTTCAGAGAAGCCACACGCACACAGCGACGAGATCATTAGCACGAGGTTGCGAAGAGCCGCACGCGCTTCCGTGCCACTTACACGCTCTTCTTCCAATCTTTATCAATAACAAAACATTTAATATAACGCAAAAAAAATAATATACAGCAATATTTCATTAAAAATGTATATTGATACAGAAAAAATATATACATGCATAACACATGAACTCACTATTACCAAAATAATTAGCTACAATAAACAGTGCTTACCCTGATGTCAAATAATCGGGTACATCTTGTCTCTCATGTCTGTGATAAACAAAATAAATCATAGGTAAAAATAAAACAAAATAATATAGGTGCCATGTTACATGCTATGAAAAAACATTACTTGTGATGATATCATGCACATGCTTAAGTAAATAATATATGATAATTAATTAGACACTTACTTTAGTAGAAATTCTGATAGAAATAAGTAGCCTTGGCAAGTCCGGAAATCATCCAGTAATAATTGACTAACTTCACTTGAATCCTTAAGGAAACAAAATACAGCCACAAACATTTCTACAACCTGAAATAAAAAACAATTATTTTAATTTATTATGTACATACTTATCTTTCACAGCATTGTGTATTTGTCACATTTTTTATTTATTTTATGGAAGAGTATTATTTGCATTCAATTTCCTGTCTTTATTATTGTTTTGTAAATAATTACATGTTTATTACCTCTAAGGGTGTTAATTCAGGTATTCTCTGCATATTTTCTATGCAAAGAGCAACACATCCTTTATCTGTAAGAACATTTCAAATAATTATTAGAGCGAAAATCTATTTGACCTATAACACATACTATGAAATTATAATTGCTAATTACAGCAAAGACATAGATAAAGCAAGTATATAAAATAGATAACATATAATTTTCTGTTGTTTATATAATCAGGATAACAGGTTTTTATGAATCATTCTAATCATGTTTGTTTATGTAAACTTACTATGTATGTACTGAACAACAGATTGAGTCAATCCGTGTCTAGATAAGGTCATCAGCACTTCAGCAGCAGATTTCCTCCACATTATGTTATGGGGCGCACACCATGAAGTGATGGCCGAAAACAACAGACTGAGATCATCTTTCCTTGCTAGTTCTTCACACGGGAATGGATGGCTACACAACCTAACAAGGACCTAAAAAGAAAAATAAATATAATATACATAATATCAATTATCATATTAACCTAATTAGTGTATTACTGGCCATGTAAGCTTGGTGTGTTATGTAATGTAAGCATTATTCTTTTAATATTGACAAAAAACTCTTTATAGACTTTGTATGTAAATGTATATGACTATGTTGTATTAATGTTTCTTACAGACAAGTGTGATTATTTCCTCATTGGTGACTCAACCAAATAGGTAAAGAATATTCTACACATAAACAATGAATTAAGCAGCTGATATAACAAAATTACTGTTTAAATAGGTTACATTTTGTTAAGTGTTTATTCTGAATGACCAATGAATAAATATTACAAATATTTACAACCACTGTTTAACATTCTTTTGCACTGAAGTGTCTGCATATAAAGTACTTGCTTTTATATGAGAATCATACTTGAAAATGTTGTATTCTTTGAATAGTAGCTCATATATAACAATAATTATCATTTGTGTTGCTTTTATAAAAATAATGAGAATTGTTTTTTGTTCAAGTTGAAATGGTCCCCATTTCCATATTTACCTGCACAAATATTTTCTGTAACAATATTCGTCTTTCCCTAGGTGTAAAGTCACTGTTACTGTCCTGAATATCAGCCTCGGCCTCCGGTATTTCAGGCAGATCAAAGAATAGGTATAAACATTTCACTAGAGTTGATGGTATTGATGCAGTAGTCATGACCTAAAAAATTACATTAGTTAAGTAGTTAAAATCATTACACTTCTCAAGACTAGAACTGCAATGAACTACAATGTCATTAAAAAGAAACTTCTTTTTGTATGACATAAGAATATAATATAATATTTTCTGCAGAGTAAAAGCTGGTTAAATGTTTATTTGGTACCTGTATTAAGGACTGATCTCCGGCAGCCAAAAGGTTTAATGTTGAGAGTAACATCCAACCATTGCTTGATTCCTCAGAATTTTCAATTTCTAAGAACTTTGCAATAGCACAACTAGCTGCCTCTGTACTTTGGTTACTGGCCCTCTTTCTTATTTCAGACACCATGAGCTTGGAGACTTGCTGACAGAATGATAGTATATCCCAAAACTTTTCATTCATCTCACTTGATGGACTAGTGCCGAACACCTTTTATAAACAAAATTGATCATATTACGTTTTTTATTAAATTATTAATTATCAACTGTTTACTTAAAGTTGTTCTTTCTATTTATTAATTTAGCCCATCATGCTTTTATCACAAATCTTATTGTCTTAATTGCATAAATTATGCAAAAATACTATATATGATAACATGGTAACTCCAAACAATAGTAGAATATTTCCATTTTATTGTTTGTAATTGTTTTACCAATAATTGATTTATTGTTATAAAATATATTCTAAAGTTATACTTTAAAATATCTTTATCACAGCATTATTTGTGACAAGGAAAAATAAGTTTAGAAATCATATAACTAAGATAATTATATGAGAATGTAATTAGAGAATTTTATAGAAACTAATACATTTATTACCTTACAAAACAGAGGTAGCATATTGTACAGTTTGTCATCTTTCTCTGCATCCGTAAGAGGTTGTGGAGGATGTGTATACTCGGCGAAGAGTTTCTTCAGATGCATGAGGCCGAGTTGGACGTGAGACGACGAGCTGGAGGCCTCGGCAGTCTCGGAAGACGCCGAAGTAGTCGCCCCACGCAATTTGCGCATAAGATTCATTTTTAGAATTCTAAATTAAACCATTTGTTATATTTAACACCTCGATACACATTTTTTGTTTATTGATAAATGAACACAAACATTTTTATTAAATAATAATAAACATTGATTTAGATATAAATAAAATATTGTGGTATCACCATTTTTCACTATTATTTAGTAGATATACCGATAAACACAGACATAACTAAATTACGCTAAGTTTTTTTTGTGAATTATATTTCCTTGGATTTTCTGCTGTAAATAATTGATTGATTATTTCTTTATTACTTTCGTAAGTACGCCCACACTGCAAAGTGCTTGCCAAAGAGTAAAAATCGTCAAGAAATGCAGTCCACAGATAATAAATATTTTACAAGGAAATGGTTTATCTTTAATAATTTTTTTAGTACGTTAATAATACCTATATTTTATTGTAAAACCAGGATAGCTAAGTTAGGTTTTAATTTTAGGAAAGCTTCGACCGTTTTTCTTTTCCTTGATCATATAATTATTTTTATTCACAAATGATCGACAGCCATCGATTTTCTGATTCTCACTTGAATTTTATGTTGATATTGTAAGTAGAAGTTAGAAACTCCATTTGATTATAATTACATATTTTTTAGCAAGTGTAGTGAGTTATTAAATTATATTATTTGTTAATTACAGAAATATTGTAAGTTGTTTAAAAGTACGCTAGCTAACCTCGTGTAGTGAGTTATTAAATTATATTATTTGTTAATTACAGAAATATTGTAAGTTGTTTAAAAGTACGCTAGCTAACCTCGCAGTTACGAATGATTCTGTCAGAAATGTCAGACCCTTAGTCAATGTCAAATTGTCAAATTAAAATTAAAATTTGTCCGCAGATGCTGTCTCTGTCATTGAACCACTTCAATAAATTACAAAAATATCACCGATCGGATATTCGGATATTGACTAGTGCACGTTGTCGACGGAGGAACTATTCACGTTTCTTTAATAAAAATGCCTGAAAGCGAGAATCTAGTGCAGTGCTATAACAGAGGTTGTGGCCAACTTTTTGATCCCAGCAAAAACGACAAAGGTAAGGAAATTTCTAGACATTTCTAGACGCAGAGACTGTACGTCTTGGTTCTTTTCAGGTTACTCGTGATTGTGTGTGTTACGTGTGATTGAACAAAAAAGATGTAAATTACTCGTATGTTAAATGTTTTTATGTTATCAATTCATGAATTTAAATATACAGATAAAGTCTTTAAGAGTATTTAAATGATGAAATGTTTCATATAAGATTGTTATTTTTCCTATAAATAATAATGGTCATGTATGTTTGTAGATGAATGCCGCCATCACCCCGGCAACCCAGTTTTCCATGATGCTTACAAGGGCTGGTCTTGCTGTAATAAGAAGAGTGTAGACTTCACTGAATTTCTTAACATCAAGGGTTGTACACTGTCCAAGCATTCAAATGAGGTTTGTATATTTGGTTTCATGATGTATTTACTATTGGATACCTATTCATTACTGTTATCAGCCTTGTATAACCCACTGTTGAGCCCTCATTTGTTTTGCTTTTATTTATTACCAATTATAATACATGACATTTGTAGAAACCCCCAGAACCTGAGAAGAAGGCATTAGATAAGGAATTGGAAAAGAAGGAAGTGATTGAAATAAGGGCACCTATAGTTGGGCCGCAGTTGACAAGACCTCCCTTTGAAACTCCTCTGGTTACTCTGAAACCCACCATTGCCGAGGCTTTAAAACAAGCTGTCCAAAATACAACACAACAGACTGCGGCTGTTGCTGATGGGTATGTCTCCAAGACTTTTAGTGTAAACTACCACTTTATTCTATTAGTATTACAAATTAATATAATTTCTTTATCTAATAGTAGCACATGAGTTGATTTTTCTAATTATAACCAAAGAAAATAAACATTATATTGTGCACTAGGAAAAATTATGAATTTTATTAAATGTTTGTTAGAAAATTTCAGGAATTATACGCTATGCTATGATGCCTTACAATAAAAGAACATAATGTTTAAATGTTTGAAAGTTATGCAAGTACCTGTATCTATGATTACCTTTATTCTACTCAAAAGGGAAAACATTTTTATCATGTTATAATTTTTAACAGAAATATTCCTATTGGTACCTCTTGCAAGAATGGAGGCTGTGGTGTTACCTATGAAGGTCCAACTACAAATGATACTTTGTGTACCTATCATCCTGGGTGTCCCATCTTCCATGAAGGACTAAAATTCTGGTCCTGTTGTCAGAAAAGAACTACAGACTTCAACACTTTCCTAAGTCAGCCGGGTTGCACATCAGGGACTCATAAATGGACAAAAGAGGTAATATAAATAATTTAATAATCTTCTTTTATTTATTCTTTGTGTCACATAAGATTCATACTTGGTCATACTTGTGTATTTGCTTGAATTCTAATGTGTCCATACCACTGACTCAAATTATTGGCAGTAGTAATACATATGTATACATAACTTATTATTTTATTTAGAGAAATGATTAATATGGAAGGACATTAATAAATTCCATTTGATATAAATGATCAAATCACCATGTTTTTATAATATCTGCTTGATAATAAACTATATGTCATTTGTATTTCGTTTTACGCAAATTCCTCATGGTAAGTGAATTGTATTTAGAAACAAATCATTCTTGAAAAAGTTTTTCTTACTCTTTTCAGGCCTCACCTGCTGGCACTGTAAAATGTCGTTGGGACTGGCATCAAACGCCCGACTACGTCATTGTAAGTGTGTATGCCAAGAAGTACGATCCTACACTGAGTTTTGTGAAATTAAACCCTATTCGCCTTAACACAAAGTTGGTCTTCCGGGAGCAAGGTGATGCAGCATTTGAGCTAGATGTTGAACTTAGAGGTGTAAGTACTACTTAATCTTTGTAATTTATTCAGATATTCATCAAAATTATCATACAGTGTTTTCACTAGAAATAAATGTCCTAGTTGAAACACTGACATTTGCTCTTTCTCTTAGTCAAATTAGCTTATTCCTTTCAATATGGCAACAAACAATATTAGAAAGAATAAATAGATGGGTTACTTAAAGAAATAACTCCAAATACGGAATGCAAGTTGTTGAAACCATTAACTGAATTAATATTGTAATTGCAGGTAATAAATATCGAAAAGAGCAGTGTGTCAATGTTATCGACGAAAATTGAGATAAAACTGAAGAAAGGCGAGCCAGGAGCATGGAGTAAATTAGATTTCCCTCGTCAGGCCCCTAAGAAAGAGGAAACTAAACCAAAAGACGAAAAGCCACCTGAAGATGATTATGAAGACCTTTCTACAGTAGAAGCCACTCATTCTATGGGAAAAGTCAATGTGACTGGATAGAAGTACTAGTTATAAGTTGGTGTAGTTTATTTTTACTAGTTTTAAACTTTTCTAAACAAATCACAAAAAGTTTACCTGATTTAGTTTATCTGCAATGCTATCATAGTAAGCTAGTGCATTAAATTAATAAAAATGAAATGCTTTAAATTGTGGATTAACTGTTCATTTAAGGGGCCATAACCATAATGCTTCCTAAGAAACTGTGAAATAAAACTATATAATATGTTGAGTTCTTTTGATACAATGAAAACTATTTATATACAAATAAAAGCAGATAGACAAATAAATAGCGTAGTTTCTTTACAATATCCTCAACACATTTATAATTATGAATGTCTATTAGACATCATGGCATATAATTATAGATTTGATAGCTTACCCTAATTTAATTACAATAGAATAATTAGAATAATATAACATTTACAGATTTATACAACGTGACTAGGTTGACTAGATAGTAACACTCATAAAAGTACATTTTCCTAAGTATATGAAGATTTAAAAATTCTGACTTTCATAGCTACCGTAACGATACTTTACTATACATTATTACTTTGTTTTAAACACAATAGGACATTATTTTGACTTAGTTATGTAAGGGTTTTTTCATAGTCTCCGCAAGAAATGGAAACAATCTACGCAATATGTACGCTATTCTACTAATTCGAATGATATAATTTAATGAAAGTCTACTATTTTTTAAATTTAGAATCAACCTTACTTTAACAGAGTAGTAAATGGATGGATCAACCTTTGAAGTATACCGAGTGGCTGGTGGCAGTATTGTAATTTAATATCAGAATTCTACCTATTAAATTGTTCTGCATAGAGAACTTTTAATAAACGTTTACTTTTTCAATCAAGAAATATATACAAATCTAAACCAATATATTATCAGATACCTAGTTATATTATTCTTCAGTCCTTCGGTGGTCTGTATTCTCCATTAATTTACTACCCTGCCAAGAATTGTTCTCTATATAACTTCACAAATCCCGTCATAACAATTAGGGTGAGGAACAGTGTTCACTAGTTGGTGGTGCGGGCGGCGGATGGAAGGCTGGCGTCGGAGCCGGCTGCATGCGGTACATGTCGTGTAGAAGTGTGGCCACGGACACGTCACCGACCGTGTCGCGGAATAGGAGGAGCTCTATGGAACGCGCGCGAACAGCACGCAATGATGGCAGTAGGAGTAGTAGGCGGCCGAACCTGTAAAACAATAAAAAAAAAGATAACTTAGAAATGTATATGAAGGAATAAGCAGAGTCGTGTTTCCTGAGGTTACCTACATGAAAATCATAAAAACTGTTGAATCGCGACTAATTAGTGCAGTCAGTTACAGCACCCTCAGCTTAAGTTAATAAACAGTTTTTAGTTTATCAACTTGATCTAAATTTTTACGAGAATCGACTAATGCTAGTTTATTTCCAATGATAGATGTTAAATTACCTGGTAGGTTGCCGGGTATACCTCGTCCGCACGTAGTCAGCGAGTATGCACTGAGCTTGGTCTTGTAGCATTTCCACTGGCTGTGTCTCACTCAGTCCAGGTGTATCTGGGCAAGAGACTGCACTTATAATAAACTAAGGATGTTTCACAAACAATAGCTGTATTTCTACGTCTTTATATGGGTAAATTATAACTAAGTATATAAAAGAACATACCTGGAGAAAATAACACGATCGCCTTCATGCAACCACATTCACTCCCGTCTGGCGCAATTTGTCGAAATCGACAAAGTATTTCCTGAAAATAAAAATACATTAATATACCTATCTATACCCGTTTAAATATTTATTTTCAAGCTTAGATATGGTAGTCATCTACCGAGCCTTTTCCCAAATATGTTGGGGTCGGCTACCAGTCTTACCGGATTCAGCTGAATACAGTATTTTACATGGAGCGACTGCCTATCTGACTTCCACAACCCATTTTACTGGGTAACACAGTACCCCATAGTAAGCGGTTGTCAGAATTGAATTAACGACTGCCAAAGATCATCGTATGACAGGTTACTATAAGTAAAATAACAATCTTAGGTACCTGTAAAGTATTGAGCTCCAAATCCGCCAGCGGATCAGGGGGGAGCCTCGCTCTCGCAGCCGGGGCAGCCAGCAGCGGCGCTAGGTCCCAGGGCGCGGACCACTGCGCTAGGTGCAGCAGGAATAGGTCCTTCCACGCGGCCCGCAGCAACACCAGCTGGTCGGCCGCTGCGAGCGCTTGGAAGGGTGCTAGGCACCGCACCCAGCGCACCGCCATGAAAAGGAGACGGGCACTTGTTTCCTAATAGAAGAAAGAATGTCAAATTATATTTTGGCATCCTAAGTAGGTACGTAAGTAGTTTTCGAGAATATAAACAAAAAAGATTTATTTGTAATAATGTTTTACTCCCGACAGTTCAACTCGCGACGAAGGCGAGCGTCGTCTCATACATAAGAACTACGTTAGAGAGTCTCTAGTCGGGTGATCCCAAAGTAATACGCGTGAGGAAAAACCGTAGGTATGTATTAGGTACACATAAATAATCAATCTGCTTTCGAGAGTTTAGGAGGTTTTATTTTGCTAAGTGTTAATTGCAGATAGGTAAAACCTTAAAGAGAGAGGTAGGTCCGCAAATTAAGCTTTGGTAAGTAGTTATAGGTATCTACTTAGTTTTACCTACCTATTGAGAACAGTGTTAAAAAAACAGCTCTTTACTATTGACGTATTGTGTAAATTAGTGCAAACCTATACGAAGATTCAAAAATATGTCAGTAATTATGACTGATAAAAATGTCGTGGTGGCCTAGCGCTTCAATAAACGTATTTGTATGCACAAGGTTGCAGGTTCGAACACAGGAAGTACCAATGTGGCTTTTTCAAAGTTTTATGTACTTTCTTAATTATTCTAAGGCACTTCTGACAAACGGTGAAGGAAAACATAGTGAGGAAACCTGGATTCCAAAAATTTGGGATCTGAAATCGCCAATCCGCAGAGAGCAAGCGTGGTGATCAATGCTCGTGCCTTCTCTATATGGGAATAGGCCTCTGCCCAGCAGTGGAACGTTTATAGGCTGGATTATTATTATAATTTATTAACACTGCTCATTTATTAAAAAAAAATGTTTAATGATTTCAAATGAATCATTCCTTTACGGCTACGCAGGGACTACGTGATCTAGTAAACACCGAAAATTTAATGTAGTTACTGTATAGATGTAAAGTAGTTACTGAGGTACCAATCGGCATCTGTGAAACATGCGCACTGTGACGAACATAATAATGCCGAACATAAGTCAAAAGATGACTTCAGTGGCGTAGCGCGACTAGGGCGATGGGCGGGGTAAGTCAAGTTAAGGCGATAAGTCACCCCGCGAACGCCCAATCGCGGATCCGCGCCCGCCCCTTTTGTCAAAAAGCCACCTATCAAATGTCAATGTGCACACCCCTTGAGGCGATGTAGAGTCTTCGACAATAAGGATCTAAGACAAGAGTAGAGTTTTAAATACCTACGAAATGTCTAATAAAAAGTGTATGCTTTTATTAGACGTGTTTAAACCTTTCTAACCTTTCATGTAGATAAGTAAGGACCTAACAAAAAGAACAAGTTAAACCTACTTCTAATAAAAAATTCTAAAACTTTAACTTCCTCAATAAAACTTCGTGTGTGGTGCGCTTACCTGCAAAAGTTCCCATGTAGGCGCCAAAGGTGCTCCAAAAGCACTGGGTGGCGGTCGTAGCAGTGTTGGGTCGCCTTGTAACTGTAACTGCTTTGCGCTCCACATCAATTCCTAAGGAAAACGCATTTTACTTAGAGACTATTGAAGATAGAGTTAAGCTTAAGGTTAATTGGTTACTAGAATTGAAAGAAGCTGGGACTTTTGAGTGTATGTAGCCAACGAATAGCCTGTTTAAGTGGTGTGTGGAAGTTAGGTAGTTATCTCACCTGACATTTATCAGAGGACATGAGTATATGCAGTAGTCCAGGTGGTGGCGGCGCCAAGAACGGCTCTGGTACAAGAGGCAGGGGGCTTGGAGCGCCCGCACCGCCGCCGGCGCCGCTCGACCCCGCCGACGACGCCGTGCTTAAGGGCGCTGGCTCGCTCATGCCGCTTATACTGAACTGTTTTATGTCAAAAGAGGACATAAGTACCTTTTGCGCGAGAACTACGGCTGGCATCTATAAAATTTGCTACGATACTTATATTGATGATAAGCATAATTATGCAGTGTGACGAAAATAAGGGTTTACTTACTAATCATCGAATCGCGCTAATTCTGGATGTGATTTACATAATGTAGGCACATTCTTAATATATATACTGTTTTTAATTAGATCGTAGCTTATACATACATATTTATTTATGTTAAAAATATAAGCTTTTTTAAGAATACGTATTTCCTAAAACGATTTCACAGGCTATGTGTAGTTACATAGCAAAGACATGGTCATGAGGTTCCTTGATACCTATTTACTACCATGAAGATTACCTGGAAATTGAAGGGTTGTGGCATCGGCGCGAACGGCGAAGGAGGTGATAGCTTTAGAACGTGAGGCTTGTGTGTGTGGTTGAGCTGAGTTGGTACCAGCGCGCCCAGAGCGCCAGCCTGCAGCTTTGGTTTACGTGGCCCTCGCTCATGTTGCACCGCTGTAGAAAAAAATACAGTTTAAAAAGAAGAGAGAACGGAAGTAGCTAAATGCTTGTCCACATCAACTGAAGTGAAATAAGAAAAGTGACAACCAACATTGTAGTCATCAATTAATTAAACAGTACAAAAAATATTCTCCACTATTTCTTCACATATCATTTTGTATGTGAAGAAATATATGTGAATTGTTCGTATCAAACAAATTTTGTTGCAAACATGTTTATCTGTTCCCATTTAAAAAATAAAAAGCGAACAAAAGAGCAACGGCTGCGTAAAATATTGAATACTGAAACGAGTCATTGCTAAAAGTATTTGACTACATGTAACTTGGTAGTTGTTTTACACGGAGGATTATGTAGCCATGAACCGCTTATTCACTGGCGATCCCTCGGTAAGCCGGGATCGTCCGCGCCTCGCCTACCTTTGTGTATAATGTGCAATCGTGGGCCGTGCTCACAACGACCGATTGACCATCACACTACTCTGTTTACAGTTTAGGGCCTAGTTTACTATAAAATTGTTTATTGTGACATACTCTTTTCAGTAGTAGAGTATATAATAAATATAAGTGTTAATAAGCCTCTATAAAATCTTTGTTTAAACGTACTTTAACGTACTTGAACGTAAATGCAATCACATCAATATTGTTGATATAGTTAGAATATGGGACATGAACGTACCCATATTCTAACTATATCAACAATATTGATGTGATTGCATTTATGTAGTCGGTACCTACTGTAGCTTATAACCTCCTACCTCACATTAGATAGGCATGCATTAGTAGACATTATGTTACCGATACCGACAAGGTAAACATGAAAACCCAACAACTCAACAAGAAAAAACATCAAAAGAATTTCAAATCTTTGTATCAAGTTAAAACTCAAATAGGAATTGTTTTAATTGCAGCTCCAATGTGCATGGCGCCCGAGTAGGGGTGACGTCACGCAATCAGCTTAACGAGGCTGAGTCCATGAGAATGCGGCTATTGTGCCCGCACATGTCGGCGCATACGCTGCGTTCCCGCGCGTGCCACCGATGTCTCCTGCGACTGTGTAAGAGAGACAGAAGCTCCATTCTTAACGACTAGGTATATTTTAGGTTCGACCTTTTGTAAAAGTTTAATCGACATTGATAGCTGATTGATTTATAAGCAGGTTAAGACACAACAGAATCGCAATGAATATTCAACTTCATACCTATTAAACTAATCTTTACCTACCTTATTTCTCATTTAGCTACTATGTAACATAAATATTTTATGCGCTAAACCTAGCAGGGGATGATTCTCAAATACCTTTCTAATGCGGTTGAGTAAAGTGTCATGTGTAAAATCATTAAACCTTGCATTGAAAACGTTATAATTCGAGTATTATCGATGTAACTTATTTCAGTCATACGCGTAGCGGTCATCGTAGCACTCATCTACGAAAGCTCACAGTCGGTGCTACGTAGTAGACCTTCTGCTTAACTGACTACATTTTCGCCGAATACGCGGCTTATCCGACGATACAAATGCTAACGGACGCACTATTCGGATAACTGACGTCCTCTGCGTCCGTAAGTGTGGGGACTTTAAATTTTAATGTCAATTCAAGAATGGGTTATTTGGGAATTAGAGTAGCAAGCGCTTTTATAAAGGATTGAGTTAAATTCTTCAATTTACAATAGGATGCATGGAGATTCTAGCAAAGAAAATAAGGCTATTTACATAGTATGCCTTAAGATAATTCAAAAATAAGTAGAACATTATTTTCTAAGTATGTTTTTTTTTAACTGCGGGTGACACCACTTCTAAGTAAGCATTCTTTAAAAATCCTTTAATGTTTTATATCACTGTTAATGTTAAGGTGCATGATATATGTTCTTAATTATTTGTATGTGCACATGCTAAAAGTAAATCCATATTATTATTTTTTACGCTCTTTTGGAAAATCAATGACCTGGGATTAGATGAATGTGAAAAATGGTATTTTAACACGTTCACGTAAACATCTCCATATCGCAAGTTAAGGCGATATTGCACATAATTTTTTCATACAAATTGGAGCAGCGTCTGATGACGTTGTGTCAATACTTGATGATATTAGTATTAGTTTAAGTTATTCTGACGTCCTAAGACGTCGACGTTCACGACAGGTCGTCTGTAGTGAACACACTGCTTAGGCGAAACGACGTGTAATAACGTTGCCGGTAACCGAAGCATACTGTCTTCAAAAATTGCCAAAAATATGGACGCAATGTAGCACTAGAAATTTGAGAGACGGATATGTTGTGGCACAGCAACCCAACTATTCAATGTTTTAATGATCGAAATCCGTTCTATGACGTTGTGCATAATAAATTGAGATATCGCCGGACGTGATAATACGTTGTGCCGCATCATGTCTGCCAATAAGTGACGTACCTATACGTTGTTCACATGAACGTGTTAATTTGATTTGTGTTTGTTATCTTTGTTTTCAAAAATCTTAGCCATTTTCATTTAGATACAGTGCATAATAATATTGACTATTCGGATATTGTAAGAAGTTATTCTATAGGTACCAAAATAGGTACCTTTTGCGGTTTACATAGCACCTCTACGTGGCAAACAGCAATAAATGTACGAATACATGTCAGTTCAATCACAGTAGTAATAATAATACATTTATTTAATGAAAAGAAGATAATATCTTATGTAATAAAAAGACGATAATTATAGAAAAAAAACCCGAATATTGTTTTCACCCATTTAGGCAAATCCCCCATATGACACATAAGTAACTTTCTAAATTCACTGAAACGCGGTTATATTTATAGTTTCTGAGAAATGATTTCATATCGAATATATCTAAGGGCACATGTACTGTGGGTCCACTATTAATAGTGTCAAAGAATGACGAAATCCATAAGCTGGTTTGATACAAAAGCGATATCACGAATAGGTACAGTGTGTACCTAGATACGTATCTGTCATATAATATACCTATCACATGTGTACCATACAATGTAGAGCAACTGATGCAAAGTTAACCTTTTGTTTATGGAGCGCATGTAATCCCAAATAGAACACGTGCTTTTTTTCTCGACGTCATAGGCTGCCCCAACTAAAACTGTAGAACCCAAACTATACTTTATACCATTAGAAATAAAGTTTATATTTAATAGTTACAGAAAGATAGGGGTGCTTAAGCCAAGGGGCTCAGTTTCCAGTGTGACGCGGATGAGCGAGATTTTAATTAAATGAAGGCGAAATGTGTAACAAGTTCTTTATGATCTGATGACTCCAATGTTATTTAGTTTAGTGGTAAGATAATGTGATATTGGACAACTGTTTGGCTTTCTATAAAACTAAAGCAGAACTGTTTTTTTTTTGCAAGAAAAGGGTAGAACATTTTTTGTTTTCAAGCACATTTTTTTCCTGTATATGCGTAGTAGAAAAAATATTAGGGATTATGCGGTATAGTATGCTGAATAATTCGTTATATTATTTCTGCATTTTGCCAATCCGAAGCGTAGAACTAAGGAACTGAAGCTTGTTCTGCTACTTTGTGCAGTTTACATCAGATAAGAGTAGTCTACTATGTGGATACAATTACTATTTTTTTGCAATATTATCTTATATATAAAATTCTCGTGTCACAATGTTAGTTACCATACTCCTCCGAAACGGCTTGACCGATTATTATGAAATTTTATATGCATATTCAGTAGGTCTGAGAATCGGCTACTATCTATTTTTCATACCCCTAAGTGGTAGTAGGTAGGTAGTAGGCAGGTAGGTAGGTAGTAGGCAGGTGCTAGGTAGAAAAAATTGCATTGTAACGCATGCCGGGTACAGCTAGTAATTTCTAAATATTCAAAAAAACTGAAAATAACGTTTAAATAACATTGTTTGTTCTTTGCTTAAATAGCTTGCAAAATATCCTTATTTGTAAATAGAGGCTTATAAATATTAAGTTGTCCTAAGCTCAAAAAGAAGTTAAGTCTCCATCGATTAAGCTTTCACAAAGGCGTATTGAATCACATTGGCAGCGTTTAAAAGGGAGATTTAACTTCAAACATGTATCAGCGACAAGCCCCTCGCTCCGCCGAATTGAAAGCAAACAAAACATGTTTTTCAAAAAGGTAGTTTATACAAAAAACACGCACTTGTTATTTATAACCCGCGAGGCAATGCCGGTCAATTACTGAACTACATTTTAATTTTAACAGTTTTTTTGGCCGAACGCGTGTGTACTGGTGTTGAGTTATGCATCACTAAATATTTAGTTACTTTACCTACTAGTCTGGAATCAAATATATTTTCTCGATACACTTACCTATAGGTACCTCACTTGTAACATGTTTACTATTGCCTAATCCGGTATCATATCAATAGAATTTGCTAGTATTACACATTTGGCTAAATCGAACGAATCTGGCATTTAGAAGAAAATGATATTTCCTCTTAGAAATCTGCTTTTACAACAGTTCAGCGTTGAAGCGATATCCGTTATTTCTTTTTAAGTATTTTTCCACATAATAATGTTTTAGAGTTTTTCTATTGATGTTTAAGATAGGTATCTGCGTAGGTGTATTGACATACACCTACGCAGATAGATTAATTTTGTTACTTTATTGACAATAAAGTAACAAAATTAATCTTCTTAAAAATGGGTTCATACTGTTTTCGTGTTTAAATGTCAACGTGATTTCTTGTGAAATATATTTTACTAAACCAATCCACCCACAACCTATCAAAATCATTTTATTTTAGGAATTTATATCAATACGTACACAGAGTTTATTTTCGATCGAATACCAAGAAGTGGTTCTAATTTAGCTTGCCAGATTCTACCTAAACGAAGATGTATAATGTAACATCATACCGATACATTACAAGTTTATTAAAAATAAGTAACAATACTACTATTATTTACAACGTGTATCAATTACTACTTTATTCAACATCTTACGGTATATAGGTTACATTAACACAATACACATTCATTATATAATTCAAGCTTCCCATATGTAGTAATTCGCGCTGCTTAAATGGTAGGAAAATTTTAGAAGTGGAGGAAAATTTCAAGAATGCACTATAACCTAAATCATAACAGAACATGAACAATTAATTTTAGAAGTCGAATAATATTTTCAAGCTGTTGTTAAAAGATTTAGAGCAAAGATTAAGATTTTTTAGAGCACAATCTTTTAAGAAACGAGTTTCATAAACATCGAAGATCAAATTAGTGTAATGCAGAGACAACTCTATACGATCTCGCTGTTTATATTATTTCGCAGCACTGAATAGAGAATGAAGTGTTTGCTATATTTTTTATCTTAAATAACATGAAGTACCTACCTACCTACAGTATACAAAGTAACAACAGCCTACCAATACCTAATACCTGCATTGGTCGCAGTAAAGTGAGCATTTGTTGCAACAACTCATAGCAATATTGTCGGGTGGCGAGTGGGTTGGATACTATAATGTGCAGGACGTTACTACCGAGTAAATGGAGTTCAGCGGTCGATAGTATAGTGATGTACTGCATCTCGATGAAAATAATGGAAAATTGAAAAAAATCTTACGTCAAGATAATGTTAAAGTAGATATTGTTAAATGGTAACTTTGAATTATTTTAAGACTCTATTTTAAGACATATACATAAATTATAACAGGTACAGTTCCTATCTAATGTGCTGTCCTTTTCTTCATCTTTGATTTTATATACAAAGAAATTTAAAATTTAAAATTTAAATAAAAGAATGCCGAGACAACCCTTCTGCTGAAAGTTAATTATGTATATTTGTAAACTAAATTAAAAACCTTCATTATTCTGGTTTTATTAAGCTTCAATAAAACCAGTATCAAGTCCAAAACTTTAATACCTAAAGAACAAAGAAAAACTTAGGCAAGTACTAGCTTGATTTATCGATAGATTCAGCACAGCTTTGGCCGAGCAGACACGTACCCTGAGGTAGCGTGGTGTGGGGCGTGATTAATGACCCAATAATCCGGGCCGCCCGCCTGCCCTATGAAAGCTTCACGAAGCCGAATTGGTGAGCGGTCAAAAGGTTTATTGACTGAACAGGCATAACCAAGACGCACTTACTAAACTAAGAAGTGTTAGCCGAGTCATTAATAATGCCTTCTAGTTCAAGGTGTTTATCCCAAAGTCGATTACTAAAACTGCCTTTTGAATTTTCTTTTGACAATTTTTTTTTCTATGCCACCATGGATAGTCGAAGTGTAGAAGTATGAATATCCGTTGAAAACTGCTTTATATAAAACTATATTTCTGAGTCAATATTATTTTACGGTGATCCCATATCCCCATCGTAAACATCTTATAATAAAAGATAAATATAAAGATCGCGTGTAGCTTACTAATCGATGTTGTAATGTAACCATGCAAGAAGAATCGCCATAACTATATTGGCTCTCTAAACAGTAGCTCAACAAAATTATGTCTTGAGCGCAAAAATGAAGTCTTCTTTTCAGATGAAATGCCTAATCAGATGTTCATACAAAGTGTTCGCTCCAGGGTTGGCCGCGTGATTCATTCAAGTAGCATGACTGGGCAGATGTTGCCGTCAAGAGGCAAGCCCCGCTTCACTGATAATACCAACTCGGATCAAGATGTTAAACAACCTGTTTTTTGCATCATAGGCTTTACAAATAGATTTATTGAGGAAAATAGAGCAACAAAGATATAAGGAAAGTCTAATGAACTGTGTTTATTTTGAAACCTGAAACAATATTCTTTTGCCGCTCTTGATTTACATACCTAAGTGTCATTTCTAAACTTAATAGGGAGACGAAGTTGGTCAAAGAAACATAATTATAAAAACACGAAAGATAAAGAAAGCATTCAACTTGAATTATATTTATAAGTATTTAATGTTTATTTGCCACAAACATTTATTAGTGCCTCATAGCTGCGCATCAAAATCATCGTGTGGAAAATATCCGAGGAGAGAACGACCCCGTGTCCCGACATTCGTTCCGACGTTAATTCCAGCCGCATTTGTTCCATTACATTTCCGACACAAAGTAGATACGCGTTTGTCGAATTGACTAGGTGGATGCGACCAGGCGAACGGCGCGTGAAGAGGATGGGGCGAGATCGCCTGGCGGACCGACAGGGACGGAGTATCAAAAGTGAGAAAGATGTATTCAGAAGTGAAATAGTCTGCTGGCTGAGCACATCATCATTAACGAGCCAGAGAGGGCGGAGGGCAGCGAAGAGGCAGAGGGGGCGCGTCAGGTGGGCGCTGTCCCACGCTCCGCCACACCTGCGCGCGAAACTGCTCCTTACCGCAACCGCCTCAGGGAACTTATCTGCGTAAAGCTGCTCGGCTACAAGTACCGACCTCAGGGAATATTTTCGAGTGCACCGACATAAATATGAGAAATATCCAGGTTTTTATTCACGTCCCACCCTGTGGGGTCCTCCCGGGTCCCGGACAAACATCTCATATATATAATAGATGTCCAACAATGTCGAGATGACAACGGGTTTTCTTATACTCACGCCTAGTTTCACTTTTATTTCTACTTTGACACCTGCCTATTTGTAGTAGATACCTAAATAGATAGTCATATAAACATATTGCAGATATCCATTTCTAAATTACAGTATCTATTAGTGAAAATGATATCGTAATCATTTAAACTGAGTTCCTAAGTACTTTGTGGTCAAGACAAATGCTAACTCCTTCTCGTAGCTACTTTGCCAGTTCTGTAACATTCTTATATGAATATAATGGTAATTTTGCGTCTAAGGATGATTTGTAGTCATTTATCTAAGATTGGTTCTAAAAACCTACCTGAACAATATGTTTCTAACAAAAATGTAGTCGTACCTACTAACAAACTCTAAAGCGGTGCACGACAAAGTAAAATCATTTTATTGATAGGAGCCGAAGAGAACAACAAAATTGTATTTGTTCATAAAGTTGAGGCAAAGTTACCGTTGCGGTTTTTGAACGTCGAGCCTGTTTCAGAACTGAACAAGTTGGGAGTGCAGCGCATCGCTTTATTTTACCGCTATAAATAACTTTGTTCTGTACAGCATAAACTTTACAGATGGACCAAAAAGTTTCTCAGTTTTATGCTATTTTTTAAAAGCACAGTAAAAAGTCCTACCTTACTTGACACTTTTGTTAATAATAGCAGGAGTTTTAGTATGTATCATTTTATATAACCAGCAATTACATTCAAAACAATATCTAATAATATGTGATAAACCAAAGTTAATTTAACTACAAAAACAATCATCAATAAACCTCTACTAATCCATTCATGTGTAATGCAATTAACCCACCCGCCGTACAACGCGAAAATTAATTAAGAATCACGTAAACGTGAACAAAAAATAACCCCTAAACCAGATGCAACAGATTATCCCATTAAACATTTTAGTTTCATTCGCAATGACAGTGCAATAATTTGTTCACGCACAACATTAAAATGAAATTAGATGGGATGAGATTCGCCCCCGGGGACGAGGGTTGAATCACTTGCGCTGTCAAAATATAGGCAATATTTTAGTTGGTCGGGAGGACACCAGACAAACACGGAAGCGGTGAATAAATCACATAATCGGATCGAAAGTTACCGAGCCTTTATTCTGCCGAACCTTTGCTAAATCGAGTATCAATAGTCCGGGTACCGAATGAAACATGTTGTAATTTACTTACACTTGAGCGAATCCAATGCCCTATAAATATATTTTGTTTTCATAATAAAATTGTGTACAATAGTAATTTAAGAACTCTACTTTTATTGAATTACTGTTTTAAATGACCTGATTATGACCTAAGATACTCAAAACTACATAAAGGTAATACAATGTAACTCAAAATATAATTAAAGGTAATAAATATGAGCAAACACAAGTGAAGTAGCTATTATGGTACAATTGGCGTCCCTTTGTTCAGCCTCCCCTCGGGTGTGGTCACGCTGCACTAGGCGCTGAGCGTGAACACGTGTTACTGATCCTTAACACTGCTCAAAAAGCACCGATCTACTCGATTTGATACGCTCCCGATGCCCCAACACGCAACATAGGGTTTCGAACGTCAATAAATATTCATTTGGAGTAGAATATTAAGTGTGCAATAAAACTATTACCTGATTGTTGATGAAGTAGGGTAAGTGATATTGTGATTGTGATCGGTGATACAATAAACATGTTTTTTTTAAAGTAATAATATGTATCGTTTTGTATTAAAGTATTCAATTGCGAAAAATCCTATACACAAGTCCAATACATAAGCTGTGTAACTATTTCGCTAAATAAATCTCGTGTAGTTTTAGAGTTAATCACGTTTACAAAATTCACTGAATTGAAATCGTCTGATTAATGTTTTATTAACAGGTTCTGTTTAAAATTGGCAGAAAATACACGAAGCAAGGTTCGTTTCATTTCGTTTCCAGCCATTTGAATCCTCTTTTTAACACAAAAGGACTTCAAAAAGGTAAGCTCGTTGTAGAATCAAAATCTAGCGCGCGAACCGTTAAATTAAAAATAAATATTGCGAAACGTCAGCATGTTACGGCTCGGGCTCTGGAATATATCCAGGGAAAAATCGAAAAACGTTAGGATGGCCGATGTCGGTTCACAGGGGTGGTTCGGGGTAAGGTGAATCTTTTTGTGAAGTGAAGAGAATTAATTTAACCCGCTGCGGGGTAACACGACATGGCGGTAATTGAAAAGTTTGCCCCTTGTCGGAGCCGACGCCGAAGGCGACGCGTCTTCGCGACACTCAGGTTTTAAAACAGGCTTTTATGGTAATTGATATTTAATAAATATTATCTTATTAAATTTTAATACAGTTGATGTAAAGTAGGTAGGTACTTGTTATAAACCACAGACATATTTATATATCTACTTAGTATATAGGTACTCGGACTTTAAAATAACTTTGAGAGATTGATAGAATATAATCGTAGTTTTAAACATAAATTTTTCAACTCTAACAATAGTTTGTACTTCATCAAACTAAGATTCAGCCAAAGTAGTTAGGTTTGTATTAGATCTTTCCAACTGAAGACATCTGATTAACTTGAAAAGGCCACTCCCAAAAAAGCTTTTAGATAGCAACCCTTTAACTTTCCGATGAAAATTAAAAAGTATTGGTAACTCGGCGAAGTTACCGCCTGGCTTGCTCGCACCCTGATTGATTTTAAATTAATTTTATAAAGTTAAATTGGAGATTACGTTTATTTGATCAACCGAAATATAGAGGCCTGGTTTAGAATTTTGTTTATAAACGTGAGCAAATAATTCTCAATGAAATTGGTTTAATCTTTTAAGAGTGTTTTGTTGTGCCTGTATCATTCGCCTCTTTGACATGGGACTTTCATTATACTCACTCACCGTGGTGAATTTGATAACAAGTTACTTATTATCAATTTCTTATTTAAATTCGTAATTTTTTATATCATTTAAGATGTAGGAATGAGATAATGAGACATTAATGTAGAGCATTATTTTTTTTATTGTTTTACACTACGCATAAAATAAATAAATCTGTTCTGGCTTCTGTACTTAATCACCCAATGGAAACAAGTGAGGAAACACATAAAATAAGTATAACTAGTCTCGATTAACACATACCTAATTATTTTTAATTACCAGGTTGTTATGTCCTTTTGTAATATTGCTAGGACTTCACACCCATATCATCCAGTATTTGTGTAAGTATCAACATCTAGTTAGGGACGAAAAGGTAGCCGGGTATGTTGACGCACTGGCTAACATCGATTCGGTCTGTTTGCGTAACGATATTGAAGTTAGCTGATTGGCTCCCTGGCTGTTGGACTTAGCGAACAATTTGCTTTCATAGATACGTGACCTTTTCATGGTAACAATAGACCTTCTTTATACTCTGTACATGCTAACTTACGGTTACCTATGTGGTTTTGAAACTTTTACTTACAAATAACTTCAAATGTGACTTTCAATTGTTTTTTTACATATCATTTTCCTCTGGTTCAAAGTTGAGAGTGGTTCTAAAATTATAAGTTCAAAACTTCAAACTAAAAAAATACTTCATAAAAAATTCTGAAGTCCCGTGCAATAAGGTTTAATTTAAAACAAAGAAATACAATATATTTTATGAGCTGTGAACAAAAAGCCACGTCAGCAGGCTGCTCGTGACTGATTAATGAAATTAATTCATTATTCTGCGGTCGCGGCCGGTAAGCGACACAGTCGAACTCAGAACGAATGAATTGTTAATGCCTGTCTGCGATTGCTCACGGCTTCAACTTGGTATTTGCATTTGCGAAAAACGTGTCATCAACTGTTTGTTTCAGCATTCTGACTGCTGTAAAAGTTCGAGCGATTGTTCAAGTTGCAAAGGTATGCAACTCAAATGAAGGTATGCAACTCAAATGAAGAATTTGTTGCTTTTTTAGGTTCTACTTATCTTCAAAGAAGAGCGCTATTTAGCTTGCGTTGTACATTTATTGAAACAAATAGAAACGCAATTTTTCTTCTTATGAATTTTATTCACCCGATCTTACTTTGATAGAAACAAATATGTAGGTAGCTATGTATTTACCTATAACTCATTATCTAGCTGCGGTTGTTCAAAATAGCAAGTTTTCTTGTTGTATATTCAAGCAACCAGTTACCTGTATAGTGTACATACGGACAGATATAGAGAACTACTTTTATCATTTTTTAATTAGGTAATTAATATTATACGTATAAACTGCGTGTATTCCAATGCATAGCAAAAACCACAAAGCCGAGACGAGCTCTGATCACCACAAGTGTGATCTACACAAACAATCTAATGACTATTTTTTTCTTCATTTTAGCTTTACTGCATCTAAATACGAGATTTATACCTATCTATATCACAGCATCAGGTAGGTATGTACCTATGTATCGCGTAGCGGGTGGAACTCGACAGTGGGTAAGTTTCGTGAGGGCGTATAATTACGCGAGCGAGTAAACATATAAAGGTAATCCGGGCCGCGGCGGCACAAAGTGATGCTCGTGAATAAATTAGCGACAGAGCACCTGCGGCAACACCGCAGTGCCGATCCCACCTACAACAGGGCTACTACACTTGCTTACTTGTCACCTTGCCAAGGATTTAGATTAAATATTTGTGAACCTAAGTATGTAGAATTTCTTTAGGAAGTCTTGATCTGATAGAAATAGTATGCGTATGTAATGTGTAATCGAACACCAAAATTTTAATTAAGTATTCAATAGGTATACCTAGACGACCGTTAATTAATTGCCGAAGTCACCACCAAAAAGAGCTGCGCTGAATAAACTTTAATTAGAGTAAAAATAACGTAGATTTGAAATATGAAGTAACGTAATTACCCTAGTAGTTAACAAGATCATCGACAACCCTAGTGAAGATAAGACGTATCTATCTGTATACATATAGTGCACATACTAAAAGGCTTCATCACATGGTGAGAGTTAGAGCCCGACTTGCGGCCGACATGGGCCTCTATGAATATTCAACTATTCACAAGATTTTACTTAGAGAGAGAATTTAGATTTAGACCGAGTCATAAATTATAGTAGAGACCGAGATATAAATCCCAGTTCTCTGTTGTTAGGAAACACACTCATGAAACACAATACACTTAAATACCTAGATTTAGAATTAAGACCTGAACAAGCTTTTGTCTGAGATCATACTATATTATGTGTCTCATGCATATACTCGTAGATACTCTCAATGTAAGAACGTAGGCCGTAGCTGAATAAAAATGAATATAATAATATGTAGGTAAGTACTATTCCATGTAGGTAGGTACAACATACTGTAACATATATCCTCCAGGTATTACGATAACCATAAATAAAGCGGACAAAGGCTGACATCGCAACACACAACACAATATTGGGTACATTGAGACGACGTAATGACAGATAGGATCGGAAACTCCCGTGGAAATTGAACTGGCCGCCGGCAAGCGCTATATTTCACTCAATATTTGAGCGAATGGACAAAGTACAAAACAACCCGCTGCGAGCCTGATGGACGTTATGTGCTGAATGATAGCTCGTGTGTAACTAGCTCTATAGCAAATAAGACCAGCCATTGTCAGGCAATAGCCATTGTTACGACGTGTGTGTCCATAAATAAGGTACTTATGAATATTTACTCGCTATCGTTTCAGTGGATTCATGTCAATTCATTAGTTGTGTTGCTGAGAAATATGAATACACTATTCATACAAGAATTCGGTTAGAATAGTTTTTTACACGACTGCCCAAAAAGGAGTGTTATGTTTTCAGGGTTCATGTATGTATGTATGTTTGTGAGTTTCTTTATTCCACCATAATTACCTACATTGTTTTCAGAGATGCTTGTTACATTTTTGCATATTTACAGAAAATAGAAGATTATCTATACTTATAATAAATCTGTAGAAAGGTCAATTCTGTACATTAAATATATTTTCAAAATAACTATCAGGGGGTGATTAGTGATCGATACTGATGCCAAAAATGCAATTAGTAAAATTTTTGTCTGTCTGTCTGTATGTTTCTTATAGAAACAA
This sequence comes from Autographa pulchrina, assembly GCA_905475315.1. Lineage (NCBI taxonomy): Eukaryota > Metazoa > Arthropoda > Insecta > Lepidoptera > Noctuidae > Autographa > Autographa pulchrina. The sequence goes on from FR997768.1 coordinate 7,067,871, forward strand.
AAACTACTCGACGGATTTTAACGAAACTTGGTACAATTATTCTTCATACTCCTGGGCAGGTTATAGTATACTTTTCATCACGCTACAATAAAAAAGAGCAGAGCAGTGAAGGGAAATGTTGGGAAAACGAGAGAAGTTACTCAATTTTTTAAGCTTCCGTCGCGTGTGCAGCCTTAATGGTTAAAGACTCATTGATAAGCTTCGTCATCCACGCGAACGAAGTTGCAGGCACAGCTAGTCAGAAATATATTTGCGATTATACACACCAATTAATTAACTTGTAAGTCAGTATATTAAAAAACGAATAGGGTGTGTATAGACTATGTGAGCTTCTAAGTTTTTATACAAGAACATGAAATTAAAATTAACCATCCACAAGAGCGAATGTAGTGATCAGTAGTGCTATTCTGTAACATTATTTTCATGTCTCGACAGCGGAATCCGCGGTGAGATGTCAAATACGTATTCTCGAATTTGAATTCTAAATCAAGGCCAATTGGGTTCACTTTCGAAGTGAGCTTTATTGTCACTCAGGTGAAGCTCGATACCGAAATTATTTACAGAATAGACATACAGCTTTCTTTTATTCTTCGGAAAAGAATAGGCTTTAAAACTACAGAGTAACAGAGGTCTGTTGAGATTATAACTGCGGGGTTTAATACGTAGGTAAGGTACAAAACGTTTCTATGATACACCTTTTTGCCAGGTTGTGATGGCTGTGATAAGGTTCGCAGTCGGTAAAACCTGCACTTTAGAGGATTTAAAATGTGCCAATGACGCCGCAGTTAATGTGGTCATCTAACGCGTCTTTAAATGAAAGTACTATCGACACAAAAAAAAAAAAAAAAAATTCTCGGCAACATCGGTACCACCTTCTGGTGGTGCCGAGATTTAACTGTCGACTAGTCGTAGCAATTCTTCCTAGTTCTTACGTATAGCTTACCATCCTTATTCATGTTGGCCTGAAAGCACTTAGCCAGGCGGCAGGCGCGGCACTGGTTCCTGTGCGTCTTGTCCACGGGACAGCGGCCCTTCATGTCGCCGCCAGCCTTGCACGTGTACACCCGGTTCCGATGGATCGACCGCTTGAAGAACCCGGAACACCCTATACAAACAATATTTAATATTAAGGGATATTGTGATTAAATGATAATTAAATATAGAAGGTTTCGTGTTGTTCCAGGATTTTATATAAAAGGAAAGGTTTTATTTGTCTAGACTACAAGTAGGTTCTGTTTTAATTATATCGTGTTACAAGCAAAATAACTTTTTGACTAAAATGTAAACTTTTTTGTTTAATTAAGGTACAAAGAACGTTACCTACACCAATAGATTTATTTCAAAATCATTTGTGTAGTTGACCTATATACTATCTAATATATATCGTATACCAAATGGTATACGATATATATAATACGATATCAAATGGTTTCATCTAATAAACTAATATTCAAATAATAATCAATAGTCTACTAAATTGAATAAAGGCGTTTTTTTGTAGAGACTTACCATCGCAACTGTAGATGCCATAGTGTTTGCCAGAGCTCCTGTCGCCGCACACATTGCACGGGATGTCAAGGAGACGATCGCCTGCAAACAGAATAATTTTTAAAACAAATGACATTCGAAGAAGCCCTATTTATTTATTTTATTTTTAATGAGACACGCTGACCGAGGCAAATAAATGAAAAAAAGAACCACAAGAAATGTATTTTAATATGATGTCATGGTAGGTAAATAGTTGCCTACATAATAATATCTTACAATTTTGAAAAAATGCGTCTTTTTATTTTTACAATTTGTTCTGGTAAAGTCATGAACATTTCAGTTCATTATCATCTCCAAATTATGTGGCTAACTCATGTTCATAAATTCATAATACGAGTTAAATAAAATAATCTGCACTAAACTTTACATGGAACGCATTGACCGGATATAGGTAAAATGTATATTTTAATCATCGAATTTGAGGCTATTTTAGAATGTACAAAAGCTTTTAAGTTTTCCTAATTAAAATAAACAACATAATACGTACACACTTGTACTGCATATGATACTATGTAAACTTATTTATTTTTACTATTGTAAAGAGTGTATCTTACAGATAAAATCTATCTTGCCTTTAGTTCCCATCGTATTACTATAAGCGATATACTGTAAGAAGTGTTTATTTATTAACTGATACTTCTCAGTAGCTCTGAGCTCCCCTTTCCCAAAATAGATTAGTCAGATTACACCAATCTCGCTAATAACGTTGGTGTTTTTGTTCCGTTTACAGAAGCCTTCCCCTTCGCCCCTTTCCTTAACGCCTTCGAAGCCTACCGTCACACCGAATACAAATAACTATAAGTTGTCTCACCCGGAAAATATAACATCTCTGTGATACTGCTTACTGAAAATGTTGAAAAAGGCAAGAGTAATATGCCTAGTTCAAATGTAATAAGACTAATACCATTGATTTCTCTCATTTCAGAATATTTTCGTAGATTAAGTCAGTCTACAAGAATATATATTTTCTAAGACTTACATGTAGCTTACTTTTCTAGAGTCTCGTATACTATTTAGTCTACATTTTCCTATTCAAATATTGTATTCGGTGTTACGCGAAGCCCCCATCTTAATACCGCGAATCCTTTTCAAGAAAGGTTCTTTTATTTTTTCGTTAAAGCGGACTTAGACGACTTTACTGTTCGTCTTTCGAGCCTCTAAGAAAAGCCGCGAAGTGTCGTAATTATCCTCTTTTTGACGTACTTTCAAAGTCTTTTTATGAAAAGAAAAACGGGGTTCGTCTTTTGTAGTAGAGTTGTATGTGGTTATTGAGAATCTTTTCATTTTTATCAAGCGAACTAATTTGGCCACAAGAACTTACTCTTTCTTAAAAGACAGGGCTATATCGCTAGTCTAGATAGTCTTTGTCTCACTTAATAGTTAGTAAGTAATGTACTATACCTATTAAGGTACTTATTTATTAAAGTCCTACTTAGTAATAAAACGTCCAAACTAAAACCTAAATCACCAACATCGTCAAGCATAGGTTTTGTTGGATAGATTCCACGGGAGCTTTTCTTGTGTTTTTGTTAATAATTCAAACATACATCGCTATTAATTGATGTAACACATATTTTCCAGATGCACCCTACATCTACGACAATGTCATTAGATCATCTAAAATAATACCGTGGCTAATGAAAAGCTGCATGTTCACCCATCTCCTGTATGTGTGTGTGTGCGAGACTACTGATGCATGCGGTTCCGCGCACTGAACTCCACACAACGCGACAAATTACGATAGTCGTGTGAAACACCACACTTGCTAATGCCGATCAAATGAATATACTTAATCGTTGCCCTCGTGATGTTTACGTGGGTTATTAATAGACCTATCGCTGATACTTATAATTATAGTTAATTTATGATACTAAAATGTTCTGTTTTTTTTTTTTATAAAAGCCTTTTTTTATTGATTAGGCGAAAGACAATGATGATTGAAATGAAGACACGTATTTGTGATCGAATCATCATTTAGCATCACTAATAATATCGCAAAAGCTTTTTTAGCTATCTTATTTTTTGGTTATAACTCTTCACGATGGAGTTGGATGGATGGAGCTAATGTTAAATTAGTTACTCACATTACCTACCTAAAATGAAAATGCCTTTAGCTCAACTAGTCCCGTCGGCAAATTGTTAAGGTAATGAATTAATTCTACAAATAAGAAATTAGCAGACTTTTTATATTTTCATAAATTAAGCATAATGTTTTATTTTGCTTACTTACAAATAATTTATACAACAAACTATATTGAAAGATCAATGCTCTATAATATAAGGCAAAATTATAAAACAAATTGCATAATTTTATTATTCACCCAAGACAAAGCACAATAAAATTACGACAAAACGGGTGATTTTTTGACAAACACAGTCTTGATACGCTCAAGTAAAATACGTAATTGAACTCAAACAACGGTAATAAGTTAGGCGTTAAGTGATTTGATTAAGTTACATGCACCCTTAGAAGACGGAGTAGGGGTGCGAGAACCAAGTTTTGGGTTTCGTCCCTAAGTTACATTTGTAAGGGATTCGCCCGATTCACTGATCTCCTAAGATCTTATTTGTGTGCTAACTACGAACAATGGACTAGATGGACGACATGTCTCAATTGTTGTATACAGTTAAGCTTATTACAGTCACACATTTAATACTCTCAGTTCGATGAATGTTTTGTTATAATGGTTTTATAAATATAAATGTTACTTTGTTTGTTAACAGTAAATATTTAAAATCATAAATCAGTATTTTGTTTCATTTACTAACTATTGATTTACTAGAGTTAGGGATAGGGATACTTTTTAACAAGATTCGAAAAAAGAGTATTGCATCTTAGAACTTGTCAGTTTATGTAAATCTTTTGTATTCGACTGGAGACTGGAAGTCAACCTTTACATCAAGTACTTTGGAAAAAAGAAAGGCAGAAAAAGAAAATAGAGTTTTGTTCTTATGTCGTGTGCCTTTTCAATGACAATATGCTATTTAAAGAAATAAATACTCAAACCACTTAAAATAACTGTAGGCAAGTCTACATTTTTTTTTATTAAACTAGCGTCCACACTTGATATTATTTTTGTTTAAATAAAATGTCTTAATTCATCGACATCGATAATTATCGATGTCGATGAGTTAAGACAATTGTCTTAACTCATCGACAACGATCATGTCATCATCAAAGCAAATTTTTTACGTTATAAAAAAATAGTTTAAGTGTCATAAAGTTGTGCTTTAGAAGAACGTTGATATATCTATGATTATTGCAATCATCCTCATTACTAATATAATAAATGCGAAAGTTTGTTTGGATGTATGGATGTTTGTTACTCATTCACGCTAAAACTACTAGGTAAATGGATTTTAATGAAACTTTACAATAATGTAGCTTATACATCGGCTATAATTTATAAAGATAGTGTATGAATTGTCATTCACGCGGGTGAAACCGCGGGGCACAGCTAGTTCTAATATAGATACAATACCTGTCCCTCTTATAATTACCGAATATTACCTAAAACATCCTCATTTTATCAACTTTATAAAAAGGTACGAAGTTTAGATATATCATTTGCGCTTAAAAATCAGTACGAAATAAGAGATATGATTTTAAAGAAAGGGTGATTGCATTTTTCATTGTAGGTTTTTCCAAAGAAAAAGCTAGTCCTATTTATGAGAAACTTCTTTACACATATTGAGCTTAGTAAAATTCCGAGGTTTTCATGTTATTACAAGGTATTACACTAAAAATAAGAATTAAAATCGAAAAAACACACAACGTTAAGTACAAAGTTACAATTTAGTTAATTATTAGGGTTACTTAGGTATACTAAGGTAGATATAGCTTAATATTAAATATTACCTACCTATATTATTCTGGTAAGTTACTTGTAATTTAACCGTCTTTACTGATATAAATGTTATATTCAAAAATAATGTAACAGAATATAACACTAAAGCTAATTGAAGTAAAATTTTAAAATAATGGCTAAAAAGTATGCTACCAATGAAGATGATAATAATATCGAATAGCGAGAAAAGTGAGAAAAGCGATAGAATGTGATAAAGAACAAAGAAAATAAGAAGAACGGAAATTAGCAAGAAAATCTTGTATGAGTAGGTACACAGTTACGTATGTAATGACAATGACATACGGATTAACAAAGTAAAAACGCAGCGTTTTACTAGGATTTCTTTATAAAAATAATACATAAGAATATAGCAGTAAACTTTTATGAGAAGGGAGTTGTTGGCGGACGGTTCAACATTCATTTTAGTTGGCAACAAAAATATGACAATGAAAGAATAACTCTTGCGTCTCGCTTTTTTATTATTTTAGGAGTTCTCTAAAAGACCAAGTCTCTACGAAGGCTCCAAAAATAAGTTATTGAATCACTCTCCAATAAGAAGTAAAATAAAAAAAGGTGCTACACAAGTTACTGTAAACAGACATACCTACCTGATATGGAATAAGATCACATCGGTACAGGGATATCTTATTATTGTTACTTATATATTTAATCAGTTTAAGATCTACATCTCAATTGAATCATCATATTAAAAACTACAAACAGGATCTACTTACATTTTTTTTTTTTTAAATACTTATTTTTATTAGAAAAGCTTGCAGTTCAAAATTTGATTATGATTGTATTTAATACTTCTTGTTCTTTTTTTATCCAATTGGATTTTTGTTGTTGATATATTTGATCGTTGGAAAATTGCATGCCGTGGAAAAAATCAGCTGACCTGTTCCCATTCTACGGACTGCCACGGCTGGCGCCCGTTGTCTCTCCCAGAAGGCAGACAGCTCGGCAATTGTCTCACAAATTTAAATAAAATAAACACTTTTATTTATGTATTTACACATTTTTATTTACCACTGATTTTAAAAAATAAATAAAAATTTGGCAAATAATAATCACACAGTAAAAGTTATAATGTCCGTTTCCCGTATCATGTGAATACTGGTAGTGTACATATGTACGAAACTTTTAATGACTTATGTAGGTGACTTCACCACCCAGTCGCGGCTTTCGACAGACTGCTCCGATAATTGTGATCTTTGAAGCCGCTGCGGAGATCGCGAGTCACATCATCCCCTGATTACATTGAGTCCCACCCCCAGAGCGGGACGACAGTATGGAGGGTGGGCGGGTGCGAGCGAGATAGCCGTGATCCCATCTTGTGTCCCGGTCCACAGGCTACATTGTCAGGGCAGCGGTCGCTACGTATCTGACTGAATTGCCTACCAACATAATGGGATGCATTACGCTGTAAAGCGATGTTTACGTGACGAATTTTCTTTAAGTAATATTTTTGCATAAAACTTTTAACAAAAAGACATGTATCTTTGGAAATTAGGTTTTAAACAAAATCATGTAAAGTTTCATTTTAAACAATTTGTAGTAAAGTTAATAAAAAATTTACCAAATAAAATTTTACGAAAAGGATTTCTTATTAAGATTGAAGTTTTTGTAATATGAAAATAATAGTTAATTAAAACATTACAGAAAATCACGATCGAACTATAAAATTATTATTGCCAAATATTAATAAGACTAACCGAAAAATATACACAAAACGAACTCAAAAAAAAGATTCTTTCTTACTATCAGTATAGTAAACATTAAAATGTCAAGTTAGATCACGGGGTGAGTGAGGCAGCTTAATTGGCTGGGCGGCGGGGTCGGCCAATCACAGCGCGGCTGCAGCCAGTAGGGCGGGCCGAGCGTTTGATCTGAACCGAGCTACGAAGCGAAGTCGCCACGTGAAACATACAATAGAAGGATGCTGTGTCTAACGACCAACACTTCAGACTTCAGTGTTTAGGGATTTGGTTACATTCTTAGCACCATTCATTTGTTATTAGACTGTTTATGTACTTCAAAGATTTCTAAGCTACGACTTTGTAGTGTCCAATATAAACTTTAAGTTAGATATTCTTGTGTAAGAGGCTGAATCAAAATTATCAAAAGTTATTTTAAATCGATTAATTATCACATAAAAAATCAAGATTTCTCTTCTAAAATAAATTTAAAACTTTAAATGTCTGTCTTTTTATTTAATTTACTAATTTAATCAATGTTTTTCAAATTTAAAACAAAACAAAAATCTATCTGACTTAACTATACCCAATTCCCAGTCCTACACACGTACTGTCAGAATCAACACACCCCTGTATCTTGTCGGAATCCTAGTGATTACACAGCATGTTGTTTTTGCGCGGCCGTCGGTAATCCGGCGAGTGGAGACCCGCGACCCGCGGCTCGCACGCGATCTACTCGTACTCAAGTACCACATAATCTAGGGATCAACAACAACTACACCATGGAAATTTAGACTAATATTTTCTTTTTTAAGCCATTTAAATAAAAAAAGATTTAGTTATTATTGGAAATAGGAAAATGGGTTTACAAAAAAGTAAAAAAGTAACTCGTGACAACCATATTTTATTTCAAGTGAAGCATTGAGGTTGTTAAGAAGTTTGAACAATTAGATTTTTATTGACTGCCAGTAAGCCAATGCAATGAGGTTTTTATAAGTTGAATGAAAATCTGTATACTTCAACAGTTATTGTTATGTATTTGCACAAAAGCTGTCTATACTCAGGTCTTAATATTTGTATGTATTAGTTAAATGTCGCAGGATAATTCTATCCATCAAAGTAACTATGACTAGTTCGTAAGTTACAATAGTCTATTACTCGCATCCATTGTCCAAAGTACTTACAGTAAAAGCAATAAATAAAATGTTAAGGTCAAAAGTATCAAATTCCATTTTTTATGAGAAATAAATGTCCGAAATCATATGAGTTTTCCAAGAAAGTTATTTGAAAAAACCATGCAAATTTCAATAAAGTCCAACACATTAAATTCACCTCCACCAAAGTTACAAATCAAAATATTTCACACGGGTTCCCAAATCTACATTCAGCTCCCACAGATTCCGTTTAATAAGCAATTAAAACAATGTTTTATTAAACAAACACTCGAGGCTGTAAAGGACTTCATTTCATTGTCGGTTTATTATGACGATTGTTCAATTTTGAATAAAAAACATATGGGAGAGTGTCAAAGGGTAAAAAGGGTGACGTGTTAAACGTGCTTCGTGTTATGAAAAAACACTTGAAAAGTTTAAAATGGAATAATGTGCGCGTGACCAGACCTTTGTTGAACTTTGTCTATTTTAAGTTAGATCAACAATAAAATCTGAGATTGTTTACGTTTTATTTTTCATCTTTATAAACTCGATTTGGTGTCTTAGAGAAATATTATTTTAAATAGAACTTTCATGTATTGACTTATCATGTTCCTTGTTAGTTTCTTTAAGATATCGCTCTACATATTGCTTAACTTATGTAGCAGAAACTTAAATTATTTATAGGTTGTTTTTTTAGAATTATAAGTAGGTATCTAAGTTCGTAATTTTAAGCTTAAACGTTGTTGCATAAAAAATAAGTTATAACTGTACAATACCACGAATAAGTGAAAAATTTGTACAGCAGCATAAAAAGTTTTAATAAATATAATAAATAAATGCGGACAACATCACATACATTGCTCTGAACCCAAAGTAAGTAGCTAAAGCACTTGTGTTATGGAATTCAGAAACAACGAAGGTACCACAAACACCCAGACCCGGGACAATGTAGAAAAGTTGGTTTCTACATTGACCCGTCCGGGGATCGAACCCGGGACCTCAAAGCTAGCGACACCTTGAAACCGGTGCGTACGCCACTCGACCACGGAGGTCGTCAATATATAACTACAAGAGTTTCTTCTTGTAGTTATATTACAGACATATATAGACAGACTACATAATCCTGATAGTAAAATTGTCCCCTACTAACATATACTTCGGATAAAGCATACACGAGTAACGAACACACTTAGTTACTACGTTGGTATATATATATCCTGTATGTTCTCCATACTCTCAGTTCATTAACGAATCATCGCACTTCACTTGCCATTATGTCGGCTAAACGCAGATGATCTGTCAGATGTAAAACGACAACTCATTCGACATCAAGACACTCTCACACCTCACTGGGCGTCATTAAGGGACTGGCAGATGTACGAAGGAAATGTTTGGAGGAGTCATTTTTAATTTTGTAGGTGAATTAACTAAATATCACTTGGTGATATAATTGTAATTAACATGCACAAGTGGGTATGTCTACGTAGACAAAAGGATTGATTTGAATACATAGGTACCACTGAGAGTCTGGTATGATAATGGTAATAAGTGTATCTATAGGGATATTAATGAAATTTTAAAAATATTTTTCGTTATCCAGAATTTGATATCTTCTCTCGTAACAAAATAAATATTTTGTTTTTACTAGCAGTAAAACCTGAATAAGAGTACTGTTATTTAACAAAAAATTGTCCTGTCCGTCCAATGTACCAGCTCCATATTCGTATAAGATTATAAATCTGTGTAGACCTTTTAGCGGTGCGATGATACGCACCTGTGGTGGGTGCGAGCGGTGGTGACAAATGAGCACTACCAGTAAAAATCGCGCGCTCGTCGCATTCACCCGAATTAATTCGTCTCGCGATGTCTCTTCAGCGTCATACTTTAACGATGCCTTAAGAAAAAATAGACGAGACAGTTTATTAAAAAAAAAATACATTTAAGTACATGCATTGTCTTCAGATGGAACTTACTACTGCGTTTGATGCCTATCGTAAAAGCAAGATAAAAAACATTTCTTAATAAAACATTTGAAGTCGTTTTTTTGTAATTGTAAATTGGACTTTAAATAAATCATATAGTACAAGATACGTACGAAAGCACAGTTCATAAAAAAGCATATTTTTTGTTATGCTACGCGAACTGTCTAACGGTTGCTACGTGGTAGCGCTCGTAGCAAGCACTCGTAGCAGGCACTCAGCTGGCGGCCCGAGGCGCTCTGATTTATGTGTCGGCTACACCCAGTCGCGACAATTCATTTCAATTAACGCTCGTGCGCCCCAAGCGTTCTCCGCAGCCCCATATAATATAACATTCATAATTATAAATATTACACCTCTATTGACGAATTGAAGAGTATTAATATCTTAGGTTTTGAACACCAAACTGTATGGGTTCCAAGTTTTAATATACCAAAATGTAATAATAAATTAAGTTTTTCCGTTCCCCTACTTAAGTACACAACAGAAAAAAAATCAAAGACAAAATCAAATAAGAGCGTATTTAAACAATCGAACGCTAAACGATTTACACAACGAATCCCGATCATTGGTTAGAATTCATTTGTTCGCTAAAAGCGTGACAACTGCGAAATCCGTGGCGCTGCGACGACGGTACGCAAACAGAAAACGACGGCGGCTCGCGAAAAAGTCCTTTTAAAAATGTTGCGGCACGTACGGGTGGGAAGGCACCCATTACTGTGAAGTGGCGATTGTTGGTTTAAAGATTTAGCTGCAAACGGGGAAACAGAGCTGTGTCGGAGTCTGCAACACTGGAATAGAAACTATACATTATATTTTATTTATGAAGAAGTCGAAGTAACTCTAGGCAGAAGTGTTTATAATTTTTTGTTTATATGCAACCTATACCTGCAGTTCAATTGAATAATAGCTCATAGATAATAAAGGTTACCGTTGAAAACTGGGAGTTCTGTTTTACTAAAGTTATTTAACAAAGAAACAGTAGTCTAAAATCTAAGTATTTATATAAATGAAAGTAGATAAGAAACCGAAATCACGAATGACCGAATGTAAGCACGATATGAATCTATACTAATGTTGTAAAGTTGAGGAGTTTGTTTGTTTGTTGGGTTGAACACGATAATCTCCGGAAATAATGTGCATATTATAATATTATTATTGGAATGATGATTACCAGAATGAATTTATAATTAATTTATTATTAGAATGATAATTACTGGAATGAGTTTATAATTAATTTATTATTAGAACTATGATTACTGGAATGAATTATAAAGTTTAACACTTATTATAAATTACTAATTGGCTATATGTTTTAAATTGTTACTTGTCTAATCATTGTTATTAAATATATAATTATACTAAAATGAATCACAAGTTTATAAGCATGCGTCAGAGGTAAACGAAATCTTATTGTGAAATGTAATTAATTATTTCTTATTGTAAATGAACTAAGTTAAGTTTTTATAAGATATAAATTTCTTTGAACCGAATCAGTAACATACAATTCAACATAACCACTCTTGTACACGGCCCAGTACACTCAAATTTTAACTAAAAATTATATTATTCTGACTTATCCAGCGCACATGATTTGTGTAACGCCTTTGTACCTAATTGCTCACTCGCGATCTCTCGTAATGCCGCATTTAGACGTCGGTGGCGGCACATAAGCTCATACAACCATTCTATATTATATCAAAATAAATCTAAGTATATCATATCCACTCACGTGAATATTATTATATTGATATGAAGAATATAACTCACTGCATTCTGTGATACGATGTGAAGAAATGTATCTTACAGATAATATTTGTAGGTAAGCCCATACAGATAAACACATGATTGCCTGAAAAGAATTGTAAAAGAACCTTTATTTACTAAGTTAGTAGTTATATTACTATATATTATATACCCTTATAATGGGTAATAAATTAAATCCAAATTACAATTTACATGTTTTTGTTAAATTTTATATACCACATTGCATTGGTGTAAACCTTTTAAATAAAACTACATAGTTCCAAAAGTAAAAATAAAAATACATAAACAGAAACATAGAGAGGTGAATTTACTTATATACAGTTATACATATTTAACAAGTCTGTTGTCAATGATATAAATTAATAGGTATTAAGTAGCAGTTTTATACAGATATGCTTTAGGATTATCTGAAGTCGCAGCTCCGGGGACATTAGCCAAGTTCTTAATAATATTTTCGTAGAAGGTGATGCCGTTAGTAAAAGTGTTGACGTTCAGGCGTTCGTTGACGGAATGGAGGAGTAGATCAGTGTTGGGCATGGGCGAGATGCCGTACGCTGGGTAGCCGGCGTTGCGCACGTGGCGGGCATCGGTGGAGCCCGGGGGCAGCACTGGCATTACTTGTACACCCCTGTTGAATAAGGATAAGTTAGTACTGTTCATATTAAGAACTGCGTATGGCTAACTAGTTTGTTTATTTTATTGAAACTTTATGTAACAAATAGTACACAAGATGGTATCTTCTTAATCATTTCTTATGTCATAAGTAGGTGATAAGTGGAAAGTACCAGAACATTGCCTGAAGGACAGTATTCGATCGTTTGATGTAAATCATCCAGAATATAATGCTCGTTTTGTGCTATAGCAATCATTTTAACTCCCATATCATGTTTCAGGTGGCTGAATGAATTTGTTGTACTTACGAGGCGGCAGCACCCGCTCTGATGGCCGTCCAGTACGGGGTGGTGAGGTTAGCATAAGTGGCTGGTGATTGCTGGTTCTTCGAGACGTATGTGAGGGTGATGTTATCTCCAGCCTCGCGTACCCATTTGTGGAGCTGTTGAGATATGATAAGAAACACATATTCTGCAGGTTTAAACTTTTAAAGCTACTACAATACAACCTAATTACAAACTAAATATGTAATACCAACATAATAAAATTTCGCCTGTACAGAGGTGTGTCTAAAGGCGATATGTTTTTCGACTATATTTTTATACTTATTTCGAGCTACTGGTGAGTTGGTATTTCATATAACAAGTATATGTTAAATAAAAAAAAGGGTTGTAATATTAACTTACCGTGGCATTAAACTCTTCGGTATCGACAGTGTTGCCCAATCGAATGTCAAAGAAAAGACTCACTAGACTGGGGATCACGTTGTCAGCTGTGCCTGCCTAAAAGTATATAATAAAACAAATTAATTAAAAAAATGTGTCTAAAAACACTGAGGATGTGTATTCGTAATTCAAAGTTTTTTACAATTTAGTCACTTTCATCGGGTATAATACCAAAGTAAGGGGCTTTTGCATAACGTTAAAGTTAGAGTCCAACTGCTGGGCGCTCCGAATTTAAACTTAAAAAAATATTCCATCGACTCGAAAAGAATGAGAAGAACTTTTAGGATAACAAGAAACAGTAAATGAACTTACATTAATTCTGTTAAGGTTGACAGAAGTGTATACGCCTGCGTTGTCTATTGGCGCTGTTTTGTATAATTCGTATTGTTCATCTCTGAATTGGAAAAACCTTTTTACCACATTGTTGCACTGGAAATAATAAAACAAGAATACTTTAATACCTGAGGTATAAGTATATTTTATCCATAATCTACAGGGTGTTAAGAAAACCCTGTCCGATCCGTGAAGGTGTTGTTAGGTATCGATGTCTGATTAAAAAAGAGGTAAAAAGAAATGTTTTTTAAGCTATTGCATAGCTTTTATCTTGGGCTTTGAGCGCGGCAACCGAATGAAGAAATTCCGTAACGAAAATAAACCTAACACCCCCCACTCCGACCGGCACAGCAGTGCAGCGTTGAAAGCCGTGCATCGTCTAACGTCGTATCAGTTCGGCAGACTTCGGCACGGTGTTTGGGTGTGTGCGACTAGACGTATGCGTGTAGACTGTACGAAGCTCGCACGGATCGAGACGAGCTGCTCCGAAATCGAACGAATACGTAAGCAGCTGTTTGTGAGAAAGTATATAAGTGTATAGGTATCTATCATCTATGTACAACAGTGAACATCTATGTAAAAAGTGTATTAAAGTGTAACTTGAATTAATATCAAAGAAAAAAAAAATTGCATAAATATTGTAATTGCATAAGTTGATAAAAATGCTATGCAATAGCTTTACCGCGGCAGTCCCCGAGTGCCACACGTATTTTATTTTTTCTCAAAAGGCGAGGTCGTCGGCGTCGTCACCGATGCTGCCAAGTGATCAAACAAAAGGCCTCCAAAAATACCGACAAAAATGGCGTTTTAATCTCACATTTATGGAAAAACTGCCTAGTTGGCCTAGTGGTGCTAAGCGCGACTGCTACGCTAGAGGTCTTGGGTTCGATTCCCAAGTCGTCCAAGGTGTTATTGGGTTTCTCTATGAAATTCCCAGTAGCTGGTCGGAGTTTGGATTTGTGCCCGGTTAGTGGCAATAGGCTCGCCCCCTATTACATGGGACCTAAAAACATACCGGCGAACTGTGGGTGTACATTGGTACGCCTCTGCCTAACCCTTCGGGGATACAGGCGTGATGGTATGTTATGTTATGTTATTTATGGAAAAAATGGTTATTTCAAAATTCATTATTATTGTTAAAATCATGAATATTTCAAAACATTTTATTTGGGCATGTGATTGTGAAGCCTATAGGTATCACCCTTTCGGTCGGACAGGGTTTTCTTAACAGCCTGTATATTTGTTGCCCTTCCACAATGTGTCAAGATCTTAAAGTTGGTAAAGTAACATTAAAACTTTTGACCCTGTAGGACTTAATTGCCTTATAATTAATTTATGAACATATTAATAACATATCGTCTGACAGTTATTTGAACAGCAGTACGTAAATTAAAAATATGACTCACGAATAATAAACATGTAACATATTATCAGTCCTATTTGCTTTTAGCATATAAAAAATGATGAGACATTATAATAGCCGAACAATAGCAACTTGACTGAAATTTGTATCTTAAGATAATGTTATATCTATATAACATTTAATTATACTAAATAATAAAAATAATAAAAATTTCCTGTGTTTGGTCCATAGCCTAATCCTTTATATGTACCTAAAGATTATTCACATCACTTGTAAGATATGAGGCCATACACAATACACAAAACAACAATGGATGTTAAATAAAACCTTGTGAAGGCGGTCATGGAAATAATGTTATTTTAAAAGTGCATGTTAAACTTACTCAAATCTATACTTATAATAAATCTGTAAAAGTAAAAATTCTGTACATTGAAAATACAAAAAAAAAAAATGGCGGGGGGTGTTACTAGACCGACAACGAACCCAAAAGTGTGAAAAAAAAAAATTTTTGTCTGTCTGTCTGTCTGTTTGTTCAGGTATCAAGCAAAAACTACCGGTTCGATTACGATGAAACTTTGTATAATTATTCTTTATTATCCTGGGCACCACACTGGGTAATGTTTATCCCGGAAAAGTATAAACAATAAAAACAAACTTAATTTTGCGGTTAAAAACTCATTGATAAGTTTCGTCATCCACGCGAACGAAGTCGCAGGCACAGCTAGTTCTAAATAAATTTATTTAAAATAGGCTAAAAAGTAGCTCTTATTAAACGTTAATATATTATTGACGTTTAATAGTAGAGTACGTTTAACAGTAGTAGCACCCTAAGGGTCGGTTCATATCCGTCTATTGAAACATGAGTTACCTTGCCAGTAGCCGTGCTGTTGGTGTCTGGGAATGTGGATCCATGAGCCGAAACACCGTGACATTCAACTCGGATTTCTGAAACGTACAATAATGTAAATGCGCTACTTTCCTTCTTGAAACAGAATTAAAATATTAGTGAATAAATAAATAAATTAACCAGCCTTATCTTATCTATACTTAAAATAGATCTGTAGAAGTGAAAATTCTGTACATTAAAAATATCAAAAATATAAATGGCGGGGGGGTGTTACTAGAACGACACCGAACCCGAAAATGTGATTATTTTTTTTTGTCTTTTTGTCTGTCTGTCTGTTTCTTCAAGCTTCACGCAAAAACTACCGGTTCGATTACGATGAAACTTGGTATAATTATTCTTTATTATCCTGGGCACTACACTGGGTAGTTTTTATCTCTGAAAAGTATATACATTAAAAAACAAACTTAATTTTGCGGTTCGATCTCTAGACCCGATTACTGTACCAACCGCAAATAATAAGTTTGTCGTAGGTTACGTCACCTTTAAGGTAGAGTTATTTAGGTTTATTTTTATAAGTCGTAGGTATAGATTTTAATTTTAAAGTATAGGTAGTATATTTATTTGATAGTATACGTAGTGACCATAGGTTATTTTATAATACTGTTAGGTAGGATTAATCATTCGTATATATATTAGTTTTTAGGGATTTTGCTCATTTATTGTGTTTAGATTAGTTGTCATCAGAAATAGGTTTGTTTAGGTAGGTATTTTATTTACCAAGTTATGTAGGTATTTTTTTTTTCCGTACTTAGGTTTACTTTTATAAGGCGTAGACCGTATAGATTTTAATTTCAAGTATAGGTAGTATATTTGATAGTGTGAAGTCCAGTTACAACTGTACACAACATTCAAAACAAACAATGCTTCCTTTTTACAGGCCGAAATTGGATTTCAGTTATTAATTATTTAGTAATGTATAGTAGTGTATAATATATATATATTATAACACAAACACAAATTAAATTTTACTTACGCCAAACAACCTTGTCTTGATAAAACATTGGAATTACGGGAATTTGGAAGGAAGTGCCTTCATCTAATTCTAGCCCCACATTCATGTCGAGAAACTCCTTGGTCTTCAAAAATGGAATCATGCCATTCTCAGCTCCCATTTCTTCATCTAAATGAAAAAAAAAAGAATGTCATAGAACCAAAATAAATGTGAAGTACTACTATAGTGACGTACTACCTATTACTTCAATTTAACCCTTGGAATATATGTGACGTATTAAAACATTAATTATTTATAAGCAAGACATTCAAACATTAAAGGAAAAAAGTTAACACTGTTGGACTTGGAAGAAATAGGTACCTGCTTTTCGAATATAAATTAAGTAAATATTTTAATATAAACTATACAAGAATATATCTTATTTAATGAGTTACTAGTTTTTACTAGTTACCTACCTAGTTTTATATTGTTTAACATTTACATATTTAACAAAGCAAATGTTTTTTATTTTCAAAACTATTCATTTTTTTACTTTTTCTACAGCTCTAGTTAATCTAAAGTAAATTATATTTTCAGTAACATAAAGTTGATGTTTGTTTGTGCATGTGCAGTTTACTCACCGGGCATAAGCGTCATGTAAACGTTCCTTTGTAGCTTTACTTTTTCAGCCTTGAGTCTTCGCAGCGCTTCATAATACTGAATGGCTACAGATTTCATGTCCTGCGTTCCTCGGCCGTACATGTCGCCTTTTTCGTCTATGTGTGCAGAGAAAGGGTCATAAGTCCAACCGTCCTGAGAACAAAATAATTTAATATTAAAATATATAAATAATTATTATTAAAATATATAAATAATCATTAAAATATAATATATTTGTTAAATCTTCTTCTCACATCTTCTTTATACAATAAAACTCAGGTTAGTTACACCATATTTTTTTAAACGACTCGTTAGCCGATTTTCTGTTTATTTGTACGTTTCGTCTCTACCTCAAATAGCAGTAAAACTCTAAAAAGTTCCAAAAAGTCACCAATAAAAGAGTCTTCTGAAAACGGGGTCTACTTAAACGGATGAAATCAGGAACATCAAGAAACGTACGTTTGTCTCTTCTGAATATAATGAATTGGAATGACGTACAAATTAGAACTTACACTCATAGCAGCAGGGACCACATCCATGTGTGAGTTGAGCATGATGCTCTCCAGCGAGCTGTCGGCTCCAGCCCATTTTATGACGACGACAGGATACCCCTTCGTATATTCATACACATTTATGGGCAAGTTCTCTGCTGCAGCCAATCTTTTCCAAAATTCAACCGCATTCGCTGTAAGGCATTATGATTTAATTAGTGACGAAGGAAACAATAGTAAATTTGTGGATGTGGTAATAATGGAGTTTTTGGTAAGGATGATATACCATTAACAGGACGTGCTTCTTACTATGGCTAGTTTAGAAATATTGTGCGAGTTGCAGTACATTGCCGTCTATGATCGATCACTTATAACACCATAACCGCGCAGCCCCGCAATGTAAGCAATGTTCTCGGAACTAGTCAGATTAAATATAGGTACAGTGTTCCGGTACAATTTATTGTTGTATCCATATTCGTGAAAGTAAGTAACATGCTGAGTTATCGGTGACTAGAAAATTTTCGACTAAAAATTTCGTAAGAAGTTGGTACCCAACTGTTCTTTTCATTCAGTTGAATGTGAGCGGCTTATGTTAGCGGTACCTACTAATTAAATTATGAATAAATAAGTTACTTTAAAAGCCACGCAAAAAGATTGTAATTACTTACTCAAATTAGTCATAGTGACGGTGTTTATCTGTACATATTGCTGGAGCAGTTCCACAGCTGTCGTGTTGGCCACATTTCCCTGGCCTTTAGAGCCCAGCAGCAGGGCCGACAATAAAGGTAGAACTCCCAACATTTTTCCACCCAGTCTAGAAAAAACATGTTTGAGTTAGAAACGACATACTAATGTAGACAAGCCTTAAGTACCTTAAGACTTATATACAGGCACAAGCCGCAATAAAATAGGCCTTGAAGTAGTAACTAGTAGCCTTACATAGTTTAGTAGCCTTACGTAGTTTTTACTAACATGATATATAAAAGAACCAAAAGAACCCTTGATAAATGACTGCTGATAACTTCCAAAATGCTCAACGAATCTTTATAAATTATAGTTAAAACCATCTCGATCACGTCAGCTATCAAACAAACAAAGTACCATCATAATCGGTTAATTCATGTTGGAGCTAAGATGACACAGACACAGACAGAAAGAGCACAACAGAGAGACCGCCACGTCAAAGTTAAACACCCCCTCTTTTTAATATAACCATATAGATAGACACACAACAGATACTTTTAAGGAACAGTTATTCTAATAGTCCGAATTAGGAAGTAACATTCATATTACATATTTTTTTATATCGAGCATTTCAGTTTATATTAAAATAACTATAATTAATTTTTAATAAATTAAGTTTGCGTAAGTAATTAACACGAATTTATCTACTCACCTTTTTGACGATGGAGTGGTATGCACGTAAATATCTCACTCGTATTTATAGGAGCTAATAAAATTCAGCTGTGTAAATTCTTAATATATAATAACATTAGTGTTGTACGAATACGTTTGTTTGTTTGTTTTTTCATGAGCAGTCAAAGATTTCGGCAGGATATTGAAAACCTATTCGGGTGCCATTAAGGATTTAAAAAAAGTCTCGCGGTTGAAATTCGAACACTCCTGGAACACTTTTTAAATATAGATAACTAGGTACTAATAGTATTAGATACGTAGGACCATAGAGAAAAGTAAATAAGTAGGGTACGTAGGACTAGTATTAGATATGTATTAGGTGATGGTGCCGTACCAAGTTTTGTCCGTAGTTTTACTTCCGCGAATATTTATGACAGATGTCATTCAAAATTTTATTATGTCCCTATCTTTATGTATAAATTGTACATAATAAAGATATCTCCTAAATTCAACTTCTATTACAGCGATAAAGGGACACCAAAATTTGACTGTAAGTATTACGCCATAATACTTTTGTGAGATGTATGATAGTTCCAATTCGCGTTTTTCTTTGCACGTGCCTGATAAATAATACAATGATTGACAGTAAGATAAGATGTGAAGAAGAATTAAGTTGACCGCCGAATGTCAACGTTCTACAAACCTGAAATAGCACTGAGTAGATATATCGGAGGTCAGAATTGTGACTTTACTACTTTATGCAAGGTGAGCAATTTGAGCACAGTCTCAGTGTGTTTAATGCCTCTTCTACTACTCGTCTTCTGGATTATGCAGAGACAAAGAAGGTAAATGCACTATAACATAAATATGTAGCGACAAACAAAATATATAAATATAGATGCATACACAACACATACAGTATACATAAATATACATATATAGGTACCTAAAAAAACTATGTTCAGAAAACAAAGACTAAGGCTTTCTTTATTCCAATAGACACTGTCCTGTATGATAGTATATGTTCCTATGTAGTAAGTAGCGTTAGGTGTAAATATAGCTCCAAATGTGACGGTACCGATGTCCCCTCATCGGTAACATGACGGCTTTTAAACTTCATAAAAAAAACTATAAGTATTTAAAGTCCGAGAATTTATGTACTGTATCGAGAGTCCATGTATTTTAAAAAAAAATTGTGGACAACTTCACAAACATTGCTCTAAATCCAAAGTAAGGACCTGAAGGCCTGAAGCACATGAAAACAACATATAAAATTGTCTTTGCTACATTGACCCGTGCGGGAATCGAACCCAGGACCTCAGAGCTAGCGACATCTTGAAAACTAGTGTGTACGCCACTAGACCGCGGAGGTTGACAGCGTATCGAAGTTTTAATTAGTTTTAAAATGACTTTAGTTCTTTAATTTAGTTTAATAGTATTTCGATGATTAAATATTATAAACTCAGACACAACTCATATCATGTCTGTAGCTTCTAATTAATGTTCTTGGTTGTGACCATCACTAGGTACAATAAAAACACAACAATCTCGTAAATAGAATACAATACATTAAAAACGGTATCTATACTAATATTATAAAGCTGAAGAGTTTGTTTGTTTGTTTGTTTGGTTGAACGCGCTAATCTCAGGAACTACTGGTTAGAATTGAAAAAATCTTTTTGTGTTAGATAGTCCATTTATCGAGGAAGGCTTTAGGATATATAACATTACGCTGCGACCAATAGGAGCTAAGCAGCAGTGAAAAATGTCACAAAAACGGGGAAAAATATTCATACTTGAAAGCTTCCGTTGCGTGCGCTGCGTAAACGGTTCGAGCTACCCAAAATATATGTATGAAAGAATTGTTCCTCTTTAAATGATCTAAAAAAATGTCTGCGACAGTATATGTCTATCTTTTAAGATTGACTCACTATAACCTTTTTTAAGGTAATCATTTGGTCGAAATTAATGCATTATTGCCAATTATTTGCTACAGAGTTTTATCAACATAATATTAAAATTATCATTTACGCAGAAATACTTTTTTTTTTAAACTTCTTAATCGCGGTCATAATAACAGAAATTGACGCGGACGAAGTCGCGGGGATCAGCTAGTGTGAAAATATAATAGTTGGCCTGCAACGGTTGCGTACATGTGTATATTTTTTCATCAACATGATTTACGTCATTCACTTGCCAGGACACAAGAAGGACATCAATCTAAATAACAATATAAGGTTTCTTCTATAAAAAAAGAAAAGGTATTTAGGTGCCTACATTATTTTTATAGTGAGGACCAGCATCACAAAATTAGAAAAGAATTAATGAGATAAGAAAAACCTCTAAAAGAATAATTTACGCAATATCTATAATTTACTTAAATGATATTGTTAGTATTAGTTCTGATTAATAACTAAACTCGTCGTTCGATAAAATATAATATGGGCACTACTGCTCAAGAAATTTAAATCAAACTACAATCGCCTGATTGATTTTATGTCGGTAAAAAGATTTTTGAATGATAGCAAAGACATGGACAAAACTAGCGATCATCAAAATATGTCATATAGGTACCTACCTAGCAATCATATTATGCATTTGAATTTGAATCGGGCACTAAAACATAAGGTGTCACTGGTAAACGGTTAGTTCTTCAATACTAAAATGTAAAAATAATTTAATTGAAACTACAATATGGAATGCGTTCGTATTTCTCCGTACGAATTTATAAACTTGGAAATACACTGTGGATAAGCAATGCCAATGTTGTTTTTTAAGTAAACTACTATCAAATAATTAAATAGTTAACTACTTGACGTAAATGATTGTAACATTTTCGCTATTATATATTTTTGTATGTTACTTACCTTAAATGGGCCAAAACGGTAAAGCGTTTATTGATAACAAATATAATTATATATTTTTTTAAGTCCTATGTTCCCAGTTTTGTATGATGGATTTAGATCGCTTCCGGTAATAAATTTGTAGATAATAATATCCTGGGAAAACTCATACACGGTCATCTGATCCCAAACTAAGCAGAGCTTGTACTATGGTAACCAGACAACTGATAAAAATATTTATCTATTTCTAAATGCAAACATGTTAAAGATAAATTACTCCCAGACACAGAACAAATGATCATGCTCATCACACAAAGATTTGTCCTGGGTGGAAATTGAACCCACAACCTCCGCAGTATAGCAGTCAGGGTCACTAAAATAAGACCAACAGGCCAATCTTAACCACACAGCGGATTAGGGCGACATCTCAAAATCTTTACTTTTGTCCGTCATGATATTATCATATCATCAGATCATGATTCTGGTAGCCCACGTCTTGTTTGGCTTCCTTTTAAAGAATGAGTTCACCAAGCAGTGCTCCTGTGTTCAAGGCAAGTGTTCAAGACTCCTCTCATAAAAAAAATCACAGAATCATATTCGTACATATATCGTTTACACAGCTGAATTACATTGATTCCTGTCAGTACGAGGAATACAGATATTTACTTGATTTGCTTGAATACTATATATTTGGTCGTCAAAAATGTAAGTACCTACTACCTAGGTATATAATATTACTAGTTTATAGACTGAGGGGCAATGACATAACTATTCAATTTTGGAAGTGGCATTGTTACCAGGGTTGTTATGACATTATCGGTTCAAAGACTTCCAGGTTTGCCATGAACCCACTTCGGACACAGGATGGTCGAAGCAAAGATTGTGTAGGTGAGGAGGATGCACAGACACAACGAACCTAAGGTCTGGTATCACTCCCCGCACGATGAAACACCTATTATCTTGTCCTGCGTGCCCTAAAACCTGCACGATGGACGATTTAATAAAAACAACTGACAACGCAGTTTCGCTTCTTGTAGCAGAATTTTGGTCCGACGCAATGTAGATAGATTGACATCGACACGATAATAAGAAGAAAATATTATGATAGTTTTCTTAGTACAACTAAATAAGAACATTAAATAAAACACATTGTAAAGGACTTAAAAGTTTACTAAATAGGTAAGTACATAATTGATTGTTTCAAATTCAATTCTTTAGAGAGATTACGGCGGAACATTTCCTAAACCTTTTATAAGTTCAGTGTAGATGTTTATCCCTTCTAGAAATGTTTTAACATTCTGATATTCGTTTTTCGCGTGTAGTCTGGGAATTGTATTAGTTTTAGTTGTAAAGCCTAAAGCTGGTATGCCGAGATTTCGTAAAACGAGCATGTCGGAAGTCGCCGGGCAAACAACAGGAATGATCTGTATACCCCTGAAACAATAAATTTATATTTTTTATTCAATTATACTTTTTTCAACGTATCACTATACTTTAAATTTTCTTTCAATATACGCAACTCGACACTTTAGCTATATGACGAGATTTTAAAAAATATTGTACCTATCAGCTTATTGTAATAAATATACATATTATTATGATTTCTATCTTGGATGACAAAGACTGTCGTGAAATGTTTATCTGCATAGACACAATATTATATTGCGAGGGTTGATATTGAAATATGTCGTTGTTTTTTTTTCAAATAATTATCTACATGTGTTGTATTTCTACTTACATGTTATTCAAAGTGTTCCGCATGCTGACCCAATACGGGTTGGAGTCGTTGACGGCCGTATACCCTGATTCTGTCTCTCGACGTAAATACGTCACTTCCGTATTATTGCCAGCCTCGTGTATCCAGGAATCAACCTAAAGAAAAGCACTTTAAGTAGACATAATTATATACCTAACTGTATGTGCAGTGTCACACATAAGCAGTTGAATTAATTTGGATGATATTTGGCATTTAGGTAACATGTCTTTGTTTCCTATGGAAAACCGCACGTAGACTTTTGCCTAGGGAAGAAGGTGCGAAGTCAGACTAGCTCAAATCATAAGAGAACTTTTCTCTTCTTTTTACTTTGAACTAACGTAGTGGCAGTAGTGGTAGAGGCTACGCATGCTTTTTCGCCGATAGTCAATTATTACATGGGTCCATGGTATGGTATAGTTTAACAAATGCATGTCGATACACTCAGTATCTTTATAGTTTGTAAGTAACTGTATCATAATACCTATTTAAAGAATATTTCGATAAGTTATCAATCCATAAACATCTAATAGCCATCATTATATATTGAATAATCATCATCATTATAAACTTACTAAAGACTGAACTTCCTGTATATTGGCTGATGTGGAGAGCCTCATATCAACAACGAGTGACATTGATGAAGGTATTATATTTGCCGCCAGTCCACCCTGCAATAAAAATAGTTACTATTTTAAACGACTTCCACACTTACTTGTTTAATCATGGTGTCTCAAGGGTTTTACAAACGTTCAAATCACCCAGAACACATATACTTGGAACAAGCATTTGTGGACCCACACATTTTTTGTTGCATGCGGGGATAGAACCCAGCGGTATTTGGGGTGGAGACCAAACCACTCAGATATCCTTAAAGATGTCCCTAATTTGGTTAAGACTTAACATGTAATTAAATTATTTATTGTTTTGCATCATATTATAAAGGTTAAAGAATATACTATTATAATAAATCTTTGGAAATTCTGAAACTCTTTCGGTATTAGGTACATTTTGTTGTGTGAGAAGAGAAATGCAATATTTTTTCTTGGCAAACAACGTATTTACACTAATAAACACATGACTCACATTCATGCAGATCTTACTCAGACGCTGAACATATAATTATGTATGAATATAATATATTATATTTTCCATAATGACAAGGCCATTTAACCCATATTTTGTTTCTATATATTCTTTCGCCGCGTCTGTCTGTCTAACTGAACGCGATAAACTCATAAATTACGGAACGGATTTTCGTACTGTTTTTGCCAATGGATTCATACAAGAGTAAGATTCATTTGTATAACCCGTGCAAAGCGGGGGCGGGTCGCTAGTTTATACTCTTATGAATATACCTACATATGAAAGAAATCACAGCAATGAAACATAAATGTTGTTGGCTGATTACAAAGAAACCACATTAACTTTTTATAGTAAGTTTTTCTTGAATTCGATCGCCAAATGCCGGAGGCTATTGCTTAACAAACATACAGTCTAAAGAGTGAGTTCGAATATCATTAGTTTTATGTTAACTGTAAATGAGAAACAAATACACTTACATTGATCATGTTTATGTTGACACTAGTTAATTCTCCAAAGTCAGTACGACTTTTAGTTTTTATTTTTTCCATTTGTTTTTCCCTGTAAGTCATGACAGCGTTTATAAGTCTTTGAGCCTGTAATAAAAAAATAATGTTTAATCTTCTTTTCTAAAAATCTATGAAATCTCCAGTTATTTGTATTACTGTTCTGTATCATATACCCGTTTGTTTTAAAAGAGAGTTTGTGTGATATTCCATGCTCGTCTTTGTATAAAAACTTTATTCACCAATATATTTTCTATCTATAGAATATAAAAGTTAGATTTTAAGACCAAATCTTCTGTTTTCTACCTTTTCCATGGCGCTTTCGTTAGGCATCGCTAAACCATGTCCTCCTTCTCCATGGACAATGAATTGCATTTCTATAACAAAAGCAAATGATCAATCAATCAAAAAGTTTTATTTCTCATAAACCAAAAAAAAAAGGCGCTTTAGAAACGTTAGGTACGTTAAAAACTACTGACTCTAGTTGCTCGGTTCCAAAGTGTCCTTCCTATGGAGAAGAGCCGGCAAGAAACTCCATAGGTTACTCTTTTAAAAAATAAATTGTTTCAATTATTTGTACATTATTGTTAAAATATATTATATATAGCTAGATAGCTATAGCTAGATATAGCCTTAGCGAGTAAAAAAAATAATAATCAGATAGGTATACATATACTTTCAATGCTATTTGTCAAGTAGCAACCTGTATAGAGGTACGTTGTTGATCAAGGCTATAAGTTGTACATGTATGCTCCTTTCTGTACATAGAAAATTTGTTTTGCTTTTATGGCAAAACCTACAACAAGAGTTAATCTGGTCTCCGTTTAAAAAGCAAACGATAGCACTGAGATGCTTTTCGATAGGATGACAAGATCCATAGAACGTCCTAGGAAACAAGCCATAAGTAAAATAAAGCAATTTATAATATAATTGCTGGAGATGTACAAAAAAATACAGTCGAATTGAAACACGACACACACATGAAATCTTCAATTAAAGTGTTGGACACGTGAAATATATTGACGTTCACTCATAAACTTTAGCTCTGGACTAACACAGTTGGACAAATAAAGCCGGTGAAAAATCAATAAATAATAAAAAGTAGGTAAATACTTGAAAATTTAAATACTTAGTTGAAACAATGCTGTATAATTTTTCACGGTTCAACCATAATGAATAAGCCTTTTGTTGCTACTAAGTACCTACTACTTCTTTTGTGCCTTATGATGTATTTAAACAACATTACTTATAAAGTTGTCAAAATAAACACCATATTATGCTGAATTTATATGATCTCTATTTCTTTATCATAACAAACCTACATTATTTTACGAAATGTGTGAAATTATATTTTTATTTTATTCTTAGAAATTTCTGTCCCACTGTAAGGTAAAGGCCACTCTTCCCTCCTTTCATTTCTCTCTGGTTAGGGCTGTGGTGAACGACTCCATGTTAAAGGAGTCCAGCTCTCTTTCCATTTAAAGGACCCATTAGGTCGTTCGTTTGATTATAATTATAGTAACATTAACTCATACACACATTCTTTTATTGCTATCACACTATTATATTTATTAGAATTATACCCATATCCTTTAATTGGGGCACTCCGACTTATGAGCACCCTCTGACACAAATAGATTATGTTCGAAGAGGATAACGGAGGCTGATTATCTAGCAAATAAAACCCCATTATTCTGTAATGTTCATGTTAGGCTAACCTAGCCATTTTCTTTAAGAATTGTAGAGAACTCCTAGGACATCCATAAAATACAATTAAAATTATACATTTCCGATAGATTTTCAAAATTCTGAATCGTAAAATATACTCACGCCAGGGTCTCCTGTCCACATAAGTTGCAAATAGAGTGTCATTTTTGGATGCCAAGCCCTCGTCTAATGCGAACCCGATATTCAAGGATTTAAACTCTGGTGTTTTCACAAAGGCCTTTATTCCGTATGTACCACCTTGTTCCTCATCTATAAAAAATAATATTATTTTGGTTACTACTTAAATTTGCATCCACAAAATTTCGAAATTATAATCTTACTAGCTGTACCCGGCATGCGTAGCAATGCAATTTTTTCCACCTAGCACCTGCCTACTAGGTACCTACCTACTACCACTTAGGGGTTTGAAAAATAGATAGTAGCCGATTCTCAGACCTTTTCGATTTCACCCCTTCCTGAAGTTTTATGAGAATTGTGGTGAAATGGTCGAATGACGAAGATTTAACTGACGACGGTGACAGCGTTTTCAAAAGTGATAAAACATTACTACATAACATACTATAAGTATTGCACCCTTGATACATTATTAACGTCCTTAGTTCACATTATTAGGTTCTTACCTGCCATTACGGTCAAATGCACGGTGCGTGCTAAAGTTACATTGTCCTTTTTTAATTTCCTGATTGCTTCAACGTACTGTATGGCTACGTCCTTCGTATCCTGTGTGCCACGGCCATAGATATCGCCTTTGATGTCCATATGGGCTGAGAAAGGTGGGTATAGCCATTCTTTCTATGAAACAGGAGTAAAATTAGCTTGATTAATGCACTGGAATTCGGAGGTCATAATATATTATCTTAAATAAAATACATTTTGCGCGATATGCCAACACATGTCGAGATAAAAACACATTGACCTGACTTTCTGTATAATCAAATTTTATTGCTGGTTCACGCTTATGTCATTTTACGCGGAACTGATATAATATGTTTATCTATCTAGATACCTTCTGTAATTTTAAGATAGTAGTACTATCAATATTTGGGAGAGGTCATCTACTTAACGAAAAATAGGTAGAGGAGAAGGTGGTAATGTGGCACTCTACTTTGGTTTTAAAATTTTAATAATATACAAAATAAAAATATGTATTAGGAAAAAATCGGTTTTTTCATTACCTACTTTGTTAATATCTGTGCAATAAACAAAATTACTACAGACTAGTAAAAAATAAACGTTCTCTCAAAACCATAGCCTTTACAATAATATTATAATAATGAGAATATTCCGGGACAACTCACACACGGTTATCTGATCCCAAGCTAAGCAGAGCTTGTGTTAAGGTAACCAGACAACTGACAAACATACTTATATATTTCTAAATACATGCATATTATAGATAAATTACACCCAGACACAGAACAAAATCATCGTGCATGAGCACGTCACACACGCATCAGGTAGTCAGGGTCACTAACCACAAGACCAACAGGCCCGTCATTCAATATGAAGGAATATATACTAAAGCTAAGGCTATATTTCCAGAATTTGTACCTACATTAGCATTTTTACCTCTCAAATAATATTTCTAAAATGCTCACTGTTAAAAATATCACCACCTAAGCAGAGCCACCTGCGGAAACTTACCTGCGGCAGTCGCATTACCACCTTCTCAACAGAGACCTACATAATACATACATATTGATGTCAGCAATACCTTTTGTTTTTATGTCAATAAAGTTTGATAAGGAAAACGTTTAATTATGCATTTCAGGTCCAAATTGAATGAACCAATTTTATAATTGAAATAAATTGTGTCTGAAGAGATAAATTGCCAAAACAACAAATTAAGATACCATAATGTTTTAAATGTTAAAATTAAGTAATTTATATTGTAACTTAAAATGTATATAGACGTAATACGATTGTATTATTTAATTGAAAATAACTTATAACTACCTAGTTTAAGTTTAGGCATCACTCAGTCCCCAGGCTGCACCACAGCAGTAGTCGCGGGTTCAATTCCTGCTTGACGTTTATAATTTACCTCGTCTACTGGAACTACGTCCATATGTGAGTTGAGCATGATGCTGGGCAGCGCGGGGTCTGTACCTTCCCACGTGGCCACGAACACCGGCTTGCCCGCGGGCTTATACACTGCATAGGGTAAACCCAGTCCTATAGCCTGACGGATCCAGAAGTCCACAGCATATTCTGTAAAAAACAATTAATTTTTTGCTTACCAGATACAAATTCGTGGGTGTTTAAGTGAATCTTGAAGAAAAACCATGGTGCTGTAATAGTCGATTAAGGTCCTAATACATAATTCACAAATTATAACTTGATACGCCAAAATCAACCAAGAAATAAGATACTACAAAATCGAATAAACATATAAGAGTCAACAATATTTAAGGTTCAGACGAACTTATTTAGAATATTTTACGCTATTTGTAACTAATATAGCAAAATTTAATCAAGTCTATCGATAAAATAGGTCATTCCTATACAAACTTCCGTGCATCCATACCCTATGTAGAAGAGTGTTGGATACGTAGTTCGTAAGATAGGAAAAGGTCTAAAGTTCAGTAAAGTAATAGGGGTCAACGATTACGCTAGTAAGTAGTTGTAAGTTTGTAACTGGCCTATCTTATATCTAGTAACTATAACATAAAATACATTTACCTTCTGTTAGAATTCTCTAGGTAATGTAATCGTGTGGTTGGGACGATTTTTATAAAGTGAATTGGTACCGAGCTCTGTCTACACAGAGATGATTTAGAAAGACAGCGTCTGCTTGGTTTTCCCCAAATGTGACCGCACCAACCAGGGTCACATTCCAAGCGCACTTTAAAGTAAATTAAAAAGAGTCTTCCTAAATCCTTAATTCAGGTAACACGACGATGAGCTCAACACAAAACAAACGCATTCTTTACTTTTTGCTAATAGAGTTTAAAGACTTAAAAACATGAACCTTTGTTACATTGTTAGCATTAAAAATATCTTCCCACATTAACAACGAAATCGTTATATGAGTTCAAAGCTAATTGCTGAGGTTAAGCAAAATATTAATGCTAATGACCCCTTGATACCTACCTAGTTGTCAAAATTTTAAATTTATTTATTTTTAGGTAATTCTGACCATTCTCTTTGAACTTTAATAAATATTTATTCACGTGAAGTAATGGAGAAGACATATTTTAATTTTCTTTAAGAAAAATAATTAGGGTAGACCAAATTGTAAAGGTGGCTGTAATTTTTGAAAATGCTACTACATTTACTTAATTTTATTATTCTTATCATAAAAAGAGCGGAATTCCCGGCCAGTCAACATATTATCAATATGCAGTAAATAAGCTTATAATTGTTGGTAATGAATGCAGAGAAGAGTCTTTTGTACTGTACAGTGGGGAAAACACATGTTACACTACAACATTATTTCTTAACAAAAGTAACATGAGTAATAGAGTTCGAAGACTCCAATCAATAATAAAAAAACAACTAACCAAGTGGGAGTAGGGCTTAGATACTTATAGGAAATACCTTCCTACATTAACTTGAATTTGACGACCTCCGTGGTCGAGTGGCGGAGCTCTGAGGTCCCGGGTTCGATCCCCGGACGGGTCAATGTAGAAACCAACTTTTCTACATTGCCTCGGGTCTGGGTGTTTGTGGTACCTTCGTTGTTTCTGAATTCCATAACACAAGTGCTTTAGCTACTTACTTTGGGTTTTGAGCAATGTATGTGATGTAGTCCGCATTTATTTATTAAAAAAAAAAAAAAAAACTATAAATAAGACATTATATACGTACTTAAGTTTTCTTCTCTGCTCGTATCGATGCGGACGTATTCTCGGAAACTCTTTACCTCGTCGAGTTCTAAGTAATGTTGGTATTGATTCCTCAAAGGCTTTGCAGTGCAACCGTGTGTTGCAAAACATAATAAAATCAGCTGCTTCAACATCTTTTCTTACCTAAACTTAAATGGAAAGAAAACACGATTAATTAAGTTACTGCCCTCTTTTCAAAAAACTTATTAGATATGGCACCAAGGATTTACAACAAGATACCCAAATCTATAAAAGAAATCGATAAAATTCATCACTTTAAGCAAGCCTTCCTCAAATTTTTGTACACTAAAACATATTATACGGTCAACGAGTACCTACTTAGCCGATAATTTGTAATTTATATTATATCAGTGGGTTGTGTGTATAAAAATATGTTATTTTCCTTTAAATTTTTAAGTTTGTTGTTATTTAGTTAAGTACAAGTTATTTCTGTTTATTAAACTTTCTTTATATCCTTTATTATAGACAATTAGTTTTAACTAATATTTGTACGCCTTCAACGGCAAGACATAGCGCTCTTTTTATATACTTTTTTATTGTAACATCTATGTTCTACAAATAAAAGAATTTGAATTTAAGTTACATCGAAGTTTCGAACGAAGGAAAACCTGCCCCTTACTGGCGAAATCTCACAGATGAGACAGAGACTACCTGTGTGGAGACTACGGCAAAGAGTAAAGGTCTGGAAGTGTCACCCTACCTGAACTCTTGTCCTACTATCAAAAAACCACTGGACATAATTATGTCTGCCTTCGCCAGCCTGGAAGTCGCTAAACAGACTTCGAACCCAGGTAAGTCGAAGTAGACTTATCCAAGTGGGGATTTATAAATAATTCTGACCTGAGGTGTTTGTGTGTTGTCGCCCCACAATGTTACAAGACTGTCTTTTCATTTACATCCTTACACTGTATTATGGAAGAGTATGTGCGCTACTAACAAACAATGCATTATATATATACTTATATGCAAATTTCTGGGCCACAAATGCTACAATTCAATTGCCCTCGATTCTATAAGAAAAAAAAGAGGCAAATAATGATTCTGCCTCGATAAATGTTGAAAAGGAAATAAAAATTGTAAAAAACTCGATTCTATAAGAAAAAAAGAGGCAAATACCTAATGATTCTGCCTCTCTAAATGTTGAAAAGGAAATAAAAATTGTAAAAAACAAAACATTCAGGAATAAGGAATGTAGAAGATGGTGTAAACTTTTTATCGTCTACACTGCCGGACGAAGGCAGTTTTTCAAGCTGTGTTTAAATATTTGAAAAAACCGGTCTAGGGCGACCAAGATAACACAGACAACACAGTTATTTCAAACATCGATTTAAGTACATAAATAGATATATTCTAAATCCAAATGCATTTAAGTAAAGTGGTTAAGGTTATTAACTTAAGGTTTAGGTATTCTTTTTAATCAAAAATATGATTCTGTATCTGTCTCCGTCTTTGTAGGAACAACGTAAATTTTAACTGCAATAAATATTGAGTATTGAGTAACTGATTATGAAAATATGTTTTGTATATTTTTGTCAGGAAAATTTCTTAAAAAAACAAAACATATATACTGGAAAAAACATGTTATGCAGCATTATTCAATAAGTACATAATATATATCTTACGTACCATAACAAGTAGTTTTAATTAAATTGATTCAAAATTCTCGTCACAGCCGTTTTGTTTTAAGACTAATTATATAGGTAACTGATATCTTTATGTATCAGATTACATTTACTAAATTACGACTGGCACTTGACACTGTAACTACTTAGACACTCGATTGAAGACTGATTGAACCCCGTTATAATAACTGTAATACTCTCAACAAAGACGTCTAACAATGAGGAAGGTCTTAAAAAAACAAATATGTGGGTAACATTGAAGATAATAAATAAATAAACATTACCTAGTTACTCATTAACATTAAAACAGTTTTTCTCGCGCATTTTTACCGTCAATGGTCGTGTAGGGTCATCGCAGATGACCTCCCAAATAGCCCCTTATCAGATTGCCGGGTTAAACCCTGTGTGTACCAACCTATTAATAAAATTATTCGATAAATATAGGTCGACCACCAGTTCAAAACATATAGCTAGTTGATATGATATGATAGTAGATTCATATGATAGTTGAGTTAGCCATTCTTGATAGCTTTAGGTACTATGTTCTAATTTGATTAGGTACCTACTTTTGATTGTGTTATGAAACATTACTTGAACAATCTGATAGAATTTGTAGTGTGCACATAGTGTTATGTTACAATCTAGGTCAAAATGTTTTATTTCAAATTTTCAATGTGATTATACTTTGATTGTAATGTGTTTTGTGCATCAAATAAATAAATAAATAAATTCACTTAAGTTAAATCTAGGGGCCATAAACATGAGGTAGAAATGCCATGGTTTATTATGTTAACCACCGTCGTAGTGGTTATTATTTTGTAAACTAATTAGGTACGCCTTGGTATTTAAAGGCAGCAAATTTCGAATGAGCAAGTTATTCTTTTTTTTTCTACTTTACGGTTGGCTGGTTGTATTCTACCTAACCACGCAGATACATACCTAAACCCCATAGTTGCATCTTATAAATCTGTGATCAAGCTAGCACAATGAAATAATCAAACACTTACCAAGAAGGAGAGACAATTTATTACCACGCTTGCGCACTTGCAGGTTAAAAATAATGTTAATTCCGAATACACTGAAGTCGTACTCGCACTCCATTTCATCAAGTGGTGGTAAGTATAAAGTACTCCATTATTAATATTTAACAAAGGACTTAAAACTACAATCTGTGTACACACCGCGACACCCAGACAACTATAAGGCCTTTTTGTAGAATGCTATCTATTAAATTCTACACTCTATAAGAACTTAGTACCTAATGTATGTAGTGATGACTAGTTTATGCAGGGAATGTAACGTATGTCTCATATAGGAATTTACAATAGCATTTAAATATACTTACATTTTTTTTTACGTTTAAATATTCGGCCATATTACCGTCAATCTTTACTGGCTTTTCTTTAATTGAGAGGTTATATGGGCATATAGCCTGTCTGAATGACGGTACCAGAAACTACATTGGACGATTTGTTGCTGACGGTACCTACTCTTGCATCCTTCCTATTTGGAAAATTATTACTTGTTACACCAGGTTATGAGAGAACCTGTAAAAAAATACTATATGCAAAATAAATCATCAAAAAAGTTAAGTAATAAATATAGTTTAAAAAAAACTAAAAAACACGCTTTTAAAGTACTTCTAACTAAAAAAGTGAAAAATAATTCCTGATGTAAGCTGAAATTGGTAATGAACAAAAAACACTAGTATTATTGTGAAAAAGCGTGGGTTGCTCGATAGACGAAAAATATGGCACAGAGCGCCGTACGTGTTGTCTGGATTCAAACGTATTGCTACGTGGACTTAATTTTTTTTTAATTTATTTAATCCTGGTGATCCTAATCAGGATAATGAGATAAACCTATGAAATTATTATATTGTCGCTGATTCTTGATAAGTGTACAAAGTTTGAATTAAATCTGTCCGTTTAAAGTGGGTCAAAATCGAGTCCAAAGGAGTCGGTTACATACATACATACATACAAGTGAAGCTAATATAAAAGCGTGTTAAAAAGGACAGCAAGTAAATAAAAAATAAGACAAGTAAAAAATTATATTTTTATTTAATATTTCGTATATTTTTTGTTCGAAAACTCATTTCACATCGGCTAAGTTTTGTATAATTTCTTTATATATCTCTATTCCTCTGAGGAATACGTTTACATTTAAGTACTCGTCCTTTTGATGCGCCCGCAATTGTGTTTCAAATTTTGGAGAAAATCCGAAGGCTGGTATTCCAAGGTTACGTGGCTGAGTTATGTCAGTCGTCCCTGACATCACCATGGGAATTAATTTTAAACCCCTGAAAGAGAAAAATAGCTGTTAAAGCGTTTATACTTATCAAATCGTAGAGTGTAATTAGGAAGGTACCTAGTTTTGCAGAACAACGCAAGAAAATGGATTCAAAAAATCTTGCAAATGAACTATTGCTATATCAAGAATTACTTGCATATTTTAAGTTTTATTGTTACATATATACACCTCTCTTATATCTAATGAATGGCTTTAATACGTACTAAGAACATGTCTTAGTAGGTATTAAATATTAGGTATCACATTAAAATCAAGGATGTTTAACTAACATTTTGGCTGCAGTATTCTTCATAGAGATCCAAAAAGGATTGCTATCGTCGGCGGCAGTCGGTGCGGCCTCCAGTTCCTGTCGCAGGAACGTCACTCTGCTGTTGTTTCCGGCTTGGCTAATCCAACTATCCAACTGAATAATAGAGATCACAATATTGAAAGACACCCTTAACCTATGTAAGCAGTCATATATTTTGAAATAAAACTACTACCTGTGAGCATGATACCTATAAACCGCGACATAATCCGTAAAAGGTAGTTTAATTTCAATGTCTTACATTTGCGTAAACCTGAGAAACCAGTCATATACGGTTAAATAAGATTGGTAGAGTCATTTACCATGTCTTGCATTTGTTCAGCATCGGCATCAGTTGCCAGCCTCATATCGACACCCAGAGTAACCCTCGAAGGTATTTTATTTATCACGTGGCCTCCCTGTAACGTAATACCTTTAACTAATATTTGTGTGACCTATTAACATAACTTCTTAAAACAAAACATTTATTATTTACCGGAAAAAAATGGACCAGAGTTATTATAGGTAGCATAGATACCTAAAGGAGATAAAAATCTCTATCATTTACATAGGTTTATTTACCTAAATAAAAAATAAAGAAACCTACGTGTATTATGTTGATGTTTACAGTGGTGTATGCTCCATAATCAAGCAAATTGTTATTGAGCGCGATTTCTTGTTGAGTCTCTCTGTAAGCCATGACTTCTTTCATAAAATTGTATACCTGTTAACAGAATTTTTTTTTAGATAACTATGACATTATGAACATGGGTTGTAGAGGTAAGATAGGCAGTCGCTCCATGTAAAATACGGTATTCAACTTAATCCAGAAAACTGGCAGTCAGCCCTTGCATTCTTCTAAGCTATGGAGCTTAGAAGAGTGCCAATCGTTGTTTTATTGCGCGATGTCATGTGCCTCTTTGCCAAATTTGTCAACTAGGTAATTAAGACAGAAGATGCTTAAATTAGGCATGAAAAGAAACCTCATCAAGGCCCGAAACATAATTATAGGTGCTGATAGACTTAAGCATAATGACCATTCAAGTCATCGTGCAACACTATTCACAAATATAGTGTAAATTAGTAATGTAAATGTGTTATTCAATTAGTTAAACATAAGTATTAACATTCCCGCCTCTTGACAACATAGAATCAATAACAAATAGTCTAATTAGCAACGAGTATTTTGATGATCTAAGCTCATGGACATCTTCATTCAATAGTAATAGCTTCTGTTTAATTCATATTAACATAAGATCTATAAAAAAGCATTTCAATGAACTATTAGTTACATTACACAATCAACAACGAAAAATAGATATAATTGTTATTACTGAACCAAATATAAACTTCGAATTTTTAAATTTATATAAAATTGACGGTTACACAATAAATAGTTTGGTTCGCGCGGGGCGAAGCGGGGGTGGGGTGCTGGTGTACGCGCGGGAGGGGCTTACGGCGCAGGAATGCGAGTCAACGCGGACGACAATGCAATCGGCGGAGTGCGTTTCCATAACACTTAAAATTAATAACGAAATCATATACTTAATATCAATATATAGACCACCAAGAATTAATAAACAAGATAAATTAGTGCAATTCTTAGATGAGTTACGTATTTTATTAGAATCTTGCCCAAGTAACAGTAAAGTCTTATTTTGCGGTGACATAAATATAAACTTACTTAAACAATTAGATAGACACGTAATATGTTATGAGAATTTATTAGCCGAATACGGGTTTATAAAATGTATAGACAAAGTTACTCGCAGTGAAATACTAATGGGAAATCTAGTAGAATCATGTCTTGATCACATATATGTTCGCGCACCAACAGCGTATATTAAATCGGCTATAATACGAAATAAAATATCGGATCACTATCCGGTTTCAATATCGGTAGAATGGAAACGCTCACCGTTCGAAGGTCAAAACAGCGAGCCGAACGCGCGCGCGCGTGCGCCGGTGACCCGACATGTCCTTGACAACCGCGCTGTGCGTGACAAATTATTAGATATTAATTTTGATGAGTTACTAACTATTGAGTGTCCAGTTAAACTTTATGAATCCTTTCGACAGATTTTTGATAATATTTACAGAGATTGTTACATAAATAAACCAATTTGTAAAGGTAGTAGAAATAATAAAACATGGATAACAGATAACCATAAGAAATTATTATTAGAGAGAGATAGACTTTTTACCACTTGGAGAAACGAACCAAAGAATATGATTAAACGATTAGAGTATACCAAATATAGAAATAAGTGTAATAAAATAATAACAAAATGTAGAAATGAACATGATAAACAAAGTATATTAAATTGTAATAAAAATATTAAAAAACTATGGGATAGGATAAATATAATGATGGGGAACAATAAGCAATCGTTAGATAGTGCAATATTAAACAATATTAAAAATCAAGGCAGTGAAACAGATATCTGTAACAAATTTTCATCGACATTTGCAACAGAAATTGAAGAAATAAAACATGTATGTAATGAAAAGTGGATAGATCGGAATACATATGTAAATAAGATGGATGTGTGTATGAGATGGCAACCGGTAAATGATCGAGAGGTTAGAAAAGTATAATGGAAATGAATACGAACAAATCACCCGGTAGCGATCTCGTGCGCATGTCAGATCTTAAGTTTATAGTAAATAAGGTAAGCCCAGTGCTAGCCAAGTTGATTAATTTAAGTGTTAGCAAATATACATTTCCAAATAAATTAAGAGAGTCCGTAGTACGCCCTATTCATAAAAAAGGTGATCGTAAGTTATTTACAAATTATAGACCAATTTCAATATTGTCAAGCATTGATAAAATAATAGAAAAATGTATCGTAAAACAATTAGGCGAGTATCTTCAAAAAAATAAAATAATAAACGAATGTCAGCATGGGTTTCAAAAAAGTAAAAGCACTAACACGTTATTGTCAAGATTCTGTAATGAAATCAATAATTATTTAGATAGAAAAATGTTTGTAGTCGCAGTATTTTTTGATTTTAAAAAAGCATTCGATACTTTAGAAAAAAATATGTTAATTAACGCAATAGAAGAATGCGGAATAGGACAGCCACTGAACGAATGGTTCCGCGACTATCTGACTGGCCGCAGCTACAGCGTGAAGCTGGGCGCAGCACACGGAGACGCGAGGGACGTTACGTGCGGAGTGCCGCAGGGCTCCGGCTGCGGACCGGTGTGCTACCTCATGCACGCCAACAGCCTGTGCGGGGTGATACGCCACTGCTCCTCCTACATGTTTGCGGATGACCTGTGCGCACTCCGCGCGGGACAAGATCTCGGTGAAGTGTGCCGCCTAGTACAGAATGACGTAGACGCGGTTGTTAAATGGTCTCATGACAATGGCATAGTCTTAAATTCAGATAAAACTAAACTGCTAATTATACATTCACCATATTTTCATTCACCTGACTTAGTTCCCTCATTGTATACTCATAGTTTCGATTGTTTTCACAATAATTCATTAACTTGTAAATGTAAACCTATAGAAAGAGAAAGATGTGTAACCTACCTCGGAATGAAAGTTGATGAAAACTTTTCATGGTCGTGCCATATAGATTATTTATGTGATAAGCTTAGAATATTATTAGGTAAATTTTATCACCTAAGTTTTAAATTACCCACTACTACCCTTAAACTACTGTATTTGTCACTCGTAGATTCGATATTGAGTTACTCTCTTGACTGCTATGGCCTCACTTTCAAATCATATATTCAAAAGTTAGAAACAATACAAATTAGATTCCTTAAATTATTA
Organism: Autographa pulchrina; assembly: GCA_905475315.1. Lineage (NCBI taxonomy): Eukaryota > Metazoa > Arthropoda > Insecta > Lepidoptera > Noctuidae > Autographa > Autographa pulchrina. The sequence continues at coordinate 7,107,012 of FR997768.1, forward strand.
GTAGAAAGAAAAACAAAAATAAAATGTAAAGATAATTACTACAAGCTGTTTAAAATATGTAAAATTCTCCCTGTTAGTTTAAAACATAAATACCTAATTCTTACAAATAGTCATGGCAGTTGGGAGAGTTACTCAATGTTGAATCATTCCCATAAGACTAGGGCAGCCTGTGCAGGTAAATATGAAGTCCCCAGAGTAAATAATTACTATGGGGACAGAACGCTTAGTAAAAGGATACCTTACTTAGTTAACAGCCTGCCTACCAATATAAGAAATATTAATAATAAAAAACTTTTTTGTAAAACTTTAAAGACTTACCTTTTGACAAACATGTCATTGTGAGTAACGAAAGGTCTTAACATATTATATTATAATATTATATATTTCTAGTTTTAAGATATAATAAGTTTTATTGTTAAAAATTAATTAGTTTTAGTCGTCATGCCCACAGACAAACTGTGCAAACAGTTTTGTGGGGTTTTTTGTAAACAGTCTTATAATAGAAACAGTTTAATAAATAAATAAAAAATAATAAACGGAGGTAAGTAAATACGGTTCAAAATTTTATAGTAAGCATCTAATAGAACGTTCGTTAGAATGATCGTGAAAATGTTCTGAACAATGTTTTTGGTCTATGCTCGACTTTGTTTAACAAATTAAATAACAGCGATGGTCTGTTACAAGTGAATTCTCAAGTGTATCAACACCTTAACAAACCCAGATACCTTACATTTTCCATAGCGCTTGTTCCCACGAACATCGAGCCATGCCCAGCAACACCATTGATTTCAAGATGAAACTCTGTGGAATTTAATAAACAATTAACTAACTCCAAGTAAGTAGTTAGGTATACCGACTTATTTAAGAAACAGGTAGATTCGGCTATCCGACGCTTTACGGAGGTATACATAGGTTAATGACATTCATCTATAGACACAAGCACTAAATACTAACAACATGTAGTTTCCACCTATGCATAAAGGCACAAAAAGTTGGAAATATTTATTTCATTTGTTATTGTATGATCCTATTATTGATCAATTAGTATGCCGTACAGAACTATTTCTAGTAACCGATTCGATAAGAATGGTATGTCAGCTGAATAATTACCAGAAAATACTTCTAAATGGCTGTTTTAGTAATTCAAATTTCTTAAACGAAGATACTTACGCCATGGCCGTTTGTCTTGGAACACGACGTGAATGGTATCATTAGCCGTTATCCATCCTCCTTCATCTAATGCGAATCCAATGTTCAAGGATTTAAACTCTTCGGTTTTGACAAATGCTTTCATCCCATTTTCGCCACCAATCTCTTCATCTATAAAATGATATATCATATAACTAAATCTTAACAAACTGCTCTTAGAAAACGATTACCATACAAACCAATTGGTATCTATTTTGGGATACCTATTTAAAACATTATTCAACAATTTTAGTGTTTAGCACCTACCAGGCATCACTGTGAAATGGAGAGTGCGCGCCAAACGTACGCCTTTACTTTTCAGTTGTCTAATGGCTTCCATGTATTGAACAGAAATATCTTTGGAATCTTGTGCTCCACGAGCGTAAATATCACCATTTTCGTCCATTTGCGCATCGAATGCTGGATAGGTCCATTCTTCCTGAAATGGGCTCAAAACTTCATAAATGAAGGCATTTAGTGCATATTATTGTGCAACTTAGGAGAGGCTATTCCCAGCTAGATTTTGGAATACACACTTACGCTACATTCTATAAGTCACATTATTCTGCAACTGCAAGAAAGTACATCCACAAGTGACCACAAGGAATTGTCAGTAACATGTTTAAAGCGATTGTCAAGCAGTCCCCATATTTACTAACCGTATTTACATACCTCGTCTGCTGGAACTACGTCCATGTGTGAGTTGAGCATGATGCTGGGCAGCGCGGGGTCGGCACCTTCCCACGTGGCCACGAACACAGGCTTGCCCGCGGGCGCGAGCACCGCGTAAGGTAGACCCACTTCCTTAGCTTGACGGATCCAAAACTCTACCGCAGCATCTACACGAGAAATAGTCGAAGCTAGTTTTTTTTTAGCAGTTAAGTTAATTGTTAAGTAGGTACTTTTTTTATGACAGACTTGTTGGTCTTTGTGGGTAAGTATTTATGTATTAGTTTTACGTATGTTTAGTAGGTAATGTAATTTGACCTCAGACCACCCTAAGGTCGTGACTCCTGCGGGTGACGCGGAGGGCACCTCGTTACCTAATCAGCTGACAGGCCCCGGAAGATACGGAATCCAAGATCCAAGCGTCCGTCTTCGGAAGGAGTGAGGGGTGGGCATTTTACACCCATCCCTCTAGAAAAGGATCGAGGCCCGCCAGAGCTGCGCCGAGAATGCTTAGCAATCCGTCGGCGCCAACAAAGGCGAAAACGGGACCGGGGTGTTTTTGGTCGATTCAAGTCTAACATATGTCCCCACGACGTGCCCTCGACGTGGGGTGAAGTATGTAGATAGTAATCCCGCAATAAAAATTGTTAATATACTAACCTAAATTTTCTTCTTTACTTGTATCTATACGAAGATATTCTCTGAACTTCTCAACTGCAGATGATGACGATTGACTTCCTTTTTGTGACTTAACACTAATAATAATTAATATTAAATGTAGAATTTGTATCGTCATCAACAATTTCAACATCTCTAGTTCAGTATCTGAAAATGTTAAATGTAATTTAATGGGTAAGTTTACCTACATAATAAGACTTTATTAAAGTCCCTAAATACCTTAATATACTCTCTGTAAACCTAATATAATTTTCATACATAGACATACAATAATATCGATGCCCGAGTTCAAAATAATTGTATGTAATTAATTAATTAATCAACACAGCTGCTACAAAATGCACCATACCTTAATTTAGAAGAGACCGGGCTGTCATGAGACGGATACTATTTTCCAGGCACAATATCAACAACAGCCTTTTAAACTCAAAAGAGCAAATAAAACAACATCATAATGAGATATGTACGAGTAAATCTTAAATATTTCAAAATGCTCCACAATCTCATTCACAAAAAAATATATATAATATCACACAAATATAACTTAAATAAAAAAGTCCTATCAAAAGTTGCATCCGTTAGAGACCTGGACGTGTTGCTTGACGATAAATTGCATCTTGATCAGCATATTCATAATATAATTAGTAGCGCCTACCGTATGTATGGTTTTGTGATGAGGGCTACAACAGATTTTAAACGTGCCAGCAGTTTTATGCATCTTTACAAGTCATTGGTAAGATCTCAACTTGAATACGCTGTGGTTGTGTGGAACCCTCATTATAACAAATATGTAGAAAGCCTAGAAAAAGTCCAGCGTAAATTCTTAAAATCAGTGCAGTATCGATGTCACCGAAACCTCCTATCATACAAGGATTTGCTTAAAAAATATAATGTAATGAGTCTCAAGTCCAGAAGATTATATCTTGAAGCGATGTTTCTGTATGATGTGTGTAATCACAGATACGACTGTTCAGACATAGCTAATCGAATACACTACTTTGTTCCTAGAACCGTTTCTTGTATTTACTTTGCTCGATACCTAATAATCTTTTTAGTATGCTGTGGATAACGGTGTGAGTTGCATATTTGTATTATGTATTTGTTATGTAAGTTAGTCTATAAGATCTAATGTAACTGTTTGTTAGTTCCAAATAAATAAATAAATAAATGTAATATCTCGTACCTGCTTACTCTCAGCAAAACAATAATTTAAGTTTTTGTTCACACTATCTATCACACACAGAACTTAAACGCTGGATACCTTTGGAGTTTAGAAAGCTACACAGGCCAAAAACCCATTTAATTTTATTATACTGTCCGTTATCAATAGGTACCTACTAACCATGACGCATTAGCTTTATATCTATGGAAAAAATAATTGAGTTTGGCTACATTTACCCTCACTTAATTGATGTACTGAATTAATTGAAAATAAATGTAAACCGCGCATCATCTCTATACACTACTATTTATAGTCTATTAAGTTGGGTCATAACTCTCGATTCACCGCTTCTCCATCGCCTGGTGCCCTGGTCCAGAGTCTTGCCCACAGGCATGAGGAACTACATCATCATCAAATCAACCAAGCTGGCATCGACTTCTACATCAATAAATTACATCAATGAAATGCTCAAATACAAAATCACTCCCATGATCACCCACTCACCTAAAAATAGGTACCTATAGTAAGTGGTAAATCGTAAAAACCTTTCTAAGATGTAGGTTATCGAGAAATAAAAGAAATGTTATGTTTGTCTATCTAACTATATTAACTGTTCCCATTTCATTGCTTTTCTTGATTAGTCGCTGCATCTGATTTATTGTTAACGTTGTCACCGAAATCATCAATGGTCGTATAGTTCGCTTGTTCCTCTTCCAACGATTCTTTGTATCCCTCAACTTCGTCGATAGCGGAGTAAACTGCTTTCTTTTCAATTTTTGCTAATATTTTCTTGTCATGGAAGGAGTGATTGTGTAGATTCGCCCTGTTGACAAAAACGTTTTGTTATTGCTAAATGAACGGATGCACTTCACAAGAATGCTACACCAAGATATAATCGAATTTAAAAAGTTTTCGAGGATTAATTCCTGGTTACAGGCTGTTCAATTTTTTTTTTTTCTAATAGAGCACGGTCATTTGTTGACCAAAAGATTAATCACCAATCACAGAGCCTTGACTTGAGGGTTACATATGATTAACAAAATTTTACGTTGATTGGTTTTTCTGCAACCGGGTATATGTATACATAAACTATTTAACCTTACCTATTAAGTACCACGTTGCCTTTAGTAACCACGAACGCCGTGCATTTGTTGTTTCTGTAATCAACGCAGCGCCATCGCCGGATCCCGGACCGCGATGTGGACGAGTGCAGATTATATATGTAACGGTTTAATATCACTTGTAAGGAACCCCGGATCGATACGGTGAATTGTAAGTTAGATGATGCTGTAAACAACATGATAATGTATTATCGTATACATAAGAACGCGCATGTGGTTTTGAACAACGTCTCCAAAAAGAAGATTAAGAGATTTAATGTACCTAAGTGGCCTGAGTAAAATAATGGCAATAAGATATTAGGAACTAATATATAAGATATAATAGAAACTAATTGAAGAAAACAGAGCATCAGAATAGTCGGTGAAATAATGTCACTCAGAAAAGTATATAAATGAAATAAATGCGGACAACATAACATACATTGCTCTGAACCCAAAGTAAGTAGCTAAAGCACTTGTGTTATGGCATTCAGAAGCAACGAAGGTACCACAAACACCCAGACCCGAGGCAATGTAGAAAATTTGGTTTTTACCGCTGCCAACTTACGTATCTACCTATGTATTGCCGTATAGTGAATAAATAAAACATACGAAGGCGACGCGGCGGTAGCGTCGTGTGCACAAGCACTTGGGGTCAATCATTACAAATTGTAGAGATTCTTACATTTCTGGTCGGTAGGTTTAGCGACGCCATCCAGTTTGTACGTATCGTCGTCATCGTCATCATGGTGTGCGCCTGACTGATCCATAAGGTCTCCAAAGTCGTTGTCGTTGTCGGGCGGTGAGCTAGATGTTTTCGGTTTCTTTCTTTTATTTGGCCTGTACAAAATTATGTGTAAAAAATTTAGCTTATTTTGCTTTATAAATTAATTATGCACTAGGGTTTGGCTGTACTCCCTGTGTGTGAGTTTTGACTTTATTACTTTATTACCTTGAATTAAAGGTACTAATTTATATCAAAGAGTTGCAACTATCTTTAACCATATACATAATAAATATAATATCCTGGGACAACTCACACATGGTCATCTGATCCCAAAGTAAGCAGAGCTTGCGTTTTGGTAACCAGACAACTGATAAACATACTTATATATTTCTAAATACAAACATATTATAGATAAATTACAACCAGACACAGAACAAATGATCATGCTCATCACACAAAGATTTGTCCTGGGTGGGAATCAAACCCACAACCTTTATAGCAATCAGGGTCACTAACCCTTAGACCAACAGGCAAGTCAAAATTATTTTAAGTAATGTATTTAGTATTAAGTATTCCAGCTTTTTTTATTTATAATCATGTACAAATTATTAAAACTTACTTAGAAGGGTCTTGCTTGAAAAATATTTTACTTGCTGAAGCTGGTAAACTGACCTAAAAGTAAATAACTATATTTTATTAAAAAACCATACACAACTTCATACATTCAGTAATATACTAACAATTGATTTAATTTCATACCTGTTCAATCCTCTCAGAAGACGGTACTGATATGCGCTTGGTACCAGACAAATGACACCTTTCACTCTCATCCAACTGTGGCATATTCACAGAACTTTTGACAGGTAGGTTGCTGGCTGTACCCTGAAAAGTTTAAAATGTATAGTGCACGATTAAACACTATATAGTGGTGTATATACAAGTAATTTTAATCATACTAAACATTATTTCAATTAAAAAAGTAAGTAAAAATGACCTAATGGATTAAAAAAAATATTCTGATTTAATGCAAAACAAGTTTTAAAATTTTACTCTTGTATTAAGATGAGGAGTAAATAAGCAATTTCTATTCTATTCTTACAATGCTCTCAAGTCCTCTTATATATAATGACTTGGCTGTTTCTGCGAAGGTTGAAAGGTAATCAGCTGGTACAACCACTTCACCTGTATATATGTATTCCAATAACAAACATAGTGTGCGATGTGTAACATTCTGAAAGACATAAAAATAAAAATATTAAGATGATATGTGTTAATTTATTACAAATAAGAAGTATTGTTTAAGTGCTTGGGACTCAATCGATCAAATCAAATCAATAGCTATTATAAGTCTAAATATAAAGTAGTTGTTTTTGTGCAATAACAAAAAAAAAAAACAGGAATTTACTTAACATAATATTAATATGAGAACCTCCTTCGTTTGAAATCAAAAAGGAGTTCTCAATGTTTATGTTTAAAGTAGGGCAAAAATAAGTGACTACTCACATTAAGAAATATAACAGGGTGCGGGCATGGTGCTGAAGTGATAAGGCTTTTGAGATAAGGACTTGACAATGCTACTAGTACTTGATGAACTTTTACAAAGTGGCCATCAGCAGCTATGGTCATGTCTACAAACTCTCCATTCTGAAAATAATCTTATTTCAATTTTCTGTGTTATATCACACTAGATATCACTCAATTGTCTTTTTAATTTACTTCCTTGAGTACCTTTATGTTATTATGGGACTTGTGTAATAAATAAACAATTGAATTTCCTGCCAACAGTAGTTTATTACAACATTCTTAAATGTAAAGTTAACTTATTTACTGGGAGACTTGGTAGACTGATAATATGTTAAATAAAATACTTATAGTTTACAATAAACCACATTAACAGCATGTTTACCATATTATAATACCTTTATTGATAATATAAATGATTACATTTTTACCTGTTGTAAAGAACTAAATCCATTGCAAATGTTGGATTTATAGGAGTCCCAGGATAGCGAGTACTGTGACTGCACCATTATAACGATTTAAACAATAACTTTAGAGCTATATTTATGGACCTTTTTCAAATAATAAACAATTAATTACTTTCTTTACTTCTCGCACATCCAAAGTACAAACAAATCTGACATTTCGTGTAAAATTATCACGATTAATCACGAATGCTGTCACTTTAGTGTTAAGTCGCAGATAAAAAATATAAATTACCACAGATGACATTAAATAGACTTAGTGGCCGTAGATGCGGCCGTGAGTTTTATACGTTTTACGAGAGTTGCCTTTTAATTTAAGTTTTGTCGTTTGAAGAAAAAAACACATTATAGAACATTTTAGTACTTTTTATTGTCTTTCAAAGTATTCACCACGTAGCTTAATATACTTTTCCATTCGCTCAAACCAGTTATTATAGCGTAGTGGCACCAGTGACCGACAAGGACCAGTAATCGAAACTTTAATTTTTTTATTCAATAAAATAAGAGTAGGAAACCGATTTCTTAATATGACGACACTGTAACATAGAAAGCACACTTTTGACTGGCTCCCATTGACATTTGAGAAATATTTACTGTTTTATTTTGAAAGTAGCGGTGTGACACCTGATTGTGGCTAGAGTACCGGTGAAAAAACAACATTTCTTACTGAAATCGTTAAGGAAGTGAGTACATTTATTTGTTAATTATGCTAAAGTATTTTAAGTTATTTGAATTTTATGAGTTTTACGGGTTTTTATAAGAACTATATGGTTGAATTTTGTTATAACGCAAGTTTAAGATTATTTTGATATTAGTAAAATGTTGGTGTCGATCACTGGTTCTCACAAACTGACTTTTCCAGTAATCGACACGTGTCGATAGTAATTTTTTGATACATTTTTTTTATTTGACAAGCGAATATAGCTCTTCTTACTTTGCTTCTCGGTAGATATTTGAAGTAAACTAATCAAAGTCGAGCTACCAGTAATCGACAAGTGACGATTATTGGGGAATAATATGTGTCGATGATTGGTTTTACAGATGGCTCTGAGAAAAAATTATACTCCCGACCAGTTAGAAAAAGCAGAAGCAGCTGTAAAAAAATGGCGAAAAGATTTTCAATCAGGTCACGTGTCCTGACGGAACTTTAACATTTCTTACCTAACAAAAAAAGTGTACAACGCCGCTAAAGTAGTTTTCACTTAAAAATTATAATTGATCAAAACAAACACAAAGAGTGCTAGTCATTTTGTCAATATCTTCTGTCTTGTATTTATACAGGGTGTTAAGAAAACCCTGTCCGACCCGAAAGGGTGTTAAAGGGTTCACAATCACAAGCCCAAATTTGGAATATTCATGATAGAAATAATAATAATGGATTTCGAAATGGCCCATTTTTGCCCCGAAATTCCCTAAATTTGAGATTAAAACAAAAACTATAAAACCAATTTCGTCGGTATTTTTGGGGGCCTTTTGTTTGGTAAATAGGTAGCATCTGTTACGACGCCGACTCTCTCTCTAGACTTTTGAGAAAAAAAAAATATTTGAGGTTATAATTTTTTTTTCTTTTTTTTCAATTTTTTTCCACATATTTGTACGGACCAACACCTTCACGGGTCGGACAGGGTTTTCTTACCACCCTGTATAATTTATACACATTATAAAGAGAAATATGGTTATTGTACAGGTAGGTACAGTGGACAATAAATGCATACTTATTAAACAGGTAATTTTATTTTAAAGACCCACTAATGGGGTGATGATTTGGCAGATACACTTTATAGATAATAGTCGATAACTGGGGCGTCGGTAACTGGTAACTGTCGATAACTGGTAACTGTCGATAATTGGGGTGTCGGTAACTGGTAGGTAACTGTCGATGACTGGGTGTCGATTACTGGAGATTCGGTGTCGAAGACTGGAGATTTGTACACTTTTTCCTATTTTTGTTTTTTTTTCTAGTCTGTGTATAGTAAATAAAAATAATTCATTCTATTCTTATCTCAAGAATATACCTTACCATACTCAATTGTTACTTTTGGTTTAAAGGTGACTAATTGACCTTTAATTTAATAAAGAAGCCCACTATCTCCTTAAAGTGTCCATCACTGGTGCCACTACACATTTATTCCACTCTAAAGTAGGGGTGTTCAAAAGGCTGACTTGAAAGCGTCGACTGCTTCTTCACCGGACTGGAAACTTTAAATACAAAGACTTTTCTTAATTTTAGGAAATGTAAAGACATCGTTAGGGGGACTGTATGGTCCATACAGTTAAAAGTAAAAATTAGAAAAAAGTAGAAATTCTTGACCATCCTCCATACAGTATGGAGGATGGTCAAGAATTTCTACTTTTTTCTGCTTCAAATACTCAATCGTTTGACGAGCGCTGTGTGAGCTTGCGTTGTCGTGGTGCAGGATGATGCGTCGCTTTGAGTTAGATTTTCGAAGTTCGGTGATGACTTGTGGTAACAAACTGTAGTATACCAGTCTGCGTTAACCGTTCTACTATCTTCAAGTGCAATAGTCGCAACATGGCCGGATTTTTCCAACGAACGTGGCCACCAACTTCTTTGAAGTGCTTCGAGAACGAACAACTTTAGTCGTTTTTGGCTCGTCTTGAAAGACCCAGACTGTAGATTGTTGTTTGGAATCAGGATCGTAGGCATAGATCCAAGATTCGTCACCACTGATGATGTCGTAGACGTGATTTGACTCTCCTCGGTTGAACCTCTGCAGAGTTTTCTTACACCATCTGACGCGGGCCGCCTTGTGATCGTCGGAAAGCAGATGCGGTATCCAACGGCAAACTAGCTTTCTAACACCAAGCACTTTATGCAAGATCTTCTGAATGGTTGTCCCTGAGATGTCTAATAGAGCCTCTATCTCTCGATACGTCACATGACGATCTTCGAGAATTAGTTGTCTCACAGCAATGATGTTATCTTCAGTGAAGGCAGATTTTGGGCGTCCTTCGCGAGATTTGTCTCTGACACTAGTATGTCCACGCTGGAATTCTAAATACCAGCGTTCGATAGTCCGCAGACATGGGACTTCATCACTGAACACAGATGTTAGCTCTCTTCTAAAGTTGTAGAAAATTATTGCACGAACATTTTCCTTAGAAAGATTCATTTTCGTACGTAACCTTAAGCTGCGTACGGATTGCGCGTTCCTGTGTACGCGTAGCTGGGAAAACTGTCCACGCGTACATTGGATACGCGTACAGCTCCTAAACGGACCGCCGCGAACCTGTACGCGAGTTCAATCGATCCAGAGCGCTCCGCGAGCCCCAGTTTCATTATTGAAAGAATAAGAACACGCGTTCTTATTCATTTTGCCGTCCAAATATAGCGTAGCCGGCCGCGTGCGTCCTCTTTGACGCGCGACGAAAAACCGACTGAACGGTGGCTCGCGCGGTACGCGTACCCCAAGAGTGAACGCGTAGCTGCAGGTATGGACTAGGCGTTCCGGATACGCGTACCCAGTATTCAGTAGTTCAGTCGGTCCAGTCGGTTTTTCGTCGCGCGTCAAAGAGGACGCACGCGGCCGGCTACGCTATATTTGGACGGCAAAATGAATGAACACGCGTGTTCTTCGAGTTTAAATAATGAAACTGGGGCTCGCGGAGCGCTCTGGATCGATTGACCTCGCGTACAGGTTGGCGGCGGTCCGTTTAGGAGCTGTACGCGTATCCAATGTACGCGTGGACAGTGTTTCCCAGCTACGCGTACACAGGAACGCACAATCCGTACGCAGCTTTACAGATTCTAATCGACGCTGTGACTAAACAAATTACAAAAGCATTAATCCTAATACTTTCAACTGTTTTAAGATTTAAAATTTAAACACATTCGAATATAGAACAGTTCCAAATTCAAAATTGCCGGGAAATATGGAAACGACAGAACTTAAAAGGCATGCCAGGTATCGCCAGCGTCCCTGCGAGTGTTTTTATATGTTAACAGTTCTGAGTATGTAAGGTTTGTAGGTTTGCGAACAGACGATTAGGGTTGAAGGAATCCCCCGCGAGTGATCCTGCGACTCATGCATCAGCCGTGTCCATCGCGTGCATTGATGTCTATACAGCTTTTCACCCCTTAAAAATAAGTTATTCTCGTGAATTCTATTCTCTCGTAATCTGAAGCGGGTCTCGGGGGATACTTTGATAAGGGTATAGGATATATAAAAGAGAAATTATAATGAAAATAAAAAAAAAATACAGACCAACTGATTTATTCAAATATAGTAATTAGAAGATAATATATATAATTGGCGCTTAAGAAGACCAACCCAACCTTCGTAAGTCTTGATTGTAGAAGTTGATAGGTACTAAGATCATTCAATATTGTCGAATAAAACGACCAATTATAATAGTAGTTTCTATGCACAAAATTACAGTCTGGCTAAAACTGATGTCCACCCACTTTTTCGGGTACATAGGCGTGATGATAATTTAATTATTTTAACTCTACTCAATAAATTTACGACGTTTGGTTTTAGGCCTGTAGTATTCGGTTTGTGTTTCACTTTCTTTTAAACTATTACATTTTTCTTCGGCGGGTTTAATTGAAGTAAATATTAATTTCGACTTGAATTTTTTAAGTATTTTCGAATCGTGCGAAGGGTGATTGTGCAGGTCCGACCTGTATATGAAGAAAAATATGTTAGTGTCATATGAATATGGGATAATATACGGTAATGGTAAATATTTTGTTCATTTCGATATACATTTAGGTACCTACCTATTTACTATTTCATCATTATCTGTATCAATAATTGCAGGGCAATGCAACTTTCGATAATCTGCGCATCGCCACCGTCGTTTGCGACCCTCACATGAATGATGATGACAACAATAAATGTGGCCATTCAACATTAACTGCAGTGAACCTCTAGTTGAAATAGTGTAATGTACTATTTTGTCTGAAAAGTAAATTGATATAATGGTTTCAGTTAAAACCAGTAATTTTGGTCAGGTTGCTTGACCTTTCAATTTGTACTATTATAGGTACAGTTTTTAAATAGACATAGAGTAGAGACAAACCTCTTTCTTCTTTACTGAGTAGGTCCTTTTTACGAACAGGTTGCGTGATTGGTTTTGCGGTTTCTAAGCCAATGTTAAAAAACTTATTTTCTTTTATTAGACCAAAGTTTGAAATTCCTAAAGCATCTGTATTACTTAGAATATCTCTTTCTTCATTGACTAGAGTATGAGAGGGTTCCAAATTCATATTGTCACTATCAATTGAGATCAAAGGAAGAGGTTGAGCTTGCAGGTTGGCAGTGGCATTATCATCAACTTCACAGAATGAATTACCATATTTGACCACAAAGTTATCAACAGTTACAATGGGGCATGTTTTGTTTTGTGTTATATTTTGTTCAACTGGTTTAAATTCCAAGTTATAATTGTTATCACTGTTTATTGTAATATGTGCTGCGAAATTATTCTCAGGTGGATCCCTTACTCTGAAAAGATTTTTTTTTTAATTTGAGTTATAATAAATGCAACTAAACAGAAACTAATTTTTAAAAGGAAGAATTTTATTTTTTTACCTCTCTATTTCATTTAGTGGTTCTAGCAGTTCATGTGGCTGTGTCTCAGGCTGTGGCTTGGATGGTTCTTCGGGCCTTAGGATTATTGACTCGAACAGTGCATCTGTTAGTGGCTCTGGCACTGCTTTTAAATGTGGCGCTGGCAGTATGTTCAATTGTGGCTTTGGAATTCCTTTGGCAACCATTTGTTTTGAATCTGGTAAAACCCCTGGTTGTGATTCAGGTACAGCCCCAAGTTGTAAATCTAGCCAATTTTCTAGTTTTGAATCTGGCAATTCCTCTTCTGGCAGATCTGTTAATATCTCTACTGGTGACACTGGCAATTCTGCTTCTGGTGAATCTGGCAATACTTCTAGTGGTAAATCTGACAATATGTCTACTTGTGAATCTGGTAATATGTCTTGCTTTGGCAATATATCTGACAATGGCCCAGTTGGTGGCTCTGGAACTGAATTTACTTGCGACTTCAACACCATATTTAGCTGTGATTTGGACTGACACTTTTGTTGTGGCCTTGGCTCTTCGGAAAATAAAACATTTTTCTGGAAATCCAAACAATCATGTTTTTAAATTTTAATAATTCAAATATTAATTGAAAAATTTAGAATTAATATTTGAATTATTATCTACATACCTTTGGTACAACAAAATTTTCAACTCCTAATATACTTAATGATTTACAGGCTTCAATGAATGTACCAATTTCTTCTTTGGATATCTTTACTTCTCCAGTATATATGTATTCCAATATGTATGCAAGTGTGTCATGGCTTATGTTCTAAGAGAAAAAAGTTTTCATATATTATTATTACAATTTTATAGAACCAAAAGTTAGCAAAAACAGAGACATAGAAATATATGCACCAACAAAAACTTAAGTTTTTAAATTATTTATAAACAAAGAAAATAATAAGAATTATTCCCCAACTGACTTACATTTAGAAACACCACTGGATGTGGGCAAGATGCAGACTGTATCATTGCCTTGAGATATGGGCTTGCAAGGGCTACTATATTTTGATGAACTTTAACCAAATGCCCTTCTGCTGCCAAAGTCATATCAACAAATTCACCATTCTGGAAATATTATAATTAAATATAATTTAATTTGGTACATACTACTACTATAAAAATATTGAAATGCTCTAAAATCAATTAAGTACTTATTCCATGTTTATTTTTGACAATTTAAGTAGAAAATCTTAAGAATAGAGCATGGGTTAAATAAAAAAATATAATAATATAATGATTCCAGGATTCAAACTAGAAACTAAAAAATTAATGAATGATATATTTAAACGTAATTTAAACGAATTGCCATTTGCTAATGGTAAACAAACCTCTTGTAATCGAGAAAATCCATTTGAAATACAATTTTTATATGAATCCCAAGTAACACAGAAAAGTGCTGCTGACATTTTTTTACTACGGTGAATTATAAATGCTTTTTAATTCAGCAATATTTAATTGAAATGCTCTTCATAATTCAACATCTATCAAATATAAACAACAACCTATGACAACAACAAATTAATGTCATTTGAAATAATGTTGTCAGAATGAAAGTCCAAATCGTACTAAATCTTTAGATTTTTTAAAAAGAGTTACAGTGCGATTTTCATAATGGATTGTTTAATCAGTAACCGCCACTAAAGCTACTCATATCCCTCATTTCATTTGGTTTTAACACTAACTTAGATTATTTATTTTCTATCTGAGTATCGGACACAATCTTTACCTCTTCTCTTCACGAAGAGTATGAATGTATCTAGTAGGTACCTTTATCTACGTGTTTAAATTAACAAGACAATGTTGTTTCAACCCAAAACCGTAGGTAATTTTATTTTAATAAAATACTCAGGTTTACTGAAGTTTGTAGTATTTTTATATATTTTTCTTCCACAGTTCTACCATTTTAGTAGATATATTGTTTACTTCTTGTCAGTTGTCATATTTTTATTAACTAACTGGTGGATGACAGGACAAACGTCTTAATAACGTCGCATTCAAGAAGTATATTTACATACAGTTTATTACATTCATTAACCGAGTGATTAAATACTTTTTGGCATTCAAGTAGTATCACTATTCTCGTTCTAATTAAGCTCATCATATACCTTTTTTATCACCGGCTATTCTCTTAGTTCAGTGATTATTTCAAAGTTTGGTGCTCTAAGTCATACCTACGGTTATTCCAATTTTAAGATAAATATTTACTAAATCCCTACTTTAAGTGTTTGATATACTTAGTTACCTAATATTTGTTATCAGTTATCATTACCACGTCAAACATTAAACTGGTTATTTCTTGTGCTAGCAGTGTTCTCATGTTTTGAGTTTACTTTTTTTAGCAAAACTTAATTATAGTCAGTATTTGACTAGTGTTCACATTTTATAAAATGTTAACTTTAAAATCAGTTACGTCTTTTAGCGATTGTTTTGCGCGACAGTTAACTATAAGTGTACCCTGTTTGAATGCTAGAAATTATAGAAGGTAATAAAGTTTTATAATTTAAAATAACTTTGTACCTATCATGTATTTTAATTATTGTTATCCTTAACGCAATGTATGGAATTAGTGATTTTATTAATTATTTTCAGATATTCTATTGAATGCTCTCAAAAGTATGATATAGCTGTTATTGGGGGTGGAATTGTTGGTGCTGCTTCAGCTAGAGAGCTTTTATTGAGGCATCCTCAGTTGAAAATAGCATTGATTGAAAAAGAAAATCGGTTTGCTCCTCATCAAAGTGGAAATAACAGTGGTGTGATTCATGCAGGTATTTATTATAAGCCTGGTTCACTTAAGGCCAAACTATGTGTCCAAGGTCTGGATTTATCATATAAATACTGTGATGAAAAAGGTATAAAATATATGAAATGTGGCAAACTGATAGTTGCCACTGAAAGGGCTGAAGTGCCTAGATTATTGGATCTATATGACCGTGGATTAAACAATGGTGTAAAAGATTTACAACTACTTGACAATAAGGAATTTCGGGAAATTGAACCTCTTTGTAAAGGTTTAAAAGCTTTGTGGTCACCACACACTGGAATTGTGAGCTGGGCAGAGGTAACTAACTCTTATGTCAATGACTTTGTAAATTGTGGTGGAACATCATACCTTAACTTTGAAGTCAAGAAATTTATTGAAGCTGAGAATGCTGAATATCCTGTGACTATATCAGATGAAAAATCTTCAAGTATTTCAGCAAAATATGTCCTCACTTGCTGTGGCTTACATTCAGATACAGTGGCTGTGTTAACAGGATGTCCAGAAGAGCCTAAAATTATTCCATTCAGAGGTGAATACCTGTATCTTGTTCCAAATAAAAGTAATTTGGCAAAAGCTAACATTTACCCTGTTCCTGATCCAAGATTCCCATTTTTGGGTGTTCATATAACCCCTAGAATAGATGGCCGTGTTATACTTGGACCAAATGCTATATTAGCATATTGCAAAGAGGGATACAAGTAAGTTTGAAGAGAATATAATTTTATAAAAGCCATAATGTTTTCCTGTTGTTGTGATTTACAACGTAATAAATACTTGTAAAAAAATACAAACATCCGAATTGAGAACCTCCTCCTTTTTTTAAAGTCGGTTAAAAACCAGTTAATAATAGGTATTATTAACTGGTAACCTAAACTTTTATTGTTCTACCTCTTTCCTTTAAACATGATGAAATTGTAATGCAATTGAAAATTCACCACCAATTAAGTAAAGTATACAATAATTAATATCTCATCTATAAGATTTAAACTGTGAATAAAATGAAGCATTATTAAGTCATAAAATGAAATTTGTTGATTTCAGCTACTACATTTTAAATAGAGTTTTTTATAATTGAGTTATTGTTTTGTTTTTCAGATACAGTGATGTTAACATGAAAGAGTTAAAGGAAATCTTTGCATTTTCTGGTTTTCGTAAACTTGCAATGAAATATGCTAGTTTTGGATTAAAAGAGATGACTAGATCAGTATTTATTCCATTGCAAGTTAAGCAAGTACAAAAGTACATTCAAGAAATTACATCTGCTGATGTTGAAAGAGGACCTGCCGGTGTCAGGGCTCAAGCAATGGGAAAAGATGGTATGTAATCTGATATAAAAGTAACTACGCCTATCATAAGAACATTATATGTGTGGCCATGTCATTTTTAGAATTCTTTACAGTTCATTCTTCTGCTATTGGGCATGCTGTACTTGTATAGGTGGTTATCAACAAACACAGTTTATAAATTTTTCTAAGCCCTGGTAGATAAGACTAAGCTGATAGACATGTGGCAAAGTTAAATAGTTGTGGGCACTGACCACTGTTATACAAGGAAATCCTTTGGTTTCTGGTACAAGCTACAACTCCTTAGAAGCTGTAACCGACTACTGCATCATTAGTCCGCGTGAGAGGCCTTTGTGCAGGGTGTTACTGTACTTAAAAAAAAAAAACATTTGTTACAAATACCACTATTTTTTCTCTAAGTTAAACAAACACTAAGTATGAGATCTTAGGGGGCTAATATTGACATAATGTGATTATCTTACAGGTAGTCTTATAGAGGACTTTGTTTTTGACTCAAAGCCTGGGTCGGGCGCGATTGGAAGCAGAGTACTACACTGTAGAAATGCACCATCACCAGGGGCTACATCATCCCTTGCTATAGCAAAAATGATAGCTGATAAAATGGAACAACAGTTCAAATTTAAACTATGTGATTAGGAAAGCATAGCATACAATGGGTTGAATACTAATTGGGGAACAAAATTTAATTTGGACTAGTTCATATACATACACACAGTACTGAGTGATTAATACTGTTTTAAAAAAACAGAATGATTCTTTATAATCACAAAGGTTATGATTGCATTCCAACTGTGAATGTGGTAGGTAGTACACCAAGCTTGTGTAAAAAATACTACTGTAGATCTGAATATTATTTATTTAGAGTTGTTATACTAATATGTAACCTTATACTTATGTTAATGTTATAAATAAATGTGAAATATATTTAAAACAATAAATAAAAGGATGTAAATAATAATATAACTTGGAACTTTAGGTGCTAAAACAAGTCACTATATAGCATTTATATTTACAATATCATGTGAACATTGTTATACATTTGATATAGATAGAGTATGTGCAGAAAGAGAACTACCTTAGGATTTAAGGGCTCTGATGTGTTTAATTATTAGTTATATTGGCAACATCATTATAGTGCAACTGTAACATAGTGATATTTAAAAAAATAAATTTATACATAATGTATTCAGATGCCAGCTTCAGGATTGTTTTATGGAACGATTTTAATGTTAGTTCCAATTTTGTCCATGAGTTCTTTTTTTGCATAGACTACCGAGTTTATTTTTGTACATAAGAATACCATATAACATGATGTTCATTAAAATACTAGACTATACCCCTTCTTTTGTTGATTACTTACCCTGCCTTTACCCTATTTGATAATGATTTTTTAATAGACTAACTTCCCTACCCCTTGAAGATATTTAAACTAATTATTCCTTTGGTATCATTCAGTTACAATACCTTTGTTTGTCAAGCATATGAAATTTATTTGAAGATCATAAGCAGTTGTCAAATGGAACAATATATTGCTGACTACCACAATGTACTCTGATAGACCAAACATCGAATACACTGAAAGGAGAAAAAAAGTAATTAATCAAGTTGTTTGATAATTTAACGTTAAATTTAAAAATATATAAAAAAAAATTATTAATTATTGTAAAATAACTTACTGTAAGGTTCGCACAGTCTATTATGTCTCAAGAAAAAGTAGGCAGCCATTGAAAATGAAGTAATATTCACAAGAAAAGCATGCCATTTTAACCTTACTGAGTGTTTCTCTCGGAATGATATGTTAGGCCTCCGTCGATATTTGGAAAGCATCATGCATGTAAACAGCATGTAGAAGATAGATGTGCCAATAAACGTTTTAAAACATACTTCATGGTAAGCTGTAAAAAGATAAAAAAAATATTAGTGTAATTCTAAAAAATCCTTCACCTATCTTTTCTTTTTATTTTGATAGTAACAACTTACGGTAGTTTTTGGATGATGTCCAGTGTGTTAATCCCAATAAGGACAAATTTTCTATGACATTTAAAAATACTGCTAATTTAACTATTATAATACAGTTTTCTTGTACAACACTTTGATAATATTTCCATCTTAAGTATATAATGTAGAATCGAATGGGAGCATGTATATAAATTGCCGTTTTCCATATTGTACTTTGCGGCTCATAGTTCCCTATAGATGCGGATATTGATGGGAAAATATTAGGAACTTTACAATGTGTGTTGTTGGCGCTCTCAAAATCTTTGTACATTGTCAATAGAACACATGTTATAAAAGCAAATAGTGGTATTGACACTGCGGAGAAACACAACCTGGAAGGTATTTTGACATAATATTTCTTATCCGAATCATTGTAAAGAGGTAAATACATTTATTACAAAGTTCATAGGGTCAAACTTGTAGCAAAATAAGTGAACTGTCAAAATAAATTGTCTGGTGACTGACATTTAAGAAATAATTTTAATGTCAGTGTCAAAAGCGTTCCAATCCTTTTCGCTTGATTACAGCATTGATGGTTAAATACATAACGATTTAAGTTATAATTAGATGTGAACTCGCACAAATCCTATGATTTGACAACAATATAAATACAAAAGATCAATGCCATTCTATTGAGGAAATTGATTTCTGAGCATTGGCATAACATTGAACCTATCCAAATGGAATTACTTGCGTGCGTGATACGGAATTTAAAACGTTCCGTTATTTTATCGATATTTTCTTAGCAACCACAAAATCATTGATTTACAATAAAGTTACAGTGTTATACCTACCTATTGTTAATATGATATCAAAAAAGTATGGAGAATATTCTAAATAAAGATATATTTAAAGATCAGGATTTGGATAAACTTTCTCCAGATTACAGACCTCTCAATGTCTTATTACGAATGCAGATAAGAAGAACTGTAGTGAGTAACCGTATCTTCAATAGCTTGTATTATAGTAACGTTTAATGTTTTATTTTATGAAATTATGTCACTTCAATTATATTTACACCATTATTTATTCCAGGCGAAAGATACCCACAGTCATGGCATACTTAAAAGCTGGTCAAGGTACCTAATTGTTGTATAATTACTTACCTAAGCATTATAGTAAATTACTTAGATAGAGATTTTGTTCCGAAATGTATAGTTAGTATTTAATAATGAATATTAAATATATAAAGTAAACAGTTAACTATTTAATAATCTGCTGCCCCTTTTCCCTTTATTTATTCTGAATTAACTCGTTGGTAACTATTTTTTTAAGGCGTTCAGTAAGAAAATCTAAAGATTGCTACAACATTAACAAAGAAATTGTAAAATTACGACATGATTTTGATGATATAAATTTAAAAAACAGAATTACTCTGAAAAGCCTTAGTAATTTAAAGTTAAAATCATCTATTTATGACAAGAACTTGATATTTGACGAATGTTTGATAACAAATGAAATCGAGGAAAATGTATTTTTACATGAATTTCCTGATGACCAAGAATTAGAAATAAA
Source organism: Autographa pulchrina (assembly GCA_905475315.1). NCBI lineage: Eukaryota > Metazoa > Arthropoda > Insecta > Lepidoptera > Noctuidae > Autographa > Autographa pulchrina. The sequence goes on from FR997768.1 coordinate 7,127,672, forward strand.
GAATGATGATGAATTTAAAGTCAAACCAAAAGTTAAACCTCTGAGACAAATTAAGACTCGTAGAGAATCTCGAAGCTATAAAAGTTCAAAGCAAGCAAACGACCGTTTATTGGATTTGAATAAAGACATTAATGAAAACAATGAAGATATTTTTAGAGTAGAGTGCTCCAATAAATTTCTGAAGAATAAGCGTATTACTGATAATGAACATACGGAGCAGCCAAGCGATAATGTTTTGGAACAACAATATGACTTTGTAGATCCTAATTTAGACGCCCCAGTAAATGATTTGCAGCAGGTATTGACAATGATGGCTTTAACTTCCAAACCATACACAGATGAAGATATTATTGTGGAAGCCGATGTTAATAAAGCTGAATCTTCTAACCACGAAGAATATTACGAAAACTTAGATAGGAATGCAGACTGTAACTCTACAAAGTCCGAGGGAATTGATAATGTTTTAAGGATAACGCCAATCAGAGTACAAATTGATGATAAAGAGACATATCTTATGAAGAAGTTTGTAAATAAATGGAAGTGTTACGTACAAAATCGGAAGAAGTATGTGTCCGAACGTAGACAAGAAACATTGAATCATTTCTTTGATAAGATTGCTAAGAAAAAAATGGATATCACTCAGTCGACGGAACCTGAAAATAAGGCTAAAGTCCAAGCAAGAGATTATAACACTTATCAGCATAGGTAAGCCAATCAATCTTCTTTTAGACAGTGAGAACAAAACAGAGTGTAATAGCAGACTCGGGCCCCTGTTCTTACGACGTCTGCTTTGTCAACCACTTAGGTAAGTAGATTACCTTATGTACCCATCTACATAATATAAGTATTTATTAATTACTTACAGATATAGAATCCAGAAACATATAATTGCTCTTCAAAAAGCGAAATTAGAAGAGCAAAACCGAGTGATAGAAGAACTAAAGTATAACAAAATAGTTGAAGCTTCGCGACATTCTGTCGATGCTATGAAGGAAGAAGTTCGTAAAGCATATTACGAACTCGATCGACAGTTAAAGCCTAAAATAAAATGTTTGACCAATGAGTTAAAGATCACCGATATTGAAGGTATAGATTACAGATATTTGACAAATATAGATAGATATTGTTCTATCAACTCATCTACCCAATATTGATTTCAGAGCCATCGCTGGTGCTACACTGTTTAAAAGTTCCGCAGTTTTTACAAAGAATGGAAAAACGAGCACGAGAAAGAGAAGAAAAACATTCTATGATTCGTGAGCGAAGACGGCAGATGGAAGAAGAACGCATCAGATTAAAGCAACAAGTGAGTTGGTAGTTTATGGCAAATTGAAAATTAGATATAGGTAGGTACCTAAATTACTAAAAGGGAATATGTTCAAAATGTACATTTCAGGCGGAATTGGCAAAAGCAGAAATGGACAAAGAAGAAAAGATGCAAAGAATTCAGGAATTACGAGATAAGAGGAAAAAGGAGCGAATGGAGAATATAAGAAAGAAGCAATGGGCGTCAAGGCTCAGAGCGCTCATAGTTATGGCAGATTTGCATTACGAGAAAAGTTTGAAAGCAAAATATGGTATAAGACCGTTCCGAATATTAATAGAAATGAAACGGGATAATATTGAAAAGGCAAAAGCACACTATCTTTTTCAACTTAAAAATAATACGTTTTTACATTGGATGTGGCATACCGAGGATATGTGGATCGAAAGGAACTACAAAGCAGAAAACTTATACCGGAGGAAATTATTAAAAAAAGGACTAGAGGCCTTTAGAAGGGTAAGTAAAATTGGAATACTGTTCAGGCGTTTTTTGGTATGTGGAGATGAAAGATACTTTATGTTGTGTGTACTCTTCCAGAATCACCATGTATTGGTCTTAAAGAAACAAGTAGCAGACGATTATTGTGATCTATATATTACTCAGATGGCATTCAAAATGTTTCGTGAAGGTATTAATGCTATAAAAAAAGAAAACGAAATTAAGTGGCAGAAAGCTATTTTATATTACAATAGGTAAGTACCTACCATTTTTGTCTTTCTAAGGACGCATGACATCTGCTGTGTTAATTGACCCAAGCCCATTATAATTCCTAGTTACCCCGCAGTTGTTTGATTGACCTATGAATTGATCAGCATTCGTCTGCTAGCCAGAGATTTTAAGATAGTTTAGTTCGAAGAGGCAACCCTCTCAACCAAGTACCTAATTAACCACATGTACCTATATTTGACTGTTATTTTTAGAAACTGTGCTCTATTTTTGATTACATTTTCTTTCATTTCTTCATTTCAGCAACCTCATTTTTAAAGCTTTTACATGTTGGAGAACACTACCAGCTATAAATGCTTTACAAAGAGAACAAGAAGCTAGAAAAGCAAGATGGCGCGAAAAAGTACTACAAGTTGTACCTGATTATACACCACCTGATGATTAGCTAATAATTGTATTTAAGACATTTACATTTTTTTAAGTAATTATACACGTTTAAAGAAGGTCTCACTCGTACATTTGAACGAAGTAAAAGAGATATTTGTTGAAGTAAATAAATATGTATGCATGGTACTGCGCCTGCTTTAGATTCAATAGCAATATTGAGATAAGTGCCTTGCATTTTTGTAGCTAAATAGAGCAGATTGATTAAATTTCGCCTGGTTAGATTTAATAATAAAGATACATACAAAACGATCCATCATATAAATCTGTAATTTATGAGCACTATAAATGAAACTGTTATACGATTTTGAATTAGAATTTGACATTTTGTATTTTTACCAATAATACGGATTGAAAGTTCCTAAAACTAGAAAGATTTAATGCAATTTTTTGTTAAAAAATAAAATAATTAAGAACTTAAAATGTGTAAGTACCTAACTTTATATTTTATGTGACTGGTCATGTAGCTTGACGCGGCTCCAAAATGATGTATTCGACCATATTATGTGCCTAGAGTTATAAAAAAATAGGTTTTCAAATTGATGACAAATTGAAAACTACACGTTAATGGTAACACTATGGTGACCTTCACAACTCCTTTTGTCATAGCAGTAAGCTTCACCTGCGTGCCACCCTATATTTGATACTATTCGCAACCGCGAATAAAAAACCCGCTAAGGTCCCATAACTTGTATGTCTTTCTCCACAAATGAGGGTCAAGCACCTGAATGATGGAAATTGATAGATAGACATAGACCCGATGCGAAACAAGCGATCCTAACGGATTTTTGTTTCTTAATCAGTGGTACACTTAGTAGGTACATAATCTTATACGTAGGTATATAACCTGTGTTGAGGTTGTCTTGTAATTATAAGTAAGTAAGCATACCTATACATTAAGTGAATTTTCTATGATGTTCATTTAACAAGTGTGAAATAAAATACCGTTAAATATTTATTGTATTTGTATTTAATTCTTAAAATTGAATAACTTGAATGTATAACATCAAAGGTACTTTGTGAATAGTCCATGAATATGTACATTTTAGTGGGTATTAAATAAGTACTAACCTACCTATCTACCTAACAAGGTTTGACCCCAAAACCTTATGTGCCAAAAGCACTGAAAATACGTTTATTGCGTTGAAATCGTTTACGCCTTCCTCTAGATGTTTCTACTTTCCAACCATTTATTTAACTTTTGAAAGAAGCTCTGAAGATTTTTTTTAATGATTAGATTTCTGAAGATTATTCATCACCATTATATACGAAAAAAGTCAATACTTCACTTTTTAGCTCCCAAACCGATCGATCGATTTAACGAACACTATTCAAGTTGATTTTCCCGTTTTTAATTTTGTCTTCAGAAAACCAGTTATTGACTGCTTCACCAGACTTGGCAAAACCAGGACCTTCAGCCAGAGTAACTGGGAGGGCGCGAGAGGGCTGGTTCTAAGTTTTTATTATTTAGGAACACATTTTTATGGCTAGTTTGGCGGGGCGGATCTAGGCCTAAGAGGTAAGTGTTCGAGCTGTCAAAAGCTAAATGGTTGGAACTTGGATTCTTGGAACGATTGTAATTTGAGTCAAACTGTAGTTATAAAATTATTAACATTATAGAGATCCATGGTGCCGGGAAAGTAAATAACTGCAGTGCAATATGAATCTTATAAGTTATTAGGTAATCCATTCTTTATGTATTACACAATTATTTTTAGTGACTAATTTACTACTGTATAATTTATGTGTAAGTATATCAGTGGATTCGTAGTCTAGCAAGGTCCTATTTGAGTCGGTGCCTTTCGCCTTTCAAGACATGCTACCTACCCTAAGTTTCTAGCTTTCCTTTTGTTTTTGTGGTAGGTAACAAAATAAAATACTAAGTTCTTGTAGAATAATAGACGTTTTAAACGAATTGGGTGCCTCTATTTATACTTCCGTAATATCATTAATAATATACTTTATGAGTCTTACGTAGGCAAAATCGGTTTCTAATATGAAAACGTGAAGGCAATTTTTTTAATCTGGATATTTTTTGCGGTTTTTCATGTGAAGCTATGTTATAACTATTGTTGACACCCGGTATGTGGTATACTTTAAAATGTATGCATTATACAGGGTCAACCCTGTCCGACCCGAAAGAGTGATACAGGGTTCACAATTACATGCCCAAATAATATATCTTTGGAAAATTCATGATAGAAAAAATAATAAAGAATTTTGAGAAAAACATTTTTTGCCCCAAAATTCCCTAAATTTGAGATTAAAACCAAAAACTACAACACCAGTTTCGTCGGTATTTTTGGGGGCTTTCTGTTTGGTAATTAGGTAGCATCTGTGACGACGCCGACACTCTATCGAATTTTGAGAAAATATTTTTTTTTTGGGTATTTTTTTTTACATTCTTTTTGCACATTTTCTTAATCAGATATCGATACCTAACAACACCTTCACGGATAGGACAGGGTTTTCTTAACACCCTGTATATTGCAAAATGACAATGTTTATATTGGTAATCTTCCTATAAATATACATTTAGCAAACACGCAACAAATATACGTATATTTCATATCAGTATATGGTGCAAATTTCATAAAAGCGCACGTTTTCATAAACAACACATTTTAACAATAAACCGTGATTATTTTATATGTAACGCTAAGCGAAATAATATTATAATAATGACGCGATTATTATGCATTTAACGCTCTACAAACAAAAGCAAATAAATAATCTCTATCGTTAATAATTCCCTAAATGGCAATTCATTCTTAAATAAAATAGAACATATTGCATTAAAGTACATTGTACCAAAGCCTTTCAAATATTTATACTCGAGATTCGATTGTTTCCTTCAAACATTTAGTACATTAACCAATTTTCTCCATTGTGGTTCTGCAAAAAGAGGAAAAATATTTTAGTTTTCAGTTACACAGGTACAAAGTTAAAATAATTATCGTAATGCGTTCTAGCATGCTACATAGGTCTGATGTTAGTATGAAAGGACCTGGGCATGGAGTATCTTTATCAATGTTAAAAAAACCTATAAGAAAAGAAATATAATATAATTCCTACCTTTTACCTTAGTAATTACCTACTGTTTTTATTCACAAAAATATTAATTAAGGAAAATAATAGTTTGACCAAAAATCAAAGAAACCATGCTAGAATGCAACATGAATAAAATGTTGTACTTACCGCTATATTTTGGTATGTATACAAGGAGTTGTCGAATTAATACTAATGTGATGACAAGTAAATATCCCAATCCATAGACACAACAGACAAAGCATATTGCCAAGCTGAAATTATTAGAACATTTTTAAAATATTTAAATTAAGATTTTTATTTAATTATCTATTTTATTAGAAGTCAAATAGATAACAACCATAATAATCTGAGATACCTATACATTTTTTGTTATCATTATTCCGGAACAAGAAAAATCAGTTTTTAAAGATAAGATAAGAATGATTAAAACCAAGTTTGAATCATCAAATAAATGGATTAGTCAGACTAATATACCATAACTTGTTGTAGGTACTTGTAGTTGCCGCACTTCAAAGCTCATGTTAAAATTATGCTATGCAAAAATTATTAACTTCTCTATAAAACACAAGATTAAAAACTTACTTGAATTCATAATACACATCGTCACAATCTTGTGGCATGAGGATAACTCCATAAAATATAAAAGGTTGACAAACTGTTGTCAAACCCAAATTGGTTCCAAAGAAAAGTGTTGCAAAAGCAAATACTTGGCCAGCAAGAAAATAAATATAGTTTGGTCTCAGAACACAGCAGTCCCACCTGGAAAAAAATAATGAGTAAGTTAAAATTAATGATCAGATGCTCAAAAGCATCTCAAACTTGTCCATGTCTGTGTATGTAATAATAAGAGATATAGACTTTTAAACCTTAAGTGCATAGTGCTTTATCGTTAAAATTTATACAGAGGTAAATTTATTAAGTTACTGTATTTCATATTATAATATCTAGATGCTAGTTTAATACTCACCAAATAGAATGGAAAAACCTTTCATTGACTTCAATTTGACATATTTGACAGTAATGTGAATCTGATGTTAATACTGGGCTGAAATAAAATATAAAATTTATGTTATTTCCTTGCTTTGCTTGGGGGATAAACATTTGTTTGGCTATAGATCTGTTCTGATCTGTTAATTAAAACACATACCTGTATTCCTTTCCCTTAGAACTTCCAGTGGCAAGTTCAAAATCAGCAACTGCCTTCATTTTGTAGAAGAAATAACAAGTACATGATAATAACAGAAGGAAGATAAAGTTCTCCAGTTGAGTTATTTCAAAGAATCCAAGCACACCACCTTCAAACACCAGAAACATGCTAATGCCTGATGACATAGTCCATGAAAAGAAGAATGAGGACCTGAAATTAAAAAGTTAATTTAATTAGTTTTCACCTATGAGTCATCAAGGTGTTGTCGAAAGGCTTCGTATGGGGGCCTAATGAGAAATAAATGAAAACACACAATCACCTGGAACACAATCCCTACATAGAGTAAAAAACTTAAATATTCACCTGTTTTTCTGCCGCGGTCTTGAATGGACATACAATGCACCCATTCCAATTATCACCATAATTATTATAGTGACTGGGCGGGATATCGTGGCTATTAGCAATAGTCCTGGTAAAATGAGATAAGGCAATATAGCATCCATATCAACCTTTTTACCGCTTAATCTACCTGAACCATACGGTAGAATATCTTGAATAGTCAATGTTGTGTTCACCATTGTAAGGATTTCTTCGGCTTTCTTTTGGCAACAAGCTGGAAAATACTGGAGTTTAAAACAACACTTATTTTCTGAGTAATCACTGTTGTCCCTACATTTGTTGTTGTTGTTATTTTTTGTCAACTTTTTATATTATGTATTGCTTGTGAAATCACTTACGAAAATACATTTGACATTTCATTTCACAAAGCGAAAGCACGGCGAAATAGGGAAGGTACGTATTTACGCGACCAGGTTTTTACACCAGGTATTTGCTTCCAAGTACGTACACCAGGTACCGACCCCGAAATACTTGCAAGACTTCAAAGTATTTTATACGGCTACTCGGACTCGCTCCGGTCGGGGCTCGACGCTCGCCCGAGTCCACCCGAGTCTCGCTGGACGCTGATTCGTGACGTGGCGTGGCCGCGCGTCGGTCCACTTCGGCCGCGTTCGGGCCTAGCTAGAGAGAGCGGCGCACACTCGTTGCGTTTGCAATATTAATACCTACATCGTTCTCGATTATAAAAGTATGAGCGAGAACGATGATTCATCTTTGTTGGAAAGCCACTGTAAAGATGACTTGCTTGGAAAGTTAACTTTAAATATTTTATTTTATTTTATTTTATTTTATTTTATTTTATTTTATTTTATTTTATTTTATTTTATTTTATTTTATTTTATTTTATTTTATTTTATTTTATTTTATTTTATTTTATTTTATTTTATTTTATTTTATTTTATTTTATTTTATTTTATTTTATTTTATTTTATTTTATTTTATTTTATTTTATTTTATTTTATTTTATTTTATTTTATTTTATTTTATTTTATTTTATTTTATTTTATTTTATTTTATTTTATTTTATTTTATTTTGTTTTATTTTATTTGGGAACCACACAATACCAATTTTAACAATAAAATATAAGAAAAACATTTTCTAAGGAAGTTTCCTCAAATTAAGGAACAAAGGAAACAGGAAGTAAGGAACAAATTTCCAATTTGATTTTTATTTTTAACCTTGAATTTCGTATGCAAGTCTATTAAATACTTTACTGGTTTGTCTTTGCAAGTATTTATTTGTAAACGCGATTGTGCTCCTTATTCATAGTAAGTCACGGTTCAATTTCCTATGCAAGTATTTTTTCTTCCAAGTTTCCAACAGGGCTTGGATTAAATAAAAGTAAAAACTTCCGTCTTTATGAAGGTATTTATTTGTAAACGCGATTGTGCTCCTTATTCATAGGAAGTCACGGTTCAATTTCCTATGCAAGTATTTTTTCTTCCAAGTTTCCAACAGGGCTTGGATTAATAATAAAAGTAAAAACCTCCGTCTTTATGAAGGTATTTATTTGTAAACGCGATTGTGCTCCTTATTCATAGGAAGTCACGGTTCAATTTCCTATGCAAGTATTTTTTCTTCCAAGTTTTCAACAGGGCTCGGATTAAAAAAAAGTAAAAACTTCCGTCTTTATGAAGGTATTTATTTGTAAACGCGATTCTGCTCCTTATTCATAGGAAGTCACGGTTCAATTTCCTATGCAGATAGAAAATACTTGAAAGTATTCTGAACCCTGGTTTTAGACCCTGGTTTCTTATGATAGACTTACTTGAAAGCCCTGGTACTCGATTTTGCAAGTATGACCCATGACTACGGCGAAAGCAAAGCAATTTAGACATTATTGTCTTGTTTGTATCTGTCAGTGTCACTGTAATTTCTAACTTTAGAATTTGTTCATGGATATAAGTCTTTTTGCCAACGAACTCGGTAATAAAAATCAACCGTAGAAATTGTTTTGTATTCCCTATCCTTTCAACGCTTTAAGCCTTCTTACTGAGAATTAAGAAGAATAATAATTAAAAGAGGATAAAGATGTAAAATCAGATTAAACTCTGTGCCAATTCCTATTTTTCTTATACGGAGATTGACAAATTAATGAGACATTAATATGGCAATGTAACCTACTTATTTACTTTTCTCTATGAATGTAACTTTCTGCAAGAAGCAGATAGTTACCCAGCCAACATGAGTAATATCACGTAATATGGATCAATGTGCTTGTAAGCAACTAGAGTTCTTAGAAATTAAAAAAAGGACAACATGAGGGTACTCAAACATTGTATTATGATGTTGTTAGGTGATGAAGCCTCCACCAACATAATCTAATCCATTTAGTTAGGTGATGAGGGAAAAAGATATAAGAACCTATCTACTTCAATATGATAACTGTTTTTTTTAAGTTATTCATACAATAATAGTGTCAATCTTCTTATCAGTAAATAATCTTTACCCGTTATCATAAAGCAATTAGCTTCTCGTTATTGTTTGATCACATTCAAGTATATATTAATGCATTTGTATAGTCTCATCGAGTCTCATGTCCCTGGTAGTCGGCAGGGGTCGTGGTTTCCGACACATGCGCTATGTCAGTCAACAACAGATTGCGCGCGCACGCGTAACTAACGCTGTGTTTTTTACTTTATCCGCCGGCAACGACATACCAACCGGCAGTATCAGGCAGTATTGATCGGGTGTTTGCCACGAAAAGGCGTCTCGAAAATGCGTCACGATTATATTATGCGCGCTTAACCTGTGTTCGAATATAAAATATTAACCTGATATACTAAAAACGCTCAAAATGGAGAAGTGAGGAAAGGTGTTTAGAGTGATAGCTCTACGAAACTGACGAAATGTCCAAGGTAAGTGTTATCAACCATAGGCCATTGTTGAAACACGGATTGTGGATTTGCGGGTAGGGTAGGTAGTTGCAAAAATCATTGCCAAGGACGGACTCATTACATTTACAAATATTAAGTATATTGGAGATACGAGTATTCTGTTCCGTTGACCGTGATTAAATTCGGTACAGACGTGCGCAATCGAATCTATGGAAAAAAACAATTATAATCAAGGTTCTTAATGTTCGTATTATTATTTCTAATCCGTTAATGAACCTCCTTTATAGAGTTAGATTTAAACATAAAATATTATTATTTAAACTACATTTTCCTGACCTAGATAACCAGAGGTTTCCATTTTGCTATTTGTCCCGAAGAAATTGTTTAACCGCAGTGCTCTGTTGGCCCATACTCATCATATGTTTATGTAGCTATACTGCTATTGTTAAGCCCACTTTATACAAATTGAGACTATCTAACATCTTTTTCCTATAACTGTTCATTTATGTAAAACAAATTTAAGGAACATTCAATCTCGTATCTAGTACGAGTATTATTCGCTCGCCATAGTGTAAATCAATGAATCGATCGTGTTCCATTCACATATTGTTTTGAGGTATCGATCTACCTACCATTTATTCACAACCCTTACAGTTAGATAATTTGTAGTCTCCCTGTCATTTATAACGGCAGGAATAATTTTGAATTCCTCTTTATCAGTGTTAGAATAATATGTCTTGAATGGTGTTGCAATTAAAGAAAGGTACCTAATTTACGCTCATAAATATACACACATGTATTTAATTTAATATTTTTCTAGACTTTTATTTAAATTTTAACCCTTTAACTGCAAAATATTTATAAACTGTCAGGTTCCACTAACCCTGTCTTCCTTTTACCTACCTCTTTTCCATTAATACATAATGTTGTAAAATGTACGTCTTAAATGCATTTTACCTTAAAGTTAAATCATCTCTCAAAATAAAAATTATATCTCTTCGTCTGTATAATGTCCTGTCGCGACTTGGCAGCCGGTTTTTTCAGAGCCTGTTTGTTCGCCATCCAGCCAGCTTGTATTAAGTATCCGTTTTGTCTGCGGTTCTGCTCCAGTTACATGTCGATAGCAATAAAATGTAGACAAGCAGAAACCAAGCATTAGTGTTTAACATATCAGAGACGGTGACATCTTTCTAACATTCTAACTATTCACATCACCGCAATTAGTAATGACTAACTGAAGTATAGTTATTACAATAAATTGTAAATACCAACTGCGTACTGCGCTCCTTTTTATTGCTCCATGAGATCATATCTGGCGTTGTTATTCATTTTAACCGACAAACATCTTAATTAAATTCAATTGCTTGCAAATTGAAGTAATCAATTTAGGGTACCTACCTTTTTATCTCATTCAGCATTTATGCGGAGTCTTCTAAGCTCATAATTTCATTTAAGAGTAACGCAAACACGTTGGTAACCATAATATTACTGTTGATGGTTACGTCATGCACAGCAAAAAGTTAAACACAGGTCGTTGACAGCGTCAGAAAAGCCAATGAGCACATTAAAACATGTTCATCTTCAGATCTACCCTTTTAAAAAGGTTTTAAAATCTAGAATTTTGATAATCGATTGTTTCATCGAAATCGGAGTTAGTTACGTAGTTTTCCGGTTTAATAAAATCCACGTAATGATAAAATACGTAGATATTGCGCACTTTTTATTGCTCGACTCGGTTAACTTCCTAATAGGAAATAAAAAAAATGTGGTGGCAGTCGAACATTTGGTTAATTACACATTGATTGCTATTAAATACAATCCAAACATTACACACAATTAAAGTCCGCTAGCTTCGTGGAAAGCCATCGCAGCTGAAGTTTTCAACTGTAAACTGATTTCCATTACACTACAAATATCTACCGACTGATTAGCTGTACTCACGAATAGCTTTCGGGTACGACCAATCAATAAATCTTAATATTGTGGGTATTTATTGCTGGTTTTTTAACAATTGAATGCGCATGCTATCAAAAAACCTTGGATAAATATGTATGGATACAAGAACCAGACTAGGTGTAAACCGGTAGAATATTATTATTTTAGAAGTATCGTATGGCATCGTGTCGGATCGGTAAGTATGGATTGCACGTTTCAGCAGTTGCGTTGCGATGTTGGCAATCGTCAATAATTTATTAACGTTTTTACCTACTTTGCTAACAGTGATACGAGGGAAAGTGTAGCGCTGCCGTGTTAACGTCTATTGCACTTTCGTATTTGGAAATAAAATAATACTTTCTTCAGGCTATCGGGACCCCAAAATATAATTATTGTGGTTTCGCATGCAGAAAATTTAAAATTTCTACCTCCACCTATGTATGGTATGGGATAATGGGACCAAGACACAGTATACATACATTCAAACAAACATTGTTTTACAGTCACGAGCGATAGTCAAAGTCTGAAAATATTTTAGGGAGTCCTGAAAATGTGACCTGAAAGTTGTGGTCAAATGTTTGTGTTAATAAAATTATTCTACTCATGCACATATTTTTTCCGAATGTAGTAATTATTTTGCACCACATGCCTATTCGTGTTATAAAATAATTTAATTTGGTGTCATGATCTCAATTTAGTCTTCAATTACAGTCGTGATCGGGAATAACGTTTCCTTATGCCGCGAATATTGCATTTAATCGTGTTTTAGATCGCTTTACAACACACAGTCCTTGACGAAGCGCTACTGACCTTTTCTTTATTTTTTTTTAATGGTGGTGGCAAAAAGTTTACACTGCGGGCGGAAATTCCTACATGGATTGTAATCAATGCTAGCAGTTTAAAACTAAAGTGATTATTTAAATCAAGTAGTATGGACTTTACGGTTCGATTTAAATCAATTCTTTGGATCATAATATATAATGTATAGCGTTGTTTGCGTACACCAAGCTAAATGTAACGTTTTGTTTGAACGAAATATTTGCATTACACACAAAAAGAATAATGAATGTTTGCTCTTTAAAATCGTAGATGCTACTGTTTCATATCGCGCATAAACTTCATTTAAATAGTTTAAAACGTTTCTTTAGTTCTAAATTTATTTATTTGCGACTTGAAGGTTACTATTTAAGTATTTAAAATGTCTGAGTGTTTTACAACAAGGTGTTCATATATAATGAGAATTCGTGACTTGCCACGAAGTTAAGCCGGAGGCACCGATGTGTTTGCCTTGTGTTTATGGAAAATAAGCGTTCGCGACCAATGTGTTGTGCGAAAAGATGTTCGAGGGAATGTTTTACAAAATAAAATACAAGAAATATTACTTGTGAAATATTGGACATGTATGAAATACCTCCTTACAGCTACCTCACTGGTTCTAGTATTTCACAGCAATAATTATTTTTTCCAAAGGTCTTAATTAGTCCTATGATATCTTTTCATCATTTGTTTACTGCCAAAATTATTAGAGATATACACCTATTAATAAAATATTTTTTACGCAAGGCGGAAAAATAATTAAGCTTAAACAATGTTCAATTTAAATTTCGATGTGAAGGAAGTAATAACAACTGTTCCTGGATTTATAAAATTAATATACAGTTCAAGGTAGCCCGAGAAATCCAGTGTTAAACATTAATATGTCTTCTATTAGACTGCTGTCTGCTGCAATGAACGTAATATAATCTTAAAGCAGTCGACCTCCTTACATACTTGCTGACTGGCTTTTTTATACACTTTTAAAACAATTCCAAAAACAAAAGACAGTAATCGATTACTTTTTGCAGATGATGGATCTTGTTGGTACGAAGTCTAGAGAAATAAAATGGAAATTGGATATGTACATACTTTTTGTTGTATTATTTACGCTTCTTATCCGGAGCTAAGAGTTTTAGCCTTATTTATTCAAGCCCCAGACTCCCTTGCCATTTTTTGCCCAGTCATAAACCCGTTAGACAGGCTTCGATGCTCGCTGTTCGATATTATTAGCAAACATCAGGATCTTGCTAGTCTCTTACGAAACTCACTAGTAAACGACTTGTAGCTCAATTATGGATGGCACAAGAGGAAAATTGAGAAATCCTCTTTGGTATCACGGTACGTCGCCCTATCAGTATGTAGCCCTCATCAAAATGTGCTTCTGTAACATATTCCCCGTGTTGCCCCACCACTTGTTTTCAAGAGCACTTAAAGGACAAGAACAAAGGCTTTTGAGTACTTCCTTAGTGAAGTGTCATTGATATGAAAGGAAAAGAAGGTGAATTTTTGCAGAATATTTTGTACCATGACAGAATTATTCGCCTACTAATATTCTGAAAATGCTGGTTCAGGGATCAATTTGCAATTTTTTAACAGTTCGTCTCACTAATTATGTAATTAAGTTTCTTCAAATCAAAAGCCAAAAGTTGAAAAGTTCAATCGTAATTCGCCGCTATTATTATAGACACGATAGATCCACACGAATCAAAAATATTTTTATAAAAGTTTCACTTTAGTACTGGTTTTCAGGTTTCTAAAACTGTGATGCTTGTATTTTAGAATTTACTAACATTATATTGTACGTCATCTAACAGATTAACTTTTAAATACTAAAAGATAAGCTTCAATTACTCAATCTGTTGTTGTAATTCTACATAATAAACAAGTAAATTATAAACATAAGTAAATTAATTCGAGGAACAAGAGATTTTTCAAATAATTCATTTTTTGCTCCCATACTTATGTATCATGTAGTTAACCGAAGGTGTTAATCACTTTTATTAATCATGATATAAATACACGGTATACATGGTACGATTCAATGACAAGAAATGATGGTCAAGGATTGTTTCCATATGAGGAAAAAAAACTGGTTTCATAGCGAGAACACGTCTACATGAAGCCGATCATAAGATTAATATTACTTACCCCATACATTACTCTATAAGAAGTTTATAGTGTAAAATTGATATAGCCTCTATTTCCACGACATCGACCGGTACTAATAGATTGGTATCGATAACCTTTTATAATGTCACTAGACTAACCCAGTGCCCAAAACTAGGTAAATGTAAATACTTTAAGACCTCATTTTCTTGACGTTAACAATTGATTAACATACCACCGAACAGCTGTGGAATTTAACTTGTACATAATAAGTGCAGATGGGTGACAAATTAAAATGCAATAGGTAATTTCCTTTTGGACGTGTACAGAATTTAAAATACAAGCTTCAATGTCAATGGAGGATACAGGGGAAAGTCAGGTTTTTTCAATGTAGTACATATGAAGTAGCAGTTTTGTATCAACCGTGGCTGGGTCTTGTATTACATAAAATTGGTTACCTAAATAAGTACATACCCTGCTCTCATTGAATCCGCAGAAAACCTGCCAAGTGTCTAGAAAAATCGAGTTGATGTTGCTGAGATTCACACTGGCTGGTACCAAAATTTCAACCAAGGAGGTTACATACCTCCCTTAAAGGTCAGCAAGGTCGGCTACAGCTCCTCCGGTATTAAGGTTCTATGGCCTCTTATAACCGCCAACAATTAGGTGACAAACATAGGATGTTTACTTATAACTTATAAACACCGGTAAATAATTGTAAGTTAAGTACAGAACAAAGCAAGTCAGCAACGTTAATCGATATTCTTCACATTAAGGCAGCAGACATTTAAATTCTGATGTCATAGTTTCGTAGTACGATATTTCTTAGATTCCTGATGCCTAACCATTAGGTACCCAGACTTGTTTATTGATCAAGATGCTGATTTAAAAATGAGATACATTCGATGTTAATCTCGCCGTACAAGGTCTGTTCCGATGGAATATTCCGATATTTAATTATTAAGAATAAGCATGCTATTCTTTAAACATGGAAGTAAATAATATCTAATTTTATGTAACATTGAATAATGATGACTAGCGTTTAACATGGTTGTAATGTTTGACAAGTGGAAACCGGACAGTGGCATAGATGGAATATAGATGTAATAACTTTCTATTTCCTCTCCAATTATCACTTACTGGGTGCAGACTGCAATCTTTAACGAACTTTTTTTATTTCCACGATATTTTAGCTTACCAATACTTCCCTGCTTCTGATTAAGCAGATTTTTTGTATATACGTTTAGTTTGGATGACAATGCACTTATAAAAAGCGTGTTTGTAAACTATTTTTATGTTTACTAATTTGGACGTATCATTTCATGCAGTTACATATAGTCTATATTGGCGTAGCTTCATAATATAGGAAGACAAAGAGTGCGCAATGCGATCCGCTTCCGCAGTTTAAAAATGAGCTGCAAAGTTTTATACTTTGCATTCACCTAAAGACAAAGGGTTAAGTGGAAACATTTCAATTAAAACTTGAGCTGCAGTTTGCTATCAAAGAACTGATTTGTAAACTTTCTGTATAAAAGATCTTGAATTCACTGCTAGCATTAAGTCAAGAGAAACTAATCGTAATGACACTTATATTCATCATAAACCAGTGCTACAAATATGTTATTACTATTAGTAATACATTAGTATCATAATTATTCTTGGGAGATTACCAGCATCTGTAGCGAATAAGAATAATGTTTTCATCGAACGCACAAATTAATGTAGCATAAAGTTTACACCACGAAGGTCTGTATTATAAGGTGTCTGCTGTTAGGTAGGTAATCAGTGTGTTTTAATGAACAAAAAAACAATAAAAATCAAGAAACAGATCGAAACAGGTCACGTATCAAGGTTTATTAGCGAATGGTGCTTAAATAGTTCTCATGTGGTAACTATTTTAAGACAATGATGTTAACTGATATTATTTCCACATTTGCCTGCATTCAATTATTATTTTGTGTACAATAGGTACCTATAAGTTTAATTACTTGAGTTGTTCGGTATGCGAGTTATTGACCTTTTAATGCTGTGCATGTCAGACATAAGCAATAAAAGAGCAAACAGAAATAATTATGGTAGAATGAGATTTTGATCGTTATCGTAGGCAGGTAATATCGGTCTGACATAAATAAATACGATTTTAATCAATATGTGGACTAGTACAAATACAAGAAGAACGTGAACTAGGTAGAGATATGTTTTGTATACCGAGAACATATCATTGTTTGTCTTTTGTTTTGTCTTAGTACATACAAGCATTTTTCGCACGATCTTAAATTCTGAATACCAACCTGCTGCCATCTAACGGGTGAAAAAGACTTTTTGCGGTTCATACACTAATTGTGTGTTCTCACGAAGATGCTCATGAATTAGTAGGTTGTTAAGTTTCTAATTTTATTTTTACCTGCATTCATTATAATGCCGACATGTAGGCAAACGGATACTTCTTTTGTTAATGGGCCATTGTAATTAGCAGGAATGTGTACCTACAGGTTATTATTTACTTCTACAGCAATTAATTAAACTACTATGAATAACATATAAAATAATTAGTATTGTTAGTTTTAGTAGGAAGGCAGATGACAGGGATGTAAAATACTGAAATAGTATCTATTTTTTTGAAATCAACTTTAACCAAACTAAAACTATTACTTCCTACCAACCTGCATAGTTGGTAGGTAGATACATAATGCATGAACAAAATAAGCCAGGAAGATAAACAAAAATACAATACCGAACATGTGTCTTTTATTGTTTGTTTTTATTCTGACGACCTAAATGTTTTGAGATTAATCTAACAGGTCACCTTTGGCATATTAACATAAATGTTGTTTAATAAGATAATCATGCAAAATATCCACTCATTATGTTGTCGGTCAGAATCGTTTATTGAAATAAAGATAATTAAATCATCAATTTAAATGATAACCTTAATCTTTTCATCTAAAATATTTTGAATGGCATTTAGATAATCGATTGTGATTATTTTGAAATTCGAATTATGCAGGTTGTTGCTACTCCACAAACACATGTTTTTTTATTGTTTTGTCATAGGTACCTGGATTTTTTTACTTGACTGTATGGCAAAAATTATAGATATTAAATTTCTAACCATCATGTGTCACAAATAAAATATTTCTATTTTAAATTAAAATTTAAATTATTTTAGCACGATCTCGAATATATCAGCTTTGGATTATAAAACCCCGAATTAAAATCAATCCATTTGTTTAAGAGCTACGACGACGTTGAAAAATAAAAACAAATACATGTTGGTATGTACAAAGTGCAAATATATTAAATACTAGGCTTTAATCAGTCTTGCGTAGCAGCGTATAGGTGCATGTATCTGATATAATTCAGTGTTATATCTCTAAGTTATTGCCTATCGGCCATGTAATCATAATTAACCGCAAGAAGTATTATATTGTTATCCGCCATGACACGTAAATTATTGAATAGAATATAAAAACATTCACGTTTTTATAACGTATTGCGTTGTCTAGATTATTAATATTTTGTATTTTTATTACATTGAGAAAGTGTTTGATTCTGTTACAGAAATACAGAATTCTGTTGTGCATACTATTGGGCATATATTTAAAATTGATTATTTATCAGTTCCATAATATAATATGTATGACTTGTTTTTATGAGAAATATGAAAATAATTTTGTATTTTTACACTCTATTGTCTATCATATTATAAGCACTATAATATAATTGCTAAAGAAATAAATTAAATGTTCAATGGTGAAATTGGTTTTTATTATTATTTCATATCGGATATGTGTGTGATTTCATTTTGTAACTGCTACTAATCTGAATCGAATTCTAAATCAGACGCTAATAACCGTTTCTCCTTGTATAGATAATAATATTCAACTAGCAATGGGCTTTACCTTGAACCATGCAGCACCAGTAGACATATTGTATTGATTACTTTACCTACAGTAGGTCATACGATCGCTACTATCAATATCTACTTTCTTTGCAATACGATAAAAATGTAGGTAGGATTTAACACAATTATCAGCCTATATTGTTTACATAACACTACATTGCATGAATCTATATTGTATTTTATCTACAGCATTAATTCACAAGGCGCTTTATCACACAATTTGTTTCTCAACATTATTCGCAATGAACGTCAAGAATGATTGTTTAAATCATTGAACTTTGTCGGTAATCGCACAATGTTGCAAATAACAATATCTTATTGCTGCTTTAAATCACGCAGCTTACGTAAATACTAATGAATAATTACTCCGCGATGTTTGAATGACATTAATTGAATTGAACGCAACGTTTTGATATCTACTCTTTTAAACTCTGTTGTTTATTTATTGGTTGTAACTTAAACTATTGTACCTATGTATCTAGGCTACGCGTTCAAAGCTAATGAACTGAATCGAGTACTATATCGTAAGGTTCATAGAAAACTACATGTATCTAATCTACAAGGCATTCACGTTGACTTTGTAAAACAGTTAAGTGATAAGCGCGACGCAAAGTAAACGTATCGTAGATAACACGATATTAGAAAACGTTCACCGATTTCTATCAAACAGCAAAATTTTAAAACCAGAAGTTATTACACAACAGACCCGTTATAGGTTTCGCTGTTGTATTAAACTAACGTAATTTGAAGTATTAATTACCGTTTGAGGGAAAATGACTGAAGTGCTGGCATTGTGAAAAGTTAATTCCTTTCGACGGTTGAGCAATGCGTGCTAAGCAACCAACTATTATAGACGATTTTATTTGATTTACAACCGCGTTAGTTATGGCAGGGAAGTTATTTAAAACTATCAGTTACTTTGACAAACAATTTATGTGTCTGAAACAATAGTGTGAGCTAGTTCAGTATGAGATTCGCTTCCGACGAGGAAACACGAATGAATGTTGGAATATTGTTCATGTCAATGTTAACTCGACTGAGTTAGTGTACAATAATGAGTGTGTATGAACAGTCGTGTTTGTGAGAGGAATTAGGTTGAGAAGTGCCGGTTGCCTTCATACTGGAATAATAGTGGTAGTGTCAAAGATTCTCGGTATCGTTGTGTTCATTCGTGACTTGGCGCTCCAATAACATGTAGAAGTTTTTATACTCGATAGTATGATGAATGATGCCTAGCTAACGACCTCTCTATTGTGTTTTCTTACTATGTAGCATAAAATAGCTAGAGGAAAATGCATCAGATAATTTTATCGTACTTCAAAATCATGTTTCTTGTGTAGTGTTACACTTTTGTTTTTCTACATTTTGTAATGTGATGGAAGAGTATAGATACTGAGTGACCTTATACATTGCATTAAAGAAAAAACCATTCATTATAATGCAATGCAAGTACACGTGCCCCTCACTGGTACATATGCATGGAGAGCACCAGGCGTGACGGTCCCTCGAACCGTGATGAGCAGACAATAGGGACCGCGCTCATAGGTCCAAGTTTAGAGCATTAGCGTAATTGGAATTATGAATCATTCGATGTTCAAAAAATCTTAATTAGATTGTTGATATCCCATTACAGGCTTGAAGTTTAATATGTTTTCTGGTTATTTATTTAGCTGTTTGAAGATTTATTTAGTATAATCTTAAAACATTAAAAATACACTGTTAACTGCAATTAAAGACAGCATAGTATTATTAGGTGAGTTCCTAAAGAAGTTAAGAAAATGTAGTAGATATCTTATCAATTTCAGTCTTATATAAGGGATCTCTAAGCCTACTTACCTATACGGTCTAACCGTAAACAGGTGTTTAATATTACTTAATGTAAATCAGTTGTTATCTCTTGTCCGTGTGTAATCTGTACTATCAATATATTATGCTAAATTGATAGAACAGATTTTAAAACTCACGGGATTTACGCGTAGTCACTAAACCTTAAGACGCGTAATTCAATTTATGAACTACAATATAAGGGGGTTTTCACATTTTATTTACAATCAAATCGCAATAGCTTTGTAAATAATCTATAATTATCTCTTTTCAGATCCCTGTCGATAAGAATGCCAAGTTAAGAACCTTAGAGCTGCGAGGAGTTTACTCCGCTTCAAAATTGAAGAGCTTGGAAACTATCAAACCCTTTGATGTGACAAGAACCGCGGGTTTTGTAGAAAAGTCCAACACTGCCACAAAAATCAATAATGATGTAAAAGAGCAAGGATTTTGCAAGACTTACGCATCTTTTATACCGAAAATGAGTTTGAACTTGGAAAAAGTGATGGAGCAGAACCCAAGAATCTTAGATCTTCGTGAAAAACTAAACCAAATAACAAAAAAACAAGATTGCAAAGTTGATAAGAAGACGAAAGGACTAATCAATGATATAACCCAACACCTCGTTGATAAGAAAGATGAAGACGAGTCTGGTCCTTACAGCTTATTATTTGATCTCCAATCAGATCCTTCCACATCATTCAAAGAAAGTTCAGAACTAAATGTGTGGGATCGGCCAAAATCCGAAATTTTGAGTGATACAACATCACAAAACCTTAAAAAATTACTTAACCCGATGAACAAAAGCGCAGATAGATTACCGAACGTTTTGAATTTCGACGAGAAACCGATGAGAGAATTTGAGTATTCTTGCGAAAACGAATATAACTTTCCTGTCAAAAAGACATTTAACACACATTCCAGATCTGATCTCTGTTTGCAGTTGAAATCGCATGTTCATACAAGAATCTTCGAGTCAAATATGAGTCCAAACGATAATTCACTAAGCAGGACGAACGAGGAAAATTCTCTGGATGATAGCTTAGGTATCTTGACTCCAGACCAAATGGATGACATATGTTATTTGGAAAATGCTTTTTCGCCTACAGTTGAAGGATTACCAATATTCTGTGATGCAAATGAGAGTAAAATGTCTCCAGATAATGGGGATACCCCATCAACGGATAAGACTGAAAGTAACTCGGCTGCATCGACTATACAGAATGATGGATTTGATAGTTTAGAGAGTAAGAGGTGTGCGTTTGATGGGCAATTGGCCCCTATTGTAAGCTTGGAAACAATAATGAATACTGATGATCACAATTCACTCATATCGTTCGATTCCCCTGCTCACAAATGCAGTGAATCATTGTCTATTCCCGAACCGTTATCAAATACTTCAAAAACTTTAGATTTGCCGTCTCAAGATACCACCATCGGGAAAGATGAGCTAACGTCAATATTAATTGATGATGAATTCATGCCTTCAATTCACAGCAGTATACTAGAACCAGTAAGCTCTATTGCTGAAAATGTGGTTAATTTGGAAATACCTCTAGATAAGCATGCGAATGTATTAACTACTAACAGGATCGAACAAACCCCATCACCGGAAGATTTACCTTTAGACAGTTCAGAAATTCATGGAGAAATAAGTACTTACTCTCAATTTTCTGCGTCGACCTTACATGATTCACAAACTTATTCAGATGGTAAAAATGATTATCCAAAATCTATGGAAACTTCAAAAGTTTCCAATAGTTTTATTACAAGTATTACCAGTATTACAAGTTTGGATGGTTACCAAGGCGACGGAGAAATGTCCAGACCCGTAAGTAGAGGAGCAGACCATTCTATAGAACATCGTGAGGATGCCATAGAAATGGATTGGCAGAATGTACCAGTTACTAGAAGAGCAGATCCCATGACAGATTCAGATTTCTTTACAGAAAGTGATGCTGATGGATTAGATGACCATATGCAAAGAGGCGATCGAAGAGCACAAGTTATTGATGGGGCCCTTTATGGCGGTAAGAAAGTAAACGGTAATCCTCCTCTTATTGTAAACAGAAATGAAGACTCTTGCATGGAATCTAGCGGAGTTTATACAGACTTTGAAAATCATCGTACTTCTCCTGTATTTTTGAACGTCATCGACGATATGTCGCCTGATGGGTCAACTCCTTCAACTCGATCAGAATGCAGCCAGAAAAATGTGAGTACTGGAAATATAGATGCCTATTTTTCACCTGTGCAAGATGCGATAGATCAAAAATCCGATACGTCGCACGTTGTAGATGAAGACGAGACGCCTAAAAATACCAGCAAAAGGAATTCTTTAAATAGTGTGAAGGATATGAAATGTACGGAAAAAACTAAAGAAGAAAAAAGGAGCTTCACATTGAAAAAATATAAAATGCCTAAGCGTGATGTGCCAAGTAAGCTGAAAAGTATGTTGGCAAACAGAAAGACTGATGCGGATAACAGTGTACAGAGTAGTCCCAAGACTGTGAAGAAGACCGATAGAAGAGAAAATTTGGCGAAAAAGAATGCCTTAGACACGAAAAATGATTACAAGATCAAGTCATTCAAAGATATTAAGTCGAAAGTGGACTGCTCGTTTTCGTTACAACGATCTCAGACTTCGTGTAGTGTCAGTAGGATGCTAAGCTCAAAATCTACGAGTACCAACGTGAAACCGAAAAGGTGAGATATTTTCAGTACATATCTAAAGTACCGTAATTTAAATTCTAACACATGAAAGCGAGGTTTTTGTTATCTACCTTGGTATATTACCCATTGTCCTGGTCTTAACTGCGGTGGTTACGTAAATTTGGAAAATAGGGACAATTTTTTAGCTAGGTACTTAAGAATGTTCTATGTTCATAACCTAAACACCAAAAAATGGACAAAGAGGTGATTAGCTACTGTCGTTTTCCCATGTATATAAGAGCTACGGAGTTTCTTGCTGGTTCTTCATCATGGGAATGACATTTTGGAACCTCGCAGTTATTAATTTAATTATTTGAAATTTCTTAAAAAGGCCTCAGCTATGTTCAGCAGTTATTAGTTTATTTAATATGAAGACGTTAATATTTTTCTCTTCTCTATCGTGTGTATAACGGTCGCTATTATAATCGACAACTAGGACTAGACTAGTATAGTTTACACTTAGCAGTGGATTGATTACTAAACATGACGTTTTTCTGTAAACAGAGTTCAGTGTGGCTGTCTATTGAAGATAATATAAAATGCTGTTTAATAGGGGATAGGTCGAGACTGTTATTAAAAATATGGAGCTAATGCCACCTATGGACCTATGTGTTTATTTAAGCCATGTAGTGAAACAGTTCTTAATGGTTGAAAGTAATATTAAATAGTAGTTTAGGAATCCCGTCTTCTTTATCTATATAGACTGAGAAATTGAGAATGAACATAAAGTACATTTGTAGGTCTTCTGCCATTATTATTTCTACTAGTTATTATAAGGTTCTCTTCACAGTCTTGGGACTACTCTGTGCATTATTACAGCTGTTATCACCGAGTTAGCGCTCATAAACAAAGAAAGTATACAATTCAAAGAATGTATTATGCCATGTTCTTCAATATGCCATTTGTTAAGATCTTGTCAGTAGGTACTTACCAGTATAATATTTATTAGGTTTTGTCCCCTGGTAAAACCTAGCAAAAAAGGCGTGCTCATACACCTATAAAACATTGTGTTGACTTGGGCAAAAATGGAATCAAATAAATGATATAAAAAGACCCAACAAAAGTTATCGATGCAACGCTATTGTCGTATATAAACAACGTCATAGGCGTAAAATATTCGTATTACTACAATCGTACATAACTTTTATTTATTGTTATTATGCACATATAATACGTAATTCACATTTATTGCTGTTACGTTATGGTTTAATTTCGTTTGTAGCCGTCACATGCGTATGCGCATGGAGCTTGGTTCGGCGGCCGGGAGTGGCAAGAGCAGCCTGCACAGCTCCCAGAGCGACATCAGTGCCAGTAGCACACCGCTCGGGAAACATGCCACCAGCCGCTTCCCTCTGCTAAGTAAGTACTTTGCTATAATAAACTTCCGGACAAATAAAAGGAGCCAACTCGCATAATTATATCAAAGTATAATTTCAATGTCATTGCATACTGGCGTGGATCTTTTGGTATAGATATAATGGTATGAAAATTCTGGAACTTTAAAAATTTAAGTCTTAGACAGAATATTTAAATACTATGCAATAATTCCATTGTTAAAAATATTATAATGGTACAACAAAAGAAAATAGCATTCTGGAATATTATACAAAGAAAAATAGTTGGCTCTATTTGTTTGTCCACAAGTGTATATTCGACTAATATCTAAGTAATGTGTTTTTCCTATATGAAAATACGAAACGATAAGTTAAATCTTTTATGAGACATTTGTAATAGAGTTTTTGAATAAAATGTAACTATGAATGGAGTTGATTGAAAAGGGAATGTAATTATAATGCCACTGTTAAAATTATAGTGTAACTGCTGTAACAGATACACGTGAGAAAAATCATATGTAAACTATTTAAGCTATGTATGTACCTCCTAAAGATTTGAAAAAAAAAACAATATTAATACCTAACAAGGTAATTTTTGTTTCACAAGAATTACATCAATATCCAACATCTGTCATATTTTGATTCGCCTTATCAAACTAGGAATTTCACGTGCAAATACCTCATAGATGAAACGTTATAGACACCTACGCATATTGAAAGAAAATCACAAAGAACCACGCGTTATCGACATAAAACTGCGTGATAACAACGCAATACTTCTAGTTTGTGTTTTGACACACCACTCTACTACAAGGTTAGCATTGGCTTAATGTTATAGGTAAAACGTATGTGGATTGTAAAACAGACTAGTCGAGTTTACAACTCATTTGGTGCGTTTTTTAAAGGTTGAATTTATTGTAACTGGTTTTGTTTCTGAATTTATAATAGTATCATTTTGCTGTACTCTAAAATTTTTTGAATCATGTAAGAAACAAAAGGAGCTATTAGTCTTACTATTATATTTTTCTCATATATTTTTACTAAATTGCCTAGCCTGTTTCAGTATTAGGTAATAGGGAGAAGGGTGAACAAAGAGCAATAGTTATTAAATGCTGTATCATATTCCTAGAAAAGCATTGGAATTACAAGGGCTCATTCAATGTAGATAGTTGATAGGAGGAACAAAGGTTTCGATTTTATATGAAACTTGCCCTATACATTGTTGGCATTAAATATTCATTTATTTGACTTAAATACAATGTAGAGTTCATGGAAGGTTATATGGCCTTGTTTAAAATTTTGTATAATTTAACACCTTATGTATTGGCAATAGCAAATTACCACATAGGTACTAAATGTATCTACTTATTGTTTAAGTACAAAGTCAAATGTTCTTTGAAAGAAGTAAAGAATTTAAACGCTGACAGTTTTTGATCATATTTAATGCTAACAGAATACATAAAGAATTTTCAGAAAAATCTCATTTTGTCGGCGCCTACTTAAATCTTAATGATTACTCCTTCTCACACATATTGCTATTCTTTTCTCAACAGGGCACTTTACTCAGATAAGTTTTAATTCTAGGATAGGACTGTTATAATGTTCTTCTATGTTACAGTAAATAATATATACTTCATATCTATTTTACATTAGAACTGTAATGAAATGAAGTAGTTATTTAGTTACAAATAATTTAAGAACTTGCGCCAGTTAAATTTTGTTAGCAATGTTTCACTTGAAAGTACGAGCAAGAGGAGTGAGTGTGGTAAAGCGATACCTTTTATTAAATTATTTTGCTTGGAGTTCAGAACAAAGCTAAGTGTGTTTACAGTAAAAATCCTTAACATGGGATTAAAATAAATAAATCTTAAAATAAAGAATAAAAGATCTATTTAAAAAAAATGGAATAGAGAAGTAGTACGTACTTCTCTATTCACACACACATGTAGTAGAGAAAAAAATTCAGAATTTATTTGGTAGGTATGTCTTAAATTTTTTGGAATATATTTGTAGGTCCGCTCAAAAATATTTAAACGATTAGCAATAGTTTTTCTAACGTATTTCAGCGTCTTCACGCAACCATAGAAAAAAAAAACTACTTTCTTCGACCTATTCCAACTTTATAACGTGTGAGCAAACATTTGCTTTTGTGAACTGGCAGGCGTTCCGCTCTTGTATACCTAATTAAGCCTTCACTAATGTATGTGGCTAGTGTAGTAATAACATGGGCAACATAATATATTCATCCATTGTAAACTGTGGTTTTCCCACACATATTTAGAGTTAATTAGTAGGCAAATGTTTTGTCGCACTGTAACATAGGTACTCATAACATTATCTTAGAAGACGATCAACACAAAAAAATATAAAGGCTTGAGGCTCTATACGGATCTCCTACTGAAATATTTGCAATATATATTTTTTTAATACGGTAATTAAAGTTTCGTTTAAATTAATAAATACTTAATATATTATCACACCACGTCTGGTGGCATGTCCCTAAGTCCTGAGATAAAATTCTTAGAAAAAAAAATTATTGCACCTACCCCTATCAAAAATCAGCTGTGGCCCACCAGCAATCGATGCGGAAGGTCAACACTACGGCTGGCATTGCTGGCAAGGGAGCAAGCAAGTTGAGACCGCATGGCAACGCTTTTCCTCTCGGCTAGGTTCAGTTCGCCAGTGCTCGCCAGTCGCCGGTGAGACGCGAGCCGGCGCGCGCCGCCTGCTTGTCGCGTTCGTGACGTCAACTTGCAACGCGAAAAATCAATGGATTCCCCTCTGTCACTAAGGTTAACCGCATACCGCATTTTCTCAAAGAAAATGTGTCATATGTCAGTGAAGTGTTGACGATACCTGCACCTGGGATATTAACTCATTGATAATGATAAGACTACGATGTAAAATGCAACGCGTCACGTGAACGGTTTACTTTCAAGTTTTGTTTTGTGTGGTGTCATTTTTTAAGTTAATAATATTTCTTAATGTTTCCTTTATTTATTCGCATTTAATTTTCGTTATACTTGACATTTTCTTTAATGACTGAAGTACGAGCGTTGTTGTTTACCTTGAAAAGTTTCTCACGACAGCGATGATTATTTTTTATTTAGAAAGGCTTTTAGTATGGAGAAAATAACTATGGTTTATTTAATGAATAAAAAAAGTCTATATCAATAAAGCTGTAGGCCTGTTAAATACTTTAGTGTCCTTCATTTACTTTATGTCTACCGACAACTGGTTAAACAAGCTGACTCTACAAGGTGTAATTTTTAAAGTAAACATTCACTACGTGGTCGTGCAGTTCACTAGTGTATTTTTTATACAAACATTGGTACTAAAACACTTTCATAATTATATTCAAATACAGTACAAACGTCAATGACGAAGATAGATTTGAATGTTAATAAAGTTAACAAAAGAAGCTCTACATAATTAAATTCTAAATATGATCTCCAAAATAAAACATAACTACGACACTAAAACCTTATACGAGTCCTATTAGAAATCGGTTATTTAATACAATGTAGGTGGTGATTACATAAATGATTGTAACTCATTGTTAGATATTAGACACAGCAGAAAATAATAGGCCAAATAGAAAGTACATTAACGCATGCTCGGTTCACATGCAACGAAGAATATCTATAATAATTAAAAAGTGATTTAAACATAAACGCACATTACAATCTGTATTGTTTGTCAACAGACCTGAGTTTTTCACATTTTCTCTTATGCTTACAGTTTAGTAAGGGCATTTAGATACACCTTCTGAAGATTTCGTATATATTTATTTGAAATAATCTTTTATATAATAAATAAATTAAATGGTAATCGAGATATGATACCTATATCACCTTTCACTGTAACATAATGTACTTTACTAATAATAATTATATTCTACACGCAAAAAGTAAATGTACGATTTTTTTAATTGACAGTGCTAACTGGATTCGAAAGCATAAAATTGGAGAGTCATGTTACAGATACAATTTATCTTTCGAATCTACTTGAGATGTTTTTGACTGATAAAAGTCAAGATATCGGGTATCAATACGTTACGTTATATTGTATATTTTCTAGAAAAAAATTAAATAGGCGCCATCATTTAAAGATTTAAGTAATATAAATTTTGTTGCGTTTAAAGTTGGAGTTTATTCGTCTTTTAACCCTTCCCTTTATGTGATTGCAATAATCATGTTTTGATCGTCATAGTATGGCCTCTGGTTAACTTTCAGACGATTAATTGGATTAGCTACACGTGTATACATACTATAATCCAATAGTAAACTTTTAGTATATATAGATGCACAGCTTTGTCTGCAGTTTATTTCCAGTTTTAAAATTCCCTACTCTTACTTGTCCATTGATGGTTCAAAGGTTAGGTCTAAGATTGCTATTACCGATAAGACCGTTCATTGTACATTTGCATATTATATGCATTTGTCTGTAATGTATTCTGTACATTTACAATGCAGTATGTACTCCTTATATTCGACAAAGTCATTTGGGGTAAACCACCCCTCTACCCTTTTTAATTTATATGCAGTTAGCCCTTTCGTGACAAAGCAACGGATTTCCCCACATATACATAACTAAGTATACAGTTATACTTATATTATATAAGGTTACAAATACTGTGCATTTATAGGATTACTCGAAAGTAAATAGTTGTAGCTATTGTTAACTCTACCATAGAAATTATAGCTGGGGAAATATGGTGGTAACACGCATTGCGATTTAGTTTTATTATCTTTCAACACAACCCGTATTATTGTGTTAGGTCCCCAACCAGTTTATATCACCAACCACTCCAACTAAAGTCCTGTGTAAACAGTTAAAGCAACGTCAGCAAAATACTACCTGGAACGGAACAAAATATCTCTGGTATTTAAACTAGTATTCAAGTATTCTTGAGTGATCGATGCTCTGATACATCAAACCTTATCCTGACACACATCTTTGACGATATTATCGAGAATGATACATTACAATTTGCATAAATAAGTAATAATAACGCTTTACTGTTGATGTATTTTATTATTGTATAATTTTAATGGTGTACAATAAAAAATATTCTGTCTATCTATATATCTAATATTATGTTCGAAATTATCATATTAAAATTTAAATTAAATTACGTTTTTGATGGGCCACGCGTGTAAAGTACCTGTTAAAAGTAACATGTGTAAACCTTTTATGTCATAACAGTTATTAAACGTAACGTTATTTTGCGTAACTAGAGTTAGATCTTTATAAACTAAAACGTGTTTCTAAACAGTAGAAGGGACCAGTTAACAAAGTAGTATTTACTTTGTAAACACATAGTATTATGATGTGGTAACGTAATATCTAAATATAGAGACTAGTTTTTTTGTTAATTAATGTTACTTATCAAACAGTATTAAAAATTAATTAATCATCTTGATAGCTATACCATTACTAACTTTTAATTTAAACTTTTTCGGCTGTATTCGGTATTATTATGGTACAACTACGATTAATTTCGCTGCTGACGCTACGTTATTGTCTTAGGACGGTGTATACTTGTTCTAGAACTCAGTGGAACAAGTCCCGATATAGTCAGACTGTTAAGGTTAACCCTAAAATATATAAAAGTGGGGACAGTATAAATGGTCTAGGCGATACTTGCGAGTGAAATCCGCTGGAAGCCGATGCAGTGTAACGGGTTATTCTCGTCGATGGATTTGTTGACGAGTCGAGAATCGTTGACCCCGTCGTTGAAGGCGAAACCGAGTGCGAACTGTTACACAGTTCCACTGCTTATTGAGTTTAAAACCACGCCTGACAGATCTTCTGGACAATATGGCTGACGAAACGCTCGCAGCGTCCACTAGAAATCAAAATCCATTCATGTTTATTTAACTTTTCAATACGCCCACAAATTTCAAGAACTCGCTAAGCTAAGATGTGTTTAGATAACGGTCAAATATCGACATTGATAGGAAGCGAAATGATTGATTATTTGTGTACGAGCTCCTTATAACAGCATAAATATACCTAACCATTTAGAAGAGCTATCGAAATTCATGTTCCGATAATGTTACAGTTATAAACAAAACGTTAAAAGGTGAATCGAACACCTAAATGGAAATATTAACATAATGGCCATTTCCAATCATCTATGAATAATATTAAAATAGTCGTCCCAATTCTGTCAACTTTGTAGAGCAGCGTTTTGTGTACACAGCCGAACTGTAAGGTCTCGTTTGACCCACATTTAACACATTATCCATGGCCTAAAAGCCTACGTGACATGGCGTTCTCCTATTATATCATTACTGTCATTAGTTGCATCAAAGGCTTGCAGTTGTGTAGGGCCGCCCACTATGTGCTCATATAAGCAGCCCACTAAGGCTACAAATCATTAAACACTAGCAGATGATAGTTTGGATATGTCCACGTGATTTCTTTCGTAATCTTAGCTGCCTTTTTGTTGTATATTTATGCTGCTCTTTCATATGAAATTTTTTAGTTGTAAGTTATTTAGAAGGCAAGCTTTGGGCGTTGTAAAGGTCGTTCTACTATATAATAATTTCAATCGTTAACATTTTATTTCCTAGCTAGATGACATCCAAACATTTAGTGTCAAGATAGAGATCTCTCTAATAGTTCCTTTTATTTCATTTTAAAGCATGGTTTGTAAAGGTTAACAGCAGATAACATTGATTCTACGGTTGCTTAGCTAGACGATAGATCGATAAACCTAAATGATTTTGATGCGGCAAAGTTTCGACAGTTTTTATATAGAGTTATAACATCACAAGTACCGTCGAAGAACTCGTGACTTAATAGAGGTTCAAAGATTTATCTCTTCGGCTCTGCTCGTTACTTCCCGCCATTAACAGTTTCTCACCATCTTCTTACACGATTATAGGCTGCATTTTTATAAACAAACATCTTTTGTGTTTCGTTGCTAGGTTTTGAAATTCGCATTACCAATATAATAGGCAAAATTTATAAACAACCCATTGTTTCGTTCTGCGATAGTTAGTTAGCTGTACACGACTATAATCTTTATTGTTATTTGTATAGTTACTACTTTAACTGATAGAAGATTTACAATATGTTAAAAATTCAAACTACAAATAGTTTCTTAGTTCCGTAATTATTGAAAACATCAATTTTACTATTCTAGGAAATGGTATTTTTTGCTTTCATTTACTCTCCGCAATATTCAATTCAAATCACTGATTGTTGTCGTGTTTATATAATATTATGAATTCTAAACAAAGCGATGGTTGAACTTGCGATGTTTACATTGTCATGTCATCTAATTCTGCGTGAAAATTCAGAAGCTGGTGCCGTTTTGTGTTCTATCGATTTAGTTGTAGCAGCCACTTAGTCCAGATACAAAAAGGTAACCGTTATAATGGATACCGGTTACCACTTTACAGTTCCCAGTATGGTTTCCCGTTGATTGTTTGGTGCTAAGTTAGCCCCAGCCTCCCACGAGCCGTTTGCTTCATTTATAAACTGTTGCCTTTCCAAGAATTGACATTACAATCGCGCGTATGATGAATGTTGATTTTATCGTTATTTTGTATCGGTTCGGATTACTGGGAACAAAGTTGCTGTTCTGTACGAAATAAACGTAGCTCTATTTTAATGTTGTTGTTCTTAGTTACATTAGACAAAGGATATAATAATGCATTTTTCTGGTTCAGGAAGCACAAAAACGCTTAATACAAAGCCGCAATTGAACGTGTACTCATGTTCTGTAATTACATACATAACTAAGAATGGTACAATATTGCATAGACTTTTATATTCCTAGCAGACGAAAGTGTGACGAGCGCCTTTTTGTGGTTTTGTGACCGCAACAAACCGGTCCCAGTGCAAGATAGCTACAGGTGATTCCTACAGAACAGGTTCCTTTTCGTATTGTTGAAAAGCCACTTCTTTGTCCAGTGAGTGAACGAACCGATATCATTAGTGTTCGTGTCAGGACTACTTTTACTTGAAGGGAAGTCGTAAGTAGTATACCGGTGTTGTGCCGCAATCAACCACTGGGATAGGTAAATTATGAAATCTGTATATTGAGGACATATTTATGTTTGCAAAAATATAAACATAATCTCATACTTTCATGTTAATAAAAATTATATTAAATGTTATGGGAACGTTTAGTAAAAATATTGTCACAAACAAGTGGTTCTCAAAATTACTAACTGACCTCTTGAATTCAGCTAGGGTTAAGGCCTCTAACATCATCCATTATGTAAAAGTTCATGCAGCAACATTCATTATTTAGAAAGGTGTAATAATCAATAAGCTATTATAGTAATTATCGATTCATGTTGCTTAACAAGCATACGGGGAAACTTTCGGAATAGCAATTTTCTCAACTCATCGGCCTTTGCTCTGTCGGATAATTTCAGTTTTGATACGATAACGCCTCGAGCTGCGCTTGCGCATGGTCGACTTAAATGATGTACTGAACCATGCTGTCTCCTTGTAAGGTTAGCTATCGTGAGATTGAACGGATGAAAGCACAGACATTGCTTCGAAAGCAAAGTAATTGCTACCTATGTGTTGTTTTTGCTCACCGCAACTTGTTTAGCGTTGTCTGTTGGTAGTGTTGGTACGTTCTCGCCTATTGATATACCTGTCACAAACCAACGTTTACTGCCACTACGTGCGCTTGCGTTGAATAATGTGCTCTACTGGTAAATGGATTGGTGCTAGTAAAATGTACTCCTAATATCGTCGTGCGCAATTCCGTGGTACAGCTATCACGTTTTTACTTCGTATTTAAAGTGAAACGAGTTAGTGTTTTTTATAGTGCTTAATTGCATGTTAAATGTGCTCATTAGCGATTTTTGTGTCGGCTGCTGATTGAGATGATAAACATGAAAATTATCGCACAACGTTTAAGAAAGTCTCTTAGTATAAATGAGTACGCTTTTTATATGCATTAGACAATAGCTTAGACTTCTAGTTTAGAGATAGCATTCGTTGTCAATTTACAGAGTTAGATAAGAGGATGGATAATGTGATAATTTTTGCTACAGTCTGCGATGAAGTTTTTGTTCTTTGGCTTAATTATGAAAATAGATTAGAAGACACCATAAAGACAATTGTTCAATAATGTGTAGGCGATTTTTTTTACAAAGTTTTAAAATCGTGTCTACACAACACTCTACATATATTCTTGTTTTTTTTTTTGTTAGCTTTAGAGATATGAGCGCCAGCAATTATAAAACCAGTTTCTGTACATACCAATGGGTTCTTGTACAAATGTTAAAATGTCAACATTTACATGTTAGTTCGTTCCGTTTCTGGGGGTAATAAAACTACGGATATTGTTAAAGAAATCTGGTTATGTTGTCTGTGTGTTTGCAGTCGCAGCGAACCGCGTAACTAATGGCAACGCGTACCGACTTCATAATTTGAAGTTACGTGACATTAATAATTATTTTGCTTTCGTACGATCGCTCCCAGACGTGAGACGGGACGTGGAGACATTCCAGCCAAGCGATGATATGTAAATTTGTGGGTGCCTAAAATAACGTTAACTTGAAATTGCAAATAAAATGTATTAAAAGTGTATCGACTATAATATAAGACATGCGTTGTTCAAACAAAGGAATATAGGAATAACATATAATTATCCACTTTTAAATTTCATTAGTTACTTATCAGCAAGTTCTTTGTATTACTATTTTTAAGGCATTTTGCAACCTTAAGATCTAATAGATAAGTAGGCACGGTAAAAATAGGTTTAGCGTATGACCCATTGTCTACCTCCATGTTGATTAATATAGTACAAAGCAATTAAATAGTAAGGTCAAAATCGTACATTTAAAACGTTGGCTACGCTCTCAGCTACATTTTAGTGGACAAAGTCAATCACGTACCGGATGTTAATCTGTGCATATGTCCTCACGCAGTGATTTAATCTCGTCGGGGATACCCATGCTGGGTGCGAGCAATTTGCTATTTAAATATGACCATCTATTCAAAGACCAGCGCATGTAAATCGTACTAACGAAGTTGACCTCTACGACTTTCTGATCTCTTGCTGTTTATAATAACTCTTGACATATGCATACTTACCTACTTACTTAGGTGTAGTTAAGTATAGTGTAGTTTATATATCTCAAGAGTGTCAAGTCACGAGTATAGACGAGAAAAATATCTATACGTCACGAATGTGAAGTGACACTTATGTATAATCTGAACCTTGTGTGAATAGTATCGGTTAAGGTAAAATCCTTATCCAACCTACCTAATCATAATCATAATCATAATCATTTTATTATTTGTAAAACATAGGTAGGCAACAAAAATACAGATCTTACAAATAGGTTTACAGAGCGCTATGTTTTGTCTATGGTGAGACATACAAATATTAAAGTAGTGGAATTTAAACAAAAAACAACAAAGTTAAATACAAAATTATACAATATTGGAAAAATTATAACATTAATATAACAAAAAAATAAAATTAAACAATATTTAAGAACTTAGAATATTACTAGTACAACATTTTAAATTTAACAATATTTGGGAAATCGTAAGATTATTTAGAAAATGTTTTCTGTTTAGTCATTAAGGAACTCGTCAACTGTGTAGTAACATTTATCAACTAAAATCTTGTGCATAGATTTCTTGAACTTATGAATGGGTAGGGTTTTTATATCATCGGGTATTTTATTATAAATTCTTGGAGCGATGCCAAAGAAACTTTTGTACCTACTTCAAATCAAAGTTTTGTATTTCCTACTACTACTATTTTTCTCCACTTTTATATTAATTCTATAGATTATGTGACATCCTTACTGAACTTTTAAGAACTGAGACATATCTTGCAATTTTGAAGATATAACAATTATAAATAGAACCCGTCGTAAATATAAATTGATTAATGATAAATGACGTATGTGTGAAATGTTGCAATATGCCTTGACTCTATCAAGTAAACATTAGGAGACAAATGAAGGGCATTGCCGTTCACCGTCTTTTCAATCACAAAACAAACACAAAATATTGATTCTAGATATTATCACATAGCCAATGTCATCAAACGTACGAATTCTAAAGAAAAACCACCAAATCGTCATTACAAAACGAGTTCTATTTTTGCACAAAAAATATATCTGTCGATTGAAAGTTGGAGAATAATAGTGATCTTTGATCTCGCTTGATGTTATTGATATTATTATTTTAAATAAATATTTTTCGAAGTCTTTATAGAGTTTTTGTAGCTTACAATTTCACGTAGCTCTGGTTTTATTTTTGTTAAAATTTTCCTTTTATTTTCTTGGTTTCCTTTCTAGCATTGGACTGGTATTATTGTAGAGTAGTAATCGAAAGTTTGACTGAGTACCTAACCAGTTATTTTGTTTATAATTATAGTCATAAATAGGTCCTATAAGTTACGTAAAAAAAGACTTCTTTAGGATCTTTTACCTTGAACTCAGCAGAAACTTTCAAGTTTAAAGATTAGAATGTAAACGTTTAATTGGCAAAGCGGTGAATCGAAATAGCCTGTATTCGCTATACATCAGCCACTTTAAAGAAATAATGAACGTGCTTTGGGATTATGAACCTTAATTCAATGACTAACAGTTCAGTTTCCATTACATTCAAATTACTTTTAGGCCCTTTTCGGTAATATTTGTCATTCTAAAATGAACTTAAACATATATTGTCAAAGTTGATAATTGCGTAATTAGTAATAACGTTTAATTCCCTTTCCATATTGGCTTTAGTATAGTTACAGATAATTTTAGATTTGATTTGCGTGAAGCCGAGCACTAATTTTTATTTTACTATGGGCCTTGTGCTATTGTGTGCCCATTAAAAACTTTTACCAAAATATAAATGTAAGTTGTGAATTACGACACAGTTGTGAGTTACGTTTTCTAAAATATTTGTGTGACACGTATTAAATAATATTTCTTGTAGTTCATTATTATATTTTTGCCTTTGAAAAGGACTTTAACGATAAGCTTTGCGACTGCGAATTTATTACAACAGATTTAATATTAAGAATTAGGCATGACAAAAGGTCAGCTTTTAACCTTTATGAAGCGCGACTTATCATAAAGATCTTCTATTACTGGGTTCAATATTCAATGAATATAATAAAGTCTGAATATGTCTAATTAAAATTTTACAACATATTATGATACCTTAATAACATACCATCACGCCTGTATCCCCGATGGGTTAGGCAGAGGTGTACCAATGTACACCCACATTTCGCCGGTATATTTAGGTCCCATGTAATAGGGGGCGAGCCTATTGCCACTAACCGGGCACAAATCCAAACTCCGACCTGCGACTGAGAATTTCATAGAAAAACCCAATAACACCTTGGTCGACTTGGGAATCGAACCCAAGACCTCTAGCGTAGAAGTCCCGCTTAGAACCACTAGGCCAACGAGGCAGTATATGATACCTTAATATAATTTAATTTAAGCTTGACTGAGAACTGTGAAGTCTATATCGCGACAGTTGACTCGTGGAGTAATATATGATCCCAGATATTTTAGATTTATGGACTGCTAGATAAATATAATCAGTACTTGAACTTGGTGCATATAATTGCATAACTGTACGGTATTGAAATGAGACTAGTAGATAGCACGAGTAGTCGTATTTTGCTTGTAAATAAGCTTGAAGGACCTATAACAGATAAGTATTGATATAATCCCAAATTACTTTACATCATCATTATTAGTCAGTGAAACAAAGATGACGATAGGACAAAGATTAAATAAAGATGTAATCGACGACCTCCGTGGTTAAGTGGTGTACGCACCGGTTTCAAGGTGTCGCTAGCTCCGAGGTCCCGGGTTCGATCCCCGGACGGGTCAATGTAGAAAATCACTTTTCTACATTGCCTCGGGTCTGGGTGTTTGTGGTACCTTCGTTGTATCTGATTTCCAT
Organism: Autographa pulchrina; assembly: GCA_905475315.1. Classification (NCBI taxonomy): domain Eukaryota; kingdom Metazoa; phylum Arthropoda; class Insecta; order Lepidoptera; family Noctuidae; genus Autographa; species Autographa pulchrina. The sequence continues at coordinate 7,165,090 of FR997768.1, forward strand.
AACACAAGTGCTTTTAGCAACTTACTTTGGGTTCAGAACAATGTATGTGATGTTGTCCGCACTTATTCTAAAATACAGGCCTCGGCTTAGTTTAGGTGCCAGTCTCCCACAAATTCACTATGTATACTGTCATGATATCTTTAAGCTCTAACTATTAAGTGTAATTTGTGGAGGAAGAAATAAACGTTTTTATTATTATATTTATTTTATTATTATTATTTATTTATTTATATAATTTAATCATACTTGTTAAACAGTGTCGTTCCTTACTCTTGTACAATGTGAAAGATTTCTTGTCAAATGATTTAAGACAACAGATTACTTGCTTAAAGACTTAAATCCAGTATCTTTTGAGAGTAGAATATATTTGCAGAGTGTCTAAAGTGTAGAACCACAGTGTAAACTAAATTACATATACCATCTTGCGTGAATTATTTACAATGCTTTATACGACTTCTCCGTAGTTTCAAAATGTGTTTCAAAAAGGTGTATATTGTAGAGCCATCCGCAGCTCTGTTCCTTACAAGTCGGCTGCAATTGGCTCGGAGCCAGGACTGGTCGCGCGATGTTTGCTGTATTACGAAATTCCGCCAAATCTGTTGCAGTAAGCTGGAATGACCCCATTTTCTAAAGCTATTATGATATGACGTGATTATTTATTACGAGAACGCACGATACTCTATTAATTTGTTCAGTAAATTAATTACAGTGCATTACGAATCGGGTTTGAGGACGACTGAAAGTGTTAGCCGAGGCACATTCGTCCTTGCTGGTTTTAGTATATAATAGTTGTAGTTAATTGACTTAGAAGTAGGTCTGAAATTAGTTGAATGTACAATATATCATGTCGTTTGTTATCACGATTGTAGTTAACACGTTGCAATTAGTTCTTTGAAGTCATGGATAGTCATATTTTTCAACGTAAACAATATTTTTTATTGTTAGCATGCAATGTTTCAGTAAACTCGTAGGTTTGAAATATATGATTTTATCTGATCAACACCACGCTAGCTAACGCCAGTATGTTTCTCCATGACTCGGCCGTTGACCCAAATTTGTTGGTTACCTCTATAGTTTGTAATATACTATATAATAAATACCGATAATGTTTTAAAGTATTAACCAGCTAGGGGTGTGCTGCTACAGTAAATTAAAATGTTTTGAATTTTTATCGTTAGAATTAGTACGACCATTTGTCTTAAACTATTGTAAATATGGTACATAATGTATATACGTCATGGTGTTCTGGATATATCGATATGTTCCTCTATTCTCATTTGTAAGACCCATTCAAAGCTTCGCATGACCGGGTTTTCTGTCCTATTAACCAGCCGGCCTGAAGACAACTTGACAACTGTGCTCTTAGAGCAAATACCTGAACATCTAAACTCGTTCAGGTTGTAGCATGTATAATGTCTTGTGGTACAGTAAAGACAGCATCCGTTTTGAAATCAGTCGTCCATAGTTATTTTATGGGTGAGTTCGTATCAGTGACCGAATTGAGGTAGACCAACCCTATTTTTAGAAATATTTGGAGCATAAACTTTGTGGTTGTTTAAATTATGTGTTATTACGAAATTGCATACGTTTTGAGAATTCTTTTGTAAAGTAGTTTATCGGGATTATTATGAAGCTGGTTTTTCGTAGATTTAAACTGTTTTTGTGTCGGACAATCAAAACCAGTTGTCTCAAACCTGACTTGTTATTCAAATTAGTTAGATTTATATTATAACGGCATAACTACAAGGTAGGTAGGTATTTTAATTGCCTGTTGTTTGTTGTCGAAGAGTTGTCGAACAACTGAAATGTATTTAGTGAAGGTTCGACCGGCCACTTGGTGATAGGTCAGCTAACCAAATGTCACGAGTTGAAATGCCAGAACTTACCTTACTTACAATATCCAATGGAAAATACTAAATCTTACGGTACCTCACCCTTTTTTATAATATTACAGTTTTTAAGAACAATATGCACAGAATTCGTAATTATCTAACTGCAGATATAAGCAAGTCATTCATTAAAATATATATAAAAAAAAATCGCATAACTAAACGTTAATTTATTGTCATTAATTTTTTATATCAAAAGGAAATTCCAAAGTTCGATAGTGAGACAGCAAAGGCATTAAAATTAAGCCCGAAGAATAAAACCCATGAGGAAATAAAGGTTTATGTGTCAAACTATGTTAAAAACTAACGGATTGAATACGTTACTGTCAAATGCCGAAGCTTTAGCAATAAATATGATTTTATGTAGTTTTAAATGAATACAGCCGTAATAAATAAGCAAAGATTTTATAATATTTCACGTTGTTTTCAGCGACGTTCCCAATTATGTTTGCATGAGATATTAAAGTAATGATACGTGTGTTTTATTCACAGTATATCGTCTCTTGTTTTATATAGCTCTTAATGTCTATACCATAGGGTCTATAATACCTAGTGCTGAATCACGCATCGTCACGGACAGTCGGTAACCACTGCACCTAGGTAATAATCATTGACGTGTTTGTTATTTTAATGGCATCATCTTATGGCTATTTTTGTCGATGTAGTAAACGTTTTATACATAACATTTTAGGTTTTATATCATGTTTTGTATTGTTAAAGACCTTAGAATTTCTATAGAGTGCTTAGTAATGTTGTATAAATATTTACTGGAGTGTTTGATAGGTTAAATAAATGTTTAACTGCCAGCTTTAACCAGTTTTTAACATTTTTAACAATGAATAATCCTACTACGCACTACGCTACGCCTTAATTGTATAAGGGTTTTTTTTTGCATTTTCAAGGTATTTCGTATGGAAGAACAACTAAAAACACTGTGCAAAACAAAGAATTAATATATTTAAATAATCAATTGACTATAGTATTGAACTATAATAAATTAAAGGTCATTTAGTTACCCGTACTCTTCCAATGAAAACTATCCGGAAATAGCTTTTCGATGAAAACAACACATTCGATGTTTGACGGACATGTAGGTAATTACGAAAGCCCCGGTGTATACTTGTCGCCAGTTACACCCATAGTTACATTTATACCACATTTCCATTTGCGAAAGTATCGATTTTACCGAAAGCAGACATTCGTGCACCATCGTATGCAATTGGGGTAGGGCATTGAAGCGTAGCTTGTTAAATTTTTACGATGGCACCTAATTTAGATGCAAGTGACGCAACGTTGGCGAATCCAGTGCTAGGCAACGTATTTGAAAGCATACAGAATTAATAATGCTAAAATAAGTAAAGAAAATGCTTTTGTTTCGGATCCGTAATTTATTTTCTCAAGCTTATTAAGGTGCTTTGTTAATTGTTTGATTAAATAAGACTTAATTTGCCTTGAAATTGACAATGAATTAGGTTATGAAATGAAAAAAGGCTTACAGCGTTCATAGATTAAATCAAAATATGACCTCATGTAAGGGACGCGACGTTACGTAGTAACACATGAAATAGGTAGTTTATGATTTACAAATTATGAATATTATAATAGTTTTAGCAATGTATTACTTAAGTTTAGTCTGGTGGGGTGCAGTCGTGCCGCTACGAGTCTTCGGCATTCTGACGTAGTCACCGCTGAACATTCATTAGCTGCTAAGAGCATTGTTGTTCCATTTGTGCACACTTCGTTTGTTATACACTGGTTTAAATTAAAACTGGTGTTGACGTTCCAAAGTGTCAGTGTCAGTTATATTTTCTCGATGTGTATTTGATTGTGATTGCTTATGCCAACGACCGGGTAGAATGCTGTATCACTCGCATTCTTGCCTTTTTGTTCAGTTTCTGGTATCGCAGATGTCTCAATGATGAGTTTTGTGATTATTAAGTATTTTTGCTTTTTTGTTATTCCATCCAATTTATCAGCATTATCTAGTAGAAATGTGGTATAACGTAACGCTATATGACAGCTCAGCGGTACAAAGGAAATAAACGTGTCTGCCCGTTAGTAGAATCTTCACAAAATAATGTACCGGTATCAGCTTATACACCATGATTCGTATTTATTATAAAAGTAACTGTGTTTGAATCGGTTTATATAGAAATATCATGAGATTTCTAATAAAAGTGAACCGTTGGTCGCAGTGTAGCGCAATATCAAACATAGAAGTCATAGTTATTACAAAAAATTACAAAACGTAGGTGGTGCGTAGTTACGCCCGCGTGCTTCTCACCTACGAGATGCTCTGTCCGTGGCGAGCACTTCCATCATTCACGCGCTGTTGCTCCCAATAAGACCAGTAAGCCGAGATAATCATTTAACTACCGTCTTGACGTAATTATTATACAAAAAAAAACAAACAATACGTTATTTTCTCAAGGCAGGTATAAATAAAATACCTTTGTAGAAAACACAGAGTCCGTTCTTTTCCGTATCAATATTGCAACAATGTAACACAATCCGAGCACTAAAACGCGTTTATCTTCATAAACTAAATATACACCGCAACATTGGACGCGTTTAAAATATCTCCTTCAGTCGCACTAAAGGACACAAGTGCTCCTTTAAGTTATTTAACCCTGAAAGCATCTCTTACTAAAATAGCAACCAATCTGAGAGAACTGGTAACACTTGTTTATGTCTTAGTGTGACTAATACGGTCTATTATTGCTAAACTTAGGTGAAAATATGTGACACTTTTATTTATTTGGCTTTCATATTTATAAGGTGGAACATTTCCTTTTTTTATATAAAATGAAATTACATATTTCTAATTTAATATTTAGTTTTACTAGAGCACATAATAGTGTTAAATCACAACGACGTTTTCGTTAATTTGATGAATGTGTATGAGCGCCTAAATTTGGATCAATTAGTCGCGAGCTAATTTAAAAAGATCCGAGTTTAAAAAAAGAAACTCAGAGTTAAAGGGGCTGTTGAGTGATTCATATTTATTACAATCACAGTTTCTATTTCATTATATATTACTGTTTATATTAGATTCTGCTTCTTTTAGATTCGTTTTGTTATTTGTTGCGTCGTTAGTTTTCATTTCTGTCTCTAGTATAGCGCAGACATATTGCTCTTCGGAGCTAGCGATCATCTCCGGTAGGAAATTAAAGACGCTGATTGGTTACATTTTCTCTTTAAGTGCCATTACGCTTCGATTCCTTCGGTTAATTTAGCAATTATTTTAACATAAAATCATCGTTAATTTTTGCCACTTAAAACTAATTTATGCAGCTATTGACAGCAATGAAACATTAATTCCTCCCGTTATGTCCAAACTGGCGTCCGATGAAAAGATATTTCTTTTCAAGTCGTCGCTTGCTAAATACTGCGAGCAAGGAAAACTCGTCTTGCAACGTTGAATGACAAATGGTAGCTCTTTAGAGAAAATCCATTTTAAACAGATCTTAAATTACCATATTATGAAGAGCTCCCAGGTTTCACTTATTAAAGTATCATTTGTTGTCCATAAAAGAATCTTTAGCGGCGCTGGAGTTCTTGTTATACTGGTACATTAGTAGTGAGTCGCCTACAGAAATAGATTAAAGCGTTGCAATAATTATATCAGCGAATGGGCTTTGTTGACCAGCGTAAGCCAAACACGTGCGCTTTTATAAATTTTATTATTTTGTACTACTTACGATATGTCTGATTTCCTTTCAAGTTGCGTTTATTAATAGAAAATGTCAAGTAACAAAATAAAGTACGTAAACAAACAAGTATAAGAGGCGATTTAACATAAATAATGACACATTATTTCTCATGTTAGTGGTTGCTAAACATGTTTACTAATACAATGTTATATTATAGAAACACAAACAAATACAGATGACGAAAAGAACTTTTAGAAATATATTATTCAAACAATTATGATGTGACTTTAAAGTGATACAGTTCTGAAGTTCCTAAAAGTGCTTAACAATAATACAATGGAGTATATTATCTATTAAAATGTTTTGAATATTGATGAAGAATTTGAAGATGGGGGCACACGGGTCCAAAGAGAAGTTATACAGAAGTAACTCAGAGAAATATCCGTCCAAACTGCCAGTGCCGAGTGACAAAAAATATAAGATAGCGGTAAATCGAGAAAGATTCGGATCTTTTGGTACTAGAGGTGAGTAACACGTTCAAATTCAAACCCATTTCATTACACGTGGAATGAGTATTTAACAATAGTATAGCTACGTTGAGTTTCTCTTGATCTTAACTGTGAATTTCACTTTGGATACTTGAAGACCGAGCAATGAATCAGCGATGAATTGAGATTAAGTTTTAATAATTTTCAGTTATTGTACAAAAAGTTCAAGAATATTGTGTCCAACTTTGATCAAATTCTACCATGATTTTTTTAAATGAGAATATGAATAAATCTAGCTTCATAGCAGGTTAAAATTATTATCTATATCCCTATAATGCAAGATACGTTTATAGGTTTATGCCAAATTTTTTTACTTACACCCAGTTTTGAAGAGTCTGTCGACTAAAAGTTTATGAGTCAACTGCAGACCTCAAAAAAGGATGTAAAAGATAATATAATTCACGGGAATAAGCGCGTACATGCATAAATACCTTTTTAGGGCTTGACGTTTCGACCGGGTTACACCGGCCGTGGTCGCAAGCAGACTGTCTGCTTGCGACCACGGCCGGTGTAACCCGGTCGAAACGTCAAGCCCTAAAAAGGTATTTATGCATGTACGCGCTTATTCCCGTGAATTATATTATTATAAACATGCAGCGCGATAGTTTAAAATGTAATGATGTAAAAGATATTTATATAATGAGTTCCTTTTTTACGTTGACTAACCTGTGTGGTCAAACTTACAAGTAAATAAAACCTCTAATCAGAGTGACTCAAATATTTAGCTGGAAACTGATTGTTGCTTACAATGTACACTTCTAAAGGACCGAATAATTTATGGCTTCTAAAAACTGTGTAAGTCAGCGTGATCTAGGGTGAAACACCTCTGACCTTGAGTTTATAGTACGCTTGAACTATACACATAATAACAAGAAAAGGTTCAACGTCTCGAAGTTTTCACCAATAGTTTAATTCATTTTAAGAACTTCTGTGTTCATTTATTTATGGAGGTTTATAAGAGATTGACATGTAGGTGAGGGGAGGACGATGGCTTTCAAGGTCTTTGCCCTCATTTCATGTGGCTTCTCTAATGTGCGAGGTTAAGTTACGTATGCCTAGGTCGTGTCATGGATAGGTTACAGCTCTCTATAATTATCCTAATATACGGGTATATTTTAACTCAAGTCAAGTTATTAGGTATTCCACGAAATAATAGAGTCACTGCGGAATTGTAATCCTCAGGTTTATTAATGGAATTTTGGGCTTATTCACTCAGAATAAATCAGTCATAATCAGTGGCTTTAATTAGGATGACATATGACAGTTCCCTGCTGTGCGCATATTTTGCTAACATTATCATATTAACAGCTGCAGCAACAATAATAAATCATTTACTAAGATATAAATCTCTTGTAAACAGAAAAGCTTTTGTATAATGCAAATCGTAAAATCTGTCTACAACGGTATACCTACCTACATAACGAAACACAGGATAGCAATCTCGGATAGCGGATCAATAAAACGTTGTTTGCACAAACCAGTTTAATTACAACTATACCTAAAGCACATGAATAAACTCTGTTTGCTAATGTAATTAATGAACTAAGCGACTCGTAATCATAAAAATAAAAAGCTATCGCGCAACAATAGATTACGTGATCGCTTTTTGTTTTGTGATGAAAAAGATAAGGTAACACATCGTAACTGTATGCAATGCGTTTAATTTAAATTTCGAATGTTTCCTAATTCTTACATTCAGCATTTAATAAATACCACTGGCTCTAATATACATTAGCATTTGTTTTTTTATGTTTTATTTATGTTGACATTCTGAATTCAAATGCAATAAAGTTACATTTACGGTCGCAGCTGCAAGCTTAGTACTTTGTAATAAAAATGAAAGCTGAAATCAAAGAACATTGAAGCAGCATTTACTTTGAATAGCATACATTGTTGTTTACTACAGTACAATTATAATTAACTATGTACTATTTTAAATGTGGTGTTCTTGTAACTATGGTAAATCAAGACGTGTACCCACGTGTGAACACAGGTGGAAGCCTTATGTGCACAATCACGTGCCTTTTGATAAATTTATTTTTATATTTTTATACAGCTTTATTATCCGAACACTATAGAAGCTATATGTTTGACCTGTTGCAATAGTACGTGTGTAGCACAATGTGTAAAAGTTATTTATTTATTTAGATAAAAATTAGGTGATAACACATGTATTATCATGAAGCATGTATAGAACAAAACATGCTTTGTTTCTTGAATTGAATTCTAAAATCTTTAGTCAAATTGATTTACCGACTACGACATTCCATCAGCCTGGGATGGACATTTTACGTAGAATTCAGTTGTAACAACAATTATGTTTGTTAGCATTACTGTTCTTTACCGCTGCTTACATACCGAGCTGTTTAAAGTTTTCTCTTTGTCACATATCCTGTCACATTACTAGGCAATTTTCTTATCCAATATTAAATCCTGGTAAATCTATTACGATTGCAATTTAATGGCTTATTGGCAACCCTTATCGCTCTTTGTACTTAAAGTACTGAAAATAATAACATAATTATATGCAGAGTTTATCAATACCACCACTCTTGGCCTTAACCTTAACGCTGTGTGGGAAGTTACCGGCAAGTTCCAGTTAAAACAACTTGTTACGTCACAATTCGTTTTCTAACACGAGATTTACTTTTCATGAATTTGTTGTTTTATGTAGAAAATTGGTGGTGTCCATTCATTGAAAAATCTTTAACGGATTTCACTACTCATATTTATAACGGTTGATTTACTACATAGTTGGTATGTATGTCGTATATGCGACTGCTCACATATGCTAGAGTGTAAAGATTAAAACTACAAAAAAGTCAAGCTTTTATGTATTTCCGTAAAGGTCAACAAATAAGCTCAATTAAATCACTTTTTTCCTAAATAAAATAAGCATACAAAACTGTAATTTTATGTATTTCAAGTTTTAAGTGTTAGTCATTCCCTTTTCACTGCAATGCGGATACCCGCATACAAGTCTAGTCATAGTCTGCGGGCGAAAACAAAGTGCGTACGATTATAAGTATTGTAACAGTTAAATAAATGAGTGCTGCAATGGACACCCACCAATTCACCTCGGTAAAAGCCAGATACAGGAAAAATGATATTACGCTATCGTATAGAGCGATTTGTAACATACGGACATACCTACAGTAATCGGAGCATAATGTTTACTTAATTATTTCTAGGTATTTATAGAGTGAATTTGCAATTTCCTATAGTTAAATGAGACTACCTATTTAACTGTATAATTATACAACTATCCTGAGATTGAGGTGATAATCGTAGATATTATTATACATAAAAGCATTTATTTGAAACAAGTAAAAATCGTTTATTATTTGGTCTAAAATATACTGGCGCATTAACATTGTTTATTTACTCATAAAACAATTAATAATAAAAAATATATCTTATTTCTATTATAATTATAATTTTACATATTAAACACGTACATGTCTGCGTTCATCTAGTTATCTCTTGTAATGGAAAATACTTATTTGGATGCGTAATAATAAACTTTACTTCGGTGATAAAACCAATCATAACAAAATAATACGGAACTTAATTAATATAATGTGATAATTGTAATAATATAAACACCCTAATGGAGATTTTTAATTAAAGAGAAAGTTTAATTTTGCGCAATCTGTTTGCCAAAGGAAGGATAACTGGATATACCATAACCATAACACTTAAAGCAAGTGTAATGACAGATTCAATGAATGCATCAAAATTGATACAAAGTACCCGCATTAAAATGTCGAAAATGTGGTAAATAATGGCACTTCTCGTAGCCAAAAGCATAATTTTGCAAGTTTTTAATTATATTAGTTGTTTGGTTCCAACATCCATTCTAAGATATACAATACTGTTTCCTTTCCATAAGAAGAAAAAAAAGAGAATTAGATTCTAAACATAACTTTGTAGAGTTCGTCCGGAAAGAGAGCCGTCGTGGCGTAAAATGAAACTAATATTAAAATCATTCCATTAAACAATTGAAAACATTATGTTCTGAATAATTTTACCAAAATCTAGATGTTACATTCTCACTATAATGATGCAATACCAAATGCGGTAATGACACACAGCAGCGCTCTAAAATCTAACAGATCTCTATTTCGCACATACTCTTCAAATTGAGAAAGTGGTAGGAGCATTATCAGATCACTCTATCGCACAATATCTACGCGATATTGTAGTTCACACACAATGTCTACACGATATCAGTATGTCGTTTCAATAGGTATTCAATTACTGAAGCAAGAAAACAGAGGCGTTCTCACTCTCACAGATCGCAAAAGAGTAAATAATAAAGAGATTGGTCTTATAAGCAATATAATTTTCTAATGACTGTAATTATGTTTTAGACTTTAGTAATATTTATTACATGACTTACTAACAAAATCATAAAGTTTTACAGAGATCAGTTTCAATGTAAATTTCTGCATCATTTCCGACATACAAAAAGATGAACTGGATTTGTTATTTTTACAATGTAACAAAAAAAACCTATTGTAATATTGCAATATCAACTCAATCCAGCAATAATTAAGAGCCAATCATTTCGATAATATTCCACACACAAAATCGTATTTATTGAAAGCTTGAATGAAACCCACGCACCTTACTATTTACAAACCGCTGTAGTAAAATTTAAATAACCATTATATTACGCTACACCCACAATATTATTCCAAATAGTACTGAACCTTTGTACTAAACCTTATATAAATAATATTGTTTCAGTAAGGTATATTCAACCTTTTCCGTACTGCGTATATTGTAATACGCAATGTCTGCAGGGGTAGGAAGTTGAGTCACCCACTCTATTCAAGAGAATTCACCCTTGAATTTTACTCTATCATAATAATATAGCTACCTATTTATTCGAAAAGTTGGCAGCGATATCAATTGCTGATATATTTATGCTGTCTACGACCTTTCTGTATTGTTATATTATGCTGTAGAAAAGCTAGACTAATAAGTTTATCTAGAAATAGTTATTGTACCAAGAACTGCTGAAAATATTGTAGAGTCACAAACTAAATCATACTTATATACTTATAAGTACACTTACTTCAATCCTTTTTATTATACCTTTTAATTTTAATATTTATTATTATGGTTTTATATCACAACTACAAGTTTCAAGCTCTACATTTCGATTTAGTACAAAAATGTAGAGATGAATTCTATAGCTCAAGTTAGACGATTGAAACTGTTTTATTCCATAATGTTCCAGTTTTTGCGTCTCCCATAGGAACGCATTTATCATGTAAGACTGACATCATTAATGGATGTTTGTCACACAAACATTGCATTACACAGATAAAGTGATAATAAGATTTCACTTCATGCATTTTAACTTATCGTTACGTTTTTTTCTTGACTCTCGTCTTCCCACGGTATCTTTTATAAGATAAAAGAATAGATTGGATCTTTGGATAAAACATTGGGTAACGTAAACAGTTTTTTGGAACAGCTTTATGTAATTTCAAGTTGATTATGATGCTATCAGACCTATCAGTTATACACATAAACTTTTTGTGACGGTGTTATTTCTTGTGACGATTTTTTGCTTAAGAAATAAATATGTGACTTGTGTGTTGCGTATTTTGCTAGTAATTTTAACTGACTAAAATCAAGATCCAAAAAAATAACGTACTAACAAATATCAAATTGCATTCTCAAATATATATTTACTTACCTATTATTTGCTTTAAGAGGTAGTTTTATGTTTAGATGAGTCAAACTTTTCGTACACGAGTCCACGACCGTTAAGCTACGTTTATATGTGATATATGTGACTGTTTGCTTATTATTGTTTTCCATCTTTTCCAGGGAACGGCAAGAAAAGGGAGAGCGCCCCTACCCCGACCACCCCCGCGCGCCCCCCGCCTACCCCGCCGCAACCCCAAGCTGTGCAAGGTGAGTCATCCACACTACCAATATTGTTAATGGCTCCAAATAAACAGCAAAACACTTTAAGTCCGTCGTAAACGCTGACAGGACTGTCGTTAGCTACCGTTCCTCCAAAAAGTGTCAAATTACAGCCTAATGACATCACAAGACGGGTTGACATTGAAATTGATTGATGATACGTTTCCGAGAACCAGGAGAAAACGAGAAAGTCTTCATTAATACGCCACTGTAAATACTGATCTTAACGTTAAGTACTGGGTTTATTAAATATCTAATATCGGAAGTATGATTATGCAGCAAGACGGCTAAGTGAGGCGTTAAGCTCGAGAGCGGTCAACCTAAAACACTGTAGACACTCAGCGATATTAAGAAAATAATATAAAGAAAACGTACAATGAACGTAAATAAAACCAATATCAAATCATACAAATTGGAGAGGGCGTAATGTTATTCCTGATTCAAAGTAGAAAATATTATTGACATAACATGCTTTTGTTTATTCCTATTTTGTATTACCGTGGCTCTACTTATTTTATCCCTTTCTGTCGTCATTATACGCGAACATGTCCTGTTACTCCAAACAAGGATTATTGGAACTTACATTTATGTAACAAGAATTAGGAGTCGCGTAATTAATTGGGGAAGTAATCCGCTTGTTACTGTCATGTAACCGTCTAAGTGGGATTAAATTAAAACGTAAAGCTTCTTAATTATTTTGTATTAGTTTTAAAGTAATGCCGTTTGTGGTAACTGTACATATGTAGCCATATCAGGCCATATGTAGAGACAGGAAGGAAGTCAACTGACTTCCAGTTATATAAACACTCGTACACAGGTAGTAATTGATTACTATTTAATAAGATAGGAGAGGCTCAGTGGAGCGGATAAGAAGCCTACTTCAAGCTCTACCGTTATTTATTTCGATCTTATTATATATTATAAAATATATAAATCACCCATCAATTTCTAAAAAAGACGTAGATGCTTGTGAATTTTCGAATAAAGAGAAATTAGGTTTATTAACCAGTAATATTGGCATCTGGCTTCAGATAGATATTAGTGATAATGAACCTCACATTGCCGCATTAGTTCGCAAATTACATTGTTTTCTTCAATGTAATGAAGGTGAAATTTGTGTTTAATGGTAGGTACAATGTTTTTGTAGGTTTCTCCCATACGAAGGTAGAGCCAACAAAAACAAAAGTTAATGTTAATCGCAGGAGTATTGTTATTATTGAATAAAAGCTTTCCTATTTGTCTTGTTACAACGACACACCCGAATATTGTATGTAGGATTCGCCGAATGGAGACACGATTTTTATAAACTTTTGCTATTGAATTAGGTAAAATTAGTATTTCTTAACATACAAACCGTATAACTTTAGAATTATTCTTATAGCCATTTTAGGATTACTTGAACCGGTGAACGCGCCAGTTTCATTCATAGTTTGGTTCTTAGAAATGTACCTATTTGTTGACATAAATGGCACCGTATTTATGTCCGCGCACTAGCCATAAAATAATGACTGATGTTATTTTCAAAACTGGAGAGATTCCATTAGTTTTTTCCGTGTTCCTTCATCTGTCATGTCTAATTCTGGATTGGGTGTCTCGAAGTTGTGTTATAATTGGAAAAAAAATCTGTATTTTTGAGCCATTCATATCGTCCGTTTACGACAATAATTGTAAAATCATTTACAATTATTGTCGTAACGTTTACAACGTTTAAGTAAATTACTACATTTAGATGTTAAAATGGTTTGCATGATTATTCATTGTCAATGTAATTTTAAAACTAGACTAGACCAAGTCGCAGGAGAAACAATACATATCAAAAGTACATAAAACATTCTGCAGAACGAATTTCGAAACTCTAGTTACGCAAGTCATCTTTGAAGTATAAACAATGGCGCCTGCGCAAAGGTTGTCCTTTGAAAACTGTGTCAGATGGTAACTGGTTCGATCAGTTCCAACACATTAGAATATTGCGATCCACGCGTCACTACGTGCCATTTGACTGTTTAATTACAAAGCTGATGATAACGTATGTATTTTGAAGCAATGTAGTATCTAGTTCACATGTTCAAATAGCACAAGAATGAGTTCCCATGGTCGCAGTCTCATAAAAAATAAACGATACATCTTGTCATTCTATTGTCTATCAACACAATACAATCAACTACAAATATTATAAACATCTGATAGATGAACGGCGTACTTTTCAGTAGCGAGTTTAGCAATGGCTATTTTTATGACTGATTTGCATTGACACCGCTTTATTGCGGCGCAAAGAGTCGGTCGTTTCCTTATCATTTCATTCGCTGCTGGTTGTCTGTATTTGTGTATTCACGTGGCCTTTTGTGATATCTACTGCTATCAGCATTTGAATTATTCTAGACCAATTTGAATGTATTTAGAATTTGTTGACGTGCCATAGCACATATCAAGTAGGTAGGTTAGGTAATTTAATCTGAATATACCATTTTAAATTGCTTATTTTATGGTTTATTTATCAACTTGATATGTCATTTCAGCTAAGAAGAATGGCGTGGTGCCCAAGTTGTCATCATCGCCAGTGGCTACTCGCGCGCGCACTTCCCTGGCTCCACCACCGTCCCCAAGAAAGCCGGCACCGCATCGAGCTCCAGCGCAAAGACCTAACACCCTACCTACTAATAAAGGTCAGTTCATAATATTAGATTACAACACATGTCACTAACAACATATTTCTTGACCAAACCTCCTATTTCTGTTCTGAACTTATCTACACAAGTCGTATGGTGCTGCCATCTAGTAAAAGATGTTACTAATCCGACAAAACATTTTTTTAAACCTGCAACAGATGGCAGCGCTTGACTGCCGGCCATAAAGCTTAACGATACTGTTAAATTTTAAAATATATGCTCAGTTTAGGAGCTAAAAAAAAAGAATGTACAAAAATAACAACTTACTAGCCTGTGGCGCCAATAGTTTCACGTTTGTCCGCGTTGTGCGGTTTATGTTAGTAAGAATAGTTCTTATTGACTTTCAAAGATGGCGCTTAAGTAAGCGCGCCGTGTAGAGCAAATGTAGAGTCAATATAAAAGTCATATGTAAATGTTTGAAGTAGGTATTCGTTTTTACTTTTGCCTGTAATTATGTCTTTTATTAAACGCTCATTCTTCAATAGGTATAATTAATTAATTAACATTAAATTTATTTATTTATTATTAAATACTTCTTGCACACAATGTACAATGGCGGACTTAACGCCTTCGTTCTCTACCAGTCTACCTTTGGGGTGGTGGAGTAAATGTAGCCTTTTTACATGCAATGATTTAATAACGACGTACATGAATCAGTTGCGTCTTAAGTTATCATAATTATTATTTTTTCAGTATAAACCTTTTAAAAAATAACAAAAGATAAAGATCTTAGTTACGACATTAATAATATTATTGTTATACAAACCGTAGACTATACGTAGATGGATATATTAATTCCAACACACTTTCCAATGCAAAATAAAACTTGTTTTAAAAGGAAATTTGCATCAGAATAAAACGAATGGCAAGAAATAGAATAGATACCTGCGTAATGTGATATAATTATATGCAATGTGTTTAATTTTTACATCGCTGAGAAAACCGAGGACTCGCTAGTTGCTTCATGAAAAATACTGGTTTTCAGCCAAATTCAATGAGACATGGCAAATAGCTAGTCATACAAAATAAGCTTTTGTAAGACTAACTACATGTTTTTTACAAGCTTCTATTTTTTGTATTTGTGTAGGAACATTTTTATTTAGTCACGAAAATTTCGCTGTGCGCTTTTTTCCTACAAACGGCAAATCCTATTTACAATTTAAAGCAAAAAAAGGAATACTGTTTACCTGCTCCCAAAAATATATAAAACCGGTGATCTCTATAAAAAGTCAAGATGCGATAAAAAACGGAACGAATTTTAATTACGTTTGGCGTAACGGGACTATAAAATTAACAGTAGCAGCACTAAAATAAGTTTTATTATCTGTTTGCTATTTACCGAGATTCTTACCTTATGCAGTTGTTTACGCGTTAAGGTGCGTTCGACGTATTTGATTATTTAACAGCTTACCACACAAGTGCATTATAGCGGGGATGTACCTGTTTTGACTGCGGTATATTGTGCTTTCTCACCTAGGCTCAAATAGAGCTCATGATAAAGTAAATAAATAAATCAATACATCAATAAATTTGGTCAATATCACATGCACTGCTCTGAACTCAAAGTAAGTGGTAAAATCGAAGACAACCAAGTCACCGCAATCACTTAGACCCGAGACAAGGTGGAAAAATAGTTTTTAACATTGGAAATTGTTAGATAGTAGGTAAGATGCTGCCAAATTTTTAACTAACTTTGAAATAGGAGAGTTCCGTGTTCGACGATTACTTACATACATATTGTATGTTCTCTTGTATTATCGTCTAAGTTTCCTAGTAACACGAGTCACGTAATAATCTATAAAGTCCATCGAGCTATTCGAGAGAGTGTCATCTTATTTTTATATTCTATGTACAACTTAACGTACGTTATACTCTTATACTTACAGGAAAATCTCACGCAGAACTAGGAATTTCTCCTTATCCTGTTTTTCTTGCATTACTTTAATCTCATAGTCATATCAATCGCAAAATACAAGGAAACGATTGTCATCAGTACAGTTAAGTTAGGTAGGTAGTTCCACAGCTAAGTTACCTCATCTTCTTCTTATAGATAATTTGATTAACATTTATACCGAACGTTATAATTATGCAATATTATAATCATATCACGCTGAGAAAACATAAACACAGCATCTTAACGTGTTGGTGAAAATGTAAGCAATAAAAATTTAGAGAACAGAATAAATAGCCCATACCTAATGCGATGTAGGAGGGTTAGTAAAAAGTCGTGACGTCATTTTATGTGGCCACTAATGCGCTTTTATTATGTGTAATTAAAGAAAAAGCATGTACAATAAAATAGCCACCGAGTAACGTGGTACTGAAGTTATATAACGATGTAATGGTTTGGAAACGGTTGTACAAAACAGTTGCATAGTATTCTCACAGCCGTTATTCTCTATTGTACTCGTATGTCCACATGGGATCGTAACTGTCCTGTTAGTAAATGTGGACTTGTAAATAAGGAGATGACAGTCTTTACTATATACGGTCAATCATCTTTGTCTGAATTATGAACAAAAAGCAATCACATTTTGTTTAATTATAATGATAATAATAATAAATCTTTATTAATCCAAAAAATACGCAAGTTATACATTTTTAGGAACATGGCAAGTAGGGCAGAGCAAAAAGACCCTGACTTCTAAACTAGGATTAACCTGTTTCTTAGAAGTCAGTGTGCCTTCGAAATTATGTGCGCATAAACCAATACAATTATAATATTACCTGGATAGGACACAAAGTTATACAAAAAGATAAAAAATAAAAAGTACTAAAATGCTATCCTACTGTTACCTGCATGTATACGATACCAGACAAATTTTATATTCGTTTACCTAACTGTAGGTTGTCTTATAGCTAGGTAAAGTGGCAAAGGTCTTCCCCCATTTACTTCAGACTCGTCTGTCCTAAACTGCTTTCCAGCAATCTGAAAATGTTTGGGAATTAACACGTACCTAACTAACGTGTGTTAGAATGTAACGTATGCACAACATAGGTAACATAAAATAGGTAATAGTATATTATAAGCGTGTCACATTCAACAAACATTTTAGCTAATCGACTTAAAATTGAAATTGCACTTTAGCATAAATTTGCCTACTCAAACTTAATGTTCTGACTGTACAAAACTTTGACAACGATTTATAAAAACTCTATCAGCTCTCAATTAAAACAATCGCCAAAACTGCATAGACTGATAAATAGAGAAGTAGTAAAGTAGAGAAATATAGAGCATGACAAACCACCTCACAGAGGGTGAGCGGTGTTAACTGTCCAATGAAAGTCCCTGTCTTGATGAAAGTGCGCCAAGCAGTGGCAATAGGTAAAAGAGCGGCCGGCGACACTGTCGCACGCGCTTCAGAACGGCGACGACAAAAAACTTAGCCGCATTCACAGCTGAGCTCTTCCGCGCCCAACGCATTCACAATAATTAGTGCTAACCATTCTATTAATTTTTTAATCACTTCAATTTTAATAAATTATAGTAAATCATCTTCATTAGCTAGTGTGACTGTTCGCAGTGTGGTGTCATGGTTCATGGTGTTTTTTATTTAATTTTACGCGAGACAATAAAATAGTTAACTTTATTTTGATTGACAATGAGTCCGCTCCATAAATTCGTGTCGTTCTTTCAATCGGACACGAAGAACAACCATAAGAGTCTTATGCATCATAAAATTTACTCTAGTGAACTGAACATTTGCAGTGGAACTGAGGTGGCTAAGAAGAGCCACTGGGGAAGTCTTAATGGATATCGCAAGTGTAAAGGTACATTCATCAAAATATAACTTAAATTATTCAAAATATATATTATGTTATATACACGATGTTATATGACGTTTTGTCTATTTTTCACATTTTTATAAGTATGTAAGTCGTTGGTATAATACATTTTAAATCACGTCAATATGTGTAGTTTGAAGGCTTTTTTATTGTTTAAAGGGATGTGATCAATGACATTTTGTCGGTTACATACACGGTTAAATACCTTTATAAATAAACAACCTTGAACTTCACAACCTCCCGAAAATGTTTACACTAATATTGCAAATAGTGTGCCTAACAAAACAAACATATGTGAAGGTTCGCAAATATAAGTAGACGTGTAGTTGAAGTATTATCGACATTAATGCATTAAAGTGTCTGCCTTACAACGGATGCGCATTGCCATTTATAAACGATAGCCGAGCGATGTGGGTGGCATTACTTCTTTTACTATAGTCGTTTTGTTGCCCCATTATAGGTATAACAACTCATAAACTATATTACCTGTTTCTTTTTAAACATAACTCAAGTAGTAATAATGATGTTTACAAACCAGACTTGTTATGTTACCTCAGTAATTTCAAGTATTAGAAAATACGCAGATTTCCAACGTTGCGAATTTCGAAGGAAACGAACAATTGTAACACGCAGCAATTGAGTTAGCGAGTAAAACAGCAATGATCGTGAAAGCGCCAACAGTGGATAGATATTTTGCGGAAACTTTCTACAGCTGTTAAGATTTGTAGAATAATACACGCTAACTAGGAGATTCAAGAATGTGTATTTAATAAAGTAATTACTCGTCTATTTTGAACATATGTTAGAATGATTGCGAATAATGAAAGTATCATCGCACAATGAACCTTTAGCTGCGTCAGACAAGGCGTCTCAATTAACATATTTGCGTTTACATTATGCATGTAGGATACATTTGCAACCAGTGATATAACAAATCAAAACTCCGAATTTCCGCCTTACATTATGAAACCGGTATGAATCGTGTCAATACACCGGCGTAGGTGGCTGATTCTTTCAATGGAAGAAAGTATCTCCTATGCGCTGACTGAGTGGGTAGAGTTCTTGAAATTAGCCAATTTGCATCCTAAATTCATATATCGCCGTGTAGGATTAAAATTTATAAAGACTTGAGATATAAAAATGTTTTATGTTAACTGTAAAAATGACTCCCACATCGTGGTACCTTGCCTAATTCTTACTCCACTAATTGACTAATATGTCTTCATTTGAAAGTAGGTATTTGCGTTCCATCCATAGTTGTCATCAAGTCCTCTAATCTCTTCCTTTATAAGACTATTTCAAAGCGCATATCCCGGAATACCGCCATTGACGATCTCCTTCACTATATTTATCACTTCCTTCATCTTCATTGTTCCTTGAAGCCCTTTTAATTTTTTAGCCACTAATTAGTGACTTTTTCGTGTTCACTATCTGCTTGTCCAATTCTTTAACAGTTACAAATTGGCGGTTATTACATGGCTCTAGCTTGTTGGTTCATGGTAAATAATTTATGTGCCCACTTATATTATGTAATTGGACAGAACGTTGTGCAAACTCTTATGGTCTTTGGACCAAATCAGATTCTTTACAGTGCTTAATGTAGGCAGCCTTTATATAGGATGTATAAAAATGAATGTTCGTTAATTACCGAAACTTCTCATGAATACATAAATAATTGAGTTCGCCCATTAGCACTTGTGTTACGCTTTGAACTCGGTATAGGCTTACATCCATTTTGGGCATTCTCGTTTTAGCCGCGTCACCAATTAAAGCATTTTTTCGTGTTTTGCTCTTTGATTTTTTATCTTAAACACTTCCTTTGTCTTTCAAGTTATTTAAGAATCTCACGATGGTCAGTGTCAATTATTTTCTGAAACTTATCGTTGTATACGAAGTTTGAGGGGTTTTTCTCATAATAATGTTGGAATGTGTTCTAATATCAGATAAATACATCATTTGATATTAAACGTTGTTGGAAGTTCTATGTACTAGGTACTTTAGTTATAAAAGGCCTGTTATGTCTACTGTTCAGATATTTGTAACAATCGCGGTCACGATTTCGTCTCCGTCGGGTTTCTTTATTTCCACTGTCTTTTAGAGTCGTGACTCGATGGGTATTTGTTAAAATCTTTTTTCTTTTGTATCCGAATGTTTTATAGTACTTATGTTACGCAATTTCCGTTTTCCTACAGTATTATGAAATCATAAATATCTAATATTTTAATATTGGTAGTCTTTCGATAAACAGTAATAATGTTGACTCGCTTTTTCCATTTATTACGACTGACTTCATTTTAACTGTATCATCAAATTATTGATGAAAGCCTGTCAGTTTGTTAATGCCTTCAAATAATTATGTGATCTATTATGATTATTTTGTTTTTGATTCTAGTCAAGCTTTACAAACATTAATGATGTATGTTGTTATGGACATGTACTACCATCATCATAGTTACCTACCTACATAGGTCACAGACCTTATAATGGACATGACTATGTCTGTATGTATACATACACCGTTACGTCGTTAATTATTATGTTGCTAATAATTATGTTCCTCTTTTACGATGGCTTGGAAAACGTTTCATAAGTTTTTGTATTGATAAAAGTAAAGGTGCGGTTGAGTTGGGCAAGTAGGGTCAACACTAGGTCTATAGGTTTTACGCTCCATTACGCAATGTGGCCACATCCCAACCCGCTGCCAGAGCGGTTGTTTGGAAAGTCGTAAACCGCTACATGCTTAATAAATCTTAATATTCCATTGTTTCTTTGTCTCATCTGATATTTCAATGGTACAGCGGTTTAACACACTGCAAGTGAAATCGAGTTTAATTCAAAGAACGATGTGTGCTACATTCCGTGAGAAAAACGTCATAATTTGCAATCTAATTAAACTTAAGCTTAAATTGTTCGTGTAAATGATAAATATTATAGTATCGCGTTTAAAGTAGTCAAAGCTCAGGTTTTATATTTAATGTTAAGAAATATTGATATAGTCGTGACCGTGAACGAGAATATCAAAATTAATGTAGCGATATCCGTTCTGAAATTATAAAACGCGGCAGTTAAACTCTGGTCTGTTTACGTGTAACTTCACATAACTGACATAAAATTCAAGTATAAACGAATCGTTGCTTGCATTCAGGTATATTTAGTACCGACGTTTTCGTCATACTCAAGTAATTACAACAAAATGCAGTTTCACTAATGTCATGTGCATATTTTACTTATGTAGTGGTAAGGCTATGTACCCGAATAGTATTTATAATTTATATTATCGTTTTGGTAACGCTTCGTAAACTTGTCAAGTAAGCGCTCTTGATTTCTTTAGTCTGCATTTAATTAAAGAAAAGTAACAGAATACAGTAAATTCTTGACAGTTAAGACCATATTGCACAAAAATGAATGTCATTCGCGAAAGTTGCAAGATTTGCATAAAAGTATAGATGCAAATTACTTCTATTTGATCGCATTGAATAATGCTTAAATATCTCTAGAAAAACATTCTAAATTAGTATTATTCTAAGTCTGCGGATTTTATCGAAAATTTGACTGAATAAAATTTAAATACAATAAAATATTTTAAGATACAAACAACTTGGTAATTAAAATTTGGAGACATCTTTGGATAAGAATAAAGGTACCCTAATTTATTATTTAGAAAGACAACAGAAAGCCGATAAAAATGGAAGACTAGGAAGCGATTAGTTGAATTTCAGCACCAAATTTAAACATTAAAGTGTGGCAATATATCAATATGGACGCGGCTGAGTAGCCAGATGCGCATTTTATCGTTTCTGGCTAGTTTTCAAGTGCCGAAAACCCATTAGAGGTATATTAGTAACTGGAATAACCGACCGATAACGGGTATTTTTGCACAAGCTCCTGTAGGCTTGTATTGTTGATTCAAGCCGCAAAAAAACATTACCCTTACAGCGATTTTAGTAAACAGGGCGAAACATGCAAAAATGTCTGTCTGCTTGCGACTACGGTCGGTGTAACCTGATCGAAACCAAAAATGAAATTTTGCATGTTTTGTGCCAATTCCCGTTAATTTATATTACTGTAAAAATGCAGCGCGATAGTTTTAAAGTTAACATTACCCTCCCATTTGGCTTCGACCTAGTCGGGTAAAAATACTGCTTGGATAGTTATTTGTTCTTTGATGTTACTTTGTTGAATTGACTGATTAGGTAATATTAAGTTGAAATAAGGAACAGTGCAAAGAGTTTTAATGTCTTAAATTTATTGAACGACTGAAATGTCTGCAAAGCAATATGCAAATTAACTTACGTTGTCTATATGAGAATCTATAAAAATAACATTAGTTAAACGGTAATCAGGAAATCATTCCTAATTACTGAATACGAGTTTCTTAATAAACAGTTGTATAAATGAGAAATGGAACTTGCAGTAACTGTTAATGTTTTAGAAACCAAGCTTGTGGTTGATGTGGAATTTTACATACTTTGTTGGACAAAATTCCAAAATATTTTAAATGCAAAATAAAAATTACGTAGAGTTAACATATCCAACCGCTTTCCACCATTCGTTCTAAGGTTCTTCTTCTTTTCGTGTCAGTTTCCGAATGCTTTAAGTCTTTTAAAATGGTGACCTAAAAATTACCACCTGGAAGGCCCAGTTGGTGGCCTTCATCTCGTCCTTCGCTGAAAATTAAAAATCAAATGAAGAACAAAATAAAAATAGCTAGCTATTAAATAAATAAACACAAAGAAAGTGTAATTGATAACTGTTATATAACATAGTGTAATGAAATTATAACCTGGTATATAATTTGATTAGATGTGGCGCCGAATAATAATATGTGTACGATACAAAATTGTAGTTCGGAACGACTTTATTTCTTGTCGGACCGGCTTTTATCTGTCTGAATTAGTGCTGTGAACTTGTTTTGAAATTGGTTGCACTATCAGTAGTAATTTGGGGAGGCATTAACCAACATTTAGTTAATGGATACGTAATGTTAAATTTCTTGTTCGTGTTAATATTTATATAGACTTGCTTCTTTAATTATTCGTCGTCGAATGAACAGGACTTTAATTTAATTCTTCGTACCGCTTATGTTGACTTTATAATTACTAGTTGTGTGTGCATGATTTATAAATAGGAGACAAAAAGAGTACTTTTGAAGTCTTGTTCAGAAGCATGTTCAGTGTAGGCACTTCTTTAAGAAACAGTTAATATAATCAAATCACCTTCTCTTCTAATTCTGTATAAAATAGAAACGATGAAGTTTAGAAACTTCTGCGAATATATTATTTAAAACAATGTTACGTCTTTCTAGATATGTTTATTTAGGAAAAACACCAAGTCTGAATTCTAGAGCCCATAAATATTCCGGTAGCATTTGATTTACAGCAAAGCTAACAGTCATTTACTATTTAAGTCTTCAACAGATGGATGTCAATCGTCCTAACAGACAGGAGATTATCATTGTTCTAAACATAATTTAGTCTTCCACTTCAGTGGCCTAACTTTAGCTCAATTGAGTCAGCTTTGTGAAGTAAACATTGGTTGAGTAATACTACAAGTCGCTTGTTTTTCCCAGCTTTCTTAGCGTTAATGCATTAATTTAAACATGAATAGTCGTGCATCGTGCTTATTAAATACTAATTGACATAGACAAATGGTTGCTACTAACTAAATGAAATTTAACTGAATTGGTTCCACCCAACTAATACTAAATTGTTTTATTAATAACGTTTGTTTTATGCGAAATATTTAATTTCTTCTTTTGTAATGGAGATATTATACAATTACTACACGGTATATTAAAAATGTATACAGCTAATTTGTCTGCAAAATTTAGCGATATGCTAATTTGTATTATGAGGCCAGTAGGTGTATATGTGAATGCTGATCATAAGTTACGTAAATTGATAAGTCGACTAAGCAAACTTTAACGTAACAAATAAAAACATGAAGTGGGTGATGGTAAAAGTGTGTGTAATATACAATACATTATGTATGTGAGTACGTAAGCTAAA
The DNA here is from genome assembly GCA_905475315.1 of Autographa pulchrina. Lineage (NCBI taxonomy): Eukaryota > Metazoa > Arthropoda > Insecta > Lepidoptera > Noctuidae > Autographa > Autographa pulchrina. The sequence goes on from FR997768.1 coordinate 7,189,586, forward strand.
GCAGCTGCTCACGATGCGATTATCGAGTCAACTTTCTGTCGTTATGTATTTTTTTATTTCTCGCTACCAACTTGCATGCGGGATTGCGGGCGTTTATCATCATTATAGTGAAATACTATACTGACGGTATTCGATATATGTTTCAAGTATCACTACCACTCGCAACGATTATCGACTAATCAGGCAGGTAATTGAATATGTTATTTACGGCACAATTTCATGTCTTGAACGTTGATCAGTCGAGCGTTGAATTTATGTAAAGATTTTTTTTATGATTATAACCCTGAAATTTACAAATTTTATAGCATGCAATGAACTGCATATTTCTTGGTCATTTATTTGATAAATTGTACAAGATTTGAGTTATGACTTGCTCAACATTTACTTTTCGCGCTATGCCGTTTATAGTTATAACCGCACCAAGTGAATTACATTATTGCATTGTGAATTGCATTCACTTGTCGAACCAAGTATCTGAACCGGACTGGTTGGTGTATAAGAATTTTATGATAATTTATGATATTTTTTTACAAGTTGAATGTAAATATATATTTTTTTAATTGAAGGTGCTTAATAATCCTGTTACGGTTAAACCTGAAAGTCGCAATCCACTCCTATAATCAGCAGACTTTGTTCGAAAATAAATTCCGACGTTCAGGGTTGTCAAAAATATTTAGGGTTGGTGCGTTAAAGAATTTATGAGTACCTAATGTTTTATTTAAGTAAACGGATATCCCGTAAGTGTGTAATGGCAGTTTTTTCAATGTCACCCCTATCAATCATTGGTCCGTCTAGCGGAGCGTTTCGGCGCCGACGCGCGGTTCCGTCCGACTATTTACGTACGTTTCATTAGTTCTAAGAAGCAAACCCGCGGGGAAGTGACGAGGTTTTTGTATCGGAAGTCATCGTATTTGTTCCTTTTACACTGTCTTAGCGCTCAACAGTGCAATTCTGTGTACTGAGGTACTGTTTTGTAAATGCTACAACACTGCATGTTTATTTAAAACGTTGACTGTACAAACAAAGCTGCAACAAACCCTTTATGGCACGGCACACCTATGAAAAATAGAGAAACTTCTTTCAATATTTATTACCTACTAGTAATTAAAACCAGAAAATAAAGTAAACACATTAATGTAAGTAGAAAACGACATTACGAAATGTGGTAATAAAAAGGTGTGTTACTTCCTTTATAACATTCATAAGATGCCAAACCTTTTTGATGTGGTTACATGAAAATAGTATCGGTCCTAGCTTTAATGTTGCCGTACGTAGAATGTAAACCGAGTGCTTGTTTGATCTCGCACCTCTAGACAAAGACTTAGCAGAGCTTTGGAACTAGAACTGGCTTTCTAGATCCGATTATATTTTGTTTCATGCATTTTCGATACGGCCGGTTTATTAAGCTATGTAAATATTCATACCTCAAAATGATGATTTCAAGAACTTTTAGCTTCGAAATTCATTTCTCCGAGAATTGCTAGTAGCGTTAAATTTAATTCTACTTGAACAAGTATCAAGTGATCCGTTTCTAAGAATTCGTGAAACATATCAAATTATTTTAGTGTTGTATTCAAGTTTCGTACGTGTTCGGAATAGTAGTTTCAGTGATGTTTAGACTTGCCAGTTCCTTTATTCAGTTTTCAGTGAGAATTGCCCTGAGTTATGGAGTGTGTGGGGCCAATTCTGTTAGGCATTCGTATACATCCGTTGAGGAACGTGAGGCGATTCTGAATTATTGTGTTGACTATATAATTCATGTGGCTGTTTTGGTTCTTATTTTTTGATACGGACAAAATTAGTATGCTTTGAACTATTCTTATTGTTCCACTACTAATCGGCTTAATAAACCGTGCAATCTACATACGTTCTTTACGTTTAGCATTGATATGCAAAGCGCTACACTTTCAGGGTCACAACCTAAAACAATTTTACCACAGCTTAAGCCGTTAATTCTTTTGTCAAAAAGCTTGCATGTAACACACTTATGTAAGTCATAAGTTATCGTTGACATAATAAAGATGAGAACGCGCAAATTCAAAAGTCTGAGAAAAGTTTCACAACTGTACCATTAAACTGAAATTTATTCTGGAATTCCGTAATTTTAACTATAATACTGATGAGAAGTTTAATATTTCCTCGTGTTTAAACGGTTTTCGTTGACCCATATCAACATCTGTGTCGCAGAACAAACCGAGGAATGATGCCAATATAACTATCCAATAAATAACTCGATGGTTTGTTGGGCTTTGTTGTGACGAAACTTTTCTATTATAAATATAGCACATAAGCCCTTCACATGCAGTCTTATCTGTGTTGCAAGGATATTCGCTGCATTGTTTTTGCATCGCGATCTAAATATCATCTGTGTGAATCGGTTACGAGGATAGTTGGGAAAAAAATACATTATTCTATTTTGGTGTTCGGCGCTATTATGGGAACGTCCCACGCCAGTTGCGAAGTTCTTTCTAAACACTATTTATAAATTAGTATGTTCTCTACGATAGAGTGCGATGCCGCGACGCTCGCTCAGGTGCGAGCCAAATGTTGGATAACGACAGGGTACTGACATTTTGTAGTCTACTCTATGTATAATGACAATGATTCATCATTTAATGGATTTCAAATTGCGGATCATCATCATTGTAGTGTACAATAGACAGCTAACAAATCGCATCTTTAAAACTATCCGTGGGCCGCCGACTAGAAAGTCGAGTTCCGAGTAGCGATATGTTATTTTTACTGTCTCACTGTACTCATTGTACTGTTTGTTATTGTCGCTTTAGAAGTTAAATAATAAACAGTCATTTGTTTACATTATTAATAACTAACAATTGTATAACCTTAATGATTGATTGTAAGTTTGTTCGATGTAGTTTACAAATGATTTTAGCAATGTGGCTCACGTAGTCGGCAATTTGTATTACAATGCTAGGAACTTATTTCTTTAGTTCTGTTATAAAGCTACAGGTATTTAGACACGTCAATATATACATATTGATAACACGCCACGTGCTTTATAACCAGGCTGAATGTTAAGTAGCTCCCGTTTATTACGATAAGTTGTAAATGAACGTCACGCGACGCAGTAAAGCAAAGCCGACGTGTCTAACATTGGAATTACATACAACATGGATAGGAAATCGCCGCAGTGAGGTCATGAATTATTTTAGATAAACACCGGCAGCTTTTGATACCAGAGCTGTTTTGAAGTTCTTTGTGGCGTCTGATTTTATTTCTAGATTTTATTAGACGTACGTAGGTTGCGGTTTATATTAGTTTGTGAATGAAACAATCTGAAGGTTGTTATCGAAACTTTTTTCACTCACTTCATTTTTATCGAATAAATACAACATTATACGTTCGCACTTTAAATATAGCAATAATTATATGAAGCTACGCGGCCAAATATTTGATAGTACAAGAGTCGAGCCAAAATCTTTTGCGCAGAATATCAAGCACCCAGCGACCAGTGACCATGAATGTTCTGGTGATTTTAAATAATTTTCTATATAATTCAGAGGAGAGTGACCTTTAACGGGTAATGGGGCAATAAACCCAGCACTTTGCTGTCACTAGCCGTCGACGCCAGGAAAATCTTGATACTAGCTCAGGTTAAACTTGTCTATGAGAAAGCAAACATTAATTAGTTCGTATTTTCAAAACAAATTACACGTATTTTACTGTGCGTGAGAAATCACGCTGTTTGATGATTATGCGTGTCATTATAGAAAACGCAAATTGTAGGATGAAGAACACGTTGCGGGTATCATGGTCAAGTTATTTCTGGATTAATTATTCTTTGCGTTTTAACTATGTTTAGGATTATTTTTTTTTTTTTTTTTTGTAGTGCTAGATTGTGCCAAAACTCACTCTAAGGATCGTACCCAAAACAATATTATGGCAGGGCGCCACTTCTTTTGACAGTAATTAGTGGTATTGTTTTTAAATTTAGAATTCTTTGTATGTTATCCAATTGTGGCACAACAATGTTTACCATTTGTACATTTGAAGTATGTTTTTGTTCAGTTACAAGTTATTTATTGTGTATTATCAAAATTAAATGAGAAACGAAAAGATTCCCTTATCTTTACCCTTTGTTCTTTTGTAATACTTGTTCAAAACTTGTCTACAAAGTTCTATGGTGGAACAAACACACGTCTATTTATCTAGATTATCTTATCAAGCATGGGAACGCCTATCAGTAGCCGTACTGTTAGCATACAATGGTTCATTGCCTTGATTAGTTTCTAAATCATTTGCATGTGACTGACGTCAGCGCTGTATAAGGTTCGCAAGTATTTAAGGTGTCGTAAAAGGAGGTGATTTCCTTACGAAAAAGTTTGTTGATCGTAGTAAGTAGCGATTAATATTGGGGTTCGCGACTGTAATGTGTACATAATACAGTTTTTAGAACGAAAGTACATTACGCAATAAATGTGACTACTATCATAGTATGTTCCAATTAAATATTATTTATTTTCACTTAATCGATTACAAAAAATAGAATAGTATTAATAACTCTACTTTTCATTATGATTTAATGTAATGCGTGAATGCGCATTGCGTTTGGAATATATCACAGGTACATTTTCGTGATAATGAATCTATTCAATACAGAAGCGCGTTACACGCATGGGTGCGTATATATAAAGAGATTGCATCTGCGAAATTCTAATAAACATTCTAAGTGTAAAGAAAGTCGGTTTTTCAAGCCATGCATATGTATGGTACGCGTAGACGAGGGCGGCGGACCGAGACAGTTGCGTTTGTACAGTTTTACTTAGGGAGTTATAACTGGCTGAAATGATTCCTATGGCGAACTAGTGGTATTTCTTGATAACTCGCAGTTGTAAAAGGAAAAGTATGTCGGTTGGCTTTTAGAATTGATTTTTGTTACCGTTAGACGCATTTACTACTTCCTACTCAATTCTTGTGATCAGCTATTTAGTAGTCTTTAAGCGAATGCAAATTTGATTTTTATTCTATTTATTTTAAATTTGACGCAACTTTATATAAAGTACCTGTTTAATGGAAGGTGTCGTGTAGTGCGAGCCACAGTGCAGCCAAGGCTTTACCTCTTAAGGCCTTGATTACATTCACGGGATTGCAGCAACTCCGTTACCTTACCGAGACGTTTCGGTATTCTTAAGTCGACCACCATAGAGTTTACAATCCATTCAAAACAATAAAATATGGTTATACATATACGGAACTAACGGATGCACTCAGCAACGTATTCACTACACGTCACAAATAGTTTCCGCTGCGATTGTCGAGGCCTAGTCTAGTATGCGTTAATTGTTGCTCGGTGTAACGATGGCTGATTAGTGACACGCGATATCTAAGATATTAAGTTAGGCTTAGCTGGCTGTTCTCTTGGTCCATTCTGTTAGACAATGGCGGTTCTTGAGAAAGTCGGAGGAGTTCGCTCTAAATCGTAGATTGACCGTGACGCTGCTCACTGCCGGCTACTTATGTTTTTGCGCTTGGTGACTTATGACTTACATTAATAAACTCGAGCACGTCATAATCTCCAATTAGACATCGTTCAATTTACGAAAATAGCATGTTTCATCGCTGGTTCTGTGTAGTGTTTGACGAGTGTTATAATTAATACCTGTGTACGTAAGTGTAGTCTGCAATGGTTAGTAATAATTAGCAGCGTCCGTAGCGCGGCCATGCTTCAGTACGCTCGGTTCAGCTATGTTACTATGTTTTATTGACATAGTAACGTTGAATAAGGGAACTGTATATTTAATATGTAGAATAGTAGGTACATTTTAGTGGGCACAGTGCACATTAACATTCATAAAATGCATGTTGTAGTAATAAAGTGCAATGTAGTACAAAACCTACCAGCATATGGGTTGACATTTTAAATACAACCAATTACGAAAAATAACATCTTCATAAACTCACAAATTAATGTTTACGTGTCTGTGTGTGTGTCAATGCGTAAGACCTATCTCGTTCCTCAACTTTCCTCGCGACGCGAGTAGGTACGTTGAACCGTCAGTCAGTTCAAAAGGGAAAAGTTTCGCGGATGCGTGTGCGTTGTACAAATGCAATACCTATTTAGTACCAAGACGCAAGTGCTAATTGTTTGCAAATCCCTTTCGTCCTCTGACTACATTAGCATTTTGTGGCGTTGTTATTGAAACTCTTGGTCGGCATAAACGCTATCTATTTATGAGCATAATGTCCCTTTCTGGAATATTTACTGTTTCTTCATATAAAAACTGCTGTTTCCGCATCGCGGTGTTTTCTACTGCTTGATCGGAGTTAATGAAGAAGACCGTTCGAATACCGCAACGGAGTCAAAACGTCAGTTGAACACATAGCGTGACTCGGAACGCACGTTGCGATCGTCCCTTGTTACGTCTATTTACGTTGTTTGTGCCTCGGCGAATGTTTGGGCCAACATTTGCACTGCAGGATGGGTGGATGTGCTGGTGAAGTGTTGTTTAAGTGCAGTGAATTTAACTTACCACACATTATGAGTTAGTTGTTGGTGCAACTTCGCAAATGTTTGTGGACGGACGAGGTTAGTACTCCTTGATGAGCATGAGGATTTTGTCAAATTAGTGTCAGCGGTGAGCGCCGGCTTAATAGAGGGATTAAGAGTTTAATTTATTCCTTTAAGAGAAGCTTCCCGTTTTGTTTAGTAACGGCTTTTATAACTCTCGCGTAACGTTGCGTGTTTAAATGCAATGGCATTTAGAAATTTAGGTTGGTAAGCATGTGCATACGTAAAGATATTGTAAATTATACTTAATGCTAGTTTGGCTTTTCATATATTACTTTCCTTTTTATACGAAAATGTATTACGGAAATAAAATGTATTTGTATATTCGAATAATCGCAAATGGCTTTCTGGCTTACCTGTATGAAGTCATGCACATATTGGTGTTTACCGTTTCAACTCGAGTGGTTGGATGTTCGACATAAAAACTCCTCTGCCCATTTTTAAAGGCTTGTCTCGACCTTGGCGGCACTGTTTAACGGTAGGGCGTAAACTTGAAAGTTTCCGTTTGGCCTTGCCCTCCCCAAGGTTAGCAATTCACACATATATTTTTTTGGCTGATTTCACCGGTAGGTACTTACTATTGTTTACCAAATAGAATGGTGCCCTTTGTTCAAATCGCGGAAGTTCGTTAAGTGATAAATATCTAATTATGTCAACAATTTTCAACAACCTTTTACCGATTCATAAAAGTACTGAATTCTCACCCTTGTGATAATTGCGTCAAAAGTAAAAATATTGTTGCCGAAAATGTAAATTTAGTTCTGATAACATAAAAATGCATGAGATATTTGCTCTCAGATATAGTTTAGTTTAAGTAAATATGTACAAGTGTTTTCCCGCTTAAGTAAATATCAAAGATAGATTAATTTGAGCTATGATATAATTTCTTAATGAGTTAGTCAACACGCCGCTATATCTTCTGTCAACAATGAATACTTGACAAAAAGGAACGACAAATTGAGTTGACTATTTACTAACTGCGAAAACTATCAAGCAAAGTATACCTTTTGTATCAAAGGCCTCTCATTAAATAGAGACAATTTGGCGACTTTTCACAGTTCATTTTTACATTAACATTGGAGTGTTGCCAAGACATACACAATACCTGCTCATTCGTCACAGGTTTGGAGGTCGGCTAAGTCTAATATATTCTGCTACTCAATAGCTGTACCTGGCCTTATAACACGCGACATTATGTAAAACGATGTAACAGTGTCTTAGTCTTGTCCTTGGTACCTATAGTATCATAAACCTGAGGAATACCTGCTTATATTAAAACAAAAGCCACAAGCCATCATTCTTAAGAAGATTCTGATCAGCTAAAATGGTTGTTGGATGAAATTGTTTACGAATTCTCCATCTCTTGAACCCTGTAGATGCTAAATACGCTATTAATATAATACTTGAACGAGCGGTAATTACAGCCATTAATGTCTGTAAGTAAATACAGATGTAAATAAGTGAAAATACACAAGTATCGTGCAATAACTTCTGCACGTTTTCTTGTCAATACAGACATCAACTTGATCTGGTAGACTTTCTACTCTTTAACGTGAGATGTATAGCGTGATCCAGAATTCACCCGTCGGATGTCCGTTAAGTTTTTATGTTTTGTAGTAATTATCGCAATTTTATGATATTTATGTTTCCGAAGAACCGATAGCTTTCGATACTTAATAGCTTTCGCTTTGGTTTAGTTTTGAATATGAAGAAAAGACAACACCCTAATCTGGTCACCAGCTGGTCTGGTGTCACCGACTGGCTTGCCAAGCCGCGGCGGCAGCATCGTGACTAACACTTCAATTTAGAACAGGTCTGTATCCAGACGCTTATTGATGTTAAAAAAAGATAAGATTACCTACATCCAACTTTTTCTGCTTTCATTATAATACATACATAATTAAAAGCCTTCAAATTACGTCAAAACCGTATCTAATTATCTCTTTGTACGTGCACACGGACGAAGATATGATTGTCTTTTTTGCAGTGAGACCATTGTTTTATTATTTCGGTAACACTTTATTGTTATGCAGTGCAACGGAAAATGCGAAAAAGTTGTGATAACGTTTTGCAGATGCGGCATCACGTGAACAAGATAACTAAAACTATGGTCTATGTTCATAGTTTCGTTTCAATGATACAATTATATTATACTGGTTTGTTTCATTCACCTTTCCATTACTTTAGACATAACGAATGCAATCAGCTGATCTTTGGTATGTTAGAAACATGCGTGACGGTAATATATGACAGCCACTTGTCTACTCAGACAGAGGAAGGAAATAGACAATTTACTATTACATTTGCTTCCCGGTTCAAATGCCGATTGAGAATTGATAGATCTGATTGGAATACAAAGTTTAACAGATGACAGAAATGTATTGAACATAGCTTATCACATCGTTAATCGACTGAGCGGCGACCCTAAGTCCCGACTTCTATTAGTAAAGTACTTGTGTGGAAATTATGCCTATTAAAAGTTAATTAGTGAGAGCACACACAGGATGTTCGCGCTGCATTGTAGTAAAACAAAATACTAAAAGTAAGGCTACGTTTATTTCATGTTAAGTGGAATTATATTAAGTTTGTGAATAGCTGTTTCGTTTGATGACACGTCTGTTCTGTCAGCACCAGCCGCATGTAAATATAACTTGACATGTGACAAATTTAATAGAGGGCGTAAAGCGAAATTCATTGCTGTGCAAATGAGTTCTGTCCCTGTCATAAGTAATTATAGTTGAATCTAATTATTTGAGTGTCAATAAACTTCCAATAACACTGGAATTTTAACGCTATTTATTTTTGCCAAGTCTTTTTTTAGGAACCCGTTGACACAAGCTAAAGGTACAAGTCAGTGAAACGTTTCACCAGCATTTTAAATTGGTATATTTATTGCAAATTTTAAATCTCGGTCACATAATTGTCACCCAGATTGCGCCACATAAGGAAATAAACGTTGTCCTTAAAATTTGACTTCCTTAGCAAGTGTCCTTTGAATTGAAGTGAACAAAGGTGTCGATGTATGAGTTTTACGAACTTCGTTAGTACACTTTGACAGATTTATGTGTTGATGCTGCGTATTTGCAAATTAACCATTGTGGTGTATGATTGAATCTAAGTCTTTGTTTAGCGTTATGCGTAGTATTAATACTATTTACAGCCTGTATAAAGTTAGTATAATCTAGCCTATAAGATCATTACAATGTTTGCGTTGTTGTGATCGCATAGAGAGTATTGTTGTCGAATAACAATACTTATGTACTGTCACAACAAAGGGTCCGGTTGTGCCTAGTTCAGGGCCCACTAACACTCATTGTATTTGATTTATTATCCGTTACTTATTTCGTAAATATGTAGAATAGTAATGTGGTATTGATGTTTTGAAACGTCACCTGCTGATCTTCTCGTATCAACTGCGGGAGAGAAATGAGGTCGCCACGGTGCTTACCGGCGACAGAGTAGCGAGTGACAAATTGCTAGTAGGCCGACTAATATTACGCACACGCATCTATGAACTTATCAGTATTGCTACAAGATTGCTCTATTTTCGTATTACAACTACCGAACACGGAACACCTAATTAGGAAAACCATTAAGTATGTACTAAAATTACTTAACAAGTTTCATTTCTATTGCTAAATAAAGTAATTAAATATGTGCATATGTCGTCTTAGTTTGCAGAACCACTATCGGTTGAGATATACCGTGATCCAAAAAGGTATTAGCTAAGAGATTCACTTTCACTTAACCTTTTAACTGATTTCCAAGAAGTATTTAAAAAGCTCGCCGGTACAACTATATTTTCACTATTTAGTCATACCGTGGACACTCGAGCCTTGGCGAACATTCAAAAGTTCAAACTCAAGGTTTGCCAACGTGGAGTAGAGGTTAGTTTAACTATCAAGATTGAAGTATTCTAAATTCTTTTCTCAGGCAGGTCAATAAATATAAGTTATGAATATTTTCAGAAACGTTTATTTTTATTTTATTAACGCAGCTGCGTAGATAGGCACTCTCTCCTACTTTTTTTTAATGCTAGTTGTCTCTACATACTAGTTAAAGGTAAAATCCCAGGTCAAATGTAGTGCATACTTTTAAAGTCTTAATACTTTGCCTTTAGTGCCATCCTTAAAACAAAGTTAACGCATCACCACTGCTAATAGGGCCGTCTTAGAACATTGTAATAGGCTGTAACAGTTCACAGAATAACAGTTGGCACTGTTATTTGGCAACATTTAAATTAAATCATTTATATATTAATGATATCATAAAAATAACCGAGTATAAATGCATATTATTTGCCGACGATATATCTATCATAGTAACATCAGATAAAAAGAAAAACAAGACGGACCATGAGCTTGACATTAATAATACCATAGACAAATTACTGATTTGGCTTGATAGGAATAATTTAAAAATAAATTTAGATAAATCTGTTTACATCCAATTTAATCAATCAAATAACATTAGAAATAATATAAAACTTAATATAAATAAAATCGAAGAGGTAACCCATACAAGGTTTTTAGGCGTTATAATAGACAAGGATATTAATTGGAAAGAACATGTAGATAATGTAAGCACTCGAATCAATAAATTTGTTTACGCACTGAAGCAAGTTAAAAATATAACTAACATAAAAACTGCAATTATGTCATACTACGCCTATGTTGAGTCGCTACTGCGATATGGTCTCGTAATGTGGGGTAATAGTACCAATGTGGTGAGAGCATTTATCGCACAAAAAAAATGCATCAGAGCAATAAGTGGTCTTCAACCTGATGACTCATGTAGACCAATGTTCAAGAGGTTTGGTCTGCTACCTCTACCGTGTTTGTACATATTTGAGGTATGTGTATTTGTAGCTAACAATAAAAACTTATTTAAATCAGCAAATGATGTTAACCCTAGAAACAGACGGGATCCTCATAAACTAGTATTAAGTGATTTACCAAGACTTGCCAAATACAACAAAAACTGCCTAGCAATGTGCGTACATATCTATAACAAAATTCCAAGTCGCTTTAAAGTATTGAACTCGAGGAAATTTAAGATAGAATTACACAAGTGGCTTAATGAATGTAATTTTTACAGTTTACATGATTTTATGGATATGAGATGTTGATGTCTTACTCATTCCGTCAAAATAACAAATTTTTGCATGCTATGTTTTATCTTAGCGAAACATGTTGATCTATTGTAATAATATTAACACCAATGTATACCATGTTTTTACGCAAATAAATGATTTACTTACTTACTTACTTACTAAACCCGAATGTAGGGTGATTTCAACTTCGTAAATGTCGTGAGTGTACGCAATGCGTGCGAAATAGTAATTACGGCACGATTTGTCGAATTTACAAGAACAATGCGTGTCCGTAGCCTATGGGACCCGGATTTGACCTTAAAATGATCGAATCTTGTGATGTGATTGTGTCACCTGATAAACCTTTCTTGGACTAAGTGACGCAAACTCTGACTCCTTGCTTTGTCACTTAGTGACGCGTGCAAGTTGTGATACCCACAGAAAAAGCACTTAAACTTAGTCTGTACCGGTCCAGGGCTCTGTCAAGCTCTAAACAAATTTTAATAAAATGCAGAGATTAATTTTAAATATTTAATTTTATCAACCATATTTATACCAAAATGAAATACCTAAATGCTTCTAAATTACATAATTATTAAAATTAATATGAAGTAATTCTTATGTAGCCATGCATTTTATGAAGTATATTTTTTTTTATTTCTGTTACAATCATGATTGCGTGTAGATACCACATGGAAAATCTGATAAAGCCAATGTATTTTTTTTCCATAGGTATTGTTTTTTGAGTAATGAGTCGTAGTCCCTAGTGCAGAACTCCAAGGTTTGCATCCACCAATCAGATTGTAGAGTTTTTATGACGCAGGCGCAGGTGGCTATTGTTTGAAGATACGATTAAGGTTAGCGTTGGATTTAGGATAGCAATAACAATACGTAACGTGTGACAGCTCGTTCGCCGTCTCGCAATCGGATCATTTAAAATGCTCATTAATTTCAATTTAGTTTAAATTACTGCTTTAAGTCTCTTTACGGCTTATGTTTATTTACTTGTTTTTCTTGTAAATTAGTGACCAGTGACTGACACTGCCCTTTGAGTTAGTCTTTTAGGTTACTGAAAAATAAATAACGAAAAACTATAATTTATACTCAAACAAGTTATTTTTTTTTCCTTTTTGAACCTGTAAAAAGTTAATTACATTCCAATGTCTAATTCCATTCTACTGATTACTGCAACAGTAGCGCCTGTGCGTTCATACGTCTGTTAACCACGCATAACATACTTCCGAGTACATGCCCAGTGCGTACGTAACGTTCACAGTACATAAGTTTTGTTGTGTCACACATCCCTGAGTACAACTCCCGTTCTCTGAAACCTATAATTTGTAGATTACATCTAAATAAAGCGTTTTCACTAAGATTCAATCTAACGCTCTACAATTGGATCACACGGTATAATTTACACAGAAATATAGTTCTCTTTTTAAATATTGCCCATTTGGCCTAGTTGGTTGTCCTTGTTTTCTAGATCAAAGATTGGTTACTGGGAATCTTAAAGGTTCCGTGTAGGATTTCCAATATAACGATTCGCAATCTACGGTTGTTGCACAAAATCTTTCAGATGTGGGATTCTGGAGCGTTCCAGTTGATATGTGATTGTGTTTAATCACGTCTAGTCAATCGTTATAAACTCAAGTGGATCTTTTATCACTTTCATTCCTTGCTGAATTTAACTTTGCAGGCATAAACTAGTTTCTTTGACTTGAAAGAAATCTTATTTCGTCGGTAGAGTCATGTAATGTATCAATAAATCAACATAATCAATCAATTTGTCTCGTTTTTTTTTGCAGTAAAACATGCATTTGTTGTAAGAGTTAAGATTTTGCGCGTTTACCTAAATCGCTGGGCAGATGACCCTCCTAGGGCGCGTGAGTCGCCGCGGCCCCCTGACATACATACAAACACAACTAAAATTAGATTTGTGATTCTCTCACTACCACTACACGCTAGACGCAAACGAATGGATTATAGTATTATTAGAGCGGGTACGCTGTACGAATAACAGTGTAAATGAACTATTGCGGGCTGATTTGTTGCTATACGGAACCCACGAAATGTTCAGCGAGCGTTTGATGAGGGAATGATAAATGGTTTACGTAAGCGCTTTATGGCCTTACTACGTCTTAGTATAAGCCACTATTTTTTATCTTGATTTATGAGGTATAGTTTGCACTACACTGTTTTAGGGTTAAATTTTAGAGCAAGTCACACATATCTGATAAAATTAGTGATTTAAAAAGTCTTTAAATAGTCGTTCTGTTTACAAAAACTAATTGAGCAATCAACAGCATCTATCGATAATTGGTGTTTCTCGGAAAGGGAAGCAAACGTTACTTTGTACGTCGATACGCGATACAAATAACTCTGTATTTATTTAAAGTTAATTCCAACGAACGAGCTTTCATTGAAATCTTTGGTAACATAACATGTAGGTCAAATCAACAGCTTATATCCTTTTAGTATTTCAACGTTTGTATTGATCTTTTAGAAAAATATCAATTTCTTAGTCACGAAACGAAATAGTTTAGTTTTTTATAGACTGTTATATAGGTATTAAATGCCAGTTGATTCTCATAGATAAATATTTATTATATTTGAATATAACACGAACTGATGTTATCAGATCTATTATTTAGTTTAAATTGCAAATATAAATAGTTATGATATTTAAATACAGCTTTGTTCTTGTAAAATATTGTTAGAAGGTCATTTTATATTCATGAAACTTACATAACTTTAGCACGACATATTAGACAACATAAATTAATATTTATTTATGTATTTTGTAAATTTGTGTTCTTACATCATCTTTCTTGTGCGGTAGGTCACTCACTATTTGCGTTACACTTAGAATATATGTGTGTGTATATGTTAAGGTGCTTAATTAGGGCTGACACCTGTTATTCAAATCTCATAAAAACAAACCTTGTAGATATTCAAAACTTGGACTAATTTCGTAGAACTACTTCTTCATATTCTTGTTTTTAATGCAAATGAAGTACCGAGTACTACACCTAAACCTATCTTAATGCAAAAGTTTTGTCACATAAATACACACTTCCGTACTTCTCTTGCATGGAGAGATTGAAGCTATTTAGAAAAGATTCTAACAGTATGCAAGAGAAGTACATAACATAACATGTTATGTTATGTTATGTTATGTACTTCTCTTGCATACTGTTAGAATCTTTTCTAAATAGCTTCTTCGAAACCCCTTAACTTAACCCTCAAATTAAGGATACCTTTAATTTAATAGATTTTGTCACTACAGGAAGACAACTCGAAATTTTGATAGCACACAACGTAGCAACTACTTCTATTCCAATATCGTATTCACGACACGGTCGCGGAGACCCGTTACCCTACTCTGTAAGTGGAATACTGATACAAAACAGTCGATCCACTGAATCCATCATCGTAATGACTGTCTTTGTCCAGTTTGTGGTTTATGTGTGTTTAACTTGTCTAGTCTAGGTATTCAAATGGTTTATGACTGCGACATAGTTAGGTTAGAAATTATTCTGTTAAACAGCAAAATAACATTATATAATATAATATATATTTTATGTTCAATTTAAATTTATTTTTCTTTTTTATGTGAGATGCATTTATTAGTTGATATAACTATAAATAATAACATCACATTATACATATAAATTATAATAGAATTTAACACTGAAACATTTACAGAGTCGCGCGGACGTACACAAGTATGTCACGTAGCACTTATTTGCTCTTAACACTAAAGTTTTCCAAAATTCCCAACTCCCATGTAAAATGTTCAAAATAGTGTCGAAATTTTGAAAGCCAAATTAACTTTAGGATATCCGTATCCGGGTCATATTGATTCAGGAGATCCGACGCATTCATGTCGGGTTATGTTTATAAACACGCTGTATAAAACAATTGTAAGTGCAGTTGTGGTAACATTCTCAATTGTAGTTCCGACCGGAAATTTAAACAACAATGACATTTGGACGAGCAGTCTTTTTCGGCTATTTGTAAACATTTGTAAATGCTTTGACGTTCAAAATAATGTAACTGTTTTTATTATTTAAAAATCGTTTGATATAGCTTGCACACGAGATCAAAAAAAAAAAGAAAGAAATGAGGTTTTAATTTGGTGTCGTCATTTAACTGCTTTATGTAATAATATTTATTGACCTCAATGATACGAGAACAAGCTAGACTAATTTGAAAATAAAGCGCTGTTTATTTTGGGCTTATAAGTGTCAAACATGTCTGTAATGTTTAGAAAGGAAACTCACAGAGAATCGTATGTTACGACTTGCAGAATCTTCGTGAGAAATCACTTTTGTTAATACATAAAAATGTCAGCAATCATTTGATAAAATGCTCTATGTTTCTGGCGTAGGCGCAGAGTCCTCTTGTACTTTGAGTAATATACTCTTACCTACGTTCTTAGGGTTGGTATATTGACCAAAGTATGTAAGCAAATAATTTAAATTATATTTATTGTAAACTAATTTTAATATTTACACATTTTTGTCTGATTATACATATTTATAGTGAGTCTCAATTACATAATTAACGTGAGTAGCAAACAATTAAAAAACCGATTAACCCACATCTAACTAAGCCTTCACAACAATAAATCTACACACGGTTTCTAAATAACAAGCAGAACTGTTATTAAGCCTGTCAAAGTAATAAATTTATTGTCTTTTATATTATGTCAGCCCTATTGCATGTTAATTTGACGTTTCAACGTTCCCAATTGATGCCCACGCGCGCGCTTCTTGACCCTCTAAGCGGCCATTCACAAAATTACTATTGAGACATCATCCGCAATAATAATTACGCTTTATGAGTACAACGACTATTACATTCGCTTTGTCTAGTTATTATTCAATACCGGTTAAATATGTTTCATATTTCTGTTGTTTGTTTCTTCTTAATTGTTTAATTAATATCTAATTGATATTTGCAATATAATTTTGTAGTATAAGAAAGATATTCTATATGTTCATAATTAGTATCTTCGGTTAACTATGGGGATTGTTTAATGTTAATGTTTATTGTTTAATAAATTAATAGGCTTTTCATAAGTTTATCAGGTCTTTTAACGACTATGTCTCCATATATAGCTATTCCTCTATGTTTCTTCGTTTCTTCTTCAAGTTACCTTCACATAATTTCTCGTAGCTATGGTTAAGTAGCCTGTTGTTTAGTATACTTGTACCACAGCACCTGCAGTACAGTCATCACTAAATTAGCTTAATGTCGAGATAATAGACGTTGGAGGTCGGTACTAGTTAGTAACCAGAGAGAGCTCTACCTAGCTATTAATAAACCGTTCATGGTTACGTGAAAAATTATGTTTACTGTGTTATACATCTGATTTAAGGAAAAATACTGAATAATATAAAATATCTCGGGATAACTCACACACGGCCATTTGACCCCAAACTAGGCAGAGCTTGTGCTATGGTATCCAGAAAACTGATGAACATACTTATTTCTTCGATTCGATTTCTAAAAATACACATATTATACATAATTTACACCCAGATATAGAAAAAAATATCGTGCTCATCACACAAAGATTTATTCTGGCCGGGAACCTCTGGTTCATCCTTCAGGGTCACTAAACACTAGACCAACAGGCTAGTAAAAATATGAACAGCAGTGAATCTTTGAAAGTGATAACGTTTATGCTTTATTATAAGCACGTGGCGGAAATGGGCGCTGTCAGCGTTAATGATGCGTGAATGACTGCGGAGAGGGGCGCGTGGGAACAGTTACAAACATAAAGAGACCGTTTTTTACTTCTGCTAAATCAAAGCGGCTTTTTTGTTGTCCCACTTTGATAATCGATTGGGAGTCATGTTTTTGTCATCCGCGTTATTGTTGATGAGGGAAATGTAGAACATCAAACTAGAAAATCTTACGTAGATTCAGTTGACGTATTCCTATAAAGAATATTGTGAAAATTATTATAGTGATAGAACTTGTTCCTGTACTAGTATTGTAATGGCACGTTGAAGACGCGGTTTGAAATATTAATAAGAAATAAAAGACAGTCGTACGTGTACCTAACGACGACGATTTCACTTTGTAACAGTCTAAGGGCTCGTGATGAGCTCACGAAAATTAGAAAGCTATGATTTATATAACATCGTTTAATTAGTCGAAAATACGGGACAGGTATCTAAGTGATTTTGTATGACTAAGATGGAAGAAAATTCCGATGACATGCAGTAAGTGTTGCAAAAATTGAGAAACTCCTAACAAAGGAACGATCTGCTTAAAAATAAACTTATCATGGTTTATTTACTTAATAATAAATATTTAATAAACTTGCGGAAACTCAAGGTATAATAAATTATTGTAATTTATTGATCTTGAAATCTGTCGAGTGCATTACTATGTAGGTAGGATTAAATAACGATTCATCAAGGATGTTTGTTTGCATTATAAATACCTGCGGCCTAAGAATGCAATGTTACATAATAAATAGACAATACTGACAGTGCGAATTAATCTGTTTAGTTCTTGTAAGATAAAAAATAGGATTTAACTGACTTTATTCGTCTCTATAATGATGACAATAATAGAGAGTAGCATCTGTATGGATGTCCAATTGTCCATCTTAAAAACTAACTAACTGAACTGTTTTGAGAGTTCTGGCACTGTGGTGTGTGCCCTAAGTTTAATAACATAATCAAATGATAAGTCGCAATTCTTTAGGTTTGGTATATTTAGAACCCCTAATAGACAAGGTTTTCTGAAGTTGATTACTCAAAAAATATGTTTTTCTTTTTATTTCCACGTTTATTCTCTATCTATAAGTCTATCGCATCGTGTGAAACACTCGTGTTGTGTAATTTCCAAACAAACCGAGGAAACGAGCCGGTTTCTATTATCGTAGACATTCGCAGTCTCAACTAGTCGAATTTTGAGACACGCTGTCCTAAATAGCGCTGTTAATTCTGTTGCTTTGCACTTATTTACTTCCATCGCTTGTTTAATGTTTTTTTGGTGTTTTAACTCTACGTTGCAAAAAAAAAATCAAAAAGTAATAATTTTAGAAATACACTTTTTTATATACATTGTAGGTAGTTAGTTATGTATGGATACAGACGTAAGGCAGAAACTAAAAAAATATTTTTTTTGTTAATAACGTGCATTGAGTTTATGTTTAGTATTGTATATATTTATTCCGAGTATTGATATATTGATCTTAGGGAGGAGATCAAGATTCAAAAGCTTCTCAGTATTTTAAAAGATAGAGACAGTCAAGTGTCAAGTGTGCAATAAAGACTGTCTGAAGGTTTTTGAGATTTTTTATATATAAATGTTAATTTCATACAAAACCTACATACAATGAGCAGGGGAGATTAACATCTTACATGGAATACGATTTTGAGGTCGATTCACTGATTAGATGGTCGTGACACGCGTCCTCGTGCTTGGGAATATACAATTACGTTGTCTAACACACTGAATACTTAGGACGCTATAAATGTTTATGTTCTTCGCGGATTTACGTTTAAGATACAGGGCATTATTTTTTTTCTTGATCTTGGTGCAGATATTAAAGAATAAACACTGGTATTTTCCGCATTCCGGTCTATTATGTATCATTGGGTATTTTACATGGAGCTATTGCCTATCAGACCCCTCACAATACAAACGTTATAAAATGAAAAGATTTGACATTTCGAAATGTAAGAAGAACGAGCCATAAAGAAGATTAAGTTAATGAACTTTAAACGAGTTGACTTGCCAGTATATAATGCAATTTTGCCCTACTGACTATCGCCAACTTTACTTGAATTTTATTCAATTCTCTTTTATGAGTGTAGGAACTCTGAGGCTCGTAATGTAAAGAAGCCCTAAATTACTATTACCGTTGATGCCTCATACACAACGTAAGCTCATGTCTCATACGTCCTACACGATACATTTGGTGATATCATTTGATCGTAACTTTTATATAGAGTCTCTAAGGAGAAGTCACTGTAGCCTACCGTTTATGGCAGGTGAGCGACTGCTATTTACTTAGAATACCTGGGTGACTACCCACTTAATAAACTCATTAAATTCTAACTTAGGTTTATGTAAACACTAGCGAACCGTTTAGCTACGCAGAGGTAGACAACAATTTTACAAATAGATCTCACTCGTAAACCACACTATCGATTGGTGAAAACCATATGAAAATCTGTTCCGTAGGGACTGAGTTTACGGCGTTCAGACAGACAGACAGACGCGGCGGGGGACGTTCTTTTAAGATATGTATAGATATAGAAGATGTAGATTTTTACTATCGCTTGTATTGCTAAATACTTAAAACGCCTCTCAATTTTAAGCAACCGTTTAGTGTCACGCATTCTCAGACATTTGCTGAATGTAACCACCGGTTTGAGTAAACTGCTGTATGCTGTTGCAATACACCTACTTCGTACATTTAAGATGCGCTGTATAACTGTTTTATTTACACTGCCTTTTACGACCGGTCATCAAATACGTTATTTTGTTTGTAATACCTAGCTGGTACTGTAATCTGTCACTGCCTACGCGTTTTCGTGCTCTTTGACCCCTCACAGCCACGCGCCTTATAGTGTTGGCGTTATGGTACTTAGTGACACTTATAGCATTGTTTGTTGCCAATGTTTACTATGTTAATTCATTGATACGAAACGTGTCTCGAGGGCATAGGCTCTACTGCCATGTAGGTTGCGTGTGGTAAGATTGTTTGTGTAATTAATTGAAAGGGACATTGTATTTACAACATAATGTAGAGTCACACTCACATTTTTGTGATCCAAGCGTTGGATCGGGACCGCGTCAATCGTTTTAAATGCCATAACTAGAATTCAACATCAATATGCCTTTAACTTGACTTACTGCCAATAGGTATCTCTGTAACATACTGATTCAATCAGACAAACCGCCGCCTTTAATATGTTGAACATGTCGTAAAGCTGACGTCTAATTGGACTTGATAATTATCTACATAATTAACATCACTTATAGCCTTAACAGTTATCATTATAACTGTGTATTTGTCCAGTCTTAAATAATAAAGTCCTAAAAGTAGAACTTTTTATTTTAGAAAATATAGTCAAAATTATCGCAATCTATATAAATAGATTGCGATAATTTTGACTATATTTTAATAGGTCAGTCATTCTATATTATAGAATGACTGACCTATTGATCTAGTAGTTAGTGACTGCTGTACCGGAGGTCCTGGGTTCGATTTCCATCCAGGATAAATCTTTGTCGGATGAGCATGATTATTTTCCCCGTTTCTGGGATTCATTAGAGAGATTAAGGAATATATAAGTGTGTTTATCAGTTGTCTGATTACCATAGTACAAACTCTGCTTAGTTTGATATCCGTCACCGTGCGTGAATTGTCCCAGGATATGATATTTTTTTATTATATTTAATAATAACATAATTTTCTTTTGTTATACAGAGCCGCCGCGAGTGTCGGCAACGGCGATTGGTCCGCGCGGCAAGCGAGTGCAAACGCCGCAGCCGGTGCGGACGCCGGCCGTAGCACTTGTCGCGCCACAGCCGCAGCCGCGCGAACAGGCCGCTGCGCTTGCGCACGCCGCTAAAGGCGTTGAAGCCCTGGGCGTTTTAGTCCAGTATTTAGTGTTCCGAGTAAGTATTGTTTAAGAAATATTTTCTTATTGACATATTTGAGGTTTTTCTACAAAGATTTAGTCTTTTCCGTGGAGGTTTCCAGGCAAAAATATTTTTTTATTTATTTAATGCTTTTAAATACAACACTTATTCACTATTTTTATTTTAGTGAACTTTACAAGTTTTCCTTTGAGTATAAAAAATATGGTTACTACCAGTACATTTAAGTCTAACCGAAAAACACATTAGTATGTATACCACATTGTATCTAAACAGTGTGGTTAAAATAATATGCAACGTACAGTTTATCTTTAACCCAACATTTTATCAAATGTTTGACAAAACATTTGCACCAACTTTTCGTTATATCTTGACTACAATTTACGCAGCAAATTTTACCAAGCAAGTTTAACTAAATATGGTAATATTTTCCAGTTGGACGCACTGAACGGCAGCGGATGGCGGGTCGAGGCGGAGCGGTGGCGCGGCGTCGCGGCGCAGGAGCGCAGCATCGCCGCGCGCGCCGACCGCGACCGACAACAGCGGGCGCAGAAAGATCTCGATACCAGTAAGTTTATAAACGATTATACCTGAGTAAAAATAAAAATACCTTTTTACAGGGTGTTACTAAAAGGGTATATCTATCCAAAAGGGGTGACAAGTACATCTGTTATAGAGTCAGTTTACAAAGTTTCAGCTCAAAATTATATTTTTATAACCTTTTCATTTTTCATATTTTCAATAGTCAATAATTAACATGGACCTACCTCAATGGGAATACCAGCATAGCGATGTTGCGCCTTTGTTTGAGAAACACCTGCAACGGGACAGATACCTCGCTGTTTGCTGATATTCAGCACCTGTATACGTGACATGGAGGAGCAAGTTATGTTAACCATGCGTATACAGTTTTTATTTATCTATATTTCTCGTGTTAAATTATCGTGCTATACTAACGAGTAATTTAATTAATTCCAGTCGCAGAATGCTTGAGCAAGATCTCAGAGCTGGAGATGGAGGTCTCGTCGAAGGAAGAGGCGAATGCGCGCCTCCAGGCTAAACACATCGAGGAGGTCGCTGCACTCGCCAATGACATCAAGGGGCTCAAGGTAACTACCATATAGAAAAGACATGTATTGTAGCATTCCTTTAGGCTTTCAAAAAACTCCGTCATTAATATTTATTTATATTCGACTTGTGTTGCAAACGAGTTTATATCTTGACAATTGCTTTTATTTTTACATACTTGATGTTTTTTGTTTCTAGGATACAATCGAGTCCCTGAAACACGAAGTCGCCGAGAGTAGGGCGCGTTTACACGCGCACAGCGAAATCGAGCGCACTTTACGCGCGCAACTGGAAGCGGCGCGGGCTGAAATTGAACACAGCAAGTCATACAGCACAACAGTCAACACGTCGGTCAACTCGTCGTCCGAATCGTCCACCGACACGTCGTGGGACAAGTCGTGCAACATGTGTGATGCGGCGTGCGACCCCGTGTGCTGTGAGGCGGAAGATTGCGAATTGCGACTGGCTGCAAATGAGGAATTGAGCACAGATGCCAACGAGTTGGCAGCTGAGGTTAGTACTACAACATGGAACTATTAATAAGATGGTTATAATTACGTGGGCATTGAAATTAGTAGGGTTGTCGCTCAGTTTAAATACCTAATGCGGGACCGACAAACTACTTTCAAAGAAAGTTGTAAATTTTAGTATATTATCGTAATACATACACTTAATTCATGTTATTATGTTCATACTAATCGGAATACATAAAAACGATATTTAATTAACTTCGTTTCTCTACAGGTACGATCACTCCGCGCGGTGATTGAGCTGAAGCAGGCGGAGGTCGCATCTTTGCGCGACGCGCGTTCAGAACTCTCGGCAGAGCGAGAGAGACGCGCGGCTATGGAGAGGGAAGCCCGAGCCGCTCGCCACGCGGCGGAGGAGCTGCGCGAGCGAGCAGCCGCGCGGCAACGCGACACCGATCGGTTGCGCGACGACAACAGGCGCTTGCGCGATATCGCTGCGCGCGATCGTGACCATGCCGCGAGACTTGCCGCGCTCAATGAGGAGCTCCGATACAAACTTAGACAGAAGTCACAGGTAATTATTTATTTTCGTATTACTTTGACAGTATATTGTTAAATTCCGCTAATGACTCTTTATCTAAAGGGCTTTAAAACGAATTACATAGTAGATAAAACATTTCGGTGTACCTATATTTGTGACATAAACTTGAATATAGTGTTAAATTAAGTTTTAAAACGTGTTATGATCATCAGGTGGTGTCACTGCTAGCGGGCGGCGGCTACATCGAGCGACCGCCGATGCGCACTCGCACATCATCCGGTGACTCCGGGCGCTCGGCATCGCCCGCGCCGGACTCGCCGCCGTCGCCGGCCGCGTCGCCCGCGCCCGACACACCGCCGCTACCCGCCGTCAAGGGCGTCGTAGAGAAACACGACTCAGTCAGCTGGGTACTCGAGATTGAGGAGACACCTGAAGAGGTTGCCTCGAGGTAAAACATAATGACAATATAATAATTTTACATGTTTTATTGGTAAGAAAAATATAACGACAAAACAAAAATATATAGTTGATTTTTGCACATAACGAGAGATACATATTGATATAGAAGAGAGATACATATTGTAGTCAGTGTAGAAAAAATGGTGAAAAAATATATGAAGTTGTAGAATTTACTTACTGATATATTTTTTACTTAGTGTGCAAGTAAAAAAAAAATGTTTTTCTAAGTCTTGAATATTTTTTTGTGCAGGCTGGCGCGTCGCTCGTCGTTCCGCGCGAGCGCATCCCCGAGCGGCGTGAAGCGGCGCGGCGGCGGCTCGCCCGGCAGCGGCTCGCCGGCGCCCGCGTCGCCCGCGCCCAACGCCTCCAAGCTGTTCCGGCCCGGCGACCTGGACTTCCCGCCGCCGCCGCTCAAGGAGTCCGCCGGCGAGGCTATCTACATCTACGACGATCGTCAATACTGAGATCGACCACTGGACTTTGTGCTCGTGACTAGTCGTTACCGCGTGTGAGCCGCGTGTGAGCCGCGCCGCGACCCGCGATGTCGGCGACCGACCATGTTCTTGCCCGGTATGAGTTTACTGCACGGTTATGAGGCGTACTTTAAATAAATGGGACCCAACCGGAGTGACTTCTATGTATTTCGCGTTTATGAATTGATACGTATGTACCTAAAATGAAAATGGTGAATGGAGATAATGAAACTATATTCACAAGATACCTATGGTCTTAAGCTCCTCGCTCTGAAATACCGTTGTTTCAATGGACTTTGCAAATAATATATGAGCTTGGAAATGTTATTTTACGTAGATTTAATACGAGTTTGCTCTTTCTCAATAGAATTTAGCTTGAAGTGATAATGATATGTTATTCTCATAAACGATATTAAAACAATACCGTAGATATCTCATAGTAACCTAGTTGATGGATACCTATTTATCTTATTTCAATTTTTATCGACTTCACACGTTTCTACTATTAGTGGATAAAGTAAATGGAATAAGGTAAGAAGTAGCTCCAGACTCACACTAAATATAAGATTTGCTTTTCTCAACATTCTGGCCTCGGAACGGTGTACTCGAGTTGTTCTGCATTTGAAGGAAAGTGTTTATGTACCTGTGGATTGCGCCAATCAATAAAAGTTATAACTTAGCTAACTTTATCTTACTGACTCGTCTATACTCTTCCTTTCAATTTACGCTTATCCTTTATTTATTTTCTATTTCTCATCTTTCTCGTGTGTCATTAATATTTTCAGTTTCTTTAATTTTAAAACTAGTTTCTATGTTTTCTTTTATTTATTGGTGCAATTATTTATTGTTTCTGATTGTTTAAAAAAAAAGTGCTTCGAAAGTGTTTTATCCTGTTCAGGCTTGTCAGTACTAGCAGGTTGTTATCTGTATTACTTAGCAATAGATTGATCGTAATTAGGTATTTATATTGTTTTGTATTGTATTTTTAACTTAATTATTATATTTTATCACACTCGTTGAATTATTTTGTACAAATAACAATTTTAATGATGAAAAATTAACATAGTTTTAAGTGAAAGTGTAATAACGACGATTCTATTCTGTATGTTTACGGAGTGACGCTTTCATTGTATTAGGGCTGAGATACTTTCTTCTGTTGTGAATGTTATTTTCGCATTGATTTTAAATGTTTCTTATAAGTTTATTATTGTATGCTTAATTAGAAGAAACAGACAAACCAAAGAGTCACGTTCAACTAAACTCTTTGCCATGTTCCTTATCAAGAAGTCTGTCATCGGTGTTACATTGCATGATAGACAACATTGTAAATTCATTTTATATGATTTTTATTTATTTTTAAGCTTATCGTTATATTACATTAAATACCATTCCAAAATTAAAATGTAATCATAATTATTATAACGTGATTGCGAAGGATATTAATATAAAAAATAAAATAGTATGTTAAAGACTTTGTGGTTTGATTTCCCATAACAAAAAGTATGTAATTACCATCAACACCTCAATGCACCTAATATGTTTGCTTAACAAAGATAAATAACCTATTAGCAAAAGAAGTGGGTTTGATTCTCAAATATTTGCATTATCAACTTTGTTTCTGGCTACACGTGTATGATATTTACGTCTTAATCTCTTACAACATGCGATAGTAAAAATAAAATACTCAATATCTTTATTGCGTTCCAAAATGTACATATGTAAGTTTACATTAGCTGGTGGGTTGTAATATAGACACAATTTTGGACCCTAATAATGAGTCTACTAACACAATTTTATTATCTATTGATTTAAATTATACAAAATCTAGGTATGGCTTACAGAGTTCTTCGCTTTGACAAGAAACCATGTCATTGTTTTTTTAATTTATTCTAATTCTAATTTAAATTTTTTTGCTAATTCTAAACTTTCACCGGTAAATTAACAACTATTTATGTCTCGAAAAAACCACTATACCAATTGAATCAGTAAATAATTTTCTCATTTATATTTACATCTATGTATTTTATTACATACTCTCCTTATACAATCAGGCACCAAATAAAAAGGCAAGCTGTTGTATGTTGCAACTGTTGCTATTGTTTAGAATAGCATCGCGTGTCTTTACAGTTCATTTGGTTTGGTTTACGAGCATCACGAACTGCTGAAAAAAAATAATAGAGCTATTCTTCACAATGTTCTTTTCTGTGTCTTTTTCCAAGCTATCTAGGGGTCGGTTTTAGGTCGCGTCATACTTTCTACTTCAGCTGAGCTATTTATTTTATATGAAGCGAGTGACTATTAACCTCTACAATCTATTTACAGGATAATTCAGTCTCCATTGCTAATACTGTTTGTCATAAAACAGGTACTGACTATATAGCCTATATTATACAGTGTGGAGATGACAATATGACTTTAAATGAAAACACTGGCAGTACTGGTTTATAGAAACATTTGTCAACTATCAAATAAATCCGAACATCGAAATTAAAAAAAACATTTTTTTCTAACAAACTAAATAGCTTAAAACTGCAAACAAAATAAAACATCATGTATAAAATTGGTACACTTACCGGCGATAAGAACGGCAACGCAGCTTAGTTTCATTCATGAAAAAGCTGTGGCCGACGGCGACGCAGCGACGTAATGTTTGGCGCCATTATTCATATTTTTTCAATTACACAAATCAAATCACAGAATATTAACCAAATAGTCAGGCATCATTCACGCGCGAGTTATTCACTAATCAATTTATTATTCATAATCACATTTCGATCACATAATTATGTCGCCAGTCATTAATTTTTTTTTATTTTCAATATGGCCGCCATTTTCTTGAATACATAAACTACACCGACGTATAATGTTATTTCTCACTCTTGATTATAGGTCACCATTAGCAGCCATTTCTTTCAATTTATTAAAAGATATTATTATTCTAGCTTACTACTAGTAACTAGATGCGGATTCACGCGGCTCCAGTACCGAAGGTTCTGTCGGTTCCATAAACCATTCCTTGTAAATGTACTCTCGTCAGTCCACAGCACATTGCACAGGAAGTCAGGATTCTCGAGATGTTTGGTTTCCAACCAGAGACAGAAAGTTTCTCTTATTGGTTTATCTCTCGGTAACAATGCTTGTACTTTCTTGTACTTGTAAGGTCTGCGTTTGTTACGTTTCAAAACTTTTTGAATGGTTTTGTGATTTACATGAAAATGTCGACCTGCATTACGCAGACTGCACGTCGGATTGCGATCATAATAATTAATAACTCTTTCGTCTGAAATCACATTTGCACGTGGAGGAGCACCATCTACGTGCGGGATCAAGGATTGATTTTCCCGTATCCTCTGGACAGCTTGTACAATAGTACGCCCGTGGGTCGGACACATACGCGTGTTCTCATACCTCTCACGGTATGCCCGTACAGCTAAAGCGGCATTACCGTGACACTCCCCATAAATTAAAATCATATCGGTGTATTCCGAAGCGGTATAATTGTAACGAGGCATGATTATTTAATAATAAAACCTTGAAACACCAAGTATTAAGCGTCTAATTTCGCAAAGTTTACTTCACTATTTAACTAAGTACCTATAATACGTTTATGTGTCCTGTCACTATTAAAACAAAGCGTCAAATTTCGCACAACACAACACAACAACAAAGATACGATAACACTGGCGCGGCGACTTCAAACGGGCGCGGGCGCATCCGAAATTCCAGAGGAAAACAAAACGCGTCACAGCAGGAAGGAGGTCCGGTGACACACTGACCGCGTAACCTATAAACCTAGACACGTCGACAAAGTGTAAGCAAAGTAGAAACAAGCAAACTTACCTATCTCTTTCGCACATACATATTTTGCGATTGACATGAGTGCGTAACAGGAAAGTAATAACTTTCGCATGCATTTTTTATTATTTAGCTGTGACGACACGCTTTATGACTCTTATTTTGAGAAAATAGGTTTTTAAAGTAGCGAGCTGGCAACGTGTGTCGTTAAATTGTAGCGCGCTCAGCTGTTTACAATACATCATGTAGAAAATACTTAAACTGAAAAATAATTTCCTGCGGCTAAACTACTGGATATATTCATTTGATTTTTTGTGTGACGGTTGGGAATATCATGACTTATACGAAGTTTAATTTATGATCATATTGTCCTCCCCACCCTTATAGCTTGTACTGAAATTTATTAAAGTAAAATAAAAATAATTAAATACTAAGAGCAACAAAGCCATACTGCGAGAGTATAAGTTTGAGGTGGTGCGACATAGAGACTTGTGGAAGGACTTAGGGAGGTCTTTGCCCAGCGTTGGGACAGAATATATAATATATACAATATATAATATATACATTATTTGAGTCTAAGCATAACCTTTTTTCTGCAACTTCTATACCTAAAATTATGTTTTTTGAAAAAAATCTGCTCGGCTAATGATGACCAAGTAGGTATCAGATATGTACAATAATTCCGCTAATGAATGACACAATGTGCTCGTATATAATACACATCTATCAGTAACCAACCGGAAGATACCCATTTGGTTGATTACATATCCATTTATTTATATTCCACCCAAGTACCCAATCACGGATCAAAAATGAGACTCGGAAGCCTCTTATATTTTTTCGTTATAGCGTTGGTGTGAGATAAATTATATCATGAAAAAAGCATCTCATAATATGTAATGGTGCCATTGACCTTGGTAGATACCTTCTCCGAAAAAGAGCAGTCTTCGTTGTTCAATTTCAGGCATTGGCCAAGATCGTGGACCTCATCGCAGAAGTACTTAATAAAAAATATTTCCCCTAACTTAGTATGGCCAAAATGATTCTAGCCAAGTCTGAAAATGAAAATATACCTATAACAAATGGATTTCCCAAAATGTGAACGTAAATAATGGCAGTTTAAGATAAGATTCGAGGTTTAACTATCGCATAAACATACATAGATATCTACGCAGACAAGGACGCGTCCTTGACTTTAGCAGTTAACCGCGATCACTCGCCATTATCACGTTACAATTATTTTGCAATTAGGACGGTAATCTTAATTAGTCTAATTTATACCCCTTAATTATTTGAGTGCGGTAAGGGATGATTACAAATTTGGGATAACTTAGCAGGTTTATTTGTACCACCTGGGCTCAGGACCACAAATAATAAAGATACAGAACACATTACGATAATGTACAGAGTAATATTGTTAGCAATAATTTTGGGTATAATTTATTTATTTACATTTTATTTCATTAATAGTAGGTATCGCAATAAAAGAAATTTACATAATATAATAAATTAAATATTACGATACTACCCACGACGTATTCGGTTGCAGGTTATTTAATTTTTAGGGTTCCGTACCTAACTCACACGGGAATCAAAACCTACAGGGTACTTCCGTGTTGAAATTTGGTACGAAGTAACGTCTTATAGTACAGATAAAGTAAAAATGGCGAAAACCGTAAATTTTTAGTGACATCATGTAAAAAAAGTATTTTTAAATATTTTAATCTGTACCAAAATCAAACTTTTATGTAAACGCAATCAAAAGAAATAGCAATTTAAGCCGCATATTTTCAAACTCGCAACTACTCGCGAGAGAATCAAAACCTAGAGGGTACTTCCAGTCGATCTAGAATCTTGAAATTTGGCATGAAGCAATGTTTAATAGCACATATTATAAAGGAAAAATTCCGAAAAGCTTAAATTTTTAGTTACATCACTTATATACCTAATAGGTTTGTACGGAACCCTCGGTGCGCGAGTCCGACTCGCACTTGGCCGGTTTTTTTCTACACACACAAGGCCTTAGGCAGAGGAAAATACCGCTAAACATTTCGCAACTTAAAGTTATGGACGGTCACTGAGAGAGTCCAAGATTTCAATGTCAAAACAACACTAGGTTCATTCGTCTTGCAGTTATGTTACCTCGTTAGTTGGAAGTCGATATTCTGAGAATAAGAATATAAGATATTTTGTGCTGAGATTAGTTTTAAAGGTGACAATACCAAGTTAATCCTTCCAAAAGATTTTAAGGCATATGGGCGTCGGCGCCAAAATCGTAATCAGCCGCGATTATGTCAAGGAAAGTACAATATGCTGCAACTCTTTGATACCGGCCCGTATATAAAAACTTATCCGAACCAACAAACGGACAATACGTGAAAAACCTGCAAAATGGTCGCAAGTGTTTATTTGATTGGACTCTTCATAATTGGTACAGGTAAGAAACATCGTATAAAATTAAACATTTTGTTCACATTCCTCGTTTACAATTTAGGGGATTATAATTAAAAATACATGTATTTTATTAAACCATTTTTAATTCTATCAATTAAAATAGTACTGAACCAATTTTTAATTACCAAAATTTATAAATGAATCGTGTACATTATTTAGGTGATCCAGTTGTAAAATAATAATAAACAAAAAAAAAAGTAGCCACTAATCTATAATTAAGTACCGTGAATTTGCGACCTAGTGGAACTTTAATGGTTGATACAAACAATTACCAATGACATGTATTTGCGTATTTATTGTTCGCATTTGTTTACTTTTTATTATTACTCATAGAAAATGGCTTATCTATAGGTATTATATAATCACGGTTATAATCCTCTAAGGGGTTGGAAGATGTTTTCGTTCCAAGGCTCCGGCTCAGGGCCCACGCCTGCCTCCATCGCTCTGACAAAAAAGCCTCTTCCGTTTATTTTATACTCCAAGTATAAATATTCATATCATCATCTCCCTGCTCCATTTCCAATTATTTTTGGTCGACGCAATGCGTATTCAGCTTCCATTCATCGTGCATTCATCTCTACTACTCGTCATCTCAGCATAAACTCCTTTTTTTCTCATATCGTCTTTCACACAATCCATCCATCTCTTTTTTGGTCTTCCTCTGCATGTATACTCATTCACGGTCATACTTCTAAGTATGAATATTCATATATTGTTAATTGATTCGTCAAAATGTTCTAGACAACTGTATTAATATTGGGTTCAGTCCTTGTGGTTTTTGATACCATGTTGGTGTAACTCAGATCTCTATTTACTCCGCTGAGGGTTTGGGTGTGATGATATTAAATCTTGAGAAAGCTCTTCGGGAGCCATGTCATGGTATCGACACAGACGTACGTTTTTTAATACGGCCCATTATATTTTCTGACTCCATACAAGCCATAATACCAGTATTATACATATATTAAAAATAGTATGTAGACTGCAATATTGCACAAATTTTAATCTATTCGCAAATAATCCTGTCACCTTGAACTACAACGAAGGTCGTAGCTCTCATGTGAGCGATTAGTTTGCCTAAAGTGAACATCTTTGATGAATCGCTTTTGTAATATGTTGTAGGCATCGAAAACCTAGTTTAGTCTTAAGAATTGCAGATTACCTACTAACATTTAGGAATGACAAGACAAAACTAATAACTTTGAGTTAACAATCGATCTTATTGTGTAAGGAAATGTAGTCATAGTGATGTTCCATTAGTACAAAATCTTCCTCGATAGTACGCCGTATAATTCTCGTACTGTAATGGTGACCTTGTCATAGGATAAAAGTAAATATTTAATACTGACTTGGCCAGTTTTACAGGGAGTTGTCAAATGTTTAGAATTTTGTAGCCTTGTTCAGTCAACCGCACATCTCTGGTGAAACTTTGAGATTGACATCATTTTTGAAACTGAAAGGTCTATTTTCTAAATTTCAAATTGTAATGCAGATTGCATTGCAATAATACAATACTCTCAACATAATAAATATGCAGTGTTTTCTTTAAAAGAAAATAAACACGGATTAAGCACACTTGTGTCAATATATTTCTCAAACTAATGAATAAAGTATCATTTATATGGAAAGATACGTTTTTAGGAGTGCAGTAAATTATGGATTAAGCATGTTTACCAAATACTTGACTATCAGCTCGACACTAGGATTGTGTTGAAAATATTACGACATAACCTTCGTTATTGTAAATGGGTTGAAGATTACAATAATCCTAGCTTAAAATCTCACATCTTACTAATACAGGAAGCTAAATTAGGCTTTAGTTAAATATTTGATAGGATTGTTGGTCTAGTGGTTCGTGACCCTGACTGCTTGAATGTAGGTAGGACATATTTTTGTGTAAAGAACATGATCATTTGTTCTGGGCCTAGGTGTAATTTATGTACAGTGAATATGTAGTCAGTCAGTTCATTAGTTGTCTGGTTGTTATAATACAGGCTCTACCTAGTTTGGGATCAGATGACCGTGTGTGAGTTGCCCAACGATATAATAATAGCTCGTTTAAACTTATTTCATGTTCGTACAATGTACATAATAACAATTTTGGTCTCTTTTTATAGTATTTGGTGACGATGATCAAGCGAAACTCAGATTTTATCATGGGTAAGTGATTTAAAAATGTAATTATTGATTGCAGTTTTATTTAAGTTTGATTCAAAATTCCTCAGTAATTAAATAAAATGCTTATTTATTAACCAAAAAATAAATTTTCTCAACCGTGTAAATGCTGTTTTTTAGTCTTTTTCTATCTTTATCGAATATAAATCGTAATTTAATATTGTTATAGATCTATTGAGAAGTACACAGAACTATCGTTTGAGCAATCTGATCATATGTTGCTTCTACCCGCCTTCAACAATAGTCAGATGACGACTGTGTTCTGCCATGGATTTACAGGAAAGTATTTAAAATTCACGTAAAAGTAATGACTAACAAACAACATAAAAATAATAAACGAACATTTCTGTACTCAGAAATTGCATTAAACGCAACTTACTAAACTAACTTTTGACAATATTTTAAACTAATTAGTCAAAACCCTGTCACACTAATTTTGATTTATTAACTTTCAGTTCACAAGTGAACTTTTGCGTAACTATAAAAGCATGTAGTGAAAATTTCATATAAATAATTTATTTAAACTTATTACAAAGCAAAACATCAAATATGTACAGATCAAAATGTTGTACTAACAAGCCCATTACGAATATTAAAAACCTGTTATAACCTTTATACTAGCTATTCCTTATTACAGTCATAATCTTAAGGTCGCGGAACAGCGGAAATAATAAAAAATAATTTTCTTTAGGTCATCCCAATGGGCCAGCGGTGACTGCTGTGCTACAAGCCTATTTGGACCAAGGTCAAAGTAATGTCGTCCTTTTAAACTGGGACCGTCTAGCCGCCGCTGTAAACAATCAGATTACCTCATCATACTTTAATTCGGCTGTACCTAACGCTATTAAGGTAGATTTATGGACACCCTCATGTTTGTAATGGATGTAAAACATTTACTTCTACAATCTTTTAAAGTTAATTATTAACTTGTATGTACAATAATTTATATTTCTATACTTATTCAGAAATACCTTAACATTTTAATTAGGTTAGTAATAATAATATCAACTATCTGTCAAATACCTAACCTAAATAAAACTCAGCATTTTTGTTTTAAAAATTAAATATTCTAAGAGAAAGGCAAGACAAACAAATCATATTTATAATACCGACAAGAAACAACACGGTATCTCTCCGTTTCTTCGTCCCTAAAAACAAATGACAGCTATAATAATATCTTGCTCAGCTCGGCGCCAACTTAGCTGACGTTCTGCTGCGCCTGTCGGCAGCCGGCTTGGATTTGAATAAAACGCACTTAGTAGGACATTCGCTGGGCGCGCAGATTTTCGGCATTGCTGGGAACAAATTGGCTGGGAAGGGAGTGCGATTGCCGTGGTAAGTTTGCTGAGGCAGAATGTTAATGTAAGATAAGATATTGTTATTGTAGGTCAATGCTGTTAACATGGGTTTTGATTAGTAAAGTCAAAAGATTAGATTTGTTGTGAGGAAAATTGAGGTTTGCAATTTCAATTTGTCAATGGGTTGGAAACTATAAAGTACAATCCATAATACGCTATAGGTACTTAAGATCATTAAGCTTAGCATAATTTATGATAAAATTTCAATAAATAAAGTTTCGGCTGATAAATGCTAGTTCTTTCTTTGTATAAAATATGTCATAGAAGGGAATGGAGGAAGGGAATATATTCTTCTATTGGTTGTATATTTACTAATTTCTTTGACAGGATTACCGGATTAGACCCCGCAGGCGTTTCCTTCGACTCTAAGTGGGAACAAGAGCGGTTGAACCCCAACTCCGCTGTATTCGTCGACGTGATACACAGCGACCCCAGCAAGTACGGCAGCAGAAGGAACCTAGGCACCGTTGATTTCTGGCCTAACTACAGAAATGTGGGGGCCGTAGTGCAACCTGGTTGCGACAACAGACCTCACCCGAGATTCTCACCGGGAGGTAATATGTTATTTATTTTAATTTATTATTTATATAAACAAACAAAATCATTTAGAAACAACATAATTGAACAGATGTTCAAAGTTGTTGCTTATTTCTTAAGAAATCTTCAGCACAGCAGATCCACCGGTAGGAAGTGGTAAATATTGGCAATAGCATTTATTTCAAGAATTGTTATTATACCTACTTATTGAAGAAAATATAGCTCTATCATTTATGTGGATGACCATATACATGTGTATGGACATGAAGCAAAAGACTCCAAGCATAGTAAGTCACATGCAGTACGTTATACTGAAATATCCTGAAATCACATGTGAAGTTGCATTAGATATAAAAACTAACACAGTTTTACCAGTTTTACGGCTGAAAATAACGCCATGTAAACATTATTTTTAATCACGTGGCCGTTATCTACATTTTCATGCACAAACTTTAATCATTCCCGTACTTAAACTAGTCTGTGAATGTGTGAGTGACCTGAATATGTCTTCAACAAACTTGACCGCCTTTTCAACTGCATTCGATTCGTACTCAATGTCGGTAAAACGATGTGTTTAAAGTATTGATCCCGGCTGAAATGGTTGCCTATTTTGCGAACTACTTACGTAATAATGTATGGGCGTATGTAACAGTTTCTTTAGATACTAAATATGTGAGATCCAAAGAAATAGATCATTTTAATGTTTATCAAATTAAATTCGTTTCATATCTTTTATACTTTCCGCGATACGACGTGTACATTTTGAATATATGTTGGATTTAATATTAAAGCTTTTTGCTCTGTATTTAAAGCATTGAAAATATTCTCAAGTCAATATATTTCCACTTTTTAAATTGGGCGATATTACCGAGGAGACTGAAAAAACAATTTTAGTCACCAAACTTTCACCCAGATGAAGAAAGTGGCATATACCAACTGAAATCCTTTATTATTTTCTAAATTACGAATTTTTCATATTCATAATATTTCTTCTGATTAAACATGCGGTATTAAAGCTATTGTGTGTTGCAGATCTGTGCAATCACAACAAATGTTGGCAGTACCTCATCGACTCTATCAGGTACCCTGGGACCGTGATTGGAAGTTTCGCAAGAAATTACAGAACGTGGAAAAATTATTCGAAGCCGCAACGACTTGATACTGTATTGGAACTCGGCAAACATTATAATAACTAGTAAGTCTTATTACATGTATCTTTTATCTTTAATTGATTCTTAAGAGGTTTAAGCTATTCGTTTCATTGATTATTGAAATTCAATTAATATCGACTGACCTTTAAGTGAATGTTTCCATTTACAAGATTGACAAAAAACAAGTATGAATAAAAATACTTTTATTTTAATTACATTAATTTACGGCAATATCAAGTGTCAGAACAAAAACAGAATCGATTTAAATAAATCAAATCCGACAACTTAATTAACATGTTAAAAATATCATTTGGAATGTTTTAAACAATATATCCAAAATATCCAATTATAAATATGCCGTATGTTCGAAAAAGGGCAGCATTTCGATTTAGGCAATAACGATTAATAAACACGTATAATGTCCCGTTTGAACGGCTCGCGTCCGCGGCCGGCCATATTTTACGGGGCCGCTAACCACTGCGCTGCGTCCGCCGTTAAACATTCAACAGCATAAGTGACACTCAATTAAGTATGTAGCTACCGTACTACACTTAACTACACTTAGTTAACATACGACTGGTCAATTCGAGTAGTGGAGTAGTGGTAAATTTACCTATAGGTTAGACTTGCCAGATTTGATTTGAAATCTGGCAATTGGAAATAGGAATGAAGTCCTTTGTCCTGCAGTGGGGCATAATGAATCATTGTTTAGGAAGAGAGTAGTCGTATATGTACTACTTGTTACTTAAACTAGCCAGATTTTATTTTGTATAGCAGTTCAAAGTAGGCATCTAATGCCTTCCCAGTTGTGGGCTGGAAATAAATAATGGTTAAATAGAGGCGTGTCATGATGCACGCTGGCAATCAAGACTTTAAAAAAAGAACTCGGAATATAAAGCATGCCTAGTTTGTCTAAATGAGACGAATATGTATTCGATAAAATGTTGCGATAATTTAGTGGTTGCCGAGTCGATCGCTATAAGGATATTGATCGACATCCAAAATGTAATACAATGTTTCATAACCAGATATTAATAACGAAATTTCTAAATGATTCTAAAGATTTAATTCAGAAAACGTGAGTTGTGACAACATCAATTTATAAGAAGTACATAGGAAAGGAAGTCATCATCATCTCCCGAGCATTTTCCCAACTATGTTGGGGTCGGCTACCAGTCTTAACTGATTCAGCTGCATACCGTATTTTACATGGAGCGACTGCCTATCTAACCTCCACCACCCATTTTACTGGGGAACACAGTATCCCATAGTAAGACTGGTTGTCCGAATTAACTTAACGACTGCCAAAGATCAATGTATGACAGTCGGGACCTACGGCTTAACGTGCTATCCGAGGCACGGAGGGGTCTCGGTATGTTTTATAAATGGTCACCCATCCACGGACCAACCGCGGCGAGTGCGGCTTAACCTGTATTATCGGTTAAAATGTACGGCTTACACTTAGCCCCGAGCCCCTCACCAGGAAAGGAAGTAATTAATGTAATTAATATAATTGGCTAGATAATAACACTGGTATTGATTTCAGCGTACCCGGAAATTATTACCTGTTGACGAGCGCGTCGTCACCGTTCGGACTTGGAGAAAATGGATTGTAACGTATTATTATATAAACTTGTTATTGAAATGTGTTATGGAACTTTCTGGCTGTGATCATACTTTTATGTAGGTATTTAAAATTGTATTTAAATGTTTAGTACGTTAGTACTTTAGATAATATTGTCTGTTATAAATATGCTTTATTTTGTGATAATAGATTACTTATCATGTATTACATAAGATAATAATGTTTACATAAATAAAAACATTTAGACCTCTACGTTTGTCTCTTCATACCTTGATACTGATATACAAAGTTTGTGTCTTCATATGAATTGATTAAATACTTACATATTAAGTCTGTGATAATCAAATACTCCATTCAAAAGCTCTACAATTTTATTCTTTATTCTTAATTTTATTATTGTCCTACTTTCACCGTAATCGAAAGAACGTAAGACTACTATTAGGACATAACATGAATAATTAAAACTTTGGTCTCGATAATTACCGCTCCGAAGATAATGATTCATCAAATATCAAGCAAATTAATCATCTGAGACCGAGGAATTTTTTCACAAATCATTAAAGCACTTAAAAGGCAAATGGATTCTCTGATGCGGATGCCAAATGGATTTCCAACATTTTTATAGATAGACTAGTGCCTACCTACCTGGAGTATTGTTCGAAAGAATGAAGCAATTAATTTTGGAGCTCGTAGCTCTACATTTAGTTTCTCTTGTGACCTTGCTATTTTTTAATTCCTAAATCTATTTTTTTGATAATTTTGAGCAAAACGGTACCCAACATTGTTTTTTGTTTGGGGATATCCAATTCTTCTTATTTGTAAATAATCCCACTACTTAAGTACTTAACTATGGGTAAAACTATACAGAAAAACGTGAAAGAAAAATAATTTGTCTTTTAATTTAACAACTTTTCCGCCTACTTGAAATAGAAATAAAATTCTGAATCGTTTCCATGCGTATGAATTGGTCCTTGATTAAGCTGGATGCATATTTCCCGCACTTGTAACCGTCATGTATGTAAGCAATCCTTAAACTGAATGTAGTTATTGCCGCATGTTCCTTGAAGGGCCACTACACGCGTTTTTTTTTTTTTCGTTAGTTACACTTAGTTAACCAGCAGTGCACATAAATCACATAGTTACTTTCGTCACTGAGCAGTGAGGTAATATTTCTGTCAAAGCGAGGCAAAAAGCTCGTGTTATTTGGAACAGGACAGTCCATCAGTGGAACGCGTACAGGGTTATTCCCCTGGGCAGGGGTGGACCATGGCTTGTGACGCCTCCTGTCGCCTCGTATAAATAGACATCTGAAAACTGTTTTAAATGCATCTCCTGCGGCTGTGTGTCGGCCGCTAGCTCTTAGGAACTGACTACTGCTTTGAAAGCTTTCATTTTTGTGATATTTTTTTGAAGATTTACGGCGATTCCTTGAGGTTTTAGAGTGATATCTATGGCATATTGTAAGTTTCATATTCAATACATAACACACTTCGAATTTAAAAACAACTAGATATTTAACTTGTGTAAGTAGGTACACTCGTGATGAGTAAATTATTTAGGAGGACAATGACTGATGAACTACGTTGAGTAGCAAATCCGAAAGAATAATCAATGTTATTTATTGTTTTATTTTGTATCTAAACTGAGGGCTAAAAGTGTCATGACAACGGCTACCTTAAAATATATAAAAATACCCGTTCAAAATTTGCTACTAAGGCGTGTGCGAAAATGATTAAAATCATAATGAAGATCGTTATTATTTAACGTTAAAATCAAAGCTCGAAGCCTTACAACAGGCTCCGGTTACAAGATCCTTCTATTCTATTAAAAGTATTGAAAGAAGCTGTACAAAATATTCAATTTTGTTATGCAAACATTTAAATTTAATTTACTTGGGTAAACTGAGCAATTGTTTATCATCACAAAAAGTTGCCGAGGACTGTTTTAGGCCTTAAACATGGTATAGGTAGTAATAAGTGGTGTACATGGGTTATTTACTTATTATTTAGCGTTGCTATCATTTCTTCAGAATGATGAATAATTTTGTAGGACTTCAACTAAATCGCTGCTCATACCGCAGATATACCTATCATCGTATCGTGTCTACCTCGTACGATTCATACCTTACTCAAATGTTGGCATATTTAGTTAAAAAGTACACGAGGTTTATTTAAGCAAAGTTAATTGGATTTGTTTGCTATTAGGGTAATAAAAATAGTAAAAGTTATTTTGGGTTTTATTATTATTTTATTTAGTTGTAGTAGTTTTATTATATTTAGTTTTATTTATTTGTAAATACATTTAATCTGTTAAAAAAACTTATCAATCTTGTAAAACATTGATTTATGTTATAATATGATTTCTGGTGATTTTTTTTTTTACTCTCTGTTGAGTTAAAAACAAACATTTGCAATGGAATTTTATTGACATACAAATTTATAAATCTAATTTATAATATTGCATGGCTTATTGAAATTTCTACATCTATGTGGTAAAAACAACAATAGAATAAGCAAGCAAATTAAATGTGTAATGTAGTTGAAAATCCTAAATACATCCTCTACTGACGGTATGAAACGGTATAGTAACACAAGCGTTATCGAAACTAATTCAATAGTAACTTTATACCAATTATATCTGAGTGTGCATAATTAAATTCGACCTTTTTGCTACGAGACCTGATAAATAATTTTAACAATGACGTCAGAATAAGTTTAGTGATACAGTTCGTGTATACTAAATAATGTAGGAACGATGTCATTCGATCTCCCACTGTAAAGTGTATTAGTTTCAGTGCGACTTCCTACAGCGTTAGTAGGGCGGCTTAACAGCGTGTCCTAGTGGCCAAGATCTGAAGTCGATATTAAATAGCTTGTGTATGTGGCACGAAAGCTAGATGGCCTATACAAACACGCCAACTATTACCGATCTCCAGCAAACATAAATAAACCATTCCCCACCCGTGACGCTGCAGAATTCTTTACAAAGATCATATTGACTCAGCAATTAAAATGATAAACAATTGGCTATTTGTTACTTGTTCCCAGTTTAGGGATAAATATTTACGTAGGCAAATATAGAGCTGCGCCGACACGACTAATTGACCTAATTTGAATAAGCTTTCAGGTCGCACATTTTCTCAAATTTAGTTTCACTTATTTCGTTAAGGTAAAGTAGGTTTAAAAGGGTGATAAGACGGATTACTGTCTTAAGGTTTTAGAGAAAATTTTGAAGTTTTCTGGATATTTAGATAATGCTTTGAAAATGTCTTAAATATCATGTCAGTAACATGAGTTAGTCAATAGTTAGATACAGTTGAACGCGTTACTTGTTCAATAATTGTTTAATCGCGCAAGTTTGAAACGCAGGGTACAATATATCAACATAAAGTATACATAATTTGGATTTACAGCCAATCATCAGGGTCATGTAAAATTTCGATAGGGCTAAACCGAGCACGGCAATTTTCATTGCGTTTTAACGCAGGCGGGACGCAACCAAAGTCGTTCGGTACATCTGTTTGACAATTTACGCTTTTAATAATAGCCGACACTGCCTTTGAATCGGTCGCGCACGAATTAACAACCGGCAAAATTAAAGCCTTCAAACTTTTTGCAGAGCCAGCGGACCGATAGAGAGCGTTTCGTTCGTTTTACCCTTATTTAGCCGCGGGAGGATTTTCTCAAAATTAGAAACGTCCCAAATCGGCTTCGTTACATTGTACGTCGCGGTAATAGAGTTTACCCGGAAAATATCGCTGCTTTTGTATCCACTTGCAGATCAATCTATTCACATTTCGGTTCCTGCACTTAATTAAAAACCAAACCAATGTTCTATTTTGAATGTAACATTTTCGTTTGGTATTTGTTTTCTTATGTACCTACAGTTAAAATAATGAAAGTGGAAAGTAGCTGTAGGTACTAGTCATCTACATGAAAGCATTATTTTATTTACTTAATAGGAAAAGTTCCGTTATTTCCTACAGAAAAGCCCTAGAAAAATAAATATTATTAATAATGCTACGAAGTATGGCAGGTAAAGTCCAACACGTATAATTTACGATAAGTGGTTGACTTCATTTTATCATTATGACGATACTAATGGAATCTACATCTATTATAAAATTCTATGAATTTCCCTTCCGTGGACATACGGAACTAGTATCTAGCCGCTTTGTATTATTTATGCACCACCTACACTTCTGGCTCAATTTATTGCTTGGTG
Organism: Autographa pulchrina; assembly: GCA_905475315.1. Lineage (NCBI taxonomy): Eukaryota > Metazoa > Arthropoda > Insecta > Lepidoptera > Noctuidae > Autographa > Autographa pulchrina. Next base: position 7,231,136 of record FR997768.1, read on the forward strand.
GTGTGAAAATGTGTTTACTTATTCAATGTTTTTAAATATGCATTTCAGAAACTATCAACACGCGACTTAACATCTATTTAAAAGTATACTCAAAATAAGAGTTTTGTAAAATAATAAAAGAATAATTAACTTTAACGTCTTTAAGAACGTATTTATAATTTAACTAGCACATATAAATCATACAAGTATAAAACTAGTCTAGTTTCGGATAACTTTTTCCATTATTTATCGCTAAGCTCATTCTGGCCCGAAGTGTAAGTAAGGCGAGTGCGCCAAGCGAGTTCGCTCGTTGTAATTATAGACTAAGACCTACAAAATTATCCACTAGGACTAGTATTTTCATAATTTATGCAAGGCAAAGTGTAGGGTTGAACGGGCCAAGTACCTCGGTTCAGTCAATTACCTGAGCTGCCTTGTAGATATACAACTTTAATACGAATCGATAGCGCTACTTATGTTCTACAGCTTGTCACCTTATATTGACGGAAGTATTTGTATCCAAATAGAATTTTGTTGGTTCGTGTGTACGTAATCGTGTTTTTTCTTTGTATAGCTATTAATGGTAATACTTTAAGAGTTATGGATTCAAGATTCTTCTTTTTCTTAAACAGTAAGCTCACGCGCATTTTTTCGGGAATATTCAGTTCAACTTGCAACATCCTTGGCATCTTAAAATGGTGTTATATTAAGTTCCTTTTACTGTCTATATTGTATCATCTCATATTTTTTTACAAGATATATACAACTCATTTTATTTTTGAATATTTAGTCTTTTAATACATACAGAACATAAATTTAGTTCGGAAAAAAGCTGGTGAAAGAGTTAAATGCGTATGGTATTTGGAACTATAAATAAGGGGCTTACAAAATTGTTAGTGGTAGCTAAATAAAATTCAATCTCGTGTCATCACGGTACCAACGCTTCGTGGCAATTAGCCTGCGTGAAGCACGATATGTTTTTTAACCGTAATTGGAAATATCAAAATACGATTCGAATTTATTGGCAGAGAAAACGAATTCTCGTTCGCCTAGATTGTTTATTTCTAGTGTCGCATTTCAGTACAAGTAATTTAATTTAGAATAGCCGTATAGATAAAGATTAATTGGATGGTAACGATTCGTAATTAATTGTTCTAAATTAATCACTCGACTTTTATTTGATTTTCTAGTAGGAACTAATCAAATTACTAGGTATTCGTTTTCAATGTTATCATCTAGGTATATTACAAATTAGACATACTCGTTTATTGTACTTTGTTTATTAGGTACCTTGTAAGTAGATACCTAAGTTAATAATAGTCAAGGATTTATCTTATACTATATTTATAAATCTATTGTACGGCTTTGGCGAAAATTACAGATAATTATCACTTTTATGTACCTATAGATGTACTTTATATAGAAGTGCCTCTTGGCATTGTCTTACGTAGCTTCATCAACTCTGCCATTTTCAAAGACATAAACTTTTTACGAGAAGGTCTACATTTTATGACGTAAAATGTTTTATTGCAAGTAGTATTCTTATATAATTCTGATTAGTATATTAAAAAATATTTAATGACTTGTGAATGTATTACTACCAGGTACATTAATACATTTAGGTATCAAAGGTAATAAATGAAGTTCTAAATAAAAATGATTTAGTTTCATGTTGTTTGTTATTTGGCGATCCAAGGAAATAGTTTTTTTTTTATTTACTTTTTTATAGAAATATTATCATCGTTAAATACAGTACCTTTTATTGTGATCTTATAAAATACCAACAAAAAAATAAAACCCTAATACCTGAAACACAATGAACTTACAATTTCATAGTTTATTTTACCGTACTCTATCTAATCTTAACAAAGGGTTTTAAGGGGTTGTACGCCATTTTAAATGTACATTGTATGAAGAGTAAACATCAATGTGCTTCGGACCCCTTGTTCCCCTGATCATTTCCCGATTATAAGGTTGACCCAACATTGTAATAACATATCAGACCTCAAAGGTTATTTTTAATAACACTGGCTCAATTCGAATATGTAGATATTCTTAGTTTGAATTGTAATTTGACTTTTTTTCCATTGTGGTTGATATATTATGCCAGTATTTTTTTGCTTGTACGTTGTCTTTTGTTGATAAGATTATAATAAAAAAAATAAGAGCGATGTTATACGGCGCATTTCTTTTTTTCCAGATTTTAGTTTATCTGGCTAAAGATTGTCTATGTCATTTAAAAACATGCAATTCTAATAAATCATTTAAACTTAGCGAGACAGCTACTACCATGTTTATGCTAAACATTTCTACTGGATCCAACAAAAAAAAGGAAAGAAAATAATACTGTTTACTTAGAGAAAGAACAAAGAGATATTTACAGCGAGTATGCTACAATACTCGTAATGGATTGTTTACCTGTTCGTATTTATACTTCATTGCGACATTAAAACTAAGGAGTAAGGCAGGTTGCACAATAGATGGCAAACAGACTCCTGAATAAAGTTAAAACGCTCTTGTGTTGTGGCGTTACTTTACTGGCATACTTTATTGTTGGATCTGGTTCGCCTTTGTTACCACAAACTAAGAAAATTCACTACTGTACAAATAAGTTTGTAAGTACCGTAGAAATAAGCTACTATTACGGTATTTATTTTTTGTTTGACAAAAAAACAATGTAATAAGCTTCGAATACATAAATTAAATAGTTTTATAATTATTAAGTTACTAGCTGACCCCGGCATACTTCGTACTGCCTCAATCGATCAATAAAAGATTAAACTTTTGTATAAAATAAACATAAAACAAATTGTTTTTATTTAATTCCGAACATTTTCATATTTATAACCTTCCCTCTCTTCCCTGGGCTTCCACAAATAATTCAAGACCAAAATTACCCAAATCGGTCCAGACGTTCTCGAGTTTTAGCGAGACTAACGAACAGCAATTCATTTTTATACATATAGATAAAAAAAGACTGGCCAGCGATAGACATTGCCTCAATCCTTTTCATTCATTACTTACTGTAACAGTTTCATGTCATGATGAGAAAAACATATATTTATATTATTTATTAGTCCTCAAGCACGACAGCAGCAATGACCCGAAGACAGGAAAACAAAGATTCTCGTAAGCAAGTCAACATTTGTTTAGTAAACAGCCAACTTTATGTATTAACACAATAGTGTGAAGGGTGTTGTTTGTTCTTAGCACCGTGCACCGGTAGTAAACATAATATTTGCGATCATAAGCGGATTTGGCTTTTAAAGGATTTCAACCCCAATAATGCAATCATGTGTATGGGTACGGGCTCAAGACCGAATTCTAGATGCATGGATTTTGTATAGGATGAGATGATGGTATAAGGAAAGCTGTGTCATAAAACATTAAATAATAAAGCCAACTCTCTTATATTTACATACCAGTAAACAGAATGCATACTCAATTACTATTATTTATGAGTATGGTACTCATGAAATATATACTAGCGAACTCGGTAGACGTTGTCCTACCCAATCCAGTTGTGTTTCCTAACCATTCAGGAACCCTTTAAAATATACAAACAAATTTTCAACCATATCGGTCCAGCCTTTTAGGAGGTGTTAGGGGACAAACTTGATCAGAAAAATTAAATTAAGAAGATGTACAGCATGTTAGGTACCACTTTTCACGCCCATAACACCGTCCATACTGTTAGTAAACTGCTGGTTAACTTAACAACTGGCTATAGAGTAAGTAGTATTCATTAATAGAGTAAGCAAATGCGATTGACAGGTAAATGAATAAGGGCAGTGAGTTCTTAGGTTATAGAACTAATGCAACGTCCTCAAACTTATTGACTACCGTTAGTCATTCTAATGCGCACATAAATTGCGGGTTCCGAGTCGCTTTATTGAACTACCACTCGTATTGCATTTCATTATTTAAAAAGTAAACTTATGAAAGGTTTTAGGGCTGTCAGTAACGGGAAACGTGAGAATATATGACTACACCACAACTATTATTTTATAGTATAGCATTTAGAACTAGAACTAGAACTGCCTCGTTGGCCTAGTGGTTCTAAGCGCGACTGCTACGCTAGAGGTCTTGGGTTCGATTCCCAAGTCGACCAAGGTGTTATTGGGTTTTTCTATGAAATTCTCAGTAGCAGGTCGGAGTTTGGATTTGTGCCCGGTAAGTGGCAATAGGCTCGCCCCTTATTACATGGGACCTAAACATACCGGTGAACTGTGGGTGTACAATGGTACACCTTTGCCTAAGCCTTCGGGGATACAGGCGTGATGGTATGTTATAGCATTTAGAGTTAGAATTTAATAGCTAGGAAATAGTGAATGGTGGATATTGGTTTCAAACAAAGGTAAAAATATAAACAAGGATTATAATATTGTTTAGTAGATGATGGGATATCTGGCAGTAATAAAAACATTAAATTAAATGTGTTAGAGAAAGTAATATTAACTTGTCCTGTGATCCTAATGATTTTGAGGATGCCATCGTTACACCGTCAGTTACCCCAAATGCTCATTAAACACTTAAACAACATAAAATGATCATTAAATATACCCTAAATGCAAATTAAGTGCGTAAACGAAACTTCATCGTAATCTAGCTTAATGACACCTTTAGTAGCCCAAGCTGTCATAACTCCATATTGACATATTATGGATACTCACACGTATAAGAGTAAAATTACAGGGCCTTATTAAAACATATAAATAGGTCGTTGACAAAGCAAGTTTTCTTCACTGCAACTAATACATATTCTAATGATATTGTTAAGAAACATAAAAACTTTTTACGTCGGCGTATTTAGAGCACGCGAAGTCGACGTCACCAGCCCTGAGACCGCTATCGGGTCAGCAACCGCGGCCCATCGAACCTCGTCAAATATTAAAAAGAGGACTGAATCGACTTTCGACTTTCTTACGTACATTAATACGAGTATCGAGATATTATTCATGCATGCTATGCAAATAGACCGAACATAAAGCATTAATAGTGTTGTACAACATTTGTGTCATTAATTTTTTATTTACGATATTTCATTCATATTTACGATACTGTTCAATGTCTTTTATATAGAGAAACTAGCTGTACCCGGCACGCGTTGCAATGCAATTTTTTCTACCTAGCACCTGCCTACTACCTACCTACTACCTACCTGCCTACTACCACTTAGGGGTATGAAAAATAAATAGTAGCCGATTCTCAGACCTACTGAATATGCATATAAAACTTCATAAAAATCGGTCAAGCCGTTTCGGAGGAGTATGGTAACTAACATTGTGACACGAGAATTTTATATATAAGATTACATTTGTGAATTTGATTTTAAAATACATGGAAAATATAACCGACTTCAACGAAATTTATATGTGACTGACTACCTTTGAGGTGGATGAAAAAAGTAATTTTCGAAATCCACAATTGCCTGATATATCACAAAAAAAAAAAAACAAGAACATACAATCTAATTGAGAACCTCCTCCTTTTGAAGTCAGATAACAAAAGACGAACAAGTAGGTACGTGCGGGATACTTTCCGTTCTGCCAGTAAGTTGGTCGGTTGCTTTCGCAAAATCACAAACTTTAAATTCAATGCATTGATTTCCAATGTAATATGTATGTCTTTGTTCAGTTTTTCTTATGTAACTGGTTGGCGGAGCGTTTACATGAATATCGTAATTTTAGACATTAAAATACCACATTTTGTTCTAATATATCAGATTTCGACAATTATATTTTTTCCGCTTTGTTTGATGGGTAGGTACTATGTCAACTGCCGAATGCAGATAAATTATATCCGTCACGCATTTATAAAAATATATTCATTATCATTACATACACTCGAGGTCATTTCATGACGGATGTTACAGGGATAATACGAATCGTATTCCTCCAGGAATATTAAAATCCCATTTTATATCTGCAACGCAAGTCCTTCTGAATATTGGGTTTATAACAATTCATTTTCTGTGTAGATAGGTATAACAATTGGCATCGTCCCAAAATTGTGGATTTCCCGAATTGTATTGCCAAGAAAAAATGCTGGTTTCATCTAGCTTCATTTAGGTCGTATAACTTACTTTTTGCACACGTCTGTACTAATTATAAAAAAAATGATTTATGTAGAGTTGACCTTTCTATTGTGTGGCACGCATTATGATAGCGAATCAAAAAAATCTACCTTACTGCTTTAACATAAAACCGATCTAATTATTACCCAAAATTTATGCTATACATTATTGTATGCATTATAAACAGGATGTTTAACATCTAAACTTTACAATTTACTTTCAGTATTTTGTTTTGTATATTTAGGATCTACTTTATTATTTCTCATATCATATAATTAGACATGTGAATAACAACCCCTTTATGTGGTAAGTACGCTTCAAATAATATGGTTGAAGACGAAGGACGAAACGTAAAGTTTCATGAAATATAATGACCTCTTTCTTTGAGTAAAATACATAGCAAATGTGTAATTTGAGAATTCGGAGTAACTTTCCTTTATAACTGAAGTCATTATAAGTTTTATTACTTTATAATTACTACCTTACTCCTTGTGATATTTTCAAGCTTTATTAACCCACAATATAATAATCACCGACCGCAATAAAGGCATATTTATAAGCAGGATTTCTAAATCAATCTACAAAGTGAAGTGTAATATGAATCCGAGATTTTTCTTTCCGAAGACGTAATAACCATAAAGAAGTATCCCTAACAGATATGAATAGAAAGTCAGCAGAATGTTTTTAACGCCGTAATAAGGAACTTGTAAAGTAACTCAACAGGCTGACAGGGCACGCATGCGCACAGATTGCTGAATTCGCTCGTACTTCAAAGTTTTCAGTCGGCGGGCCACCACAGAATCGCGCGGCGGTTGCCGTCTCAACTCTGAGTTTGCCTCGAGTGCGAAAATATCGGCAAACATTTCCCAACTATTAAGAGACTATGGACTATTCAATTCACTTCGTGCTCCTCATTCTGTGCTCAAGTTTGTATTAAATATTTAATAATATTTAAATGTTCTTTACGTTGTTGCTGACAGTTTTATGTTGCGTGATGAAAGTTTAGCTCGTGTGTAATTTTCCCGTCATCCTGCGATCTGATTGTACACGATTGTACTGTGTTTTGAGTAACATAACGCCCTTAGTGAAACACATTTTTTATTCATAAGTTTAACGTAAAAATACTTGTCAAGTTTGATGACTAAGGTAAAACCGTGGGCTGAAACAAAAATATATTTACGGTCTAAACTTCAAACCCCATAAATATTGTACCAAAAAGAATTTTATTAATTAGGTGATATATCAAGTGAATTATAGTGATTATAGTAGCAAGTATTTAAAATAAATGAGTTAACTAAATATGAGAACGATTAACGTTTGCATACGTGTTTACTTATTGTTACGAAGTCGGATAGAGCTATCTTGTTTAGTTTTTTATTTTTATTTTATTTGGTATTTATTTTTGGACAAAAAGAAACCATTCACATATAATTAAAAAAAAAAAAATGTTTCGTTAACAACTTAACAAGAACTCACTTATGTTTTATTAAGAATTTCAGTGAGATAAGCTTTTAAGTTCTGAAAACTTATGTCAGAGTTTAATTATTTTAAATGAAGACGTGAAATACTGCAATTAAGTAAGTATTGCATGAATGTTTTGGGACATTATTAATCCCATGTTTATTGTACACATAGTTTTATTTTAAATTCAAATAACTAGCTCAATTAAGGACTTTAAAAGTATTGTTACAAATTCTTTGTCTTAAGTTTTTGAGTCATTCAATCTTTTAGTTAAAGCTAATTTAAAGGCAGATTTTCAAATCTTCTTTAGTAAACCATTTCCATTCGGTTAGACCATTTTAAATTAGTAATTGAAAAAGAAAAAGAGAATCTTTGTTTTAATTACAATAATGATAACAAAAAATATTGAAGGGAACATAAAATGAGAATGTACGTAATAAAAATAAAAGAATACGACTCGTAATCTGACAGGCTAAAATCATCGATCAGCACGTGAAATTCCTCGAAATTATAAACTTGACATGTTCTACTTAAGTGGCTTTAAACAATGTAGGCGTCTAATACCGACAAGTTATTTATAATTCATCCGTTGAGTAGGATGATCAAAAATAATGTCAATATACCGTAATTTTGTATTATTATTACATAGTAACGACAAAATTACTTTTATCCTTAGTAAATCTATGACGCGTTAAAATTCAAATTTAAATCTTTTGTTGCGTTCATGTGTGTGGTATCGTTACAATATACGTATCTATATTAATTACATTAAAATTATAAAGTTTTATTGAAATAAAATAAATCATATTAAGTATTATAAAGATTAGTATCATAAAAATAGTGGAAAATTGTGGTCTTATACGATTCTTTGTACTAAATTTGCTTGAACATCGTTCGTGGATCATTTTCTGTATTTTCTAAGTAATATGAGAGGAAGCCTTCGCCCGTGTGCATTGAATCGAGGCCTTTCATTGATCCAGTTCAACATAAATGGAAATAGACAAACAACTGTAAGGACTTCCTACTATAGGTGTAACTAGTTCATCATAGACTACATTATAATATTTATAATGTAACTAGGTGTGCCCCGCGGTTTCACCCGCGTGAATACCTAGGTCCCGTTCCTGGTGCCTTTGTATTATTAGGGGCGGAGATGAATCCAACAAATCACTATCGTAACAAAAGTCAGGATTACTTAATTTGGTGGTTGAGTATTCTTCAATTTCCTAATTTTTTTGCGCAATTTTGCAAACTTTTTTTTTAATAAGAACCTTCTCCTGACAATAACAAACACAACAAAAAAAGAATTAGCGAAATCGGTCCAGCCGTTCACGCGTGATGCCGTGACCAAGGGAAAAAGGGATTCATTTTTATATATTACTAGCTGATCCCCGCGACTTCGTCCGCGTCAATTTCTGTTATTATGACCACGATTAAGAAGTTAAAAAAAAAAGTATTTCTGCGTAAATGATAATTATATATAATTAGTATAGATTATGTTGATAAAACTCTGTAGCAAATAACTGGCAATAATGCATTAATTTCGACCAAATGATTACCTTAAAAAAGGTTATAGTGAGTCAATTTTAAAAGATAGACATATACTGTCGCAGACATTTTTTTAGATCATTCAAAGAGGAACAATTCTTTCATACATATATTTTTGGTAACTCGAACCGTTTACGCAGCGCACGCAACGGAAGCTTTCAAGTATGAATATTTTCCCCCGGTTTTGTGACATTTTTCACTGCTGCTTCGCTCCTATTGGTTGCAGCGTGATGTTATATATCCTAAAGCCTTCCTCGATAAATGGACTATCTAACACAAAAAGATTTTTTCAATTCTAACCAGTTCTTCCTGAGATTAGCGCGTTCAACCAAACAAACAAACAAACAAACAAACTCTTCAGCTTTATAATATTATATATAGTATAGATAATGCATTAATTTCGACCAAATGATTACCTTAAAAAAGGTTATAGTGAGTCAATTTTAAAAGATAGACATATACTGTAGCAGACATTTTTTTAGATCATTCAAAGAGGAACAATTCTTTCATACATATATTTTTGGTAACTCGAACCGTTTACGCAGCGCACGCAACGGAAGCTTTCAAGTATGAATATTTTCCCCCGTTTTTGTGACATTTTTCACTGCTGCTTCGCTCCTATTGGTCGCAGCGTGATGTTATATATCCTAAAGCCTTCCTCGATAAATGGACTATCTAACACAAAAAGATTTTTTCAATTCTAACCAGTTCTTCCTGAGATTAGCGCGTTCAACCAAACAAACAAACAAACAAACAAACTCTTCAGCTTTATAATATTAGTATAGATAATGCATTAATTTCGACCAAATGATTACCTTAAAAAAGGTTATAGTGAGTCAATTTTAAAAGATAGACATATACTGTCGCAGTTATTTTTTTAGATCATTCAAAGAGGAACAATTCTTTCATACATATATTTTGGGTAACTCGAACCGTTTACGCAGCGCACGCAACGGAAGCTTTCAAGTATGAATATTTTCCCCCGTTTTTGTGACATTTTTCACTGCTGCTTCGCTCCTATTGGTCGCAGCGTGATGTTATATATCCTAAAGCCTTCCTCGATAAATGGACTATCTAACACAAAAAGATTTTTTCAATTCTAACCAGTACTTCCTGAGATTAGCGCGTTCAACCAAACAAACAAACAAACAAACTCTTCAGCTTTATAATATTAGTATAGATATAGAAGATAGCACATAGTTCATAGCACAACAATATCGCTCAACTGAGATTTATTTAAAACACGTTCGCACTTACCTATAACTGCTAAACAACATATTATATCGCGCAATATTCTATAATATGATAGCATATAATGTCACATGCCTTTATTTTATAGCGCAGTCTACAATGAGCCTAAGAATAGAATTATATATATTCCAATTTCAAATTCGTAGAGTCAGTCATAGAGATACAAATGTGAAGGTAGCAAGATAAATATAGAAATAGAGCATTCAGTAAAAGCATCCATATCGATACTTCACATTGTCATATTCTCGACATGTAGTTAGATAAAAGGGACTTCCGTATGACATGGAATAGGAACACGGATATTGACGGTTAATTTCCTGTGTTTTTGGTTACGATAGCACTCGTTCCTGTTTCCTCTTGTTACACAATATGAATCATAAACAAATATATCGGGCTCCTAACTGCCCACTTCTGTACTACAAAGGAATTGAAACATACGCTGCCTAACGTTTCCCGACCGTGCTCTCCTGAAATATTGACAACGTTTTTTATATTCGGAGTCACGTAGCTTTTTGCGAATGCGTATTAAAATTGTTATAACCATTTGCATTCTGTGATGTGTGGTCCCTTTTTAATAAATCATGGTTATCGATATAGCCTTTATTATCATTGTCCAATTTGATTAAGTGTTGCCAATACTTTGTTGTTCTGAATTTTAATCTATGTACAAAATAATACTGTTTCACGTTTTATATCTTACATAAATAAAACCCGAAACTTAGGTCAAAAGTTTGAGATAAAAATTTAACAGTCAATTTTATTTAACAATAATAATAAGCTGTTTTACGATGTACCACGTCTAGACTGGTATAAAATATGTAATTTACAAAGGTATCGGGCAAAGTTTTGTGGGAAGAGGACACGAGATACCAGATTTCAGATATCAATAACTTTTTATGACCTTTTATGGCTGCGCCTGAACGTAAACAACGCTTCGGATATGTTTCCTACAATATTACTATAATTCCTTACAGTGATTGTAAGTCAATACAGCTTGATAAACAAACAGAAAGTTAGTAATGCGAGTGTTATAATAATAACAATGGAGGTTTCAATCTCCTTGAAAGCCTATAACTACCGCACGGAGCTATATATAATATTTAAGGTATATTATCTTATGCCAACAATGCATTATTCATGGACTATTTGAGAGGGATAAACTACGAAAACAATATCTTATAAGTGTAACTTGCGTTGGTATAATAAATTCATATTGGCGTAGGGATTGTATGTTATTGCGAAAGAATGTTTATTTAACGTGGATTGAGTGAGCTCGCTTACAATGTATGTAATGCCTCATAACATTTATATTGTCGAACGTATAAATGATTAATTAATTTCCACTTTCTTCCAACCTGGCTGCCTCGTGTACACATTGGCCTGTTTCGAATAATAATAGTTTATGCCTTTGATCAGTTTAAGTATAACAGACTGATGATAAGCAGTATGAATATTCTATGGAGCTATTTTTGAGTACTGGGAACTGATAATCTTGTTTAACGATGAGGAAATATATTATGATGTACTCCAATCTGTTTTGTTTTGAGCAGTGAAGACTTATTATTTTCTGTTCAAAATGAATGTTTATAGATTTATATAGTTGTAGATATATCTGTACATTAGTAGTAGTGCATAGTTTTATAAATAAATACAAAACCATAAAATAAATAAAAATACATTTTAAAGTAGTAGAGTCATACAGGTTGTTTTTATTGTTATTATCGGTGGACGTGAGTGTAATACAATACAGCGCCTCCCATTACGTTTGTAGGTGGAAACTTAAGAGCATCACGTGCTTGCGTCATTCCACATCTCACAAATACACGTGCGCTAAATGCTCTAAAAGTAAATATTCTCAATTTTTAAACCAGTACAAATTCAATAGAGATACAAAGGCACAAAAGGCTCTCAAGAAGGCGTTATCTTGTACAGATGTAACGCAAAACGAGTGATATTTTTTTTAGTAGTTGTTCGAAATAAAAGCCCAGCCGAAAATGTTCATTCGTAAATGTAAATCTTGAAAGCTCTGTTAAAGTTATTTCTTGGTAATGTCTCAGCTTTAAGAGATATAAAGTAGTACCTTGTAGTACCAAGTCCTTCAGAATTCTAGGCAAGATTAAAATTAACACCAATCCTTAAGATCTAAGGAAAGCTTTTTATTTTAAGCCGAGTTCAAGAGGTGGAACATTTTGTAATAAAAAGTAAAATAAAATAAATTCGTCTTAATTAAGGAAGTGATTAAAAAGTGGGTTCGAATCTCACTCAATTTTTTCCCTTTAATTACTTGTATTTCAGTTTCAGTGATAGTTACTCTATCAAGAACGTAACAAATTAAAATAAAAAGAGTGCTTGGCCTACAAACGATTCTAGTAGGCAACATAATGGTTAATTGAATTTAAGTAAATACTCGATGGTTAAAGTCGAACTCAATGTTCATAAATCGTTTAGTTACGTACACAAGCAAACCTATCAGTGGTCAATGAAAGAAAAATGTTGTCACACTGAACAGTATAGAATCGGAACAAGCACTGATTCGAAAACAATGTAACGAACAGTGGACTAACATTTCTAAGTTCCTATCTAAGTTTTCCATGGCGAGAGACAAAGTTCCACTGAATTTCTATTTCTGGAAGCGAGATCACCAAAACCCAATTAAACTGGACTACTCGCTTTTGCACTTGACCAGTGAGTTATCTGCGACCATGACTCACACATTGTTGCTATTTAAAGCACTTAGAAGTTAGAGTACCATAATACAGTTATAAAACAATATGTGTAGGGCTAAAAGCTGACGATCTCGTGTAACACTTAGCACATATAACACACACAACTATAACAGATTATTGATATTCAAAACAAACCCTGTGTATTTAGTTTTGTATTCATCAATTAAACAATTATAGTATTGCTTCCAGCTCCAATAGTCCAACTTTATAAGTAAATAACAATTCTAAAAAAAATATTCACATAAGAGATAAAACAAAACAAAATCCTGATACACAAAGCTTTGTATAAAAGACAAAGAATAACAAGCCAGATTAACCTGAACAAATCAGAAAAAAAAATATGAATAAATTTCCAGACACCATAAAAAGGTCACGCTAATTAATTAGCAACGACACAAAGAAATGTATTCAGTTTTTGATCGTTGAGCTATAAGCTAAAAGGGGAGCATTTATTCCGGAGGAAAATAATTACCGCTCGCAAACAAAGAGATTAACTTATTCTCTGTAGCCGGCTGAAATACGAACGCAGCTTCACAAAGCCAACGTGAATCAGATTCTCTTTTATTAGGTCTGTGTTGTTCTCCCCATCAATTTGTGTCCTTACTCTCATTAAGATTAATACTTTATTCTAACCGCCCGGCGATGTATTCACTTGTCAATTCATTCTTTTGTTACCTTTATATGTTAACAATGATTTATTAAAATACATTTTGCTTATTGTTCTTACGGAAAATATGTTTGTTGTATTAATGTTTTTGTTTTGGAATACAATAACGTATTTAGATGGAACTGCACTGTAATAGAATAAAATGATGTTAGTTATTCCAGTAATAAAATAACTTAAACAGTTTTGATAGATGTAGAGCTTTAGGTAATAATTATCCTTTTAGCCTCTTCCCGTAAACCGAATTAATTAAAAATAATATTCCGGGACATCTCACACATGGTTATCTGATCCCAAGCTAAGCAGAGCTTGTGTTATGGTAACCAGGCAACTGATAAACATACTTATATATTTTTAAATACATACATATTATAGATAAATTACACCCAGACAACCAGAACAAATGATCGTGCTCATCACACAAACATTTGTCCTGGGTGGAATCGAACCCACGACCTCCGGTATAGCAGTCAGGGTCACTAACCACTAGACCAACAGGCCCGTCAAATTATTTTTGCTATAGATGTTTGTATCGGTTTGTTGTGGAAAAAATTCTTCCTTCCTTTTTATTTTTAAAATATTCAAGGGTTGCTTTAGGCAAATAATTCGGAAAGGCGTCAATTCGTCTCGCCTTCTCAGTCGCGGTCTGCCTTACTTCCGAATCGTGGTAAAAACATAATTGACTGCATTAACATAAATTACCAAATACTTCAGAGAAAAAGTAAATAAGATAAAAAATTATTATTTTTTAAGTCAATCAATAAACATTAATTTATTTAAGAACAATTTACTTTTACGGGTTTTTATGTGATCTTATTAAATTAAAAGATAATTCAAGAAATTCATTAAAATATATTTCAATAAGCAGTTTTTTTATACCTAGGTACTGAGAGGAATTTTAGTACGAGAAAAATGTATATTTAAATGTTTGAATTTAAGTAGTATTCATGTCTATTGCAATACCGCTTGCGAAACCATGACTTGTATATATTCATATTTACTGAATTAAATTAGTTTCTAAAGTGCTTAATTTCTGACTCATAAGCATATAATATTTCCACTTAATTCCCTTTGAGTATGCAAGCGTAATAAAGACAATTGTTCTGATAACCTATCGGAACTTTAAACTTACCCCGAGAAGCGACGAATGGTTTCTCCGTGGTTGAGATAACACGGTTGTTACCATCGCCTTACCATTGAACAATAAACTACAAATTGCCTCTTCATACGTGTAAGTATATAGGGTGATCTTGTTTTCACAGCACAAACGAAAACTAAGACTTAGTGTGGTATGAAAAATTCGACGAAGTAACAAATAAAAACTCGAATTTCAGTATTGTAAAACTCAGCTCAGCTCGAGCACGAGCGCGCACGAGCTGCTCGGGGCATGCTCGCAAGGGGCTCGCGAGCGGCTCGTGTAGATAATGCTCGTTCGTCAGATGTGGACGCACTCTTACGATTCAATATCGTTTAAGTGAAATTCGAATCATTTTTCATTTGTTTTTTGAATTTCTAATACCAATTGTTTTTAAAACCGATGTAGAAATCATAGTTTTAATTTGTACAACGATAACAGATTCACCTTGTATAATATTCTACTACATTTATCCTCTTCATAAAGGCGGATATTGGGTTTCGCACAATACTATATCTCCTATTCAGCCAACATTTATCAGTCAGTACACTTGTACGGTAGTACGTCATGAATCGTGATTAACAGAAAGATTTTCTGATATTAAAGAGTATTGATCCGAGTCCGTATTTATATGTTATACATTACTTTCATATGAGCTACTGAGCCAGACGATTGCGATCAAAGGGATTAGTAATAATATATTTTTAATCTCTTTGATCGGTATACAGTAAAGACTTCTTTTATTTGTGTGGATATTATTATACAAATATTTTTAAGTAGAATTACGAGTATCATTGAAATAAAACTACTTTTTACGGATTTTTTCGCGGTTTGTATTTAGATTTTAGGTCCCGACGTTTCGACACCTTTGCAGGTATCATGGTCACGGGCAGACTGAGATGGCGTTCGTCTTGACAGTAGATGTTGCTCGTTCTACCTTCATATTTTAACTAATTATTTGAGTTCCGACCTACGCAATATGAGCTCACTGTGTCTTGATGTCTTGCAGCGCTGCTCTTGGGTTTGGCCTTGAGTTTATGAATTATTGGGTCCCAAGTAGGTGATATCTTCCACTTCTTCCAGCCATCTTCTCTATTGAAATTAGGGTGTTTTTTAATCTCAATAGCCTCGCGAAACATCTTAGGTAGGAATTTGGGTCCTTTAGCGAAGATCTGTGGTTGGTCAAATCTAATATAATGGCTGGAGCCTTCAGCATGTTCGGCGACTGCAGACTTCGTTGAGCGGCGTAGTTTCACATAAGCTATGTGTTCTTTAACGCGGGTCCCTATGCTTCGTTTTGTTTGACCGATGTAAGAGAGGCCGCAGTCACAATCTAGTTTATATTAGTTAGAAAAGGATAGGATTGTGTGTTTGTGATTTTAAATACATCATGGATAACCGACATACCCGGTAATCCATGATGTATTTAAAAAAATACATTTTGATACTTCAAGGGCCATATCAATTTTATTGAAGTCGGTTCTTATTTGTGTGTAATTAATTATTTGCATTCCCTGACCCATTTATATTTCCGAATGTCGCAGTAGTATAAACATAGTCACGAAGTTAGTAAGTTTGGTACTCAATCACGCGGCCAGGATGAACGGATTTGTATGAGATAAGGTGTAGTAGGTACACACGTAAAATGTATTTTCAGTTATCTTTCCACCTTAAAGTAATATTTGACGGGCCTGTTGGTCTAGTGGTTAGTGACCCTGACTGCTATACCGGAGGTCGTGGGTTCGATTCCCGCCCAGGACAAATGTTGTGTGATGAGCATGATCATTTGTTCTGGTGTCTGGGTGTAATTTATCTATAATATGTATGTATTTAGAAATATATAAGTAAGTTTATCAGTTGTCTGGTTACCATAACACAAGCTCTGCTTAGCTTGGGATCAGATAACCGTGTGTGAGTTGTCCCGGAATATTATTATTATTATTTTATAATATTATAAATATTTGTCTGCTTCTCAATCGCGCACAAATAACCAAAATAATTTGAAATAAAATTTGGTTTACTTTTAGGACACATTTTTATGTTGAGAAATAGCTCAGTTTACGTAGAAGAACGTATTATCAAGAAATTAAATAAACTACGAAACAAAAGTGAACTATGAGGACCATTTTGATATTAGAATGAACATCTATTTTAGGATGCAACTGTCATAACAACTGTCATGTCAGCTTAGTCGCGGACAAAGTCGCGAGCAGAAACTAGCTAGCTATATTTAGTGCAGTACATTAAGCATTAAGTTGTAATTTGCGAATTTATCTACTATAATATGAAATGTGTATAAAAAGAATAAATAACGCATAAAAGATGACATGGGTAGGTATATAATTGTAGGTATACATATATTGTACCTACTGTAATTTATGTTTATTTATTTTTCCAAAAAAGGGCAATACAGTTAAAAGGCGTCAGTAGTCTTATCTCAAAGCAATCTCAACGACACCTTCGTGAAGGCAGAATTATGTGACAAACAAAATTAATTAAGTAGGTAGCTGCTTTTCATAAAATCATTTATTTGAGTAGAGCTTTCTACGTTTATACGTTCGTTTATTTACGTAGAATGTTAACATAATATATTTCCTTAACTATCTTTATTGCTTAAATTATTTAAGGCATTTACTAACTTTACAATTTATTTTATCTTCAATTTTATAAACCATATAATTTTCGTTTCGAAAAATCTAGAACGAAACTAACAGGGTTCACAAAAATCACAAACGAACACTACACGCTTTTAATTTACTTTTCTGTGCCTTTTATTATTTTTTCATCCAATGCTCTCTTTGACTATTGTGATAACAAATCCGTCTATGATTTTCAAAGGCTTCGTCTACATCGTCTACATATATCTATTAGTATTATAAATAGAATATTACTGATATACATCTAGATATATGCCAGTAATATTCCATTACAATATTATTGTAATTGCATAAATAATTTAACTTATTTCTGTGATTGGGCCTGAAACACTTTCGCTGATTGTATTGTGTTACAATTTGTACGTGTCACGTGACTTATATATTAAACATTTAATAGTATACAGTCTCACGCGGATTGAGTATTTATATCTTGGAGATTAAAATTAATTACATTGTCTGATTATCTTGCCTTAATTCAACGAATAGGAAGCGATAAATGTTAGTACATATATATATGAATTGGTCCGACATTTCACGTAGCAATCAAAGTAACAATATTAAATGGATCAAAAATTACATAAATTTAAAGAAAATTCTAATTGAGTGGAATTTTAGAAGCTTTATTTTAAGAAAAGACTATTATTTTTAAAGTAATTTAAATTTCTTAAGTTTACATTTAAAATGATATAAAACAACATTTTTACTAGGAATTAAAATAATAGTCTAATATTTTTCCATTGTTTTTGAGTTAATTTTAGTAATAGACGCTAATGAGACAGGACGTAGGCGTCGACGCGTCAAAGCAGTTTGTTTACATTCGTGGCAGTAAATTATTCGAATAAAGTTTAAGAAATACATGTATGTGTTAGATAACCCGCTTTCTACTCAATTTGTTTATGACGCAGGAAACAAAGTCTTGCTTGTTGTGAAAATGTTGTCTAGAAGTCAAGTTTTGCGTTTGTAACTTTACTTTATAGTTACGTCAACTAATTGGTAAATATTAATAAATGAAATTATTATTGTTCGTTAATTAATATAAATTTATCATTTCATTTGAAATAAATTATAAGTATCAACAAGCAAAAAGGTCCGTATAAGCCAATAGCTGACAGTTATTGGCTGTTCACTTAGCATATTAATTTCAATGCATACACTTAACAAATTATCGACATAGCGTTGTAGTATGGTAATTGTTTTCATTATACCCGCAATTAACGTAAACGGTAATTCAATTATACACAGCAACACAGCATTAATTTAACTGGTGTCCAGTAAACGGGTTATGACTGAGTCCAAATGTGGAATTACATTGATCATTAAGTATTATAATTCAGTTGTTTTATTACATTCATAATTAATTATATTCAAACCTCACAACAATACAATAAAACAAATAAATAAAAAAAAACATTCAAAATTCTAAAACTAGAATAAAAATCAGGGAGCAAATATTTAGTCGATTGATTATAATTATTAGATGAATTCACTAATTGTAAATACATTTATAATCACAATCCAGCCCCCTAAACTGGTCTCATTACTAGACTTGTTAACGCTGATCGAATAACATTTAGTTTATTTATGTTTAGCTAATATTATAATAACATTATAATGTAAAACAAGGCGTACAATAACTGTTTGAACAGAGGTCACCGTATAAATTAGGTACGTTTTAACTTTATTATTAAGGTACTACAACTTTCTGTTTATTTTTGTAAAACAATATAATGGAGGATGTTAAACAAAAGAGTGGTACAAATTACAATTAAAGAAGAAAATAATTATTCAAAAGCAAAAATGAGTTTTTTAATATTAGACCCAAAACATTCACTGGGTCTCTCGTAATGTCTAATGTTCAACCCTCTGGTATCGATAAAGACATTAAAGCTCAACTCACGCGAGTTGGTTTTAATGCCACAAAAAACTAAGCGATTTCTGTAGAAAACCCTTCTTTTCACTAGCGCGAAAATATATTGTTTTTTCGTATAACAGCAATCAAGAACTAACTCGAAAATATTACTGTAAGGCAATTGTTTCGTCTGCTTGTGTTTGACTAAAGACTTTTTCTGGAAAACATCTTTTGTTACTATCAAACATCATGATCATCATTACAAGTGACGTATGAGAACGACCACAGTATCGCCCCAATCCTTTAAGCGTATAAGCTTATATAATAACCTTATTATTCCAAGGAAGTGGTAATTCAAGAAAAACATCCGATACATATTAATTTTGGACCAACCCTTATTATGATTCAATTTACCATCCCATCTTTGTTTTGTTCCACATTAAAAACATGTGCATTATGTAGATATAACTACAAGCTGTCTATTTAACTGTCACATATCTCGGGGAAGGCTTATATTGTCATAACGAGATATAGATCTAAAGCTCGTGTGCGTATATAATCCACTGAAGAAGAGATTACTGTCAGACCCCTTTAAAAATGTATCAATCGATGTCGGCTGCTTTTTACCCAAATACGGCGAAGTGAAAGAAGGGTTATGATTCTAGAAGTTTTGTATGTTCCTTAGACTACAGAACGGATTTCAATGAATGAGGTGTCAATAGATTTTTAATAGCGGTTAAAAAAATTGTAATATATATTAAAAAAAAATCATTCTAAACCACCACTCTTGCATTATGAAGTTTTTTCTCGCCAACAGATTTTTTTATAAAAAATGAAATTGATTTAAGTTGTAAAATACCTTAATACTTTGATCTAACTTATTACTTTGTAATTTGTTTCTTGATGAAGTGACCCAAATAGAGAATAATCGCTATAGGATATAAATAGTTGTCTTTTTAAAAAAGTTAAATTTCGTTCTTAGTCGCAGATCGACGTTAATGGTAATGGTAATATTACTTTGAGAACGTGTATAATCTCTAAAAAAAAATAATGTTACTAAGATATATTTAATGTTTAATTAAACTAATCTGACTGAAGATTTCTTCTATACTTACTTGCAGCACATTTATTTTTTTAATGATACGGTAATTGGAGGTAAGATCACCTGAAAGCCGCTTAGGTCTTCTTCTGGCTTACTATAGGTATGTACATATACATATATGGGCAGCCATTAGGTAAACGAGTGACGGCACGCTCACTCCACACAATTCCGTATAGACTAGCCGAGCTAGCTGCTACGAGGCGTAGACGTAGCTACGAAAGCGTAGCCTATTTTTACCCTGACAAGTCTGTCTTGTGCCTTTATGTATAAAGTGAAAAATAAAGTTAAAAACCCTGTTACCCGACTACGTAAGAAAGTAGTCTTAAAAGGAGAGAAAAAGGACAGAATTAAATGGTTTAGTAAAATATTATTTTTTCAAATCGTTGTCATAAATCAATGTTTTGTTCACAGAATGTGTAGCGGTGAACATAAGGCGTTTAGAAGTGCCTGCGTTAGTAGAGTTAGGCACGGAGTCAGTGATCTTGGACTGTGACTATAGTACAGGAGTCACGCCCGGTCCCGGTTTGGTCCTCAAGTGGTTCTTCAACGGGTCCACCGGATTAGTGTACCAGTGGATACCGCCAATGCAACCTCAAGTTATTGGACTGCTGAAGGGAAAAGTCGACATGAGCTTTAAAATTTCAGGTAAGAACATGTTCTTACTTTTTTATAACATAATATTACCAAATATCGAAACTACACGTTTCACTTCGTGTTCGTGTTTTAATTTTCAAAATAAACTGGTATTATAACAAATATACACAAGAAAAACCAAAGTACAGCAACTGAGTAAAAGAAAAATAAACTGCTAACTCGCATTCATTATTGTGTATTTTTTAACGATCTTATTCTAATGGGTACAATAAAGAATATTCTATTCTATTCTATTCATAATCTCAAGCACATACTGTATAACAACAATTCCGAGAGTACCTATGCGAAGAACCTACACAGCTTCTTATGTTTCTGAGAACATTTGTTAAAACTCAACATGTCCATTTTCATACATATTTGTGTATGAAAATACACCATCCCATAGGTACACGCTGTAATGATTTAATCAAGTTAATCGACAGTTTATTGTCGTCGTAACCGGTAGTGGA
The DNA here is from genome assembly GCA_905475315.1 of Autographa pulchrina. Taxonomy (NCBI): domain Eukaryota; kingdom Metazoa; phylum Arthropoda; class Insecta; order Lepidoptera; family Noctuidae; genus Autographa; species Autographa pulchrina. The sequence goes on from FR997768.1 coordinate 7,252,687, forward strand.
AATATATTTCTGTTGTAAACAGTAAATAAGATGGTATTTTGTTTCCAGAGGAACCTTTACAAGCGTACAGAGCTATAAAAATACAGAATCCTAGTACACATTTGAGCGGGAACTACACTTGTGTGGTGTCCACATTTTTGGAAGAAGACAGTCAGACGAAAACGATGTTAGTGTACAGTAAGTAATAGATATTAGAGTTTTATGTACGGATGTTTATGTTAATTATGATGCTAACATTATGTAAGGTATAAAAATATTGTTTTTATACTTTTTATTTAAGCCATATAATCAAACTCGGAACTCATTAAGCAATGTATGCTACGTCGCTTAATAAGCTTCAACTTCGAATTTTATAAATAATATTTATATGTAGCCAATACAAAAAACACTCTCACCGCTTGTGTTAGTTATGATGACAATAATAGTAGGAATGTTAACTTTTAAGCAAGTATTATAAAATACATATCAAAAGCGTAGAATAAAAAAATAGACCCGGCTATATGACGCAGGTACATAAATTTAAAGATTACTAGATAGCCGTGAACTCTGCCTATCTATCCTCTGGGAAATAGGCGTTGTTTATACGTCTATAAACATATCGATAATATAAACCCCAAAGGACAAAACGTTATCTAAATTCAAGTATGTTCATTGATATTCAGATTGATTGCCTTTGATAATTTAATATGTAAATATTTTAACGTTCCACAGCTTATGTATTTTTTTTTATTTCCAAAAATCAGGACATTCACGATTACTTCAATTCTTGTTCATTGTTGTCATTTGACAATTGTTGTCACATTTGACGCGTTTGCTTGTTTTACTGTTGCCGTTGTAACGTTTGACATCTTAGCAAGGAATTAACGCAAAACGGATTGGGGTTTCCACATTCACGATCAAATTGTAGCTTGGTAACACACCACTTGACAAGACGAACGACCGTGAATTGCTCTTCTCCTTAAAATTATGGCTTAAAGAGCATTCATCGGAATTTGACATATCAACCTGTAATTACGTTATACGAAATAAGATGAAAGCATCAATTATTACGTTCATTTTCACCCCAGTTTTGCTTAAACTGTTTACTATATTTATAAAGGTTTTCTGTATCGGTTGATTTTATCCCACAGGTCCGGGAAAGACGTTTCATTTCCATCAAGAGAAGAAGTATGTTTTTTTAGTAACATTAATATGTGCCGCGGAGTATTTATACCCAAGACCTGTTTTGACAATTTTGTCCAAAGGGTAAGTAGTTTTTATTTATGTTGATCTTTTAATAACTCACTTGTCGGTCTAAAAGACGATAAAACTTAAATTTTAGGTTGACCTTGACGAAAGTATTAAAAATTACCTATTCTGTTGTTTTTGTCATAAAATAAAAATATCGAAAGCAAATTATAAATATTAACTAGATGCTAATTAAGACTAGATGCTAAGGTCCCTCAATGGCGAATCGTCTTGTAACGGAGACGGGCGTAGGCTTTTGTACGAAGTGATTATGTCCTTAGATTCCTGTCCATAGCTTTCCTAATGCGATGCTATCGCTTCTATTATCAGTTGCCATGTTTTTTTACCGTTTCGTGATTATGACATAGAACAGTCACATTTACATTTTGAACATGCAACTTAGCGCTTATGAATCCATTTCAACAACTTCAGTACTGATAAAAACACCTAAAAACTCCAATATTTAATATATTTAACTGTAAATAAACACAGTATAAGTAATTAACAGAATGTTTACATTACGACTCCAGGATGAAAAACAGACTGACTTCCTTTGTGACCTCGGCAAATTTAAAAATAATCTTTTACTTGGTAATAAAAAAGTTAATTATCAAGGATAATAAAAGCAGGTATAAACTATGAAGTATTTATTCAGAAGCAGAGAGCGAAACGGAAAAGTATATAAAATGTTCAGACTGAGAGACGGCAATTTTATGAGCAGTTGTTGTCTTGATCCTTATCTACTACCTACTTGACCTTTCAAGTGAGCTTGTTACATGAATGTTGATGTCATTTTGATAATTTTGTCATACGAGATTGATGTACGCTTTCATCTCCAATATGTGATATAGGATATTTATGATCAGGTAATTTTATTCTCTGAAACAATGAAGACAAGATGATAAAGATTTTCTTTTTGAATTTTCTTATTTAACGTTAGTTACTTTAGAAAATTTTGCCGAAAAATAAGAGATTCTATAGCTTAGTAGAGCCTTAGACAACGTTAAATACTTTAACTAGGTTTGGTGTATAACTTGACATGATTAAAACTAATTTACATGTTTTGAGATCGATTGACCTGTAATTACTTTATGATTAATTTGGCCTCGACCTTTTTTATGGAACTTCGTATACAAAACAGGGTCTATAATAGCAGCTTTTAAAGACTGAACTAGCAAGCGAACTTTGTCCAAACGGGGGCAATTTCTAAGTGACGTGTCTTTCCCAACGTGCCTTACTTTTTCGTTCATGCCAGATTCCCTTAAGACACAGTAAAATTTTATAGCTATAAACTTTTCTGAAAGATTAAACTTCTGAATAGCGAAAAGCTTAAAGCCAGGCAAATATTGTCGGACGGATTTTTATACCGCGATTTCATTGTTACGTTGCTGTTAGGTAACAATAAGATTTACTGACGCCCTGGTACTGAGCGCAAGTCAGTGGCAAGTTAAAGTTCACTATCGCAAACCGAGCTTCGATTTGATATATTGAACCTTAATGCTTTGAAATAAAGGTGCTTCGATATCTAAATTTTTCCAATGATGTGTTATCAAAGGGAAAATATACTTATTTTTACCAAAGAGTTATATACCTATTACTTTATTCAGGTTCCTTTAATGAAACACGTAAAGTAAGTAGTTTAAGGTTTTGTCATACTGGCAACGCGGCTTTATTAAAAAGTTTTCCAGACACCAGACAAAGGTTTCGGAACACTATCAGATTTTGTTAGTTCTAATCACTCATTCTAATGCAAAATCGGGTTTATTTATTCGTGGAACTTATGCTTAAGTGTAGATCAATCTTCTTACGTTTGAAATTCACAATGACGAGTAATATCTTTAATAAAGTTCTGAATTATTTAACTGACCATCTAAGAGTTAACTTAAAATGTCATGTATTAATGCATTAATTATGTAAAATCCCACTGTTTTAATTACCTTAAGCCAACACTCACACGGAGATGACCCAATTCACAACCAATATTTTCCAACCAAAAAAGTCTGCATTCTACAACGATTTTCTATTGTTTCTAGCAAACCTCTAGAAGGGGCAGTGACAGACATGAGGATGGACTCCTGGGGCATGTACAGCGTGGAGACGAGAGCCCAGGTCCACGACGATGACGTCACGAGTCCTTGGGAAGAGTTTGTTTGTGTCCTCAGCCTGCCTTTAGCCAATTACTCTGTAAACAGAACTACTATTTATTACCCCGGTAAGTGTGCATAATGTTTATTACATGTTGATTAGATTTTATTGGCACGTAAATATGTAGATAATTCTAGTTATTAATATATAAAGCGTCGATAATTAATCGTAATTAAATAATGTGGTTATATATTGAACTTTTAGATCTTTTTTTTTTATTATTTTATTATTTTTAACTAAACTTCTGTCTATCGGAACATTTACTTTAATCACGGGAAAGGCAAAACAAATTACTCAACAGTAAAATAAAGGCGTTGTAAATCTCAAAGCCCTGTCATTAAAGAGCTATGCAGTAGCAAATTAATAATTAGTGTATTAAATTAAGATAAGTACTACTAGTTCACTGTACTTTATTATTTTCAACTATGTAGCTTTATTGGTGTACAATAAAGAATATTCTATCTATCTAAGATATTCAAGATACTAAACAAATTAGGTAAAAATTATGACAAATAGTGCAAAAGCTAACACTAAATTTACTACCACATTTACGGTTTATTAAAATTTGCTCACACAAATGTATAAATAAGGCTGCAGCTGCATTACGTGTAACGCGATATTAACGAGGACCGTAAGCTTCTGCTTCATAAAACTTTATTAACACTTGCAGGTCTCATGCCGACGGCGCACATCGCCGCCGTAGGAGTCGAGAAGCCTCAGGAACATCAAGCTAACAGTAAGATACATTATATACTACGTAACTTCACGGCAAGAAAATAACATTGAAACAAGTTCATTGTTTGTGTGAGACACCCAGAAGCAACAAAAAAAAATCTATCCACAATTACCAAAGGTATCGAGTAAAAAAACGTACAAGTAAATAACATACCTACTAATACTAGGTAATTGATAACCTCCTCCCTTTTGAGGAGGGTGAAAACTACATAATTACATGTGTCTATTTTGATACACCCTTACTTGTGTTTTCTAACAAAACAAACAGTTTAAGTTAACCTACATTTACATTGTTATTCAGAATGTTCTTTTAATGTAAAAAACTATGTGACCTACTGTAACTAGAATGCTAGATATTTTACTTAACTATTTAATTTGCATTATTTATATATTACTCGACTGAACGTTCTATACACTTATGCATACGGTTTTACTACCTACTAACAGTTTACTACCTATAAACGGGTACAGCACACAGTTTTTTGTCATACCTGTATACCCACCTGTGAACTCGATGTAAAATAAAGTCTAATTCAGATATGGCAGGAATCGCACGGTTTCAAAATCACGTGGAAACCGTGGGTCGTATTTATTATATTAGTATTATTTAATTATAACGGCGCGATTACTCAATAGACATTCCAAATTGCCCGATTCACACTCGCGCGGTTCCCACCTATCTGAACGAGACCTAAAACTTTTAATAACTACAAATCGATATTCATAATAAGATTATCATAAAGTAGTATGCACTTATTAATAATGTTCTCAATTTTATTTCCAGATAGTTCGACGCTCGGCAGGTGCACTCTACTATTCACTTTTTTAATTAGCTTTTACAAAGTTTTTTAATAAACCTATCGAGTCAAGCTGTATATAACTACTGATATAAAAAATACTGAGATAAAACTTAAATTAATCTATATTTTATAAAAGATGAAACCTGTTTTGTTAAATATGATTTTTTGCTCCTATACACATAATTTTAGACTGAAAAAGTAATTTTACGTAAATTTAAGTTTTTGAACTTAATTGGAAGGCTACCGAGTAGACCAAAGTTATATATATTGTTTTGTATACTTATGTAGCTAACATAATAAACGTCGGCTGTTTTGGTACGTTTACAAAATCTGTGATAATTTAGTTTAATATTGCCTTATAACAGGCAAAGTTATTTTATTTACTAAGGAGAAATTTTATTTCCATAATTTTGTTAGGTAGCGTAGATTATTGTATACGTTATTTATATTTTGAACCTGTTAGTAAAACAAACAACGCTAACATTACTCGCAGTAAATAATTGTAGCTATTTGATATTATATTAACTGTAAATAAAACGCTTAATGTACAATTTCATGTTGCATAATTTATTTTATTATTCAATAACGCTTTTGTCACAGCTATTTGTACAGGTACAACACACGTATAGCAGTTTGAATAGTCGAATACAACGACAATGAGCACTAGCCCTATAATTTCAATCTACCTCATTTCGTAGAACTCAGTTCAGTTCATTCTTTATTTATAAGTAATTAATGTTCATTGAGGAAAGCTAAGTTCTATCGAATAACATAGCTACAATCAGATTGTATACTTCCCCCACCCATACTGGCTGGTATGTACAAAATACATTTTCTATACAAAAAAAAAGAAAAACTTCGTGTAAACACGGGCTCTAAGGAAATGTCAAGTTGACGAAACTCATGTGATGTTTGCAAGCAGATATAAAAGCGAAGAAGGTCATAAAAAAGCTTTTAAATACTTGTTTATACCCTATTCACGTCAGTGCCATTACCTAAATAATATTATTATTTTATTTTAGGTTTTAAATTATTACGTCTTCATAATAAAATATGCCTTGAACTTAAATATTAAGAATTCAAATATTTCTTTGAACATGGCCTAACCATTTTTGTGGCTTTACAGCTTTTTAACACACATCAAACATCATTAATAAAATAAAATAAAGTTTTTGAAATATTATGTAAAAATCAATATCATTTAGGTACTACTTACTCGTAGTACAGTTTTTTTGTTAGAATAGTTAATTATCATATTCTGAAAAGAACGTGTACTGAATATTTATTATTTCAATCAAATGAATATTTATAAGTTATTTAAAGGTCAATCAATACAACAATATATTCAATAGTTTCGCCTCAGGGTGAAATTGTTTGCGTCCCATCTCCGAACAAACTTTCTGACTACGTCCAACACTGTTCCAGCAAAATCTCACAAACTATCTGACAGATGTTGGCAGATGTGGTCACTACTTCTAGCTACTATTACAACGACCATTTTATGATATCGACTAACCAAAGATATTGAAACTAAGTAGATTAGAAGGTGGGACCCCACAGACATCGTTAATATTAAAATATGATGGACTTTTTAGTACCTAAAATTTATCTAGAGAACTTTTTTAAAAGAAAATACGTATTGTATAGTTAGAACCAAGTTCACTTTCCTAAATAAATAGAAGATATCTACGTAATACAAAATAAACTTAAAGGTCTCACTAAAAAGCTTATAGATTATCCCTATCGCGAAACAGAGAAAACTAAATGGAACTCAATAAACAGAACTTTGTTCTGTAATATAATCTGCCTCGGGTAATGAAATTGTGTCCTGACAGTTAAAATGTCCTGTCTGTCGAATATATTGATTGAATCAAGGCTAATATACCACTTCTTACAACGGGAGTAATGAAATCAAATAATAAAACTGGTTGTTGACCTATATTTTTGTGGAATATAATCCTAGAGTACCTACTAATTTTATCAATATTTTATAACAAAATTACATAAAACGCTTGGTTTCTTCAGTTAATTGTTTCGTCTCAGTTGAACTGTTACATAAACGTACGTAGAGTGCCCATAGAAAGCTTAATACACGTATATGTATGTAGGTATGGAAGTTAACTCGGGATAGAAATATTACAGCAGTAGATAAAGAGGAAAGTGGGCTCGGCTAAGTAGATACTCCCTCGCTGCAGTAATTTGAGAGAATTCCTTCGAGACGGCCGCGCGATATGTCTGGCTGAGTGCGTGAAGCTCTTTAACATTACCATAACTGTGCTGTTGCTGTTTCCTCTTGGTCAAATCCCAAAGAAACGGAAACTAAATTAGATGACCACCATGTAACTTAATTAAGACGGTTTCTTATTATTTTAATTTGTCTTGCAGATAAATACTCTCTATGGAACTGTTAATTTAATGTCTCATGTAAAAACTTGTCTTTTTAATTACGTAAAAGTCGTAAAACAAACTGCTCGTTCAGTCGTGATTGCCGTCAGACCTCAACGGTCTGCTTGCCTTTATTGTCCAAAAGTGTAAGTTGGTTTCGTAGTTTATAAAGTAGAAACAGCACTTCTAGTAATATCTGACTCCGCGGCGGTAAGTGCTAAGTTGCCTCTGTATCTCTGGCGATAAGTTCCTAATTGCACTTCACTGTGAGGAAATGGGATAAAGCGGGCAACGTCGGACGAACACGTAGCGCGCGTACGTGTCCTGAAATGTACTACGCTTTAATGCGTATGACACGCGGCTTGATGGTATGTCGAGCACTTCCATTTTATGTATTTCAATTCGATATGGAGGCCTATCACGACTAAGGAAGAATGAAAGAAAAACTTTCAGGTGATTTCGGTGACGCAAGGATTACCTGAGCCACCTTATCTGCGGAGATAAATGTTAAGCCGTCGTAAGTAAACGTATAAAGTCTGCCTATGCATATTGTAGTAAAGGTGAAATTATTGTTACATCTACTATACTATAAATACTTATGCGGTATTTTTCTCTACTCTATATTATTTTTTCATAGCTTTGCATGTTTAAAACGAGAGCAAATAAAATATTTAGAAAAGCAGTAATCGATTATCCCTAGTTAATCCATCTCATCATCTTATCTGTTCATGATGAGATAAAACCTTTCGGAGCAAAGCACGCTAGTAAATAATACTATAACAAAAGGTTTAGTTAAGTAACATTGCAGTCTGCAGATATACCAAGCATGTAACAGACCTCTAAAAACGAACGAGATCTTAAAACAGCTGTATCCTCCATCGTATCCGTGTGTAAACACCACAAATGAACTTTTAAACAAGTCGAGTGATCTTTTCGCGGCGAACACTGATTGCTTTAAGGAACTCGAAGGCTTTTACAATCCTCATCTTATTCGTACTTCTGTACACTACTGGCATCCATAAAATCTAATGTTACTGCTTCGAGCGAAGTGAAATACAAATTATTTGCTAGTACTGTCTGCGAATCTGTACGCATTTAAATTCGATTTTTAAGGAAATGTGAAAATAACTGGTTCATAAAGTTGTGTAATGTGCAATACATGTGAAGCTTTGAATATGAAGCGAGACAGCAAAGCTTCTCGATTATACTTCATAATGCCGCAGTTTGAAGGACGCGGAATATCTTAGATCTATCTTTTTATTCATAAGTATACAAATTGCTTGTCAAAAAGAACATCGCTCACTATTGCTTAATAATATGGAGATCTGACTAGTTCGATGAACCCTAGAGTATTCGTAATATTATTTTATTTCAAAAACATAATTATAGGTATGCAACAGGAAGTGGATCTATTATTACATACACGTGTCTACATTAATTTTTTTTAGGGTTGACGGGGTTTTTTTTACACTATCGATAATAAAATTATAATTAGGTAAACAAGAAAACTAACTCAAATTAGGTATTATGTAGGTAAGTAACAATAGAATTTATCGTAAAGGAGACTAATGACAATGTTGTTTTGGTATACCTTAATTATGAAGTTAACAAATGTATATAAAAATAACAACCCAAGCAAATTATTAATTTCTTCTTCTATTTCTATAAAATATTTATTCCAACTATGATAACAAACTATTATTATCAAAATTCATAAAACCAAACTTTAATATTTTGACGTCAAATGAAATCTTTAGAATGATTTATAAAGAAACTTGGGTGAACAAACTTTACGATTATAAAGTCAAAAGTTTTTCATGTAAAAATACAGAGTCATTTCTTTCGAAATTGTACAGGTAAAGTCACAATACGCATAAATTAATTAAATTTACACACGCGACTGACCTAACTAGTTTTAAAAGGCTCCTTATTAAATCAAAGCCTGCTTCTCAGAGCTGGGAGAAACATTTTAATTAATATTACGTAGGTACCGACTCGTTATACTTTTACGTAGCCATCTTAGGACTAAAAAGAATATCATATGTTTAGTTGTAGTTTCATGAAAAAGTATTTTCGTCTTAAATTATAAATGTATGAAGGTCTTGGTTGATAGCAAAGGCGTCTTTTGCCAATATTTAATAGAATAATGAGATTGATCATCTTTCTGCTGCTTGCTTAAAAAATATTATCTAAGTATAATTATTTGTGTATATTTATTTATGTATGTGTATGTATGTTGTATAAGACTGTTTTTATATTTGTAGTTAATTGAGTCGCACACAATGACTGCCAATATTCACGACTTCTCCTTTCGTGGGTCTGCTGGCAGAGATTTCTTAAGAAGTAAGCGGCACCTTTGTACATCATTTATAAATATGTAATTATTGTCCTTTTAACTTCTGTGTGTTTACATAAATTATTTAATTAATACAATTTTATACATTATCAAACGCCGTTTTCCTAATAGCCGGCTTGTAAGGCCGCTCGGTCCATCGGTGCGCTGCTAAAGACTAATGACACGTTTTATGTTAAGTACCACTCTAATAATTGTCTGCAACTCAATTACTACAAACTACGGTTATTTTGGAGGTGCCTGACGAGTTTCGGGATCAAAAGGACCCTACACTGACTGTCGGTCAGTTCGTCCCGCGACATTGACGCGTAATGAGCCCATTAATTTAGGGTCCATTTACCGATTTCCGTGAGTAAGTATAGTCGGTTTACTTGTTTTCAAGTTATAATGTTTTAAAAAATTTATATTATGTAATTATTATTGACTTTCAATTAGGTTTAATTACCTCTCAAGTTCATCAGCACTTTTCATTCTGTACATTTTTAATTAGTTTTTGTTGTTTCATCTTGTAGCCTTTACGGAGATGGTCGGGCTCGGCCTAAACAAATTGAACTTTACCTAATCAAACTTATTTCTGACCATCAGCTTAACTCTGATATTGATTAATTAGTTACCGCGATCGCAACCAAACTGAAACAATATGGCCAAGTGGGGATAAATTACTTAATTTAATTTTCATCAATCAATTTGACAAATTATACGATATCAATAGAATGACATATATGCCCGTGAGGTTTGACAAATGGTATTTGCCGTGTTCAGTTATCCGGAAAAAATAGACGTTGTTCGTGACAGCTCAAATGTGGGCCTCTGTACAGTACGGCCGACAAGAAGTCAAAGGTTACAAAACATTACAAAAATCGACCTTAATACCTAGTAGTAAAGACGCTATCAATGTCAAAGTGTTACATTGTTATAAGGTCGACAGTCGACTGTACTATGTCCAAACATCGACCCCCGTCTTGTTTCAAGAGGGTACTTGTACGTAACATTATTTAACTTTTTGTAACACAACTGTCTACGTATGTGCCAGTTCGTTGTTTTTTTTATACACCCTTCAATTGTTATTTTATTTTCGTCTGCCTGTTTATCTAAGGTAATATGTTTTGTTTACGACCAGTTACTGGACAGCAGCGGAATTAAGGATCATAACATGATATATTATGTTTGGTTCGGACCCTTCATTTTTACAAAATTATATTCATTTTTTCCTACTTTTGGACAACTTCCTCTTATTTTTAGACGTGGTAAATTAAAAGGCTAAGCAAGTTATATAACAAAGACGCCTTATTTCATGACTTGATACGTATCTGTACATCTTTGAGTTCTTTCGTTCAAGACACCGTGAAATTGCATGGTGAGTGCCGTGTTCCCAAGGAAATGATGAAAAAAAAAACGAAAATAGGAATAATGAGTTCTTTCTGATAGAATAGGATTGGGTGCTTTTGTTCCCAAAATGTCAAAGATATTATAATGTGCTAAATGCAAGTCGTTTTAGCACACTATTCTAAACTATACATGGTAGGTAATTTATTTTTTTATAAATTTTGTATCATTAGGTATGTATATGTTCACTTATACTTCCTTATGGTATGAAGCTATTGCCTAAGTAAGCTTTTGACATTATATTCCTTTTTATGGTTATAAGTATACCATTGATATCTCGTTTTTGAGTTCATCAAAACATATTTTTGAAGACGATAATTAATAAGCTCCTTATATTTCTATTATAAGTAATTCAATTAATATTTATTACTGTGTTATTAAAATGAAAGATTTTTAATATCTTCTAAGGAAGCTTTATGTCCGAAATATTTGGCGAACATTTTGAGTTTATTAAATTTTAATATCTTGAACCTATTCATGATTTACTAGAAGTAGCTGTAGTAGCGCAATTTTGTTTAATGGACTACAAAGTGCTGTCTTAATCTTGGTAGGTATCTCCACATACATTATTATGTATCACACAAGGCACAGAATATATACAGAGCTTATTAGCTTTGTATATATTCTGTTACATATACAAGTGTAATGAAAATTTGAATTAGTAGATACGAGCGATATCATTTTAAAAATGTGTTACTGACTTCTATTGTATATTTAGTGCCCTAAATAATTTAAACTTTAAGATCGAGTCCGTAATGTGAAAATCCGAAAACTAACCAAAGTGAAGGATAGCATAGTAACCAATTGTTATGGAACTAGACGATACACTTGATCAGAGAAAGAGACGGCTAATGGAGTAAGGCAGTGGTAGGACGATGGCCATGAAAAGGCAAAAGCAGCATCGGTCGTCAAGCAAGATGGGTTACTGACATAGGAAAGAAGATTGGGATTTTTGATTGGAAATATTCAAAGGGCCGGAGAGTATGGCGCGTGTAAGACCTATGCCCAGCAGTGGTATTACTATGCCCAACAGTGGTATTACAATACGGGAATGATGACTTCATCTTTCTCAGCAATAAGATGATGTGTAAGTATAGCCCGTTATTTATTTGATATCCCACGACAACATTATTATTTTAGTTACTCAAACTTTAGAATTCCATAGAAACGTCGAAGCTCGATATAAAATATTAATAACATCTTTTTGCTGAAAGTACATAATTATTTGATAAGATCCCTCCAGAATTGCCGATCCCAAATACTTAGGTACCTTTCAAAGGCCTGTCTGAAATATTGAGTAAATAGGCCAGACGAAACCGTCAATAAATGCCTGTTCAAACATTCAGTACTAAGATAGTTTTTTTAATCGTAAAATACTTACATTTTGGGTGTCTAAACTATAGAATATATAGAGATATATAGAATATATAGAGACAACATAATGATGTATTTGCGTAGCTAGAAATATCTAGCTACGCAAATACATCATTATGTTGTCTCTTTTATATAAAATTTATTGCACTATTTACTTTTACAGTAATGTTTGTAATTTGGGGAATTTTCGGGTTCGAGTATGGTGAATTAAAATATTAATTTCCCTTTCTGGCCAGCTAATAAGACAATGTAGTTGACAATTTAGTTAAATGGTAAAGCCATGTGCAACTAAAAATATCCAAATCTTGTAAGACAACGTTTAGTACAGAGGCTGGAATACAGAAAAATACCTAATAATTAATGATGTACTTGGTCACTTGAGAATTATACGCAAGTTGACCTCTGCTAAACGGCTGAAAACATTTATGTAATCGAATTATGTCACAAAAAAGTCTTAACCGTTAAATATATCCCTAACCCGACATATTGGGTTAATTCGGTAAAACAAAGGGTCCAGCATTAACTGATTAAATAGATACCCGACATTCTCAAGGGGTCTATAGATAGCAAAAAGACAATCCTCTTGTAGATTTTTAGCCCTAAATATTGATCATAATATACATTTAATAAGTAACGTTTACGAAAAGATAAATATATTTTTATCCAGTAGCAACACTAGTGGATAGACTTTGATGATATTTATATTGGACCATCACTTTTTTTTAAATCGATACCCAATTGCATTTGATGTCCGCGTAACATATTTACCGTTACAAAAAAATACAGACAAATTGGGTACCTGGTCTTTTTGAAGTCGGTTAAAAGCTAAGTTAGTCGGAATATTCTCAGTCTCGTTCATTGGATTAAGTCCTGAAGTGGGCAGGGTTTCTACTTAGAGAATCTATTTTTGCTTGTTTTCGTTATTAGCGATTCTTTGTGCAAGCGGGCAGAGTCACAAATAGCTCGGGATAAGTGGAAAAAGGCTTGATCTCTTTAGTTGGAAAGACACGTGATAAAAATAAAAATGTTTTAAAGGGGATTACATTGCTCCATGACCGAAGGGATACTTCACAGAGGAAGCATTTTAGGGTTTTCTTTGTTATTGAAAAACATGTAGGTAATTAAATTTTTGTTTACAATCTATTATTGTTGTCTAAAATTGAAATGTTTCTACTGAGCTGTTACTACGCAAATAACTTGGGTTAAAATACCTGAACATAATGTATTTAGGACTGGAGCTGCGCTGAGAATGCTTAGCGATCCTGCGGCTCCAGCAAAGGCAAGGACGAAACCGGGCTGTTTTTGGTCGGTGGGAGTCCGACATATCCCCACGGCGTACCCTCGACGTGGGTTGAACACTTTAGATTTTCATCCGTCAAAAAAAAAAACGACGGTCTCACTAGTTTTACATTCAACACTCCATAATCATGAGCCGTCGTTTTCATATTGAGGTTTAATCCTCTTGGGACACTTGCCATATCCGGGTATCATTGGTACTTAAAATTGTAATTTGAGACACCCTTAAACATATATCAGTGTTGTCAAATTATACTATGTATGGCTGTCGATGGAGTAGACTTCTGCCGAATATTGGTTCAAGTTGATGCAAGTAAGTAAATATACGAGGAGACCGGGACCAAATATATATTTGGTTAATTACTTTCAGATATCACATAAATGCAGTATATAGCTTGATACATAAGAACTTGGTACATTATATTTCGTATTTGCATTTTATTTCGTAATAGGCTTTAAAATAATTTCTATGACGGCTAGTTTTATTATTTTCTAAATTATTATTTGTGTTAGGTTGGTATAATATATTTTTTGCCAATAAATAATTACAAAAATCAAAATTTAAATATCCCTAAAGATTTGTTCTAAAGTTAGACTGGCATTGAGGATAACTGGGTAGGTAATACCTTATTTAGAGTTTTGGCTTCAAATATCTTAGCTTCAAGCTCTAGATTCGCTACGACAAAATAATGATAGACACTTCAAACAGAGCCCTCTCGCGCTCAGTAAAGCCTTCTCGTGGTTTAGTCCTCTCCGTTGTGTTGTGTGTGGGTCGACAACGGGAGCCGCGTAAAAATCTAACTGCTTACAAGTAAAACTGTGTAACTCCAGTTCATGCTACTAGATGGCAGGCTGATACAATCCAGTACCTAAATAGAGTTTGAAACTGACGATACAACAGTAATATGTAAAACACACCAAGCAATAATAAATTTATTTTAGAGACATTTTGAAGATTGAACTACTTTTTTGCTGATAAATGTGAAGTAATTATTGTTAGATTAAAAATTTAATTTATTGTATTATTTACAATTCAATATAATACAAGAACAAACACTTACAACAACACTAAAATTAAATCTTATATAAATGAATAAAACTAACACGAGTGTTAGTTTTATTCATTTATAAAAAAAAAATAGTTAAAAATCTAATAATAAATACAGTTTTAGAAAGGCGCTTGTTTCTCTTAGTATAAATAAATACAGCTAAAATACCGTGATTTCTAAACTTAGCATGCAATATCATCCAAACTTAATCAGATTAAATTGCAGCTTAATCGAAAACCGGAGAAGGGGGCTATGTTTTTATTTACGCCGTTTGGAATGTTTTTTAGTATTTTAATTTATTAACTGACATCAATCTGGACGCTTATAACGCAAAAGGCGGCGCCTACAATTAAATCCAGCTAACAATACTAACGTAAATATAAATACTTTTAATACTAACAAAAATACTAACAAATGCATAAATACTGTATATTATATATAAATAAGATACTAGGTTAACAAAAACTTGTAGAGGGAAATTTTAGCTTAATAAATAAATAAAAAACTGACATCAATCATCAGCTCGCAAACTTTCACTATTCCGCATGGTCTTTCCATAGTTGTTATAATGACTAATTACCATAATCTCGATCCTTGACAGGCCAAACTGCTAGGTGATCAGTGATCGTAGTTTGGTTTAATTTAGAAAAAAACATACGTAATTGGTTAGGTGATATTGAACATGATGACTTTTAAATAGGATATATTTATTTCTAGCTATTTGTATTTTAACTTCCTCGAAGTCAGTAAAATCTGCATTTTTTAGATAATTACATGCACTGACTACTAACTGACTTATGTTATATATGGGCACGAATAATAAAAAAATATATATATTAAAAGGTAATATGTTATTATATTAAAAGGTTATATAATTTTTTTTAGTCTGTCTTAAGATATTCTCTATAACATTTTTGTGACATTGCTCTTTCAAATACCTAGTTGTAAACTATTCCTGAATGATCGAGAGCAGGTGTTCCGGTGGTTATAGTAGGTGCACCTAGTAGTAAACAAAACCTATAATTTTAAGAGCATATAATTAGCCAAGAGAAACCGTGTTACTTAAGTGATTGGAGGACGCTGTTAAATACATAAAATATAATTACTTAGTTAAATATTCTGCAATATACATACAGTACCATGTAAGTACATACAATTTATGTTTTCAGTATTGTATGAGCTATATAAATTCAGTAAATATTGTGTGGTAAAATTACTTTTTTGAACTTAAATAAGTAAGAAAAAATAGTTTGATGGTCAAGCGCGGATAATTTTCTATATGGCAAAGTTCCTTACCAAACATAGGATATTTTAGGCCGTTAATAATGTAAGTTAATTATCATAAGTTCACTAAAAAGAGTGGAGTAACAACTTTCTAAGTTATTAAGTTCCTATTTCAAGTACAAAGTTAAGGTGATCCACTTAAATTACTTCGTGTATTGAACTTGGCTTACAAAATATGTGTCGTTACAAAAGTTGCTTAAGTCGGCATAGTTTTAAGTAGGAGGCACTTACATCTTGATGTGTGTTTTTATTAAGCAGAGCAATTAAAATTAGGCAGCTCAACGTTTTATGTTATCTAGGTACCCACGACAGGTAAAGGCTTAACAGCCACTCAGACTCAGTTCAAAACCAATGGAATAACACTTGTATGTTAACAACTTAACAAACATTGTATGTTAACCAAACTATTTTAAAGTCATAGATTTTGATGAAAATAATCCATTACTATCAATATAAATGCGAAAGTAACTATGTTAACCTGTTTTTTATTCTGACTCTATGTCTGTCTTTCCGTCTGTCTGTCTGTTTATTACATTTCCCGGCTAAATCACGTTTTTTTAAACCTTGTGCAAACTTGGATTCCAAGAAAAATAAGAAGGCGAAACTGCAGGCAAAAGCTAGTATTTTATAAAATCTCGCTCCCGTTATCTCAACTTTGGCAGCAGCAGTTTGAATATAATATATAAAAAGTTTACAACAAACAAAAACCAAAAAAAGAATGCGAATTCAGAGCCTGTTTTATAACCACTAAAGTATGGAGCCTTTTTAACGATATCGATTTGTCCAAAATTACCTCCGTAATACAGTTAACTGTAAAGAGGGCAGACATACATAAAAGTAAACTTCGATTATAAGAAGACATCTTGACCTCAAATCATTGAAACCAATCATCGAAAATAGAGAATCATCAATGAGCAAAAAATATGTTTTGAGATTATGAAAATAAGAACATTAATCAAAAATAATCGAAACAAGAAACTATTTTTGGGATGCTAAAAATAAATACTTTTCTAATAAGGACATCAAACTTTAAGCGCCATTAAATATTTATATCTTTTTTTACTACTCACTAAAACAAACACTTTCGCTGACTATAAAACGAATGTTGGCCCGGTTAGTTTCTGATACAAAATAAACAAAACCAAAAGTGCTTAAACTAGTTTTATTACGCGATTATTTGCTCAATAATAAATAGTAATTCTCTCTAGTAAAATTCTTGACATGTGTATCTACAGTCTATACTGTACGTGTACAGTGTAGTAAGAACCACATAATGAATTAATTTAAGTATAATTACTAATTTAAATTACACAACCTTAATATATGTAGGAGAAAAAGAGAAGGTACCTACATACAAAGTCGTTTAACACTATAATGCAACATTTCAGCATAATAATGTCCTTCTGACCGAATGCCGGCAATGGCGGAATATCTGTTGAGCTGTCAGATAGGTATTTAAGTATATGTAAGTGAGCTAACACAGTTGCACTCTCTATTCTTTCACTTTCAAAGTCCGGTAGTACGTCAATCCGACATGAGAGAAGTCAGACGCAGGACCAACGGCTTTCCCTGCTTTCCGAAGGGTGTAGAAACCGAACTATACTAACTATTTATAAAAATTAAAACCCAGTAACATTTTTTGCCGGTAACCGGGATCTCAACCTGAGACCTCGAGCACGGCAGCTGCGCAGATACATTATTAATTCATTATACACCATACACTCAGTATAACCGCAGCGAGTGTTCGAGTTTGATCAGTGTCCAAATGTAGGCCATTTATTGAGACAAACAGACGCTAAAAACAAAGAAAGAATGAAAGATGGAGGAAAAGAAAGAAAGGAAAGGAAGGAAGGAAACACAGAGTACTAAGAACCAAATATTTTATTCAATAAATACTTATATTAACGGTGATTTTCCTAAAGAATCATTCAAAAACCGCAACATGATTTGTGCAAATAAGCTAAGGATTTGTGAACAATACTTCAACAGACGGACAATTTATTGCTGGTTTATAATAAGACCCTCAAGCCTCGGTTTATTGTCTCGTGCCGTTCTATCTAAAGACCCTTATAATAAATACAATATTCACTCAATTTTTAAACATTTGTCCAATATTGTTAATTGTTTCGACTCTATGACTGAAAATTCTTAAATAATGTAATATTTTACTCTTCAAAAAATACACAAATATATGCAGTTAATGGTTGTCTGTTGGTTGGTTGTTCTTTTTATTTTTCTTTGTTCGTCAAAAAAGTTTTTAACACTGATTTTCAAGTAGAGTCGCTAATGACACTGTCATTCTTCCGATCAATAAACTGTTGCCTACGTATTTTCACTACTAATCGTTAATAATATTAATTTGTGAGCCTAAAAACTCAAGTTCATTCATTGACAGACTTAATCAGGTAATAATTATGAAACAGATTGGCTTGTGTTTCGACTCTGGTATGTAATGATGCAATGTAGCAGAATATAAAATGTCTGAGCGCAAGTTTCTTGGGAAATAACAACTGTAGGTACCATTAATAAGTGATACAGATATTTAAAAGTGTAAAAATATCTTGAAAAAGGTCAAAAGAAGGGAAATATTAAACCTGTCTTTTTCCAAGTTGGGCAAAATCTAAAGCGTTTTCGTGTAGGTAAGAGTGTAAGAGTCAAGAAAATTCTAAGATGTCGTAGAGAAAGCATAGGTCAGTTAGGATGGATTATTTCGTCAAGAGGAATGTAGAAAATTATGTACCTAAAGATGAAAAACATTTATTTTAGAAAGTCAAAATTTCTGCGTTGACCCGTTAAAAAATTAAATTACTTAATATTAATTTACACAATATGCAAAACATATACTCACAAATCGTTTATGACGTTCATTTGTTTAGAAAAATTTAATAGCTATCTTTATTCTTTACTTTCTCCTGATTAACTTAATAGTTGTGAATATTTTCACCGTTATGTATTGTAAAATTTTAATTTTGATAACCTTGATGCTACGGCTGTCGAATGACAAAATTCTTACATAAGTATAGAGGCAAAGATACATAGGAAGGGTATTTTAGATCCAAACTATAGCCCAAGGGCCAGGTAATAAGTTGCCCACCGTGTCCCACCAGAACACGCGAGGACCTGCATTGCAACCTTCATACTCTGCATGGCTAACTACTAAACCAGAAATAAAAAAAATAGTAACCTAAAAAGTTTGTACAGCGACTAGCTGCGCCCCGAGGTTGCGGTCCCCATTCCCGATGTTTTTTTTTATAGTAATTCGGGGCGGAAGCAAATCGAAAAAAAAACAATATAAATTGGTCCACCCGTTTTATTAATCTAACCCGATTTTGTTTCATATAAAATAAAGATACGTTTCTTTTAAACAGTGAATGATGATTTTAACACTCCATAATAAGCTAGTGAATCGATTTACCTGGCTTCTTCACTCCAATAAGTCAGAAGTTGTCTTCAAGTGTAATTGCATCCTAACCGGCTCAGTTATTTATGGACTTAACAACTAGGTCCAAAGGATAACAATGTAATGCAGATGTACTAAGAAATGCCATACAGGTCATCAAACCCAGGTACAGTAAAATGCACGTTAATGGGAACAAAAAATTGCAAAATTCAACTTTACTGCTTGGAAATAAAAGAATTCTCATTGACATAGTGTTACCATTGACGTGCGGTCGACATTACACTTATTCTGACCAGGTACTGGTTTACTGTAATTTGTAAATAATATTTCTTTCTTCCTTTTCGTAATAATCTCTCTGTATTTTCATATATTTAAATCAAAAATATAATGACATGCCACCGAACTGTTCGTAGTAAACTTAAAGAATATGTTTATGGCAATGAGATTGGTGGATATAACAAAAGAAAAATACATTCTATCTTATACCAAACTTTCAATTTATTTTTATTTATATATTTTTCTAGAGAGTTCAACGAGACGTGTTCAAGTTTCGTTGTAACAATGCTTGAATCTGTAGAAATGATTTCAATAAAATACAGAGTTAATCTATTTGAATAAAAAATTAACAAATTAATATATCTACAGACTTGTGAAATTGGGCTCACATGTTTAGAAGTAATGCAATTAATATACAAGAGTGTTACATTATTTTTATGGTAATTTCAGATACATTTAAATGTTGCTCGATTTTCAATTCAACCTTTTTAAGGCGAAACGAAGAATTAAAGACAAATTACGTGTTCTCCTTTAGACAGTGATATGCAGCTTTTGCCTTGAAAACCCTTTCACGGGCCGTAAATCCGACGAAGTGCGTAAAAAAGGAAGGTACGGTGTATTTTTTTAACTGTCAATTAGACCCGAAGAACCGTAATTGCTTGGCTGTATTTATAAATGATGCTTACATAATTACGAAGAAATTAAAACTAAAGGACTATTTATTAATCCCATTGTTTCACCAAACAAAGAATTTACATGCATTTTTTATAAATACATTAAAACCATGTACATTTTATTTACACAATAATTCTTAAATTTTTATTCGAATAATCACGTAACATGACTAACGAATTTTGGAGCAGATATACTCAATAAATCTTTTGTCTTCTTCTGCACATAAGTAACAAATTAAAGAATTAAAAAAAAAATCCTCTATTTATTATTAAATATCTAAATGTTAATAAGTGTGTTCTATTAAAATCGACTTCTTATAATAAGTGGGATATGTGCTAGATATTTATTGTCAATATAATCACTTGAGATAACTCTACATAAACATAACATGAATCAGTAAGGAAAATACTTTACCGGCACTTAGCACGGTAATTTATCTCCACCGTTAACTGTTGTTTACTAACACTACGACACTCAAAAGAATTCTAGTCTAACCACCCTATATGGTATATTCATATGAATAACATACTAACACCTGCTAACTCCTGCATACCTCCTTTGTGGTCTATATGTTGTGCTAACGGCATATCTTAGCAAATAGGTTTCTATATAAGTACTTATTAAGATAAAGCACTTGTCTGCTTTTTGTTAGTACATAACGGGTACTTGAAGCGGTTTGACAGTTGTTCATTTGTTTTTAATGGTTCTTTTTGAAATGTAATATGGAGTGAAGCGATAGGTTGTGTGCGAGAGATCATACTCTTAAGTTTTTAAAGTAAATTCGGTAAATGAGTAAAATGAGGATATTGCTTCAAATTTATTTCACAAAGATGCAAGTTTCCCCAGTTATATTCTTTGGTAAAAATATCACAAGTATTGTTTGAATTTTTGCATGGACTCATCACACCCTTGATATTTTAATTATTTTTAAATACATGTAACAATTAGTAGTATATTGCGTGATAGCAAAAAAAAACACATATTTTTAAACTGTAGACATCCTAACGACTTCACCCTAAATTACTCAAATTCACGCTCTCTTAACCATGAAACCTAATTTAAAATTCAATTCAAACTTCAAAATGTTTAGTAAACACTTCCCTAATTAAAACAGTACCACAAAACAATGTATAACAGTGTACTAATTAGTCATATTTTATTATAAAAGCTAAGTAGAGAATAAAACACTTTTATTTTTATTCTGGGATCCTGCTTGGATTTTTTTTCTTCTCTTAGTATCACTGTGATTAGATGAAACACTTTTAAAAAAAATCTTTATTCTCTGTCAAATCCAAGGTAGGTTGCCAGCAGATGATCCTGTTTTGCTGCCATCCTATTGCTGCTAGATTATTATTCAGTATTTACTATAGTAACTTAACCAAACAAAATTGGAATGTACAACAAAAAGGTCTTGATCACAATTTATTCAATACGTATAAGTACCTACGGCAAGGATTGCCGAAATGCCCGAGTGTGTTGATATTGGTCATTATGCCAAAGTAGCGGTAAATTCAAGTGCGAGGTCAACCACAAGGCGCGTTGCATTCACACCACTCTTTCTGATTCGAATGCGATCACTGTGCGGGCAAACTTTGCGGTGAATGGACGTGGTGGACACAGAAAATAAAATTTACCAATTTAGTTTTTTTTTTGTTTTTAAGGTGAGTTATTATTTCAAAATATTAATAATCAATTTGTTTTTCCAATTTTTATACTAATATATTTTTTTAATAGTAGGGATAATAAATGAAGTTTACAATATTTGATTCTGTAATAATTTAATATACTGGACATGCATATTTACTTTTTCTTATAAAAAATATACTGCTGTTGAAAATAAAAATAGTTCATAAGAATGTACCTACTTAAGTTCAAAATGCAAAATTAATTCAAACTTGTATTGTACTTTCACAACAAATTGAAAGAAACTGCCCTTACTTATTTATAAAAGTAGTTTTTATTATGAAAGCTCAGACACTTTGTAAGGTCAACAACTAGCTTTAAAAACTAGAATTGATACAAATTGTGTTGTAAACGACTTGTTATAAATATTTTTACCTTTTAAGATGACAGAAGAAATAAAATATATTTTTTCAAAGATATACCTGACAAACACACATACTTACTTTGAAATACAAACAAACTTAAAATCCAATTAGTATCAACTTACTAAGCATATAATTTTCAATCAATTAAACGTTCAATTAGTTTTCGTGTCTAACATAATAGCTTATGTTATCCATTTCCTGTGTCCTCGATACAAAGAAAATTGTATTATAATTATGTTTGGAATTCTACACGAATAGTAACATGCGCGACGAGATTACACGGAATTTTATAAACGAAATCAATGCTTGCATACGAAGCACGCTCGAAGATTCATGTGTCCATTTTATGTCAAAAAGATATTTATTGGTACATTTTAAAGTTCTTATTTATTTATAAAGCATTGTTAAAGTTAAAGTACAATGGGCATTATTGCAATTAATGGCATTATTATCTATATAAACAATCTGTTTTAAACAACTTAAGGGCGAATAAAACACGAAATATATTATATTTTGTCATTAGATTTATGATACCCCATAGGTACAATTCATTTATGTACGCACAAACTCGTTTAGTTATATTTACGCAAGTACTATAAACATGGTTTATGTGTAATTTAGCTATTTACTGTGTGGCTTAGTTATTTACATGCAAATAATCAAAGGTTCGTTGAATCCTCTGCAAACAGTTTAACCGCTACTCTGCTCATCGTTTTGTCATGGAACCGTCTTCATTCGTATCATGCGTGACTTGTCAATAACATTGAATTCATATCGCACGTTTTCTATCATTATGCAATGGACGTGGTACACAGCTCCGTATTCCGTTGATCGTAGGCTAAATTCGTGAGTAGATAGACTAAATTTCGAAAGAGTTTAGTAAACTACACTAAAAGCTTTTTCGCGTCGTTGTCTAAACTATTTTTAAATGACATATCAAGAATACTTTCCGTTATTCCGTTAAAGGGATTAATGAATAGAAATATCGATCTCATCGAAACATTCAAGGATTCGTTGATATTTTTGCAAAATTTCTTTTTTTCAATATCTTTTTTTATTACATTGTATATTTTGATCACTATGTACATACTTATGTGTTACGAAGGCTTTTTATTTTTGTAGTTGAAAACTAACGAAAGTTTGAAAAGCACTTCATTTAATAAGTGATAGCTATACTGTGAAACTTTGTTAAAACCAATATTGGTGTACCAACTTTTAAACAAAAAATCCCGTTATACAATATTACTACAATATAGCTGACAAACGGTGAAGGAAAACATTGTGAGGAAACCTGGATTCTAAAAATTGGAGTCTGAAATCGCCAATCCGCAAGTGAGCAAGCGTGGTGATCAATGCTCGTTTCTTTTCTATATGGGAAGAGGCTTGTGCCCAGCGGTGGGACGTATATAGGCCGATTTATTATTAATTATTATAGCTGTGTTCGTAATTTATAAAACTCATAATCACATCGATTTTACTGTTAATTAAAAAAAAATAACGAAAACACATAATGTGCTTAATGTAATCCAAATTGTTTTTTATTTTTATTTTTCAGGCAACATGAGACTAAAGAGTAGTATAATATTTCTAATAACACTATGTTTAACAAACGTCCTGACTCTGACCGAAGATGATTACGCAAGTGTAGAAGAAGAAACAGATCACAAAGAAGGTCGAATACTCTGGCCGTATCCATTAAGACAGAATGCTTCATTTTACCAGAGAAAAGGAGAGGGAAATAAGGCTACAGAAGAACAACTCCAGGGGGTATATGGCGTCAGAGACAAGCGGTTTTTAGCTTACAAGTCGCACCTACAAAGTCCTGTGGTCGATATTATGATGCAATCACTTTCCATCGACTATGTACCAAAAAATCCGAAAGATCCCTTCGACTTTTTGCGAGATACCTACCCTCTGCCCAAAGGTAACATATTTGTTCATTTATGTATTTTAATTACAATGGTTATGCACCAATTACAGTAACTACACAACTACTCGTGTTACAAAAAAAAAAACAATTATTAAATATAGAAAATAAACAAACGAAATTAGAATTAAACATAAAAATATTAATAAAACAAAGTCATCAAGTCCAAATCCATACATAATGAAAAAGAAAACTGTTTAATAATACATTGTATTGACTAATTAATTCTAATTATAATCCACACGGATGAATGAATTCTGCCTTGATGAAACTTCGGAAATATAAACAAAAGATATAGACGAGGAATCCATTTGAAACAATTTTTATTTTCGATTCTACTTTTATTAATCTTATTCTCCTACAGATATTGTGTTTTTATAATTCGGATTCGATAGAATGTTTTTGATTTCTTGAGAATTTACTTT
This sequence comes from Autographa pulchrina, assembly GCA_905475315.1. Taxonomy (NCBI): domain Eukaryota; kingdom Metazoa; phylum Arthropoda; class Insecta; order Lepidoptera; family Noctuidae; genus Autographa; species Autographa pulchrina. Next base: position 7,277,472 of record FR997768.1, read on the forward strand.
TACAAGCTACCTCGTATATTGAATTGAAGCGTTTCACAGTAACTTTGTTAGGTTAGAACAATACTAGATCCTTTTAAAATGTAATCTGATAACTGCATTTTGCAGTTGTGCAATATATCTCTATTAATTGGGTTACAATCTCATTGTTTTCGTTACTTTGTTTTAGCACTCGAATCTTAAAGATTTAATCACATTATTGTTAACTTGAAGGTCAAGATAGGAAATAGATGATTAAAAAAAGATCCCCTCTAATGCTATAGCGATAAGTGCAACATTGTTTCTAGATGAGGTGAAACACAAACAATGCTTAAAATTAGTCAATAAAAAAATATAATTTATTAAAAAAAAAAAACCAGTACATAATGTTTGCAGTAGCTTATAACTATAATTTAAATCGATCTGTTAGTTGTTATGACAAGTACCTAACTGCTTCTCGTACCTATATGGTATTATTTAACACCTTTTAGTTATTTTGCCATTTTTATTTCAATTTACCAGGGGGTTATTGGAGTTCAAAAATAAGGACACTCTCTTTCCCAGAAGAATACTGCAATATATTTATTTCATAAGCGAATCTACTCGAGCGCGAGCTAGAGTCTAACTTGGTAGACACCTCACCACTCATTATTTAGTTGTGTATTATTATTATTAAAAACTGGGTTCATTGGACTTATGAAAGCACATAATAATTATTTTATAATATATATTTTTATTTATTATTATTTATTGTAATTAAACGAATTATTCCAGGATTTTCACGACCACTTGATGAATATGACTACATTATCGTGGGGGGAGGCACGGCAGGCTCTGTGCTCGCGTCCCGACTGACGGAAGACAAGCCGAGAGCCACGGTGCTCGTCATAGAGGCTGGCAAGCCAGAGAGCCTGTTAACCGATGTCCCAGCCCTAGTGTCGTACATGCAGCTTACTGACTTGACGGACTACGTGTGGCCGTATCAAATGGAACGCGAACCAGGGATATGCTTAGGTAAGTTTAATATTTGCAGTTTTACAGTCTTCAAAAACATAATGTATGCATAAGTATGTGGTGATAAGGGTAAGATACTGTGGTGACCTACAGGTCACCCCGCCAATAAGTAGTGTTTGATGATTCGGGTTCGATAATCCTCAAATGCTTGTTCTAAGTCTGGGTGTTCTTTGTGCCAGTGAATTAGATTTATGTGAAACCCCCGCGACGAGATGCTTAATTTCTTCAGGGGTGTCGTTTTAATAAAAAATGAATTTAATGTAAGAGTCGAAAGCAGATTCCAAGATACTGGACAACTTTCGCTTTGCTGTGACATAACAAGCTTTTTTTCTTTTATTTACATAAAATAAATATTTTAACTAATATAAACAAATTAAGAAAAGTTATAAAAATAATTTTAAATTATAATAAATTTATAATTATTAATTAATTAAGAATAGATATTGTTGCTTATAGTAGATAATATAGTGACTCATGAATGGACATTTATCTACATGTATAAATAGAATTCTGAATATTTACGCAAGATGTATTAAAGTATGACATGTGTGCACTTTTATGTTATAATTCTTAACTATTTTAATTTATGTAAATGGGGTTATTGGCTCAGTAATATATTTTAGTGTAAGTGTAGGTACCTAGTATAGTTGGAGTCATTGTTTTACGACACAGCTCATTAACAAAGCCTTCCCTAACAGATGAAAAAACAATTAGGTTAATTAAAAAAATTTAGATTGATTTTTTTTTGGTTGGTAGTCATATTGACTTCAATCTTTATTCTATAATGCCAGCTTATAAGCGTTTCACTGCTGGGCACGGACCTCTTCACATATAGAGAACTAACGAGCATTGATCACCTGAATATCGCCAAACCTGAACGAGGACAAGCGATATCAGATCCCAATTTTTAGGATACATGTGTCCTAGCAAGGTTTTCCTTCACCTTTTGCCAGAAGTGTTTTAGAATAATTAGGAAACCACACATCAATTTGATAAAGTCACATTACTTGCTTGGGTTCGAACTTGCGGCCTTGAGCTTGCAAGTCCGTGCATTAAACCGCTAGGCCACCACAATATGTTATTATAACGAAAATATTTCTTCTGGTATTTTTAGGGAGTGACGACCAGCGCTGCTATTGGCCACGCGGCAGGGCGCTCGGAGGCACCAGTGTCATCAACTATATGTTATACACCAGGGGCCGCCCGGAAGACTGGGATAGGATTGCTGCCGACGGAAACTATGGCTGGTAAGATAATATTATTGTGTGTAAATGCACTGTGTGGATTAAAAGGTTCTCTTGTTTAAAACAGGAAAACTTTGAGGTATGTCATAAGATAGCTCGAATGTAATGCATAGGAATGTAACGACGGCGATAATAAGCTGAAAAAGCTAATTAAAAACTGCACGCTAAATACTCAAACGTTCGACAATAGACAAAGCATTGATTACAAAAGCGACTCCACTAAATGTTATCGCTTACAGACCCATTAGACTATTAGCTAAATTAGCAAATTAAAAAACCGACTTGTAGTCAAGTAACTGCAGGGCAAAGCCCTTTTTACGTATAATTAAATGGCTCTTGATCGCCATCATGCGCAGAACGTTAAATGGAGTAGTTCTCCTACTTTTAAATGTAGAATAATAAAAAAATACACTTGCAAAAGCGTTACATAGTAGATAATACAAAACGCTTTTCAAAGCTATTAAATATTAAAAATAAATACCTTATCGGAAACAAGTATTTCTTTTTTTATAAAAGAACGAGTGTTTATTAAAAAGGTGTTCTCAAACTCAAACAGGGTTATTTGAATCTAAGCACACTATTTTATTATAGATATGTTCCAAGTACTATGTCAACAATATAAAGGTATGCTCCTTCTTTTTTAAACTCACATGAACAAGGTGCAATTCCACCGTATTGTTTCAGAAGATTTCCTAACAGGGAAACTTAATTACTCGATTCCCTATTGACTTAGAACAATCGTTGGATTTATTTAAACTTAACCAATGATACTTTTTAGTTTGCTTTAATTTGTAGGGTTTAATTCAATATTTTTGAGGGGGGGGGGGGGGGCGTCCTACCTTACGCTTGCCGAGTCGCGGTCTCCATTCTAGGACTCGTCTGCTCCAACGGCTATCGGTCCTTCGACAGACATGGCCAGCCCATTGCCACTTCAGCGAGCTAATTTTACGAGCTATGTCGGTTACCTTGGTTCTTTGTCGGATGACCTCATTACGAATTTTATCCTTCAAAGAGACTCCGAGCATAGCTCGCTCCATAGCCCGCTGCGCGACTTTAAATTTGTGGACTAGTCCAACCGTTAATGTCCACGTTTCGGCACCGTAAGTCATAACAGGTAGGACGCACTGGTTGTAAACTTTCGTCTTCAGGCATTGCGGTATAGGCGAAGAGAAGACTCGACGTAGTTTGCTAAACGCTGCCCAGCCTAACTGAATTCTCCGATCGACTTCCCGCTCGAAGTTGTTTCTACCAAGCTTGATGACCTGCCCTAGGTAGATATACTCTTGAACAACTTCGAGCATCGATCCTTCGACATATATCGGTCTCGGCATGACATGTTCATTGAACATGATCTTGGTTTTATCCAAGTTCATGCCAAGACCGACCCGTCGTGAAGCTCCATTCAGGCCATGCAGCATCTCGCTTAGTTGGTCCAGCGACTCTGCCACTATGACGATGTCATCGGCAAATCTAAGGTGCGAGATGTGCTCACCGTTCACATTTATACCCCGTCCAGTCCAGTCCAGAGTCTTGAAGACATCCTCGAGCGCATTGGTGAACAGCTTTGGGGATATAACATCCCCCTGTCTCACCCCCCGACGCAGCTCGATCGGATTGGTCTTATGGTCATGGAGCTGGACAGTCATTGTGGCGGTGTCATATAAGCATCTCAGCGCCTCGATGTATCGCCAGTCAATACGACATCGTTGCAGAGCATCCAGAACCGCCCAAGTTTCGATGGAGTCGAAGGCTTTCTCGTAGTCCACAAAGGCCAAACACAGCGGCTGATTGTACTCTTCGGTTTTCTGCACAATCTGCCGAACAGTATGGATGTGGTCTACGGTGCTAAAGCCTTTTCGAAACCCGGCTTGTTCTGGTGGCTGGAACTCGTCGAGTCTTCTAGCGAGGCGGTTAGTGACTACTCTCGAGAACAACTTGTAAATGTGGCTCAGGAGTGAGATAGGTCTGTAATTCTTCAGCAAGGTTTTGTCGCCTTTCTTGAAGAACAGAACCACCGCACTCCCGCTCCACGCTTGTGGTGTTAAGCCTTGATGAATGACGGAATTAAAGAGACTCGCTAGCTCTTTCAGGACTGTGGTCCCACCGGCCTTAAGGAGCTCGGTTGTAATTCCGTCATCACCCGGCGCCTTGTTGTTCTTTAGTTGTCTGAGAGCTGCCTCAACCTCGCCCGGGTCGACATCCGGGATGTCCTCGGTGTAATGGCGCGTGAGTGGGGCTCTGTGGTCATCTTCGCCTTGTCTCGATGGTTTAGTCACCCGTGATGCATATAGGTGTCTATAAAAACTCTCAATTTCCTCGAGAATCTCGAACTTAGAGGTGACGGTCCTGCCATCCCCGGTCCTCAGTTTCGCCAGATGGGGTCTACCTAATTGCTGAGCGAAGACTTTGGTGCCTCTATTTCGCTCAATCGCAGCCTCGATATTACGAGTGCTGCAGCGTCGGAGGTCACGTCGCGTCAGTTTCCTGATTTTCAGGTTTAAGGACCGCCTATCTGACGAAGACATCTGGGCGTCCGGCGTTTCTCGTCTTTCCTTCATAAGTTCGAGAGTCTCGGGTGAGAGCTTGGACTCCCTATTACCGCGTTTTCCGGGGAACAACCTTCGAGACACATTCTGTAGCGTTTTGACCACTGTGTCGGTTTTTTCGTCAACATTGTCCGTGGTTTCCAGCAGTGCGAAACGATTTTGGAGTTCCAACTGGAACTTATCGGAACCTAAAGCTATTTGGGGCAGCGTGGGTCGGAGAGTAGGTCTCATCATCCTAACTCTTTCAGCCTTAAGGTTGATATTTAGAGAGCCTCGGACGAGTCTATGATCGCTACCGGTATTAAACCTATTGATCACCGAGACGTCTCTAAATATATGCCGTTTGTCCGTGATGATGAAATCTATCTCGTTCCTCGTCACATTATCGGGGCTTCGCCATGTCCACTTTCTGTGGGGCTTCTTCTTAAAGAAGGAATTCATTAAGAAGAGCCCCTGGGACTCTAAAAAGTTGACCAACATTTGGCCTCTGTGATTTCGGCGCCCCACGCCGTTAGGACCGATTTTCGTTTCGCCGCATTCTTGTACTCCCACCTTGGCATTAAAGTCTCCCATAACAACGTTGTAGTGAGCCTTCCTGGTACCATGTAGTGCCTTCGCTATGTCTTCGTACATGGTTTCGGCTATCTCATCAGAGTATGTCGAGGTCGGCGCATATACCTGCACCACCTTCAGGAACTTCCTGTCGGTGATTTTCAATAAGAGGTACGCTACCCTTGTCGACACACTACTGATTTCCACAACGCTGCTTGTGAGACACTTGTTGACCAAGAAACCGACACCGCCCTGGGAGGGCCTATCACCTTCTCGGTAGTAGAACAGGTCACCTGACTCAAGGGTTATCGTGTCCTCCCCCTGTCTTCGGACTTCAGATAACCCCAAAATGTGCCAGTTTATGCGACCCAATTCTACCTCGAGTTCGGTGAGGTGTTGGTCCAGCCGTAGACTTCGTCCGTTATACGTCGCCAGGGTCAGTTTTTTGAGGTAGTGGTAGCCTCCCGTAGCCCGGAGATTCCTAGCACCCCCTGTCCCGCCGTTACCGCGACCGCTACCTTGGCCGGGAATAGCGGGACTACCGGGAACTGGGGGCCGTTTTGTGTGGTGTGGGCTCATACAGAGGTTTTGGCCTACTAATGCCACGCTGGCCAGACGGGTTGGCATAGGGTTTGGTCTCGAGTTTTCCTTCTCTAAGCAGTGGTTTTCGGCTCTGCTCAATTTTCCCTTAGTCGCCTTCTACGACACCCACGGGATGAGATGGGGTGGTGACCTTTGTATTCTTTAGGTCCGTCACCACACGGACGCTTTGTATTCTTTAGGTCCGTCACCACACGGACGTACATTAATAAGAATATACATTTTATAAGAAAAAGCAGTTGCTATTGTGAAATTTACAAAGTACCTACCGCTTAAAAAGTAAATAAATATTTAAATTACCCATTCATACAAGTGTGAATATTGTGATCTAATTAACCTTTAGTTTTATTATTATTGTCTGTGAATTTCAACATACCACAACAACTGAAATCCATTTTGTTTTATGGATCAGTATAAACATGGCATGTATTGTGTATTTTTCAAAATGGTTGTATTTTTGTAATGTGATAATTCTCAGTGTTTCGTAATTATAATGTTTTATGAAATACATAAAAGTCCCACCTGAATAAGATTCGCGGATCCCAATTTATACGCGCGGGGGAAGTTGGGGAGATTTGAATACGGACTTTGAATCATTAATAACGGTGCTTCTCCATTCTTGTTTAATTAATATGCAAGGATCGCTTTTTTAATCATCACAGAAGATCACGTTGAATTTGATTGTTATTTATCTTAGTTATGATAACCATGTTCATTGTTCGTAGATATCAGGGTCAATTAGATTTTGTAAATGTTATAATTACTACCACAAAAAAAAAGATAGCTTAATCTTGGTTCACAAAATGAAACTAACTTGGTGCCAAATTTACTTATTTCAGGTTTTATAGGCTAAAACCCGGTAATATAAAATAATAATTACCAACCAAATGATAAATAAAAAACAATAAGGTTTTTAAAAGTATATGTACTATATATGCATGCATTGTACCTGACAAATACCTGAGATCTTTTTTTTTATGTAAAAAATAAATACATAAATAGAAATATTATTGTTGTCCATGAAGGTTAACTGGAGGTTCTCACATTAAGAAATTAGAACAAATATAATTTTAAATAAAACGATCTTGTGCAATGATTTGATGTTCTATGATTAACATAATATATTGCAATAACATTACGACAAGGCACAACCTTGCATATTTTAAGTTGTTTTAATTTAGACACTATGAATAATAAAGTAATTTTCTTGTATTTATGTTGCCTATAACCATGATGTAAAGTGTTGTAGAGTTGTGCAAATATACTAAGGAATTTAAATTATTGTTACTTTATTATAGTTACAGAACTAATCACGTAAGTCACCAATGATGATAGGCAAAATCGTGTACACGACAAAAAAACAATGACTATGACACTACCCTGTAATAAATTCAGGTTCAAGTCAACTAAAACTGAAATATAATTATTTATTTGTCACAGGAACTACGACGAAGTTCTACGGTATTATATAAAATCGGAAAACTCTGAGCTGGAAAAATACAAGAACCTTCCATACCGCGGCCGTAACGGGGAGGTAACAGTCGAGAATGTTCCATTCAAGTAAGTTTCCAACTGTTATTAATTTGAACTATCCAAGTTTCTAACTTAATTATTAAAACTAAAACTTGGGAGTTAAAAGTTAACATCTGGCGTAATATTTTGCTTCTAGGACCGGTCTCGTTGAAGCATTTCTTAAAGCTGAAAGGAACTTTGGCCACCCTACTGTCGACTACAACTCGCCGTATGAACTTGGATTTGGGTACACACAAGGATTTCTCAAAAATGGTCATCGGTTAAGTGCTGCTAAAGCATTCCTTCACGACCACAAACGGAGACGAAACCTGCACATACTAACTGATGCCAGAGCCACTAAAGTGATCATAGAACCACAAACGAAAAGAGCATACGCCGTTGAATATGTTAAAGATGGCATTAAACGAACAGTGCGATGCCGCAGAGAAATAATATTATCCGCCGGACCTATAGCTTCACCCCAATTGCTCATGCTCTCAGGAATCGGTCCCGAGGAACATTTAAAATCTCTAGGAATTACACCTCTTGTCAATTTACAAGTTGGAAGGGTTCTTTACGACCACATTTCGTTCCCAGGAGTTATTTTCAAGTTGAATACAACTAACGCCTCACTTTTGGAACCGAAAGTCGCAACACTACAGAATGTTTTGCAGTTTTTACATTTCGGTGACGGACTATTAACTACAACCGGTGGAGTTGAAGCTCTTGGCTACATCAAAACATCTGTATCGCAGGATCCGCTAAATGTACCTGATATAGAATTACTAAGTTTAGGTGGTTCCCTTATATTGGACTCCGGAGGCGCGCTAAGGCAGAGCTGGAGACTTTCTCAAGACATATTCACTAGAGCCTTTGGGCCTTTATATGGTACAGATACCTGGTCAGCTGTTATAATGCTTACCCAACCAAAATCAAGTGGTTATCTCGAACTCAAAGACGCTAATCCGTTTTCACATCCAAAGATGCACGGTAATTACTTCACAGATCCGCAAGATATGGCAGCAGTGTTGGAAGCTGTAAGACATGTCATTCAAGTAGGAGAGTCTGATGCATTCAAAAAGTATGGTGCGAGGCTTTATTTACCTGAATATCCGGCTTGTACTAGTTTTGTTCCTGGTTCAGACGCGTATTGGGAGTGTGCGATAAGGACAATGCTAGTGACACTTCACCATCAAATTGCGACATGTCGCATGGGTCCCGCGACTGATCCTTATGCCGTTGTAGATCCTGAGCTGAGAGTGTACGGGGTGGAAGGTCTGAGAGTAGTGGACACCAGTGTGATCCCCCGGCCGACGTGTGCGCACACTGCAGCCCCAGCCATAATGATAGGAGAGAAGGCAGCCGACATGATTAAGTATACCTGGTCTAATGTGGTCTCATAAAGTGATATAGTTAAGTTAAATTATTATTGTATTCATAGTTTTAGTGTAAGATAAAACTTATAAACTTAGTGTCTTGTTTTTGTTTAAGCCTTTAAGATCATCTAAGTTTAGTTTCCTATTGTAGGAAAAATGTTAACATTACGACTGGGCGCAATTAAACTAAAACACTTTTTTTACAACTAGACTTGTTAGCGAAAACACTTAGGTAATAAATATATCTATGTAGCAAGGAAATTTTGAGATAACATTATAAAAACAGCAACCTTACTTATTTCTTCGTGCACAATAAATCAGTTACAAATAAACATGAATCAAATCCAATGAAAGTCAAACACACTCGACAATTAAATGGTTACAGTAACACAAAAAACCGTTTTGGTTGAATAACGAAATCAGCAAGCATCGTTTGATTTCATTATATTTAGGAGTCGGGCGCGGAAAAGGGTTTATCGCCGCGTCATGTTTCCCCAAATAATAAAATTAATGGTTCGTCTATACAGAGATCCATTAAGGTGGGTATTCAGTGTTTGCTTTAATATTACCTTTGGGAAAAGAAATATATTGATTTTTAGTTTGTATGTATACTTCCTAAATGTCTCCGTCTATCTGTAGACAAGTATCATATAAGTAGATACCACATAGAGACATACAACGTATTAATAATTATTTATAATTTTATTTATATTATTTTTTATTTAAATTGATTCATCAACCAAACAAGTTTATCGAATTAAAATAAGTCTGTGGATACTCACTATTAAAACATTTATCTGCAGTTAGACGTAGACAATAGACCTTTTTTTTACATTTTACAAAACTGACTAATGTGTTTATTTACTAAAAACCGTACACAACAGAAGCACTATTCTTAATCGCACGTGATTTTTTTTTGAGGAAACTTATTATGATATTAAATATTTTTAGGTTATTTCAAGGTATTTAGGAATGGATTTACTCATTGACATTTATCCTTCTCCTATTGATGACTAATGTCATGATTAGATATACCGCATTTAGAATGCCGTTTAAAGCATCCAATCCTTACAAAAGTATTTCCGAGTTTGTATTCAAAGGTTCATACTCCACATAAATTTTAAAATAAATAAACAACTCCCTATTCATATTTTACTACCCCGCTTCGGGGCGAGGGAGAAGTGACCTATTTTTAGCCGGAAATCACACGGCAATTTATAATAGTTATGATCATTTTGACAGCAGAGTGAAAGCTAATTATTTTAACTGTAGGTATATAGTTTGTTAGATTTGATTGTATGGTTATAAAGAACAAACCTAGATGCATTTAATAATGAGAATAATTCCACGTGGATTCTTCGAGGAAATAAAAATACAAGTGAAACGAAGAATGTGACCTAATTCAATAATAAGTAAACGTAATTATGTAGTCAATCTTAGGTTAGTTGAAGTGGACTGTAGGAAGTTAATTTATCGCTTCGAATTTCTATTTTAAGAATTTCCATTAAAATAAAGCCGCTCCACCACGAAAGAATGTTCCATTTTAATAATAATTAAGTTCGTAAATACCTGAATAAATTAAACGAAAGGGTTGCTTTACTTAAATTTATAGCACAACGAAGAAATTCTATTATAAATGTACTTGTTTTTTCGAGATAAAGGTCAAAAGCATGGTGCAATTTGTAAGAAATTACGTGTTACAGCTAGCGCATGTAAGCTCTACTTAGAATTCCGCTTATCGAGAGCGTGTTTACTGATTATACTATAAATTATGTACATGCTTCTATTTATACGTAAAGCAATCTTGATCATGGATAAACTGGTATTTTTGTTTTATGCTATGAATAGTCAGAAAATAACTACAGGCGTAATACTTATTTACCTGATTCCGTTCGTTCATTTTGTTTTAAACATTAATTGTTCTTTATATAAGTTAAAGGATTATTTTGTAATGTTCTATTTCCGCAGAGGTAGTCAGTCATCTAAAGAATTTATGTCGTAATTCGTCGGAATTCTAGGAAATATTATAGCCATGTCACTTCAACTGAGCCGTATCTAATGCCACAACATTTTGAAATCCTCCCCTGTTGGTACAAAAAATAACATCGTCCATTTTGCAAAAACGTTTAATTTTATTACAAACTGCCGAAGTTTGAACTACGCATATGAATTAGGCGCCTCTAATAAATTCCATGAAACAATGCAGTATAACAACATGAATATTCAAAGCCGGTCTCTCAAATCGGATTTCATTTACGCGTGACTCTACACTGATAGCAAATCGCCGATTTCCCGAAATTGATAACAATAAACTGAGCTGTTAAGGAAAAAGGCCATTCAGTGAAGAAGGAATTTATTTTTAATAAGTATTTTGTAGGCGAAGTTTGTAGTAAAGTCTTCATTAGTGTAAGGTTTGAACCCTTAATAGGGTAAGAAAATATGACACCTATCCTTGCCATATTTCTATTAAATCATCCTATCGTAGCCTACTGGATATAAGCCTCTTTCGAGTTGAGTCATATCACCCAAAAGATTGAAGAAACCAGTATAATAGATTTTCGTGATCAGATAAGTAGGACAGTTTGTCCATGTAAAATGCTCAGCTAAGTCTAATATTTAGCTAAATCCTATAAAACAGCCTAGCTGTGTGCCTCGAAAAAAGGCAGAAGTAAAAATCTACATTAACTCTATCATTTTATCGTATCAGGGTAGTCTGGGTGACACCAGCTGGTTTTACAATTACCTACTACTAGCTGATAATATAACAAGTAATATAGACTTTTTAGGTTCCCTACAGGCGTATTTTTTGTCTTAATTCATAACTCTACATCATTCGCCGTCGGTCTCTGCGAAGTAGCGCAAAAATTTATACTCGACATGGTATGATTTATAACTGCTGTTTATTAATATATTTATACGGTTTGTAAAAACACTGTAATATCAAAAGATGATAAATCTTTGTTATGCTACCAAATATATTTTTAATCATTGAATATACACGTAAACTACTAAATTGCTTTTTTTTATATATGTATGTATAAAAAAATCCGTTACATAGACTGGGTACTCCAAAACTAACGACAGATCACACATCAGTTTATTAATTAGCTTAGTTTACAGCAAAATAATGCTTATTTAAAAGCAGTAAGATTGATTTCTTTAATATCTTGCATTAACGTATGATTGAAAATCGTAAAGCAAATAAAATATTACAATAATGCTCTGACTGTATCATATATCATATATGGACGGGCCTGTTGGTCTAGTGGTTAGTGACCCTGACTGCTATACCGGAGGTCGTGGGTTCGATTCCTACCCAGGACAAATGTTTGTGTGATGAGCACGATCATTTGTTCTGGTTGTCTGGGTGTAATTTATCTATAATATGTATGTATTTAGAAATATATAAGTATGTTTATCAGTTGTCTGGTTACCATAACACAAGCTCTGCTTAGCTTGGGATCAGATAACCGTGTGTGAGTTGTCCCGAAATATTATTATTATTATTATCATAGAACTAGTACCCTACAAAAACGTGAAAATTTAAGACAATATTCTGATACCTTACAAGACTAATGTTAAATTAAATCAAGTGTTGTTTCTCGTGACGCCGCCAAGTCCCTTTAGTAATTAGGTACCACAATAGGCCAATTACCGTAAGTGTTGTTAGAGTGACATATCACTTCATCCGAAAGCAATGTCAAACCCAAGTCAATGTACCTATTTGACATGTCAGATAAGTTTTACCAATGTCTTGGTATATGATTGACGTTTTAATTGAATTCCAGATTATATTAAATAATTTAATGTGTGATAATAATTTTAATTAGACTAACAATAAGTCGTTTTGACGTGTTTATATGTATTTACACACTGGCTTCAAAGATGTCACTAGCTGTAAGCAGTCCTAGGTACGATCCCCGGACTAGTCAATGTAGAAAAAAACACTTTTCTACATCTTCTCGTGTCTGGTTAGTTATGGTGTTTTCGTTGTCTCTGATTCCATGAGACAAGTGCTTTAGCTACCTTCTTTTGATTCAAAGCAATATAACGATGTTGTCTAAGTTTATTCTTAAAAGAAAAAGTACACTTTACCAAGTTAAATTATAATAAGAAACACATCTGTGGAGTAAACTGTGAGTAGTCTCTTATTTGTGTGAAGGGTCATGCTGCCATTTCCTCGGTCCCTCAGTTGCATAATTACTGACTCGACACTTTTCAACATCGCTGCAAATTGTGAACTCTTTGCCAACATTTTTGCTCGAAAAGCCAACAAGCTTAACTTCTTATTTTATAAAAATAATGGCTCGTAATTGCGGCAGCGCTGGGGTTAAATCGCCGAGTAGTTATCATTTATTTACAGATAATTATAGTCATTTAACGATTGTCGATGCTTATCACTGCTCGACAACACGAATTTGGTTTAATATAAGAATAAATTATTAATAAGGTCATGTTTAGATATTATTTTTTCAGCGCCTTTATTGTGAAAACAAGTCGATATTACAGGCGCTAATGAAATGACTGAATATTTCCACCAAGCGTGTTATCTGTTGCATTATGTTAATTAACGATATTAGGTAACTGCAGTTATGTAACGTTATAATAATATTGTTAAGCTTTTATCGTACTTTTTATACTTATGCTTTTATAAAAAATACATTATGACTATTCACATGTGAATTAACATCAAAATAAAATTCAATGACACTTAACTTGAATATTTCAAAGCACTGAAGATGCATTTACTACCGTTGGACCAGTGAAGCATTTTATATAAGCGCTATGTGAATAAATGGTAAAAAGCTGGGAGCGAGCAAGTGCATTTTACTCCCTAGAGAAATATGCTGTTTTGTTTAGGAAAATACCTTTTTCATGACGCATGACTTTTAGTATTTATTACTATTAGTATTTATGTATTAACGTGGGCCAGTGGAGCAGGTCACAGCTGTCTTCTCATGTATGATGTAAGGTCAGTTTGTATGATCCAGAGTTAGCTATTCCATGTGATGTCAGTTTACGTGATCCAGAGATCCAGCTCGAAAAGCTCGTGTCGTTGATAAAGTTATTAAAAAACTCGAGGTAGGTAAACAATGTTCTTTTTAATACTATGTTTTAATAACAATAATAAGCCCAGCCTATAAACGTACCACTGCTAGGATTAATGTTTTTCAATACCTTTTTTTTAAGGTACGCTGTAGTTAGCAAATATTATGTTCGTAGGGTTTGTGTTAGCCATTATTGTAACAGCGAGTTTATAACCATTTTTATAATCTCTACAACTTTTCCCAACTCATTAAATCGAAAGTAAAAATAGTTAATTAATAAATTCTTTAAATTCAACATTGAAGGTTTGCGCAACGAATTTTATTTATGTTTAAGAGACAACAAACTGTTATATTGTCTTCATAAAGTAACAAGATCGAGGAACATTTACAGCCTTTATTTTATGACTTAATCTCAAATACAGCAGTATCAACATTTTATACGTTACGAATTATGTCATCTAAGTTAAAAGTACTAGTTAGATGTATGCAAAACCGATACATATCGACATAATATGTAAGTGTGTATAAACAACAAAAAACTCAGAAAACCCAAGCAACAAAATAGTGTGCATAAGTAATACCCTAATAACTTTCCGTAAAAACGGGGAAAATACTCGAGTCTATTCAGGTCATCAAAATATTTAAAAATAACTAGTCCTGAATATAATTATGACGCTAAATGTATACGAACGTGAAACAAAATCTTAAATCCAGATGTTAATTGCAGTTATTATTAAACTAAAAAGGGGAAAACTCGAGTTAAAACACTTAGCACCGCTGTAACTCGCATGCAAAATTTTATGTTAATGTTATATTAAACTACATGCAAATTCAGCTTAAAACTCCATTCTACTTTTATATAGTCTAGCCAATAAAATTAGAACTTTTCGTTTGGCAGTTGCAGTATTTGTGGCGCGAGTGAATCGAGATCGAATCGAGAGAACGTGGGTAAATAAGGGCAGTTCAATGAATGGGCGGGAAGCGCAGTCGTCTACGCTCCGTCGAGCGCGCGAACGTTGATACCGGTCCGCGCTGCACCCTCAACAAGTGGGGCATTACACCTTGCAACTCGAGAACAACTCAAAAATAACAGTTAATAAAATATAATAAAAATATTAAAGTGCTCGGTATAAATTTAAAAAATATTTTTAAGTGCGAAAAGTGAGTTTGTGATTTGGTCAACGTTATCGTAAGCGAATTTTGGCGCAGCGCTGATTTAGGCAGCCGTTGCATAAATTATTCTATCTTAAGTCTAACGCTGACTACTGATGACATATTTTTTATTTATTTCCTTCAACGTTTGCAATAACAAGGGACTTTTCAACGAGAACGCTTAGAATTATTTGTTCTCGTAAAGTTTCTTCGAACATGAGGTTTACTTTAGACTTGAGTTTCTTTTTCTGATTATAACTTATCGTCAGAAATTTCAGATATAGAATAAAGTAAATTATAGTGGTGTAGTTTAAACAATTCTATAAATAGGTACTTAAAACAATATTTACAGAATTGTTAAAATATAGAAAAATATATTTTCAGATTATTTATTTTATTCTTTCGGAAGAAAAAAATGTTTTTACAAAATTGGTCTAAAAATAATCATTACGTCACAATATCATTTACTGTAGTAGGTATAGACTGAGCGCAATATGACAGGGTCAATTAAATATGATGATTAATCATTTTAATTATCCAACAAGTCTTTCATATTTATTACAATAATTATTAAATTATACGTAACACAATATCTGGACTTTAATATCTGGGAATCAAGTGCAAAAACCACAAATGAATATGCGCACCGGAATTAACGGAATGAAACAAAAAGTCCGTAATAAATGTTTAAATGCCAACTGAAAATAAATCCCAATCCATTGTAGAGTTTACAATGAAAAACACCACATTGGTAGACCAAGAATTTCTATACACTATTTGCTGAAATGTTTTCGCAATGAACTTTTTCTCTGGCAAGTCATTAAACTTCCCAGATCAATTCTCTTAAGTGCTCAACGAACTCAAGTATGTTTTTAAAATAGTGGTACTTTCATTTCGGTAATGTTATGTGGGTATTTTACGCTTGACAAGTGATTTATGACTGCGACTTTAATATGTATTAGGCATACAATTTATCCCAAAAATTTCACGTTAAAATATGTGCCAATTTTAACCGTTAAACAGAAAAGACACTATGACCAAACCGTGTCCTATAGACTGGATCAAAATTGACTATAACGAAACAGCAATTAGTGACTAAACGTTTTTAAATGATCAAAAAACATTTTAGAATAAAGCGTAATGAGGATAATTTATTAACGAAGGTACATAAAAACCTTTCAGGAAGCGCTGGCTGGGGAGGTTCGGGGGGACAAAAGAGTGGTCATCCGCACACCACCAGCCGTCTACTAACGAAGCGGGCGATACTAAAGATAAAAAAGCCTTCGCTACACCAATTACGAACGTACACCGATAGTTTGAAGCGAAACTTTGTTTTTCGCAAATAATTCATTTAATGAGCCGAAAGTTTGCGATTCGGATTTGTTTTATCCGTTAATAAGCTCTCTCAGCAGATGTCACTAACACTCTTCGGTCGGTTTATTTTTCTTTCACCGTTCTTTAGTCCGAGTTTGCAACTTTTATATAAGTACCTAATAGTGTTTTTTCATTTACGGTAGGTACTAGCTATGTACCTTCAAAAGTTATTCGTGTCTAACCCGCAGTATGCTATAAGCCGACCAATCTTAAAATAAGCCTTCGTCTGCACCCCAATTTCTAAAATACGCTGCAGGAAACTGTAATTCTGTTTAAGTTGAGTTGTATCTATACACATATTGAACTTGCGCCTGTCAAGGTTCAACTGACGTCGTACGTGGAACCATTACCACGTAGCCCGTGAAATACGACATAAATGTAGGAGTTACGACTTGGGCTCGTTTCTTCTGCCCATATAATGCGTGATAAATTGAAATTGGCACGTTTATCATCACCCCCTCTGTGATTGTATTTTTTATTGAATCATCGTCCCACTGCTGATTAGAACTGGCCTGAATGGGCATTGATTTGCGTACTAATTAACTCTAATTAGTGTACGCTCTTTTTTTCGAATTCACTGGCTGTAAAGGAATCTACTGCAATATCAATAGAAACGATCTTGAAACCAAACAACTGTAATAAAAAGTTACATAAAAACAAAAAACTACACTACACAAAAAGCCTACAGTTAAGTTTAACTTAACCTGTTGTTACTACCTCGTAACGTGTGTGACTTAATATCAATTTTACCAAGACTGTTAGAACGTATAATGTTAATCAAATATGTCACTAATCTTCAATTAATTTTGTAACCGCACAAGCACTGTAACACGCACAACAGTGGGTTTACTCAAACAGAGATACTTAATGTTTGATCTATTAAGCTAACCCAAGTTGATTTGCATGGGTCCGGCACGTAAATTTATCCTCTGCGCGAATTATCTTTTACTATAAAACATGTTCCAGTGACGAACATACATAAATACGATTTATGTCAGCTTTCGCGTGACAAACGCAGAATACCAACTGCACCAATTATTTTTATGTTAGTTTTTGTCTTCCTCATTACCTGTTCTCTATCAAACCGTCAAGTTTTATTGCCGAGCGGACTGTTTATCACGCTATACTAAAGTTTATTTTTCGTAGACTACAAAATAGAGGAGTGAATGACGCAATTGTTTGCTGTTTTCCTTTTTAAGAAAGATTTTATGAAGACATTGAAAAGAACTAATTTCTTGAAAAAGATATAAAGTAACACTATTGTAAATTATTTAGTACATAACTTATGTTTTGCTTTCTTTAAGTATCTTTTCTGTCTTGTTTACCCACTCGTACCGGCGTTGAATGTCTACACATTCAACGCCGATTCAAACAAAAGAGTATTTACTAATAAAAACATACAGTAAGAAACTACTTTCTTATTGTATGTTTTTATTAATAAATACTCTTTTGTTTTTACATTAGTTCAAAATCAATAACAAAATATCCCGTGAGTTGGGAGTTCGTTAGCTCCATCATCATGTAGCACAAACAAACAGATTATAATGCCCACTGTTATCCAGTTTAGCAATCGGAGTATGGCCCTACTATCAGTACGACATTTGAGTTAACTGAATTAAATAGTAACACAACTAACCACATTATAATATCCTGCAATTGATGGGTATCTAAACTAATACAATTTGTCGATTTTTCGGTCGCAACAGGCTGTGAAACATCAATTAATACTGTAATTATGCTGACATATTATGCTGACGAGATATACGCAGTCCTCTCAAAATACACATTATATAGCAAATCGATGTCCACTTAAATATTAACATAACCCACACTTCCTAACGGACCGAAAGTCAGTGTAATCGTTATTAGCTTAAAAGGGATGGTCGTCTCTTCACATTATCTGCACTATGTAGAATTTAATGGCACCCTTAGGTACAGATGGTGTGACCTATTTTTCCCTGAAATCCACACGGTCAAACAAAGTTTACGGAAGACAGTTGGTCCTATGTTTCAGACCCGATAGCCGATCCCAAACCTCTAACTTCCTGCCGTGAGCCCTGCCCTATAAATCAAGCTGGACTTACTAACCAGGTTCGAATTTATAATGAGCACTCCGAAGCAACTCGATATTAACAATAGCGTTTATAAATGCCATGACTGAACGCAGTAGAGTTACCGTAATTATGTAAATTAATCGAATGGCTTCAATTAGCGGGTAATAATATGTTGCTAATTTTATAATATTGTATGATATGAATAGCGAAATTAACAGCTATTCCAGTGTTTTGTTACAGCAGACACGCTGTATGTTGAAAGCTATATGGTAATATTTATTCTTATCGCTACGTGCACACTTTGGTGGCACAACGGCGAAGTTTTATTAGCTTTCGGCAACTCCTAGACTAAATTCTATTAAATAAGTAGTAACTATGTTTCCTAGTTATGTTTGGTTCGGGAGTTTGCATTATGTTTTACGATATTCTGTGCTAACTGCGTCCCAAAGTTTAGCTCCTCGTTGCACCATTCGTATTAAAATGAATTGATAATATTAATAAGGTGTTGCAGTGGGACCGGTATTTAAACACGTTGCAGTGAATAACGAAGTAGCTCTATAAGTGGATAGTATAGTTTTATGTTAAAAGGGTAGTCATTAATTCGATGACCTTAAGCACAACTGTCAAAGAGATATTCATACATTTTACATGAGGTTTTATGTGTAGGGCAGACCGAGAGTGAACATAAATCATAATATTTTAGAATAATATATACATACAATATGTCGATGACGTATTTGCGAAACACTAATCCTCTCTTAATACTACTCGAAGCTACATTGTTTTTAGCCAGTATGAATGAGTTTCGTGACGTCACCATCTGGCATTGGAGTTTAATAACGCTCGTTCTAGACCTTAAATAATTGCAGTACAGCGAAGAGAAAATGAAACAATCATATTCCGTTTGTTGCAGCGTAATTATTTTTGTTAGTTGGTACCGACTGAGCGGCGTCTTCCTATGGGAATTCTTTGTTTAACTTTGTCATTTACAGCCTTACTTTTGAACATTGCTTGCTATTTTACCATAGGAATATATTTTTAGAATGTTTTTATTTTTTTAGATTTTGTTATGACATTTTCACCACGTCTTCATTTCTTATTTTGATCATTATTTTATTTATAAAATAAAACAGTTCGACACGTCCTTTGACAAACACTCTGCTTTTCACGTCTAGATAATTACTATTAATTCTCAACAGATTTCCTAATGTTGCACCGTAGTATATTAAAAATAAGAAATAGCTAAGAAAATAAACACGAAAAGATTTTAAAACGTTGACGCATGTAAAGGGAATACACGACACTGAAGTACTGAAGGGGTTTAAATATTATCAAGTACTTGGGACGTGACAGTTCACTATCAGAGAGAAACATAACAATTGCTTCAGACGTGTTTGTGATGCGGCTTTACATTCACGTACGTGTTTTAGGACCCCTCTATCTAGATTTGCACTCAACCATAATCTTAGATAGTCCTGTTCGTTGGACTTTGAATTGTGTAGTAGACTTTGAGTGAGTTAGGACAAATCTACGCATTAAATATGTAGACGGACAGACATGTACTACTTGATATAAATATATTAAATTATAATTTAAAACTTAAATATAATTTAACTATCTAAAAGTATCTAAATTCTAAATATGAATAATGGCTAACAAGTGCATTGAAGTTTTAATTAAGTATACCTTTAGATAGATAGTTCATAAATAGGTTTTTGATTTGTTAAAATGATGATTTAACTTTGTGCAACGTAAAGCTAACAAAGAGGACTTTAATCTGGTTTTATGCCGCCGTATGCATACAAAGTCAAGTAAAATATGAAAGATAACAGTGGATGCTACGTACCAACACCTAAACAATTGACCCATAGTTTGTACGACCCAAGTCTCTTGCAATTTGGTTAAACCGAAGTCAGTACAGTTAGTTACTAAGAACTTGGTGCAGCCGTGTCCTGAATACCCCAAAATATGTTTCAAGTTACTTGTGCGACACTAACTGAATAGAACTCGATCGTTCGGTAACCATGGTCGAACGTTAAGACAAAACGTTTAGCAAATAGTCTCTTCGGGAATTTTGGGAAAATAATCATTATGTAAAGACTTTATTATAGTCCAATAGTATCTTTTTAATAAATCGGACTCGCTAATTGCCGATAGGTTAGAGATACATCATGTTCGGTTTCATAGTGTACAAAAGAAATACATTCAATTATTTGAGCATGATTTTATTTATGTGACACATGCATTTTTTTTTTACCGACCTCTTCAATAAAACATATTTTGAACATATTAGAATTTAATCACGAGTCGTGTGTTTGTTTTCGTGATTATAATTATCAGAATAAATACAATACATACCACAAACATAAAAACGTTAGATGCTTACGAATCCCTGACTGAACAGAACTTTGCAGTGGCAAGAATACTGTTTAAATAAACCAAGTCAGACATAGGATTACGTCAGGACTCCCATTATGCTCTAAAGTATATTCTTAAGAATATCATAAACTGGTCTATAAACATTATCACGTCGCCAACCGCCGGGTTTCTTTGTGTTCCGTAGGAAACTCATTTGCGCTACGTTTTGGTGCCTTATTCTTGGCGTAACACTTATTGTACTAGTAAATTGTGAATTACGTAAGTATCTACCGTTTTATGGTACTCGTAACTGCGGCATTTTAGGGTTAAATTCTCTAGAAAGTAGGTATAATATAAAAAAAAAACTGTGTTTAGGATTAAATATTTTATTCGATTAACCATTCCTTATGCTAGTTTTTGATGTCTTGCGAGTTAATATTGTTTTTCTTTTGTTCAAAACACGTTGACAAGAGGATTTAGTATGCATAAACTGCAATTAATTTACATTTGGTGGTATTTATTTGTATGTTTTAAGAGGCGAAATTTCAATTCTACACATAAAAGGAAAGGTGGAAATCATGACGAATAGGAAGGTCGGAAAATACTAAATACAAATACATTAATAGCTTATACATATATTTGAATATTTATAACACACGAAGCACAGGATATTTGTTAGTGACAGTTGAAGATCGGGTGCGGTATACACGAGATTTATGCGAGGACCAAAATACACTATCTATTTGTCGCCATATGATAGAAAGGCCTTCATGAAATATAATGCTGAAAAAAATCAATACATAGATGTAAACTGTCAAAGCATAAATGTGAAAGTGCAAGTCTTTCATAGTCCAATTTGTATCTTTGTTTCTTTTTGTATTGAGATAAATAGAAAATAGTCAAAATCTAATATTCAATGTAGCATAGGGATGTTTGGATAAAATACATCCTTATTAATATGGATGACTTAAATATCTAAAGTACACATAGCAATATATCAACTAGTACACATAGCAATATATCAACTTGTGCGTAATTTTTCTTAAACCAAAACTATTGCTAAAGACGTTGCCTGAAGATTGTGAATGGAAAAGTTGACCATTTGTTACACTTTCACGGCTAAACCACACACTAATTTGGATAAACGTTGGTTTTTAGGTAGCTTGAACCCCAAGATAGAAGATAGGCTGCTTTTTGCCAAGGTAACCGAAACCCACGCGGGAAAAACTGCAGACTACTGAGGACTATTTAAATATGAATATACGCAGGCACACACATAAGCATTTATATATGAGTAGTAGGTACGCATAGGATATAAATATCAATTTACGAAAACAAAACAATGACAAAGAAAATTAAAAAGCTTGTAATTCTACACCTTAATCTAACGTAGGCTGACTGAACCCGTAACGCAAACAGAGGCAGTTTTTTTCTAACTTTCTATTTATAAATTTCAGTGAAAACTATTGTATAACCCATTTTTACAAGAATAAAGGTCGGAATATAAAACAGTTTCGAAACCTACAAAAACAATACTTCGCTTTAGTTTTACCTTTAAACCATCTTCGGCTATTTTTGCTGAAATCTTTTTATTGCGATATCCGAGATTTGAAGGCATTGGCACATATCTCATATATTTTTATGACCTTACATTAAATGATACGAAAGCTAAGATCCTGTCGATACCTAGACTTTTATTTCACAATTTTGATGCTATACTCACAAATCAAATATTTGTTCAGAAAGACTATTAAATATCATTAGCCAAGCCTACTATGGCAAATTATATAGGTTCATACTAACGCGATCAATTTAATATAATCTCGGTTTCAATCCCCCAATTTACATTACACTAACATAAACTAAGCTCAGTTTAGGAAGAAACAAACGCTCTTTTCCTTTTTTTGTTCCTTGGAACTCAGTTTTAATGTAACAGGCAAAATCTTCTGTGACTTTCCTAACTATAAAATGGTTAAAATAAATTCACGATTCGCCGAAAACCGAGCTGTTTAACGTCACAATTTGCTACGAAATAAGGGCCTACGCTTTTCGTAGCATAGAGCGAATGGGCTTAGGAATTTATCGCTACGAAACTTTTAGATTAGTTTAAGGGGAGTTTTATAAAGAGAATATTATTCTTACTTTTATCGTACTTAACAATGGGAAATAATGTTTCAATTTTGCGTTGATTGTGTTCGTTATTTTCGTGCCGCCTACGTCCATGACTAGAATATTTTGAAGCCTTTACACATCGTAGTAACACACGACACACTAAAACTGCTACGCCGAGTTGTAAAAAGTCGGTTAAGAGAGTTGGGCTGTGCGGGTTTCGTACCTGTCCAAACTTTATTACCCAGAATTAAAGTACCGCTATAATTTTTCCTGTAATCTTTGCGCTACTTTGGACTTTTCCCATATAGGGAATATTTTATACATAATGATACCTTTTTGTAACAGTTCTTTGTTGCATAAAAATATATATTTCTCATGTGTAAAACATTAATTCTAAAATTCCTCTTTATGTACACCAAATAAAGAACTGTATTTAGTTACAAAATATAATATAACAAAAAACATTTTTTACATTCGGTATACATAATTATAATAACATTACCAACAAAAGGTAATAAATTAATATTCCTAGAATCCAACTGTCAAAAACACATCCTAATACACAAAGAAAAAAAAATACTAAACAAATTAACAAAACACAATAAATCTAAATCTGACTTTAACCTCTGTACGGTCGACCTCACGTTAACGCTAGTATGATTTACAAAAATAGACCTTATAACTACAACATAAGGGTGTTATTTAAGGTCAAAGTATTTGTGGCAAACTGTACAAATTCTGAGAATATCGTGTAACGTTTATTAATAAACTTGTGACTCGGGAGTATTAGGCCGTTGAACGACAAACTTGTACGCCACTAATAGGTTATAATGAAATCGTTTCTCACGAACACGAGAACATAAGTTTAGATTTAATAACATGACATTATTGTCAGCGTTATATTTTGATAATTAATAATATTAGAATTATATTTAATGTTCAAGAGAAGCGTTTTTAGGGTTACGGACAAGAAAGGTGCCAACGGGTCCCTATTACTAAGCCTCAACTGTCTGTCCGACTGTCAGTCCGTCTGTCACCGAGTAGTTTCTCATGTACTGTACAATTTTTCACAGTTTCCTTTTTTCGTTATAACAACAAATGCAAAACGTAAAAATAACGAATTGCAAAGTGCTTTCTAAATAATTTTAAATCTTATGTCCCTATTTCTCATTATTCAAACCAAATTTTTACTATATACCTACAAACTAACATCGATCGACTGTCAAGTAGTTTCATGTCAATAATCTCTACACACAATTATCTTACAAAAGTATTTGAAAATACGTGTTATATCTGTGACTGAACCCTTCATTCGCGAGTCGGACTCACATTTGACCAGTTTTAGTTATTTAGATAAGACGGTGATTCTCGTTGAGTAACACAGTTATCATTCTAAAAGTTGGTTATGCGGCCTCTTGAATTGTGCAGTGGGGACGCGTGGAACTTAACGAGGCTTTGTTTTCTCTTCACTGGCTGTTCTTCAACTGATTAAAGTAAATAGCGTACTGTAAAATATGATTAGAACTTGTACTGCACTTTGTAGGTTTTCTGCTTGAATAATAGAGACTCTGTTTATTTTGTTGAGAAACCTTTTAATTAATTAATTTGTGCCTTATTCATGTAGGTTTTATGAGTGTTGTCTCGTTGTCTATAGGTAGCTCTCAATGTCCAACTACAGAACAATGTCATATGTATATAAGTATATATCTAGCTGTCGCTACAGTACACCTCAAAGAGAGAAAGAAAGACTGAAAATTAAATTGCGTTTGAGTGCGATAAACAAGGATAAAAAATGGTGGACGTTTTATAAATTTCTACAAATCAATAATTATGAATGCTTAATTATATTTACACTGGACAAGGTCAAGTGTCTTCGTGACAATAACACAGTGAGTCCATAAAACTACTAGATATTATAGATATGGTACACTTGCTATCATAATGTCAAGTAATAAATAAATGCGGACATCATCACATACATTGTTCCGAACCCAAAGTAAGTTGCTAAAGCACTTGTGTTATGGAATTCAAATACAACGAAGGTACCACAAACACCCAGACCCGAGACGATGTAGAAAAGTGATTTTCTACATTGACCCGTCCGGGGATCGAACCCGGGACCTCAGAGCTAGCGACACCTTGAAACCGGTGCGTACGCCACTCGACCACGGAAGTCGTCAATTCTAATAGGTTGTACCTATCTGTATTTGTATGAACATTATGCAAACTACAAATTGACGAATCCATTTAAAAGTAACTTAGGAAAACTAATTTCTTCTTACATTTGTCTAATGGTGTTACACAAGTTTAATTATGTTATTTTCTCTTAAGGGTGTTTGCAAATGGCCAACACCTTAAATTCGTCACCTAAAGTGCACTGCAAATAGTAAGAAATAAAAAAGAGGAAAAAGTGCTGGCTGAAAATGTAATGTTTGTAATTCGGGATATAATTTCGGTGACCCAAAGTGGTTCACCTTGAAACAATAGCCAACAAAGGCTAATTATGTTGACTATGCTTTTATATCTTGACATCGTATTGAAATATTGATTAATATTGGAGTTTTTAGGTTATTATAAGCTAATGTGATCTTGTATCACAAATAAAAGTACTTAGATCGAATCATGATCGTGTGAATATGAATGTTTTAATTTAATTAGTAGAATAAATGTTTCCATCTTTCACTAATTTTCGTTTCTTATTTTATATAATTTTCTTTTTATAATATCTAATTAAATGATAAATAAATAAATGCGAACAACATCACATACATTGTTTTGAATCCAAAGTAAGTTGCTAAAGCACTTGTGTTATGGAATTCGGATACAACGAAGGTACCACAAACACCCAGAACCGAGACAATGTAGAAATGTGATTTTCTACATTGACCCGTCCGGGGATCGAACCCGGTACCTCAGAGCTAGCGACACCTTGAAACCGGTGCGTACACCACTCGTACACGGAGGTCGTCAATTAATTTGAACCTAAAAAATATTTTCTATAAACCTTATGTTTCCATATATTATTCCATATACAGGGTATCGTATCTGATGTAGAGGCAGTACACAAAATTTCATAAAAAAATTAGTTAGTTAAACTTATTCGATACCAGATGTACTCTTCTTACAGATTTGATTAGTTAAACTGATTTTATACAAGATGTACTCTTCACTCCTTTTTTATAGATATACCTTTTTAATGGCACCCTGTGTCACAGCGGTTTAGGCAATATTTTTACGTTTTTATTTTCTTCCAGTCATCTCTTCTATTTATTTTTTCAGAAATCCTGTAAATAAAATCCTTTACAAAAGTCGATCGTCTGTAGCTAGCATGTAGTGCAATTACCAGCGGACGTAGAAGGCAAGATCTAAAGCGACGGTGTGCGTGTACCACCTCACACGTTTTGGCAACGCCTTGTTGTCGAGTCACGCGACGTGTCAGCCCAATTTTGTAAATGACCGCCGTACAATGCCGTACACAATTACATAAACTTCTCTAATTTTATATACAACCTTGATTCCTTTTCCGTAAATAAAGGTTATGTTTACATATTTTACTCTAATTGAGCGAAAGATAAAGGTATAATGTGCTTGTGTGTGTTACACATAAAATTAAGTGCCTTTTCTCGTGTCCGCTATTATCGATTACCAACCCTTTTGTTTGTGATTAGGACGTTATTGTCACTTGTAACTTTACTGTTACCTACATATTTGATACTAGCTGTGCCTGCAACTTCTTTCGCGTGGATGACGAAGCTTATCAATGAGTCTTTAACCATTAAGGCTGCACACGCAACGGAAGCTTAAAAAATTGAGTAACTTCACCCGTTTTCCCAACATTTCCCTTCACTGCTCTGCTCCTATTGATTGTAGCGTGATGAAAAGTATACTATAACCTGCCCAGGAGTATGAAGAATAATTGTACCAAGTTTCGTTAAAATCCGTCGAGTAGTTTTTGTTTCTATAAGGAACATACAGACAGACAGACAGACAGACAGACAGACAAAAATTTTACTGATTGCATTTTTGGCAGCAGTATCGATCACTAATCACCCCCTGATAGTTATTTTGAATATATATTTTATGTACAGAATTGACCTTTCTACAGATTTATTATAAGTATAGATATCAAAGAACTAGTGTTTGTATTAGTCATTTAGTATTTCAAAGTTAATAAAATAGTTGGTTTTAATGTACGAATCTAAAAATGTGCGTGTAATAACTAGATAAAAAAGCCTTGCTAAGTTCGATATATTCTAGTCGAATAATGATACTTTTCTTTATATAATTAAACAAAATTAACACATTGAAAGGTACCCATTGGGGCTCATAGATAATGCATACCGCGCCTGCTACCCATTTGTTAATTTTACAACATAATGTGGTTGGTTGGTGTATGGCAAACTAATGAGCCTTGTGTTTAAGTATCCTAGTCCCTAAACGTTTACCAGGCTGACTAAAACATAAACATTGAAAACAAACCACGATAGAAACTAAACTATAATATTTAAGATGAAAATAGCGCCTATTATGTTATAATAAACAAATTCTCGGGCAGCAGACATATTTCTTTAGGTATTTGTTAAATGTTTCTATTTTACAATTTAATGTTTAGTTATAATTAGCATGATAACTACATAATTATATAATAATATTCGAAAAAAAAAAACATTTAATTTATTAGCTGTATTTCTGATCATGATTTTGTCATTCGATATTTATAAAAAAACTTCTACCAAAATCCAGCCTTGATTGACACATTTCCGGTGTCGCATTACCCACATTTACACCAGAAACCTTTTCCTCAAAGATTGGAAATAAGGGATCCTACCTAGAAAGGTAGCTTACTGACAATATTGCATGTTCGTATGTCATTATAACACAGCGTTAGACACTGTGATATACTTTATGTATATCGCGGCCTCATTTTATGCATGTATATTTATTTTAATTACGCAAGCCTATGACGATATTATGTATAATACGATAATTTCCCCAAAATATGATTATAAATATTATTTTGTATAGAAAACTTTAAATTACTTCGTTTAACATTCGAATGAATTTCTTACTTACATAAATAGATGACAGCCTCTAATATGTACATTGTACAAGTCCTTATGAATTATAAATGCGTTTGCCACTTAGAAGAAAATTAAGGACCTATTTATGAGTAACGTAACTATAAGTTCAAAATAAACTTCCAAAACATTAGTTAGGCTTCATAGTAGTTAAGTGTCGAGGGGGGAATAAAGTTGCGCAACAAAAGTAAAAGAAAATACAGCTTAAAATTACGAAAAGCGTTTCTGTTCCATTTTAAGTAAATGAAGATTCATAATGGGTCTGTCAGCAAATAAATCAGAAAGGACACACTTAGACATAGATTGATGTTTCCCCGTTTATAAGACAATCGTAAAAGTTTACTGCACGTTTTATTTTATATCACTTTAGAGTTATTGATCCATGTCGCTCTGGGTACTTTGGAATTGTGCTAATTACGGGTTTACGGTCCCTCGTAAAGTAGAAACTTTATGTGGCATATATTATTAGATTAGACACCTTTTTAAATAAAAATAATAATGTTAATACCGCTCTTATGCATGATCACACTTGCTCATTGCGGTGTTATTTAAATAAATTTATAAAATGCATCTTTTTGTGCAGTCACTTTGAAAGAAAACTGTAGTGGAAACAGCTTTGTTCGTGCCTATAGAATAAAGTGTTTACTACTATTTTTACTTGATACTAGAAGCTATTGTCCATAATCAAGGCGTCAGGTAATTTGAAGTTTATCTTATATTCTCCTCTTATTTCCGCTTGGTATATTTATGACATATTAAACAGTAAAGCGTTATGACTTTAAAATATATAATAAAATATATTTTTGTTATAATCGGTAAGCATGTATTACTAACAACTTTAAAGTATTTTGTCTCAAGACTTGCTAAAGTTTAGATTTGTTTTAAGCCAAGAACTAGTTGCACATTTCGCTTGTTTTCTTGCTGGTTATGTAACATGCATCTATGTCCAATAGTTCTTTAAGTACTTTAATAATTTATTATTTTAGATTTCAAAATCGTTTTAGATGAGACAATTTAATCTTTTTATGAAACAAAATAAATCCTGTTATTATTTGAATTGATAATGTTTTCTTTTAAATAAAATATTTTAGAACACCGTTACATTATTTTAAGCAGTCTATATATTTTTTCCCTGACTTTTCACATCTCACAACTATATATTAACTAAAAAAGTATTCAAACAATTTAAACAAAATAAGGCAATCAGGCATTAAAATTAAAACGTCATCACTGTCAACTGGTTAAGGTCTGGCAGTATAATAAGCACGTCAAATAGTGAAGTAAATTACATGAACCAAAAACAAGCCAAAAAATGTCGAACGTGTTATTAAATAACTTTTCAGCGACATTTATTAACATATATAGGTGTATAAGTGACGAAAGGTAATAAAGATTGTCACGACTAAGCACGCTAATGTATAAATTACTTGGTAGTACAATAAATTATAAACCACTGAAACTTGAACTACGCAGTAAAGGTATATAAACCCTTTTAAGGATCAAGTTATATCATCCATTTTATAGCTGGCCTCTCAAAAATATACCCTAACCCTGTAGTAAATATTAAAGGTTGATAATTAAAAAAACCGATTATGGGACAAAATTACTCGGTGAATAATCAAAACGTAACAGTTTTAAGTTTTGAAATAAGGTAGGTATAAAGAAATTGTGGCCCCTTCGTTGTTTCTGATTCTTTAGAGTACAGTAACTAAAATTACTTTCGGATCAGGGCAATGTATTGTTCAGGCCTATGAGATGGCGTACATATTTATTTATTATTTATTTTGTTTCGGTAAATGACTGTATTGATTGTCTTAATGTGCGTGAAATAGAGTTCCTGGTCATTTATTTTATTATTACATTCTAATCTACTAACTGTTGCGCCTAGGAATTTGTCAAGGCTGACTATTAAATAATTTGTGCATGGGCTTGTTTTAATCTTTACCGAGTATCCTTAATATCCTTATTTCAAAATGAAACTATAGAAATCATATTAGGATATATACCAATCGCTTGAAACCTTGAAACACATCTTGTCATTTTGTAAATGCTTTCAAATTATTATTTTTTCTTAAATTTTAAGTTAAAATTCTTTTGTTTTATATCATATAAAATTGATTGATGGATCGCCATTTTGTTTTCCTTTGACATTATATTAACACATCAATCAACGAACTTGCCTTACGCATTATTCTTCTTATTAACAAACTTTTACAACACACGGTCAATGTCAACAGTAACAAGAAATTACAAAAAGCAATCTTATTGCTGTGGAATAAGGTGGTATCGCCGGTTTGGTACTGTTTTCAGCCTAGTTGACAGAAGACAAAAGCATTTCGTCAAGTGCTCCGTTCTCTTTGCGATGTAAAACAGTAAAAAAACCCATCTAACTCCACAACGCCTAAAAAAGTTTACGGAGACATTGTGAATGATGTTTCTGTCTTTGAACGAACTTTACGACTCAATGTACAATACTACAGTCGGCCGCACATCACGCGCAACACTTTGACGTTTACACCGCCTTTATTACCTTGTAGTAAGGGTGTTATTCGTAATCCTTTGTTACCACTTACTTTCGGTAGACCGTACAAGTTTTTAGTATCTCTGAAAGGTACAATACTACAAATTACAGACAACACAATTATCTTGCGTGTAAAGTTTTCTTCGTTCTGGGTGTTGTATTGTTTCTTTCGATCGACACTTAACATTGTGTAGATACGAGGTTTATGACGCAGCCTACTTATTTCTTGTTTTTCCTGATTACGAACTAGCTGACTTATAAGATAGTCTTCCAGCGTATGAGTCTAATCAAATCAAATCATTCCAGTCAGGTATTTTCTTACAAGCACGTAATATTTATTTTTATTTCTATAATACATATCAGTAGGTACATAAAAGTATCTTCATATTTTTCTGCAAAAGAATTAATTTTTCAATTTTTCAATAAAATTAATCCAAAGTTGAATCCACATTTGTATACACAAACATGATGATTATACAGTAGTTCAACTGCATGCTGTTTTCAAATGTCGGATCATTAGGCTCCCCACAATATGGTTACACAAAACGTTTCTGATTCGAGCGTCAAATTCGTTATCGGACACCATCTGACGGTATTGGTATGTAATCTGGTATGGCGGCAATAATGACAAAAACAAGCTGTGTAGCTAGAATAAATAAAATACACAGTTCTTTTCGTGTACGTGCATTTCACTTCTAGTCGTATATTATATTTATCTCTATTTAAATATTTACATCGTTGCTTATTTACGAATACTTCAAGCAAATAACTAACAAATCCCATCGTAATGTGCAAAGTGCAACGTTTTAAAAATACAACGAAGCATCAACAACTGAAAATTGTTACGAACGGATACAGGATCGCAATCAACTATATACAAGACTTAAAAAACTTAAAAATCGTACTGTTTTAGTCTTATACTTATGCTCTAGGTCTAGAATATGTTCTAGACTAGTTCACTTATTCCTAGCTACCATATTAAAGTCCGTATCGTGGCTCGCTCATAAATTTCCCCACACTATATTAACGACATGTAAATTCTGCGTCCAGCAGTTTTATGACTTTAATACTAGACTATAAAAATAACAATTACATATTTAATTTAAAAAAACGAGCTAATTTACTAAATTAAAGATTCTATTTTTTTATTTAATTTTGTCATCTTTTTATTTGTTTATTATTGGTTTTATATTGCATTATGTTATCTGGGAACAATAACTTTTACTTATTAAAAGTTTAGTTCGGCTTACCGTTGGTGTCGCAGTGAAATAAATTAAAACTATCGACAAAGTGTAAGTGTAACAAATGACGATGGTAACGTCGTGTACATAAGTGTTACGTGAAACATTAGCCCGTGAATGGAAGTGTGTACAATGATGACCAGTTGATGTTGATACAATCAAGGTCTGCAAGATGGTGGCCAGAGGGAGAGGGCGAATGCTCTCCATACTCTTCAGCGCGTTGTTGCTGGGAAGAGCTATTGCAGGTATGTCCGAACATTTTATAACTCACAAAAATTAAAATAAACGAAATTTAATTACCGAGGTGACGAACCCATTTAGAACCACGAGCCTAGAACCGAGCAAGCATCTATCATGATAAGTGAAGATAAGTCATGAAAGTACATAGGTATATTGTTGTTGAAAATAATGTTCATCTTAAACAAAACAAAACATTATACCTAGATGGTCTCCTAAAATTTTAAATTCTACTCTCGAACACTCTCCAAACAAGCACGTCACATGATTTACGTAACCCCGAACCTGTTACTACAAATTTCGAACTGATAAACTTCTACGAGACTTGAGAAAGAATATCTAAAGCGCTGTGAGCTAAGAGCAAGTGAATCGCAAGCCAAGTCGTAACTTGCATAAGCCTCGCTCCCGTATCGATGGACGGCAAGCTGTGTATTTTAAATATTAGCATAAGAAGGAGATTTCAGCGAACGAAATTTAGCCTTCGACAAAGCCGATTCCATTATCTATTCATTCAATTTGCATTCGACAAGATTCCAAAATTTTACTCGTCAATAAACGCGTCACACCTAAAATCGTTGTATAATAAATGTGGATATTATACATTGAGTGGTAATTACTCCGTTTACATTTTCCGTTGCTTAGCACATTATTTTTGACGTACATTACAGTAATCAAACAATTATAATATCCATGTGGCGTCGTCAAATATTAATGATATATGACAGCGAGTACAGCCTATGGAGCGTATTAATTCTATTAAAAATAATGGACCCACGTATTTTTGAAATTGCTCTTGATTTACAAAGGATAAAAACCGAATCCTCGTACGTGCTACGAACCCCTAAATTGCAGGTGCTTTTAACATGGTTATCACGATATAAATGTACATCTACATAGCTATAAAACACAGCTTCGAACCTAACGAAGCGGTAACACAAATAGTTAAAACGCTGAAACAAAGTCAAATTAATTTTCGCTAATTAGCCGCCGTTGGTTGGCGAAAGTAGTAATCTCGAATCCCTTAGTTTATGTTACCGGAAAACTGCTGGAAATTCATTGTAAACAAACAGCGATAATCTTCCATGAGGTAAGAGAACAAAGAAAATGTTTTTAAACATATTATTGACTAAAATTACACTATAACTAGATAGTTTCTGATTCTTCTACACAGATAGTACTTTTCAGTCTTACGTCAAAAATTTGTTCAGATGATCCCCGATAATCCTTTATGTTATAAACTTACTTAAATGGATTAGGATTTAAAAATAAATATATATAACATATTAATTTAATACATTTCTTTTCAAATCCTATTGAAATTGTTCGAAAACTTATTCAAACCAAGCTGAAAACGCTAAATCAGCCTGTAACAGTAATGTAATGTAAGGTCACTTGGTACAATAAAACACTCCTGACAATAATAGCAGAAATGACTTAGTATTATCTCTCGGCTGCTTTAGAAACAAAACCGAACAACGGGAACATCGAACAATAAATTCCGGCTTATTACAAGACTGCTATTGTTACTTACCAAATATATTTACAGTGGGGAATGAAACATGATACCGCGTTAAGGAAAGTAGCCTACATAGGTATAAATCAATCTAGAAGTGACATGCAACATAACGTAGTACCTAGTTAACCGCTCCGATGGAATTAAGCGGTGTGTACTAACGTGTTTTGCCGTAGGTGGTTACGCGCCTAGGTTTACCCTGTATGCTTGTTTTTATTTATCGTCGTACTTATGACCTATGAATTTTATTCAATAACCTGTGCTATTATTATTTACTACTATGAAAAATAGGTAAGTGCTATTTCTACTTTAAATATGTATGCATATTAAACGATTAAACGTGTCTTTATTTTATACCGGTCTGGAAAGCGGTGCATATCGTACGTAACGTAATCGTACGTATCGTACGTAACGGTCTAGATTAGAATATAACTATTATTATCAATATTTAGTAAGTAATTAGTATTAAATCTACGAAAGTTTCATTGATATCTATTTTTTTTTGTTTTTACAAATTAATTTCAAGAAAGGCCGGTGAAATATTCCTTTAGGCAATAAGTCCGCCTATTTACTGCTTCTCACGCCAAGTTTATATAAATAAATCATGCAAAACATAACCCTTCCTGGCCAAAAATACAGGATGGTCAGAAAATAAGGTAAAAAATACAGGACGCACAACCGATTGACTTACGTAGAATGAACTATTGCTTTTCTATAATTCCGAGGTAAAGTCATTAAAGTTCGTTTGGACGTATCGCGCGTAAGTCGCGGCCTCGATCAGTGAGCCTCCATTTAAGTGTACTTAATTAACGTGTAAACTGATGAACTTTCTAATGAACTTTGTTTTTAAGCACAATTAAGTATCAGGAACTGAAACTGAGTGATGAACACTGAGCAGCCTTAATTATAAATTGTTAAGTTAAAATTTACAACGATCTTCCTTCATTTAATGAATTAAGTAAGGTGTTGGTTTCTGTTATCTTAATCGGGTTTATTAAACTTTGTTCTTGTAATGTTTAATATATTCCTGTTTTGACGAGAGATTTTGGATTGCGATTGAAAAAAAACAATTTGATACTGCTTTTATTACGGTTCGCTCCCTGGTAAACTCTACCTGTGATCAATCAACCAAACCAAGTATAAGAAACCAAAACTTTATTAATAAGGTGCGATGAAATCGGTCACAAAATAAATAAGGTTTTAGTTCAGTAGGTACTAACGAAGTTTTAAGTATAAAAGTTATTGTCCTGAATGTATAACAACATCATACAGGTCGCGACATTCTCTTTAAACCGAGCTTAATAAAAGCAGAAAACTTTATTAAAATACGTATTGTGTGAGCACCAACAAAAAATATTAAAATTCGCAAAACTTTCGTAACTTTTTATCGACTTCCTTAGTACTTCGGTAGGAGCGAGTGAAGACGTTCCATTAGGTAACAACTCTTTGCTTCCAGTGACGTCACCGCGACTACTTTTCTCCAACATGTTACAGGTAATAATTTTTCCCGCCAGCTCGAAAGTCAACATGAAATATTATGTTGACTCGCATCTAAGGCTCGGCGCAAACGGGCCACCGACCACAGCCACCGGTGGCCAGCGACGGCGACTTTACACACTTTTTCATATATTTTATTGCTGTAGCGCGTGGCCACCGGCACGTGTGCGGCGCGTCTGTACAAAATATATGAAAAAGTGTGTTAAGTCGCCGTCGCTGGCCACCGGTGGCTGTGGTCGGTGGCCCGTTTGCGCCGAGCCATATAGACACATAAAGACACGCTTTGAGAACATTCCTACGACTGGTACTTATTTCCATGCCAATGTTTTACGAAAGACCGACTGTGCCTATTGGTTATACTTTTCTTCCTAAATCACTGAAGCGATTTTGGTGAAATTGGATTCGGAGTGGAATTAAATCCCTAAAGAGGAGCTGCTAGTAAAAGCTTGTGTGATTTACATAAATAACATAGGAAATGTTTATAGTGACGACTGTTGCTATTCGTCTTTACTCAAGTTGTCTGGACCACAGGCTACTAAATGTTTAATTACAACAATACGGACTTCAAGTTTCGTGATAAAAGTGAAGGAGCTGTAACAGTACTAGCAGTCCGCAGCCATTCCACATGACACATAGACTTATCATTAGGGTAGTAAACTTTTGAATATATACCTACTTAGTTAACAAACTTTTGAATATATACTTACTTAAGTTTGTGGTATCAGACAAAGTGGCCGGTTACAAACTTTGAAAGTTGGTCCGGAAAACTTACTCAAAGTTCACACACATAAGTTTGCTTGCAAAAAGTAAAGGTGTATGTAGGCCCGGCTTTCTTAGGACTGCCTATATATTTTATCTTGTGTTTCCGAACATAACGTAGGTATTATTAATTCATAAGAGCGTGTCGAACGTAGAGTGGGATTAGTTTCTATACACTTCGCGTAATATGTGAATAAGACGTTTGTGTGTTGTAAACTTGTAAAAGGCCGTAGAAATCCTGTTGCAATTAAAATATTAAATTTATAATCATAATAGGAAAATAATACATCAATTAATAATTTTCGATTTTAATGATCCTATCCATGAAAAAAAAAACAGCAACTTGCTAGACAACATGAATGTGACCTATAAATTTTTAATTTAAAATAACGCCTTACCTGGGATATTTATCGAAGCGTTAATTTTCCAACTTTATTAAATTAGCTACGGGGAAAATCGTGTTGATCAAAAAAAGGACAAGAGGCAATATAAAATTGGTGACCCGTAAGGAAGTGAAACTACTTATACTATTTTGTTTGACGACCTCCGTGCTCCAGTGGCGTAGCTATTCGCCGGTTTTCAAGGTGTAGCTAGTTCCTAGGTTCAATCCCCGAATGGGTGGAAAAAACACTTTTCTATAGGTATTGTCTCTGTACTGGGTGCTTGTGGTACTTTTGTTTCTCTGCTTCCATAACACAAGTGTAGTTACAGTAGCTACTTGCTTTGGATCAGATCAATATGTTATGATGTTGTCCATATTTATTTTTTATTATTCACTTTACATTATTAAATCGGTGGTATCTCTATCTGTTCTGCAGATGCAATATTATTATATTCTCCTCTTTCCGCTACCATCCTGTTTTCCCTGATGTTACTGAAGAGAACACTTGACTCTCTAGATTTATTTCCTTGCTTCAATTATTTTTATTTCCTATATTTATTCAGAAAACTATTGTTTCAGTAGATCGCAGTTATTTCAACGAAAACTGTGATACTATTATGAATGTACGAGTAGAGTACTAGAAAAATGTACACAAAATCGATATCCAATTAAGTCGAGTCTTTGCCGTGGTATATTGCGATGAAAATTACCGTAAATAAATACCTCTAAATGTAATACATTTATAATTTTTGTGAATAGTTTATTTGTTATTCAAGTTCTTGTGTATTATAGTGGATTAGTCAACACTCAACGGAATTACTGATATTTGGTTGGTCGCGTATCAAATAATGTTAATGGAAATACCGATTTCTTTTGTCATTAATATCGAATACTAGGGTTTAACTTAAAACTGTCATGGCAACAAAAATATGAAATTGGAGGCTTTATTAGTTTCGAAATATCAGATTCCAATCTTTATCTATTTTAATAGAAGAAATATATACACATTTAATTAGTGGATCAGTTATACAACAAATCAGAGATTAATTTCACAGTATTAGGTATTAAATAATTCCTATATAATTATTTTAATTATTAGGTATTAATTAATTCCTTAATACCCAATAATGTATATATTAGCTAATTCGACAATCTGATTATAATCTGATGGAGAACTTAGATAATCCCGATTAGGTACTGAACCTATATTTAAGAGTTTATTATAATTCTCGTATAAAACATTTAAAGTAATAACAAATTAATCATTTACATACATGTGTACATTTACGTACATAAATGTAAAGATAAAAATAACACGATTAACATACATTGTTAGTCACACATCGAAAGAGGATAACAAAACAAAAACCCAAAAAAATTAATCATTGCATTACGCGTGAGAAAACTTCGCTTGAAAACAATAAACATAATGTATGTACTTAGTTTATAAATAAACAGGCAAAGCTTGTGGGTAGTAGCGTAGTAACAGTTCGGTAGGTGAACTCATTCGTACGTAACTTGTAAGTTTGATGCGATACCAAAATAAGTTTGGCGCCGGAGAGATTCGAGCTCCCGTAAGAGCGCTTAAGGAAAGTGGCGCGCCCCTGTTTCTCTCGGATGTATTAGAGGGCTTGCCTAAGACTACATCTACATAATTTTATTGTAGATACGAACGTGTTGCGGATTTGTTAATCATGTTGTAGTCTGATTGTGTGGGCGGTAGGAAATGAAGTTCACGGCTATTTTTGTGGTACTTCACTTTTATCATGTAAACCTTTATTTTCTTCGGTAATTTATCTTTATATCTATCTAAGGTCAATGGCACAATATAAATAATGATTTTACATGAAATCTTTCGGTAAACAGTTCTGTAAAAGCTTGCAAAATTTTCAATCGAAAGAAGAATAATAATGATAGCTACAAATGGTTTTGACAAAAGGTTCAATTCCAAGTAAACAGAAATGCATGTTCCATAATAAGATATCCCTGGCAAACATTTTACCAATAGATAACAAATTCTGGTAGGAAACTTCTTTACAGCAGACGTAAGATATTTATACAGCTATCTTCGATGTTAATAGTTGCTTTTTGTACGCATCGTGTATTGTAAGGTACAATAAACAATAAAAGATTAAATTTGTAATACGAATTTATAAAGGCAATTCAGACATCCAACAGCATTGTAGCGCGTCTCCAGGGTAAAAGGAAAACAACACTGAAGTTATAGACGACTTGTGTTTTGTTGGCGACTTAGAGGATAGAAAAGATACTACAGAGTGCGCACATAAGGGTATGAACCACTGTTCATACCCGAGTATTAATATGAAAATGACGTACTCACGAGTACTAATATGAAAGTCATTGCAAAAATAGTATCAAAATAGAGTGCGCCGTTTTGTTAAAACTATCTTAGAGCCTAGTATCCTAATAATAATAATAATATTCCGGGACAACTCACACACGGTTATCTGATCCCAAGCTAAGCAGAGCTTGTGTTATGGTAACCAGGCAACTGATAAACATACTTATATATTTCTAAATACATACATATTATAGATAAAATAATTACACCCAGACAACCAGAACAAATGATCGTGCTCGTCACACAAACATTTGTCCTGGGTGGGAATCGAACCCACTACCTCCGGTATAGCAGTCAGGGTCACTAACCACTAGGACAACAGGCCCGTCAAATAACATCGGAACTATCAATATTTTCACATAAACGTCTGTCGTTGCACGGAATATACCTTAAACTAATAAATAAATGTACGATGTACAGCCAAAAATATGCTTACGCTCGGCGCAATGAACTTTCGTGTTATTCGTAAGTCGTACTCTACAGTTTTAACTCATTTAAGCTCTATGGTAGGCGATGTTTTGTACATCTGTCAATAACCTTGACATTTGACTCTCTTGGCTGACTGACGAGGCTTTAAGTATGTCACAAACTCACTTCACGAGTTTCTTAACATTTTATTAGTGAATTCCAATGTTATATCTAACCTAATCTTAAAAACAAAACTAACTAAATAATTAATTTAGTAAATTTAAGGTGATTAACTTTAGGTGAAGGTAAGGTGTTATTAACTTTAGGTGATTGTTACACTTACAAATGTTTGCGAGTATATGTCAATTCGAAATGAAATGTTATGTGTAAACAATTGTTGGCTAACCTAAATAAATAAATAAAAAATAATAACATTGTCGTTTTACAAAGATGTTCCGTGTATAACTTTTTTTTGTCAACTCTAATTTTTTTTAGAACATTTCGGGTCTTCGTAACCTGGCGTGTATTTTAACTTTATTAAAAATATTATTTTTATAATTATCCATTGCCATTCCATATTAAATCTCCTAACAATCTTTTTTTGGCTCATAACTGCGAACAGTGTATAAATTATTTAAGAAGACTGTTAAATTTATGAGGTTGAGCTCACTCCCCGTTTGTTTGAGTACCTCCTCCTTTTTTTGAAATCGGTTAAAAATATGTGATTTTTAACCAACTTCAAAAAAGGAGGAGGTACTCAATTCGTTTTTTTTTTGTTACCGCAGACCTTTTGACTGGGTGAACCGACTTTGATGATTATTTTTTATTTGAAAGCTGGTGCTTCCCGTGTGGTCCCATTTCATTTTGGTCCAGTTTTGACAACGGGATCAATAAGAAATAAATATAAGACTTAAGTATTTTGAAGTCGGTATTTTTTTGTAAGAATTATCCTAAATGAATGGGTATTTTACCTACTCTTAAATTAGTCAAAATGAAATGTAACCTTCTCAGTGAGTAAAGATGTGATGAGCTACAGCCGCTACAAGTAACACAACATTATGCTGTTCTTCTAATATAACTGTACTCTCTAAACAACAAGGAAAGGAAACATAAGTTTAATTAATCTCCTTACATTTTGCCAGAATCCAGATGTTCTACGAGTACATAGTACTGTAGAAATAACAAAAACGTAGAGCTAAATATAACTTCTGGACGGTCGTGACTGACCTACATTATTACAGGACTCATGAATATTTGAGTTCATAAATTCTACAAAAGTATTTTGCATTTTGACTCCTACTTACTTCAGGGTATTGTCTTCCCATAAATAGACAGAAACAGAATTAAAAAAATCTCCAATTGAAATTAGAACGTAAGTCCTCAAGCTCGGGAGTAACAAGTAACGGAACAAATCCAACTGTATCCAAACAATAGTCGTAGGTCCTTTGAAAACAAATTGAATTGCATTCTATTCTATTCGAAAGGAACATAGTGACAGCATATTCACGAGTACCTAGTTAAAGCAATAACTTCTTACATCCTTATCAATAAGTTTGTATCTAAATACATATGTAATAACAAACATACAAAATGTTAGGGATTTTTATCAGTAAAAATTAAATAGTCAAAAATTTTAAATAACAATGAAAAGGAACACATTTCCTGCTTGTTTCATTATTTTGTATAAATAAGCTGTCACGGATATTCCTAACACAAATTATGGTTGTGTGTGTGCCTGACTACGAAATTTCATCAAGTAACAAGCTTGTCACATCCACAGCTCTGAATATTCATTTGTAGAAACGTGAAAATTCAGAAGGTAATGAAAGTTATTAGGTAGCTGTTACAAATGAAACACAGTCAAAAACATTGTGTACATTTCGTGATGTTTGTGAGATAGAGAACACTTAAATCAACTGAAAACAAGTCAATACATTTCCTTTAAACTCGGAAGCTGGATTTACTTCAAGTGAGTTTTCTGTTCAAATCTTACTTTCCGAGAATGTTGATATTCAAACATTCTGGAATACGTTCTCAGGTGTTAAGAAACGTATATACGTTGCAAAGTAAGCAGGCTAAGCGAATACTTATATACTTATATACCTTCAAACAAAACTTTGTATAGCACATTGGATTTTGTTGAAATGTTGCTTATAGATTCTTTGTGACTGCGAAAGGCACTACGATTCTCAAGGGAAAACTAAAAATCTTAACCGCTGCTTCACGTGACGCAGAAAAGGTGTTTAAACGTTCACATAACTAAATCTACTAAAGGATTAGTAGTAGTCAAAAATCGACCGTAGATGCATAGTGGTAGCAAAAACAAAAGTGTGACCTGTGTGAAAGTTGTCATCTGATAGGAGCTGTAAAATAAATATTAGTGTGTAATTGGTGTTTTTAATTAAATGTATTTTTCAGGCAAAAATCCAAAAAAATATAGCTTTCTGCATTCCTTATCCCTACTAAACTTTAACTGTGCCAAATTTCACACTCTTCCGACCGCGTAATTTTCGTAAAAAGATGAACATTTTTTTTGCTTCCCGTATTAATATTATGATTCTCACAAGCAAGACCACACATACAATCCTTCACGAAGGAAGTTGTTGTCAGGTAGTTGTGTAAACTACACTTCGTTACCTCATAGGCGACAGCATAGTGATTTCGTTTCTGATAACCAATCAATTTGCTGCGACACAAAATCGTTCACTATCTTTCGAGTTCGTCGACATACTGGGTGCCGTCACGATCAAGCTGAATTCTCTTTAGATAATAAAAAACAACGTACTGAAATAAAACAGGAACGCGAAAAGATACGTTGGTACTGAATTTTGTGTAACAACCAAATCTTTCTCGAAGACACTTCTGTTTCAATTTCTGGAAAGTGTCGCGCAAAAATTGTGTTAGGTGGCGTACATATCTATGTAGATATACACTGTATGCTGGAGATTGCCGCAGCCTTACGGGAAATTCGACAATTCTAGTTTCCTGTTGCCTTCGGCGTCGGAAACCGTCAGCTCGATATACCGTAGTGCAGCAAGGGCCATTCATTTATCAAATTAACGAAGATGTCAAAGGTAGCCGAATCGATAACGAGCATAATACGAGTTAACTGGCAAAGGTACGTTAATAGAATTGTACTGGATAAATAACGTAGGTACTTAACTCGCTTTGACTGAACTGGCACATTCAATGCGTTCTTGATTTAATCGTAAAGCTTTATTTGCGAGCGCCTGTGATTGAAAAGTGGAATAAATATCGTAATAAAATCGTATTTATTTAAAACCATCAATTTACTGAAACAGATTATAACGCTGTTCATATCACTCGATCTAAATTCATTACCAAGATATGTAGACCTACCTATTAAAATTTCTGCAGACGTACTAAGGACTAGCGATAAAACACCTGACGACCATAACAGCCTAATATCTTGGGCTTCAAAATTACCCCAGCCTCAATTATAAGCGGAACTTAATAGGCGGTGAGTGATCCCGCCTCACGCTGGCCTTACTTCTCTACACCCTTCTGTAAGATGATATTTAAACATTGTACCCTTTGCTAAGATACGGTACGCAAGCTACAGGATGTAGTTGGATGTAATCTGCATCTGTATCGCAATTCACTGTTTTCATGAATTTATTTACACTGAAGAAAAAATAAATATTTAGATTAAATTTTTATATAAAAGAAATA
The DNA here is from genome assembly GCA_905475315.1 of Autographa pulchrina. Classification (NCBI taxonomy): domain Eukaryota; kingdom Metazoa; phylum Arthropoda; class Insecta; order Lepidoptera; family Noctuidae; genus Autographa; species Autographa pulchrina. Next base: position 7,320,081 of record FR997768.1, read on the forward strand.
TAATTTAGTTTTACTTTATTTTACATAATTACCTACATAATATTCTATTAATTATGTAATACATGAATTACTTAAAAAATATTTACACTTACTCACTCACATTTTTATAAGCCTTATAAACCCGTTTTCTTCATTAAAATTAAAATGACGATAACTTAAGAATGTTATAAGATGTCTATCAGTTCAAAATGTTATTCGTCCATTCATCATATCAAACGTTATATCAGTCTTTATAAGTAGCTATGACATGACATAATTCAAACGATTGATCTATCAATGGTATCATATAATTTGGTAGGTTTCTCATCTTTCGTATTATTTAAAGCTTAGGATAGAAAAGTGGTCTCATTTATTGCTCCTATTTTAAGGAAAGAAAATTACTTCAAGTGAAATATCACTAGCGTAAAAGCCAACAAACACTCTTTGTACGCGCATTAAACGGAATAATCGGATTCTAGAAAGATCTTTTAATCAAAAACGTAATTGTTTTTTTAATTTTTTTTATTATTACATTTTGCCAAACCAATAATGAATTGGAAACGTATTTTTCGAGGTTGAGTTGATTGATTAAACAAATTTGTTAAACAATTTCACCAACTTGAGTATTTTTTCGTGTTGTTCAATTTGTATATTATATGTTAGGTAAAAAACATACTGAAACACAAAAAAAGTTGTTTTTATGTCAGCCCTACAAAACAATAAATATTCGACTCTCTACGGAAGCATTCTAGTAGTTTCGTTAAATTTACTACTCGTATGACTCTAGTTTATGTGCTGTTTTTATTTCAAATGTTACTATGTTGTTTTAAGTACTAATTAAGTATATATTTATAACAACGATTTCTGCTAAACACGAAATATGAAGAGATAAAATTACCCAATCTTACTAGTTTTCATTAGTCGACATACAAAAAAAGTCGACTCCAGCGATCTTAAAATAGATCGAAAAATAATGATATATTTTGGCTACAAAATATATAATTTAATTTTTCATTCACAAATACACAGAGGTACCTATGTTTTAATACAATGTTCAGCTAAGATTACTTTTTCACTAACTTAAAATATTGTATGAAATGAAAAAGCGCAGGGAATTAACACTTGGAGCACAAGGAACAAAAGGCTAATGAAAAACCGCCATAACTGTAATGAAACAGTCAAAATACATTGAAAAGAAATGAAAAGCTCCTTTTGTTTGCGAATTTTCGATATATGCTGTTTATGTCATTTTTTTTTTTTTCTTAGCCTGTACTCTCCCACTGCTGGGCAAAGGCCTCCCCCAATTCCTTCCATACTACCTTATCCCGCGCCACCTCGAACCAGCCCTCGCGGTATGCGACTAAGTCATCCCGCCACCTCTTCCTGGGCCGGCCTCGGCGACGCCGTCCATCTGTTGGCTCCCATTGTGTACAGACCCTTGCCCAGCGGTCACTTTGCATGCGACTGACAACATGTCATGTTTATGTCATACAACATGAAAATGCATTCAGGGGATGAATAGAAATATATTTTTTATGTCTCTCGACGACTGTGACGAAACAAATTTCATAATTTTGTGACGTCTGCTTCTGCTATTCTAGGATTAACTCCATAATACTGGATACAAAACAAGCATTAGTGCTTTTCATACATTAAGCATGTGTTTGAATACAAAATTTTGTAAGAGCATTGATGTGCTTCGTAAATTCGTATTTTCATCTAAAAATTGTGTTCTAATAATTGAAGTGCTAATTTCTGACTTTGGTAGAGCCACAATCGCTTTTATCTATATAACAGTAACATTCGATTTGATGAGATTTTGTTAAAACTCTTTCAGTACCCAAGGATGTTGATACATGCAATTTTTGGTTAAATAACTGTTTATTTATTTTAAATATTCAATATATTTATTAATGAGTTGTAGTATACTAATCTTACAATGTCACAATCACTTACTAGCCAGACGTGTGCGTTGACTATGTAACTATCAGCCCACTTAAGCCCACCGGGTAACATGTACCTTTAATAAATAAACCGGTGCAATTAACAGTAGTGGCAAACACTTCAAAATGTCACAATGGTAGTTACCATCTGTATTTGGTAGGTTAATATCCGCAAAATAACAGCTCCTCTGGCTAAGTGCCTAAGTGACATCTGCAAGCGTTAGCGCTGATCGAATCGCTCAAATGTATGGAAGTGACAAGCCAAAGTCTCGTGACTTACGGGTAAAGAGCTTACTTACTTACGACTTATCATAATTAAATGTCATTTCCAAACATTTAATGTAATTTATGTAATTTCCATTCCCTTATTCACTTAAATACATTCTATTCATTTAGCTGCATAGAAACATATCCAACCGAAGTAGAAAGATGTAAGGTGATTTTTTCGTAAGCTGGAGTATCGAAGAAATTTTTCGGCAACTAGAGGATTACAAAAGTTAGATGTTAACGGCTCCAAGATTAAGTACGGCTATCTAGACCAATTAGCCTCCGGGCGAAACGAAGTATTAAAGTTTTGTATTGATAGAGATATTCCAACAGATATTTTAAACCAAAATCTGGACCTACCAATCTTAAGAATCCTAACATGAGTAACACCGTATAGATTTTTAATGAGAATATATTACTTTTTATGTTTAAAAAGTACATGATGGTTTGGCAGTATTCAGTACCGAAAAGTTTTTGGAGATAAGATCGGTAAATGACTACGAATATAAATGATATAAAATATATATTGTATTGTTTTACGTTGTTGATCTTTCTGAGTGGCCACAAAATTGGCCCGGCCTTTTTATCGGAGCCTCACATAACGAGGCGAATCAATGTTGTCCTATTCTTCTTTGTTTGTTCTGTTAGTACACTCACTGGCATTTGAGAATGAAATTACTGGTTACGTTGTATCTGACTACGATGGGAAAACTTTTGAACGGGACCAGTAGGTACCTATTGTATGATACGAGATCATGATACTTTTTTTAAAGCTGTGTATGGAGAATGAGAAACCTTTCTTGTTATATTCAAAGCGACCTTTTCAGTCTACATACTGCATTTAAAGTAACTTACGAGAAGCTTTATTGATGCAAAAGGATTTATAGATGCAGTGTGGTGCATCCATATAACCGGTGAATCTTTCAATTACCCTTATTTTAACGTGTGAGTTATGACTGAAGGGTGTTCTAAAAAAATAATCTTAAAATCAGTTCAAATAATTGGGTAGAAAATATCGATTTTCCAGCCAATTTTTATGAATGTTAATCGAAACATTCATAAAAAAAGGTAATTGGAAAATAGAACCTCTTCCTTTTTGGCAGTCGATATAAAATCGACATCCTTCTGTTCAATTTGAACTAAAATCATTGCTTTTGAAAACTGTCACCTGACCTCCGCGTCTCGATTACCAAGGTGTGGTAAAGTTACCACCGTTAGGCTTTCAGCCGGCTGTTATAGTTATGAATATCCAAGGCAGGAGCTCAGCTTTCTATCGACAACGTCGAGAGGTCATCTATTAAAAATTAAATCATAGGAAAATATTGTTAGCTACAGGCGCTTTACCTCCGAGCTTAATATCAATTTGCGGGGAAGCTGTTATCGTAATTTAAGTAAACAAATATAGGTTACCTTTAGTACATATATTATGCAGTTAGTCAATATCAGATTAATGATCACCTAGTTTATTTACCAACAGTCTTACACTGTTAAAACTCTCCATAAAAATCCACATTAGGTTATAATATTTACTTCTTTTTGAAGTAAAGTAGTAGACAAAGAGATTTATTTTGTTTTTTGTTATTACCTAACTCACAAGCTTGGAAAAATAACCGTAAGTTTTACGTAGAGAGGTTGTTAATCACTCGACAAATCGAATTAGTTTCCAATTCTACCACACAACCTTGACCAGTAACTATCTAATCACTGGACAAACTTAACCAAAAATTCCATTAAAACTCAGCAATGACAAGGTAATTGATTGTGTGTGTAATAGTGCTTTGTGTACGTGATACCATGATACGACACGGCAAGGCTCGCGTGACCGGCTGTCGATCGGAAAAGCTTATCACAAAACGGAACCCCACCTCCGACATCATCTACATAACCTGTTTACAACACGTAACATTCGTATTTATAACCAACAGAATGTCTTCATATAAATACGTAATCTTATTCCCTTTTTATCGTTCCAACGACATCTTATCTTTTGAATATCAGCTGCGAAAACGGCCAGTGATTTCAAGCTTTTCCCATTGGAGTTTGCCCTCCGAGATAAAACGTCTTTCATAAGGAGGAAAACTATGTAAGAAAGTTCCCAAATATACTTAAAAGATAAGTATCTATTTGCATTTGTATTCACGTTTAAAACTCGCGATGTCAAGCGTTCCCGAGCTATCTTTTCTAGGTAAAATGTTTACACTATCTCGCTGTATAAATAAGTTTAAATTCATTATACACTCTGCAGTTTCATGAATCATATATAACAAAGTTATGCATAATGCGAATAACGTAATGCATTAAAGAGACATTATATTTAATGAGTTTTCCAAGAAAATATCGAAGTAAACGCATCATGATTGGAGTAGTTAGTTGGAGTAGCGGCAAGTTAATATTAATGTGATTGCTATTTGAACGAACTGCACCGAGCTGTTCTAATGGCTATCGAACGGCTGGCTTCTGGTAACGTTGGGTATATTATGTTGCAGAAGCCCTTCAGAGATACTTGGCTCTTTGAGGTTGTATGCGCCACGCACTCGAGATCTATAAGATATGAGCCGATCATAGCGATAAAGCACTGTGCACTGGTGCAATAATAAAGAAAGGAATACATTTCTATCAACATTAATAACGACTACTGACATGATATTGGTACAATAATTTATGTAGGTTATTGGAAAATGTAGAAAAAAAAACATTTTCTTTACCCCGCCTGACCTTAATACTTTTTATTTACTAATGAATAAGCGAATTACTAATATTTGGCAAACCACATCATGTCTGACAAAGGTTTGTTTTCCGATAATCTCGGTACGCCCTCTTAAATTCAGCCTGTTACAAATGTACCCTTTTGTCTCCACTTTTGGATAACATCCCACACACGGCTTACCTATTCGAATATACTCGTAAATAATGTATAACTGAGTTTGAATAGGTCACCAATCCTACTTCTTCTTGCAAAACTATGTGTTGCCTGATTGATGATCTTTCTAAAATATATCGATGATTGAGTCCAAAGATTTAAACGTGTTTTGAAGGCGCTATCGTACATAATGACCGACTATGGAATACTTAGTAATCAAGTTTGTATAACATCTAAGATAAGATAAGGCATTTCCTAAGAAAATGCTAACCCCGAAAATAGCTGTTGTCAGTTTTACCTAAGGCTTTCTCGAGTCTTTCAAATTGGTCCAGTAAATCTCTCTAACCCAGATAAAACTTTAATACTAACGTTCGAACAGAGCCGAAAACAAACCGAAAATATTTTTTGTTTTTCATGAACCCTACGCACGGAGCAAATACAAAGACCCTACGTCTAACTCCTACTAATAAATCAATACAATCTTACAAATAAATACACCATGTATTAATTAATAGGTATTATACACACAAATGTTGTATATAATAAATCTAGAAGCGCGTTCCAAAACAGATTAGCTTTAACCAACGTAGCCAGTAATTGTATTGTAAGTATATAGCATTAGCAGCACTCGGTTGCGAGTCCAGTAATGAGCTTTTTGTTCTCATTCTGTCAACCCTCAACCACTGGAAGTATTTTGTAAGATGAAGGGCCCTTGCCATGAGCCAAATGATGCCTTTCATTCCGCTTTGTTATTTATTAGACCTTTTAGGCTGCTTTAGGTTGGTCTTACCGCAAAGTTAAATCTAAATATATCTCTATTCCCTCCAATTTAATACTTGTTACAACGTAGGTTTTCCTATATTACTAAAACATTCGTGGCACCTACGTAAAAGCTCGTGCAGAATACTAAAATCAACAATGCGCGTTCCTTCTTATCTTAGCTTCCTACTTACTTTAGACGGCAGTGGAGACAATATTTTTGCGGTCGCTTGTCCCTTTTGCTCTATACTTACTACACAGATGTTGTATTTTAGAGTCGCTATATATATACAGTATTTAGTTATATTCTTACAGTATTTAGTTATAGCCTGTAGTCTTTGTTACAAGGTAATTACAACCAAAAATACAATGTAACTTTTGATTTTATTTTACTATATCAACAAAATGTGTTGTTACCTTTGCCCAAGTGAGAGAACACTACAATAATTTGTTGTTTATGACAACATCGCACCTTCCGCAGAATTGAAGCGATATTCATGGGCAAACTTCGGTGTTGTTCGAACGATGTAATAACTCTCGGAATTACCACGAGAGACTCGGATTTGCATCTGAGCGATATTTACTAAATCGTGTCGTGGGTTAACGTGCTTAAACTTGAGCAATTTGCGAGACGACTGAGCACAAGAGCATTTACCAATCCATAATATAGGTCACGGAAATATAGCACCCACAAGTCTCCCAAATACATTTAAAAAGCAAACGTACACATTTAAACAAGCTATCAAAATGTTGCCTCAACGTCATCTGGTAAGTCAATTTACTACCGTAAAAATACGTTAGTGCTTTACAGTGTAAACGAATAGCGTTCTCTTTTCGCAACTTGCCGTCTGATTCAAATAAATGTATATAAAATTAACCAGAAGTCGTAACTTGGATATTCCACGCTGGAAACGACACACGTATTATATTGTCTGCCATTAGTTACTTGCATATTACAATTTGAGACAAGCTAGCAACCAAATTGTTATGAACCTAATACATTACTCCGAATGTGGGGTTAATTTATAATGAATGTCTGTGAAAGAAGGTATGACATATGACAAAGGACCGCTTCGTAACATTCAGTATTAAATGCCAGTGAATAAAAAAACCATTGAATATTGCACTAACAAAACAGTTTAACTGCTGCACGCTCCCATTTACACCTCGGTTGACCTACTTGCCTGACATTTATCAAGCAAGTGACGACATTTTGTATTGAAACTAAAATAAACTTTTAAGTGAAGCCCTTCCTATTGCTAGGTTGACGTAACAACCGATAGCAGCAAAAACTACTTTTTCCAATACATTAAGGAAATGTTCAGTTAGCATGAGTTTATTTTCTGTAATTACCTTCTGTAACAATTTTTTTACGCTTATGGATTGACCTAACGCCTTGCACGTTTACCCCGCCTATATAATACATATATAAATAATAATAATAGGTATTAACCATTTTATGATGGTCTTAAGGTTTTATTTCTAAATATTATACATTAGAAACACAAAAATAGTTTATCAGATTGTAGGTATATATTTCTAGCAAGTTCTTTTCAGGCGTAAATATTCTGGAACCTACCACAAAATATAGGACGCGGGAAGAATAACAAACAAAAAATACGGAGCTTTCGCCTTTGTTGCTATCGTTGTTAGGGTCATTATATAAATATTTATGTTATATATTATTCAAAGGTTCGAAATGTAGATAAAAACAGCCCATCATAAATCATTTTTATATCACTGCCATAAATGGCTAGACATTTGATGCCTCATTAGTACACTGGCCATATTTAGAGATGATAATGGTTATTTAAGGAATTTATTTATCGATTTAGGTAGGTCAATCTGAGGCTATCTAAGAGGCCAAAGAAGTCTGCGAACTGGCTTACTATAATCGAAAATTAACAAAAAATGAAGATACTATGAAAGTCTTCGAGTGCATGTGTAGGTATGACTGATCTTGCTACAAAAATGTTGAATATTATAAAAAATAAACTAAAGTTTATTTTAACAAAACATATCTAGTTAGAATATGTCTAGAACCTAGTAGAGTTACCCCGTAGTTTGTTAGAAACATCTTATAAGACCTAACAAACATTTGTCTACCCAACTTCTCAACTCGGAAGCAATCACGACAATTCAAACGCGTGCAGACGCCTAAAGCAATTACGATTGCTTTAAATTAATGAGATTTATACAGAACTATCTAATTCAGTTGATTATAATGTATGGTTGATGAATCGGTCACTCAATAAATCATTTTGACTATCAAATTCTTTTGATCAATAATAGTAGATAGAAGCCAAACCTTCAATAAACGCCCACTGCTTAACCTGGACTGTAGAATAAATGTAGTAGGTATATCATTTCCCAAATAGTTTAGCCCGATCCATGAATCAAATTAAGTATCCCTATCTGCCTTAAACTGTTCCAACAGCTACATATTCAGTATATCTTATCTATTTTAACAATTCGGAACAGTCTAATTAGATACTTACCGAATCTACAATTTGATAGTGAAAAGATTCTAGTCGACCAAGGTGTTATTGGGTTTTTCTATGAAATTATCAGTAGCAGGTCGGAGTTTGGATTTGTGCCCGGTTAGTGGCAATAGGCTCGCCCCCTATTACATGGGACCTAAACATACCGGCGAACTGTGGGTGTACATTGGTACACCTCTGCCTAACCCTTCGGGGATACAGGCGTGATGGTATGTTATGTTATATTAAGATTCTACCTCAAACAACACTTCCAAAAGTGTCTGTGCATAGACATTTCGTTGCCCACGCAGGTATATACTAAGTTAATGGAAAATTACTTGTGTCATTCCCGTTCTTACATGAAAAGCCAGGAACCCAAACGGGACAATAGGGACCTAAAATGTTTTGTATATTAAACGTGTTCGTATTAGACAATTAGACGAGGGTGCGCTAATGTATATTAACACATAGAAGCGCATGTACTTTACCGGTCGTTTTACACTCGCACTAACATTGAAAGCACCTTTATTGCGTAGCAGTAAGGTTTATTTTCGTGATTCGTTTTCGTGATCTGTGGTCGACTGTTGAATGTTACAGTATAGGCTAAGACTCACATCGTGCAAGATACAAGTCCCAAGGGGAGCGTACCTTCCCGCGTTAAAGTGTATCTCGCACATATGTACTTACTGAGTTCCAACCACATGCAGTTTTACAACAGTTCACATGCTAACAGACCTACGACTTGTTATTTACCGAATCATATATTGGTGACACCTTTTCATTTAGTGATTTGATTTTGATTTTTAAAGGTCTTTATTAATTACATGGTTTAAAATACAGTTTACAAATGATCTTATTCTATTTGTACACAAATCAGGATTTATGTTGTTACACAGGCTATCTATCGCCTTTACAAACATTAAAACATGATATTACTTATTATATTTCACATAAATTAACTTACTTAAGATTTACTTATTAATATTATTCAAATACAGGATATGTGCAAGTCTTAGTAAGGACCCACATATAATTATATTGTTTGGGGTACGCAATGTACTCATATATATAAAAAAAAATATATATATATACGATACTGAGGTAAGTAGCGGGTACTTCTTAAAAAGATGAAGCATTCACCGGCCGCATGAGCGGCGTCGGCTAGTAAGCGAGCTGTTGTCATGTTGCGTCACGTAGGAAATAGTGATGGGGCAGTCTGTATCGATTGTACGTGCGGGCGTACGGCAATGTACTGAGTCGACTTTTACCAATTGATGATACAAGGATGTTATGGTGTGCTGGGTTTTTATTTAAGTAAAATTTACGTGAGATTTTTAAAATGAATTCTTGTATGAACGGATATTTTATACGGTTGTGTAATGTTTTTAGGTTTGTGCGAAATGGTGTGTTATATGATAGCTTTAATGCTTTATTTTGAATAGTTTGGATTTTATTGTACTTTGTTTCTGTGAGACTAGACCAGACAGGTGCTGCGTAGGTAAGACAAGGTCTAACAAGTGTAGAGTAAATGAGCAATTTGGTGGAGGGACTAAGAACAGATTTACGATTTAAAATTGGTTTCAATGAATTTAGGGCCTTTACACCTTTGTTTATAAGAAGTTCAGTGTTCTTATTCCAGTTGAGGGTTTTGTCTAAAATAACACCTAAATATTTTACCGAAACACGCCATGTGATTTGGAAGTCATCAATCTTTACATGTCTGGTGGGAAGTGCACGTTTTCTGGTAAACAGAATGCCTTCGGTTTTCATTGAGTTTACTTTAAGTTTCCAGGTTTTAAAATATTTGCTGAGTAGTTCCAGTGAAAATTGTAGGCGTCCAGCCACTACATCAATATCGCTGTGTGTCGTGAATGTTGCCGTGTCGTCTGCGTAGATTGCAAGTTGCGTGTGGGCCTGTTTAGGTATATCATTCAGGTAAAGTATGAAGGCGTATGGGCCAATGAGGGAGCCTTGAGGCACACCGGCTGGGATGGTCTTAGGAGCAGAGTGGTCTTTACCTATGTAGACAGAAAACGTTCGGTCTCGTAAGTAGTTCTGGATGAGTTTCACCAGACACAGAGGCACTTCAAATTTAATTAACTTGTGTAATAGACCATCGTGCCAAACTGAGTCGAAAGCTTTTTCTATATCTAGTAAAATCATGCCTGTGGACAGGCCGCCATTTAACCCGTGTGCTATATGTTCAGCCACTCTGGCAAGCTGTTGTGTGGTTGAGTGTGAGCTTCGGAATCCAAATTGCTCTGGAATCAACTTATGTGCAGTTACTTTAGTGAGGCGGGATAAGATAATGGCTTCTAGGAGTTTACCTATGCTTGGCAACAAACTAATTGGTCGATAGCTAGATGGGGTCGCCTGATCTTTCCCAGGTTTTTTGATAGGGATTATTTTAGCATGTTTTAATGTTCTTGGAAAGTATGCAATTCGTAGACATCCATTAAATACCTTGGTTAAGTAGACAATAGCTTTCTGAGGAAGATTTTTTAGTAAGCCGTTTCCCAGCCCATCAAAACCAGGCGCTTTGTTCGGTTTAAGTTTTTTAAATAGTTTTTGTATTTCATGCGGCCTAACAAGTTTTGGACAGTCACTCGTTTCGTTACAGTCAAGCAGCCTGATAGATTCTTTGACTGCCTCTTCTGTACTAGGCTCGCTGACCCAATGTTTGGTTAGGTTCATGTTCTCAAGGAAGGAATTCGCAAGTGTCTCGCATTGTTCCTGTACTGAAGAGGTACTAGTGTTATTTGGCAATTTTAGGGGGGGAATTGAGATAGGTTGATAATTTAATGACTTGACAACTCTCCACAGGTCCGAAGTAGGATTGGTAACTTTAGCTAATTTAGTGTTCCACACATCATCATTTAGGGTTTGGATTTGAGCCTTTATATATTTCTGCATGTTGTTGACATGAAAGAATAGCTGACGTCGTTGATTCGGATCATTCTCATCCAGGGCCAATTTTCGAAGTCGATTCTTCTGTTTGATTTGAGACCTGATTCGACGTGGGAGTTTGTTACCACCACCAGTGGGTAATTTAGGAACGGCTTTGTCTCTTGCATTTATAATAGATTGGGTTAAGTGTTCAATAGCGAGGTCGATTTCAGGGGGAGAATTAAAAGTAGTTTGACTCAAAATTATAGAATCATTCAAATGAGATCTATAACTTGTCCAGTTCGCTTTTTTATAATTGAATATGGTGCGCGTTTGTCTGTTGAGTTTACCACTTGCAGTGAAGTAAACAGGTAGGTGGTTAGAAGAGAGGCAGGTGATTGTCTGGAGTTCTGAAAGGTTATAGACGGAGTTAGCTATGATGATATCGGGTGTGGATGGTGTGTGTGTACTGTGATAGTGGACTAGAGTAGGACAGGTGGGAGCAAGGATATCATATTCATTGTTTATCATGTGATCGAAAAGCACTTCGCCATGGATGTTTGAGCGAGAGCAATGCCAGTAGGGGTGTTTGGTGTTCAGGTCACCCATTATTATAGTTTTTGAGTGAACATTAATAATTTAGTCTAGGTCTGTGGGTAGTAGGGGTAAGTTTGGCGATTGATAAGCTGAGATAAAAGCAATTGACTGATTTGATAAGGTAATAAGTATTCCAGAGCATTCAAGATTGCGAGTGGTGGGTAAATTCAGAGGGGTGTGTTCAATGTCCGATTTGACTAAGATGGCAACACCTTGACCGTGTCCATCAGGTTTCTTATTGCAACGATAACAAGTGTAACCTGGGGTGTGTAATTTGATGTTGGGCGATATCCTAGTCTCTGACAACGCTATTATATCAACAGAAAGCTCGCTTACCAGATCCAGCAGCTCCGTAAGTTTAGATCGAATGCCATCGGCATTCCAGTATAAAATACGTACTTGTTGTCCTCTAGACATATTGACCCAGATGCGTTAAGATGAGAATGACTTTGTCCATCATGTTAGTACATCCTAGGAATTGGCTTTTAATAGTTTTTATGGTCATCAATATGGCTAACATGTCAGCAGTCGCTGGATCTTGAGTGCTATCTGTAGGGGTGACTTTTTGTGTGTTGGTAGCTGCAACCAGGTTCCAGGGTCGCTCATCGACAACGTTAATTTTCTGTGGGGGCTTCACAATCCTGGCGGCTTTCAGTTGATCTTGACGTTCTCGCAAGATTTTTAAATATTTTTCTCGCTCTTTGCATTGACGAAAGTTGGCAGGGTGATTTTCACCACAGTTACAGCACTTGGCTGGTTCGTCCCGGGTCTTTTTGGGGCATTCTGAGGTCTGATGGGGGTCGGTACATTTTACACACCGGGGCGCCAGGTTGCAGTTGCTAGAAGAATGACCGAATCCTTGGCATCTGTAGCACTGAGTTCCATAGCGGTTATTGCTTCGGTACTTTCTTATCTGTACTACTGTATTACAAAGGAGCCTGATCTGTCGAAATTTAGCGAAATCTGCACCAGGTGGCAATTGGACCAGGAAGGGAGGGCAGTATGAAGATTTCTCTGCAGGTACTTTCATTTTACGTACAATTACATCCTCGAACCCAAGAGCAGCAATTTCGGCAGGAAGTGCATCCTCGACGTAGTTAGGAAGACCGAAGATTACTGCTTTGTACAACTTCTCATCTTTACGCGAGTAAGTGTGAAAAGCTACGTCCTTAGTACGCAGACCGTCTTTGATGGCTTGATGGGCTTCTGATGTGTGGCAGATGACAGCTACTCGATTATTACGTCTGTACTGCAGATGAAAGTTTTTCGTGTAAGACGTGATAGTAGTTCTAATGAACTCGTGCGTCCAGGTAGGTTCTATGTCCAAGATGATAGGAGGAATGCGGTTTGGCTTTTTTATGACGGCATCACGAAGTCTTGCGATGGAGTCAGTAGCCGATGATTGGTTGCCAGGTAGATCACTAAAACTGTTGTTGGTCTTGATTGGCTCCGGTAGGGTTTGTTCGGCTTGACGCACAGTTCTTTTGGGAATTTTCCATTCACTTGTTTTAATTGGGCCTTCGAGAGGCCGTTTGCCAACAGAGTTGGACCGAGTCAGAAAACGATCCATATCGATAATTTTTTATCGAGCGTTTTCCCATCACTAGTAGCGGTGCGAAATTAGTAGGTGGGGTTATGGATAAGACGTGCGAACGATACAAGCGCGCGCGCCGAACTGTGAATTTTCATTTAGTAAATGTTTAAAGATTTACGGAATTTAGTTAATTGATTTCAAGCAGTTAAATCAATTTACTGATGTTTTCTACGTAGAGCAGTATTTCAAGTAAAACTAATCTTTTCCAAAACTTTTTCCACAAAGAAATAACTCGAAACTAAAATATAAAGTACCCGGCAAGAATCTCTACCAGAAACTTCCATACAGTTCAATCACAGTGCAAAATCAATTAGATTCCACAATATAACGGACCCATATCACGATTCTCGTATACGATGGAAAAATAATCTTTCAACGTCAGTAAAATACGGAATAAAGAAAAATGTTTCATGGGATCGTTCGTTAGATTACGAACAATTAACAATCCCGATATTAAAAGAGTCTTATTTACTTCAAATAATTACTCAATTAGTCAGAGTGGATACCACCTCTTAAATAATTCGTACCAAAAGCGGGAGTGTAAATAAATTAACCATGACATCAGTCTTTGACCCTCTTCGGTCTGCGAGCCGTTTGAAAAAGTGACGGGTTGGTTAGAACATGTATTTATACCTGATGCTTGCTTTAAGACCAGTAGAGGATTTGTTAAACAACCGATACTTTGAAATAAATGATCTACTGAAAAGGTTGGTAAACAGTACCGCTGATTTCATGTGAAGAACCTTTTACATGCAATAGTTACTAAAGAACTTGTACTAATAACAGTATGCAAAGATTGTTGGCACTGCTGCACTGGCACTTTACTACTTCAAGAGTTTATGTAAGAAGCTACGAACCTTACTATGTATGTATCATAAGTCAACACAACAAGTGGTCATTTAAAGCCGATTGTAGTGACTTAATTTGCCAGGATTACGCTGTTATTTGTTTCAAAGTTATATGGCATTCGGCAGCAATTTGAAAGCCTTTACCATCCAAGTAACAAGTGTGAAAAGCGTAATAGCTCCAATTATATTCTAATCGAAGTTCGAAAGGCTGAGCTTTCACTAACGTTTATTTAAATACTTGTAGCTTATGAAGTTGGCATGCTCGTTAGGTGGTGCGCGGCTCGCGGCGAGGTGGTGCCCAAACGCGTTCCTTAATACCTCACCACGCTTAATGTACGCAAAACAAAAAATACAGTGCGAAAGCTTCGCCTTTTACACGACATTCTTTATTTATGGACGTGCACGCTCGCCCCACTTTACGAATGGATGTTCAAATGAAAGCGACTTGCAAAAACATTTTATGTAGAAAAATGTGCAAAACTAGCCAACATAATAGCTCCCGTACACGTCTTCATTAGCACAATATACTTTAATCGACTTCTTAAGTAAACACTACATGAAGTAAGGGTGAATAACTTGCTTAGGTGATATTTTATTTAATGTTTCTCGGTATATTTCAATCTCCAAAATACTAAAACACAAAGAAGTTGTATAAAAAACAAAAGTTTCTAAGCATAAAGTGTGCAACTTATAATTAATACTAATCCAACAGCGATCATAACTATTTCATTTTCTAGTGAAACAATTTACAGCAAAGTGCAGGCACTTAATAGCTGTTGATAACAAAAATTAATGATACATACAGCAAACATGTTCACGAATTGCATTAACAACACGAAATATGAATAAACGAGTTCCATTCAGACTGATAGAATTGTAGAGCGTCCCCATTCAAAGTAATGCAATCAATCTCCGTATAAACGCCTATGTTCACCATAACATCGAATCAAAATCCAATTTAGGTAAGCCGAATTTCCAGTGACGGATTATCGAGAACGATAAAATCAATATGTTCACTTTAGTGTCGCCATCACTAAATTAAAGTCACCTTTTAACTTAAACCCCAAAAGTAGAACGAATTCCAATTAGAGGACTAGATCGAAATGGCGTCTATCTTGCAGGTAAATTTGAACAAGAACAAAAATAAAATATCGCAGCTTTAAAATTGAAGTGAATGAAAGTTGCTTGCCGTCGGCAGCAACTTATTTCCCTTTAAAACTACTATTTTCCTGTTTCATTAGAAGTTGGACATAGAATAAATCAAATTTGTGCAATTGATGTCGTCTGCAGTTTCATATTGAACCAACGTCTCTTAAAAATGCAGTTCTGCTTTAATCCTGGTAATATCATCGATGAAAGGATTAATATATTTTGTATTTTAAAAAAGTTTCTGTTAGCAAAGTTACTGTATCTTGTAAGCTAATGTTGTGTTTACAACTTAACTTACACGTTCTACGTACGATTTTGACTATCTAATGTTTATCCATTTAGTAAATCAATAATTAATTATTAAAGCCTACAAAACAACACATAGACCTGTCCCTGAAATATCTGTGAAAGCTTTTCAAGCATATTAAACACAAAAAATGCTCTACCGGATTTGATTAATTTTCCTTTTCAACATGCAATCGCATGAAGCTAAAAATAGTTTCTTGGAATTTTCTGCAAAACGTCCCATGAGTAATTACTCGGGCGTGGGCAGAAACGTGTAATTATTGACATGACCAAATAATTATGGACATACTCCCTATATTATGGATATCAACACTTACTAAGTAATCAAGATTAACGCCGTGCCTATTTTTATGCGACTTCAAAAAGAGGAGGTTTCCAATTTTACTGTTTGTTTCTACGCGATTATTTTTGGACCGATTTCAAACAATATTTTTGTGATCGATAGGGTATTTACCATATATTTTATCGTCTTTTCATTGTTACACATAAGTTTAATCAATGATTTATAATTATAACCGTCACTCTGTATTGAAAATATAACTCACAAAAATCTATACTTTTAGTCCAAAATTTAAAAATTGAATACTTTGGTTATCTTAAATCAATTATACGATCCGTTAAAATAACCACACAATAATTAGTGTAAAACCGCAGATAACTGGCTATCTAATGGTTACAGAAATTAATGTAATAGTCAAACAGAGAACTGGAACTGGCCAGGCTAAAAACTGATTACACCAATATATAGACAAACGCTTGTATTAGTACTATTAGTAACTGATGAAATATATTTTATTGTTTAAATAAGGTTAGTTTCAAGTCTAATCTCTTTTAACTCGTGACGCAAAAAAGACGGGGTGTTATGAGCTTGACGTGTCTGAGTGTGTGTGAGTGGCATCGTAGCTCCTAAAAGATTGGACCGATTATGATGCGTATTTTTAGTTTGAAATCTGACGTAATCGAAATGGTTCTAAACCATAATTTATGAAGTTAAGGTCAATATTTGGAGAGCTACGAACAATTTTAGAAAGTTATTTGAACATTTCTCCATTTGTTTATTGGCATATAAATAATGATGATACTATACTATCACAGTCATTGTTCTCTTTGGGATTTAGAGAGTAATACGATCAACGAAACTATGAGAGAACAAACACTTTACAAGATTCTAAAAAGTATTTCATTTATTACTTAACATTTTTAAATAATATAATCCACAAAATGCGCTTACTATGTTTAAATAAAACAAATAAACAAACATAATAAAAAAAGAACATACTAGATGGAATATTACACCGGGTATTTCTATTTACTCATTCGTGTGCGACACCCACAAAAAACAAATAGGCTTGGCAAATGGCACCATCCCAGCGGGGTACATAAACCTCGGTACTTATGCGAAATGATGAAATGACACAGTACACATTAATTATTCCTACACACTAATAGCTTGACCCCGTAAACCTGTTTAAATCACTCTTGTGTTTCACACGTTTGCTAAATATTTGTCACCGTATAAGAGTGTAAATTAGATTACTAGTACAGTGTTTTCATGCCGAGGATCAATATATGTGTATGTGTACCGATAGATATAGATATATCGATAATTTATTTTTGCTATTAACAATCAGTAACATTGTAATGTTGAGGACTATTTATATAATTACACCCCGGTCTTAATCGAGCTAAATTAACGCCGAACTGTGTATAATTAGACTTAGTTCGTAATTAATCGCACAGACAAGTCATAGCTCTTTAGCTACCCTTTGGTAGTTAGTGTTTTTAAACCAAATGACTGTCAGACCAAAGCATGCTGCATACTCGAAGCTTTATAATAAATAATTAAATAAATAAATAAATGCGGACAACATCACATACATTGTTCTGAACCCAAAGTAAGTTGCTAAAGCACTTGTGTTATGGAATTCAGAAACAACGAAGGTACCACAAACACCCAGACCCGAGACAATGTAGAAATGTGATTTTCTACATTGACCCGTCCGGGGATCGAACCCGGGACCTCAGAGCTGGCGACACCTTGAAACCGGTGCGTGCGCCACTCGACCACGGAGGTCGTCAAATCATAATCATCTAATAGATATCGATATGAGGAGACATATAAAGAAAATTAACATAGTCAACATTCAAGTCTATTTTGATTTTAATTAGAAGTCGGTAAAGGGAACCAACATTAATTGGTGTAACAGTACTGATATTGATGTCGGCTTTATTACACGCACCCAGCACAGACCCACGCTGACCCCTGAATCTGCCAACCGTTATCTTAACGGTTGGTCGGTTTAATGTATAATCCAATTTCAACGAGCCACAATTACGAGGATTTTAAAATGTACTCCCGGACAATCATATAGAGTCAACCAGTTTTTTTTTATTTCTAAAACGTTTTTGACCCGTTACTGTTCTGAAATTGAAAGCAATAGCAATTTTGAATAACAATCACAGCTGCCTATAATCGGCCCACTACTGGGCACAGGCCTGTACCCAGATAGAGAAGGAACGAGCATTGATCACGAGCTTGCTCATTGCGGATTGGCGATTTCAGGTATCCGATTTAACAATTATTATTTAAGGAAATATTTAATTTATAATTTATAATATCATTATTAAAGATAAAAAAAAACAAAACATCAATCTTCTTTAAAAAATGCTTGGTTTTACATTTAAGGAAATTGTTAAGTTATTTTACACGTTTTAATTAACAAATTTCAGTAATTCCTTGCAGTTACCAGAATGTATGTTTGATAATAATTGTGTACTGCCTACAGATTTAATCTGTGACCTACTTTCTGTCATTCGTCGACAGGTTATCCTTTTAAATGATCAATTATTCCACGGATGTTGTCAGTCGGCCGGTGTTGCCCTTATAAATTTATGTGGTGTGTTTGTGTAATACCAAAAGTGTAGATCATTCACATAGATCTATTATCGTCTTATTCGGAAGGCTATTTTTTTGTGATTATTATTATTTGGTAAAAAAACAAGTTTAATATTTAGACGCTGCATTTCATTACATTATACCTATAATATTTTATTTTAAAGAAAGTGATTACATCAAAAGTAGGTCTGTTAGTGTTCAATTGTTCATTTATTTATAATTTTTCTGTAATTGACTCTGATTACCAGTTGTAAATCTATAAAAGTCCTCTTTGTTTATTTATTTATAAATTTACGATGTAAATTTAGATGTAAATAAATTTTACGGAAACCGAGTTAATGCCTTAAATGCAAAATTATTTAATTAATCACATAATTAATATAATCTTAATTTTAGAGACGTAAAAAATAAAAGTGTAAGCAGTGTTAGTAAAACATTTCAATAAATCCTATGAATTTAATAAGCTAGTATATTACGGTTAATGCGTTCGCCTATTAAACTTACATATTTGATTGGCTACAAAAAGCTATATGTAATGTGTACAGTATAAATTAAGTTTCATCTATAAGTACACAGTAGTCAGGCCGGAATGTTTGACTTGGGAGTCTATTCTGTTTGTTCAGTCCGCGCAATCAGCGCTGCGAGTTGTGTGGGTAAAACTATCCAGCGGCTGCAGCGCTGCTCAGCGCTCACCACTGCGCTTTAATCGCACCTAATATAGGTACTCTATTTACTTATATTTTCCACTTTGAGGTATGTTATTATGTTATAGTAATTAGGTATTAATAGCTGAACATTAAAGTGGTCTGGTGGAATGTAGCTAAAGGTATAAAGTTTTTAAAATGGTGAATGTATATATGAAAAATCGAAGGCTAATGGGGTTCAGTCCTTTGCATAAAGGACTATCAAATCAAACTTCACAAACCTTATTGACGAATAAGCCCTACGATCAATTTAAAAAAAAAACTTTATTTGTGCTACGCTTACGTAGGCTGCCAATGAACACAAAGTAAAGCTAATCGCGTAGCAGGCATTTATCTATCTATTATAAAATATTAATATGCATAATGATGAGCACGATCATTTGTTCTGGTTGTCTGGGTGTAATTTATCTATAATATGTATGTATTTAGAAATATATAAGTATGTTTATCAGTTGTCTGGTTACCATAACACAAGCTCTGCTTAGCTTGGGATCAGATAACCGTGTGTGAGTTGTCCCGGAATATTATTATTATTATTATTATTATTATTATAATGTGAAATATATCTGTCTATTATATACAGGCCTTTTTATAAAATACTATTATACCTCGTAGATATTATGACATCACAAACAAACTACTTAAGTTCTACGACTTTCTATATTTAGCAAAAACAACAGTAACTAAAATTGCTTGCACTATCTGATACTTTTCAGATCTTTATTATGTACGAATCTAGTTTTTTATTTTATTTTAACATTAAGAGTGTAAGTTTAAATAATTAATGTTAATAATGTATTACATCTTATTAATGGAATATATTTTATTGCCAGAAATGTTTTAGAAACACTAACTCTACAGTTGAGAGAAGTAAAGTGTAACCATAGCGTACATATTTGTGTGTTATATATGCACCTATATAACGCTCTATATATCTGCTATAACCCTCTAATAAATTAAAGAAACCGAGATTTATCCACATAAAGTATAGATAAATATCTACCATCTTTTGTACAGCAGCGTTTGTTTATTTCCTATGAAATATTTATTACTTTGAGTTCAATGAACATCTAAAAACGCTTCTTTTTAATACCGATCGAAATTTATTAAGCGTAAAATAAAAGTACTTTATTTATAAGTACCTAACTACTGAGAATGTTGGTCACTTGGTGTTTGATAGACTTTATTCATAAATAAATATAAAAAAAAGTCTACGATAACACGCTTTTATTTTCATTCATTTCCGTCAGCATATAACCCAATAAAATAAACGTACTGTTAAATTAATAGCTGTATTTTATAATTACATACGATATAGCTCCAAAACGAAACTGGGATTGATAAACAAATGGTAATATTTACGTTTAATTCATCCGCGCACAGAAGCATGAAAATAAAACGTGGTATTCGTAAATATGAATATTTTAGCCGAGTTTGCGAGCGTTAATTTGTCCCGATTCAACAAACATTTTTGAGTCTTCATCAACTAGATTGCAAGCTGCAGTCGTGGAAAGAAGCTTCAAGACTGATTCTTGATTTAAATTCTTAATTTTTGCATTGACTTAATGACAACGTTTAATTGCAGTTGCTTGTCTAACAACACAAATCACTATTATTATAACAGATATAACTTGGGTTATTTGTTTTGACTCGCTATTGAAAGCAAATTTAACATATAGACAATATGCGTTAATAGGAACAAGATCACTTCCACACCTACAAGATTATAACGCGACACTATGATACTGTTCAGCAGTTCCAAGAAAAAAATTTGTTCGTTTTCTATTTAATGGTTTATTACGGAGCCTTCATAAAATGGGATCGACGTGCAAATGCACAGTTTGATCGATGTATAACTAAAAGCAACCTAAAAATATACGTCTGAAATGTGAAATATAAAGCACACTGTTATTGATAACACAAAAATATTGCGAATATTTATTATCTGTATACGTATGCTTTCACAAATACGAATATAAAGCGGTGTAGCGTATCCCTCTGATTCCACGAACATTCCAGTTTTATTTTATCATGAATATTTATTTATTGTAGTATTCGTATTTAATTATTGAAGTAAATAAATGAACGAAATTATAAGCTATAATATTATTAAAAACCTTTTACTTGTGTATTATTTAATTCTGTTACTCTAATGGTGTACTATAAAGAATGTACTACCTATTCTAAATGCCTTTTTTGTACAACGAAAATTTTTTGGTATATTTTTATACCTCTGTGAAACAACACTAAACTTTGATTTCCAACTAAATAATGAGCTGCTGCCATTTATTAGAGTTGTTCTAATAAGCGCATCAATGTTTAACTATATACCTAGTACATACAGGTCAAACACATAACCCTCCATTTCTTAGTTTCGTAGTCGGGTAAAAATAATTGGTATTGAAAACCAGTGTGTATTTTTGATACAATTTCCCTTCCGTACTGTTTCAAAACTGTTCAGGACTCCATGTATTTTCGTAAGAAACTTGTAACAGACTCTGGGTGACACCTACAAAGCGAGCAAAGATTAATAATCTTCAATGTACTAAAGAAAGGCAGTACAGTCACGTACACACATATTTTATGTTGTTTTCCTTATAAATCTGTCGCTTCATGGAAATAGGTGTGTTCGTCTGTCACTTTTTCTGTGTCGTACTTACCTACATACTTTGATTGATTGCGTCCTAATGTCGGATTACCTAGGCCATTTGAAGGCTTTTCTGGAAAATAATATAATGGTATTTAGTACATAAGTATTTTAAACTTAGGTTACAAATATGCGCAATTATTATTATACATATTTACGATTACCTTATACTACATTATAAGTGTGAAAGTAAAGAAAAGGGTAAAAGAAAGGGCATTTAAAAATAATCGATATTTATAACTGTCTGCTACTTCTGGCTAATCTCTTACATAAACCTATTCATTCAATGAATGCATAGGTTTTTATGTTTATAATATGTTTCCTGCAGTTTAAGTTTACACAATCAAATCAAATCATCAACAGACAGACCGAGCAGTTATCGATTTTATAATAGCAGTTAGGAACTGAAAAGAATATTATTTAAAAAAAACCTTCTACCGCATGCTATTAAATTTTCGTTGGTATAATTTTCATTATCCAACGCCAAAAAAACCTAAAGGCATGTATTAAACTTTACCTTTCACTTGAAGTGATACCGAATCCGCAGCACATTACATAAAAGTGATTGATTCCCTGAACACGGCAATGAGACACCGAAGAATTGGGCCTGACTGTTGTAATGATTGCCCATTTCGGTGTCGTTAAGAAACCGCCAATATACCTAATACGTAGAGGAATGTTAGGGAACGTTTTGTTCGTGAATTTGGGCTTTTTCTTTCAAAGTATTCGTTGGATTATCTATTAAATAAAAAACATCTGCTGTAGACGCATTTGTTGACAGAATGCTGGTTCGGTAAAAATCTAAAATAGTATTTGATTTTACGTTTACGTTTATATACACAAAATTATTTTGAATGATTTTATAATAGCAGTTAGGAACTGAAAAGAATATTATTTAAAAAAAAACCTTCTACCGCATGCTATTAAATTTTCGTTGGTATAATTTTCATTATCCAACGCCAAAAAAACCTAAAGGCATGTATTAAACTTTACCTTTCACTTGAAGTGATACCGAATCCGCAGCACATTACATAAAAGTGATTGATTCCCTGAACACGGCAATGAGACACCGAAGAATTGGGCCTGACTGTTGTAATGATTGCCCATTTCGGTGTCGTTAAGAAACCGCCAATATACCTAATACGTAGAGGAATGTTAGGGAACGTTTTGTTCGTGAATTTGGGCTTTTTCTTTCAAAGTATTCGTTGGATTATCTATTAAATAAAAAACATCTGCTGTAGACGCATTTGTTGACAGAATGCTGGTTCGGTAAAAATCTAAAATAGTATTTGATTTTACGTTTACGTTTATATACACAAAATTATTTTGAATGGAATATCAATATCGCGGTTGAAATGTATATTTATATTTTCGTTGATTCGATCCCTTTGCAGGCTTAAATAATTAAGTTACAAAAATAATATACAGAAATAAAAAATGCGCAAATATTGAATTCATACTTTTATTTACCCTTTTGTTTGAGCTTTCATATTTTCCTAATTTAAATATAATTTACAGCTTATCTTGGATATCATAATAAACATGGGATAATTTAATTAATAGAGATTTGACACATATTCAATTAATAATGATGTACTACCTCGGAAACAACTGCCAAATAAATATAATTTGGTATTTATTACAATAGCAAACGATAAAATCAAATAGATATTAATGAGATTTATTTAGCTGATAAATACATTTTTGTACTTAGAAAGGTAACTAACTTAAGGGTATGACAAAATTTGACAGATGTAACTCAAACACACACTTTTGGAAAAACTAATAAATAATTGATCATCATTTTATAATTCTTTATTGAAATCATATTTATTAATTTAAGAATTTATACACAAAACAGGAGGAAGGGTTTATGCAATGTTGAGGTAAAGCAAAACATAGTAATTTTGATTTTACTGAATTCAAAAAGCCGCAGAGAGTTCTCATTCATTCTCCGTATTTTAAGCGTTCAATATTTAAATAAAACTACTTTTTAAACGGATTCTATCGCAGTTTAAAAAGTCCTTTTATTTGAATGTCTAAGATTCGTGTAAATCTTGGAAAGCATTACTTCAATATTCGATTTAAAAATATCAGGTACTCGTAGGAAGACCACTGGAAGGCTTTGAAAAGAGGAAGTTGGCGTGTCGACCTCATATATGTAGTTAATTAAAGACTGTAACGTTTTAGGTATATAACTTAAAACGATTTTGTAAGACTCACTAACGAGGCGACAGACTTCATAATAGGTACATTCGCATACCTACATATCAAGGGATTATTAATTCACCATGCAACATCCAGATCCCTGTTTGTCTAGTCCGTGCCACCAATTTACTCGCCAATCCTCCGCGGCCAGTACACAATATTATCATCATTTGAACTTCGGCAAACAAAATGTCAAGCCTCACTCGAAACCATTTCATGACTTAATAGCTCATAATTATTATGGCCGGTTAAGCTCAAATTACGCACGATTGTTCACCAATAAATTAGGAGGTCGAACCTTTGTATATCTAGGTAAATAAAATACATGGGGTATAACAAGACCGTTTAACAAATTGTTCGTGTAATAACCAATGTTTTAGAAAATGTTAAGCAGCTTTAACATTGTACCTCATTGTACCTGTCGGGATTTTGTTCGTAAATATTATGTTGATAGATCCGCCGGAGGCTTGCAGGCTTCCAGGATTTACGTAAGAATAAATCGAGGACACTGCGTAGTCTGTGAAACAGTGCTTTATACGCGACAAAGTCTAAGAATCTACACAATATTTACGAAACGCTTGTTCCTGCTTAGAATAACTATAGTTGTCAAAATATAAAAGGTCCGTTTTGACATTTGAGAAAGACCCTAGAATGTAACTTGGAACGAAACTACATTACTAGTTACGTCGCGATGACAAATGTCAAAACGGACCTTTTATATTTTGGCAACTTTACACACCGTCCTTTTTAATACAATCTTTGCGTCTCACATCACAAGTCAGCATGCAGACGTTGCCGAAACAAGAAAACACCTTTTCATGTAGGCACCTAAATTCATTACAATCCTGGAAGAAAAATTATCAATATGTAGTAGAAATGAAGGCTATATTAGGAAACATAATTAGTTTGCGTTATCGATAAACTTTCTAAAACAATGGCGTCGAACACATTTTATATAAAACATGAATTTTCATTGTCCTACTGTAGCACGAATAGTCTTTTGACACGAACCATGTCTCGAGTGTATAAGTTTATATTAATTAAGCATATTGAGTGGGAGGAGGTTGGGCGCGATAAGACCAAGGTTGATATAACCACGAAATGTAACTACTGTTTGTATAAGTACTCAACTCAGTGAAAACAAAGTTGTAATCTAATTCGAATAAGTATTCTGTTTCGATGGTCTATTTAAAAAAAAAAGGAAATAAGTATTCCAATGTCAGAAAATAATTATAAAGGCAGTTTAAAAAAAAAGACAACTTAAAAATATAGGTTCCTCTACAGCGATCAAAATATCATTAATTTCAGCAAAATTCTTGTCATCAAATAAAAGATTTACGATTACTGTTTTTCCTAAAACTTGACTGAATCAAAGAAATTACTTCATATTACGACTTTATCAATAAAATGTTAAGACTTTCTGATATTAACCAGACGATATTTACGATAAGGAGGATAATAATATGTCTTATATTAGACTTACCTATCTTGAACGAATCTGAATATTATTACAATGCTGGGTTGAATGATCAGTAGTTTAAACGCCTTCTACTTAAACAACAATTTTTTTTTTTTCCCTAGCCTATACTGTCCCACTGCTGGGCAAAGGCTTCCCCTAATTCCTTCCATTCAAACTTATTCCGGGCCGCCTCAAACCAGCCCTCGCGGTATGAGACTAGGTTATCCCGCCACCAATTTATATAAAAACAAAAACAAATTGACTAAATAACATAAGTCAAAATAAATCAAAGGTTAAATCAAAATTAAATAAACATTTAGATTGGAGTTTTGTTTATTCAAATGCATGTTATGTTTTACCCCAACTTTCCCTACGTAGCGGGTGAAAGCCACGTTACTGAACTGTACTGGTTTTCCAAGAAAATTACTTTATCGTTATTAAGGCTCGACGAATCACAAAATACCATAACATAAAAATTAATCTCATCAACAAATTCCGGAATATACTCGTATAAAATGAGTGTAGATTTTATTTTACTTATAATATGATATAACGAATTATAAAATACCCTTATAAAAAAATAAATCTCATAAAGTGTTTGTATGAAATTATGGTAAAAAGAACATGTAGTGTTGATGACGTTTTGCCCTCTTTTATATTTAAAACCCGAAAGTATATTTTTGCAAATGTTGCTCAGTTCAAGTTATTTTTGGCCACCATAGGTCATTAAAGCACAAAGACTTTGGTAAACTGAAAAGAATTGTCGCTACGCTTCTACTCTCCGAAATAAGATTTGTGAAATTGTGAATGACTGTGAAAACGCGGTCGCTGTAACAAATGCAGCTTTCGTCCGTCTACAAGGAGTCGTTTAAACTTGACGATTTGCTCATTACAAAGGCGACGAAAAAAGCTTGGTCATTATATTTTATTATCTCAATTAAAAACACTTGTTTCTTTCGTAAGACTTTTTGGAGCTATTTTTAACACAAGTCGAAATACGTATTCTTTAAAAGTTAAAAACTGTCATTCCTAAAAAAAAACAATGTTTTTTTATCCTTCCTTTTAAGCCTCGGAACCTCTATATTATCGAATTAAAGACCTGAATTTATTCTATTTTAATTAATTGCTTGCATTGCTTCTTAGACTAATTGATAAACTCTAATATTATTAGAACAAATACCTAAAAGATTTTGTAACCAAGTATCCTAATACTTAATAACAAAATCCGGGTACGTCAAATTGTAAATACATATGACATGTATACTCAACAAATTATATTTTATACAAAAAGAATTCGAGTTTTATTTTCAACTCTCAGACACTCAGTTATTCATTGTGAAAATAACTCCGTGTAAAATACGTTCATTTTGCTAGAAAATTTGCCGGCGTAAATCAGAGAGCTAGAAAAATATCTAGATAGATTACGTGACCAAACGCAAATAGATAGAGGAGCTTCGACAAAATGGCACCGACTAGTGTTATAGAACTGAATCCATTAATATACAATGCAGTCTGTTTCTGCACTCTGTGAAATTCGCACCGAAGCCATTCGATAGCTAGAATATCTTATTTAGACCATTTATTTTGTACAGAACATAACATACCATCACGCCTGTATCCCCGAAGGGTTAGGCAGAGGTGTACCAATGTACACCCACAGTTCGCCGGTATGTTTAGGTCCCATGTAATAGGGACGAGCCTATTGCCACTAACCGGGCACAAATCCAAACTCCGACCTGCTACTGAGAATTTCGTAGAAAAACCCAATAACACCTTGGTCGACTTGGGAATCGAACCCAAGACCTCTAGCGTAGCAGTCCCGCTTAGAACCACTAGGCCAAAGAGGCAGTTTTTTTTTGCACAGAAGCTATATTATATACCACGACGCTGAATTGCTAAACCCTTCTGCCTAAGCCGTAAATCACTTGTAATCCTATAATGCAGACTGAACTGAAGATCAGTCAATAAAATTCTCATTACTTTTTCCAATATTTAAATACGCCTCATTCGCATTCGTAATTTCTAAGGAATCCTATACATACCAACATCGATATGCTTTAAACACGGAAAAGTAATCAAATGAAATTATTCAGGTGTATCCTTTTACATATTCAAAGCCACCCTTAAGGGGTCGTTAAAGCTGCTTACTTATGTAAGATTGAAAACTGCTTGACCCGCTACAGAATGTGACCGCACTCGTGAAATGGAAAAAATAATGAATGCTTAAATTTTTGGAGATGCTCCAGTTCATTTTATTTAAGTAGCTCTCTGACGGTGAAGACGACATTTCATTTTCCAGTTCCGAGGTTATCTAGACACTATGAACCTCCTTACTCGAAATAAGAGGGTTTATGACAGATGACACTTTGCTTGTTACGTATTCAAATCACGAATGCTTAGTTATATCCACATTAAAATTATCTTACTTTTGTACATTTAGTTTTAGAACCAAATAATTTTCTTAACAGTCTTATCTTGCGAAGGTTCTTGAGTATCTGAATCACTTCCAATTACCAGGTAATCAAACTGCGGTGTTATGTATCTTAGAAATATGAACTCTCCAATCAGGAGAAATATAATTCTTGCTGAAAGCAATAACTAGTTTTGCTTGCAATTATTGTTGCGTAACAAGTTTGAAGTTCCTATTATTAAGATTCAAAATGCAAACAAATTCTAGCATTGTTACTAACGTTATAATATAAATTGTCATGTACTATTTTTTGATATTTATATGCGGTTTATGAGAAAGATCATGTTTTTTTTTGTAATTTCAAAAAACTCTTGATTTTTTCGAGAAAGAGAATTTATTAAATTATACTTTGAAAGGTGTTATCTTTACATGTATGAAAATTATATTCTTCCTTTTCATATTAAAGCAACGCCAGGTTAATTACTTAATGCGACGTCCATTACAGTATTATAAAAATACTCCTCTTAATAAATCTCTACCATTAGTGTAGTTAAGCCGAAGTATTTTATTTATAAGCCGTAATATACCTTAATATTAACAATGTTAAATCACCTTTCATTTATAATTATAATAGGTGTACGAAAGTGCCCGTACGCGAAATTATGAAAGATAAATAAGTTATTAGTCTAATATTTAATAGGTAACATATTTTAAATGGTTACATTTGCTTTAAAATCAAGTGTTTTATATAATATTGTAACTGTTTGACATTCATAGAGTTAATATTAATTTTACAAAATATAACTTAACACAATTTTTTACAGAGATTGACTGTCAGTACCTACATATGAAAGGTTAAAAAATGACTACTTTATAAAATAAAATTTATAGAAAGAAAGACCTGAGAATTCTTTTGCCGATTAAGATTTATTTTGGTTCATAAAAGCTGTTTAAAAGCGGATCGATTAAACGAAGCGTGTAAAATGACTAGGTAGGTTTTTATCTTGTCTAAGAAACTTCAATTAAAATTAACTAAGCGCGAAATGCCTCTCCTTTAATTTAATTATATTTTTTTACAAGGAAAAGCTTTTATGAAATCAAAGTGATTTATTTTGAAGGTACTTAATTGTTGTATAATGTTAGGGTGTACCAACTAATGAAGCCATGCAAAAGACCTAGGGTTAGTATTACCATACTCTAGAATAAACTCCAGAGTCTAAATTTGGAGGCTAAACTGACTGAATTAGGTATATGTCTGGCGCACAGCGGGCAGTGAACTTTTAGTCAGCAGTCTTTATTGATTGACCATTCTCAAAAAGTATAGTAACCTTATCTAGTATCCAAGTTTGGCCTTAGATCGTGAAGTATACAAAGTATGGAGGGAGGCTTACTAAAATGTACAAGGAAATAATGTAATAAATAAAGTAAACACTAAATCAAATTCGTTGAACACATCACGTCAAATACTCAAAACATTTTGCTGCAACCCATACACATGTAATTACTCTTAATTATGAAACATAATATAAATTGAAATTCGGCGAAACTAGTATGTGTAAACATACAAATTTCGCCGCATTACATCAAATAATTTAGGTTTAGTTAAAATAATTTATCGAAATAACAAGGTAAGTTCTGACTCGGAGAAAACTTTAATAATAATCAAGGCGGAGTTTCCTCGCATTGTGTTCATGAAGACTGCATCAACACAAGATATTTGCATCAAAAACAGATACAATCCGTGTAGGGACTTCTCAGAATATAGGTCGAGTACACCGCGCCTTAGCTGCCACACAGACCTACGAAATAAATGTAGGTAGGTACTAGATATTCTTGTTATCTCAAATTAGGCTTGTACGCTCTTTAAAAAAAAGTATGGCTTAATTTAATTTTAATTTAAGAAGCGTACCGACTAGGCGACTGTTGAAATTTTCTTATTCATAGGAGTTACACTAATGATGACATTACAAGGAATTTATTTTTCTAAATTAATTTACTTATCATAATAGTACACGAGGTGACTTTCTATTAAGAACATAATTCGACATCATGAACAAAAATAACTTGTAACACACTTTGCTATTCACTATATAATGAAAAGCTATAGCTAATCAAACTGTCCAACCAATGAGCTATATTTGGTACGCAGCGCTAAATTCGATTCAATTATGTCAAACTTTTAACGAAAGGCTGACTTTAATCATTGTGTCTAAAGTGTAAAACGGACAGCGACGTAAATAAGTGAAAAGCTTGTAAAGGAGAAATCAAGTCTACATGTAAATAAATTAATTGCTTAGGCTGTTCGCGCGTTTATTTATACTCCAGTTTTCCACTCGTCAGACGTTTCAGAAAACCATCAGAGATTAAATCAATAATAACATTTAAATATCGAATCGTACGTTTACTCGTTCTAACTAAACAAATGCTTTCGAAAAAGGTTTACTCTCTGGAAGGGACAAGCCCCTTATGGCTCTCTTGGGCATCGTCTAAGATATGTAGCCACCTGTTTTTTTTTACATCTTTTTTATTGTCATTGCGTCCAATGGGTATCTATAAAACGCGTGTAGTTATTTTTTGTGTATGCAATCTTGTGCGTAAACATTCGTTAGTTGTTTAAGGCTTGGATCTAGAGATATGTGTTGGTATAATGTATGTATTGCGAGATACGAACGTACATGCCTGTAGCCTGGCAGCGAGAGACATTGATCTTTAAATTATGAATGAGTGTTGCGAAACGGGTCGAATCAAATGTACGTGTGATACGAGCAAGGCACGTGTACTATATGTTTCTTTTGGTTTAGGAAGGTTCAACGAAAGCTCATTCAACACAATCTTTTGAGGATTCGTTTCCCTATCACGTATATTATGGTTTATTTTTAACTCGTATTGATTGATGCCCCATTTGATGAAAAAAGCAATGTCTTTTAGCTTCAGATTTGCCCTCAATCTCTCAGGGAGGGAGGGACAGTATATGATGAAAATAATAATTATAATATTGTTCTTTAGATAGTTGTATAAAATCTGAGAATTGAAACAGGTTAAAGTTAAAATGACACAAAGCATATTTTTAAGAAATAATATAAATAAAATGAAATAATGTTAACCGATTGCAAGTTAGAAACTTTATATAAAAATCATTTACAGTGAAGTGTCTATGATGGGTAGAAGTGTAAAGTCGTAAAGATATTCAGAATTTAAATGACAGCATTTGTGTCATTATTCAGGAACATTTATTTATTTGAGATAAAACTGAACATAAATATTGTTAATGAGTAAATATTTTATAAAAATATTTTCAAGTTACTCGAAAACAACAAATTACTGTTTTAATGAAAACAGAAAGGTTTTACGATTGTACCGAGTTTTATTAAAGTGTAGAATATTAAATCCACGCACTGAACCGAATGCCTTTATAATTCATTACATAAAAACCTTCGGCCATTGTGGTTATAAGCATACCTTTGCCTATGAATAATTCGTGTATTTAGCGTTAAACTGTCAAGTTAATAAATGTATTTATACTTAGTTACAACATTTTACCCGTTTAGTAAGGCTTATTACTGTTAAAAGTATATACAATTGTGGGTTTTCACATTGCTCCAAAATCTAATGAACTTGTTCCTAGAAATAACGATTTTCCTTACACTTTATTTAATATAAGATCTAAATTTTAACTATTACAACTACTAACTGATTCATTTGTGACATATGAACTAGCCAAAAAACTAACTAATACAATATAGCAGCACTATAAATACAATAAAAGCTATTCTAAAGAGAGCAAAACCCATTATGAAAATGTTTTTGATTAAAACTTGTGCCAGGTAACTTTGAATAAATAATTTTCATAGTATTTGTCTTAGTTGCTGCAGAATTCCTAGCATTTTATCGATTTTAATTATGAATTCTATTCTTTTAAGTAATACATAGGTAAATAGTTTTTTGTTGACTTTGTACTAGTGGGTGGATAAGTCGTAAAAGTAGCAGTAGCAGACAGACAGACGAAAGAGTTCCATTCACATTGATAATTTTAATATTACCATTTGAAGATATTAAATACTTAATTATTTAAAAG
Organism: Autographa pulchrina; assembly: GCA_905475315.1. Taxonomy (NCBI): domain Eukaryota; kingdom Metazoa; phylum Arthropoda; class Insecta; order Lepidoptera; family Noctuidae; genus Autographa; species Autographa pulchrina. Next base: position 7,352,148 of record FR997768.1, read on the forward strand.
ATATCGTGGCAGTTGGCCGTTTAGTTAATGACTTACTTAAAATAGATTTCATCATAAATTCTGAATATAATCAAATTAAAAAAAAAACTACAAAGTTTTAGTGATATTGTTTGAATTTTGAAGCTATAATTTTATAACTAATGCTACATAAAACTGTAAAACGCGTTCACGTATTCTGTTAATAAAAGTGCAAGCATCCAATACGAAATATAAACCCGAGCTAGAATTCTTTTCAAGTTGAAAAATAACACGTATGTTCATCTTAGAAAGTTCTTACGAGGTTATATATAATTCAATACGACCACAGAAGCTGACTTAGCAGAAAGCTGGCAACCGTAACACAAGTTACTAATGTAAGATTATAGGATGGCGAGAACACGACGCTTGTCTGCAGGACACTGACCATTAATTTATCACTGTCTAGAGCTGCTACGTTCACATTTGTCACTAAACAATCATAAATAAAGGTGAGCTTTGGTAACAGTTCTCTTTTTAAAACGTTCGAACCTAATAAAGTTCATCCGTAAAGGTTTTTAGCCCCACATGTGCTATTAATAAAACACGCCAACAACGCTGAAACTACCGGGTGAAGAGAATTTAATTTGATTCGAGAACAATGAAAATATGTGATGTAACTGGCGACCTCACATTTATACCGACATAGCTCACTCAGCAGCTTTATGAAATCAAGTAAAATAAGATTCATTTGCATGCTGATTTCGGGCATTTACAATACAACGATACGAAAAATAATTGTGACCTGACGAGCTTGAATTTTTATTCTGGCTAAAGAGATTTCAAATGTATAGCACTGATTTCTATTGCTCGTAGACAATAGCCTTTGTAAGACGCACTTCAATGTAGATTAATAAATTACTAACCATATATTGACGTGTCCCGTCTTACGGCAGCAATCGTTGGGGAGAATATTCTATCGGGAACTATTGTATGTACATTGATCGTTTTAATAAAATATGCAGCGAAATTAAACTAGTTAGATGAATAGGCTGGTAGAGAGAGGGCACCTATAATATAATATGAATCAAAGATATACACTAGATAATGTCATGCTAGCAAGATTTCACCTGAATAAAGATAATAAAGTTTCGAGATTGTAAAATATAACTTTATTTTTTTGGCTTTGCTACAGTCGGGTTAAAAGCCATCGATCGATGTCTGACTGTCTCACAGTTTTTGGATAAAATAAAGTCGCACTGTTAATCCGTAAAATGCACAGACCGAAAGTCACTTAGGTGAAATGTATGTGACGTTTATTTACCTTTGTCTTGTGTAGCGTAAAAAAAGTAATTACCTGTCTACATTTTCGCCAAGTTATTTTGAAAAGGCTTAGTTAATATACATACCTATTTCAATTAAGAACGTGTAAATTGAAAAGCTAAAAAATCGTAGACTATTATCGCGATGAATGACAACGTCAAATGTCATTTACCCTCAATAAATCTGGAACGCTGGGTCTGTCAAGCGCATGACGAATGGTGTCATGGTGTCATGTGTGTCCCGGTGCGTGTCGCGAACAACAGTCCTTTTGCAAGACGAAGTTTAGGATACGTTCGACAGGTTCGACATAAAAACATGAACGAAAAAGTCGATGATGAAGTAGATAAGTGGCAGGTAGGTATTGTTCTACATTATGACATGCTATTGCTAAAAACATGTCCATCGATATTTTTACACTAGATAAGATATATATTCGGACATACGTATGGCATGCATCTTGCAGTAAATGAAATTTTCTTTTGAGGGAAAACGCTTCAACAGTTTTGAAGCGTCTTAATATTTTTATAAATACCGGTAACAACCCACAAAGCTTATCATAATTAAAGATTATCCGGATTCTAACTCCAGTCCGTTGTATTAAAGTAATATTTATAACAAGGTAAATAATGGTTTTATTTACTTGGCCCTAACCTTTACTTTTTAATTAAGGAGACAATATTACGATGGTTGAAGTTTATCATGACACCGGTTATCGATTTCACTAACATATTTAGGGTAGTTTTGTTAAAATAAATAAGGCAAAAGAATGCACCACTTCATTTCGAAATCTTCTGTAAAGTTCGCGGATTAAAATATTACAAAAATATTTTTCTATTTTGTTTCGTGATCAAACTCTAGTAATATTTCTTCCTTATTCTAGCATTTAACACGTAGCACGATTCCTCTTTCTTTATGATAGTCGTTATCACCTGACGTTTTGTTAGCACCCCACGTACTATTATCGTTCGTGGGTTGCTTCATATCTATAACGATGGTTTCCTATATTTAGAATGTGCGTGTAATGTTTCCCCTCATTGTGTTTCTCACACGTTAGCGAACTAGTGTAATATAACATAGATACAAGAATAACACGGTATACCAGAAGCAAGGGTCATATCGGTTGGTTGAAAATATTACCTAACGGAATACTGAAATAACTCTGTTGGTATGTTCCCTTTGCACGACTGTTCTGGTGAGCCAGTTTTGATAGAATTAGGAGTTGATTTTTACCGGAAAAACTTTTTTTGTTACCTCAAAAATTCACGTAGAAAACACAAGGGTAAAATCCGAGATGTGGGTATATCTTCTTCTTTTCCGGTACGCTCTTGACGAGCGGTCGTGATCGCTATGTGCTCGTGTTGGAATGGGCAGATGTGATGCGCTTCACGACGTTTCGCCACCGCTGCCTGTTAGAGGTCATCCTGCTGCACTCGTTAATGGAACCTCCAATGGCAGACTTGATTTGGTCAGTCCAACACATATGTGACCTTCCGCGCGGTCTAGTGCCTTATATTTTCCCTTGGATGACAAGGCGTTCTATGGACTGATGTCACGTCGGGAAACATGTCCGAAGAATGTCAGGATGCGAGACTGTACTATAGAAAACAGACGCTGCTTGATACCGAATTCTTGAAGTATCGAGACGTTCGTGCGAAACTCGGTCCACGAAACCCCAAGCATTCTTCTCCAGCACCACATTTCCAAAGCATCGATTTTTTGCCTTTCCACATCTCGCAAGGTCCAAGTTTCAGCCGCGTATAGAATATATATGGGGAATATTAGCGTTCTCACGAGCCTGGTCTTTGTGGCTTTAGTTATATTTCTATTCCTCCATATTTTCCGCATCTTGTCCATAGCTGTTCTTGTGATGCCCATTCGTCGTTTGATCTCATCAATAATAATAATAATAATTTTAAGTCCAAACCCATGGCTCACTCGTTCCATCTTCCGTGGGTATATACCTATGTGCATATTCCGCATATATTCGGTAGGCACGATCTGATATAACATAAAACTGTTAGTCTGATGACTTACCGAGAGGTCTTTAGACTCCTATCCGATTGATATCATGCCATTCGTGTCTATTGGACCCTTTCGGAGTAATTTGACCTCTGGTAGCTTGATCAATGGTAGCCGTACCGAATGATTTATAGCACAGCGCCTTGAATCGAGCTATATATTTTACACACTTACCTATACTTTCTATTAAACTCAATGTAAAAAAATGCAAATTTTTTTAGTAAGCATAAATAAAATTCAATTTAAGTTATATACTGTACCAACCCATTTACATAAATGTTCCACCATTTACTCAATATTATTATTGTTGTAGTATAAAGAGGTTACAGGCGATACCTACATACAGAAACAAAACTTTCTTTGCAGGGACGCGGATATTTGACCTTTTTATTTACAGACTTATCTTGTTGGATATGATAGCCAAGAAATATAGGGCTCTCTTTCATAGTTCCCACTGTCACATAGTGGACGTTCATGAGAAGTTATTGTAATTATGTTAGCTACCGACTCGCAGTGCCATCTAAACTACATTTTGAGTAAGATTCTTTTTTTGAGAAACAGTATTGTCGGTGGCCCCGAGATTTCTGTACATGTCTTGTGTCACATATATAGTCAGGTATCATTAACTATTTTATCTTTATTATTGTATTGATTTCTATTATTAAAATTTCCAGTTTATTTTAAGAAATAAATATTTAAATATATTTTTTATATATTTTATAGATTACGAAGTGAATTGAATTGAAAATCCTGAATGGCAAATTCTACGCGTTGATTTAACGTGGTAATCAATTTATGCTCTTCGCGCATGCATTGCGCGAAGAGCATAAATTGATCTTGATCTTACTTAGATGAAGAATATTAACTTTGCATCTTATATTGTATAAGAGGCTAAATAACATGCACACTACGCTTAATACCGCCGTCTTACTTTAAGTGTAAAGATAATGTCGGTCCTTTGGCTGGTTTGTTTAACCTCAAAGATTATTCGTATCACACTTTATGTCTCGAAAGTAAAGAGCCTAATCGTGTTATGTGCCCACATTAGTAATGAACTCAGGCCGTAAACTCGTTATTATTAAACATTTCATTACTAATAGAGCAGGTTACGGGAATAATATATTCTCTGTGAACTTTTTTTCTGCGCTAATGGAGACCAGCTATTAGAAATACCCTCTTGAAATGTAGGACGCTGACTGGGCACGTATTACACGACGGACAACGCCACAGAATACAGATACCTATTTACTGAACTCATAAAAAAATGCATCATTCAAATAAAATTATAATTAGGTACATATATTAATTAGCACACAGCTACTTAAACGAGCCTTAGGCATTGCATATTGTAATATCTAAAGCTCTAGATAGCATGTAACGAATCATATCGCTGTTGTTCCATTATGAATGCTAATTAAATCTATCATTTCGCATTTGAATAATAAAATAATTAGACAGCGTCTACTGTTGTGCCGTGGCGTACCAACTAAAAGTTGCAATGTAGCAGTGAAAATCATAAAACGTGCAGACCATAAAACTGACGGAAATGGTTTATGGCACGCAAGAAGGATGCGAGCTTTTTCATAGAGCTCTTCCATTTCACTTGATTGCACATTATATTTCATCGTAATTTCTTCCCACGTCCAGAATAAAGGAAAATGGTGTAGGTGGAAACAAACACCAGCCACCTACACTCCACAGGTTCATAAGAACCTTTCCTTAACTAATTTCTAATAAATAAATCCAACAAAACACGAATGGTCATAAGCCGCTTCTCTACGAATCAAAACATAACGGCCGAGGGAGTACGTTATTATAATTATTCTGGTTTAGTGGCATTATACTTTCACATTACCCACCACACAATAACACCAAGTATAAAACGTGTTGTCATGAACCTTGAGTTTACTGAGGCGCACCCGACAATGTTACTAACAAAGACACATTTTCGTACGTAACTACAACTACCTAGAACTTTACATCTAAGTGAAAAGAGTTCAAAATACAATGGAAATAAAACGGAAAATGGCATGGGTTTTCTTAGATCGTGGGAATAGAAAGGGAGCCGACGCAATTTCTGAAAAACGTGACAAAGGTCATAAAAAAGGACAATGTTGTGCCTGTAGCGGGTGCGTGCAAAGCGCGCGTTGATATACTTACAGTGCGTGCCTATATTACAGCTGCATGTTTTCATCAGATATACCTGTCTGTTCAACTTACTTAATAGAGTCGTTGTAGCATAAAGTTTATGAGACAATTATAGGTTTTAAGGTAGGTTTAAATACAAGTGCTCTCAATCGTATCAGAGTGCTCAAGACGCTTCCAAATATTGTGTTAATCTTCAGAGCAATATTGTTATAACATTAGCTCCGTATATCTAAGTTTTGAAATGTTACCCTATAGACTCGTCAGCCTAAACAAACTGAAGTAGGCAGTCAGTGATATTGTTTTGTTTTTCCAGTCCGTGGTCACACCGAGGTGCGAGTGGAGTTACAAATGGAGCGGTGGGCGGCGCGCGGCGGCTCGGTGCGGCTCCGCTGCGTGCACGACGTGCCGCCCCATCTCCTTGACAAAGTGGTCTTCCTGCGGCACGGCACCAAAATCTTCCAGTACATTAGAGACCGGAAACCGCCTTATAGAAACTTTACTACCCCTGGCGCCGTGCTCAATGTAAGTGAATAATGCACACATGCTTAAAGAATCCTCTAACTTTAATGGTTCAAAAGCTTTCTCACCGCTGTATGTCTTCAAATGAAAAATTTATTCGGCTTTCAAAAAACGAGCAACTTATAGTAGATAGATTACATGATACGAGAAGTAATTTAACACATCAAAGTTTTGAATTGAAAATTTAATATTTCCAAAAACCTTGCTTTCCAAAAGCAAAAATGTGTTACTGGTTTTTCAAAATATTAACAATTCACTAAATATCTGCATCATATTTAAAATTATATGAAGAACAGCAATCATTGCTCAACGTCGCATATACCTCACGATAAGACAAGTTATGATCTGGAGTAAGTATCTACAGCGAGTGTGCCGTAATGCATATTTATGACATTACCCCACGTAACAAAACTCCTGCCCGATCTGCAAAGCTTTCACTCAGTCAGTAATGAAGACTCGCGACTCGCCTAGTTTGCACGAACGAGCCGAGCCGCTCAAACAAAGGCATAAACTAGCCGCTCTCCTAATTAATCGACTAGGAGTCCCGAGTCAATTCTGTTAACGTTTTATGTAGATATATCATTGTGCTCCGAAACCTGCAACTCATTGGGGTATTTCAGGTGTTTATGATCGAATAGTTGATATAAGTACTTGAACTTGGAGGTATTAATAAAACAAATGCCTGGAATTAAAAACAACTTCACTATTTGAACATGATGTCTAGAAAGAAATCGAAATGTAGTAAAAAAATGTGGCCATCACACTTCTATCAAATTTTTGTTTACAAGGTACCTTAACTATGTGTGGTTGCTAGTTGCTATTTATTTATTGTGTAGTTCTTAGTATTCCTGTGACCTTAGCCTGTGACAGATGTTACCAAGTGTCATAAACGTCATTCATGTCAAACGGAAAAGTTTGACAGCCGACAACCATTTTGGATTGGATTGCCAGCATTTTCTACTAATTGGGTTACAGAAGTACAAAAGTAGCGTATAGCATACATATGAACAATTAGATATAAAAAGTAATATTTTTATATACATTTGATATGTAGGTGTAGTATTAATATTTAAAAGCATAACATCTCTGCAAATACAAACTAGAAGTCCTAAACTGAGATTAAGTCTTTCAAAATATTAAATCTTATGAAAAGATTTTATGAAACTAGAAGTACATATTTTGACCCTTTTACGACTTAAATATACTTTACTTTGATTTCTCATGTCGTAGCCATCTTTAAATACAGTTGCGAAAGGTGAACCGGATTATTTTTGCTACATTTTTATTTATTTAAACGTAAGTAACTCAAAAGGTTGAAAGACTCTGACACTAAATATAACTAGTACTACAAGGTCTGTAGAAACCTGTAAAGCTTACCAGAAATATCCTGAAGTTTTAGTTGTAATTGAAGTCTTTACCAGTCTTAAGTTTCCAGTAACTTCCTCAGTTGATCAGTTTTCTAAATCAGCCCATTGTCGATCGAACGGCAAGACTAATTTATATAAATAGAATTACCGGAACAATGTAGGTACCTTTGATTTTACTGTCATGTTCTACTTATTTATTTTTAAATATATTACATAAAGAAGTAATGATATTGGAACTATCGGATCATTCAATTATTACATACATACCTACATAGATACATATTATCAAAGATAATATCGATGTTCATCAAGATTGCAATCAAGCACACTGCATAAGGTGCTTCTAGTTTTCCTCTATAATTATAGTTAAACTAACAGAATGCCGTGAAAAGACGACATGCTACGCTCAGCCGTTAACCTTTTATAATTACCCCGTTGAAACTATACTCACGTGAAATTTTGTATAAAAACATTCTTACCTTCACCGCTGCACTATTATTTAACGCACTTAGCAACTTATTTAATTAGTTTATGCAAGTTTTAAGCAAACAAATGGGTACTTTGAGTTGGATACGTGTTCAACTCCACATAAGTACGTATATTCAGAACGATAGTTAACTTTTGTTGGAAACTTTAAATGCGCTCTGTAATCTGTATGGAAATTTATTAATAGCACACTCTTTTGCAGACATGAGTATGTCTGCAGAATATAGTTTTTTGTACAGACTACGAAGAACTTATATTCTAGCTTTCTGTAATTTTAAGTAGAACCTATTAAAAATATTGATTTATTATGAACCTTAACTTAAAAGGGAGTTTAAAACGAGATCTTAAAATAAAAAGAATACTTATAACTGTAGCAGCTGCTACTATTATATGATTTTATTAGACGTAGCATAAAAGCATCATCACAAAAGCGGCAAATACCCTAAACTAGTTGGTTACCGCGTGCCTTATTGGTACATAGCTGCTAAGTAACGGCCAATGTTACCATTTACGAGAGAAAACAGATAACTAATATGTATATTTTTTTTATTGTGACTAATATGTATAATTTTTTATTGTGAATCTTTTTGTAACTAGCCATAAATATTTAATGAATCACAAAATGGGTTTAGGAAAAATAGGTCTACTACATTAGCCGTCTATAAATACATGCAAGAGGTCCTTAATACCATAAATAATAACGAATATGCAGTCGGCATATTGCTAGATATGACGAAAGCATACGATAGAGTGCAATACAATATACTATTAGGTAAATTATATAGAATAGGGATACGCGGAAAGGCACATGAGTGGTTTACATCTTATTTAAATAATAGGGAACATCAAGTTGAAATTGAATTCTTTAATAATAATAGTAAAGAAATACAAAATATTCGTTCTGATGTAGAAATCATCAATACGTCAATACCACAGGGTAGTGTTATAGGGTGCCTACTCTTTCTCGTTTATATAAACGACCTCCCAAAAATTTTTCAGGAACATTGTGTTTTGTTTGCTGACGACATTTCCCTCTTAGTTACCTGTAAAAATAACATGAACTTAAGTGAAAAATTAGAAAACCTATTAGATAAAACAACAGTCTGGATGAATGAACACAACTTAGAAATTAACTATACAAAAACTAAATTAATGGCATTCCACCCACCACAAAAATCCCCACTCACTTTAAACTTTATATATAAAAACTCAAAAATAGAAATGGTTCAAGAATTCACTCTGCTTGGCTTAAATATAGATACCCACGTTAACTGGAAATCCCACATACAGAAAATTAAAACTAAATTATCGAAATTCTCATATGCTCTCCGAGAAACAATAAAGACCACTAATCTACAAACCGCGCTTACAACATATTATGCTTATGCCTTCGCATGGCTAAATTATGGTGTCACTCTATGGGGAAACAGCACAGACGCCCCGACAATGTTTACTCTGCAAAAGAAATTAATAAGAATCCTAGTAAACATTAAAAATACTGAAACATGCAAGCCTCATTACCAACAGCTTAAAATATTAACCCTCCCCAGTATATACATCCTAGAAACTTGTAAATTCGTAAGAAAACATAAAGATTTTTACACAAAAAGAGAAGAAATACAAACTAGATACGCTCTAAGGCATAAAAACAGATTAAACCTACCTAGCTCAAAAATGAAAATGCATTCAACTAGTCCATATGTTATGTCTATAAAAATATATAATAAGCTACCAGAAGATATTAAAAGCGAAGACAAAGATAATATATTCATAAACAAATTAAAGAAATTATTACTACAAAAAAGCTATTACCACATAAATGAATATTTAAATGATACATTTTAATAATCCTATCATAAATTTACGATTATAATAAATAAATATAATAATAATTACTACTACTTAATTTAATAACTTAATATAACAAATTAATAAATTAATACCCATAATTTAAGAATAAAATAATAATTAGATATTAAACCCAGCAAATATCACTATGCTACATACAAGACTATAATAATAAATACTTACTTATCTGGATAGGAAACTACATAAACTTCTACTTACTAATGAATATTCTACATAATAATTATAGATAAAAATATATATCATGTATATATATGTACATATTATTATATAAATTCAAAGCTATACTTACTGTCATATATTCTACCTAGATACTTTAATAATAAATAAAGATTACTTACCAAATTAAATGCTATAAGTATATACTTACCATTGTTCTTCCTCTCTCCTAAATTTTGCGTGCCCAATAGGGTCCACGATGTACTATATATTCTTTACTTACCACCTATTAATACCATTGTGGAAAGCAAATAAAAGTTTTGAGTTTGAGTTTGAGTTAAACAAAACTTAAAAACAATTAACACAAAAGGAAAACAAAACATTTTGAAAATGGAACGTAAAAGACTTAAAACTTTTTCTTTTATAATCTTCCTTCCAAAATCCTTTTTATCTCATCCGATGAGATTATTCAGGAATGATATAACTTTACTATCAACTGAAAATATTTGAACCAAGAAACAAAGTTACCATCTATTTATGGCCGGGAGCCGCTCAAAGTAGCAACAAAAAGTACCGCGTAATAATTTCCGGCGAATATAGTACTTATTAAAGTATTTAATTAAAATATAACACTTTTGTCTTGAACATTTTGCTACGGTAAGTAAATTAAAACCGCGGAACTTTAAATTAGTTGCTCGATTTATTCGGTGTGGCTCGATATCTAAACAAACAATTTGAAGATATTTAAAACAAAATCCACCCTTCTGCCTAAGAAAGAGAAAAGGACTTGATATTGTTTTTTTTTTTCAAAAGAATCCATTCATCTCTTTCAGATGACAATATAATTTCGATAAGGCGTATAACTGAGTACAATTAATTCATATCAAACACCGTAAGAATAGTAATACTTATAGATAAGAAAGTTGTTCGTCTTCACCGAATATAATATTAGTCCGGATCGTAACAGGTATTAATCATGCTCCGGACACCCTTTCTACTCCCGTGGGCGTCATAACACGACTTCGGTCTTTATTATATACAGGTGAATCTCGAACTTTCAAACAAAGCCAAAAAGTGATTTTAAGCTAAATTACTGCGTATTATAAATAGCCAGGACAAATATAAAGCCGCTTTCAAAAACATTAAATATACGACTTTAAAGGTCCCTCAGAAACACTACAATATTCATACAAGCCAAATAACTGTTTATTAAATTCAATTTAATTTAATTAGTGTACACACTTTAGTGTGTCAATAAACAGTTATACACTTAAACGGTACGATGTACGGCACACAACTCCTTACGAGCCCCTCGGTACTAACTGACAACGATCTAATTACTAACAAACGCCTTAACGCTTAGAATACAATGTTGAAGACAGGACAGAATTTTGTGAATTAATTAAACCGTGGTTAGGTTAAGTCATATTTTTGTTACTTTCCTATGTAGCTTCATAATATGATGCATTTTGTCACATTCAGGTAGAAAATCGTCTAAATACAGACATTTAAATGTTAATCATTATTAATATTGACTTAATTAACGCTACTAAAAAAACATTTCTCGTAGCAAAATTGCGGTCAATGTTTTTCATCGACTCATGTAAAATTAGTTTAAAATATGTAATATGTAGATTATAGATACCTAGTATCTAAATAATACGCTTTTCAAGCTCATGAATTTCAATTAAAATGAATAAAGGGAATAAGTTGCTTTGACGAGCTGCAACTGATTGAAATCTTAATTTCTTTAGACGCTGAAAGTTCTTGCTTGTAAGATCTACTAGTCTAAAATGTATGGGTCAAGTTCTTAGCTGAGAGGCAATGTATGCATAATAAATGGTTCACTTTCTTAACTGGCCGTGGTTGAGATACTGGATTAATAAACTCTAATTTTTTCATTAAAATTTAACACATTAATATTGCATGTTGTAAGTTTTTATAATATTAAAAGACTCCACTGTCTACCATTGTTGTTTCGTGTTGAGACCTTCTTTCTATACACTCAAGGAATAAATGGTACCGCTGAAAGATTCCAGGGATAGAAGTAGTTCATGAATTTGTTTCCGCCAGGTCCCTGGATAAGGAAAGGGAGGCGCTCTTCTACCTTTTAGATGAGTTAAGAGTCCGGCACTCCAGTCCGTTTTCCCTACGAAAGTCCTTGAGGATTTCCACCAGAAAAAAAAAACAAAACATGGCGGATCTTTGCCGAATTAACCCACTCCTCCCAGATCCAGGGACGGAAAAGTCTACCGCAGTATTGTAGAGAATCCTGAACCTATATCCAAAAGAACAATGGACTATTTGATTGTTAAATACTTATTCTAAGTTCTGAAATAACTTTTCCGCTAAAGGGTTAAATTAGGTACAAACTATTACTATTTTACTCGCATAAATTATGCTTTTAAAAGCTACTTTGTTATAAAAGTGTCATAAAACTTTGCCGCGACACATGAACAGATACTAACTGAATTACGCTCGCGCGAGTTGGATCGATGAGCTGGAATTAATCTGGTGACAGTATTTGATTGCAATATTTTGAAATGATAAAGCTGAAAACATTTTAAACATTACCCACGTAGTCTTATTTAAGGTACAACCGCCAATTATGAGCGCCATATTTATCGACGTGTAGGATTTAATTAAAACATTTTAATACAGAATGTACACGAATTTATTTTACAAGCTTTAATACCAATAATTCTCATTAACAGAGTTACACAACAATTAAATGTTACGCTTAAAGTAATCACCTAATTACATTTAATTCGTTTATTAGCGGGAAACTTTATGTCATCGAATTTGTTGAAAGAAAAATAGAGCTACAAATTAATTACTACATTAATTAACATAAAACAGAGGACTTGGTACTAAATATGGTGAACTGATAACACTCCCATGCCGACCTAGAAACGTTAATCACACCGCAAAACTCTAATTCGTTTTACAGATAACTATTATTAGGTATGTAGATTATAGTGATAAACTATTTACGGCATATTACAGGCATCTTTTGCCTAATCACATTGTTAGTATCGTCAGCTATATAAAAACCATTTACAACATGAATTTGAAATAACTTTACCTGCAATATTCCAACTACTTTTAGATCCGTAGGCTACCACGACCTTACTTACATGATTGTAAGCGTGCACTACCTACTCAAGATTATACTAAGTATATTTTTCACTTTCAGATATTATCCTGAATATGTGAACGTACCTTAAAAATTTACAGACGTAGGTGCCGGCTGGGTAATGGCCCGGGTGGAGTTAATTTTCCGGGTCAACGTTACCGTAGGGTTACCACACAATTCTGCTTTAGTTAGATCTAGTGTTGTGCCGCGGTAGCCCAGTGTCCGCCGGCCGCACTCCTATTTTGTTGTTTATAACTCAACACATTTAACTTTAAAGTGGTTGTATCGTTGCCGTATTTCAAATGAAACATTGTATTGGCGTGGATCATAAAATATCCCAAGCTCCATCTGAGTTTGTTTGATCTATTCTGTGGGCGAAGCTATTACCTTCGTTCATTTTACCGCCTGCGCTTACTGCCAGCTTGGGGCATAAATCTCAAATTGCAAGCGCTAAAATTAAGAGCGAAAGGGTTTTAAAAATGTAGCCATAATTTTGAGGAGAAACATTTTCACTCAGTTGTAATCACATTACGATAGGCTAAATTATATTGGTGAAACGATTTAAAAGTGCGGTTTAAAACTAGGTCGAAAATGTACTTAAATTATTTATCATTGACACTAAGTAATTTTATTTATAATGGCATGATTACGTCATAATATTTATCAACGTCATTTCAATACTGACGGTAAAATAAAAATGTAATACAAGCTTACAGTCACTTTACTTTCCGGGTTGGCCTCAACCGTTTATAGCCGTGCCCACCAATAGCTGTTGGGTCAAGATAACGTCGATACATAAGTAATAGGAAGGACAATTACTAATGCATTGACGTTACTTTGTAATGTGGGCAACATTTAACAACAAAGTCGTGTCAAAAATTTATTCAAAGCATTATTTCATCGTTATTTTGGGTTACAAAAATAAAAAGTCCATTTAAACTTTGAAATAAAAATGCTATTTCCACAAAGGCTTTTTATTCGAAACACATAATGTATTTAGTATTCTAACAAAAACTATTCAACAAAGGCTAAAAAAACATAGTTCAAAATTCAAATGTTCCAATTTCCTGAAATCAATACTCACTCTACAATACTCCACATATGTCACGAGTAGTTACAACCAACCTGGAGCCCGAGTCTGCTATTTACACTCCGTGTCAGTGTGCTCATAGATGGCTCATAGTGGGACGATTTTACGATAATTGGCATTCTACTAAGTTAGTAGAATGCCAATTATCGTAAAAGTAAGACTCGGGCCCCTGATGAAAAGTAAAAGTTCTATTATCTCCAAAATTATGGTCACCGTACAGTAAGGTTTTCCGCACCCGCCTTTTCGCTTGTTCGCCGTCTAATTGTATAGATCTTAATGAATTAAATGCCTTTCCGTCGACGATTTAAGCAAGGGCAGTGTCGTCACATACCCCAATGTACGATATCCCCGTTTTACGGAGGCCGAACCGAATACAGTTAGCGAATATAGTGTGGTAGAGATTAGTTCGGATTAGGGCAAAATGTAGTGTGGGAATTAAGCAGATAGGTATACCATTATATATGTATCGGTACGAAGGTTAGATGATCGAATTTGTAATATATACCAATAGTATGCTATAGTAGGTATGTTTATACTTTTTTCACCATTATTATTTTTCCTCTTGCTTATATGGGATGATTTTATGGAAAGCTTAAACGATGGTCATGGAAAAGGGGTTTTATGTAAGGCTGTTTAGATATCTATAAAGCAAATAAATTTCTATGGTTTCCATGGGATCTTTCCTTTCAGATATCTATCATAAAAAATAATAGTATGGTGCATGTTATCGGCCATAGTTGCCTGAAAATAAATTAGATATTATTATTATATTCTGATTATAAAAAAGATTGAATGTTAAATCCGTTGCAGGAACCCTTTTGTAATTCTAACTTTTTATAACTCGTCCATATTAGACAAGGTTTGATGGTAACACGAAACATATCCTCTAAGTAACAGCAACACCTTAACTATTATTAATTAAGGTCTAATCATAGTTATAGAAGTTATGTATCTACTAGTTAGATAAGCATTTTGCAACTTTGTTTTCTCATCATTGAAAATTATTTTACGGCAGATTTTCGAGGGGCGTTTTCACTTACAAACTTTAGTTTGAAATGTAATTTACAGCGCTTATCTTTTAAATTAGATACTGAGCTGTGTTTTCGTGGATTTATTTGATTTTCGTGTAACGGTTTAAAAGCCACTGTTACCAAAATTTTACGAAGTTTCCTTAAATCTTAAAGGGCAGCCTCCAGGCTTTCGATTAGATTTATAATACTGAAAGAGAAAGTTTTCACACCTGTTACCTAACAATTCAGTTTTTTTGCTTGATTAGCAATAGTTTTAATACGTTTATGTTGCTTTAAATATGTAAAATTTTTAATAAAATTTCATCGACAACAATGTGATAAATTCTGTTCAAAAACAGAATGAGATTAAAACATTTCAAATTCTATTTCGCAAAACCTTTGTTACCAAATTCATAACTATTTATTCTGCCATAACATTAGGTTATTCTGTGTGTTATACCGCCATATTCGTAAAATTAAATATGCACCAATTACTCTCATAAAACAGTAAACTTTATATTCCTTTCATCCATGTTTATGGACTCCCCTGTCTGTAGTTATTATTAAGACCATAAAGTGTGCTGACATAAAGCAGTATACACCTAATGCAAAAGCGCACTTAAATTAATTCGGTGTGGCTTAGGTAGGTTCCATTGCATGCACATTGCTCGTTCCATTCCGCCGCAGGAGGGCGTAACAGGTCGACCTCACTTTCAGGTCAATCTAGCGAATTCTGAATATGGGGAAAACTAAACTTTCAGGAAGTGATGTTGAGGCTACCAATTCCAAACTTCATTGATATTTTGGTGCCTCAGAAAATACGTTAATCCACCCGGCTTTCATACGTTGACTGCCTTTAAGCCCCAAAATAGTCAGAATTATTTTCTGATTTTTTTGACACTAAACCAAGGGAAGATATATACATTCACTCCATGAGAAGAATTAAGGGGCTTAGGTATAGAGGTGAATCTAAAAATTATAACACAAAACAGTTATTTTGTATTGGATTAAGAGGAGCTGACACAGGACTTTATTCCTTTTATTCCTTCATTTATACATAGAAACTATGATTGTTTTAACACTTCATGATTTATCCGTGTGTGCTTTATTTTACCTGTTGTGTGATGACGTTATCATTTATCTACTATTTCCCGGAATGAAGTTATGTAGCCGCGTTGTTGACCAATGTTCGTACCATGTTTATACTGTAATCTCTACAGTTTAAATACAAACGAGGTTTCGTTCTTTGTTACTTTTAAATATGTTATACATGTTGTACTCGATTGCAAATAATGTTAACTTAAGTTTTCTTTATGCTAAGTTTCTCATATTTAAGTGAACAATGTATGTTCTTTTTGAGAAATAAATTTCTTTAAACCGAAATATACCTCATTTTGTCTTAGCTTTTCCCTTTTTGACGACATATATTTTTGTATGTCCTCGTTCCCGCAAACTTTTGAGTGATGTCAAGTGATTTCATTTTCCCCTCTTACACGGATGCATTGCCTTACTCAGAAAACACAAGAAATGTATTACTTTTCCCGAATATCCCCTTACTTCTCATCCTATTCATAATATGTAATCATAATAAGTACTTGGATCATTTGTTAAGCCGGGTCCTGGCTGTAGGCGTCAATGAGAATGTTGTGTACTCCACTTAAGTTAATGTCCCTACTTTTTACCATTCATGTCACCTGAAAGGAAGGGTTAACAAATTAAACCACTGTATACATGTGTTATTTTGTATGTAGGTGTACAATTGTACATACATGTAGGTGTACCTACATGTATTTTCTTCCAAAATTAAAAGTTATAATGTAAAACGTGGGCGGTAATAATGTTTATGACATGCCAGTATTTCCTGAAGGAACAGGCCGTGATGTGATTTAGTAGACCCACAAATCAACAATCAGTGAACAAATAATCATAACATGTATCATTGATATTAATACCTTGAGTCTAACGCTCTGATTCTCAACATTTCTGCACTTAGTAAGCCGTTTGAAGTCAGAATCGTTGACAATTGCAATTGATAGAACATACAAACACGCAAAGCTCTGAGAAACAAAACGTCGTATTGTTTGTGCCTTGTTATTCAACGCGCGTTTAAGTCTGAACTAATTGACTTGTTTGCTACATTTCAGATCGCCTTAGCGACAGAGAACTCTATAATCCTGCAGAACTTGGATTTCGCTGCGACTGGCAGCTATTCTTGCGAGGTGTCACTCGACACACCGATCTACACGAAAGCTTCCACCGAAAAACAACTCACAGTTTTCCGTAAGTTTAGTTTTTGTAACCCAGTTTTGAATGAGTACTGATTCTTTTAATTATCTACTTTTTAAATATGACATTCACGGTTGGCGCGACAAGAATTTTCTTTTCCGACTGTCACTTGTCATATGCTGCGAGTTCGATCTTTGCGTTATCAAATGTCTAGGTGTGAGTGCACTGCGAGTGTATATTTTAATTTCAGTGAAATCCCGTGACACCAGTAGTACAGACACACTTTAGTATAGGTATTTCTTGGCTCGAAAAACCTTGTAAAACAATGTAAAACAATAGATTTTCTAGAGTTATAAGGTATCCTTGTACAATTTTCTACGTATGTAAATCTGTTAAAGGAACCCTCCATTTAGCCATGTAATCCCACTGGAAATCAAATGGCGCCTTTCCATGTATATAGTATATAGTACCTACTCTTCTTAAGCGGATTGATGTTCTCAGTACAATATTGAAAACAGGCTTTTACGTATGTACTGATTGAATTTTAAACTAAAAACTATAATTATAAGTGAAAATTTACAAAGATATATATTTTAGTATTTGCAAGATATATTTATATAGATACATTATTTATAATATACAGGTACAACCCTTACATGTTGGTACACCTTCTACGGATATGATCTAGGAATCCTTATATTTTAAGAGCGAACAGTACCTAATTTATAAACCAAACTAAAACGATGATTTAAAACGATTATGAAAATTTTATTTTCTCTGATAACTTATTTAGACTAAACTAATAAAACAAAGCAATCCATGCAGTTGTGCCAGTATTAACTTATATTTTGGTATCTTCTTCGTATCATGTCGATGACAATCTATTAATATTGTGTAGGCCCAAAATTCTGCTATAAAAACTGCATTGTCAGTAGCTTGCATTAAATCGTCCATCGTGCAGGTGTAAGGGCACGAAGAATAAGATGACAGGTGTTTCTTGAACAACCTAACAAGAATTTTGGTATGTGGAAGCAGCATATACAATGACGTTCTGAATTATGAACGTCGAGCAAACATTTCTAAAGAAACCTTAAATTTAGACAGTACCTGCTTAAGAATTTATATAGAAATTTAGCTTCTTGTGCGGTTAGGTAGAGAATAAAGAAGCTAGGTCTAGGAAAAAATATTGTTGGGTAGGTACATAAAATATTGTCAACGTCCAAAACACGAAGAACAAAATATTTCGTGGTTCAAATGTTGTTGAAATCCTCATCCTCGTGTTATTTTCGGAAATATGTTTTTTTAATGATATTTTGTTCATTTCATAATCAATCAGATTTTATTTAGATTTATACATTAGATCCTTTTTCTAATTTGCTACGGCGTAGCGTCTACTACTTAATTACATTTAGTTTCTTTCGAACGCCATAATCAGCAGCCTTGTCGTCTCGATATCGAATGATATGACAATTTCGATTTTCTGCGCAATGTTAGTATTTTCTAAGCTATTTTTCCCGCAATTCCGTCTTCTAGGATTTAGAGAGTGGAATACACTAAAAGGAACAGAGCATGTGCATATGCTGCATATGCATAATACAAGCATGTTTATCGCCATGCGAGCCGAGTCGCTTCGTACGGTTTTGCGGACACAGTTTATGTGAATCGATGCATATAAATTCATTGTTTTTTAAATACCAGAGGGCAGATGAGAATTGCTCTTTCATCTGGTTTTATATACGAATAAAATACAATGTTTCGTTCACACTAACGTGCAAAACGTTAAAACTAAACTCAGGTGTTTTGTGGTATCGTAGTCTCTAAATTTTGACCTTTGGTTTTTTTTTTGTGTGAGACGTAATCATATATTTAAGTCGATACAGAAATATAACGTACCGTTTGAAGGAAAGCTAATTACAAAAAAATATTAGTACCTATTAATAAAATATCTGTCCTAATTATATTCTTTATATTCTTTTACTGGTAGTAATTCTGTGGTTTAATTTATATCTGACTCTACCTACGAATTCAGTAGACAATTGAATGTCAAAGCTTTGGAGCTTCAAACCGAACTATTTTGTCCAACAAACAACTACCATGTGTTCCTGTGGAATCTGTTCATATAGTCCCGTACCTACACACATACCAAAGCTTTATTTAACACAATGGGATTTACAAAGTGCACCTACCTATGTTGGTAAAGGTCGTGACATAACGTGGGTTTGTGACATGTATTTGGTTTGCGGGAAGTGTAAAGGGAAAATAATGAGATAGTTTGTGAATTCAAAGTTAAAATAGCAAACTATTGTGTTAGCAACGTTACTATCAATTAAAACACATTTATTTAAAAGTGTAGATTATGCACCTGCATTTTAAACGTAGGTACAGCTACATAATAAAAATCTGCAAATATATTTATTGCAGTATAAATATCAGTGTTTATTATCAACAAAATTATATCTTTCTAGAAATTAATCTTATTATACTGATATATATTATATTGTGTATAAAGCTATATTAAATTAAATAACCGATAAGTGGCACGAACAAATTTTATATTCATGTAATACTATTCTAGAATAGTCGAAGTCCTAAATCATTATATTGAATTTTATTAAGAACTATTATTACAATTTTTATTTACTTCAACCGTATAATGATGTTGTAGGTACACTATATGAAATACATTTGTTAAAGGAAAAGCTACCTTGCATTTACTTTTTTACAATCTAAGCAAATGCCTACCTACTATTCTACAGAGCAGCCAGGTAGAAGTATCCATTTACCGCCCAAAACATCATCATTAGCGATCTATTAGAATGCACACGGAAGGCCGGTCAACACGTGCAACGCATACCAAATTGTTTACGCACCATTAAAATCTGAAAACGCTAATTTCATTCAATTTTGAACCTTATAGCATCACGTTATAAGCCTGACATAAGCTCATCAGATAAACCAATCCTTCCTGCAAGATACGGGTAGCTGGATGGTATGGAACTATTTCGAATCAGAAACGGTAGGTTGATTAGGTTTAGAATCCGCTTCCGTCGGCTAGAGCAAATTCGGTCGGTTCTGACTTGAATAAATGCTGCATCAGCGAGACAAATGCCGCAACTAAATTGTATACGAATGTTCGTATAATATTTTGGATGGAAATACCAACAACTCACATTCTATTTCCTTATTCCTTCAGCATAATGCAAATAAAATTTCTATATAAAGGCATTCTTATGTATTGTAGAACGTTCTGTAAATTTGTTGTTTCGTAAAGGAAATGTATGTTGGTTATTTCTCCTCTCCAATCATTTATCAAGTCTGGGTTCGAGCAACAAATATCGCCGGCTCGTTTTTATTGTAGCAAATCCGTTTCCGAACCCTGATATATTACACGTATCTCTTGCTACCTATACTTAACTATATCTTTAGGTATTAGGTAGGTATCAACAGACTTCATGTACCTTTATAACCACGGATTTCTATGAAAATCAAATAAAGATTATACTTTACAAAGATCAAATTTCATCGAAGACACTGTACACTCAATACATAAACAAACCACGTACTAAAAATTATGTCATGGAATCTTTTGTTCTATAGCTATCTTGGAAATCGTCTAAAAATATCAAGCATAGTCCAGATTGTGTAATGTGGTACCCAATAACGAGATAAATGATTAATCGATGACCGAAAAGGTCCAGGGAGGAAATACCTCAGGCATTGGCACTAAATCAACAGCTATTACAGGTGAGAGAGAACAACGACAATGTCACTAGTGAGCCCTGAAAAATGTACGGACAAAGGAACAAAGGAAAATAAATACTACTAAAATGTCCTTATTTTCGATTACAATTATAATAACCAAAGGCATTAATTAACCTATTTTGATATTTCCTAATTAATTCTAAAATCAAATCTAAAATAGTTTGGCGACACCTACGTGATATATTATAATTGAAATAAAGGCCATTTATTTTTCTTTTGGTTGTTTTAGTAAAACTTACTTCATGAATTACTGAAAACTGTTTTAAAGCCCAAGGATATAATGTCGGTGTAAGTGTACCTACTGGTATTATTTATATTTATAAGTAGAGAGATATATACATTATTAGATTCGATACATACAGTAGGTACCTATCTAATCTACAATAGCTCAGACAGTAAGGTGTGTATTTAAAAAATTAACGTTAAGATATAATCTGTATTAACCGTGAGTAATTTATTGTATATGCTTTAGATTAGGATTACGAGACACGTTGTTTATAAACAAAACAATATCATAAATGTATAGTTTATACGGAATTAATATTATGCTGATGATTCCTGTTCCATAAGGTTTATTTAAAACTAGCTGTGCCTGCAACTTCGTTCGCGTGGATGACGAAGCTTATCAATGAGTCTTTAACCATTAAGGCTGCACACGCGACGGAAGCATAAAAAATTGAGTAACTTCTCCCGTTTTCCCAACATTTCCCTTCACTGCTCTGCTCCTATTGATTGTAGCGTGATAAAAAGTATACTATAACCTGCCAGTAGTAAGGAGTATGAAGAATAATTGTACCAAGTTTCGTTAAAATCCGTCGAGTAGTTTTTGTTTCTATAAGGAACATACAGACAGACAGACAGACAGACAGACAAAAATTTTACTGATTGCATTTTTGGCATCAGTATCGATCACTAATCACCCCCTGATAGTTATTTTGAAAATATATTTTATGTACAGAATTGACCTTTCTACAGATTTATTATAAGTATAGATAGATTACTAGAATATTTTTTTATGAAACTGACACAGTATATCTTTTGAAACAATAAAATTATATCTACATACCAGCACCTACTTGATTCATAAATTAATCAGCATGAATTTACGGGGAATATTTGTAATGATGATGAGATAATGATATAACTAATGTCAAAATTCAATAAATAACGCTTAGTGAAAACGCCTACCTAACGCTTATATATTACTATCTATTGTATTTGTAGAGAGTATAAGCGTCACTTTTAAATTACATCTCTTGTTAAAATATTTTTGTCAAATTGCACTATGACGATAAAAATACTGGTCAAATAAATACACAGTATTTTTAATAAATACTAGGAAACCGGATAGTTTCACAAACCCGACGTGAAAAAAATATCAATGGTATATCAGTGCTGCCCTAGCATACAACGCTGATTTATTTCACTAGCGGAGCTTAAAAGAATAACTTCAGAATATAACGTCTCGATAATTTTATAATGCGCTTAAGTAGGTACATTTTTTCATGTCTGTGTCTCCCTCTTCTTGGCTAAGGCTTCTTGGCCAAAAACTATGTAGTCTTGAAAACATAAGTGAGTAGTATTGAAAAGTTATTATTGAGTAGGTACTAATTTTGTAAGAAATAACAAATTGTATTTCTTTTTTCTTTATTTGTGGTGGTTTATTTTATGCATAGTCAGATGTATTGATAAAATACCTAAAACGGAAAATCCAAAAAACATTATTTAATTATTTTGCAAGATATTAATCCTTTTAAATACGACCAATAATTTATCAGCTTAATTACATATCAGCCTTAGTCAAAACTGTCAATAGATAACATTAACTTGTGCTATATATAAAGTCGGAACAGTAATCGACTTAATGCAATTGAGCAAAAAAAAACAATGTGGGCTCTACTAGCTATCTGTGTATTGTTTACTCCTACGGCATGGACTCACGAAAAAGAGGATTTACTGGGGTGGCATCAAAGAGTGGGCATGAAAAATGCTGAATTAATAAAACAGTCTGAAGAGGCAGAGATAAAGAACCGCATCGTTGGTGGAACCATAGCGCCGGTCTACGCTCATCCGTACCTCGTAGGTCTGGTCATCGACATTGTTGGATCCACACTTCCATCGGCGTGCGGCGGATCACTCCTATCCTCTTCAAGGGTCTTAACAGCAGCTCATTGCTGGAATGATGGCTTCAATCAAGCACACCGAATCAAGGCAGTAATGGGAACACCGTTCCTGTTTCACGGAGGCGTGAGAATATATGTATCTGCTATTGCTCTACACCCCAGATATGATTCGAGGACATTCGCCAACGATATTGCAATGTTATATTTGCCAGTGCACGCTCCACTCTCTGGGTCAATTCGACCAATCAGATTACCGTCCGGGCCTGTGTTACACATGGACTATGTGAACAAGATGGCCAGAGCTGCCGGGTATGGAAGATACTCTGATTTGACCTTGCCTACTACTAACACCATGGCTAGAAATGTTCTGCTAGACGTGATACCTTTAGACAAATGCCGATCGTTCTACGGTCAAATTGTACAAGACTCTAATATTTGCACAAACGGCTACGGTGGAGTTGGAATTTGTCAAGGTGACTCAGGTGGACCATTAACGATAAATGTTAATGGAGAAGAAGTTTTAATTGGCGTAAGCTCATTTGTAGCTAGAGATGGATGTGAGTTACAATTCCCGTCGGCCTTCGCAAGAGTGAGCAGTTACATTGACTGGATAAGGGTTCAAATATAAGGTGTTTTTGGCTGAATACACTCAAATCCGCTGAATGATTAAGCTGCACCACCGGATAAAGCAATGCAATGCAATGAAACTTATTTGTTTTGTAAAAAATTACACAATGAAAACTTACAATAAAATATTGTGATATTAATTATGCGCTTATAATTATAATTAAATATAACTTAATCTAATAAAACCCATGTGCACTTTACTAATTCATTGACGTTCCCCTATAGGTACATTATTTAAATAACTAAATATCCTAATTAATATTTTTTTTTGGTAAATTGATCACTGCTTTTTTAGATACGAAGTACTTTAGTTTTAAAAACATAATGATATATTTGTTATATAAAAGTACTTAACTCCACTTAGACTTAGGCTAAGCGTAGATAGGTACTTTAATAAAACTACGTTTTAGATAATAGTACCTAACTTAGCAATATTTCAAAACTTGATAAAACTAAATCCAGAATATCTAAGTAAGCTTTCTACTGACATGAAATATCGTTAACTTTGAATAAAGCGAGAGATCGCTTAGACATCATCCCGAACATATTTAAGATAGAAAATGTCTAGCTGTAGAACTAAGAAACGATTAATGTTCAAATTTCAGGCTTTTCCTTTAATTTCAGTTTTTGTTCGGACATTATCTTAGAACATCCATTGACCGAATAGTAATTTTTATATTGGCTCGATTATAAAAGAGATTTGACTATGTACCTTTATTATAAGTTTCCATTTCAACTGATTACAGTCGAAGACAGGAACATAGTAGCTGCAAAATCGGTAGGGAGAGAATAGGAAAATTGCTTTTGATTTGCTAATGGAGCACAAGGAACGCGTAAAATATTAATTACGTATTCGGATAGGTAATATAAAATATTCAATACATTGAGATTGCATAATACAAAGGATGAAATAGAATAGTGGCAATAGGCTCGCCCCCTATTACATGGGACCTAAAAACATACCGGCGAACTGTGGGTGTACATTGGTACACCTCTGCCTAACCCTTCGGGGATACAGGCGTGATGGTATGTTATGTTATGAAATTGAAATTTCGGTTTTGCATTGTGTATTGTTCATCGTTCTTCTACACGTCGCCTAATCTTTGGGATTACGCGGTCTCTCTTATACTTAATTGATAAAGAAGGATTAAATTCGAATATTGGGATTAATGTCACAATAATTTGTTTAAGTAGGTACTATGTTATCGCTTTCATGTATAATGAATTGTACTCCTTATTATACGTTCTTATTCTTTTATTCGATTTTAGATCCACAAAAGCATCACCCTCGTATTGACTTTCCGACGCGCTACCTAAGTTTTGGAGAGACTCTTCGCGCCAACTGCACGACTGCCCCTGCGTTGCCAGCGCCACATATCACATGGTTCATAAATGGCAGGAAGGTATGTTTATTGTGTATTTATTCAATTAGACAAACAGTGATGATCAAGGGTTCGGGTTCTACTGCAGTATATGAGGTTTTCCCGAACACGTTAGCGGCGGGCATTTAATGAAGACTCAGAGTTTTTAAAGCGAGTAAAGTGTAACGTTTCCAAACATAATTCTTTGCCAAAATCTTATTTAAACAAATAAGACACTCAGCTCTTATCTAAAAAATTGGTTACATAAGCCGCATACGGGTGTATGAGTGTCACCGACCTCAGAATTAAAGTAATCGCCATGGCTAAAATCATCGCTACTCATCCGAACAGGAAATTTAAAATTTAGACACAGGTATGGATGTCAATAACTAACTCCCAAATAAAGGTAAAAGACAGAATTTCTGGTCTTCCAGTATGCTTTTATATAAATCCAGTTTTCTGTTATATTTCTAGATGGACGAGCTGGTAGCCCACTCGCATAAGTTCCGCGTCCCTATGAGCGAGCGCAATGGCCGCCGAGGTCTACAGAGGGCCTTCGAATATGAAGCCGGCGTCAGCAGCACTCCTCCCCTACTGACCCTCACACACGCCTCTCATGTAGCCACTCGTCCGCCCGGCTGCAACTTGAAGGAAAACCAGGTGAATATAGGATTTATTTGAACAGCCTTCCTATATTATTGTAGAGCTACTTTCAAGGTGAGGCTAGAGGAGCTTCGAGTATGATGCTGGCGTCAGCAGATCTCCCATTTCATTAAATTTTAGAATGATTTTCAAATCTATCCATGTAGTAATTTATACATAAACATTGGTTATTTATTTAGTACTTACTTGTCCTAGTGAAATTTAGGTATCTCACGCAATTTGAATGTTCTAGAGCGTCGATAAAACGCTGAAACATGTTAATTAAATTACGAATTCACGCCAAATTGGCGTGTAATGTACCCACTTTGTTTACATAGATGTGTACTATATGCTCAAAGATAGGTAAGTTGCTAAGCAAAAGGAAATTACTTTTATGCAAATTAACCATGATGCTCGTACGTGCACGTCTACACAGTCGTAAAGTCAGCAAGGGAAAGATTCAACCCTTATACAAAAATATACGTTACATTTTCCACCTTTGTGCTTTTGCCTAATAGGCAAGAGATGTCAGTTGTGAAACCATCTCCGCGGTAAAAACGTGATTACCAGTTTACAAAAATCCAAAACTCAAATTCATGACCAAAATAGGCATATTGGACTCTTACAAACATTAAAATTTGCAATAAAAAACAACTGAACATGTTTCCGTTCTAAAATGATAACCAAAGGCATTTTTACAAGTCTTGTTACCTACATTCTCACTAAGAAATACTTACACGATTTGAATGTATTCTTGTGACTTAGGTTAGCATCTTATTCTTTCTTCCGGCTGCTATATATTTCTTTCAAAAAACACGTTAAGGCGCTCCCCTGAGCAAAATGCGCGATCGATATTTAAAACACATATCAAATGCACTGTTCTACCAAATCATTCTCTAATATGTTGACGGTGGAAGGTCATTTGCTCGGGGCAGCGCCTTAAGTAAATTTGTAATCCTGTTTATAACCGAATAAAACTGCAACGAGAAGCATAAAGTATAAGTACCTACCTACCTATAAGAATTTTACTTCAAGAAAGTTCATTTCCTTTTGAATTAAAGGCCTTTGTTGGTAGTCTTCAACTTACTTCCTAGAATGTAGAGTTTGAAATATAAATTCTTGCAAGTTACTCTCTATACTCACATTAGTTACAATGGCATTTTCTTGTAATTTTATTGCAATATTTTACGCGACTAGCAAACTTGCACTGAAACTCCTGGAAACATAAAAATTAAACCTAAATGGAGGCATACTAAAATTAATAAACTCACATCGCTGGTTAGAAAACGTATCAGATCAGTAAGACGATCCTATAAGTACTTAAGTATGCATTAAAAACTTTTGAGGCATGAAACAATACTGAAGCTCTACGTTATGTAAAAATACAAGGAATTAATAACCTACCTTAATTAATATTGTATAAATAATTTTCAGATGTCTGAAGTAAAAGAAAACGAAGAATCCAACATCATTCACATGAGCAGTCGCCATAAGAGCCGGAAGCCAAACAAGAGGGATCTTTACGTGACCATATCTGAGCTGCAAGTGGTGGCGACAGGCCGGCTGGAGATCTCCTGCGTCAGCACCATTCCTGAGTTCCGGAACATTGAGGACAGGTTCGCTGATGTCAGGAACGATACTGTTATAGGTAAGGGGTCTTTTGTTAATGCTAGAGTCAAGAATTTCTGCTTTGGGTACCTAGTTCCGTACTGTGTGTTCGTGTTTAAGGTGGTCGACCAATGGTGGCGAATATAAACCTCCTTAAGTAAACTTTTATATTGTATTTCATAAACACAATATAAAAGTGGTGCGTACTTCAATCAAATTGATCGAAGGGTGGGTAGGACTGCCCTGCACGGCTAACTGGTTTCGAAACGTTATAAAAGTTTGTCAGAACCAACCAAACCAGAACCAACTATGAATAAAACAAAATCACTTCAACATTGAGAAAATATGCGGCAGTGTGAGGTTTTTACACAATTTTACAGGCTATTGTCAAATCCAATAATTTTAACCATGTAAGATTATGTAGGCATTACATTTTTGTAGGAACTTGACAGCACGGATGATCGGACATACAGATCATTATTCTAATATTTTTATGTGACCGTGCAGTTGTTTTTTTGTGTCTCATACTTCGACAAGGTGATTGGCTAGGTCATACGGTATAATAGAAATAAAATAATAGGCACTTATAAGATTGACGACCTCCGTGGTCGAGTGGCGTGAGCACCGGTTTCAAGGTGTCGCTAGCCTGAGGTCCCGGGTTCGATTCCCGGACGGGTCAATGCAGAAAGTAGAAACAAACTTTTCTACATTGCCTCGGGTCTGGGTGTTTGTGGTACCTTCGTTGTTTCTGAATGCCATAACACAAGTGCTTTAGCTACTTAAGTTTGGGTTCAGAGCAATGTATGTGATGTTGTCCGCATTTATTTATTTATAAGAAGTTAACCGTTATTTGCTGCAGATAAATATAACAGTTGGTTTTCTTTTTCAGTTGACGTCATCAAACCTACGGCGCTGTCTTTGCCGTCTGCGAACCTGACTACAGCAGACTCTAGCACCTCGGGAACAACGAAAAACTTACTTTCATCTCTAATGTGTATTATAATTATTTGCTTGCTCACAATTGCTTGATAGAGTAAGTCGTTAAAATTTAATAATGGGCTGTGATAAAAATATATGTAGAATGTTCATATAATATACATATTTTAACGCGCGTGAGTGGAAATGTGAATAAGCTAATTGTGTACAGGCACAAGTTGAAATATATTTAAAATCATAATATAAGTAACCTTACGCTGGTTCGAGTACAGAATCTAAAGCCGTCGATGCAAATTTAAAATCTAGTCTTTTATAATACTATTTGTCCTACTACTTTAATGGCTTCTGAATGTCGGTTTTTAAATATCAGATTACTGAAACACCGAAAAATAATATCGAGTACCAATATCCCGAAAGGATGGTCCTGGTATTATCAGGTTAGATTACCTAATTGTTGTCCCAAACTAAAGCTTAACTCCTTGTTTTATCTTATTATAAGGACCTACAATACAAGTATGTCTTTTAAATAATTGACTACGAAATAATTCTGAATCTAAATCTAGTTTAGTCTTGCAATCTCTGGTCTGACTTACAAATATTGTCAAAATTGTATCCAATTTTTTCTTTAAATTTTGATTGCCCGGGGCAATTAGCACTGGATAAACTAAGTCTGAGTGTTTGAATGATATGCCTCTAAAACTTGTCCAAATCAGCTTCGAGAATACTATAATAAACCTAACGTAAAGGCAGTTTTTAAAATAACCTTCAATAATTTCATTTGAGTAGATGTTTTTGAAAACCTTTATGAAAATGGAGGCATGCTAGATCAAGAAAAGACCAATCGGTCTTTTAGCTTGTAAATCGTATGAATACAGTATTACACAACAGGGTATAACTAAAGATTTATTTGGTAAATCTCACAACGCTACTGTTTCAAAAGCGTAAATATCCTTATCAGTAAGTCTAACTATATCTTTTGCACAACCGAGCTTTATGTTACCGAGCTATCAAAATTTCGTGTAAGTGCATGTTTTTTACTTCTGATTAGGTTATAAACATGCTTGTTAAAATTACCAATGTTGTGCCTAGACATTTTCAAAGTCGCCAAAATAACATATCATCTCCATGAGAGAACATTTTAGTCTAAGTACGAGCCTAGATAGTAATGTTCCTAGGATATTCTAGGTACTTAATATAAGAGTAACCGAAGTACTTATTGTTTAATGATGGGCTATTAACAGTAGGTACACCTATGGGGTATCTACGGAGCTATATTCATTGTGGAGTTGTGGACGATGATGTTCAGTTCAGCAAAGGTTTCGGAAATATATTGTTTTTTTTGGCAATTAGATGTCTCTCCATGTAAAATTCATCCCATGACTTATGATACTGTTTTTACTTAGTTCGGTTTACCTAAAAAGGTACGGCTATTTTATCGTCGATGACAAAATGAGTACCTACCTAGGGAGTTTTTTTATAGGTAGGTAACTTTATTTATTTTTTTAATTTTATGACAGGTCTAAGAGTTATTGTGAGTAACTACTTAGGTACTCACAAAAAACTGCACTTAGGTACCTACCTAAGTACAGTTAGACCTAAGTGTCAAAGATTTTAATTAAACAATTACCTATGTATTTTAGAAAATGTACTAAGCGGGAACAAATTGTAGGCAATTATTGTTAAACAACATGTAATTACCTAATTAAAAAAGGAGCATTCATTATTTCAATAATATCATGCACCAAATGTATCTACTTTTCTAGAAGTAGGTAGTAAAATATTTTCGACCAGATCCAGCTAAAGTAGAATTTAACTATGACTAGCTTTTAACATATTTTGGGAGTGCCTAGTAGGAGAATACTACTTACATATTGGCCGTTCCAAAACTAAAGTGTAACGCAAATTTCTTAGGCGAATAAGTAGTGCCATAAATAAAATTAAGGACATTGTGTAAGTAGTGACAGATTATACTATGATAGAAACATTGCACTCATTCTATACCAATATCGGCAATTACTTAATTATAATATCGGCAACTAAACAGAACTCTCGAAACGAAAACAAATAGGTTTAGACTGATTTAATTTCTAATAAACCTCTTACGGTCTATAGTAACCATAATAAGGGCACTGCTATGGATTTGCAAGGCGCAAGATGCAAAATTAGGCACTTATACTTATAGACCATCTCGTGTGCCAATTTACATTTATTTTCATGCCATAGATAAACCGCCATGTGGCTGGTACAGTCACGAGCAAAAATATGTATACAGTCTTCAATTCTAGATTGATATGTTAAACATGTTATGAAGAAATCATTGAAAATAGGTTCCTTAATCATGTACATTGTATATTTTAATTGCAACACAAAAATTTCGCTAACTTATGTTACAATTTCGCTATGTATGTACATATTTTTCCTTGTGACTACGTACCTACCTGACCAAAGTTTTACGCACCAAAATTTTGGAAAAAGAATATTTGAGTACATTAGGGATCTAACTTATGACTAATATAGGTACCTACTACCTATTCTAAAATGCTGCCTCTATACATAGGTAATCATAATTTAAGCAATGTTTTGTTGGGTCTATTGTACCTACCTACGTATGTTGTTTATTTTAATATTTTTTCTATACTTACATTAATAAGTCTAGAACATATTTCAGAACATCTACTTATAATTTTTAACTGAGTGCATATCAACCAAACAGAATTATATAACTTTAAGTATTTAGATCGTAATTGTACATAAAAATAAATAATTAGATACCTTTCAGAATAACAACGTACTATCAGATCCATAAATGTTTGCTTTCAACGCATGATTAAATCTTATCAGGAATTCTGGACACCGAGTATCAACTAATGTTACTGTTGGTTAATATTTAAGGATCTGAGAGTACTGGAGCAATAAACTTATGATTATCGTCACCGAAAAACTGTAGGTAATAGTAACAAACCACACTCAGTAAAGTGAGAACCAAAACTTGACCTAATTGAACGAAACATATCAATTACTTGTCTTTCCTATTTAACTAGTACTTACGAGAAAAGATAAGATTGCAGTATAAGTATATTTACAAAACTAATGTCTTCAATATTTACGAAATATATACCTAAGTACTAAAACTAAATGTTGGCTGTAAATAAGTTCTTTTTTGTGGTATGAACAATGTTAATTATCAAGTTATGGCAGACGACTGTGACCTTAATCGCATAAGTGCGTGCAGTGTACTCTACAGTACCTACCTATCTTTGATAATCTAATTTACTTTAGGTAGAAGTGCCTATCTACCTTAAGTTTACACGGCATAAATAAACTTTTCCTGTCAGCGAACAGTGAACGTTTACTTCCAAATTATAACGGTTTATAATTACAAAATGTGAGTGATTTTTTAGTCAGTCTTTTCTGTTCTGTTTTCTAACGTCAGATTTTTTTACAAAAAAAATGAGAAATGGGGACAAAATATTTATTACCTTCCAGGTCATTTCGATTTTAGGATACCTACCGATTAATGGCAAATGACTGACTTCTTAGTTACTTGACTAAACTCTTATTCAAAAATCTTTGGGGAATTTACAATTATTTTACTATGATAATATAACATGAATAAATACTTTTAAGTTACGCACCTACAAAGTAAATACCCTGCATGCACTTGTGTCAGACGGGCGCCATATGCGTTGTGGTGACCGCAGGACAATTTTGCTTTCACAAGTACATACTTATGATCAACAGCTGTTTTTTTTTGTTAGGGAAAAGAACCATGAAAAATAATTGATCATGCATATCCGGGGTAACCTGTCATACTTAGGTACTTTTTCAAACATTATGTGAAACAAAATATTTCTCCCTAAGCTTTCAGGTACCTAATATGCAGTGGGCACTTACAAAAAGGACTTGCAGTCGCCACAAATTTTACATTAAGTAGGAGAAAAAATATGTTATATTTGACATTTTTTTTTTAATTGTTTGAATTTCTTTGTCATATCTTAAAATAATGAAAACTTACACATATGAACCTAAACAATAAAATACTTATGAGAACTAAAAATGTCTTTATTTTATCTCTCAAATCTATGTAAATCTTTAAAGACTCCACAATAAAAATAAAGGTCTTTAAAAAACAGATTCCGTATTCAGATTAACCTTCATTTCTAGTCATAATGCACATGTTGAAAATGTCAGGGCGATTGAATTTTTTACTACTTGACTCTACATAAAATATTTAATATGGCCGACTATAATAAACTCTCGGTCCGAGTGAGACATTTCCACTTTTAAGGTAAGCAAGGAATTTGTGTAAAAAATATGCATGTGTATTTGTATAGGTATATCTCTTTATTTCAGTAACAACTAAAAATACAAATAATTTATTAATAACTATATTAAAAAGTTTAAAATAGAACATCTATAGCACGGACTCGTATCGGTGATAATTATCGCCTGTTATTAGGATATACAAGATAAATAGAAATTACATACCGACTTATCTAGTTAAAATCTATATCGCGCACATAAGTGCTAGCAATTGTTTGTAAGTACGCGTGTAGGTACCGTACGGTCAATATAACTTGGCGCGTCTAAAAAGAGATAAAAGATAGATTTAGCGAGACGCAATATACATGCGCGGTGTGTGAGACAAAGACGGTGATATTTTGTAGCTCTTTCCATACGTACCAAGTTACGTCGGCCGCACTGTATACCATAATATAGGTGAATCTACTTATATGTGAATGTATTGTGCATAATAATAAACTTACATAACAAATGCACAACTTCTGCTTAATTGCTTAAGTTTCCATAGGCCTTTGGAAGAAATTGACTAACACCTGGCCAAGGCAGTTTAAAAAGAGATATTGAATTGTGATAAGTAGTTTTGAACATATTTTATTTTAATTTATTTAAAGCTACACATTAAGAATGCAAAATTGTTCTTTCGATTAGCGTGTAGCTTTGGACAAAACAGTAACGTTAGTATTCTTTTGTTTCAAATTACATATCCTAATTTTGTCGAGTAAAACGTACTTAAATATTTCTCCTCTATAATGTTCTAGTTAGCAAAATGACAAAACTACTATATCTACTTCTTATACACTCAAGAGGTGTAATAAAATAATAGATTACAAGACCTAAGGAAATTTAAACTCGTGTGGTTTCTAAACCACAAGTTAAACATATCAGTTTACTAGTGTACATAATACTAGTCCTACTTTATAGATACACAAACAAATTCCGTAAAATAGTGCTCATATTAATTTAATTCTAAATAACAACAAGTATGATTTCAGCAGTATGGTTTAACACCTCTGCTTATACACATTATATATCACATGTTACGATTACGCAAAAATAACAAATATGTTTAAATATGTACAAATCGATGGCGGTAACAATCAGTGTACAATAGTAGGACATTGATAAATTGAATATCACAATACATAAAACATAGTGACGGAATACTTTGGCAAACAATGAAACTAGTATTTTAAGGGACCTTAATATCTCGTAGACGACTGTTAAAGGTTCAATCTACAATTTAAGCTCATAGTAAACGGACGATATTCAAATCTCTAAACTGGCATAAAACCATATCGTAAAAATTTCACTGATTTAAATAAATAACAATTTAAGGGCACTTAAAATACATCGGTAAGAATAATAGGAAATGTATCTAGTCATATTTACCTACATAAACGACACTTTATAAAGTATATATTACACAAATTTAGTATCTAAATAAATTGACAAATAAGACATGTTCTACTAATGTTATTTTCCGATAACATGATCTTTTAATTACATTAGGCTACTTTGGACTAAATGCCGCCCTCAGAAGCGGAAATGGTTACGTAAAGGATTTCTTTTCATCAATTTAAGTAAATAACCTCTCAGATTTCTCATAGTTGACTTTAAATCAACTCAGGAATACTTCAAATCCATTTAAGTGGATTTACCCAACGTTTTCTCTGGGGCCCGAGTCCGCTATTTTAAGTCAGTGAGTGGCGTGTTAATAAACGTTCCAGTGTACTTGTTATTGTGCCTTATTTTCGTATTCAGATAAAAACAGTCCCTTGCAATCCTACAATGACAACAGTGGCAAGTAGGTGTACATTTGTCATTAAACTAAAATTATCTGAATACGAAAATTAGGCACAATAACAAGTACACTGGAACGTTTATTAACCCGCCACTCACTGACTTAAAATAGCGGCATTTGGCCCCAGGAGTCTGAGAGTTAACTCACTCAAATCGATAATAGGGACCATAAGTAACGATTAACGACTTTGAGTAAGGCATTAAGACACAATAGTAGATATCTTTTTTAAACATTTTTATTAATTAACACTTAATTGTAATTATATATGCTTCAATACATTTGGACAAAAATAAATTATTTCTAAGGATTACATTTTAGTTTACTATTCAATGCATCTATGGAGGACAACATCGAGAGACAGAAAATTCAAATAATTTGCAGATAAAAACAATTCCTGGAAAAGGAGTAATACAGTTTTAGAATAGGGGTACCTATCATATACTATTTTACAATTTTACGTTTGGTTTTATTGGGTTTTGTTCAAGTCAGATTGATAGTTATTCCGATAAGATGGAAGACAAACAATGGAAATAAGTTT
This sequence comes from Autographa pulchrina, assembly GCA_905475315.1. Lineage (NCBI taxonomy): Eukaryota > Metazoa > Arthropoda > Insecta > Lepidoptera > Noctuidae > Autographa > Autographa pulchrina. The sequence goes on from FR997768.1 coordinate 7,387,152, forward strand.
TGCATCGCGCACAAGCAATCGTCGTACAAATCCTACTAATATTATAAATGTGAAAGTTTGTGAGAATGGATGTGTGGATGTTTGTTACTCTTTCACGGAAAAACTACTGAAGGGATTTTATTGAAACTTTCCATTATTGTAGCTTATACATCGGAATAACACATAGGCTATAATTTATAAAGATAGTGTAAGAATTGTCATTCACGCGGGTAAAACCGCGGGGCACAGCTAGTGTTATATAAAAAAGAGCCGCCAGTTTTTTTTGTAATAATTATGGTCATTTATGTAAGCGTTATCAGCGTGTTATCAAAGTTTTCTTGTGAGAAAAAGACATATTTCTAAAGAGCCATTTCTATATCGTAATCCTGTTAAGTATAGGCGACTTTTAACTATGTACTTTAAACATTTTAGCGAGTAAATGTTGTTTTCTTTTCTCTGTTTGTTAAACGCAAAAGCTTTTTCCTATGCTTTGCTGTCTAACTGTTGAACTATCTGATTTGAAACAACTTTTGTAGCAGTGGAAGCGTTTGGTATAAGGAAACGATCCATATCTTTTATCAAAAGATTGTCACCGTCTGGTACGCCATACTTAAATGTTATTAGTTCAGGATGCCTCTTTTTAGCAGTTATTTTGACAATGGTTGATAAAGGTCGCCTGGACATAACTTTGGCAGCACCTCTTTTGTTCGGAAGATCACGTAAAACTACGAGATGGGTTTCAGTAACTACTAAATAGGAATCGTGCATATACCCATTAAGTAGAACTTCTTGACAAGAGAAACTATCGACGACGTTATGTTCCTTGAGATAGGTCTGCAAGTCTACTACTTCCTCCAAAGAATCAGAATCCGTGAAGTCTCGCCTCAGACTGTCTGATCTGGAATCGTCATCTTCATCATTAATACTGAAGACTGGAGGAACATTCCTGTATCTTTGTTCCTTCCTGTCACCAGCAGAAACATGCCATTCGCCATTATTGTATGTGGAATTGGGATTGACAATATATTCTATTAATTTACCCTTAACTTCTTGGCTCTTTGCTTTCATTGCCAAAGACAATTTACTGAATAACTGCTTGGCTGGTGTATTATCTCTTATTGTGGTCTGTTGATTTTCTCCAGATTCATTGTTATTATTAGGAGCACATACTAAACAGGTCGATGGATTGTGCTCTTCCAAGCAGTCAGTCATATGAGGACCAAAATAGTCATGTATTGCAACAAATCCACCTTCCAGCATTGAAACATGTTTAGTATTTCTTTTTAAGAATGATGCTACTACCATATGGGCATAGCTGTCTTCCTCAGTTCTACCAGAGCCAACAAAGCAAAGATGTTCCCCAGCTGCCAGGGATCCTGCAGCCAATGCTTGGCGCTGAGCATTTAGCAGACCTTGTACTGCAGTATTAAAAGCTGATGGCTCTTGCAACATCAAGTTACAGTCAAGATGAAATGCAGTTGATAAGTGGCCAGCATTGTACTGCTCTGCTGGTCTACAATCCACCAAAAAGAATTTGACACTGTCACCATTGCCAGAGTCAAGTGTAGCACTTTCAATTAACTCATGTACTGCTACTGGAAGACATAGAGCTTGGGAATACAGTTTCGAATTAATTTCTACACCAGTTTCAGAAAACAATACTTCTAAAACATCTTCTCGGAATGATTGGGGAGTCTTCAGTGAATAATAGTGTGCTAATGAACAGAAATCAGACACATCATTTGCTTCTAAGTCAGAAGGCATTCCACTTAATGCACCAATTATAGCATCTTTGTCTTCATTCTTCATTTGCAATAAATTTTCTCTAGCATTTACCACCATTATCAAGCAAAGGAAGAATATAAAGAAGGGATCAGATCTTTGAAAATATAAATCCCACATAAATAACACTACTTCTAAACTGCATATTCCAGAAAACAGTGATCTCAACCATGGCAAGCAATACTGTTCAGGTGTTATCCGTTTTGTGTCTAGAAATGAGCACAGCTCTGGATCATGGTACTGAAGTATTAACCTTAGTATATGGAATGGTACACCATTCTTAGCACAGCCCTGTGGAATGTACATCTGCAAAACCTTTTCAAATAAGTTGTAGGTATCAGACCTTGGCAACTTCAAACTTAATAAAGGTAATAAAATTTCAATCCATCCATTATTTGAACAGTACTTGATAGATTTAGACTTACAGTAGAATGTTATTATTGATTCAATGTCAGATATAACTGACAATTTATCATCATCATCATTTCCAAGCCGTTTAACAAACTTCTTGACATCATCTCGGAGTTCATTTTGATTGGTTAGGTCAAATATTTCATCAAAAGCAAGCAATTGATTACCTGCCTCCTGGCAGTTAAGACAAAGGAGCCAGACATCAGGGCGCAAGCTTTCTGGGATCTTCTTGCCTTTTGTAAGTACATTTATTTCTTGTGCAGAGCAGCCATCCAAAAGAGCAGACTCCAATTCAATTAACCTTGAAAAAATTAAATCACTTATTAATAAATTATTGTATTAGGATTTTTTGTACAAGAAGTAAGAAATTTGATTTACTGCGTATTTAGTACTTGGGGATATAACTAAATTCTTTTTAAGTTCTAGCTGGAACAATATTAGAATCTAATTTCTGTGATCACACTAATTTGTCATTTTTGATAATATTTTATACTTTCCTACTAAAGTTCTGATAAATAGGTCAATAAAAACAAGAAATAGTTTACCATGTACTGTCGTCTTCGTCACCAGCCATCGTACTAAAAGTAAATATTCGTGAAAAATTAAAAATCTAAAGTGAATCACAATATTTCAGCTTATTTTGCACGAACAACGGACTGTATTTTTCACCTTCACTATATAATTACGTTTTACGAATATAATACAGAATCATGACAATATTATGAGTAGCACTGATCACTGTTTTCTATAATTAGTTTATAAAACAAAAAATACTTCCGTGGAATTTGTGTTTATCACAAGTGATATTGTAATTTTGTAGTTCCAACACCAAAGCAAAAGCAATCGAATATGGTGTATCTCACTCAAGTTCATCCAAGTTTAAACGTTATTTTGCGTTGAAATAAAGACTAAATTCCAACTTTGAAATTGCAATATCTGTCAAGCTTGGTATTCTGCAATTATTCTCATAATGCTAAATGTCAAAAAGGTAAATAGTAACTTTATAGCTAAGCATTCAATTTATTTATTTATTTATTTAATTATTTATGTACACACAACACATTAACAAATAATATTACATATTTAAAACTGATGTACAAAGGTGCTGCTTATTTCTTTAGAAATTATTTAAATTTAGTTAAAATATAAAAAATATAACTTTGTAGAATTTCATTATGATAAATAAAAAAAAAAAAATATAGGAAAATGGTCAAATAATTATACATTCGTTCTATTCCTTGAGCCATTCTATAGTGAAACTGTTCATACAGTTTTAAAGGGCATGTTTTGTAGATATAGGCTACACTCTTTGATTATATAATGTCGCTACACTACACACCAGAAATGCAGTTACGGCCCATCCATGTAATTGATTTTAAGGTCTTTGAATAGTTTGGAAAACTTAAGAACTAAATCGTTACGTATGCGGTCGGTGTATTATAACTAAAATTCTGTTGACAACCCAAAAACACAGAATTACATAAAGAAACTAACCGAAATTCATGAAATAGTAGCTTTTGTAACGAGTTGGCAATCCTCGCTACGTCAAATTCAAATTGTCAAAGATGTCAACTAACTGTCAACATCTAAAGTCTAAACTAAAAACATTACTTTGGTCTGTGCTAAAAACAATCTGTTCCAACTTCAGACAGAAAGGCTCAGTAAATAAGTGGCTAGTTTAAGCAGGCATACAATTTTGTGCTGTGTACTGTGATTAATTTTCAGTGGGCGTACTTCAGGATTAAAGCATACTGAATATAATTCGTTTAATGCGAATGGGCTTGCAATAACGATACATAATTTCCATCTAAGTAGCTGGAAAACAGTGTAAAAAATGAAACAATGTTCAAATTTATTTCCTAATAAAGAAGCTTTCATTATTTTCGCGCTTTACATTATACTGTTTGTATTTCAAGGTAAGTTTGATACATTTAATATATTGTTCTAATAATATAATTAAATAAATAACCGGATTTTTGTTTGAAACAATTATTGTTGTTTTGGTTGCCTAACGCAATATTTGTTTAATAATAATTAGTCTCACTAGAACACAGTAATTTTTATATATACTAAATTCCAACAATAAACAACCTTAGGAACTTGACTGAGATGTTAAGATATTTTTTTGTCATAGATTAACATAACAATGTAACAGAATACTTTTAAACAATGGATGTTTTTATGCTTCCCAGTACACTATTTAAATAAAACAACCATATATTTAGAAAATAGTTCATATTGTAGTGCCAATAAAAGATTTTTAAAACCAATAATCACAGTTAAGCTAAGAAATGAAGATTACTCCTACATTTGTATACAATCACATAACTCCTTGGTCAGGTGTTCATTAATAACTACTGATAAGAAACCAGATTATGTCCATAAAGCCATTTAGTACTCAATTTGTGAAACAATTGCCAATTTAAATGTGTTTTTAACCCCCAACGCTAAAAGACGAGTGTTATTAATTTTATGTGTCTATCTGTGGCATTTTAGCTTCTAAATGAATGTACTGATTGTTATGCAGCTTTCCTGAATTTTGACTTAATTGAGATTGTTCTTAGCTATAATTTACGAAAATTTGTTCAGTATTTTGAAAGACAAACAATTTTCTATAAGGTTTTGGAAGGGTTTTCTTAAAAAACAATTTTTTCGTTAATACATGCATAAAATGTTTTATACAATTTTTATATTATTTTGTATTATACAGAAATTATGAAGATTTGATTCCTGACGGCTAATTAAAATATTACTTTTTATCAAAGCAATTAAAGGAAATTGGAAATGGTATATTTGACACGATAGCGTTCATAATTAGTTAATCAGTGTGCCAGAAATATACCTTCCATTGTTTGGTCAGGATGCAATGTTACACAACTAAACCTCAGAGGAAATTCACCTCTATTGCTAAGTAACACCTTACCATTTTCACTCATTTATTGAATTACCGGCCATATTATATGAAGACTTTGAATCTTAACCAATCTATAATTCAGAAGTGTAATAAATTGACTGAGATTTACAAACATACACTCATTAAGTACATAGAAATGAAACTGTGTGCATAAACTCATAACAGCAAAGTATGATAGAGGCATGTGTTGAGTTTCTTGGTTAAACAATGAATGTAGTCTGATATTACGTGTTGGCCTGTTCCTCCACTGGGCGTCGTAATACTCTGATACCTGACGACTATATTCTCCAACGACGTGTGTCTATGTACAAACCTTTATTAGTTTTTATGGCGATAGTTGCTTCGATAATACATTTTTCGGGTATCGGACACTTGCGTTGCCTCGTGTACGAAGGGCCTTACTTGGAACGCAAACCCCCATTTCATACATGTAACTGAAAGTTTTGAAGTATTCTGAATTATTTTATCGCGTCCTTCGTCTTAGCAAGTATCATCGTGAAAGTATGTCTAAAATTCCATCCGCTGGTAATACTTTCGCCCGCGTAGATGATCGATTATGCATGTATTACCGCACACTGAATTACACTGTATTTTAAATTTTGGTATTATCGCAACAAAAATGGGCCTATACAAACTTTGTGTTTTATGTCTGTTATCTTTTAGCCACGAAAGCATAACAAACAAGAAAAACAAGACAGACTTCGCATCGTCGTTATATGGATAAAGAGCTATAATCATTTGATTTATTTAATGTTTTATATCATCATTCCCAATCCCAACTATGTTGGGGTCGGCTACCAGTCTTACCGGATTCAGCTGAATACCGTACTTTACATGGAGCGACTAAATATCTGACCTCCACAACCCATTTTACTGGGAAACACAGTATCCCATAGTAAGACTTGTTGTCAGAATTGACTTAACGACTGCCAAAGATCTATGTATGACAGCCGGGACCTACTGTTTAACGTGCTTTCCGAAACACGGAGGGGTCTCGGTATGTTATAAATGTTCACCCATCCCCGGAACAACCGCGGCGAGCGCCGCTTAACCTGTATTATCGGTCAAACCGTAGGTACGGCTTACACTTAGCCACGAGCCCACTTATTTAATGTTTTACATAATACAGATAAAATTATTTTAAGAAAGCCAATGCTGGCATTATTTGTACTTATTTTCAATTCATACATGTGATACATGTCATAATATGATGTAAAACTAACGAAGGCCATAGGTATTCGGGACACTTATCAATATCCCTGGGGTTTTATCCAGCTAGGAACGGGCTACTTTAACGGAATTCCATTTAATTAACTCGCAAAGCAAAAACAGGGGTGTTGTTGGTTTGGCGTGTTCGTCTGTGAGTCTGTCTGTGGCATCGTAGCTCCTGAATGAATGGATCAATTAAGATGCGGTTACGTTTGGAAGCCGACGTGATCTAATTGGTTATAGCTATAATTTTATGAAGAATTTTCATAGTTCTCAGTTTTCATAAAACATATTTGGGGGTTTTTATAGTAGATAAATTTCTTAGTACAGAAGCTCTGTTATCGTTAACAAACGATGATAATTAGGTCCGCAACGACCGCAACACAGATTTGCGATTTAATTACTCTAATGATTGTTTTGTGATTCACCTTACAAGTACCTACACCTAACGATTATAATTAAGTATTACATCCGAAATTTACTTCTTACCTTTGCGGTAGTAAAAAACGCTAATCGGTAGGAAATTCGCTTTTTCATTATTAGATAAATGTCATCATTCCGTAATTATGTGCTTTAATGTTTAGCGTATTACATTTCTACAACTATGACTCAATAACAAGAAACGTAGCAAAAAACCAGCCAAGGGAGAGTCGGGGTCGCGCATTCAGGGTTCTGTATCATCTTACAGCTCGCTGACATACAGGGCCTCGATTCAGCTATTTAAGAGTCGCTTGAATTGACCGAATGATCTGCATTCTGCTAACTGTCATTACGATCATTAATTTCTCATTATGATCATTCTCTCCGAGAGTTCAATGAGATTTTATTGTAGGCTTATCTGAATAAGAAAATTAGGCACAATAGCAAGTACACTGACCGACCACTGACATGCATTTAAAATAGCTGAATTGAGGCCCAGGCGAACAAACAACAGACTTAGTAAAAAGGTCCCGCTCCCGTTGGCACACTTTGGGTACGGAACTCTGAAATAAAATAAGAGTTGCGATATGAATTGCCACATACCAGACTACCAACCTATTAATTTTCTATTTATAATTACGGCTACCGGGCTACGGATATCTATTGATTCATCATATTTAATCACTTTCTTTGATTAAAACATTGATAGTATATAACTTAATAAATAATGGAGTAACGCCCAATATTATCTAATAACACATCCGTTACATCCGTATATTTTTCCCTATAATAATATGTAGTATATTTTTCCCTATTAAACATTAAACTTATATCTAGGAGGAAAAACAGTATTTGAAAATATCATTATTTTGTCCTTAAGTCAAAACTGATAATATATTTTTCTTCCAGGGGTTTTCGTAACAGCATCAAAAACTGAGAATGGAGGGTACGACTACAACACAACACTTGTGGTCTTCCTATCGGAACTACTTAAACTGTGCGCATCTGCATTTTTATACACATATAAGAGGGAGTAAGTATCTGCTACCTACCTAACAAGCTCATTTGCACTCATCGGAGTCATCTTTCCGTTTTAACAATGCCTAATTCTATCCTAAATGCGGTCTCTAGTTTCCAACTCTACCTACTACCACACATGAATTAATAGTATCTCTCTCACTCTTTTTATGTAATATTTTGTCTAGGGACGAAGTATTGTCTAGTAGTTAACTAGTTTTCATGCTTAATCGATTTCATCTTATCAAAAATCTTCTGACAAATACTAACTCGAGGGAAACAATGTCCATCTATAAATTGCTGTCGACTGAATTGATTTAAGCAACGAAAATGGGAGTGATATGAAGATTCGAATGACGTTATTGCGACGCACGCTATTTCGAAAAAAAATAAGAGTGGTACGCCAGTTCGAAAACACATTAAGTCGAAATCCGCTATATCGAATGACGTTGTCGCGAACACGCTGATTCGAAAAACTGTTTGAATGGTATGCTAGTACAAAACTCTTGGTATCAAAATCCACTATTGCGAATAGCATATTCCAATCTGAATTTGTCTGGGGTTCTTAGCCTTATATGTATTTGTATTGGGTTTGGGAAACAAGAGCAATGAGAAGTATTATTTTAAGTTAACTTTATAATTTCCAGTAAGTATAGTAATCAACAAAGAAGTCAACAAATCAAAATTAAAGGTGTACTCATTACTAATAATAACAATACTATCACATTGATGACAAAATGGAAGATTCGATCAACTCAATATAGACTAGTTTTGAAAGCTACAGCTGTTACAAATTCAATAGTGCACATTGTATTTTTCTTTTGTAAAATCCCTGCGATAGCATGTCATTTCATTTTCATTTTTTTTTTGCTGGCGTTTGTGGGATATATTATAAGCCAAAATACTCTTAATTTTGTGGGTGGTTGTACCAGTTCGTCAATGGGCGTTTGATGATATACGAGATTTTAATCGGCCCAGAACGTAATATTCTTCGAAATATTTATCGCATTTTCAAGGCGAACTCACTGTCTGTGCCATATCCCTCACTGAGCCCACTCCCTTGTATCTTTCTCCAAATGTTTTGCCCCATATGGAATAAGCAACCGGACTGGATTGTGGCGGGAAATTCTATTCTGACTGCATTTATTATCGGACATTATTTGTTCTGCATTTATTAACTGGTAATGAGTACACCACCTATAATTTTGATTTGTTGACTTCTTTGTTGATTACTATACTTATTGGAAATTATAAAGTTAACTTAAAATAATACTTCTCATTGCTCTTGTTTCCCAAACCCAATACAAATACATATAAGGCTAAGAACCCCAGACAAATTCAGATTGGAATATGCTATTCACAATAGTGGATTTTGATACCAAGAGTTTTGTACTAGCATACCATTCAAACAGTTTTTCGAATAAGCGTGTTCGCGACAACGTCATTCGATATAGCGGATTTCGACTTAATGTATTTTCGAACTGGCGTACCACTCTTAATATTTTTCGAAATAGCGTGCGTCGCAATAACGTCATTCGAATCTTCATATCACTCCCAACGAAAATACACGGCTATAAAAAACAACGAAGTAAATTCTTACTACCCTACACACTACACATTATCTTAGGTTATTTGGTTTCTTCACACATGCCATTCAATATTAATTTGCTAGTTATTAATTGTGTCCTAATTTGACTATTTAAAAGATAGAGGTAACAAATACCTATATTTTATCATTTTTCAGCTACTATCGGCAAAAACATAAACCCTATGTAGTTTATATGTGAGTATGAACAATTATAAGAGATCGATTTGTAATTAAAGTAGTCATAGAACCGGAAAATGAATTACTACGGTGTTTATCAACTCTATCCTTAGAAGTAAATCATGTAAAACGTGTTAGTACGTAAACTTTCCGAACACTTGTCTTTTCTTGTTACTTAATTTGCATTGAAATTGGTGGCCAACTACCGATCCAAACACTGCCTTTTGTCCGCCAAGTTCAATATTATAGTCTCAATGATCGCATTATTTTATAATGATTGAACTTTCGTTCTCAGAGAAGAAAATATACTTACATAGATTCACATTAAAGAATGTGTTATGTATCTGAAAGACAATGGGTGGTCGTCTCATTCAAAATCAATACCACAAGATAGGGCTACCACTCAAGCAGTCGCAGAGTCTAAATATACAATAAACAAATCAGTCACACTGCAATAGCGCAACATTATGATTACCCTGAAGGTTATACATATCATTATCATTGAACTCACTAAGCATTGTGTCCACAATGCGAACGTGGCACTATGCGATTACTGAAAATATCGCCGGAAGAGAGTTATTAATTTATTTTAACACTTCTGTTACACACCGTGTATGCAAGAACGTAATAATTCTTATTATTATACCTTTATGAATAGGTACTTAAATAATTTTAGCGTCACTTTGTATAATTTTAAACCCATTTGCGATACGTGTCTATCGTGGATTCACAAAATTCAGCTAATTGTAACCACACATGCAGCATACTTATAGAAATATTTAACGTTTGTTGCTAATATTCTACTAAACAACTCACATTCCATGGAATTTTGACCGTACAATACTAGATTGTATGGTAAAAACTTCAATAAAATTTTTATTTAGAAGGCGTTTGCTAGAGCTCCTTGGTAAGTAAAAAAATGTCTGGATGAATCTCAAGCGTCGAACATTTTTTCGCTGTTAAACACTCTCTCTATTTTAGACAATTCCTGTATCTTCCTTTTTATAAAGTAGATTGTTTGGCCATTCGCATTTATTTTTTCAATGAAATATTTTTCTTCATTTTATTTGCTGCACATTTTATTAACTAAATATTGTTTTTTTTTTACTTCAGAAATAAGCCGAACATATTCAGAGCCATTTGCTTGAACTATAAGCTGCTACTGTTGTACTTCATACCTTCGTTGTTGTATTGCTTCTACAACAACTTGGCGTTTATAAACCTGTCTCATTATGACCCGACGTCGTATTACATTCTACTGCAATTCAGAGTGGTTCTGACAGCTTTACTATTCCAGGTAAGACAATCGTATGGGCCCCGCGGATGTACTCAATACAAGTTTGACCAATCGACATTAGAAATACATAATACTGTAAATAGCTTCCCTGTTTTTAAATTATTTGGAAAAACAAATAAATAGGCGGGTGGCTATCAGGAAGTCATGTTGCAGATTAAATTATGATAACACTTAAGTTTTCTATAGGTCTCTACGACTTACACAATAGAATTTAATTTGGAATACAACCCTATTATTATTAATGAACTTTGTGAGGAAAAAGTATTAGCGGAAAAATATTATATTTATGTATACTTTACTTTTAAATATAACACGTAGCTAATGTGATCCCCTTTGCTTTCAGTTTCTGTTCAAGAAAAAGCTAGCGTTGATGCAGTGGGTATCATTAGCCATATTGACAGTTGGGTGCATGATAAAGAATTTTGATGCGGCATCAATACAATCGAAAACAGACAACGATCTATGGTCACAAGTATTTAATATATATTTTTTATCGATTAACTTTCAGAATTTCTGCTCTTGTCTCGCTGGAACCTACAATGAATATCTCCTAAAAACAAAGGGTTCAAATGTGGATATTTTCTTACAGAATGTTTTTATGTATTTAGATTCAGTAATATGCAACTTCTTTATTTTAATGTTCAAAGGCGAATTAGGAACTATATTTGAAGATTTTAGTTCACTTGCCGATACGTTTGTGGTTCTTATTACCATAAATAGTGCTGTAGTAGGCATTGTGACTAGCTTCTTTTTAAAGAATTTAAACTCGATTCTTAAAACGTACGCAAGTGCATTAGAGTTGGTTATTACAGCTGTAGTTTGCTATGTACTATTTAATATTGTGATAACAGCATTTACTGTGTTATCAATTGGTCTAGTCAGTATCGCTGTAGCGATGTATTTCAAAAACCCAGTTAGCAATGTTAACATGAATGTTACTGATAGTAAAGACAAGGTACCACTTTTAGAAGTTACCACAAATAAATAATTTGAATCATAGAAATTACTTAATGTGATGTGAATAGTTCCGAATAATCTTAGTAATCTGCAACTTGAAAATCGGGTTGAACAAGGTTTTTTTTATAATTTGACATATTAAAATAACCTTATGTAAAAAATGAAAGAGCTTATTTTAACTATGATAATTTATGCGATCACCTTCATGTATTTATATCTGAATTAATTCTCAAAAATTTCCATCAAAAATAGCGTCAAGTTTACTAGACCTAATGCACATTGTATTATTATTTAATAACAATATAAATATGTATATTTGTTATTTAACCAGTTATTCTGGCTCCACTTTACATGCGGGACAACTCAAAAGGTCACAACCCGTTGCGTGCCATAAAAAATCTTTAATTGCAACTCATGATTAACTCTCAAAATATTTAAATACTTTTTTATTTTTAAATAGAAAACTTTTGTGCAGAGATCTGAATTTTTCGATACCGACATAAAGGGCATTTAGAAACAGGGCGTAAAAAGGGATATCTGGAAAAGTTAAATAGTCCTTTACCTACTATATCTACCTTCATTTTATTTATCGATTAAAAAAAAAACAACAGGGGCCCGAGTCTGCTATTTTACACTCCGTGTCAGTGTGCTCATAGTTGGCTCATATTGGGACGACTTTACGATAATTGGCATTCTACTAATTTATTAGAATGTCAATTATCGTAAAATCGTCCCACTATGTTTAGTTTAATATACTGAAATCACCAAATTTGATCTTTATTTACTTTTCTAAGGTTGCTCATACATAATGTTACCAATAAGCTAGCTACAAAAATCATTTATTAGATTACAATAATACAAATAATTGTACATTAAGTATTTAATTTACAAAGTATTTTTATTGTTTAACCAATAACTACGCTTTTATTTTCGTTATTTCTTGCTAGTGATGTAGATAAGTGATGAGATTGATAAAGTTATTGCAATAAGTGGTAGGTATGTCACTTATTATAAAAGCCGATAACGGCGGATTTTGAAGTCAAAAACTCCTTATGGGCTTTTCTGGATCCGCCCCTGATAGCCGTAACTAATATAAGTGTTTTCACAACTATTTGTTTGATAGACCCTATGGTCTATACCTACTCTATAGTAAGTATATGAAATAGGCGAGACGCGGAATAAGATTAAAGATTATGGACAAGTAGCACGCGGACAAAAATAAATACTTTTAGTTGACTGCTGACTGCCGCTCCGTGCCACGTCTGATCCTTGTGGACTCGATGCGTTTTGCATAAAGACAAAGTACCTACCTATCGCCTTTCTGTTTCATCCTCTATATTATGTTATGTTTTTGATTGTAAGACTTCCTAACGTTTTGGGTAGGTACTTACTCCAAGTCTATTTATATTGTAAGAAAGTCCATTTTTAGAGACATGCCCTCCGAGCTCTATTTTCCGTCAACTTGCTTGTGAATAGAGCTAATATTTGATGAATTAAATTTTGTTACAATTCGAATACTACTACATGAGGAATAACGTAATTTTAATTTAACTGTAAGTAATCTGTAAAGGAAGCGGTATATTTTAATGTAAAACAGGTAGGGCCTCCTATACTTATTGTTAATTTCGAGTTGAGGTTCCTAGGTAGGTTACTCACAATTAGATACCATGTAAAATTCATTATTCATACAATGAAAGGTTGACATTAACAAGTCACAAGTTTTTTTATTATTTATAAGTAGGTATTTTATTGGTAGGTGTAGATAAATAAACGTAGGTATTTTAATAATTAGTAGATAGTATAGTGTGGTATGACTGTGAGGTGCCTATAGGTACGTATTACATATTATTGAACAGTCGTGATCAAAAAGTACAAGCAGATGAGACTTAAGTAGGTACCTACGTATAAATTCCCAGTAGCTCTAGCAGTTCCCAGTAACTCAAAACTTAAGTAATTATAAATAACTCAAATGAAAAGCTTGGTTACTTAAAATAGACATTCTACCATAATCCCCAACTAGAAAAAAGTAGGTGATCATACATCCCGGTACACGTGATAAATTCAACTTATCTGAAACAAGCAGCATGTGACAAAATAAAATACAACTTTTTGCTCACGACTATACGCCAAAATCGTAAGCGAGTAGGTAATTTTAACACCATCCAAATATTGTTTACTTTTTGTTATTTAAAAATAATTTTTATTTAAATACATATGAACTAATTAATCCCTGTATCGCATGAGGTTTATAATTCACATAACAAATGTACCTATTTATTTATTTGTAAAAAGAATAATTAAGTCAAGTCCATATGTAGTATTAATAAATACCTACGTTTGTAGAAATTATTTCAAAAAACACTTGAATAACAAGTGTTCTCCAATTTTCATCGGTCTAGGTCACCTTTCTGTAACATTTTTCTTTGTGTATTCATTGTATTCAGAACCTAAATACTTGACTAATTGTCCATTATTGTGAATAGTGACTTATGTAGGTAGGTATGCAGTCTACATATAATATATCAGACGTTTGCAATACATGTGCGCGTATTACGGAAGCTAACATTAACGTTACAGAACCTTGTTTTTTAGTGAAGCTATGCACACGTAAACAAAATCTAAAAGAAAATGTTTGACTCATAATTTGTTTGTCTGCAAAAATATTGTTATATGAGAACAACTGCCGCTTTCGTTGAAATGCTCACAATATGAAATTATGAATAGCATTTGACAGCATTTCTTACAATCTACTGTATAATTTAGTAGAAGGACTCGAAACTTTTTACTAAGAAATAGTGTTTAATGTTATATAGTGTTTTACATTGTCTGACGTTAAACACCATTCATTTCAGGTTTCAATGAAGGTAAATATCCAAAATTATTAACTAAGTTATAAAAACACTCATAACACTTGAATACATAAGTATTACTATGTAGGTACTATTGTTAAGTATTATAATGTACAATATTTGTGTACCTACTCTAAGTTTAATGTATGTTTAAGTTAATTGACTGTAAAACTCTGCTTTGTAAATATGTGGTCTTAGGAATAATTTGTATCTTTCGTTTTTATAATAATGCACTTACGTCTATTAGTTATGGTGCTAGATAGTTACAATTAATTACATACCAAAATGATTGTTTTGTAATTTTGGAAATAACTTTTCCTTAGTAAATCTTAAAATTTCCTTAAAATAGAAGCTTGCATACAAAGTAGTAGAAGACTATCATCAGATGACAAAATAAAGAGACAATTTTAAATAAACTTTTTATTTACACACTAGTTTACATACTTTAACAAAAGCACTTTTCAATTTATACCTATTTAATAGTTACAATCACAACAAGTCAATAATTTAAAAATAAAAGTACATTATCACATCTGGCTGCACTTAGAATATAATTATTTACTCATTATTTGTCTAAAACTGTTGTTTGTATCACAATTCTTTAACCAATCCGTTTTTAATACATGATGCAAGTGCAGTCCACCATTTCTAGTTAATACAGTTTCCCTATTGGAACTTCTTGGTCTGATTACTCTGATAGTATCTGGGTCCCTAGCTTTTCTCCTTATGCCTTTTAGACTATTGCACTTGAGACACTTTAGTTACTAACAATACAAACTAATAAACATAGAAAACAAAACGATAATACTATAGTGAAATTAATAATATAGTTCTGGATAACATTGTACTAATTTTTATCTAACTTGAACTACAAGCATGATAGTGCCAAGTGTTAGGGAGTCCAAAAATGTATTGTGTTATAATGTCAAGATATTTAAATCAATGATTAAAAGGGTGAATTGAATAATATAAGTAATGTTGTATTTTGGTAAGTAGGTACAATGTATTATGATCATATAGATTTATCAGATCACTATATTAATTAAATTGGCTTGTAAAGCAGAGTAGTAACATACTTCTTCCTGTACCGATGAGTTGCTGATAATACCATGACACCGTCTTTTATAGACAAGGCATAGAGATGATTTAACATCACATGATTAGGTTCAGGTAATAATGTTGGTTCACACTGAAAACATACAAACATTTGATATAACTGATGAGTACTTAAGTAAAAAAAAAAAATGTTAGTTTGGGTATGAACTAAGACAATACTGTATGTTTTTTTTATAATTTAATATGTCACATACAATGATGATCCTGTATAATCAAACAAGGTTTTGTATGTATTCTAATTCAAAATACTAAAAGTGCAAGAGAAGGTAAGTTTTGTTAATAAAGAGTATAAAGGGAATACTCACAGACAAGGGTGTATCTTTGTTCAGAATAACTTGTAGCAGATGAGGCGGCAGAATGGGTGGGCCAGAAACCTTTTCCCAAGGCTTTGACTGTGGTATATCCTGAAAAATAAATATAAACACTTTTATTACAACATGAAATAAAACATAATTCCTTTCCCTACAATTACATACTACATTAGCAGAAAAAATCTGCTAATATACTATGTAATTGTATCATCCCATATCCAAGCTGTGATTGAAAATAATCAAAACTGCTCAAGCTGACAAAAATTGAGAAAACAATACAAAAACTTTATATACACAGTTGTTATTTATACTTGTAGTTGTAGTTCAGAAAATTATAAGAAATAATTACCTGAGAATACTCAGTTTGAGCACCACTATGAATCCCTTCACTGTCCTTTGCAAGTGCTTGAAAAACTTCAAAATCAGACATTTTCACAGTTACCAAGTTATTTTTACTACCCATTCCATTGTCTACAACCTTCTGTAACAAAACAATCATTGTCTGAGCACATTGCATAAAAAGTTTTTTTTTTTTTTGCCAATATGGTGACTACAGATTAAGGTCAGTATTGAATGCCGGCCAAGAATCATACAAAACAACTATTAAAGAAGATAGATAAATTATATGGTTAAATCAGTAAACAAATAATTTCATCTCTAAAACATTTAGCGTAGATGACATGAATAAAATGCCTAAATAAAGTACACATACACATGTTTCTAACATTATTTATAGAAATATGACATCACAAATTAAACATTGTTTCAAGTACCTACTCAAAAATTACTTATAATAATATCAAGGTGTGATTACTACAACACACAAATAGTGGCAGGATGTTATTATGAGTCATGCAAACATAAACAAAACTGTATTTTTTTTTAAATAAAAATAATGATATTTTACCTGATATCTAACCTAACAAGGCTACATGACCAATACTGTCTATGTTCACAAAGCAAATGTAAACAAAATTGAATAGGTTCTAGTACAAAATATGAATAAAATTTGGTTAAACAAACATTAAGTAACTTTGGTACACAAACATAAGTTACATTAAAATTTGATACTAGTATCATAAAACATGTATTTATCACTAATACATACCACAGTAGGATCATGTCGCCATTCTCCATCTACAAAATACTTATATTGGTGTTCACCTTCAGGTAAATCAATTATTGTCACAAAGTCCCCATGGGACTTGACCATGGGGATAGTTTTCCACTCAGTAAAAGTCCCGCTTATGTACACCTAAAAATTAACAATGGAAAAGTAACATCACTACTCAACTTCTTTTCTTATTCTAACATCCTTAACAAGATCTAATTAAATAGAGTTATAGTATGATAATAAATAAACTTGCCTGTTTGCCTCCTCCTTCCCATTTAAAAACTGTTGGTAAAACTTTAACATCGTCAATAAGCTTATTACTTTCAGTCAACGTATTTGACCTCTCGCGAGGTCCAGTATACTCCACATCACTTTCAGGAACAGCTTTAGTGTAATAGGGTGCACCATCTTCTATGTTATTTTCGTCATCACGACCACCACGATCGGCATCAACCTTCTTATCAAATGTAAACGCTTCTCCTTCTTTAGCTGGAGAGGAAGGCCCTACATCAACTGCCTTCGCCACAGCATCACTACCATGCCATTCTTTTGGTTGATTACTACCTGCGTTTCCCATTGTTTAATGAAAATACACAACAAAAAGCTTTTTGTTACATAGGTGCGAACTAACTTCTTGTACAATTTCTTTGCGCGAACTCTGCGAGTTGCGAGGTGATTTATGACATATGAGTGACACTTGACAGATGTTGTCTATTCTCTTTAATGAGAAAAATCATAGACTATACTATTATTTTTTGTCTTTGTTGGATCCAAGCCTTAGAAAAATGAGATCCAAATTATATAAATAAACCAGCGGCCCACCTCACCTCTGCTTGGCACGGGTGCAATATATTGTACATATAAACCTTCCTCATGAATAATTATATCTATTGCTGAAAACTGCATTAAAATCTGTTGTTCATTTCATATCAGAGGTTGTTTTATCGAACCTCGACTCTCCCTAAGTAGTCTGTGGCTCGTCTGCGACTAGTGCGTAACTGCGTACAGCACTATTGTGTGACGATATCTTTGAGTGGTATGAAGTATTCATTTCAAATATTCAATACACACTTGACTTGAGTCTTGCTTGATAAGTTGATACTTCATTCCATTGTGATAAGGGTGACTGTGAAGCGTATGGCTCTGCATAATAATTTTTATTAAAGTACATATAAGCATAAAAGTATAAATAATGAACGATGAAAAGCAACCACTGCTCACGGGACCCAACAATACAGTTGAAAATGTTGAACAACAAGTAGAATTAGTAACAGACCCAGTTTCGAGTTCTAGTGAGAAACCGAAGGGTGACTATCACCCAGCTTCAGAAAGATGTTTAGAACATCCAACTTCCAACTTCGATACATTAATCCACCTTCTAAAAGCAAACATTGGCACTGGAATATTAGCAATGCCAGATGCTTTTAAAAATGCAGGTCTTGTAATTGGTAAGTGTTTACATTATTGTTGTTTACATTATTTATCGATTGTTTAGATATCTGACAAATAGATAAAATATAAAAATACAGTATCAATAATTTCTGGAACAAATCAATATATTTTGATTGTAAAGTTAGGACACCATGATAATATAATAAGATTGGAAATAATTAATACTACAAAACAAAGCTAAAATAGATTGCTCGAATTAATTTACTATAAAGATAATTTCCAAGCAATGCACGCAAATAAAAAAATGAAAATTTTGGATAAAATATAAATATAATAATATTTTTTTTTACAATAAACAATATTTATGTTTCACACATATAAACATGATAGTTAATTGTCATTAATTTAACTCTAGCAGTGTTTAAAGTTATTAATTTTGCTTTTATTATTTATTTACCCTGTTCAGGTGTATTTGGCACATTATTGATGGGAGCAATATGCACGCATTGTATGCATATGCTGGTATCATGCGCACATGAGCTCTGCATCAGGAGTCAGAGGCCAGCGCTAAGCTTCTCCGAAGTTGTGGAAGACTCTTTTGCATCAGGCCCTGTTTCCTTGAGGCCATATGCTAAAACAATGCGGTAAGTTTAAGCTTTATTTAACTGAATATTATATTAATGCAATTTAATATTAACAAAAATAATTTACTTTTATGCAAAACCATTTATTGTACCTATATTTTATATAATTCTTAGCAATTGTATAAACATTGAAATAAACCATTATTTGTTATTGTCTTTTTATTAAGACTATAGGTCACAAAATATGTATACCTAGCTTACAATAATAACACTGAATTTTAAACAGTTGTTTGTTTCATATAGGAAATTCAAATCTGCTAGCAATGAATCATGTTCATCATGTGGCATAGTGTCCATAAAAAAATAATTTCTCAATAATATAAAGTGCTGGGTGCATATCAATACTTATTTCCAATTATTATAACTACAATACAGAGTACAGATTACTGGAAATTGCAGTTATTTAACATCTGTTTTATGATCTCACTCATTACACATCACACAGTTCAATGCTGCAGCTTTAATTGCAATTAATTGAATATATTTACATAATTTAACAGAACTTGTATGTACCTATAACTATATCTAAACAACTTTTTTTGCTGTAGTGAATACAGGAAGTACTGTACATATCAAAGTTTCTCACATTCATTATAAGTTACATATTTGTTTAGGTACATAAAACTTCAAGTGTAAATGAAACACATCGAAAATTTCCTTTCCGTAGTAATTATGTTTATTTGTTATCATTTAGGAATATTACTAGCAAACAAACAATAAATGTCTCCCTTCATTATGTTGATTAACTTGATGATGAACAGATTTACTAGCAAACAATAATTATGTTGATAAGCAGGTATGTTTTATTATGTGTCATTTGTTAATGTTTTTCTTTAAAGTACCTGTTCCTTATAAAACTACGTAATTCAAACTTACCCAAAAAGAGATATGACTTTTAAAAGATTGCTAAGTTTTATATAAAATAAAATGCTTGTATGTTATTGTAAAAAACTCGAAACCGCAAGCCTAGTAGGAATTATCATGGACTGACTTAATATTAAATACCTATTAAAATCATATTTGAATAATCTAGAGTTAATCTTTCCATTCTTAGTAAAAAGCTGATAGGAAACGTTTAGCCATAAGTAATTAGTTATATATTTTTAATGACAAAGTTTCTTTCGATAAAAATTACGAAAAAAAAACGTATTAAACGTTTTGTGATGCGAACAAATATATTAAGCTATACATCAGCCACTTTTAAGAAATAATGAACGTACTTTGGGATTGTGAACCTTAATTCAATGACTAATAGTTCAGTTCCCATCACATTCAAATTACTTTTAGGCCCTTTTCGGTAATATTTGTCATTCTAAAATGAACTTAAACACATGTTGTCAAAGTTGATAATTGCGTAATTAGTAATATTAACGTTTAATTCTCTTTCCATATTGGCTTTAGTATAGCTCATTAAAATAATAAAGCGATAGATTTTATGTAAACACGCTACATTTTTGGCTCTGTTTTCGCATGAGAAGAAAACCTTTTTCAATTACTAAAATTACTATTTATACAAGTCTTTCTTATGGGAATAAAAAATGCATTTAATGTTTTTATATTGTAGTCTGTAGCTATCTGGGTCAAATGTCTGTCTGGCGTGAGTGCAGCTATAGTGCTTAGCGGTCGCAAGCCCTACTTCAGTATTTTAGGTCGAACTAGCGGAGTTTTACTGGGTCGGGTCACATTCTTAGAGAAATCTAAGTACTTAACTGTATTGTATTTATTTTGTAATTTAAAACTCGAATGTAAATTACAGATTGCTCGATTTATTTTAGGCAAATAACCATCTTACCATCGCCAAAGTCTGCTAAATTAATATGGTGCAATACATATATGCCATGCCCAATATTTGCAAAAAAAGTGGAACTTGCCGACCTCGGTAATACGTTTCATTAATAATTATTTAAATCTCATCTTAATGTAGCTCACATTAATATATATGCTTATTCGGCTATCCGCGTTACTCTTAAACAAAATACCTACCTACCTACAGATATTAAATACGTAAACTATCAATAGTTGACATGATTTTGGGTTTTTACGTTAACATCTGCATCACGATAAATAAATGGTTTATGTAGGTACCTATAGCATGTCTGGCATGAATTGATAAACATAATTAAAGCTTATTTATTTATACTTACGACAATATTTATTGTTTCAGGAATATTGTCAATGTATTTCTGGTAATAACACAATTGGGATTTTGCTGTGTTTACTTTTTATTTGTTGCCACTAACCTTCAAGACACAATGCATTTTTTCCATATAAATTTAAGTGTACATGTGTACTTGGCTTTATTATTTCCGCCGATACTTGCCCTGGCTGTGGTGAAGAATTTAAAGTACCTGACTCCAGTATCTCTGATTGCCTCTATAATGACCGCTTGGGGCCTTGTGATAACATTTTACTATATATTTCAAGATTTGCCACCAACCAATACTGTGAAAGCATTTTCTAGCTGGCATCAATTACCTTTATATTTTGGTACGGCTATATATGCGTTTGAAGGCATAGGAGTGGTGAGTTTCATTTTGTATTTACTGTAGCAATATTTAAATACTAAGTAGTTGATTCATATCTGTTACTAATAGCAGAAACAGCTTTTTTAAAGTACCTAACAAATATGTTTATTAACCCTAGCATATGGTAGCTTTTGTTTCGTTACATAACTATTATGTTATAACCATTCCTCTAATCTCCCAATTCCCCATCTGTTTTTCTACATAAAACGTCACTACACTACTGTAACCTACTTAATTTAACGGCCATAACATGAGAGCGTTTTATTTGTTCTGGTTAATTGATAATAATCGTTTAAAGACCAATGGAGACCAGAAAACGAAGGCTCCATAAAACTCATAAGAATTCATAAATCGATGCTCAGACGTCGCCCACTCGGTCGTTTGCCCTTCAGAAATATTTCATTACCAACGTGCTCTCATTTTTCACATTTCCGACTAAATAAAAATCCTGACATATCTACTATTGTATCTGCAAATTAATGATAATCTGCCCATTGCCCATGCAAACATTAAAAATAGTTTTGATCTTTTGAAGAAAGAACAGTTTTATTGCGCATAAAAGCTATTCAATAGACAGGTTAATCTCTTAACGTTAAAAACACAAAAAATGGGGGTAGGTTGGTTTCTGTAACACTTTGTCTTATTTTTGCCATAGGGCTTGTTACATACTTGTTTAGCATAATGGCTGAAATGATTCCGAGTTTATCGATAATTTCTGTAAAAAGGTTTAAATTCTGTGTAAAAGCAGCAAGATTTCCATTACCACCGAATAATAAGTACTTACCATAAAAATGCGGGAATTTTATTGCAGAAACAGTAGCAATAACAAGTTTATAGAAATGTTTCACACGTATCTGTTATTGTTCCGTTATGTTATGTGCAATGATATTCGAGAGCCGACGTAAAAATATCCGAGATCTCAACAAAACATAAACCTTGACGAATTGAGAAATAACTGTCGCATTATGTAAACAGTTAAATGCATTTCCAGTTATTCCTTCACAGTAAGTGCCTAGGTATTGTTTGTTATTAATCTGGGGAACCTAATAGGAGAAAAAATAAGTAAAAGTTCATGCTAGAATCGATAGGGATGCGCATAAAAAAAATATCGTAATACAAAATACTTATTAACCGTAGCGATATTTGTAACGGTAAATCTGCCGACTCAAGCTTTCATTTGTTTTTATATATTGCTCCGGATCGTCAGTTATTTATTTGATAGAAATTAGGGGTGTTTCCCAGTGGTCAGACTTATCTGACTATTAAATGTTGTTACCGTTGGTCAGGTGTATTTGACCAGTTTTATATTAATTTAGGTACTGTTCAGAGGTGAAATTAGTGATGGCCATTAGGTACGGTCCATATTATCTTAAGTTCCCGTTTGTATGAACTCTGTAGACAGACACAGTATTTAGTCAAAGTCTGAGGAGATAGGATTGATTTGGGTAAACACAAAAACAGATAATTTCATTGTGTCCAAATTCAATTAGCGCCTGTTTTTTATATGATAACCCTTAACCGACGACTAAATCAACGCTGGGCATGGGCTTAGTTCATAGGTGCCAAGTTGTAATCGACTTATCAGAAGTCATTGTACTTTTATAATACTTTGTTACAAATAACACAACAACACCACATGTTTCATTATAAACAAAGAACTTTTTTCAATAAACATTTGATTTCCCGTTCACGAATTATCATCAGACACTATATAATAACTACTTGTCTTATGTATATCTACTACATTTATCACTTGTAATAATTGCATGGACTAATTGCAGATCTTACCTTTAGAAAACAATATGAAAACGCCAGAAGACTTTGGCGGTTGGAACGGAGTTCTTAATACTGGGATGGTGATCGTAGCCTCTTTATATACGGCTATTGGATTTTTCGGATATTTGAAATACGGTGAACGCATACAAGGGAGCATAACTCTTAATCTGCCCAACTCTTTGTAAGTAACATTCTCTTTTAATACCTTAGATCTAGAAAGACACTTTTAAACGGTTACACAGTTTTCATTTTTGCGATGTCAATCGCAGTTCTCAAAGGTGACAATACGACCTCCGTGGTCGAGTGGCGTACGCACCGGTTTCAAGGTGTCGCTAACTCCCGGGTCCTCCTAGGTCCCGGGTTCGATCCCCAGACGGGTCAATGTAGAAACCAACTTTTCTACATTGTCCCGGGTCTGGGTGTTTGTGGTACCTTCGTTATTTCTGAATTCCATAACACAAGTGCTTCAGCTACTTACTTTGGGTTCAGAGCAATGTATGTGATGTTGTCCGCATTTATTTATTTATTTTTACAATAAAACTATACATATTGATACCCCGACGGGCTGTCGCGAAGAGGACTTTTTCGGTTGATTTAAATTTTGTCCACAATTGCAGCTATTTAATGTTAGATGTATCAAAGAAATAAAGAACAAGGCTATTAATAATATTTTTTCGTGCACAAGATCTAGATCAAGGCATTCTAAACTGTACTGACTATAACGATTTAATTTCCAGGCTAGCACAAAGTGTTAGAGCAGTTATGGCGATGTCAATATTCTTGTCATACGGACTCCAGTTCTACGTGCCAATGAATATTGTATGGCCGTATGTAAAGTCAAAGCTGACATCAGAACAAGCACTCAAACACGGTGAAGCAGTGACTCGGTTTGTGCTAATTTCCATAACATGTAAGTAGATTTCGAATTTAGATTATCTACCGTAGTTTTCTATAAGTTATCCATGGTTGTCCCTACTAAAGATATAAGTATTTATAAACTTTTTTTTCTGAAAATAGAGGTACCTAGGTAGAATAAAATTGAACATATTGTTCGACCGGATGAAAATTTAGATTGTTTATCGAGTGTAACAGATTAAATTAGTTTTGATATCCTAACAATTTCTGTCTGGCTCATAGGTTATCATATCTGGACTTAAACAATTGGTAGTGAGAAATGTTTGTTTATCACACTCTTATCATAAATTGTTAAAGCAAATATTGATTTTTACCTTCCTGTCTGGAACAAATGTCGTGGGAAGTATAGGTAGGTACTTGTGTACCTCTAATCATACATTAGATATTTGTATTTGCAACCGGGTACAATATAGATGATATACCTATACAGGCGCCTAATGATAAGCGTTATCTGTTTCAGTTTTAGCAGCAGCCCTGATTCCGAACTTGAGTGGAATAATTTCACTGGTGGGGGCGTTTAGCAGTTCGGCGCTTGCACTAATTTTCCCTCCGCTCATAGAAATAATGACTTGCTGGCCTGACCAGCTGGGACAGAACCAGTGGATGCTATTTAAAGACATCGCGATAATCGTTTTCGGTGTCACAGGTTTCGTATTCGGCACTTTCATTAACGTAAAAAATATATTCTTTGACTCGTAAAGAATGACAAAAAAAAACATGACGTAACAGAAAATATTAACCAAAGAGTTTTATATTATTATTTTTTGTTTTATATGATAATCATGACAATAATTGTGTGTAGTAAATGTTACAAAATATTTTGCTTTATAAAAAATATTTACTTAGCTTATAAGGTGTTGATTAATTGACAAGCTCAGCTTATTTTTACACGTTTATTTTATATAGGACATTTTTAGTATCACTATATTATGAGAAATGTTAATTCAATGGGTATTATTTAAAAGTTTTGTGTAATGTTGCTATGAGCTTGTGCTAATAATTGTAACTTGTGTAGATGACTATGTACCTACTGTGTGTACATTCACTTTCATATTAAATTCTTTAAGAAGCATTGTCTATATACTGTAATCAACTAAACAATATGAGATTATAATGATGTTTACATTCCAATGACACTCTAAACATAATTATGATGTAGTACCTGTCGGTATTTTTTGTGATCGTAGTACCTACCTATTTTTATATAATACTTAAAATATTAAATTATTTCGTTAGATCCTTTAAATCCTTGTTTAGTTATTTTTAACAAAAAGTTTATAAACTATACCTAAATTAAGAAATATATTAGTGAAAATAAAAAGATATTTTATGTACATATTGTATCTATGTATTGAACATCAGAACTTTCGAATATTTGAAATATAATTGTTTTAAATGCATTTACAATGGGTGCTTAAGTAGTTCAATGTTTTTTGGTCTCTTAAATTATTATGAATTTGTGTATAATCAATACTATATAATGGACTTTGTTGTTTTTATGGTCAGTCCTAGCTTTTAGCAATTTGTTTTGTTAGCATTTGAAATACTATTTGACGTAACACATTGTTGTTTAAGCTTACGTAGACAAATTAGTTGATATAAATAATAATATTATATACAAATCACAGGAAATATTTGAAAAAACCCGACTATGTCTACTGGAGCCATATTTTCTAAGAAAATCTCTTAAATAGTAAGCAGTGTAAACCTAAACTTCTTATTCATTTAAAAAGCAAACACTTCTTAATATGGTATAAATTAGAGATCTGTAATCGTTTACTATTTACGCTAATACAAATGTGTGTAGTAGAATCTGTTGATAATCTCAAATAATACATAAATATTGTTTGCCTATTTAGTGGTGATGTACTTATGTCTACAAATATATTGATGCAAATGATCAGTTTGTTTTTTAATGTTTTGGACCTTAATCAGAACCTATGAAATTGCATAAATAAAAAAAATGGTACCTACCCGCTTGTGACGATTGAAATAAACTTTTTTTGTGCATGATGTGATTTTTAGATGTCATAATAGCGCGAATTCATGCACATCTTCATAATTATGCAATTTCTAATGCAGGTCAAACCAATGTGGCTTGTTCAATGTCAAATTAATTTTCTTTATTAATGTTACATTGGCAGGAAGAAGCAAAAGACTGGGACCGCTAGAAAGAATGGAGGCCGAGGGAGTCCTTTTCTCACTGCCCAGCAATGGGAAAATTTAGCCGAAATATTATAATAAAGTATCTTTCGTTTATTTATTTATTTAAAATATCGATGCCTCCAATAATAAGTAGTAGTCCTAATAATTAGAGTAATAATTTATTAGGTGAAGAGATATATAGTTTTAATAAAAAGGCGCGCTATCATCCTCAGACGCACGGTCACTCTGGCTGGTGCTCGCTCACAGTTCAAACTCTGTTGGGCGTGCTCTGTAGTTATAATCTAAGGACGGGGATTTCCGTAATATACATTTTTTTAACATGTATAAAGGACATCGATGATCTTTCAATCTGCCGCTGACTGAACCACCTGTGGCCTTTTTTTAATATCTGTTTTATACTATTTATTCAAATGGCAACATCATGATTCGTTCCTTCGTTCTGAAATTTATTGAATTGATTTATACACAGAAGGTACTAAAACGGTTCTAGTCGATTCAATTCATTGATTTATTACTTTATTGTATAAAATAAATTTATAACCAACAGCCAGATCTGAAAAGAGCTTACTATGGTAAGTACAAAAAAAAAACGATGAAAGGCAATTTTTACTGCATTAATTACTGAAATAAAAACACCAAAATTTCGTCGGAATCATTTATATTCTAATAATATATTTTTCTTGTTGTTATCTATAAAGAAAGTAAATTTTATACACATTGTAATTTTATGTTATGTATTTTTTAACCAAAATAGTAAGAAAATAGTTTCAGTAAATAAGAAGTAACGAGAATACCATGACAACTTCCGATTGGACGTAATAAAACACGCAACACTACAGTGAAATGTCATTCACCGACAACAATTAAAAAATGTCGGAATCGTGTCAAGACGGTAATTGTCAAGGAAATAATGAATATGGGCCCGACGAATCACCCACCAAACTTATCGTCAATTACATTCCTGAAGTCATGACGCAGGATATGATGTTCTCACTATTTTCAACAATGGGCAAACTGGAAAGTTGTAAATTGATAGCGAACCGAGGCTATGGGTTCGTCGAGTACTCTCGTCCCGAGGATGCAGTTAAGGCACGTAAGGCTTTTAACGGCCTGCTGATGCAGAACAAGACGCTGAAAGTGTCGCACGCTCTTCTCAATCCAGAGTTAAAACCTCCTTCAAAACCTGAAGCCGACTGGAACCTCTACGTGTGTAACCTGCCTAATGAACTGACCTTGCAGGATTTACATGGACTATTCGCACAATTTGGTAAAATAGTTAATTCTCGCATAGCAGCAGGTATAGCATTTGTTTTATACGAACATCAATATGAAGCGGAGAGAGCTATTCAGAACATAAATGGCACCACCCCGCCTGGCTTTCTACACCCTTTAACAGTTAAGTATGCTAATAAGAGTAACCCTAATAAACATAAAAACAATAATAATAACTTTGCTAAAAGTGCTCTTGTAAGACCTTATCATTGGATTAATCATATGAACGCAATAGGCGATCACAATTCTCCAAGTACGTGGTCTATATACATTTATAATATTGCTCCGGAAGTGGAGGAGTTGACTTTGTGGCAGCTGTTTGGTCCATATGGTGCTATTGTATCTGTTAAGATAATCAAAGATCATTCAACTAATAAGAGTAAAGGATTTGGATTTGTTACGATGAGAAATTATGACCAAGCGGCAATGGCAATACAGGCATTGAATGGATATGTTCTTCATGGCCAACCTCTCTCGGTTAGTTTCAAAACACAAAAGAGATAATGCTTATGTGAAAGACTTAATAAACTTTACAATATCAATACAGTAATGAATAGACAAAAAGGATTCTTTAATTAATTGGCATTATCAAATAATTGCAAATAAAATATTTCCGACCCTAAACTTTTGTACACACCATCACCGTATGTGCAGTCAGTTGACTCTTGTTGAAAATATTATATTACTTTGAGCTATCGACATTGTTAAGTTTGTTTATGAATAATAATTTATTCAGTTTGCTCGTTAAATGTTTCAAGTTTACTAGAAGTTTAAGATTGTATTGAATATGATTGTTGTTTGGAAGTTCAACATCAGTTGTGAGCTGTAATGCTTTCATTATTTTAACCTTATTATTTAAGTATAATAAAACCATTTTAAAGAAAGTGCTTTTACAAGATCTAACTAATTGATAAGCCACATTGAGATGTTTAATCAGCTACTAGTTTTAGTTGTACACTTTTTATAACATGATGTCTATTTAGGTAGTGAAAACGAAATCTAGATTATATCATATTTATACATTTAGTATAAAAATTTGCTGAATTAAAGTTCATTTTCACAATTTTAAATAGTGTTTTGATTTTATTATCACCTATCCTATATTTAGCATCATTAAGTAAATCAAATGTTTTATATTAAAATCTTCACTTTAGTGTTGATATCATTTTATATCAAGTAGTTAGATATAGTTAGTAGTGTATGATGAAATGTGTAACATACCTTTATACATAATAATAAACATTTTAATATTGATGTATTACTTATATTATATTTCATGTATCTGCATTTACATCTCAATTCAATCATTATTTTTTATTATATTCTAATAAATATATGAAAATATTTGTACCATCATATTTACGACTCATTTCATAACCCACCCATTTCGCCCATGTGGGGCGTGAACTACATACCTCAAACTTGCATGTTTCTCAAAAGATGGCGCTTTAACGAATTGTTTTGTCGTGCCTTACAATATTATTTTTAGTTATACATTTATATAAACTGTAAAGTTGTTTCTAGTCAAACTATATAATTAGCGTATCATATATTTAAAACACTTAATTTCGTTTGTTGAAATTTATCATCATCACGCTTACATCCTCCAAGGAGAAAGTAGAGGTGTGCTATGGCATTTCTTTTTTCTTCCTGTCCTGTTTCCAATCATTCGGGGTCGGCGCAATGTACCTATATTCTTTCATTAATCCCTACCACCTATCGCTGTGTATGTAATTGCAATTCAACATATGAAATTCAATGGGTAATTGACATGTTTTTAACTCACACCGTACGGAATTAAATTTATAACGCCAAAACTGATTTAGACCGGATAATAGTGTATTTTGATACAAAAAATATGTACCTAAAAACGAATATGTAATCTACTTTATCAGACCCAATTTTTCGCTTATGGCGCAGTGGTTTCCGCAATGGGTTGCGCTGTTGCGCAGCTCACACCCGTTTAGACAATTTATCGTGAATGATTATTTGTGGCACGTGTCATCCAGGGTCTTCTTCAGTATGAAGTTACAGATTGTCGGAGTAAGTAGGTATTTTAGTACCTACTCTGAAATAGGATTTTTGTATGAGTAGGTAGACCATGTACAGTGTAACGAGGGCGTATCACAATTTAGAAGCTACAATCCATCAGGTCGAACTGTAGCCTACTGTATTGCAATAAATTCTTATTAAATACGATCTCACAAGTAATAAAAGTGATCAGTGATCACACGTGTTCAGTTAACTTTAGTGGGTATATACAACTGACAATATAAAGTACCTATGCGTACCTATACGCTATATTCCTTGATTTTAAGTAGTAATATGACTGCGATTTGACATACATTGACTGCCTGTCCGCATATTTGTAGGGCCTAGTAACTAATAGATTTTTCTGTTCGGTCTTTTAAAGATCCGCATTATAAAAAACAGTCACGTAAGTAATTTATTAATATGCTTAGTTCTAAGATAGTTTTTTTTCTATGAGAATTTTGTAATTAATTTATAATGCATAAAAATATCAATATTATTTTCACATGGGCAACTACTTCATTGTTTTTTTGGAGTCAATGACCTCGTTTTCCCGATTCCCGCTTGTACAATGTACTCTCTTCTCGATTCGTTCATGCCTAAAATATTACAGGCATTTTTAAGGTACCTACTTAGGTCGAAGCATATTATTATCGGTCTTATCCTATAATGCATTACGATGCAGATCACTTGACAAAAAATCTAGGATGACTTCATAATTTTCCTATAGACTATTGCAAATCACAAAACAAAAAATCTAGTATGACTTCATTATTATCGACGACTAGCTGATCCCTGCGACTTCGTTCGCGTCAATTTCTGTTATTATGACCGCGATTAAGAAGTTTAAAAAAAAGTATTTCTGCGTAAATGATAATTTTAGTTAATATTATGTTGATAAAACTCTGTAGCAAATAATTGGCAATAATGCATTAATTTCGACCAAATGATTACCTTAAAAAAGGTTATAGTGAGTCAATCTTAAAAGATAGACATATACCTACTGTCGCAGACATTTTTTTAGATCATTTAAAGAGGAACAATTCTTTCATACATATATTTTGGGTAACTCGAACCGTTTACGCAGCGCACGCAACGGAAGCTTTCAAGTATGAATATTTTCACTGCTGCTTAGCTCCTATTGGTCGCAGCGTAATGTTATATATCCTAAAGCCTTCCTCGATAAATGGACTATCTAACACAAAAAGATTTTTTCAATTCTAACTAGTAGTTCCTGAGATTAGCGCGTTCAACCAAACAAACAAACAAACTCTTCAGCTTTATAATATTAGTATAGATTGCAGATCGAGGTAGTTAATGAGTTTTTTTAAATTCCAATTAACATCTATGCAGATAAACACATCAACCAGCGCCACCTTTTGATAGAATAAGAAAACAAAAATAATTTATATATTTATGTAGGTATATATATTTTTTTGCGTTTCAGTATTCTTTGGTGAATTAAATAATACAAGTCAAAAAGAAAGAAGTATCGTTTCGTATTAAGGTAATTTATTATAGCTTGAAATGATAAAAGAGCTAGCAGATTTTAAATACATAAAGCTCTCTTCCTTGGTGAGAACCGCGCATGCTCTGTGAGTAAATGAATCAATAAGGTATTAGGTGCCGCAGGTCACGCAACCGGATTTGTTTTTAGTTTAGTTTGAATAGTCCTTATAATTTTTAATAGTTGGGGTAGGACATAAAGTTTCACAGTGCGTTTGTGTGCCGGCGATACGGCCGTGGCGGACGGAGAGGGTTCTGTGGTTGCGGGGGGCGTCGGCCTCGCCGTGAGTAGCAAGGTGAGGGAATGCCCAGTCCATATTTTCCTTCCATTTCATTGAAATCATTAACGCCTATGCGTGAAAAGTTTACTTATATGGTTGTGCCGTGACGAGACATCGACGTACCTACTCGCAAGTCTAACAAGAAACTCGAGCGTGTTATTGCGATAGACTAAATACGTTATATAATTTCCATCTTTTTAATTAAGTTGTTAAAGTGGAATAAGATTAATGCAGTATGTCTCAAAGAAGCTTAACAAGGACCTGAATGAAGCACATTCAAATTAACATCGATTTGGGCTGTGCCCTCGATCCTCTGTAATAATGTATAACATGCTAAAGGTAACTGAGAGACTATTTCCTTCACATATTAAAAACAAACATGCTTGATATAAAAGTAGCTATACTTCAGCATGACATCAATTTGATTATAATATAATTGGCATAAAGTCCGTGTTACTATTGATTACCCCAAATAGGTACCTACCTACCTACGTGTCGTGTAAAACTGCATTGGTCATGCCAGCTAAGCAGTATCTACCTACCTTAGATACTGATACTTACCTAGCTATGGTTAAAATCCTACATTATCAGGATCTAATTATTACCTGCAGATAACACTCTCTGTCGACTTTCTTTCTTATATCATTACACAAAATCCACCTTCTCTATCTCGTCCATACACCTCCTCTTTTGTTTACATTTATAGAACAAAAAATCTTTAGGTAGTTACCTACCTCCCTATTTAACTTACCCAAACTTACTTACGTAGTTATAATTTTTTGGGCTAGCATCATCCTTTTCACAATCCATTTTCTGTATTTACTACAAATAAGTAGGATTACTACCTAAGTATTGTCGTATTTTGTAGGTGTACCCAAGTCCGGGGGCGGCGCGCGGCGTGTGGGCGCTGCCGCAGCCGCCCCCGTGCACGATGGCGGCGGAGGAGGCTCTGCCCCCGTGCTCGCCGATGTCGCCAGACGCGCCAGCAGCACCCCCGAGGACAATCACCAGCATCCATCAGCATTCTGACCTCTATCAACTTATTTTTGAAGCTGTTCGATCTGGGTTAGTTCATTACGGTCTCTCCGGTTGGACCTACCTTATTTGTCCGAATCCAATTTAATTAGGAACACCTCATTACTCTCTCAATGCAGACCGAAGGCCTCGTTAGTTTGACTTTGTTATAGCCTACGGCTCCGTCAGCGTGTGTATTCGTTATCGCGTCCCATAAAAGGACTAAGAAGTAACCTAAATCCTACCTTGGGACCCAAGCTTACCCCATACCAAGTTTCATCAAAATCGGTTCAGCTGCTTAGCAGTGATAAATGCTTACTTTACTTTTGTATTTATACCTGAACTCCGCATGCCACATTGCATGGAGCAACTGCTTATCTGACATCTAGAGCTAACAGAAACAGAATATATAGGTACCTAGGTTCATGTTCTCTTTATTCACAGGGAAGTATCAGAAATTGAGAGGCTAGTAGAAAAGCTGGGGGTTGAAGTGTTGAGTGCTCGAGATCAGCATGGCTACACTCCAGCTCACTGGGCAGCATTGGACGGCAGCGTCGCCGTCATGCGCTACCTCATCGAAAGAGGGGCTCCCATTGACCTCTCTTGCTTAGGCACCCAGGTAAATGTAGAATAATAGTGGATGATATGAAACGCTGAACAAACATCGATGAAAAGAGTATATATAGGTACCTCCTGATTTTGCATATGAAGAATATTTATTTAATAGTATTCTTATACCTAAGTTCGACAGTCTTATAGAAATTCAAGTTTACGAAATAGTTAACCAAACGTAACTTAAATATGAGTACGTTAAACTAATGCTGTCCTTATTTCTACAGGGTCCCCGTCCAATCCACTGGGCCTGCCGCAAGGGCCATGCTTCGGTTGTTCAGGTGTTATTGCAATCTGGGGTAGCTGTCAATGCGGCTGATTTTAAAGGTAGAAGCTTTTTTATATGACCACACGAAAATCACCGATTTGTTTAAATCTAAATTTTCTTTAGACTGTCTCTGTTTCTACACTTTTTATAATGGATTCGATTGTTTTGCGGAACATTAATCGGTCTTGTTATTTCAGGTTTAACCCCATTGATGACAGCGTGTATGTATGGGAAGACCGCAACAGCTGCGTACCTCCTCGGAATGGGTGCAGCGACCCGACTCTCAGACATCAACGGAGACACTGCCCTACACTGGGCAGCATACAAGGGCCATGCAGATTTAGTGCGCCTGTTAATTTATTCAGGCGTCCCTTTGCACTGCACTGATAATTTTGGTTCTACGCCATTGCATTTGGCATGTCTCTCTGGAAACTTGACTTGCGTTAGACTGCTTTGTGAGAAGGTACAAAACTTTACAAAAAATTGTGTTCAGTTCATAAAGTGAAAGTATATACGTACTTATATCTATTTATTTTTTCAGGTCAAGGCTGAACTGGAACCTCGTGATAAAAATGGAAAAACTCCACTGATGCTGGCTCAGAGCCACAGGCACATTGAAGTTGTAAAATTATTGCAGAAAGAGATGAAACGCAAATCTCATTGGATGCCACCACTCTCAGAACTATGGGCTCTGTTATTTGGAGGTGCCGGAGATTCTAAGGGTCCTCTACTCTTCTTTTTAGTTTCAGTACTGCTATGGGGATATCCAATGTATGTAATAAGATGCATACCTCTGACCTGGAACACCTTGCGTCTATCTCATTACTGTTTCCTTTATTGGAATGCGATTATGTGGTTAAGCTGGGTAATCGCTAACAGACGGGATCCGGGCTACATGCCTCAGAACTCGGAGACGTATTATAGAGCCATCAGGCAGATACCGTACTACGACAAATGGAAGAAGAGGAATGTTATACTGTCGCGGTTGTGTCATACATGTCGGTGTTTGAGGCCTCTGAGGTTTGTACATAAAGGTTCATTTAACGATAGCTGAATGTAATTATGTGAATGGTAGCCCGTTTTACCATTGAGAGCAATAGATCAGCGATTGCAGATACTTATTGGCTAGTTCTAACATCGCTATAAGTTTAGTTATAAATTGTTTCTTAACCACAGCTGTCTTCGGTGACGGATTCGTCAGACATCCTAACTTTCACCGATCGCGTTTCTATTAGTTACAGCTTCAGTAGGTTCAAACTTTCAACAGTTATTTCTATTTTAAAACAATACCTACTATAGTAATTTTTTTACATTCTTGTGAAGTACCTACTTATTTGTGAAAATATCGTGGAGAATCTTAGTTAGTAGTTACCTAGGTTAAACTTAAATTTAGTAAAATTTTGTTAACATAGGTACTAGTTTACATTTAAAAATAAAATAAATTTCTTATGTAACAGCGAAATCAATTATCGAATGCTCTTGTATAAAAATAAGTTAACTTCATTAAAATTTGATACGCTTGCTATTTAATTTTGATAAATTATTTCGCAACGCGTAGGTACTAAGTACGTAGGTATATAACAAATAGGTCTGTACTGTACATTATACCTACATTAAGGATACCTACGTATAATTTAAAATAAATATAAAACATTCCTTACTTCCTATA
The DNA here is from genome assembly GCA_905475315.1 of Autographa pulchrina. Lineage (NCBI taxonomy): Eukaryota > Metazoa > Arthropoda > Insecta > Lepidoptera > Noctuidae > Autographa > Autographa pulchrina. The sequence continues at coordinate 7,422,364 of FR997768.1, forward strand.
AATTACTTGATGTAATTTATCCGAATTGTAACTACCTACATATTATTATTATCATGCTACATTTTAAATAAAGATCGTTTTTATTTCCGCAGGGCCAAACACTGCCGCATCTGCAAGCGCTGCGTCGCTTACTTCGACCACCACTGCCCCTTCATCTACAACTGCGTGGGAGTTCGCAACAGAATGTGGTTCTTCTTATTCGTGATGAGCGTGGCTATCAACTGCACACTATCTATATACTTCGCCTGCTACTGTCTGTTGCTCGAAGGATTTGGACTCCTGTATGTCCTTGGGCTATTAGAAGCAATCACCTTTTGTGCCTTGGGATGGATCCTTACTTGTACTTCCGTGAGTATTTCAGGGTTGCTTTTCCGTATTAGAAAGGGTTTATGAATTGCGGTAATATAGCAACAGATTACTGTTGGAATGCAGCATGGAGACCTACATGCCTAGGTTAAATAATATAAACTATTGTAACATTATGTCGATAACGACGATAGTTAAATAAAGCTACGGTTGACGAGGTACCGTCAGAACTAAATTATAGGTCTTACTATTCAATGTTGACCTTCATATGTTACTGTAATAACATGACCTGCATGTAGGCCTAGCCATTCTATAGCACATAGCAAAAAATATGCTACCGACAAGTATTTAAAAGCGAAGTATTAAACATCGCCACCCGGATTCTCAGGCTTTGTTATCAATAAAGCAATTTTCATTCGATTCAAATTATCTCGTTAGTCATTACTGAGTTCAATGACACATTGTGCTCACGTGATTGTTTAAGTAGGTTAAAAATTACTAACTAGGTAGGTATTTGATTGTAGGTAGAGCTGCCTTTTTAATTTCCTGCTATGTAGGTACTTACAAACATTCCTATTTTGAGTATTTCGTAACACAAAATAGCACGATCAGCATGATTGTTTCGAATAAGTATCTACCTACACTCAAAAAGATAAAGGAGTTCATCATGTAATATTGTTTTGTGACAAATAGCGGGAACTTGAGAACTAGGCACATAGAAATAGAAGTAGTTACCAATTATTACGCTAATCATTTGTAAAATTGCTTAGACATCGTGAATTTGGAAAGCGCTGACTTGTGAAATAAAATTATGAAATTAATTACCTATCAGATATATTTAGAAATTTCGATTTCGATAGTGTACACAATATTAATGTTAAATACCCATTTAAACATTAATATTGTGTACACTATTATTATACTTATTACTATAAATTTAGTAATTAGCAATATTTTTTACCTACCTAGTTAGGTAGACCCAATATGCAGATTTAAGGTGCACCTAATATTATGTCAGAAACACTTTCTTTATTATCTTGTTTAATTTCAGATTCTACACGCCTGCATGAATTTGACGACGAACGAAATGTTCAATTACAAAAGATATCCCTACTTAAGAGATAAAAGAGGACGTTATCAGAACCCGTTTTCCCGGGGTCCTATCATGAACTTGATCGAGTTCTTTGTGTGCCTACCCGACAAATGCGATGAGCAAGACATCTTTCACGAAGAGAACATATGATGCGAGATGCAATCACACAACGACCTTACTAGGAAAAGGTCTGGGAATAAAATTCCATTATAAAATCTATTTTTGCTATGGTTCTTAGTTACTTTTAAGTACATCCATACCACAAGGAATCTACGCGAGGATGATTGCCTCAACGATCTAGGTCGTTATAAAATGGCATTACGTGGAATGAGCCTCTAAAATGGCTTTTTGATAGCGAGACAGAGAACGGCTCGTTAAATAAAGTAACGTCTAGCCTTATTTTGAGTTTAGAAAGTTACAAGTCTCAAACGAAGATCGAAGCACCGCTTAATTGAGCTGGTACATGATGTTCTTTCACTTATAATCTAGGCAACTTGAGTACAAACACGTTTATTGAGCTACAGAATGCAGATTGTACTGGACCTACCTCACGCTTTAATTAGCACATGGATTTTCACTGTAATTGTTGGATTGTTGTATCGATTTATCTGATCGATTAACTTACCTAGGTAAAAAAATATATATTGTACATTCAATTCATATTTTGAAATCTTAGTTTTAAGAAATATGTCACCTATAATTCTTGCAATAATAAAGAAATATTTTAATATTCTTGCCGTGCAATTTACTATCTACTATTATAATGAAACAGTTGTTGAATGAAGATGTAAATATTTATTATAAATGGCTTGTTATCATATTCATGAAGTAGTTTTATTTTATAATCACAAGATCTGTGGCGACTATATTGTAATGACGACGGGAAATGGGAAGTGAGGGGTTATCTCACTGACAAGGTCGGGTGTGATTATAAAACAAGTTCGTATCGTGCTACAGCAATATAATATTCATCAAACAATAATTTACGTGAATAAACAAATTAAATATTCGAAAAAGCTTAATGATGTGCGAAAAGTTACATAATGACATTAGTGAAATTATTTCTTCATGTTGCTTAATTAATACGATAATTAATCACAAGAAAAGAAACATAATAATTCAAACATACATTCTAAATAATTATCTACTATTGTTCACTTTTCGCTTACATACTGGATAAATTATTTACCCTTCTAATTATCACAATTCTCTTACACATCAGTCCATTATACACGTTGTAATAGCACATACGTATATATTTAATAACGAGTAAATAAAAAACTTTGTATCTTTTAAATCTGTTGCGCTTTCGCGACCTAGGAGTCACAGACCGGCTGATCCAATAAAACATAGTACGTACGTTTACAACTGTAACGCACGTCATTTGTAAGTACAAAGTTTCGTGCAATACTACGTTATTAACAGAAGTATGTACTTATACATACATTACTCAACTATAGATACTTGCACTTATGTATCTGCTTTTACAACATGAAACAAATATCTTAAAATCTTATACACCACATATTTCAATCATGTAATTCTTTACTAAGTATGTATTTCAATTCCATCAAATTAACATGTAGATACTACAACAACATAAGGGGTGTTTGTACTAAACCTCTCTTCTTAGAAATGCAAAAGACTAGTTACCTGCATTAGCATATAAAAATAAAATAACAATATGTGGTCTATAATACTGATGTGTTACCATTATCGAATTATTTCTATCACATAGAATAACTTGCTCAGACATTCAATAAACTTTTAAAGTTTATGTTTAATAATTCAATTCATACGTTAAAATTTAAAATACAATGTTTAGTTGGTGCTACATCTAGACAGTTAAAAGTCAAAATGTAATTACAAATATTTCTGTACTTCGAAAGTGTAAATTCGGAAGACCTTGTTAGCGTGTCTTATAAAAGCGGCGAAAACAATCAAACCATAGCATCAAAACATACAAGCATGCGACAATGGACCGTTTGACGGCCGCGACCTTTGCGATGCTTATACAAGCTTAATATAGGGAAGCAGCACACACCAATGTTTTGTGGCTACTCAATATGCATTACTAATCTGCGTTTGATCGTTGCAAATCTACCGGACAATGTATGTTTCACAAGTACTTCTATGTGTCTATATTTTATAAATAAATCTCTAAACATCTACTAAATATATTCGAATTTTATTGTGAGTGAATATACCCACATTTAAAGAGTAGTGTGAATCTAGTCATCCTTAGGGTTGATCCGAATGGCGGCTGCGATCTCCTCCTTAGAATGATCCTTGTCTCCCCATCCCCACAAGAAGTGCGAGCCGTCACCAGTGCGCTTCACCCTGTTCTTGACGATGTCGTCAGACACGGTCTTTAGATCGTAAGCCCAGCCGATTTTAGCAAAGAAGTTAATGAAGGCGGTTGTGAAGTTGAGCCTGGTGTTTCCGAGTTCAGCTGTTTTGTAATCCCAAGGGAATGTGTGATGATAGTTATGGAACCCTTCACCGAGAGCGAACATGGCCACCGACATGTTTTCGGATGGCTTGATGCTTTTGTCATAGGGCTTGTCTCCCCACTTGTGGGCGGCGGAGTTCACGAGCCATGTGACGTTGAGGATGAATGCGTAACGAAACATGGCCGCCACAAAGAATGCATTTTTCCACGTTTCACCCCAGAAGTACACCGGAATCATCGTAGGCATGACGAAGCAAGCCAGAGGCATCAACAGCAGATAGTACCTAGAAACATTACAAATGAGTTAAGCTGTACGATATACCATCACAGGAAACATGCATTCTACAATTATATTTGCGGTTTTACCGCAAGTTCAGTTTAATATGAATGACGCTAATACTACTTAAATAATAAATACTAATCTTACCTAACTCATTTCGCGTTAAATTGATCGTCTTAACTTTATATGAAAACAAAACCGTTTTTTCCACCACCTCTTATTTATCCACTATACTTTGTTAGTGAAACACAAAGATCTTTTTAAAAGTTTAACTGTTAAATCACAATTTTTTTTGGTATTATATATACATATTTATATTACCTATTTATTGGTGTTATTTATTACGACGTTAATAAAATGTTACTTTCATTTCTTCAAAAATTGATCACTTTTTGCCAGTAGATCAATTTCATTTACTTTCATCCATTAGTACATTGGACAAAATAACCCTTTCTGTGCTGAATAAGGTGGGACCTATTCTGCATGCTAACCAAAAATGCTACTTTTAAGTAGAGACCTATAAATTCAAATAAACAGTTTCACTAACTTTTTCTGGAACCTAAGCACGGGATCGGCGAGCAGGTCACTCATGTCCAGACCCTTGCCCTTTTCCTTGAGGTCAGGGTGTTTCCTAACCAGGAGCCAGCCGATGTGGGAGAAGAAGAATCCACGGGTCGCATTATGGGGGTCGGCATCGGTTTCCGAGTACTTGTGGTGCATGCGGTGGTCGCGGGCCCAGTCCATAGCTGCATCCTAGAAATAAATGAAAATGTTTTGTTAATGTTAAGTAAGAAGCTTTATCAACAATATATATTTATTTACTTAAATGGTAATTATACAAGAGGGGCTCGTGGCTAAGTGTAAGCCGTACGGTTTGACCGATAATACAGGTTAAGCCGCGCTCGCCGCGGTTGGTCCGTGGATGGGTGACCATTTATAACATACCGAGACCCCTCCGTGTTTCGGAAAGCACGTTAAACAGTAGGTCCCGGCTGTCATACATAGATCTTTGGCAGTCGTTAAGTCAATTCTGACAACCAGTCTTACTATGGGATACTGTGTTTCCCAGTAAAATGGGTTGTGGAGGTCAGATAGGCAGTCGCTCCATGTAAAATACGGTATTCAGCTGAATCCGGTAAGACTGGTAGCCGACCCAAACATAGTTGGGAAAATGCTCGGGAGATGATGATTACTTAAATGGAAAGTTGCAGTTTTCTCAATCTATCGATTAAGCTTCGTTGTTATCAGTTATTATTGACATTATTTACAGACAGCTGCGAGGATAATATGTGACGGTAGAGTCCCACGCGCTATAGCACCCATCAGCCATATATATTTTTTCCAAAGAAAATAACTATACAATGACTCTGGCAATGTAGACCAATGTAGCAAAATACTAGTTCAAAACTTTACACCATGAATCGACACGTAACAAAGATAGTAAGACATGACTCGCATTTGAATTTATTTAATTATTGCTAGGTATATTATATTCATCAAAATTAGAACGAGCTGTTTGCACGTCGCCGCGTCGCTGTCATTTATCGAACATACATTATACATACAAAGATCTAGCCTTCGTTTTATGAATTGATGAGATGAGGATAAAACAGCGGGAAAATGTTCGATAGTCCATGAAAGGCAATAGATGGTCACTGCCGAACGCGACGTAACTACCTATTGTACTTACTATATTCGTACAATGCAGTCGCCTCACTTTTATTATTTACGTTTCGGAATGTTAACAGGGTCATCGCCTAGTTCAATAACAAAGTTAGAACTTAGTTACAGCTAACTCAGTTTCTGAATTTAAACCTAACATGATAATAATAAATAATATAAATTCCAAGCTGTATGTACAGTTTACGTTTAATAAGTAAAAAACTGGCCAAGTGCGAGTCGGACTCGCGCACGAAGGGTTCCGTACCACCGTCGTATGAGAGCCCCCCTTAAATATTAAAGGACATCATCCACTCTCTATACATTTTTGGTCCAAATTCGAAAGTGCCGGCCAACAAAAAAAATGTGATATTCTGACAGAACTTGTCCTCCTAAGCATTTCTTACTATGGCACCAAAGCTGTAGCACCGCTGCACGTCATTTTATCCAGGGTTTAAAACTCTGAATTTTCATACATTTTTCGATCACATACCACGATATTATCGATTAAATGAATTTCTAAGAGGACAGAACTTGACCTCCTTAGCATTTCTTAATATGGGACCAAAGCTGTAGCACCGCTGCACGTCATTTTATCCAGGGTTAAAAATTCTGAATTTTCATCCAAATTTCGATCACATGCCACGATATTATCGATAAAATGAATTACTAGGAAGACAGAACTTGTCCTCTTAAGCATTTTTTAATATGGCACCAAAGCTGTAGCTCCGCTCCATTTGAATTTATCCAGGGTTAAAAATTCAGAATTTTCATACCTTTTTCGATCAAATACCATGATATTATCCATTACATGAATTACTAAACACAAATGAAATGTTCTGTTATGGATGCTAGCGCATAGTTAATGATTGGGGGTAGTAATAAATTCAGGGATTTTTGTAGGTTTTTAATGTATTTTATCGTCGGCACTTTCGAATTTGGACCAAAATGGATGATGTCCTTTAAGTGGTTTTTAGTATTTGTTGTTGTAGCGGCAACGGAAATACATCATTTGTGAAAATTTCAGCTTTCTAGCTATCAAGGTTTATGAGATACAGCCTGGAGACAGACAGACGGACAGACAGACAGCGGAGTCTTAGTAATAGGGTCCCGTTTTACCCTTAGGCGTCGTCCTAATTGACAGCGATCGTACGATGACACGATGCGTTCTCGTCGTGCGATGAGTTCAAACATACAGATTTCATCCTATTTGAACCTCGCAAGTAATCGTGCGAGCACATGAAATGCTTAATTACGATCGTACGATGCGTTTGATCGTGCGATCATGTAATCAAAGCAACAGATCTCTTTTGAGTGTCCTAATAATCAGCAAGGGCCAACACCAGTGACACGCAGTAGGTTCATTATTTCGTACATCAAAATAAAGGTTGAAAAATTCACCGCACAGATTCCTGGATCTATAAAGTATTTTATGTTGTCTACGTTTCCTTTATTCAATGTCATTTGCAATTTTTAAAGCAATATTGCTCGACAGCAAAAACTGTGCATCTTTATAAAGAAAGAGCCATCGTTAAAGTGGAGTAAGCGCGACGCCAGCCATCGAGCGACGGCATCGCACGATAGACATCGCGCGATCTATTAGGACACCTCAGACACCTGTTAGGTCATCGTACGACCACTTTGATCGTGAGATGAAAAACGCATCGCGCCATCGTACGATCGCTCCCAATTAGGACGACGCCTTTGGGTACGGAACCCTAAAAAGACTACTATATCATCTATACCAGAAAAAAAACGAATAAAAACAAGTTATTCACTTGTTCTTGTTTGTTAGGTGCAGCTACACTAAAATTTGAGTTGTTCATTTTGTAAACAACAGCATGAGATCATTACCTACTTTATGAAGAAGATAAGCCAAAGATAGATTGTCTACATTCTAAACAGCAACAAGAACAAAGTTATCTAAAATATTTTCAGTTTGCAACCTGACCCCTTACCACTAACTCTTAAAGTAGGACTGTTGTCATTGTGCAAGTGAGTTATTGCTACATGCTGTGTAGTGCGCTGTCTCGCTGCCACAACAGAAACAGCACTGCTATAGGACTTCATGGTATATGTACTGTACTGTTTTTATTTGAGCTATAAACCAGTTTTATTTTCCTTTATGTATGACACAGTATGACAAAACATTATCTGAGTATCCACTTAAAATGACTTAGTATCAACCACATACCTACAAAACCTAATGTATTTACTGTATTTGTTATCAGTATTTTCCTGCAACAAGATCACTATGGAAACATACTGGAGATAGGAGTATTGTTGAAACACTTTCTTTTTAATGCTAAATAATCATTTTAGTTATTTCATAACAAATACTCTGATTATAAAAAAGGTCCCATATCAAGGAAGGAAACTGCTATGGATTAGAAACCTATGTACCCGTCATGGGTTTTTACTATTACTACTATAAAGTGTTACCAAGGAGGTTTAAAAGTATCTTGATACTTTGAATGTTTGCCAAAAAGGTTATACCAGTTATCAGTGCGGGTTTGTACTCTATGTAATTCTTCAATTTACACAAAGTTGTACAAATGATATAAAATTGGCATTAATACAGCATTCAATACATAATGTTACAGCAGTTATTTTACAATTTGATAATTTATACTTAAAGATCTTTTTTTTTACTTTGGGGGTAGAAGATAACTTTATTAATTTAATGTTAGTAGGACATTCTGGCATCAGAGGTATAGCAATCTATCTAAAAAATTATAATCAAGTGTAGAATATAATGCGGCACTTTGTTTACATATTGATAATCAGAACTAACAATCATAATAATTATGTCAGTGTTATAAAATTATAACAATAAAAATCTTACCTGGAATGCTACGGTGTTAAAGGCTGCTAGGATAATTCTGAGCGGCAATTTAGCTTTGTAAGACTTGTGAGCCCACAAGCGATGAGCACCGGCTGTTATGCCCAGACCAGAGATCACATAGAGGATGTAGGCTGAGGATAAAAAATACAAACTCATAAGTAAATGATGTCGAATTTTGTAACTCATATAAGTTTGATTACTCTCAAATAATCATATTAGAAGGTTCATTATTTAAGTGTAAACACTTACCAAATACATCTGTCTGCCATTTAGCTGAGAAGAGGAATAAATATCCACCGTAAAGTGCGGCCAAATGAAGGTATGCGAATAGTATAATGTTTCGCCAGACGAGTTGTTTTGGTTTGTCGTCGGCCTTGTGGACTGGTGCACTCGCGAGCGCCAGGTCGGGTGTCGCCGCATCGCTCTCGAAGAGGACCCCTGTCACGTCCTCCGTTATGTTTGGAGCCATTTTAAAGCTCTTACGTATACTGCAGACAATGCAAACAATCTAATCAAAACACTAATACAAAAATAACTATAACTCGTAAGCTTGCAACTATAATTATTTACTTAATAAAAGGGGTTGGTTTTACGAAAAAGGTTTTACTTTTAGATTATTTTGTTAAAAACAAAACACTATCAATTAGGTAAGCATAATCACAAAGTAAACACACGCAAATAGTAGGTACCTACTGCCGTCAAGTGCCGTCACTTATTTTAGGCAACTGTTATTATCTAAACCCCTTCCGAAATAATTTCACTTTTCGGCAATTTTACCGTTTTAGGAACATGCAATCTCGACGTAGCTTCAAAGAAAGAGGTGAATTCGTTTACCGTCGGTTGAGATTAGCGAAGCGAGTAGCGATCGTCGCGAAATTGTGATGTTGAATGAAAAAATTACCTGACGTTATAAGGATGCGCAATTCGCAGAGCTGTATGATCGATATTCAGACAGCCTAGTCGATAGAAATGCTGTATATTTTTTAAATAGATAAGCTTTTTGTTAAAAAAACATTGTAGCTACTAAAAAATATTATTTTTAGGATATTAAATAACTTAATACAATGAAGAATTGCTATGGTTAGTTTGTAGTACTATTTCTAAAGCGATGTAGGTAGGCAGGTAGAGATAGCTACTTAGCTACATATTTGACTTTTCAAAACCACGTGGTCGTGTGCAATTAATTTTGTATTTATAAATTCTTTATAGGGCTTTCAGATAAAAACAGATTATATCGTCTAATCTTTAAAATACCTACCTGCTATAGTAAAAGGTGTCTAGATGCCAATCGCAAAATTGTCAAAATAAAAAGCTTGCTAAGTAAGGTAGGTAGGTACGTAATTATGGACAATTTGTAATATTATACCCCTCCTGTGTATTTTGTTGTGGGTGTTAGTACCTAAATAGTAATTATAACAAACTTTCTAATTAGTGTTTTTTTTCTGCAAAGTATGCAATAAATACCTAAGTAACGGTGGCTTTAAATTTACACTTACACAAGTACATATTAGTGCAACTAGGTGCTTATATTATCGCAATAAGACCTGCAAGATTCTGTTCCTAGGTTAAAAACTAATCACTTAAAAAAATTAAGAAACCTCCAAAAAATTTGAAATTGGTGAATAACTTTTAAAACGACCTTCGTAAATTATAGCTAAGAACCATTTTGATCACGTCAGCTTTAAACACACAAACCGCATCGTATTTGGTCCACTCCTTTAGAAACTACGATGCTAGGCAGACAGACGGTGTACCCCTCTTTTTGCGTCGGGGAAAATGTGTGTGCGAAAATGTATAACTCTTTCTCAGGTCGTAATATTTTCAATCTATTAAATACTTATTTATTCGTAATGTTATCTCAAAGAAAATTAAATAAGTGTATAGTGTACCTAACTGCAACGTGTTAAGATTTTTTTCTTAGATATGAAGGTAAATAGAAATAAAACTTTATAGCTTAATAAAATACCCAGGAACCTGAATAAATCAGCGGGTTTTCACGCAAGTAATCAGGAAACAGTTAGCACTTTCCGGTAAACCGTTTTAAATTTCCACCCATGACCACCCATGTCGTGCTGAATCTACCTATATGTACTAACTTAGGTACAAAATCTCCTTTGACATACCTACCTACCAATTTGAAACAAAATCTAATCGCTTTACAGTCAGACTGCACCTGCAAAAGTGCATACACCAATGTGTGTTGGTTTATTTAAGTCATATTTCCTAGTTATGTTGGTCTTCGAGGCTCTAAAATGATCTAATTAGGAGTCTTTAAAAAACAATAACTTATTGCAATAGTTAATTCTTTCAAATAAACTAGTGCAACCTGCTTAGATAGTATATAAAAAAAAAAAAGTCTTATTTGAAGTCACTTTAATTAGAAAGCGTAGTCCTTTTTGACCTTCAATTAAATGCATTTGGCGATGTAATTATTAACTAGTCACATTACTAATACATAATATTTGTCACTTACCGCGATTAATTATAAAAATAATCCTTATTAAAATGTTGTTAAATTCACTACACTGTTAACGGACTGTCCAACTTAGACCGAGTGGAAAACCCTTGGTTTTGAGAGCGTTATATAGGGTAATTGTTATGTTTAACCGAAATAACAATAGTATGCAACATTAAAGCCGGCCGGTGCAATCGATAACTTCACGTGTTGGACTGTGGACCTACTGGCATGGGTACGGTCGTGGCGGTCGTTTCATACTGAGAGGTAGGCGCAACGATCACGCGTGGATTGGACGCCGAAGTGGCGCGATGCCGAGAACCACGTCACTGGCTCGTCACACAGCATGGCACGATCAGGCGATATTATGGGTAAACTTCGACGACGCGACGGCGGGAGTTCAAACTTAGGTTAAAAGCTATTACACCGTGTAAGCAATTTTAGAGCGACGTGGCCCCTATATCTTGTGCAATCCAGTCACATGTTGACACAAAGTTCATATAAGTACCTTAGTCATTAATTAAAGTAATTAGCTTAGTACTTTTATGAATCACTCCGTTATTTTTAAATCTGGTTGGTGAATCCCATGTTTTAACTTGTCGATTTACATCTAAAAAAGAAATTAAATAAGTCGGGGACTTACCTTTTCAAAAGGCAGAATGCTTGCTGGATTCTTTTAATTTGAGTTCGTTTTTGGATCTACCGTATCCCCAGCAGACGACTAGTTGTCTAAATGTAGCACCACTTAAGAACCTATCTACCGTAGATCCCTACATTAAATGACGTGGAAAACCGCATGTTCAAACTGCAATAAAATTTACGATCTGCTATAGAAGGTAGGTAAGTAACAAGGAAAGGTTTTAGGAGGTATCTACCTACCTACTTTATTCAAATAAAAATATGAACTATTAGAACCCAAAGTACCTACTAAGTTCTAGAATAGGACCTTAACGGCTTAACGGCATAAATAGATTCCCTAGAACTTAGCTATATACTTAGTAAAAGCTTCACAAAGTTTAACCATGTCATATGAAAAAAAAAAATATTATCAACTTCGGTGCGGTACAACAAAAGAATAAACAATGTGATTTTGCATGTGCAGAACTTTATTTAATTTATCAATGAGATATTACGATAAACAAACAAACGTATCTACCTAGTTAGGAACTACACTCTGATAGGAATTAAATTAAGTATCTATCTACATCATATTTGTAATAGTATTATGGTACAACGTAACACACTTTATCTCCGTATCTTTCAAACTCAAGTACCGTAGACAATACGGTACATCCCTATTACTCAAGTACCTAGTACTTATTTTTACCAAGCAACTTTTCGGGTAACTTAGGTTTTATAAGTAGGACCAGACTTTCGGGTAAAAAAGTAAGACCCGAATTTTATTTTGGTTCTTATCGTCCGGTTAGTAAGTTCTGTTAAACTATGTTGAAACAATATCTCGGTGTGTAGGTCAAGATACCGAAATACAAAGTTAATGATAGACTATAACATTTACCCGCACGGTGCCGTTAGATAGATTGCGGTAACGTTTTTGCAAACATGCAACATGATATTAGTGTTTTTACCTACTATAAGAAGTAAGTTATAGGTGTAAGGATCGATTAGTTTTTTACTAATTGGTCATCGCATACGTGTACCACCGGATTTTTAATGTTTGCTTATCCTTATTTACGGAGCCTTGAACTTGACTATTTAATACTCAAGCTTACTTACTTTAAAACTGAACATAACTAACTTAACCAATTCTTCGGGAAGTTTCCGCAGTTTGCATAAGGACATCCAAGGTCCAAGTCTCATAAATAAATAAATGCGGACAACATCACATAGGTACATTGTTCTGAACCCAAAGTAAGTTGCTAAAGCACTTGTGTTATGGAATTCAGATACAACGAAGGTACCACAAACACCCAGACCCGAGACCATGTAGAAATGTGATTTTCTACATTGACCCGTCCGGGGATCGGAACCCGGGACCTCAGAGCTCGCGACACCTTAAAACCGGTGCGTATGCCACTCGACCACGGAGGTCGTCTTTTTTACCAGTTATTGCTTAATATTTTTTGATAGCATAGATTTACTTAGGATCACAGAGCAAAGTAATAAGTACGGTACTTAGGCAGTGACGGATTAAGAATACTTGATGCCCTAAGCAATCCACGTCTGTGGGGCCCCCCTATCCGTTTGTCAACTAGTACTACAGTCATTTGGTGCTCATAAAGAGAGAAAATTTGTGATTTTTTAGATTTAGATGTGTTCTTTTCGATTTTTACACTGCCACTGCTGTCTTTGCCACTCGCGCCGCCATATGGGAAAAATGGCGCCCAAAAACAGTTTTTGAAAAAATCTTCTTTCCGGAATATTTTACGACAACAATAGTTATGAATAAATTAGACTAGAGAAAATTTCCTACAACGTTTACGAATATTTTTTTTTGTAAAATCAATAGTTTTAGCGAATGAGCGCTGCAAAGTCCTCTCCAACACGCATTTTAACTAGTAACTAATTTCTGCACCACCACGAGGTGGTAAGTGGCGCGTTTTTTTCGTGTTATCCCTAGTAGGCCTTATCTGGGGACACGGCAGGGCCCCAAAAAAAATAATTGATAATTTTGGTTTTTTCGGGGGCACTGCCGTGTGCCTCAGGTAAAAAAAATTGTGCCCATCTATTTAAATATGATTTTAAGTCCATTTGATTTTTTTTCAGATAAATGTGTCTCAATCCTTTTTCTATAATGATCTGTAATTCCATGCTTTCGCAAGGCTTTCGCTTAGACTTCTTTTGTTTTTATATTTCCCTGGCCAATGTTTGCATAACAAAATAAAAGAATATGGGTAGATAATAGATAAATAACTTATATTAAAAGTAAGACGGTCTTACATTAAAACGTTTTCTTTCTTCATGTCTTGCCATGTCGAAATAATCGTAGACAAAACGATCTGACGACGATACATAGGTACCAAATTGAAAAGTCCTGTCGCCAAAACGAACAAATGCATGGTTCGCATTTGTTCGTTTCGGCGACAGGACTTTCGGTGAAACATGCATAGGTGAAACTTTCTATCGACGATATCTCAAAAACGAAACGTCCAGGAGCCCGATGCCGCTATTTTAAGTCAGTGAGTGGTGGGTTAATAAACGTTCCAGTGTACTTGTTATTGTGCCTTATTTTCGTATTCAGATAATTTTAGTTCAATGACAAATGTACACCTGCTTGCCAATGTTGTCTTTGTAAGATTGCAAGTGACTGTTCTTTTCTGAATACGAAAATTAGGCACAATAACAAGTACACTGGAACGTTTTTTAACCTGCCACTCACTGACTTAAAATAGCGGCATCGGGCCCCTGTTGGTGATCAGCCCAAAGGAGAAACGACTGTCGACGTTTGCAAAATCGTTTAAAAACTGTTTTTTTTGACAACGACTCCTTTCCGGCTCATTTCACGGTTAAAATAATTAGTAATAAATTAAACTAGAGAAAAATTCCTAAAATTTATGTACCTATGTTGTTTTTTGAGACGTGAGAGTGAGACGTAATGCCCTAAGGATGGTTTTTTTTTTGCATCTTCTGGTGCCCCCCCAGTCGTGGTGCCCTAGGCAATTGCTTAATTTGATTAAGGGTTAATCCGTCACTGTACTTAGGATGTTGAGACAGGTTAGGGCTAGCGATTGCTTGTATTAAGCGCTGTTTCCTTATTTATTCTAAGGCTGCTTTTATATTGGAATTAAAGCTCAGCATTACTACAATTCGTCCATCTTTTATCTGGAAAACAATGGTACCCGCTTTTTATTTATTTTTGTCAGTTGTGACTTGCATCTGCATCATTATACTTTACAAGACCAACTCGTTACATCTCTCGTAGTTTTTGGGACCTTGAAAATGTGCCAAAAGGGAGAACTCTTCCTGTTTTTAGCTAGCAGTCTATTGTGCAGTTGGGATGTGCTGTTTGTTTACCTAGGTGACAAGACAAATAAAAACAATCTATTTATCGACGGATAAACATTATATTTATAGGTACCTTATTACAAGAGTAATTTAATTCGTAAAAACTTATTTAACAATGTCAGCGTAATAATTCAAGTTATAATAATTATGTCGCACTAAAATTATACATAATAAAATAATAATTGTAATATAGATTTTAAACATCATTAACGCAACACATTCAAATATAATTTTAACAATTTTATATTCAATATTAATAGCATAATCCTTGACATAAGTTAAGTGGCTGTGATTTTTTGTAGTTTAGGTACAATATGCCTTTATAACATTACCCTGTTAGGTAGATATTATAGGTAGAGGTAGCAAATGTTGTTTTAATCATAATCCTGGCTGAGTAGAACCTCAGGCCATCTGGCAGTGGCTGCAGGCAACAGTGATGACGGACATAGTAGAAGTTCGTGTATAGAACCCAAAGTGTAATTCCCTAAGCAGTTCAACACCCACTCGTAGTTAACTGGAACTATACTCTGTTCCATAGCCAGGTCTGAAACAAACAAAATAGTATGTAAAAAAAGTAAAACCTTTTTTTAATATCTATCGACTATGAGACAAATAGAAACCTGTTTAGTAAACACTATGTATAAAAATAAATAAAGGTGTTTGGTACATATCAATAATACTAAACAAATATCCGTCCTTAGAGAGCAGCCAGAGGACAAACCGACACTGCCGTCAATGTAGTTAAATACTCTATTACTATGTAGTAACTAACATTGTGTTTATTACAACTTACGTGTCTACGCATTTGGCAGCACCTGTACTATTTTATTTATGTGTTACTAATATAGCTCGAACTGCAGTATAGGATTGTTAGTGTACTCGAGGATCGTATGATAGAACCCTACGCAATGGTCACATGTTTTTATCATAAGCTTATAACAATTAATACATTTTGATAGTTTATAATTTTAGTAGTTGTGCATGGTAATACAGTTGCAGTAATGTATGCACATTACGTATTTTGAGTCACAGCTTATGAAATAAAAGAACAAGAAAACTAATAATTATCAGAATGCTCAGTCCACAAAACACATCTTTTTTGGAAATTATTAAGAACTGAGATGGGACGAAAGTCTAAAAGAATGTGCAGATTCCACAATGGGACTGTACTAACTGGTATGTCAAATACATTCTTAGGACCTTGGTCAAATAAAATTCAATTTCAAATTATTTCAGCGCAAAGTCATTAAAAGTAGTCAAGCGAAAACTACACTTCTTATCTTGTTCATGCATATTAGCGGCAAATACCATATCACAGAACACGAGAAAAAAACCGTTTAAAATAGTTCAAATGAAGGTCAAATGCACATACTTTAAGAACTTCGCACCTACTGTGAGATAAATATCGGTTCACAGAATTTTTGGGTAGAGACAAAACTACAAACAAGTGAGTTGAAAGATGATAAACGTGAGTTTGCAAGATGAGGCAATTGTTACGTCATTAAGCTCGTCCATTGCCCATAATAGAATGAAATGAGTCAGCATGCATCTAGAATTATCTTATGTCTTTTAATTTTTAAACTACAAATGTTTTTGCTTCAAGAATGTCAATCAACTGAAATTCACAATCATCAACGATGAAGGGCGAGTGAATTTGCGTGAAGGAAACTCATTTATTTTTCTATGTTATTAGTACTAATTAGTAATCTAATTTAAATATAGATGTTATAAGATTTCGACTACTGAAAATTTTGGTAGATTTCCCTACTATTTATTAAAAACCTAGATAATATGATGGACTATGGTAACGATCACAAAATAAATTATATCTGCAATCATTCTTCATCACTCCTTTAGTATATAATTTCATTAGGGGCTTAGGATGTAGAACGAAAGTTGGAAATCCTACAAGCAGTTTTAACAGTTGACTCTATCCCAGCTAATCTGTTTTCTACAATTCAGAGGACAATGATAGATAATTGGTGATTCATAGTGAACTCTAGAACAAAGATCTTGATAACGTCATGTGTGTAAAGGTCGTTATGGTACAATTCCAGTGATTGCCTCTAGTGAACATTGTAAACAGAAATTTTCCATATTTTGATTGTTTACAATTAATATTAAAACGGATAAGTAGTTTTCGTGAGGCGAATTTATGAATGAATGAATTTATGATATCTGTTTATGCACTGTGTCGCGAGTGGAACCGAGGAAAACAATACAGCCCTATCTTATAGTGGTCAGATCATGACGGATTTCCGTATGGTCCAAAATTGGTCGATCCCGAGTTATGCGCGTGAGTAAACCGTTAACTATAGAAATAAATATTCGTTGCCTATGTCTTTCTTAAAATTCCAACTTACCCAATATCAAGTTTCATCAAAATATGTTCAGCGGTTTAGCCGTGAAAGCGTAACAGAGAAAAATACAGCGTTACTTTCACTTTTATAATAATAAGTACTATGTAGGTACATAAATACAATCATATACAAATTATACTTACATATAAAGCGATCTTCTTGCGTGTGCTCAGGTTCTGCCAGTAATAATGCGGGATGGGTGTTGTCTGCGGTTATTTTGACAGCCCTCGCCTCATTTACCACACGCCCACCAGCAGCTACCAACATGTTCTAAAACATAACCGAAATATTACCTCATAGTCCTTATCGAATAAAACATATCACCAATTTACGTCGCTTTAAAATTTAATTAGCTATCTTTTTCAGGTAATTCGCTTCCTAAATGCCTCCCTAATTTATCTTCTCTTAGTGTTCCTATGTTAAAGTTATGAAGAGATGCTGATCCTAAATATGTATGAGCTTTTAGTTACTAATCTTGTTACATGCTATTTTGGTAATTGGCGTCTTGGTTTAAATTGACCCGTCCAGGGGTCGAACGTAGGGTATATTCCACTTTGTTCACCTGAGGGAACAAATGCGACCTTTTGCATTATTCGAGTAGATTTATATCACAAGTGGAATATACCGAACGTAGAACTTTAAAGTTGTCTTAACATATTAAACAGGCGTGTGCGCCACTCGATCAAGGTGGTCATCTTGAATACAATAAAACATCTTTTATAACAATGCATATACATAATGTTAAGTAATAATTTTTATATTGATGGGGTAAGTTTTATTTATAACAAATCAGCAATCGCCTGAATACCGAAATTGTGTTTCAATAAGTATTTACAGACAAGATTGGAACCCAATTAGAGTAATCAACAGGTTTAATATAAATTGGGATAATAATAAGCACAATCAAGGTAGGCACTAATGAGGCTAGGGTTATATCTTTAACCTAACGTTTATTTGGTAGGGGTTATAGATCACACCAATGCAAGATGTACGCGTGATCAACAACACTTATTATAAATAAATAAATAACAAAATGACCACTGATTAAAATAGCTTTGTTTATTTTAAACTAGGTACTTAAGACTTAGGTATTTCCATAGTTGTCTTTGAGGAGGGCAATTAATATGGGACTTTGTATCTCCAAAGAAAATGACATGTATTTGAAATGTTGAAGGCTGACTAATGCCCAATTAGCTTAATTATATCTTGGGAACTGAATATAACAAAGGCTTAAATCACACACGTGATCACACGTCACATGCTTAGATCAAAGATCATTTCACACGATTAATTCCGTGTTGGATGCTGTCACAGCTATTTAAGTATTTTCCTGGGGACCACGGTATTTTGTAATGCTTTCCAATCTGGTCCCATTAAAAGGCAAAGAAGGAGAAGTATATGGCTTAAGCTGATAAGTTGGCTTCATATTCTCCAGGGCAAAGGCAGCCAATGATAATTTTCACAGGTAATAGTACTTGTAAGATCTATTTTCGCTCCAAATATTTTTACATATCAAAGCTAATTAGGGGTCAATAAACTTTCATCATCATCATCATTTAGCCAATCATAGTCCACTGCTGGACATAGGCCTCTCCCAATTTGCGCCACAACACCCGGTCCTCCGCCCTCCGCATCCAGTCCCCTCCAGCGACCTTTTTCAGGTCGTCAGTCCACCTGGCGGGGGGGCGTCCTACCTTACGCTTGCCGAGTCGCGGTCTCCATTCTAGGACTCGTCTGCTCCAACGGCTATCGGTCCTTCGACAGACATGGCCAGCCCATTGCCACTTCAGCGAGCTAATTTTACGAGCTATGTCGGTTACCTTGGTTCTTTGTCGGATGACCTCATTACGAATTTTATCCTTCAAAGAGACTCCGAGCATAGCTCGCTCCATAGCCCGCTGCGCGACTTTAAATTTGTGGACTAGTCCAACCGTTAATGTCCACGTTTCGGCACCGTAAGTCATAACAGGTAGGACGCACTGGTTGTAAACTTTCGTCTTCAGGCATTGCGGTATAGGCGAAGAGAAGACTCGACGTAGTTTGCTAAACGCTGCCCAGCCTAACTGAATTCTCCGATCGACTTCCCGCTCGAAGTTGTTTCTACCAAGCTTGATGACCTGCCCTAGGTAGATATACTCTTGAACAACTTCGAGCATCGATCCTTCGACATATATCGGTCTCGGCATGACATGTTCATTGAACATGATCTTGGTTTTATCCAAGTTCATGCCAAGACCGACCCGTCGTGAAGCTCCATTCAGGCCATGCAGCATCTCGCTTAGTTGGTCCAGCGACTCTGCCACTATGACGATGTCATCGGCAAATCTAAGGTGCGAGATGTGCTCACCGTTCACATTTATACCCCGTCCAGTCCAGTCCAGAGTCTTGAAGACATCCTCGAGCGCATTGGTGAACAGCTTTGGGGATATAACATCCCCCTGTCTCACCCCCCGACGCAGCTCGATCGGATTGGTCTTATGGTCATGGAGCTGGACAGTCATTGTGGCGGTGTCATATAAGCATCTCAGCGCCTCGATGTATCGCCAGTCAATACGACATCGTTGCAGAGCATCCAGAACCGCCCAAGTTTCGATGGAGTCGAAGGCTTTCTCGTAGTCCACAAAGGCCAAACACAGCGGCTGATTGTACTCTTCGGTTTTCTGCACAATCTGCCGAACAGTATGGATGTGGTCTACGGTGCTAAAGCCTTTTCGAAACCCGGCTTGTTCTGGTGGCTGGAACTCGTCGAGTCTTCTAGCGAGGCGGTTAGTGACTACTCTCGAGAACAACTTGTAAATGTGGCTCAGGAGTGAGATAGGTCTGTAATTCTTCAGCAAGGTTTTGTCGCCTTTCTTGAAGAACAGAACCACCGCACTCCCGCTCCACGCTTGTGGTGTTAAGCCTTGATGAATGACGGAATTAAAGAGACTCGCTAGCTCTTTCAGGACTGTGGTCCCACCGGCCTTAAGGAGCTCGGTTGTAATTCCGTCATCACCCGGCGCCTTGTTGTTCTTTAGTTGTCTGAGAGCTGCCTCAACCTCGCCCGGGTCGACATCCGGGATGTCCTCGGTGTAATGGCGCGTGAGTGGGGCTCTGTGGTCATCTTCGCCTTGTCTCGATGGTTTAGTCACCCGTGATGCATATAGGTGTCTATAAAAACTCTCAATTTCCTCGAGAATCTCGAACTTAGAGGTGACGGTCCTGCCATCCCCGGTCCTCAGTTTCGCCAGATGGGGTCTACCTAATTGCTGAGCGAAGACTTTGGTGCCTCTATTTCGCTCAATCGCAGCCTCGATATTACGAGTGCTGCAGCGTCGGAGGTCACGTCGCGTCAGTTTCCTGATTTTCAGGTTTAAGGACCGCCTATCTGACGAAGACATCTGGGCGTCCGGCGTCTTTCCTTCATAAGTTTGAGAGTCTCGGGTGAGAGCTTGGACTCCCTATTACCGCGTTTTCCGGGGAACAACCTTCGAGACACATTCTGTAGCGTTTTGACCACTGTGTCGGTTTTTTCGTCAACATTGTCCGTGGTTTCCAGCAGTGCGAAACGATTTTGGAGTTCCAACTGGAACTTATCGGAACCTAAAGCTATTTGGGGCAGCGTGGGTCGGAGAGTAGGTCTCATCATCCTAACTCTTTCAGCCTTAAGGTTGATATTTAGAGAGCCTCGGACGAGTCTATGATCGCTACCGGTATTAAACCTATTGATCACCGAGACGTCTCTAAATATATTATAGAAACGTAAATATTTCGTACTTACCTTCAGTGTTTCAACATCGAGTACACTAAATGGCGGCATGCAGTAAAATGAGATGCCATCAAATAGCTTTTTCTTAGCGATACGAGAGCGTCTGGGTCCAGGCTCACCTGTACTGTCCAGGGCTTCAAAGTATTCCTAAAAGAAAAATTTATATTAATCATATTAAAATTATATTATTTTAAGTACATACTATGCCCGCAGCGATATACATGTAGGTAAAATCGAATTGAAACGTAACTATTTTGACCCAAGGCTTTCAATGTCCTAAGAAAAAAAAAATATGTTTCAAAGTTATAGTGGTAGTATAGAAAAATATGTGTGACTAGAATGGATATTGACAGTAGTCTAAAAATAATAATAAAATTCTTTATTGGAACAAAAATAATCGTTACAAAATGTATAGTGTTCGTAATAGCCACATTAGTTAGAAACTGTGTCGTGGCTATTAGAGCCCACCTCCCAGAGAGAGATGATATCAACATTCCAGATATTTTTTTTTATGCAGATATTTTTTTTTAATGTATTATACAACTATACCTTAATTCTAATGCGTGTATGTTGTGTGTGTGTGTGTGTGTGTGTGTGTGTGTGTGCGAAGTTAAAGTGGTAGTATAGTTAGAAAAATATGTGTGACTAGAATGGATATTAACAGTAGTCTAAAAATATATATTACCTCATCAACAATATCCTTAGTCTGCAAACATATCTTTACCCATTCAAATGAGACAATCCATTTAGAAGCTGCCAACGCACACATGTATTTTACAGACCTGTAACAAACAAAACTTGTTAATTGTGTTAGGTTTAACAAGGAGGTGTGTTTATTAGGGTAGTCATAATAACTTCGTAAATAACAAGAAATATTTTTGTTATAATTAAATAAAATCTATTTTAATCACATAGAATCTATACAAAATAATAATTATTATTATTAAACCGCAACATTTGCGTAAACATCGGAAATCATTGTTTTATTATAAAAATAGTCAACAAAAACGTCAATCATATCGTTTTTAATTACCATTGAATAATAGGAAGTACAAGAATGCACTTTTAAATATATTATTGTTTTCCAATACTTATATTTAAAACAAAGGCGTAGAAATAAATGATTAATGTTATTGTAACGTACGGTTTAACTACCTTACCGCGTCTCTGTCTACATTTAGGTAGATTATATCGACAAAAATATATTTAACTTAATCGTAACTAATTTACTTACTCAAAATCGGTTTAGTTGTTTTACCATAAAGTCGAATGATCGAATCAAACAGACAAATATTATAATAAACAGAACTATTGGATTTATATTGAAGAGCTACTTGCTTGCTAATAACAATAGCAAGTTTAGCATAACATGTTTTCATGACTTTAAAACAAAAATAATAATATGGTATTCTATTATGGTGTGATTCATGGCAATCATGCCATTTGTACATTGTGTAGTAAATCATTACTACACAATGTACACTACATTTGAATAAAGCTGACTACCTAGCTACGCAATACATGCTATTATTTCGAATCCAAAGCATAAATTATATATAAATTTATACCTTTTTGTGGTAGGAAGTTTAAATCTCACCTTTGTGACTTTTTCTCTTCATCAACGCCTACAATTAAATGCGTAATATTTTTAGTGTACTTATCCACATAGGTCCATTTCTGTTCATAACAAAGACTCTTCACTTGAGCTAATTCTGTGGAAGTTAAGCATGAGCCAGCCAAGCAAAACATTCTGTTTGAATTAAGTCCCACATTCCTAGCTCTTAAAGGTCTCGATGCTGGAGTCGACGGAGTCCTTTCAAATGCTTTACTCATGAACTCTCTTTCTTGAGTCGTTTTGGCTTCTTCCGTAGTAGGACATAACGTCTGTTCTGGGTCATTATCATCATTCTCATTGTTAAAATTAAGCGATTTCCTCGCCATAGGAGTAGACTTATGCTTTATCTGATCAGCAAACTTTGTAATAGTGAGAGGGGTCTCAAGAGCTAATTTTTGAGCATCAGTATCAATAACAGTCACTTCCCCACTAGTTTTATTAGTATCTGTTACTGTGTCTGTTAAATTAATAACACTTTTTATGTTTGATGTTGATTGCCTCAAAACCTTTTTAGATGCACTTAAATTTATTTGTGATTGGTTAGATGTACTGGCTCGTTTGAGTTTCGAAAATGATATGCTCCTGAAATGTACGAATTGTTTTATTAACTAGTGTACATAAATAAGTAAGAAAGCAAATGTGGTATTCAGAAATCTAGTTAGATTTGATCAACATTGCTACGAAAAAGCAAAGCAAAGAGAGATTTATAATTAAAAGTTATATATTTTGAACATTAAAATTTAATCTACATAATACTTGAATACATACTTTTGCGGTGTTTCCTCAACTACACTTCTGTCAGAGTCATCATAATCCTGTGACTTCTTGTTTTTTTTGTTAGTCACACTCTCTTGGGAAGAATCTACGCGACATATAACTGGCGTTAAGAATTCCTCTGCCTGTTGTGGAAGCTGGAACATTGCAATATATTGAATCAAAATTATGTTTATATGTTATGTTCTAAATTCAGAATAATATGTATAACAATATTGTAGTTCAATGTTTTTTTCCCCCTTTAGACATATAATGTGCTCTTAGATTAATTATAGTGATTATTTCAGTTATTTTATTACATAGTTGCAGTATCATGCAGGAGGTTTTAATTCTTAATTAGAAATAAATTCATGCAAGAAAAAATACAAAAATTTTACATACTTTATCCACTTTAGTAGTAATTTGAGAGATTTCATCTTCCTTTTCCAATATAGAAAATACATTTTCACTATGTTTCTCATCATAGTATTCATTTACTTTTGGTGTCTCTACAGGGTTTATGGGATCTGGAATGGATTTCAATGTTGGTGTCTTTTTAATTTGCGACAGTTTCTTCGTATTCTTATCGGCCTCATGAACACTTTGTTCTTTCGCCGTGTCTTGTAAGAGAACAACAGTTTCTTTCTCCTGAGTTTGTCTGATATCTTCAATATCTGCATCTATATTAGCAAACACTTGACCCATTAAAGCATCATAGTTTATTGAATCACTATCTGGCTGCACATCTTTAACATTAGATTTATCATTTTGGGTAAATTTTATTTTCTTATTTTTTGGCAAAGCATTATCATTATCATCCCTCATACGTTTTTCTGCAATTTTTTGAGTCCTTCCTCTGCTTTGAGCAGTGGAAATTAATATCTCAGAAGGTGCATGTGCACTTAATATATGTACATTTGCTTCTTTTACTGAACCACTATTAAATATATCTAAATCATTTAAATCATCAACATTTTCAAATTGCTTCTGTCCTATATTGCTAGCATTTAGCTCTTCAATGTTTTGTTCAATGACACTGGGTAAGTTTTTAGGGTTTTCAACTTTGTTCTGTATTTCATCACACTCCATTACAGTAGACAATTCTTTTTCAACACTTTCTGTTATTTCAAACTGGGCTGTTGCTGTGTCAGCTGATGCTGTATTTTTCTTGCCAGAAGTTGATTTTTCTTTGTTAGATTCTGTCACTTGTACATTCTCACTTGTAAGTATATTCACTACAGGTTCTTCAGATTTATTTCCTGTATTTATATTTATGTCTACATTATGTGTATTAATGTTTTTGGCAGGATTTTCATTTTTATTTAAGTTGTGAGGCCCTAAAGATGTTTGTACTTCACGGTCAGTGTTGACTTTAACTTGAACATCATTGTGCTTCTTTTTTATAACTATGTTAGTTATTGTATTTCCTACTTTAATAGAAATTTCAATATCATCAGAGTTCTCAGAAGTTGTAGGTACTGTAGTACAATGATCATGTACAATATCAGGGACCTTAGTTATAATTGGATTAAGTGCACCTTTTTTGATAAATGGCATATTTGTTTGTATTGGTTGATTATTATCTTCTTGATTTTTGTTCTTATCATAATTTTCAATCCTTTCAATATTTTCATTATTGTTGACAGTATCAAAAATTATGTCATTTGAAGGTATAATATTCTGCAACTTCATAGCTATTTCAATAGAGTTATTATTCTCATTCTTTTTCTCAATAGCTTCAACTACACTGCTTGAGTTATTACTTGGTTCTTTCAAAACAGGCTTTGAGTTATCATCTTCAATTTTATTTTCAATCCTCCTTATTTCTGGAGTATTCTCATCTATGTTAATAACTGGTTGAGAAGCAACAGGAGTACTGGTAGTTGGCTTCATGTTCTGTGTCTTCTTTACCATCTCAATAGAAACATTGAGTTTACTTCTATTTTTCTTATTTAACTTACTAAATTCCTTTCTCATTCTTTCAACTCTATTCCAAGTTTGTTTGTTCCTTTGTGACTTTTTATCATTTTCACCACTTGAATCTCTAGAACTATGAACATTAGAGGAGTGGTCTTTAACATTACTATCATCATTTTTATCTCTTTTTCGAGAACTTCTGCGAGGATTATCTGTGGTATATTCACTGTCTTCTAAATAAAAAGGTTCTATATCCATAGGACCTGCAATATTCCCTTTTTTCTTAGAGAAATCTTCTGTGTCAGGAATAGGCTCTATTTTATCCCAGTCATCTTGAGGTGGTGGGATATAAATTGCTTTAGGCGGGGTGTCCACTTTCTTAGTCTCAGTGTGAATAATTATATTACTTGATGAAATCTCCATAGGATTGGGTGGTTGTTGAAGATCCTGTGAAAACGTTTCAGAACTCTGGATAGGTGCTGAAAAATGATTTTGAGAACTAGTTAACCAATCTGTAACATTTTTATCAGGATCTTGTTCTGTCTCAATTTCATCTGGTGTGTCAAGATAAAATTCAGCCACTGAAATTGAATTATTTTTAAATTATTGTTCATTATTTGTTTCAGCATATGAACCAATTTCAATTATTTTGTGTCAAGGACTTAAATAAATCTTGTATCATACAGTTATAAATGATATACCTATCTTATCTAATATATTATATTATACCTATTTAAATTCAGAATGTTCACCAAAATAAATAGAATAATAATGTTACTTACATTTGATGTTAAATAGTTTTTCAAATGCTTCTCCGAGGCCTTGAATATGGTCTTTCAAGGTTTGAAGAGGAACATTGAGCTTTAAAGATTTGCGATCAAGTTTGTTAGCACATGCTGGGCACGTACGTCGTCCTCGCCAGCAGTTGAGACACAGTGTGTGGCCACAAGCTGCAGTTGCTGGTGCTATATAATACTTGCAACTATAAATATAAAAGGATCCATCAAATTATATAGTTGAACATGAATCTACATAGAAAAAACACAAAAAATAACACAACATGACATACCATTCCAAACAAGTTACATGGTCTATTTGCTGTGAAGTTAATTTGGATATTTTAGCCAAATCCAAATCCTTAAGATTCATTTTTCTTGTCATAATGTTTACATTCACACTTTTTTTAGCGCATTATCTTGATTTACTATTTAACTTTATATGCGTTTCGCCGCTAGGCTGTAAATGATGCTCTTTATGTACTACCCAAACGAGTAAACAATAAACACTTAGCTGTAAATAAATTTACACTTGATACACTGATAAAATCAAAATCCACCTTTTAATTATATTGCAATATAAACTGTGAAGATATAACTAGAAATGTAAATAGAAAGAAAGCTTCGATAGGTACCTACTGACATTCAATTCAATTCAATTCAATATTCTTTATTTTTTTCCCGCCTTTGTCAATGTCAAAATGTCAAGGCGACGTACCACATCTGTAATTATTTTAATACCAGTAAAAAGAAAATAGGTATGTAAGTGCCATGGAATGGCACAAACATTATAAATCTCTTTTTCTTTAAAAATATATATAAAAATCTTTTTATTGAATTTAGAATAAAAAGCGTAGTAAGAATGAAAGAACTTGATTTTAAATATGCCCGCATAATCATAGCCTTTTTTACCATTGCAACAGCAACACTGTATCACTATCTGTCAAGTTTAGTCGTGGGGTGCCGAGAAAACGGAGTTTCTCCTGTAAATTCATCAAATTACCCTGCAAAACAAGTATGTAAGGATATTTAACTAAATTTTAATCAAAGCTATGTGTTCAACACTTTCATAAAAGCTATGTGTTTCTAAAATCTTGAATATCCTCTGCTATCAAAATTATTACATAATCCGGGATTGTTTTCATGATAAAAATGACTTTTAGGGATTTTTTAAATATTAATAATTTGGGGATCTTATTAGTACATCTATTATGGCTATGTTTGTGTAGATAACTTGGTTCTAATGTTTATATCCAGATCATCAATTCACATTATTCTAGGTTAGAATCGTTAAGGACCAATCAAGTTCGAAGGATTATTGTAAACTTCTGATAGACGTTTTAGCAGATAGAACTATAGGCATATATAAAATCTTGTGTCGTCTGTCCTGTGTAAATCAGTGGTTCAATTTATTACCATACTCTTTCTCAAATATTAAATCTTGTTGGTTTACTAAAGTGTTCTTATAAGCTTCATAACAGGTCACAACGAATAGCCGAAGTACTTAGATTTTGATTGTAACTTAATCTGATATTGCTCTAAATTCAATCAGTATTAAATATTATTAACATTTTCGCAATATCTTAAGTTTATTTTGCCATATTCACAGAATGGCATTAGCATTCCGTGGTGTCTTGAGGAACGTAGCCAGGAGGCTCCAAGTCCGTAGCTACGCTGCGGAGGCCCCTAAAGGCGATGAAATGGCACTCACATTTGCTGCTGGCAACAAGGTAATTATTCACTAATCATTGTATAAAATCAATGTTAAGACTATTATATAAAGCAACTCCAACATAGCTTGTCAAAGTACTGGGCAGTAGGCACTGCACAAAATCTGTAGATAGAAAAATATGCTTACAATATTTTTGGCTTAAATAATGTAATATGTTTTTTAATGGTAGGTATTTGTGGACTTGTTTCAGGTATTCTACGACAAACAAGTAGTCAAGCAGGTTGATGTGCCATCACTGAGTGGTGCTTTTGGTATCCTGCCTAAACATGTACCTACACTGGGTAAGTGTCAATAGAATTTTATAATTCTGTTTTAAATAGTATGAATTCTATAGCTGAAATTATGGAATTTGAAATAATGGTTGTTTTAATAATTATCCATCACCATTATAACCATCAACCTAATTAAATAAAAGAATTATATAGATGTACATACTGAGAGAATTAAATAATTATTAAATATGGATGTATATTATATAAGGTGCTATAAAAATATCTGCCACGGCTTTAATGGGAGGTAGTATTGTGTTTATAGATTACAATAGTGAAGAACTTTCGTACCCCGGAACAGTTAATTAAATTTTAGAAAATAAAATTGTTAAATTAACATTGACTCTATTCTGCGTAACGTGGTTCACAAATTACGTGAATTCGGTGCGGAGCGGCAACAGCTTAGGACACGGGATGGTTTTATACTAATAAATCAATTCAATTTTATACGTTATTTTTTTTGTATGAAAAAAAATATGATAAATAATCAATAATTTATCTATACTATTGTAATCTATAAACACAATACTACCTCCCATTAAAGCCGTGGCAGATGTTTTTATAGCACCTTATATATATTTTTATTAAGTAATTCAAGGTCATACATAAGCTTTGTAATAATAATATGCATAAAGATCGAGGAGATTGTTTCAGGAGTTGTATACTTTCATTTGAAAAAACTTTCTTTTGCCCTTATTGATTTTCAATTACCTTACATATTTGAGGTCACCTATTAATAAAAAATATTATGTTTCAGCTGTCCTGCGGCCTGGTGTAGTCACTGTTATTGAAAACGATGGCAAGACCACCAAGATCTTTGTGTCTTCTGGCACTGTCACAGTCAACGACGACTCCTCCGTTCAGGTAAGCCTATTGTACACAGCACTAGTGATGGATATTTAGTGTAAAGACTATACACATATATAAGCTTCAAGATCCACTGGATTGCCCACAAAATTAGGTAAATAAGCCTCTTCAATAGTTGAAGAATTCTGTGTCATATGATTTACTTGTTATGTAATTTAAACATGCAAATAGAACTTGATTTCAACCACCATAAAAAACTTCACCAAATTAAAAGGTTAATAAATTCTTTTAGGATTCTTATTGGAAATATCAATGATTTATTTATTGAACAGTCTCCTATAGTAATTTGATGTGTTAGCAGAAAAGACAGTTGTCACTTGTCATCCAATAGTCTGAACTTCTAGGCTAAATTTTTAAAAACATTACCGGCCTATCCCTACTTTCTAAAACGAGAATACCAACTCTAGCCACTATAAGATTGTTAGTGATTAAGTGTTGGATAAGTAAATGGTAATGAAAATTTTATTGTTCAGGTCCTGGCTGAAGAAGCGCATCCTTTAGAAAACCTGGACCGCGGCGCGGCGCAGGAGTCCCTCAGCAAAGCTCAATCTGAACTGAACTCTGCTGGCAACGACAAGGTGAGCTGTTTTATAGTTATTTAGTACCTACAATATAAATGAATATTCGAACTAAAGGAAGGACAAATAGTTCTGATAAAGAAGTAAAATATCTCAACATCGCATTCTCTTAAATCTTTTGTTGAAACTTCTGTTAGGAAATTTTTATGTCAGCAATCTAATTCTAGCATTATTTTTGCAATCTGGTCTCCTCTACCTTTCTTTTCTCTACGTAACCAACTAAACTTTTGACTTTACTGAAAGCAGCCATCTCCTTTGGTTTTTGGATAACAGAATATGTCAATAGTAAATAAATTACCACAGTTTGAATGTATGAGCATGAGAAAAAAAGTTAAGCCATTGTTCTTGGCATGTTTATCTTTTACACTAAAATTCCCAGAAATACTTAGTATCCAGTAAACATAGTAGAGGTCAGGCATTCTGACTGTTCATGGAGGCCAACCCTAATAATAAGACTACTTAACGGGCACGGTATAATTACAGCTGCCTAGACCCAATCCAATGCTTTCTTTTATACCCTTCATTAGAGTATGTAAGTGACCTTTACATGATTGTTTGCAGGCTAAGGCCGAGGCAGCGATCGCCGTGGAAGTAGCCGAGGAGATCCTTAAGGCCGCCTCCGGTTAAGTGTTCTCTAAGTCTCAGCACTGCCATTGAACAGTTAGTCTTTAAAGAACTATTTAATATTTACGTTTCTGTATAAATAAAAACCCGTCTCCAGTAGAACATATGTATTTTATTTACTTATATTATAAGTAGTTTATAAATTATATGTGTCAAGAAATGAAACAGCATTGCGTAGTTGACATTTGAGTAGTTTATTTAACACAAATCAAACACTTTGGTACAGTTAGTTAGCTGTGGTTATCGATGTCGTATCGCCATAAAAATTAAACTAGCCGCAAACCAAACGCACATCGACAAAAGCGAAAATATCATAAAAAATCTCTTTGCTGCCAATACAATTAAGATTATGGTAAAAAATTTAATCGTATAATTTTGAATAAATTTCATTTATTTTGTTCACATTTCAATTTTATCTAGATTTTTCATTAAATCGAATTCTAAATGGAAGTTTAATAGAAGAATTGGTTGCTAGGAAGTCGCGAAAACCTAACTACAATGCTACTTGCGAAGCTTACACCACAATACACAACATATATTGGGAAACACCTATAAAATGACACGCGAGTGTCTTACACCTAGTCATCTGCATAGTATAGAAGGATAAAATTACGATTATGATTAATAAAAATGCACCTTATCGTACTAGAGTAATATTTTAAAAGATTAATTTAAATTCCATGTCAGCAGTTTTTGTTACGTGTTTTATGGTTTGCTGTTTTAATAGGTAACTGTTCGATATTACGGTACGCGTTTGTTGTATTACTTCATTAAGATTATAAAGTAGTTCTAAGATTGATTACCGTTAGATATATAAATAGTTATATGCGTAACGCGTGTTACTAACTAGCTACGGATTACATAGTACTTTGTTTAAAAGTTGATTAATTACTAATAAAGAAATTTATATCTAAACTTATCCTAAGTAGTATATGCATAAATGCGAATCAAAACTGTAAAACAAACATGTTTGACACAAATCAGGACGTGGCAATAACGAAAATGTCAAAAGAGAATAATTAAAACGAATAACGTTAAAGGAAGCATCGTATCAACCGTTCGGTTGTGGTTACCTAATATTACCATCCTAAGAGTATAAATAAAGTTTACGTCAATATTATTCCATGTAAAAATTAAAAATGGGATAAAAATACAAAATATCACATACATTATTACATGTTGAGCTTAATTTAAATTTAAATCGAAACCGAAACACCCCAAAACCTGATGGATTCGCACTGTAGCTCGTTTTAAATTAAGCTGAACAAATAAGTTGAACTACAATTAAAAAAACTACCGAATGTTCTGTAGTAAAGATCTCAAAGTTGGTCACGTAGGATGAAGGTATATTATATAATGTGTTGGATAGGATACGAATGCGTCACCTATCTATTTAAGCAAATATATCAATTTGAGATAACTACCACAACCATAATTTTCTGCTTTTAAATGGTAATACTACAGTGACGCATAGGTTACTCTACTCAGGGAAGGTAGACTAATTTGTACATAACCCAACTCCGCAACTTTACTACAGGGGTAGAGTAAGAAGTAAACCACGAATAAAACTAAATACAAAAACGTCCAGCCAACTAAGTTGGGGTAAATTTAAAAGTAAATAGCAACACAAAAACGCGACACACAAATGAATAGTAAAGGAAGATTAGATTTGGCACGAGTATCACCATCTTGCTGATTGCTAGATTAAATCATTGAGCGAAAGTGCAATCAAAAATGTATTCTCTTCAAAATAATGAGCGTAAGCTTGCGAGCGGTACATCAGCAAGATGGTAATGGTCCAGTAAATTAATAATTAATTAAAATGCATGTGTCGCTGTGCGCTGGCACGTGTCCGCTTTACAGGTTACACTGCCACAGTATCGTAGGCTGTGAGTCCCCGCCCGTGGACTGCTTGCTGGGGGATTGGGGTGGTTGCTTCTGGTCTGAAAACATTCCCTAACATTTAGAAAGTATACTTTTATATTTATAATATAATCGGCGATAGGATCAGATATGACTTGTACATAGGTAAAAGTTACAAGAACTGGGGCAGGGATGAGAATTGAATATAAAATTATTGATTTAGCATTGGAATATACATAGCATAGCATTGCAAGATTCTACTTGTAGATGCGCTTTGTTAGCGGGACAACTAGTATTCAGATGTAGGCGCGGAAGGCCTCTCTTTTAAAACATCTAATGGTTACATAGTATAGTGCAGCTAATATAACAATATGATATGGAATATAATAACCATATTATTATATCGTAAGCAACTAAATCCATCACGCACGGGCTAAAAGTAACATGTGCTAGGGTTCTGAAACTGTTCTATTTGATATATTATTGGATTATGGGTATATTATGTACAATTCATGCGTTTGTTACCGGCAACGCAACCTTCACAAAATAATATAACCAAAATCAAACCAGCCGAGGTAATAAATAAATGATTCGCCTTACCACTCTCTGAGCAAACAATAATATTAGTGCACATTGGTTTAAATGTTAGCCACATAAAGGTTAATTACGTAACAAAAATATCAGGCAAAAATAAGAAAGATTATATTCATTGAAAAATTATCGTTTTCACATACTTTGACTTACTGTTTCCTGTAGATCATGGATGCAGAACATAACACATGCTTAATAACGAGCATAGACTAGTACACAATGCTTTATTAGGTAAAACAGTATCTATCACGTCACAATGTACTCGTGCTAGCGCACACACAAGGATACGGCTTCTGTATTAGTAGTGTATTCAGTGCATGTAGGTTTTGCAATGTTTAGTCTGTCAATTACTTTTAGGGACACTTATTAATCTTGGACTTTATTACCCTCTATTAAAACAGTATCTTCTATAGACAAAAATATGCTTTGATGCAATTAATGTTTTTGATGGCTTCACATATTTCTGTATGTGCAATACAAAGAACTGCTTGGGTTATGGTTTTGTGAGATAGTGACCAAAGACAAGTGTCATATGAATTAAGGGGTACATTGTGCAAGGCCTAATAAACTGACCTGTCAATGAGTTTCCTCATTTCCTCGCTGTGCAAGCCGTCCTTGGCAGTGTGGGCCCTTACTGCAACAACACACAAGTCACGACGCGCTCTATACTAGCCACGACACCTGGAGCCGCCTTCTACACATTTCTCGAACGATAACCACGTTTGCGTGCTCTAATATCTAACATTCGTTCATATAATTCTATATAAAAGTGGTTATTGTTCGTCAATGTTCATCTCCAAAATATATACTAAATTATCTACAGAACAATTTAAATAGAGTGAATTAGTTAACACAATCACGTCTAAGCACATAAAATAGAAAGACAAATAAGATTTTTTCGAAGAAAAGAATTTCCCATTATTGAGACACACTTTGCAAAATTAAACGAGGCCTGAAAAAATGTTTTTTTTTTAAATGCCTAAATATTTCTTTTATCTCTTTTAATTTTGTTAAGTGTTTCAACGAAACAACAGTAAAAAGTAATTTTGAAAAATAAAGATAGTTAAGCCAATTACAAGAACTCTAATCATAAAGCTTGTAATTCAATTTGTTAAAACTGATACAAATGTTGCATGCTGTCAGTCACAATTATTATGAACATAAAAGAATCAAATAACTTGATTCAAAATTTTTACCGTCTTCTGTTCAGGTGACACCCAAGTGTGCATAAACCAATTCAACAATCAAATTTAAAATTACCACGATAATAATGTTTTTGGTCTAAAATGGACAGTTTTGGTGGATGAGACATGATTTCAAAAATGCATGTAGACCATACTTTTTTGTTCCAGATATTACATTTTTTGCTGAGTATTAATGAGTTTTATTACTCTCACATTCTTTTTTGTTTATATAATTTATTTTGCGTAAATTAGTACTCAACAAATTATTGTATTTTTAATTAATATGAAGCAGCACACTGAAGCGACTTAAATACTTACTAGACAAAAAAGTATGGTTAAAATATTGTTTATTTAAATAGAATGAGAATAGTGTCCCTGCCAGAAGAGTTAATGCATTCTTGCGGAAATAAGCTGGGGGATATCATCATATAATCAATTAGCACATATTTGCTTCAGAGTTCAGAGACAATCTGGAATTTGTGTGACTCTCAAAATGAATTATGTAGGTTGTTTTTACTACGTACCGGGGTAGTTGCGGGGTTGGTCACATTCAGCTTCAGAGATTTCGTTCGAGTCCTTGCTTTCGTTGAATGAGGAAGAGCAGTTGTTGTCGTTGTTAGCGTTGCGTGGTGGGGGTGGGGGAGGCTCGGGGGATCCGCCGCACTTGCGTGTTCCTATATACACATATTTACATGTAATACGTGGCTACGTAGTTAAGAAGTAATTAAGACGCAATGGGCAGAGGCTTTCCAGCTATTGGATATGTTGCTGTAAATAAAAATATAAATAAAGCTTGCTGATAAGCCTCACATATTTCAATACTTTACCTTTGACAGTCTTACCAATGCTAGGGCGAGAGCCATAGTGATCAGAGTAGGGAGTGCCGTAAGCGCCGGTGTATTGTTCGTCTTCGGGAGCGCAGCACGCAGGCTCATCGTACTCGGGGCCGCAAGCATACATGGGTCGGGAATAACGGGCACGCTAGAAACGAAACAACATTAAAATAAACATAGTGCCCTGCTTGGGTTTCGCAGTCGGGTAGCAAGAGGGAAATGCATACATTTTTTAACTTAAAATGTTATGGTCGAAAAATAGAAAATATAACGGCAGTCCAGTTAATTTTATGAACGTGTATCTAATGGAACTTAAAAATAAATTGGTGTTTAAGGACAACCTGCCTTAGGTTGTTGCTTGATTATTTTTAAATAATTTATTAGTGTTAGTGGAGGCTCTGTATCATCCTTATATAAAAGCAGTCTTACGTATTGGTCTTCTTCAGCGCAGGTGGCAGGGTCGTCGTATTCGGGGGCGGTGGAGTAGATAGCGCTCTGTCCTCCCTGGGAGTTCTTGCGGGCATAACGGCTGTTGGCACGGGGCTGCAATAACAAACAGATCCTTTTTTAGACTTTAGGTATATAAGTGTAGGGAAAGTTTGGATACGAAGTTTAGAGGTATAGATAAAATTATTTCGAAATTTTAGAAATTTCAACCTTTTTACGTTTGGTTTCTTAATTTCATTGTTTAGTATGTTTTTTTTTTCGGACTAGTTTTGTTTTAACATTAGTAAAAATACTCTATGAGGAAAAGTTTGTTAGTAGTTTTGTCCATCAGTAAGTAAATTCCCACGAAATCATTACATCAAAAAGCCTGCGGTGAAGGATAAGCGAAAAGCCGAAAATTTATTTTCATCGCATTTTTGAAGAGTCCTATTGATTTAAAATAAATAGTGTTAGTGCTCACCATGCTCTGGGATCCGGCGCGAGAGTGAGCGGGGTGGTGTGGGTGCGGGTGAGCCAGGGTACCGGCGTGAGCGGGGTGGTGGTGGGGGAACGCCAGCGCCTTGCTAGGGTCCATCTCTTCGCGGAAGCCGAGCAGGTGGAACGTTGCGTACGGGCAGATTTCGTCTTCCATGCCTAAACACAAACGTATACAAATTATAATCGTATTCGTGGTGGTGACTGAGTAGTAAACAAATGAGCTTTAAATGATTTTATTTTTGTTCTGTGGGTTGCAATAGTCCACCCACAAATTGAGTGTCTCGCTTTGCATGACTAGGCTGCGGTTTGGGCGTTTATACATGAAAGAACCGATTTATTTTGAAAGGGGTTCTTTCCTATAAGTTCTGCTCTTTAATGCAATAGATTTATGAAAGTAGGTTTTTAAGGTAGGTTGTTTTAGCTGTGTAATTTTGAAGCACTCTGTGTTTACTACTCTGCTGTTGGATTAGTTGTTAAGTCATTATTTTCATTATGTAATACATAGCTCATAGCTGTCTTGCTATATTGTGGGTGTTCCATGCTACAGTTGTGTAGAGTATATATCACACAAAATACATAATATTTCTTCATCATTATCATAATAATAATCTTAGTTCACAATGCTAAAACAATACACAATAACACACCTTTTCGAAATATAATATTTGTTCAATTAGTAGTTTAAGCAAAAATAAAAGGTAACTAGGATTAGATAAAAGCGAAATAATAAAATAAATAATAGATTGTTATCATGCAAACAAAATTACCAATTAATTCAAATTCATACTCACTCGTTTGTTGTTAGTAGTACATATCTAGTAGATTATTCTGTCCGATATATTTCACGAATACAATTCACTGCAAAACCGTGGCTTTAACTGAGTCAGGCAAACTTGAGACGAAATGGAAACAAAAGAACCCTTATTTTTTAAAAGTGTTTCTGTGTTTTTCCTGAGCTAGTTAGTATTGCCAGGTCCTTAAACCTTAGCCGTAGAAAGCAGTTTATCCAAGGAAAAGTCCATGAAATTAAAATACGGGATACCGCCTAACGATCGATTATAGGGACAGATACCATCTTAATTGGCAACACTAATACAGTCTTGCCATGTCAGTAACTGTTTTTTGGCCTTATGAATTTAAAATGATTTTTTTAATGCCTGTCAAGCTTATCATTATCTGGGAGTCTGAACGTTAGGTAAGAGGGTAGATTTCAATTTTCCTTTCATCTCAAGCAACACGCATGCAATCTGACCTGTAGAGATGGTGTCCCCGGATCCGGCGCGGCGCAGTCTGGGGCGGCGGACGCGCTCGTAGTGATGCCGGCGCGGGTCCCACGTCGAGTGCGCGCCCACTGAACCACACTCACGTTACGCATGCGCTAACACCTAACACCCCCGCTACGCTCAACTATCGTCTCACTCACTTTTATGCTCTTAGTTATATAGCTAGCAATGTACACTAATGTGTAGTGTTAACTACCCAAAGTGACACCTTAATGCTTAGGTGCGGATATCTTATAATGCAGTTTTTTAGAACGGTTTGTAACGTGTCTATAAATTCAGTCATTTACAGAAAATTCCAGAGCAAGATAATTAAAAGGCGAAAGGACGATTATGTATCGGAGAAGTCCCAACTAAATACGGGCTAGTATATCGACGGACTTATTTGGGTTTCGTCGTAACATACAAAGCCAACCTTCTTAGATAGCTTTTTTGATCTTAAAGTGAGTGAGATTATAATTGAGGCAATACCGTAGAACATAAAGAGGTAAATAAATGTTTACCAAGTCGTCATATCACAGCTTTTTGTATAAAATTTTCTTTAACATGAGAATAGTAAAACAGATTTCTCGTTTTTTTAATATGATATGACAAGATTGGTAAAAATTAAGCTAAAATGAAGTATTTAAAGTAATTATATGCAAAGAATAATCTTAAAGGGTATCTTGTAAAAATATAACTTGCAGGTCATAATTTGCTTTGGGGATAAAATAATTACTACTATCTATTGGACAATGAAGTGCCTTACACCATTGCGATATAAATAAATTAGAACGGCCTTAAATCAACTATAAATTAAGCTTCTTTCACCTTACATTCACAACTAAATATATTTAAAGAAAAAAAGAAATTAAGCATAGAGGGGATAGCAGATAGAATTTCGTGCAGAAGAGAAAGAAGTGTAGTAGCTTATAGATAGAAGTTACCTCAATGAAACTTTCGCTGGTCGATGCGCAGAATACTTACCTAGTAACTCGGTGCTATGTGTAAGATAAATAGAATCGAAAGGTGTAAAAAAAGAGTGGTACCTCAAACCAATTTTTGCTTGCTTTTTTACGTCATTGACGGTTTAGGCACATGAGTAGATAAACGGAACAGAGGCAAAGCTTCGAACAACCGCTCGAATCGGTTGCACGCACACAAGCGCGCGGGGCATGTGTGCGTGACCACTGGCCGCTTGTCACATACGCGGCGAGACTGGAAAAAACCAGTTTACGCTGGCACAGCCAGTGTACAATCTAAGGGTCAGTCCGACGCACGCTGTTTGTTTTGTTAGTTGCAAGTTTAAGTTTTTATAAGTTTAGTTGTAAAAACGTGGTATTATATTAATAATAATGGTTGTTTATTGTACCGTGTGTATGAATAATAATAGAAAAAACAAAAATATATCATATTTTAACTATCCCAAGGAGTACAATTAGGTAAGTAAATATTTGGTTATTACTTTTTCAAGCAAGTACCTTTATTTTATTGTATGATCCTTTTTATAATAAGAAGAGAGTAATTTGTACAACACGGTAGGTATTTTTTATTAAAAAAAAAAACAAAAATTATAAAAAGAAAATTCTTAGAGTAAGTAAAGCTATTTAATTAGATATTCAATACTTAAATCTAATACAAGAACAAACAAAGACTAAAATTAAATCTTATATAGATAAATAAAACTAACACGCGTCAAAATACTCATCGTCATCCTTGTCAATGGCGGGAAAGGTGCCCAGAAGGCTGGCAGCATTGCCACGTTGAATGGCTATGCCGATTCTCTGTGCAAGGAACAAACCAGCTCTCTGATCACGAGTAGAGTCTACCAAACGTTTTGACAGTTCTTTAAAAAGATTTCGTGCACTCGGACCCCATGACCCGAGCGTTTCAACCCCAAACGGTATTAGAGTAAGTAATTTGTAAACTATTCTATCATACTATTATATATTCTATTATACTGACTATTAAAACTATTTAAAAAACGTTTTGTTTGATTTGTCTTCACCTATTGTGACAACCCTAACAAAATAGGTAACAATTTTGCACGTTCTTAAGAAGCTTTGCCTCTGTTCCGTTTATCTACTCATGTGGTTTAGGTGTAAATAATTTAATATTTTTTAATACAGTTCCTAAATGAAGATAGTTCAAGAACATTATTTGTTTTTTTTTCGCGGCTGTGTGTTCGAGGTTTGTGCTAATGACAAAAAAGTTGTAATGATGTGTGTGGGAATGTGTATGAGAACTCACTAATAACGGCCTGTCGCTTGACGCGGTCGCAGGTGTTGTAGTTAGATCCGGGTACGGGGGGAAGCTTGCGGTTGGGGGGAGCGATGTATCCGAGCTCGTCGCGAAGTCCGCCGCGTTTGTCGAGGGTTCCGCCGCCGCCGCCGAGGGCGGCCTGAGATGCGTTGTATACTCCATCGTCTGGCAACACAAGTCATACCTATACTACAAGTCCTAATAGATTCTTCCCTTTTTATTGAGTTGGACGTCACTGACAATAAGTGAGGTTACGGTATTTATGAGAGCAAATAATAGCAAATTATGGTTTTTGAAAACAAAATTAGTGCTTAAATTCAGACAGGATGAAAATTTGCTGACACTATTTTATGATTCTAGTTCTAGATGGTAATGTAAAATATCGAAAATTATAATTTTGGTAAAGAAAAATAATATGAAGCGGTGTGCCACCATACATACAATACGTGTCCTTCTGACCTCGCAGGCGGTGCGGGGTGTTCCTGCGAGCTAATGTGAGGCAGATCACCACGACACCCACGATAAACACCACAATGGTGGCCAAGATTGGTACCAACACTTCAGGTTCTAACCAAGCCTTGACCCATGGAGGCAGTTCCTTATCACCGTCGAAATTGCCAGGCAAAGGAGCAATGGTTCCTAAAATGGAGGAGATATTAGTACATAGTATATACCTTTGTGATGGTCCCTGGCCCCTCGCACCACGCAAACGACAACGATAGCAATGATGATGACCAGTACGGCCGCCACTACAGGCACGATAAGGTTAAGGTGCGACAGGATTATCTTGAGGGTCTGTTCCGTGGTGAGAGAGCCGTCCCCAACCTCGCGCACGGGCGCGATCGTACCTGAAATGCAAGCCCCCATGTTACACTACCTATATATTTTTATAACAAAGAGAGATTTATAAAAATAATATTAAAAAGGCAATGCATTTCAGGTACGATGTTGTTATTGGTGAATCAATGTTAAAGAATAC
Organism: Autographa pulchrina; assembly: GCA_905475315.1. Classification (NCBI taxonomy): domain Eukaryota; kingdom Metazoa; phylum Arthropoda; class Insecta; order Lepidoptera; family Noctuidae; genus Autographa; species Autographa pulchrina. Next base: position 7,462,551 of record FR997768.1, read on the forward strand.
TCATGACATATACATAATGGTTATTATGCGCGAAATTTTGTCTGTAGCTACCCCATAGATAAGAGATTTAAAAGCAATAACTGATTTAACAAAATGAATAAAAATGTTCAATGATCTTACCTCCAGTCATCGTAAGGGTTGCAAATTCGTATTCGGCGACATTGAATCCGGCATTATTGTGAGCAGTAATCCTTAAGACATACCATGTAGCGGGTTCCAAGTCTACAAAATATACATTCAGAATTATAACAGGACTTAGTTAAAGCATAAAATACTTAATTGTTACAGAAAAAATAAACGGACCAAGTACGACGAAGTTTCCACCAGGTTTGACAGCGTTTGAGATTTGGTTCCATTCAGCAGCACCCCTAAAACAAAGTAATGAATAAGATTTTTTTTCATATATTGCATGTTATTTATCCATGTATACCAGAATATGCCATTACATATTATTAGAAATATAAGACTACATACTTCTTCTTGTTTTCAACGACGAAATGGCTCATGGGGCATCCACCATCTAACCATTGCTTGAGATGCAGAGTGACGGACGAGCTTCCTACTTCGATGAAGTCAGCGGCGCGGGGAACGGGGGGCTTGGAGCCTCGAGTGCGGGCGATCACCACATCTGAAGCTTCGCCGGTGCCGATACTAAATAGAAACGGGTGATTTACATAAAACAAGAACATAAAAATATTTTTTTTTGTATTTTCGACTCCTTAGAAGTTTCTTAACAAATTAACAAAGGTCTTGCATGGATCCGCACTTACCCATTGTATGCCGTGACGTAAAGTTGATATCTGGATCCGCAGAACAGGTTCTCTAATGTGTAAGTATCAGTGGTGCTTGGAATCTAGAAATAAGAAAATATTGATTGAAACCTCAACTCTGGACAAAGTTAACAATAAAAAAGCGATTTTTTTTACCTACACAATATGATCATCGCTTAAGAAATAGTATAGCTAAGGTTCTCCCTTACTAGGTAAACAACTAGTTTTTATAGACGTACCCCGGTTATTAAAAGGCTGATCAACTTAATCAGTTGTCAAACTGCTCAGATTACGGCTATGATTGGTTGTACAAAATACTACCAATCACAGGGCTTAAATGAGGTTTACCATTATATATAACAAACCTTTTTGTATTGTTTAGTCTAAAAAATAAATACAATTTTTGGTTGCAGAAAATTTTCAACATGTACGACAATTACCTGAACAGTTTCCCAATCTCCGAACTCTTGTTTGTAGTGGATGGTGTATCCGGCGGCGGGCGACTGGTCGACTTCGACAGAGGGCTTCAGGCGCAGAGTTAGGGACGAGACTGATGATGACGCGATGCTCAGCTGAGGTGGGAAGGGGGGCGCTGGACGGACAAGTAAGTGTATTTAGTATGGCAGTTATGTAAATGTTGAAGTGATCGTATTGCAGTCTTTTTATAGGTCTAAGATTAGAAATTTCTAAAATTAAAATTTCTATAAAACCCGGTTCTATTTTCAGGATATTGTAAAGTGATAAATGTTAATTAATATTTCTCACATATAGAAAAATTGTGGACGCATCCACAAAAAGATTCCACAATGTAAAAAGATTTAAAAAACCATTTGAAGTCGTTAAAAAGCATCCTTAAAAGGCTTAACATTAAAAATATCATGAAATTAAGATCTTACCAAGAACGGAGAGCGTGTGTGTAACAGTGTCAGTGCCGAACTGGTTGTCAACATGGCAGGAGTACTCTCCGCCATCCTCGCGAGCCACGCCGGCAATCTGCAGAGATCCTTCGGGCAGTTGTCGTACGCGTTCCGATGCTTCCAAGGGATGGCCTTTCACCTGAGAATGCACGATACATAATATTATAAATGAATGAAAGAAACTAAATAAACTTCGATGTTCCGAATACTAACATTAAATAACCCTTCTTGGCAGTCGGGTAACAAGGAAAAGTTTAGTATCAAAAGAGACCGAAGAGAAAAAGTGCCAGAACCAAAACAAAATATAACTTATCTATTTCTCATTAGTCGCTATGAATAATGTAAATATATATTACCTTCCACAAAATGTTAGGAGGAGGAACACCGACGGCGAGGCAGGGCAGTTTAACGTCTTCCTTGTAAGTAGCAGTGAACGATTCGTCGAATGAGGCAATCTTGGCGGGTACTGTAACATAAAACAAGGAATTATAAGTAAAAGAAAATCTTTATCAACTCATTTTTATCCATAAACAAATACATAGAAGATAAATAAATGATATAGTTTGATAGTTTACCTTTATCGCTAGGGCTGCAAGACGCGGTCGCTGAGGGTTGGCCTTCACCAATGATGGTAGACGCGGTAACCCAGAAGTCGTAACGGCCGGCTTTCAGTTCAGTTGCAGAGTAGCTAGTTTGCGAGGCAGGGACCTGTAACCGATAGATATAAATGAATGGATGTTAATTTCTATAGTCGTTGAAACTCGAATAAAATATTGCCAATTCTAAAATTACCTCTCAGTGATGGAGGCAAGAATATGTTGCAGAAAAATTCATAGGGGTTAAAATAAATGGGGTGTGCATTTAGAATTTGATTGCTCTATGCGGTAGTGAATATTATACCTTGTTAGGATGAGGTTCGGCGTTTTGGGCTTGAGTGTAAACGTTGTAGTGAGTGACGACACCGTTGGGCTGCGCGGGAGGCCTCCATGAAACCAGGATTGAGCCTTGTCCCATAACCAGAGCCTTAACAGCACGAGGAGCTTCCGGAACTGTAATATAACATAACAATATTTAGAAATATATCTTCGGTTAACGTCCTAGGAATATGTCAATAAATATTTATATAATTTTGCTGGTATACGCACCGTCTTGTTCAGTCTGGCAGTGGATAGGAGCAGATCGTACGCCATCACCTCCGTTAGTAGTCGCAAGCACTTCCATAGAGTAGTTGGTGAATTTCTTGAGTCCGTGGAGAATAGTTTCGCTGCTAGCTGTGATCTTGGTGTCCTTAGTCTTCTCATCTACAAAAGGAAAGCAAGATACTTAGGATTGTTGTTCAATTGTTGACAGTTGTGTGGCTTTTGAATATGTTGGCTTTGAGTGAAGGTCGATACTCACCATACCAGGTGTCGCTAGGTCCGTAGATAACCTTGTATGCCTTGATGAGTCCGTTAGCGGCGGCAAGAGGGGGAGAGATCCAAGAAACGCGGATGGTCTGAGCAGTCAGAGTGGTGCAGAGTACGTCTTGTGGGGCAACGGAAGGAGCGCCTTCAGCGGTGTAAGCCTTGACTTCGCCAGATACCGGACCAGATCCCATCTTATTGAAAGCTTGTACCACGATCGAGTATTGGGTGTAAGTTCTGAAAAAAGGTGAATTTTAATTAGGTACATCTAAGTCAAAAAAAAAAAAAATGAAATATATAAAAAAAATCTTTGGTTAAAAAAGTATCATTGAATGCTTACTTCAGGTTAAGAATGTCCAGGTGGTGTTCCTTTCCGGATTCCTTGGAAATGTCAACAGTTTCAAAGACAAAGGACTTGTTGCTTGAGGCCAGTTTGTATCCAACATAGTATCTGAGAACAAGAAACACATTATTAATGAGAAATAGTATATTTGAATGAAATTTCATATAAATTGTGAGTTTATATTTACCCCTGGAGTTCGCCGTTCCAGTCCTGGGGTGGGGGAGGCTTCCAGGTGACGCGGAGGGTGTGCTTGTCAACAGCATCGACCTTGCAATCTTGTGGGGGACCAGTGGGGGCTTCCTCAGCGGTGATAATAGTAACAGTCTCAGATGGCTCAGAAGTTCCAAGTTCGTTTTCGGCGACAATCCTAATGTGGTAGGCGGTGGCTGGTCGGAGGCTGAACACGCCGGCTTCGCTAGCATCTCCAGGTACAAGAACCCTGCAAAATGAAAAGATATTATAGAGATTTCACATTGTATTGATGCTTTTGAGCGCCGTGTAGGTCACCGGTGACCGACGAACAATATTTTATGGCTCGAAGTTGAATGTGTTAATAATTATGTTCCCTAAATTAGAATATCTACCTGTCAATATCCTTTTCCCAGTTGCCCTTGGCGCGTTTGTATTCAATCAGGAACTTCTTGATCGGAGAGTTGCCATCGTAAGGTGCTGCCCAAGACAGTTGAACGGTCCTTCCAGATTTGTCCAGTACTTTCAGGCCATAGGGCGCTTCGGGAACCTCTGTTGAATACAGTTTGTTTATAAAAACCATAAAAGGGCAAGTACTATTTTTCAAAGGCTTCTGTAAAGTTATGCTTTACCTTGGATAATCATGTTGATGCTAGTATCGTCAGAACCAAAAGCGTTGGTGGCGACGCAGGTGAAAAGAGCGCTGTCAGATCGTTCAGTCCTTCGGATGCTAAGGTCGGATACAACACCTCCGGGCAGGATTTCTTCGCGGATTGTGTAGCGGGGGTCAGATTTGGGCTCAAGACGTTTGTTGTTCATGTTCCAAATGATGCCAATGGGCTGAAATTATATAATAGGCAGATATTAAGGAAATGATTCATTGCAGTCTACGTTGAAGTAAATATTTTTACGTGATCAAATCCTTACCTTCTCTCCTTTAGCCTGGCACTGAAGAACGGCGGGTTCACTTCGGCGGGCTGTTTGGTTCCTCATTTTAATCTCGAATTGGGGAGGCGCTAAAATTTTTAATTTATGCGTATATTACTTCGTAATTTGTTTATATTCACAATATTCGAGCATATAGTGTATATTCGAAGTATACAATAGGTTGAAAACATATTTTCTTACCTTGTACGCTAATAAGAATAACAGCAGACAATCCTGATCCGATTCCATTAACAGCTTCGCACAAATAGTAACCCTCATTCGTCTTTTGGATGTTCGCAATGCTCAATGTTCCGTCCTCTACCTTTACATTAGGGTTGTTTGGCTTAAGGTCCTTGTAATCGCCAGGGGTATCACCTAAAATAACAAAAAAGGACGTCAATAATATGTTTCGAAAAAGAGAATTTTCGGAAATTTAATATTATTATTTTGTAATTACCTTCAGCCCGCTTCCATGTAACCTGGGGCTTGGGGAACCCATCGGCTTTACATTCAACTTTAGCATCAGAGCCTTGCGCAAATGCCTTATCAGTGGGCTCAAGAATCCAACGTGGGGGTACTGAAATATCACCGATATGTTATAACACCTGTCGGCAGTCTTATTTAATTGCATTGAAATTCAAAGGGACCAAAAGGTTGATTTTACTTAAAATTTCCTTAATCAATGTTTTTTATAAGATGTTTAGATAACAAACCTACATTATTGCATGTAGGTATAGGCTTTATTATTAGTAATTATTTGAAAACTAATCGTTATAGTTACGAACAATTTTTTTATGTAAAATATCAAATGAAGAAACTTTTTTTTATAATAATTGTAATAGCCAGAATCTTATTCTTTAAATAAACTTGGGGGAAGTTATTAATTGGACTTTATATATATATTCATATTTAAGTATATTGAACATCTTAATAAAATCGTGGGAAGTGGAAACGTATATTTCGTGCCAATCATAATAGAAGAGTGTTTAATTCGTTCATTTATACTTAAATATGTAGATTATCTGGAAAGCTCCTATATCGACTGGGTTATATTGACTACAACCTACTAAATACATGTGCTTTGAAGCTTTTTAAATATGTATATGTTTAAGTAACACTGATTGTACATTTGCATTGAGGCGTCGGCATAGAAGCTTTGAAACAGATTTAAATCACAGTTGCAAAAAATAACTGAGGCTTTTCTATCTACAAAACAAATAAATATAAATTGGGTTAAATTAAAGTAAAATATAAAGCACATTTAAATTCACCATCTCCAATATTGGCAAGGCGCTACATCTGACAAAATAATGCTCTTATAAATTATACAATCATGACTTGTATAACATTATTTTATTAGACATACAAACATACAGTTAGTAAGCCAAGCAACAAGCTAAATAAATAGCAAATGCGCAAATTATGTAATGAACCAAATATAAAGATAGGAACCCATGGGATAGGTAGGTGAAAGGAAGTAAATAAAATGCAAGGAGAGGACGAAAGGGGTACGTCGATGATAGCCGCAGCCGGTTCCTATAGAAAGCTTTCAAGACGCTGATCTAAACCCTATCTGGAGATTGCATAACGTTAAACGTCTATAATAAATCACCTAACGTGATGTGTTTTATAAGAATGAAGACTGATAGGTAAAGTAAAAGTTTTAACACTGCCGATCATCGATATTTTTAATCTATAGTCATTAAAAGTAACAGAATATTTAAAGCATACAATATCGAATCTACGCAAAGCTGGTCCGTGCTAGGAATGAAGGGTACACAAATGCGAGATGTATACCATGGACTTCTAGTGAGGCAGTATAGTTGGACATTCCAGCGACATTGCGCGCGATACACGCATAGGAGCCGCTGTGCGACCAACCCGCCGGGTCGATCAGAAGCAATGAAGCTCTCTGCGCAATTTTAGTTGCCGTAACTCCGGCTTTCTCCTTCAAAAGTTGGCCTTCAAAGTACCACTGAATATCGAGGGGTTGATCGCCCTCCGAGACCAAACAAGTAACTTGACTGGCCTGCCCCGCAAACAGCGGAGTCTCGAACGAGAATGGAACTATGCGAGGCAGTACTGGAAACAACCATAGTGATTTGGGTTAGATCGATTAGGATATCGTCGAGGCAGGCAATGTTAGCGACTAGTGAGAGTAAAAGAGGGAAAATATTGGTGACTGTGAACGAACAGCTCCTTTCAAGGTGCTATATTGTGATGTTAGTTCCCATATTAAGATTCAATTGGCATCATAGCATAATCAGGTATAGACGTGCCGTTAACGACGAGTGTCGCTGCGTATTCCACGCGGCCGGCCGCATTCTGCACGATGCAAGTGTAGTTTCCCTGGTGGTTTGCGTTCACGGAGTTGATGGTGAGGAGCGAAGCTCGAGGGTTTAAAGGCATCGTAGTAATGTCTCGCTGAAGGGTCGAGTCTATAGTTTCGCTGCTGAACGTCCATGAGATGTCGAGAGGTAGATCTCCCTTGGTAGCGACACAATTAACTAAAGCTGTATCTCCTGGGTTGAATGGCACCTCACCGAAATTGAACGGCATTATCAACGGTGGAACTAGGACAAAAAATTATGAAAAGTGAGAAGTGTTTAGGAAATGAATTTTGAGGTTAAAAGGACGGAAGCGTAAAAATAGTCACTTTTGGTTCGCACCCTTTACGACTAAATCGGTAGTATGCGAAACGGTGCCTGCTGCATTACTTGCAGTGCAATTGAATTGCCCTGCATGCGTCGCGTCCAGAGATTCTATGGTCAATACACTACTTCTTCGGTCGTTGTTACTAACGCGAACTCCAGAGATAGATTGAGCTGATCGATTATTGACCGTCCAGTCAATAATAACTGGTTGATCTCCGTGTGTTACTATACACTGAAGCGCAAAATAATCTCCAAGAAAAGCCGGTTCTGGGCCGGCAATGAAAGGTGCGATCTTGGGAGGAACTGAAACAAAGTTTATCTAAATGACAAAATAATAAGTTTCTACCTTATGACACTAACCGTATACAACTAAGTCTGCTGAATAGGTATTACGACCCGCACGGTTCTCTCCGACGCATGTGTAAGAACCGGCGTGTTTTGCATCTACTGATTCGATTATCATTAAGCTACTTCTTTTTGAATTGCTTATAGCGTAATTGTTATTTCTCTGAGAAATGGTTTGTCCGTTAAATTTCCAGGTTATAGTAAGCGGAAGGTCACCAAAATTGATAGTGCACGCTGCCTGCAAGTATTCTCCGACGTTTGCGGGTTTTTCGCCGAATGAAAATGGCAAAATGTTGGGAGGAACTGGAATGTCATTATATATTAGAGAAACAACCGAAAACTTTACTGAATGCAATAAGGATATAGAAAAAAAAACTAATTTACCGAGCACCAGTTACGAGAAAATATTAAGCACCGTTTATTATCAAAGTAGACGTGTGGTAATCGACTCCTGCTTCGTTTTCCGCAACGCATGTATAGTTTCCAGCGTGGTTATGTGCTACTGAAGCTATACTAAGAATAGCACTCTTTTCTCCTATTTGAAATACAGTTACTCCAGATCTGGGTTTAATGGGTTCATCGTCGAAAAGCCACTTTAACTGCAGAGGATGATCTCCCTCGATAACCGAGCAAGGAGTTGTTACTACTTGTCCAGAATTCATTGCGACTTCGCCGAAAGAGAAAGGTTGGACCACAGGAGGAACTAAACAGAAAGCAAGCACATCCGAGGTATAACGTTTCAGTACCAATAACGTTGAGAAGAGCGGTGTGGCTGGTGGTGCCTGCCTTATTGGTTGCCGTACACGTGTAGTTTCCACTATTAGGCCCCAAGGCTGTAGGTATATCGAGGACAGATACGCGTTCGCTTAAGGTGGTTGTCTTTACGCCCATTCTGCGTGTAACAGGGTGACCTTGGAAGCTCCAAGTAATGTTTAGAGGTGTATCGCCCTTGGAAACGTGACAGTCGAGATGTACGGATTCTCCCGCAAAGACGGCCTCGTCTAACTCGAAAGGTTTGATGTGGGGAACGACTGAACAAAGAAAATATTTAAACGTTAGTAATTTACGTATATAAGGCGCATGCTGTGACATCTAGCGGAAATACCCTTTACGTTGAGAGTAGTGGAATATCTATCTTCTCCAGCTCTATTTCTTGCAATGCAGGTGTAATTTCCACTGTGGTCTCCAGTCACAGAAGCGATAGACAAGAAGGATGTTTGTTCCGCCATTTTCATAGTTTTGATTCCCGTATGAGTCGACAGATCTTTGCCTTCGAATGTCCAAGTGATAGACATCGGTCGGTCTCCTTTACTGGCGTGACACGTCATTTGCACAGATTCTCCGTAATAGATGGATTCTTCGATCTCAAACGGTAGTATATGGGGAGGGACTAATAAAAGAAAAAGAGTGTTTTCTAAGTGTAAATCTAAACGTGCAATATATATCTATACACATATGAAACAGTTTTCTTACAGTAGCTATTGTACTAGGGGAACACTTCCAATACCATGAATATTGACGAGGGCAGAGTGATACGCGCGCCCGGCCCGGTTACTGGCTGTGCAAGTGTAGTTGCCGCTGTGCTGGCCCATAGCAGTCGGAATGCTCAGGACTGACGCTTTCTCTCCTAACTTAGTTGTCGTTATGCCCATGTTATTATGATAAGAAATTTCATGGCCTTCAAAGCTCCAAGATATTTGAAGAGGTCGATCGCCTTTTGACACATGACAGGTGAGGTGCACTGATTCACCGGCAAATATAGATTCTTCAACCTCGAAGGGAATAATGTGCGGGACCACTTGAAAAACAATAAAGGATTTACTAATGACAAGAATAACCATATCGGTATATGGAAATAAACATTGTTGGTTAAAATATATAAATGGGTTCCATCATAGGAGTTTTTGCAGGATGATGCCCAACTTATCCGTTTTAAACCGATGTTCATAATTATATTATCTTCTAAGCTAATTGAATTCCTGAACTCTTTTAAATTTTAGCCTAAGTAAAATACTTGTTCGACTTGAGTGCTGGACTATTCCGTGTTAATTGTATGAAGAAAAAAAAGAGAGAAGGAATGTGAAATGAAAAATAAAAAACAACGCGTACCTAGCTTTTAAATATGCTTTCAGAATTCATGCAGATTCTGTAAACAAAACTTGAAAGCTGCGATTCGCTGTGATGAACTTAGAACAAAACTTGTATTATGATGAAGAAATGAAACTGACCATGAACATTGAGAACAGTTGAATAGTTAGTGGAACCGGCTCTGTTAGTAGCTACGCAGGTGTAGTTACCGCTATGGCTAGCGGTCGCCGCGGAGATTGACAAGAATGAAGTACGCGATGTCATTTTATTCGTCATAATGTCTAGATGTGTTGTAATATTTTCGAACCCATGAAAATGCCACTTGATATCTAGCGGTAAGTCACCCTTGGAAACATGACAATTGAGCTGAACCGGTTCCCCAGCAAACACCGACTCATCCGCTTCGAAGGGTACGATGTATGGCAGTACTGTTAATCCAGAAGGCCAAAATTATTGCAGAGTCAAGCGTGCAGCGTGCGAGAGGCTAGGGCGGCTAACGGGCTTGGGAAATACCATGAACATTAAGAGTGGTTGAATGCACGACCAGGCCGGCATGATTGGCGGCATGGCACGAGTATTCGCCGCTGTGGCTAGCTTGCGAATTCGTTATCGTCAATAACGATGTCCGTGCCCCGATCTTCATTGTAGAAATCCCTTCATGAGAGGATAAGTCCTTGCCGTGAAAACTCCAACTGATTTTGATTGGCACATCGCCTTTTGATACATAACACGTCAACTGAATAGGCTCTCCGGCGAAAAGTGGCTCTTCGGCCGTAAACGGAACGATGTGCGGAGGAACTGGTGAGGGCAAACAAATAAATAAAAATAAACAAAACAATGAAAACACACATAAGTAACCAGTGTACCCTGAACGTTTAACGTGGCTGTGTGGTTGGTGCTGGCTACAATATTAGAAGCTGTGCAAGTGTAATTTCCCGAGTGTTTTTCTGTTGCAGCTGGGATGGCCAAAATTAAACTCCGGGCTCCTACTTTTGTAATTATAACTGCGTCGGTCTTTTTTAAAGGTTTATCTTGAAACGACCAATTTAAGTCCAGTGGCATGTCGCCTTTCGGAATATGACACATAATTTGTATGCTTTCACCGTAAAATACGGCTTCATCGAACTCGAAAGGGGATATAATTGGTGCCACTGAAAAGATAGGCAATTCTAGGAATGTAGTTGGTTATAGTTTTGTGATACTATTTATAACTAAAACATTTTTACAGGATTGGTGTAAGAGAGTACAGAACGCAAAAGCATAGACAATTCACCGAGACCATATACCCTTGACATTGAGCGTGGCGTGGTGGCTAGCACTGGCGACTAGATTAGAGGCAGTGCACGTGTAATTGCCAGAGTGTTTAGCCGTCACCGCAGGGATTATGAGAACTGAGCCCCTATCTCCCGCGTTCATGATGTTCAAACCGGCCAGTGAACTCACATCTCCGCCGCTAAAAGTCCACTTGAAATTTAAGGGCTTATCGCCCTTTGGAACATGGCACATGACTTGAACACCCTCTCCATAAAAAACTGATTCGTCGAATTCGAAATGAGTTATTACTGGTGCCACTGAAATATTGGAGTTCCTAGTATTTTAATGCAATTTTGATTTACTGGAATTTTTCGTTTTATATCTTTTATTATTGACAAGACAAGAGACTATTTACTTTATGGCCCGCCAAAGTTACAATAGGGAAAAAAGGAAAAATAAAAACTTAACACACAATAACTACCAGGCAGATAGGCAGTAATTTAAGATACCGTTGACGAATAATTCTGCAGAGTAATTCATGGTGCCTGCCTCATTTTTTACCACGCATGTATAATTTCCTTGGTTTTGGTGGCTAACAGAATCGATGTTAAGTTGACTTGAGCGCTTATTGTTCACAAGATTGATTCCGATATCTCCAGTTTTCACAGGTTTTCCATTGAAATACCATTCTATTTTCAAAGGCAAGTCACCTTTGCCGACCGCACAAGTAACCAAAACCATTTCTTGAGCATTAACTGGCCCTTCTCCGAATTCGAAATGTTTTATCTGTGGAGGGACTGCAGAGGAATTAGGGAATTATTTAGCGAAACAAATATGAAAATTAGATTACTATTTGATTTGTGGCTTTGATTCGTGTTTTTTTTTATTTCCCGATGTGAGCTAAGGATTATATTACCGAAAATTTGAGTGAAAATGATGAGATTTAAAATGTCTTACCCATATAATTATTGTTTTTTTAGGTTACGCCGTTATGCTATTATCGTTTTATGCCACACACTAAAAAAACTACGCAACTTTTCTAAAATAAATACACCCTTAATATTTTTTGTTTATCCGAACTGAAATAGTGATGAAATAATGTCAGCATTATTTGTTATTTTCATTTGTTAGTAAATATTTACTTTTATTTAGGAATAGGTTTGTGTATAGGAGCGAAATAAAATGGAGTTATAAGTACACAAATAAACAAACAATTTATAAATACCGTGCGAACAAAAACTAAGCAAATTTTGTGAGTGTTTTACAACGTGTTTTGTACCGTTTACGCTGAGCACCGCGCTGTGGCTACTGACGCCGGCTTCGTTTTCGGCTATACAAGTGTAATTGCCAATATGTTCGTGTTGAACATTCTCTATACTTAAAACGGATATTCTTTTTCCATTTCTGTTTATCAGCACACCATTACCCGAGTTAAGAGTTTGGTTGTTTAGTTGCCAGTGAATTTTCAAGGGTAAATCCCCTTTGCCGACGGTACAAGTAAGAGATACTGTATCACCTGCATTTAGTATGTCTTCTCCGAAATCGAATGGCGTAACCTGCGGCACAACTATAGAATAGTATAATGTTATTATTTAAAATGAATAAAAGCTAATTAGCTGTGAGAAGTTACTAAGAAAAAAATATTTAATGGTGACGTTTTCCCCTAAATTTACTTTTCGTATTTTTTGGCAGTTTTCTAGGAACTTTGTAGGAAATGTAGGAAATAGGACAAATTGAAAAAACAAAGCAACTAATAAGTATGATGCATGTGATCAGAATCGATATTCAACGGGGTATATACCATTAACTGCCAGTTCAGTCGAGTAATTAGCATGACCAGCCCTGTTAGCGGCTGAACAAGTGTACACTCCTGTGTGTATGGAAGCTACCGAATCTATGGACAGACTGCTCGACTTATGACCGATCTTAGTCACGGTGATTCCCTGAATGTCGCCGCTTGGTTTTCCATTTAAATGCCACGTGATATTGATTGGTGCATCACCTTTCGTCACCATACATTGGACACCGACGGTATCACCTGCATTAGCTGGCTCCTCTCCAAAGGTGAAGGGATGGATTTGGGGTAAAACTGTTTTGGGAAACTACTGTTTAGTCAAGATATAAAACGATATATAAATAATAATGAAACTACATAGAAATGAAAAGATGAAGAACCGTTAACTTCCAGCGTGGCACTGTGATTGACTTGACCAGCTAGGTTTTCAACGTAGCAAACATACATCCCTCTGTGGGTACCATTGACGGAATCAATATTGAGTATGGACATTTTCCGACCCATGCCGCCAATGGCTATTCCGATGTTGTTGTCCTTAGCAATTTTCTTTCCATTTAGACTCCACGAAAAGTTCGCCGGTAGGTCACCCTTATTCATAACGCATTGAACCGACGCGGTATCACCAGCGTTCGCGGGCTCGTCGCCGAATTCAAAGGGTGAGATTTGGGGAGGAACTGTGATTTTAAAAAGCCATTAAAACAAATATTAAATTAATAATGAATAAAGCGGACCGTTAACGCTAAGTATCGTGGTGTGGTTCGTTACGCCGGCTTCGTTTTTGATTTCGCAAGTATAAGAGCCTCGATGAACTGAGCTTACGGGTTCTATATTTAATATCGAAGTTTTCTTGCTGATGTTTGTGAGGACAATGCCGAGGGTGTTGCGTGCTTTAATTTCTTCTCCGTTAAAACGCCAAATGAATTTGACCGGCAAATCACCCTTGCTCATTACACACGACACAGATGCAGTTTCTCCTTCATTCAGGATTTCTTCTCCAAATTCGAACGGCGTGATTTGTGGTGGGACTATTATCAAATCATTTGTTTTATAAAGTGGGTTAGGGTGTAGGAATAATGCACACTACATAATCGAAAAAAAGCAAGCTGAACGTTATTAGGATGAGTACCGTTGACTTCGAGAACAGCGCTATGATTAACTGAGCCAGCCATGTTCGTCGCCACACAGAGGTATGTGCCCCTGTGTATACCACTTACAGATTCTATGTTTAGGATCGAGGTCTTTTTGTTGATAACGGTTAATACAATTCCCATGTCGTTGTTTTTCGGTATTACATGTCCATTAAGCACCCAGGATATGTTTAGGGGTTGATCGCCTTTGCTTAATGCGCAAGATATGGAGGCCATGTCTCCTGCATTAGCTGGCTCGTCGCCAAACTCAAATGGTAATATTTGTGGGGGCACTGAACATTAAAAATGACATTTTAAACTAAGCACTAGTGCAGGGACGTGTGTGGCAAACGATGTAGCTTTGGCGGGCATAAACATCTCGGTCTATATTATTTATCACATACAAAATACAGTATTAAATCATTTTCACATTATGTTATATCCCTGAAAAAGAATATGATTAGTGCACAGGTAATATAATACCATAAAATAAAATGACTATAGTTTATTATTTACACTCTCAAAATAAAAAATGAAAAAAAAAAACAATTTAATATCTGCAACTTTATATCATGGTATTATTATAAGAGAAATCACTGAGTTCCATCTTCAGTTTAAATATCACATTTATCAAGTGCGCTTTTTAGCGAAAACATAAAATACATAATTGGAACTCGGTCACAACCGTTTACTGGCTTTGAATAAACATAAAGAGGAATAGAATAATTTAATCGATCCTTCTTGAATAATAGATAATTCAAGATAAATGTAAATCTATTACAAGTGTTACGAGAATTATGAATAAATCTTTCTATTGAACAAAGTTACTGAGTTTCTATATATAAGTCTAGCAAACGGTTGATTTCTCTGATATCGTGAACCGTAGAGGTTTAAAATAAAATTGTGAATGTAATGATGATACAGTATTCTTGATAAGTATATTTGATCCAATAAAGTCATATTATTATATACTCTTTTATATTATATGAACAGTTAATTAGGCATTTAAAAAAGCCATTGTATTCACAAAATCTCAATATTTTGTAAAGAGTGCCTTTGAGATGAAATCAAATCTCACCAAAATTTTGTCAGGGGAGGTCAAAGTAGTAACTATTTGCTATCTATGGGTTTAAGCTTTTTAATATTAAGCTGTATCGATAATATTCGGTATAATTTTAACTAAGAGGTCTCAAAGAGTTAAATATAATCATGTGGGTATTTACTACAGACCATAAAATTGTATCTTACCAAAATAGGTTCAGGAGATACTTAGACTAAATATTTATTACAAATTCATCTCAAAGGTACTTTTAACAATTTTCTTTCCTATAACATCAGACAAATAACTCGCGAATTGCGAATTTATATTTTTCTTTTTTCTTAGTTTTTTTTTTTCGAATATTGTATGTATATGAATATATCTTGTCGACAATCTTTTTAACATTTCTGTAAATTATTTCTGTCATTGTCTTATGTTATATAATTAAAATTTTCAAATATTCGAAAGTGTTTAGCGAACTTACCCATGACTTGTACTTCTAACGTTCCCTTAGCGGTGTAGCCCTGGGAGTTCTTGGCCACGCAGGTGTAGGTCGCTTCGTCGCTCATGCGCTCAACGTTCTCGATGACAAGCGTGCCGTTGGGGAAGACTTTCTGTTTGCGGTTGATTGGAAGTACCCTGGAAACGTAAACAACGCACGTTAATTAAACTTTTTAAAAAATATATTTCACGCCCCTCCTTTCTTTTTCAGTTATGTATGATTTTCAATGGGTACTTCAAACTCAATATGTTTACAAAAACCTGAATAAGTAAAGAGCCTTTAAATAAAGAGATACTGACGTGATTGTGATGTATTGTAAAGAAAATCTCTTAGATGATAGGGATGAGCTTAATCATACATAATGCTTATTTCTTAGATATAGCTATTCAAGCTATATAAGTTATATAACTTGGATATATACTTTAGTTAAGCTTCTTTTTTTTCACGTCTATTTGTGTAAGATGACCTATTTTACACAAATAAATATATTTAGTTTGATTAGATTTAATTTGCAATATTAACCTGTTATCACGTTCCCAAACAATGGAGTCAATAGGGTATCCAGCGACGGGGCAGTGCACGATGAGGTTGTCTCCGGCGACGACGGGGCGTTTCTTCATGGGTCGCACGTAGGGCAGGCCGTACACGTTGACGCGGGACGAGTGGGAAGCGCTGCCGACCTGGAAACCATAACATAGCATGAAATTAGGTGTCATAGGTATAGGTAATTATTGCGCTTTCAAATTTTTAAGCCATTGCGGTACAGAGGGTCCTTGTTATACAGTCTAGTAGAAGTGAAGTAAACATTTCTTTGTGCTTTCTATTGGTTTTAACACAGCAGAAATATAAGTTCCAATTGCCTTTTTCAATGGAAGATGGGTTCTAATAAGTTTGGAAAGACATAAAGTAAAAACTATGCAAATACCTTGCTAGAAGCGATGCAAGTATACAATCCACCATCGTTAGTGTGCACGGAAGAAATGTTCAAGTGAGATTCGACGTTGCCATCAGCAGTTACAAATTGTCCGATCTGAAGACGTTCGCCGCTGTTCAGTTTGTCGCCATCCAAGAGCCAGGCAATGTCGGGGGTGGGGTTGCCAGACGCGACGCACTTCAGACGGAGAGAGGGGCCGGAGCGGAAGGTCTGTTCGCCGAAGCTGTGACGGATCAGTGGTGGTTCGACTGGAATCAGAAATAGTCAATTTAAGATTTTTTTGCTGCTTGTCAGACATACTTTGTACGGAAATTTTGCTGTTTATTATCAGAATTTTGGTTCACGGTAAATATGGTTTGATTTGAACTTTTTTATGATTGGTTTGGGTACTTACATCGTCCTCCAAGTTTGAGTTCAGCGCTGGCTCCTGCACTTTCTTGATCGTTCCTAATGAAGCACTGGTACATACCCTTGTCTTCCTTCTTTACCGATTCAATCCTTAAAGAAAGTACATAATAATTTTAATAAATGTGCACTGATATGCCATTTTTGCTTAAATGGACGAAAGATTGTTAGCTGACTGTACCTCAAAGTAGCATCGTGATGTTTCATGTCCTTGCCATCCTTAAGCCAGGTAATAGTTTTGACGGGGTTTCCTTCGTATCTGCAAGTGAATACAGCGGGTCTTCCGAAGTCTACAGTTTGAGTTGCTGGTTCGACAGTAGCCTTCAATGGTGCAGTCACAGTTAATACAGTTTCAACAGATTCGCCTGTAATGAAAGAAGATAATTAATAGTTTTGAATATTATTTTAAATTATTACCAATCTTTTACATATAATAGAATACTGACCTCCGACAGAGTTATTCACAACGCACAAGTATTTTCCAGAATCTTCAACTTTAGCCTCTTTGATAATCAAGGTTCCTGACACTTGTTTTACTCGGTCATCTAAAGTTACGGGCTGTTTCCTAGTCGTGCCTTCAATGAACTTGTACCATCTGAAACAAAAGAGAACGAGTTCAGCCGATTTGCGTTTTTTCCACATTATTTGGTAGAGAATCGGTCGTTAGCTCTGTACACCAAAGCATTAAACAAATATTATTTAAGACATCATTTATTTTATATGACGGAGTTAATTTGTAGCGGTTTATTAAGGGTATTAAAGTTCCTACTAGAGCCACCCACCTGAACGCAGGAACTGGAAAACCTTGACTTAGACATAAAACAGTGCCCGTTTCTCGGACTTTCAACTCAGATTCTTGTAAACGACCACTAGACAGCTTGGGAGGAATACTGTTTGTTGGTTCTTAAAGAAGAAACAAATGCCATCTAAACGATTTCTTATAATTATGTGTGTGTTAACACGTTGCGAAGAATTTGAGCCCATCGTAATAAGAATAAAAAGTGAAATTCACGAAGATTAAACATAAAAAGCTAGCCGTTGGGACAGAGTAATGTAAAGCTACCGCGTGAACCACGACTTGTTTTTGCTACAAAAATAAGTAAAGTGCAGTGTTGTCTCACGAAAAGCACAAAGTAAAGATTAAAGCGTTTGAACGAAAGCAAGAACACCCTGACACTTACCAACAGGTGTCTACGCCGCTCAATCGTTACTTTGGCTGGGGACTGTAATAGGGGCGCGCGGCCGGCCGCGATTCATCACGCCTTCATGTCACGTGTGGGCGGGGCGGCCGCCGCAATAGACTGCAATAACAACGGATATCAGTACATTGGATGATAGGTATGATATGACTACGTGATAAATGAATGCGTGAGACGCCGACGGCCGGCCGTTACTCATTAAAAAGCCATACCTCGTTAGAGGGGCTGGGAAAGCTTGAACTTCACAAAGGAGCGCGAGGCTTTCATCTTCTCGACCTATATGTCGATTGAGCCCATCGCCCGTCACCTTTGGCCCCGTTCTACCGGTTGGCTCTGGAATGCAAAACCGTCCTTGTATTGCGCCTACTCACCTAAACACGGGCGCCGGGTAAGCGGCAACTTGACATGTTAAGTACGCCACGTCCATTTGAGCCACGGTGAACACTTCCCACCCCTCAAAATGTTTAGTGGAATCCTTTCGTGGCGGAATTTTATTTGTTGGTTCTGTAATTACAGAGACGACTTTTTTGCAAACCCAATTTTACAAGGTATTGTTGATTACGTTACAATTATCTTTTCAACTATGATAAAACTTACGTTTACGAAGAGATGGTGATAAATAAATTATTTGGTCGAAGTATCATTAAAATGTTCAAAGATATCCATCATTACCTAAATTGTTCATCTTTCTGATTTAAGACAAGTCATAAAATAACGCACCTTGAAATTGGCACAGGAAATCCTTGCGCTGGGCACAGAAGTGCTAATGGAGTATGTTGGGGGTAATATACAGCAGCTTTTTGAGTTGTTGTGATACTTGGCGCTGCGCTCGCGATCGGCTCTACGTACAAATTTTAAAACATTTATTTCGCCTAAACTCTATTAAATAAATGGACGGCAAATAGAAGACAACGTTTTGAACGACAAGATATATAATTAACATAACGAATAACAAACTTGCCTGAATATTGGTACGGGGAAGGCTTGTGCTTGACACAATAATCCAAAACTTTGTCCGACGTTGCGTACAAAAGTTGTGCTACGAGCATCCGTAGAAAAAGTAGGAGCTTTGGAGGCCACAGGTTCTGTGATGTAAAAAAAAAATCACTTGCCTGAAAACTGGAGCAGGGTAACTTTGAGCCTGACAAAGGAGTGTAAAGGCTTGTCCGACGGGTTTTCGAAAAATGCTTCCCATTGATTCGGAGGAAAATGTCGGGGACTTAGCGCCAACCGGTTCTACAACACGTTTTACTGCTAATTAATATATATCATAAAAGACTTGCCTGAAAATCGGAACTGGAAAAGCTTGAGCTTGGCAAAGTAGAGCGAAACTTTGAGCTTGATGTCTTTTTATGGACGAAAGAGCCGACTCAGTAGAAAAAGAAGGAGCTTTCGATCCAACGGGCTCTGTATAAAAAGTATTGCGAGTTATTATTTGAAACACGAGAATCATCTCGGAAGAAATTCACCCAGACCAACCTATAGACACGAATTAGAAAGAGACTGTTGCGCACAAATCAATAATTATAATCTGCTTTTTTATCAATTAAAATATAAGTCAAAAACTCCAATCGACACTTGCCTGAATATTGGTATAGGAAAAGCTTGAGCTTGACACAATAATGCAAAACTTTGACTCTTATGTCTCGTTACCGCTGACAGAGTGAAATCAGTAGAGAAGCTAGGTGGCTTGGAACTTACGGGTTCTGTAGAGAGTAACAGAAAATTAATATCGACTTACCTAAATACGGGAATAGGGGACGCTTGCGCCTGACAGAGCAACGCAAAACTTTGCCCGATTTCTCTAACAAATATGCTCCCTTTGGAATCAGTCGAAAAAGAAGGAGCTTTCGCACCAACAGGTTCTAAAAGAGGGCGCAATATGATAAAAATAGGACCTACCTGAATAATGGTTGGGGATACCCTTGAGCCTGGCAAAGCATAGAGCCACCAGAATGAGCTTCTATTTCATAATTATAAGAACTCGCGGAAGTAGGGAACGCGGGTGCTCTTGCAGTTACTGGTTCTAAACCGAGAAAACATAAACGAAGTTATCATTCACTCACTTGAATACAGGAGGAGGGTGAGCTTGAGCCTGACACAAGAGAACGATAGGCTGTTCTATCACTTTTGTGAGAGTAGTGCTTTTATATTCCAGAGAAAATGTCGGTGCCTTCGACCCGATGGGTTCTGCGACAGATATATTTAAAATCACAAATGATTTATATAAACTTAATTCTTACCTGAATATTGGGACAGGAAACGCTTGTGCTTGACATAAAAGAGCAAAGTCTTGGCCAGTTTTACGAGTTATTCCAGAGAACTGAACGTCGTTCGAAAATGTTGGAGATTTTGAGCCAACGGGTTCTACAATTGAAAATATAAGATATGATTTTGTCACCTGAACACTGGTACCGGGAAAGCTTGAGCCGGACATAAGATGTTTAAACTCTGGCCAGTATTCCTCATATACCAAGAGAACTTATTATCAGTAGAAAACGTGGGAGATTTCGATCCGATTGGCTCTAAAATTATACAAATATTGTGGTTATATTACCTGAATATTGGGACAGGATGTCCCTGAGCTCGACAAAGCAGAGCTAAACTTTGTCCAATAGGTCTTTCTATAAACCATGCCAATCTGTCATCAGTAGAAAATGAGGGGGGCTTGGAACCAACGGGTTCTGGAAATTTTTAAGATAAATAAGTATGGCCAAAAGTTCTCACCTAAATATTGGAACAGGATACCCTTGGGCCGGACATAACAGCGCAAAATCCTGATTTTGTCGAATCTCAAACCATGCTAGTTTCGATCCGCTTGAAAATGAAGGGCTTTTGGAGCCGATTGGTTCTAAAAACATGAGTAAAATACCTGAATAAAGGGGCTGGGAATCCCTGTGCTGGACAAAGCAACGCGAAGCCCTGCTCAACGTTCTTTACGTACCACGCCATTTTGAAATCCGTAGAGAATGTAGGAGCTTTTAGACCGACCGGTTCTAAAAAACAAACGCGACCTATTATAGTTGAGTTCACAACTCACCTAAAAACGGGGACCGGGAAGGCTTGAGCTAAACAAAGCAACGTAACGCTGGAGTCCATCGCGAATTCCACAAACTCTATAGTCTTAGTCGGTACTTTTGGTGGGGCGCTATTAATAGGCTCTAGAAGAAAATAAACATAAATCATATTTTTTAGTTTACCTGGATAAAGGAACTGGGAAAGCTTGAGCGGGACACAGCAGCGTTACGCTAGCATTAATGATGGCATTGAAACCTCTAACATTATCCATTGTTGGAAACTTCGGAGGAACTCTTCCTACGGGCTCTGGACATAAATATAATCTTTTGTAGCTATAAGGATTGATTTCTATTACCTGAATATTGGTACGGGAAAAGCCTGCGCGGGACATAGTAATGTGAAAGTTGAACTGATAGATACTTCGGTGATATCGATCACTTTTGTTGCTACTTTCGGAGCGGCGCTACCCAATGGCTCTAAGAACAAGTTACATAAGGGGATATTAAAATTCATCTATTTATATACCTGAAGGCCGGGGCAGGGTAAGCTTGAGCGGGACACAATATCGTGACGCTATCTCCTCCATTAGCATCGAATGCACGACTTTTGTCGCCTGTAGTAAATTTAGGTGAAACGCGACCGACTGGTTCTGAGATAAAAATGATTCATTTTGGTATGCTATTCCATTTGGTTCGTTACCTGAATACTGGGACCGGGAAGGCCTGCGCTGGACATAATATTGTCAAGCTTGCGTTTTTTACAGCGCTGAAACTTCTTGAACTATCCATCGAAGGGAATTTTGGTGATACTCGCCCCACAGGCTCTAAAGAGATAACACTAATATAAATCAATGTACCTGAAAAGTGGGGCTGGAAACGCTTGTGCCGGGCATAGCATTGTCACGCAAGAGTTGGAGGAGAAAGTAAAACTGCGTCCAGTTTCAGTCGATGGAAATTTCGGCGAAACTTTGCCCATTGGTTCTGAATATAAAAACGATATGAGATTTTAAAATTACCTAAATGCTGGAGCGGGAAATCCTTGCGCGGGGCAAAGTAAAGGCACTCCGTCGCCCTAATTAGCAATAAAGGTCCTACTTATGTCTCCGGTTGGAAATTTAGGTGATACTCTCCCCATGGGCTCTACAAGGTAAATAACGTTCATGGAATTCATAGGTACGAGTAAGTTAAATTGTTGAGAATGCTCTCTGCTGCAATTGCCTTACCTAAACATTGGGGCCGGGAATGCTTGAGCGGGACATAAGAGTGAAATGGTTTGTTGGCTGTCAAAGTTGAAGAGTCTACTTTTCTCTAAACTAGGGAATTTTGGTGAAACTTTTCCCATGGGTTCTGAAGCAAATTCAATTTTATTACAATTACATTTAAGGAATGATTATCTTGATCATTGGAAGTACCTGAAAATCGGGACAGGGAACGCCTGCGCAGGGCATTGCAGAGCAAATGAATCACTTTTCTTGACTCCAATCATTGTTCCCATCACGACTGACGCAAATTTTGGCGGAACACGTCCGACGGGCTCTATAGCAGGTAAAAAGAAACGTTTGAAGATAAGATTACCTGAATAGAGGGGTTGGGAACGCTTGGGCGGGACACTGCAAAGCGTAAGAATCGCCTTTCTTAACTTCAAACATGGTTCCAGTCAATACAGATGCAAACTTGGGAGGTACACGGCCAACAGGTTCTAGAAACGATGATTATATTACTAGAATAGCAAAATGCCATACCTGAATACGGGGACAGGGAATGCCTGAGCTGGACATTGTAATGTAAATGCCGACCTCGATGTGGTTACGAACATCATGCCAACTTGTGTTGTAGACAACCTAGGTGGCACGCGCCCTATGGGCTCTGAGGAATTACGCAAAACGACGTTAATGTGACTCTTACCGGTACATAGGTGCTGGGAAAGCCTGTGCTGGGCACAGTACAGAGAGGCTGGAGAGCTCGGTAAACTGGAAGCCACTTGTCGTTGATGCACTAGGAAACTTGGGAGGTACCCGGCCCACCGGCTCTGCGCATGTTGGGAGAAGGCGAGTTCACGAATAGAGGACATAAAAGTATTTCATCAAATTGTGGAGGAACATAGAACCTAAAACACTCCTACTGACCCCTAAATATAATTATCATAATAACGCGAGTCAGGGCTCTGCAGGGTACCCTATCCCAACATTCAGGCAAGTAAAAATTCAAAAAACAAGATTAAAGACGCAAATATTCCTTTGTGTCTTTAAACTTCATATTATATTCATAATTTAAATACAATAAAAATAATCTTTTTGAAATAAAAGAAAGAATGAAAATCTAGATTTAAGCTCAACGTTTTTCAGCGCTTCTATACTATCTATGCGTGGATAAAGATTATATTTATTGTATGAGATGCTGAGTATATTTATTTGTTATAATGATAACAGTTCCAAGAAAATATTCTCATTCAAAACGGAATGTAAGATGTAATGTAAGCAATCAAAACGCTGATTGTAGAGTATGAATAAACTTGAATGAGAGTATTTGCTATTTAAATAATTAAAACATTTACAGCGAATAGTGTTCGACCGACTTTTATATATTACTTCAAACATGAAAAGACACTTCGCTTATGTATTAAGTACACATGTTAATAAAAAAATATTATTTTTTTAAGAATCAAGCTTTGTTCATACTAAAAACATGTCTAACTAAAAATAATTAAATTGTTTACTAAAAGAGCACTATTCACTGTAAAATATAAAGTAAACAATAGTGCCATCAATATGTGATTCAAATGTTCAATATTGTAAAATGTTAATTATTTAAAAAATCAGGAGCAAAATAATAAGCAAGTTTACGAAAATACCAAAGGAATGTTTAAAAATAATAATTGATGTCACTTTTATTAAAAAATATTTGTAATAAAAACAAAACACTCACCGGTAATGACAAGTCGTCCTTTGGTCGCAGATAATCGGGTTTCACCAGTAAGCCTGTGCTTGGTTCTACATTGGTATGATTTGTATCCGTCCTCAGGTCCAACATCACGAATATGTAATTCTCCAGATGGAAGTACAAGATATTTGCCCTCTGTGGAAATATTATATGTTGCATTAAGACTGTTTAAAGATAAAAATTGACAAAAATATTTTGTAAAGCAATGTATTTTAATGCAACGTAACTTAGGGTTACGATTTACTTATAAATGCAATGACATGCACTATCCTAAGGAAGAAGGAATAAAGGATATAGGTAGGCCGTTAGGCCCATGGAATCACGGGAACCCGTTTATAGGAACAAAACCCTAAAAATCTTACAGGAGTAGCCTAACGATCGACGTGGTCGTAGACAATTAGACAGATAACTTTTAGGCGTACTGTGAGGATATATGAGTATAAAGGCAGTTACAGCCTGAGAAACAAATATCTTCGTACCGTCAACATTACTTGCTGAATCTAGTTTGATGTCTACTTCCTCTTCGCCTTCGCTGATTATCCAAGAGATGACGTAAACGTACTCAGATACAAAACTCGGTATGTGGCATTTCAAAATAGCGCTATTGCCTCTCAAAACGTACTCTTCCATCAGATTCACGGCGTATGCCTGAGATACAACTGAAACAATAGTGTGAAAGATGACCATAGGCGAAAGAAATATATTTGGGCAGCTGCAATTTAATTTTATAATGTAAGAACATTAGTATCTAGGATATTAGGTAGATTATATTTTAGGATAAATAAAGGACGTAAGGAGCAAATACCAAACTTTCATTCATTCAAAGTGTATACCTAAGTTGAATGAAGCATCTATTTTAATTTCTTGCTCTTTTTCATCTTCAGAGATAATCCAGGAATTTACAGACACGTATTCAGAGACGAAACTTGGAATTTGACATTTCAAGATCGCGGCATTTCCCCGCAAAACATATTCTTCCCAAAACTTCACGTCATAAGCTTGGGATACGACTGAAATCGTTTTGATAACATTTAATATATCAGAAAAAGAAAAATATGCAGATGCTTACAATAACCAACGCCTGTCAACATAATAAATAATTATTTTACCTAACCTGAAAGCTATTCGAAGCCTATGCGACCAATAGGAAATATGGGAAGGACTATGATGACCTCGGTAGGGGTGAAATTTTTATTCATGTTACCTAATTTGAATTCGGAATTTAAATTTATCTCCATTTCATCGTGCTCTCCTTCTGAGATAATCCAGGAAGTGACCGTGACATACTCGGTGACAAAACTTGGAATGTGACATTTTAGTATAGCGGCATTTCCGCGCAAGACGTTTTCCTCCCATAAATTAACGGTATACGATTGTGAAACCACTGTAAATGTAACGATAAAAATGTATGTAAGTTTTAGAGTGGACTGTGGGACCATAAAGTATGGTAAGTCTCGGGAGTGGATAAAAAGGGATCATAGTTTTCTTATTTTGGGTACCTAAATTAAACGATTGATCTAGTTGGATTTCTATTTCATTAACTTCTCCTTCAGAAATAATCCAAGATGATACTGTAACATATTCTGTTACAAAGCTTGGAATGTGACATTTGACGATCGCAGAATTTCCACGCAGAACATTCTCTTCCATCAAATTGACAGTGTACGCCTGAGATACAACTGAAATATTTCATGATTTATTGACAATTAACGAAAAGTACTATCTTGTAAGGAGAGGACAAAGGTTTATTTAAAATCACCAAGCAATCCTATTTACTATAACAGTACCCAAATCATTCGATTCTGCTTTGATTTCCAATTCATCGGTTTCTCCTTCTGATATAATCCAAGACGATACACTAACATATTCAGTGACAAATGTTGAAATATGACATTTAAGAATAGCTGCGTTTCCACGTAAGACGCTTTCCTCCATGAGATTCACTGTATAAGCTTGAGTTACAACTGCAAATTTGGATAAAAATATTTCTTAGAATTGTAAATGAGAATATTATTCAGAGGATTAAGGACAGGATACTTAGTTGCTGTAAAATGATCTCTCTTTTAAGTACCCTCTTTGTCAACAGTATCATTGATTGTAATTTCGACCTCAGTTTCTCCTTCAGAAATTATCCAGGTTGCTACTGATACATATTCCGTCACGAAACTTGGAATCAGACACTTTACTATCGCAGAATTTCCTCGCAACACGTTTTCGTCGACTAACATAACAGTGTACGCCTGAGAAACAACTAGAAAACAAAATTCCATTATTTTGGGCCTTATTTTGGGTACCTACATTAAACGATTGATAGTTGGATTTTTATTTCATTAACTTCTTCAGAAATAATCCAAGACGACACTGTAACGTGTTCTGTTACAAAGCTTGGAATGTGACATTAGACGATCTCTGAATTTCCATGCAGAACATTCTCTACCATCAACTTGACAGTGTACGCCTGAGATACAACTGAAATATTTTATGATATATTGCCAATTTACGAAATATTTTATCTTATATTTATAAGCAGGGGAAGAAAGGTTTATTTAATAAACCCAAGCAAACCTATTCATAACGACAAAATTTGGAGAAATATATTTCGTATAATTGTTAATGAGAATATTATTTAGAGGATTAAGGACAGGATACTCAGTAGCTGTTAGGTTATCTATGTTTTAAGTACCCTCTTTGTTATCATTGGCTGTAATTTCGACCTCATTTTCTCCTTCAGAAATTGACCAGGTTGCTACTGATACATATTCTGTTACGAAACTTGGAATGAGACACTTTACTATCGCAGAATTTCCTCTCAACACATTTTCGTCGTTTAACATAACAGTGTACGCCTGAGAAACAACTAGAAAACATAATCTTATTATTGGTATATAAATGGTGTATTACAAGGAAGAGGCCTTATTTGGGTACCTAAATTAACCGATTTCTATTTCATTAACTTCGCCTTCAGAAATAATCCAAGATGGTACTGTAACGTATAAGCTTGTGTTGCAACTGCAAATTTGGATAAAAATATTTATTAGAATTGTAAATGATAATATTATTCAAAGGATTAAGGACAGGGTACTCAGTTGTTAGGTAATCTCTATTTTAAGTACCCTCTTTATCAACAGTATCTTTAATGGTGATTTCAACCTCATCTTCTCCTTCAGAAATTATCCAGGCTGCTACCGATACATATTCCGTAACGAAACTTGGGATCAGACATTTTACGATTGCAGAATTCCCACGCAAAACATTTTCTTCGACTAAATGAACAGTGTACGCTTGAGACACAACTAAAAACAAAAACAATCCAAGAGGTATTTAAGTTATGCAGTGTCAGGAAAAGGCCTAATTTACAAACGAAATACATTGGGAAGGATTTAGAGAGATTTGCACGTTCATTTTGATTGAAATAGAAATACCGTAATTTGAATTTAATGTGTATTCTCCTTCCTCGGTATCGTGCCAAGAAATCACTTGCACATGATCAGACACAAACGATGGTATATGGCATTTAAATACTGCAGCATTCCCACGAATTACATATATGTCGTAGACCTGCGATTCGTAGAACTGATTGACAGCTGAAATATTATTCATACAAGGATTTACGTTCGTCCGTATAATATTGATGATTGACTCCGACATGGGGATTCAGTGGAGTGCGGATAGGAACAATTGGGGCCGCAATATGCTCACGATTACCGTAATTGCCCTCTGAGCGGTTAAACGAAAACCCAGAGAGAGATTCTTCGTCTGTCACCCATTCTACGACATTAACATAATCCGCTACAAACGACGGGATAGAACATTTGACAATGGCGGAATTGCCTCGTAGAACGTCTTCGTCAATAACCCGAGGCTCGTATGACTGATGCACCACTGTGGACGTTATAAAATTACTCTTTATAATGCCTGAGAAAATGCGTAACTACTTTATAAATGTGTAAAAAATTGCGCCCATCGGATAACGGGGAAGTAGGAGTGAGGAATAAAGTTTTGTGAAGATCATCCACTACCATCGTTAAAATTAGGCTGTTCCTCGGCAGATACTGTGTCATTGTCCATTGTCCAGGCCACAACATGAACAAAATCGGCAACAAACGAAGGCACGATGCATTTAAGGATAGCCGTGTTGCCTCGTAAAACAAATTCGTCGTTGACTCTAGCCTCATATATTTGGAGTACAGCTGTGACAAGATATTAAAAGGGATTAAGGAAGAGGATTTTTCTCTTTTGAAGAGAAATTACCCTCGTTATTGCCAGGATAATATGTGCCTCCTTCGCTGTCCATCCACATTTCAACATATACAAAGTCAGAGACAAAACTTGGCACTTCACATTTCATAATAGCTGCGTTACCACGAATCACGTACTCGTTGTCAGCTTCGGCTTCGAAAGGCTGCGATACAACTTAACAAAAGGAATATAATGTTTTAGATAAACGTAATTATCGAGGAGTATAAATTGGATGGGAATAGTGGTGTTGAAGAATATTTTTATGATGTACCCGTCGCTGTATTTGTATTGTTAACTGTGAGGATTTGTCCATCATCCATGACCCAGGCTTCAATGTAAACGAAGTCGCTAACAAAGGATGGAATCTTGCAGTGAACAATAGCTGCGTTCCCTCTAATCACATACTCATTTTCGGCTTCGGTCACGTAAAACTGTGATACGACTGAAGAATAACAATTAAATATGCATGGGTTGGAATGGTTCAAGGTGTAAGGAAACGTTGTAGGGAAAGAAATATGTTTTGTTTAAGAGGCCATTGTACCGAGATCTCCTGAGTGAGTAATCTCTTTTCCTTCTTCGTCGATCCACGCTTCGACTTTTACAAAATCAGCGACAAATGAGGGAATAGAGCATTTCAAAACAGCAGCATTTCCACGAATTACATATTCGGTGAGAATCTCAGCCTCATAGAACTGATTCACAACTGAAAGAAGGCTTGTGATAATTGAATTGTATTGGATGTAGGTATGGGATCGGAGTTAGGATGACATAAGGTTATTTTAATAATCTGATGTACCGATGTCATCGGTTGGCAGATATTCGCCTCCATCGGAGTCGACCCAAGCTTCTACTTTTACGAAATCAGTAACGAAGGATGGAATGTTACACTTTAGTACAGCGGTGTTTCCTCTAATTACGTATTCTGAGACTACTTCAGCTTCGTAGTATTGTGTTACAACTGTAATAAATAGATTTGATAGTGTTTTTGTAAGGGATCATAGGATTCGGACACGTGAGAGATTTAGGAAGTAGACGTTATTTTTAGTATATAAGTAGTACCATCTCCTTCCTTATTTCCTTCGTGAGTAAAAGAATTGCCAGCCTCGTCGTGCCAGGAGATAACATTTACGAAATCACCCACAAATGAAGGTATGGAACATTTAAGAATTGCAGAGTTCCCGCGAATCACGTATTCATTATTTACTTCTGATTCGTATTGCTGTTGTACCACTGTGGAAATAATATCTTAGTAATTGGCATAAGCAATTTACTGCGGAAATGAGGACTAGGAAGTGGCTAGGAACACTAAAGACGGTAAAGGATTAACCGTAGTTCTCGCCAGGAAAGAAGTCTTCATTGTCATCAGTGTGCCAAGAGAGAACTTCGACGAAATCGGCAACAAACGATGGGACCTGACACTTGAGCAAGATACTGTTCCCCATGATTACATACTCCTTGTTGACATCAGTATCGTATTGCTGGGCAACCACTTACACATAAACAAACAACAATAAAATAAACAAGACGTTATAGCCAACAAGTAACACTAGCTATCACTATAAAGAACACCTGCAATAGTATAAAATTACACAAGAAATGACACAATATTAAAACGGTTGACATAAAATTTTGGGTAAATAAATGATTTGTTCTTACTCTAAACTAAACTCTAACAATAAACAAAATTCTCAAAAGTATTATTTATTTGGATTTTTAAATAGTTTGCTAAGAGTAAGTACCAACCAATTTAGTAAAACATATATCAGTATGTAAATTAGGCCAGCTATAGAAATATACTATCCTAGCCAGTTAACCATCTCACTGCAGGTCAAAGGCCTCTTCTCACACAGAGAAGAAATGAGCATAAATCACTCCGTTTGCTCACTGCGGGTTGGCTATTTCAGTTTATTGTATCCAGTTTTCATCATGTTCCCTTCACCGTTAGTTAGCTAACGGCTTGTACAATGTGTTACATGAAGTGTTCAAAATAAACGGGTTTCTTTATGGTTTTAGTGCAGTTAACAAGTCAAAAGGAACTGATCTCATTATTACAAGTATGTAAACAGATAATGCAGCGCGATGCATAGCACTAATAACAGCTAAATCGATTATTCTTGACGTTTGATTATTTAATTGACTGCATTTGACCTCGTGTCATAAAGGGCAGCGCCCTATCGTGGTCAATCAAACTTTATGAAGCTTAACAGCTACTTCAAATGTCAGCCGTCTTATTGGGGCTTCTCCACATAATTCAAGTACCGTAGCAGCTTTTAATGCTACCATAAACCTCATAAATAAACCCGCTTAAATAGACAAATAATACATAATATGTGTTACGCCTATATGATCTCATAAAGTACATGTGTGGAACATACAAACTACATATTTACTTGTTATATAGGGTGTGTTTAATCAATTATTTTATTTGTGTTCAAATTACGGATAATCCTACAGTAAACAAACGATTGCATTCTTGTGTTATTTAAAACGAACATTTGACTATCCAATTACAAACGAAGAGGTGATAAGTCAACAAATAAACAAAAATATCTTAGCGTTAGTTGATATAGATATAGCGCGTGTCATGTAACCCATTAAAAATATTTATAAATCATGTCATGTGTCATAGAACTTTATGGTAGCTCCTTGAACGCGTGTTCGTTGAGTTTTGTTGTAACACAATCTTGTACTTTATGAGATAAGACTGTAACCTTAATACCTTTAGCGGTTGGTAGTAAACTTCGTCCGTTAGACATTTAAATTTCCATTGTTGCATGTGTGAGCATAATGTTAATTTATATTTTGTCTCTAACGGACAAAAGCTCAAAGAATGTAAGTTGAGGAAATGTTTTAATGTTATGTAAATGTTGCTTACCGGCTCGTACGTTGACGTCACGGGAATGAATGGTGCCGACCGAGTTGCGTGCGAGACAAGCGTAAACCTGAGCGTGAACCTCTTGACGGTAATCTTCGGCGCGGAAAGGCGGGAAGAGGAGGTTTCCGTTCGCCTGAACCTGAAGACAAGGAAACAAAATGAGAAAAAAGTCGTTTCATTAAATTTTTACTTGGTTGTGTACTTAGGTACCTCAATATGCTTTAGTTTGTCTCTCATTTATTGCCCATGTAATTTTCAGTCTTATATACTCAAAGTTTAATGGCCTGCATAAACTTGCTCATGATCATATCGAGCTTAAGTACTTTTTAACTTTATTTATCAGCATGTAACACTGTGTATGCACTTACACACATTCCTGTAAGATGCGCTAGATTTCGTAACATTATGCAACACTCAACAAGGCACGCGCCACACATGCGGGCTTTTATTGTAGTTTGTAACGATACAGGTTACCTACGCATACCAAGCTATTGCATTAGGGAAATATTTATTTCGTTTCCGGCCTTAAGAAGGCAGATGGATATTGGACATGCTTTACTAGCCTAAGCCTATGACTAACCCAATTTTAAACCATGAAAGTATTTCCCTGTTGTTCGTTGGGAACTGGAGCGACAGTTTCATCGTTCATTGGCCAATACGACCGCAAAAATATGCCATTACTGGCCACCGATGAAAAGAAAACTAAAAACTTTTAGTTTAGTGTCGTATTAGCTTACCTGTCGTAATCCGGGGACATCACCAACAGCGGTTCCATCAGCTCGCACCCAAATGATGTCGGGGGTTGGGGATCCACGCGCCGCACATTCCACAGTCGCTCCGGTCGTGTTGCTGAAGTCCACTCGGTTGGAAGGTTCCTTCATGAATATCGGTCCTATAGTCTCGTCCTCGCATAGCACTGACCCTGGAAATAAAATTGCTGTTGTAGAATACTGTACGTTAACATATGGATTGGCAAAGGACATGGTACTAAGCTTAGCAGCTGGGCGAGGCGACCTCCATTCATTCTATAACCTACGTCTAACACTCTACATCCATCAAAAACAATCGAAACCGTATGTATATTTTATTTCACGTTAAAAACCTAAACAAATAAAGACCCTTCAGTAAACAAGCGCGGTTATTATAATTTCAACACGTCAATTACTTTAATTGGTAATTCGGTAGTAGTCATCCTTAAACTATGACGTAATGTCTATTTATTACCATTTGTTAAGCTAATTCTTCGAATACCTTTTACCTAGTTAAAAGCTTTGTTCGTTAAATAAGTTTAGTACCTACCTAGTTAATTTACCTAAATTCTATTAAATATAATACAATTCAAATTAGAATTAAGATTTTAATTCAAATTAGGTAAACGCATTATTATATTTATCGAGAAGCCACGTAAATACTCTTTTCTTATGTAAGTAATTACGCTAAGAGAGTAAAATATAAAACTGTAAAGCATTTAAGTATACTGAAAGTTTACATTTAGGATTTCTGCGGCAAAACTCAAACAGGAAAAACTAGGAGCGCCTGCAGTGCTGTACTAGTTAAAGGGACTGCATTCTCGACCTAGTTTAAAATGCCTGAAAAAATAATCCGGGACAAGTGACACGTCTCATGCCACGTCTCCCTACTTCACTAGATGAAGAGCACGAGAGTGACACTCACTAAATGTTAATTAGTGACCCCATTAGGTCAACTTACTACATACTGTGCGACTAATGTTCGTGTATCCTGTTTTAAAACTGGCAAGTTACTTTGAACTAGCAGTTTTATGACGGTCATGTTTTTGAAGTTTACGACGTCGTACTTGAAATAATTTTAAGATGGTTTTTCTTAAACACATACTTAATAATACATAGTATATCTTAATAAAGCTTTTGCTTGCTTTCTTTAGTATAGCTTAAAGTACAGATTATTCTTACTTCATTTTCTAACCCTTTTTAAGTATCGTATCTTTAATTCTTCCTTATTTAAAACTTAAATTATTATTTTATCTAGATATTTCAAATATTATTTAAATAAAACGGTCAAAATTCTTAATACCCAATTCTAAAATGTTGTTGAGAGACAAAAAATAGCAACAAAGAGAACAAAAAGCGAGGGAGTGTTGCGTGCTCGCGACAGATGTGCGCTAGCGCACGCTCCTGATTGGTCGGTCCCACGACAGATGTGCTTCACATCATAACCTGAACGCAGGATGCTGATTCAACTAAGATTTATCACTACACTTGCGATTTCTAGCAAGTCTTTACAAAAAGAGGAAGGATTGAATCATTTATGAGTAATTCAATATCTATTCAATATATTTATCGTATAGCTATAAATATAGCGCAACGATTATTAGGTCATTGGGTTATTTGTTCTAAGTCAATATTAAAGATAAATGATATGAAAGTAAATGGGTTAACTCTTCTATACAATGTTCTAGATAAATTAGGCTATACTTTCTCTTCATTTTTGACTTGGTATCCTTCAACAAGAGATATCAGCAGTAGCTTACTTAGTAATCGATTATACCTAAATTATCGCCTACAATTTTCGTAGAACGCTACACTTTCATTTCGCGCATGTTTATATCGTCATTATCTACAATATTGATAACGCGATAACACCTCGAGGTGTAGATCAGTGTCAATCGCCACTTTCGCTTATGTTTACAAAGTACAGTACTATACTTTAATGGATGCTTTTAAATCGGAAGTTGCCAGCTGTAACCAGTTATAAATGAACGTTAATAATTAAAACAGCTGCTAATCTATCAACAGTTACCTTCTAAAGAAAATTGATCTCACCAAAAAAGCATGTTAAATGGGTTGCCGAGACTCAGATACTCATAACACTTCGATTGTTAAAAAAGTTGTCAAAACTCTTTCAAAGCCAAGTGTCGGGCTCTACAAAAACTCTCCTCGATATAATTTCTTCTTATTCTGTATCGACGTGTGTTTCAAAAAGCTAACTAAGTAGTTTTTGTTAGGGTTGACCGCAGTTAGCCTGAGCGCAGGCTTTGTCTGCTTCCAGGGACTTTAATGGCTAACTAGTCGCATAAGGGTCGTCACCTAACGTTATCACGCCACGTCCCACTCACGTCCTAAGAGCCCAGGATGGCTTCGTAACTAGTTTGTCAATCTTCATTCCACGTGCGAATGTTAGTCATACTTTAATATAATATAATTATGATGGTTTGTAACATTATGACATTATGTAGTCGTGTCGTTAGATTGCAACGAGTAAACAAGGTTAGACATTAAAGATCAGATCTGAAATAGCCCATTACTCATTAAAAGCTAAAAGATAAGGGTTGTATGGGCGGCACTCCAAATATTTTTGATTATAATAACGACTACGACGACGTACGACTAGACTGATAGGCCATGAGCGGGAACCGTGACGAACTTTACTTACAAACACTGTTTTGCTAATGCTTAGTGTATTGTACTTATACAGGTACATTTATTGTGTCCTTTCGTGACTTCCTAGACGTGCTTCGAACCGATTTGGGAACATTGTGCTTAAAAGGACAATGAACTATAAATCATTCTGTACGTACTATATCAAACAATAGAAAACTGAGGACTAAATATGACAACAGTAAGTTTTTATTTATATAAAACACGTCAGTGTATCCAACTTACATGCAAATGATACCTGCCGTAAAAAGTTCAAGGTAAGCCTACAAATTCGGCGAGTGTTGGCATGCTCATGCGAACATCATACACAATTTAAGGCTGACAAGGCTCATTACTTTCATTGTAGAAGTTCTTGGCTCTACCTCTAGGTTCCAAAATACTTAAGACTTAGATTAGGCCAGTGTTTTTTTATTCACTACGTTTTTACGATAATTACCGTTTCTAATTTGGTCAGGTTCAAAATTATCGGGTCGTTTACGAGCTTGTGTTCATTTTTTTTATCCTTAGGAAAGTTATGCCTCACTGGGTTAGCCTTAGAACCTTTATTCATGTCCGAACGTAAATACAATATCATGTATTCTGAGCCTGCGGTAGTCGCGCTCCTTTCCCATCAGATCTCATCGCCTAACGCACATGCAATGAGCCATCCTCATTTCTAAGACATTAAGATGCTTCAAGTGTCGCTTGGACGTGAATTTCACTACCTATGCAGGGTAATGCACTTGATCTTAATGATTCATCTTCTCTCTTAATGTTTTGGATACCATGTTAGGAAAACTTATTCGTATCATATGTTTACATCATATCACCCACTTTGACCTCCATACGCAATTTACGTGTCAACTGTGCGGATAATCACCTTGCAGTTACAATTGATTTAACCTCATCATTTAAAGCTATGTCATTGGCATCCTTCAGAAGGATTTGGTTTGCTGAGAACCCGCTTCGTTTGAAGTTAAACGTAGAGCCATTCCGACCGGAGAGTTTAAGATAACAACGTCCTGCGTAATGGCCTACTTCTACTTTGTACCATAAAATATTGACCTCAGAAAGTACCGCTTAGAAGTCCGCAAGCTTAGTCTATATACATTCTACAATAATGCATGTGCGATGCCTTGTCGAGAATAACTATTTAAACTACGAGTGCACATTACTGTAGGGAAGTGCACTCTCGGTCTGACACATGACCTTTACGGCACGGTAGTTACAATCTGTCTCAACTAAAGTTGTGAGCCATATACTATAGTGAAGAAAGGCAATCTATCTCGATTAGATAGATTAGCCGGGTTAAATGTAACTTAGAGGTTAATAACTTCATTACGGTGAGCGACACACTTTTAATGTAATTCTAGTGTAAGGATCGGGGGCATTAGAATATGGGTGCACATAAACGACCGCATTTCAGAAAGTACATACATTTACTAGGCACGTGACAATCTACATCGAACAACGATTGTAGATTGTTTTAAACGAACTCTGAACAAGCCTATTTAAACCACCACATTTAATTAAAACCGTCCTATATCTACGTGTCTAAATTCGTAATAACTATCTTAGGATGGGTACGTATGTCGCGTTGAAGAATTCCAACGGAGTAATACACGATGTCGAGAATTCCAAAAACCATACGGTATGTCACGCGTCAACTTGCTTTGATTTGAATTCCTAATTTAGAAAACAATCAACCGTTCAGGTAAATGTTAACGGAGTATATTACGACTCTTTTTATTATGAAAATAGTATCGATTAACAGTCCATTGACAAGACATGTCCAATGTAATTAGCTGGTCAATTACCGATGAAGGTTGCATGTCTCATGTTTCGATTACTCTAACTCTTCGAACATTGTGTAATTTACAATTGCTTATAAGTTACTTTGATGTAGGTATCGAAATTTCCTGCATACACGATACGAATGAACTACGCAGAGATTATTATAAACAACTCGTATGACTAAAGGCTTGGGCACACCAAACGCGAATTAGAATCTTTTGAAGATAGGTTCTATACTTATTTTCGGATGTCAAAGTAAACCGTAAACCTGTAAACCGTATTTCTATAATATCCGTCCTTTAAATCATATAAACATTTATATTTCCTCACTAACTCAATCAATTTTTCATTCGTTTCCATGATAAAGTTGTAAAAAATCACAACCGTTTACGACCCGCGCTGCGTCTGTCCCGCTCAACTGCTTTGGTGTGACTAGTCAATATGGCGGACATAGAACTACAACGCGTAGTTACTGCGGCCGCCCCGCGCCTGCGCTGCCACCGCCCCGCGCCTGCGCTGCTCACGTCCGAAAGTTTTGTAGAAAAGCAGTGCGTGCGCGGCGCAGTGGCGGAGCAGGTTGGATCAGCGGGCCCGCGTTTGTTCAGTGTGTCACCCCTCATATAACTACATGATTTTCAAACGTAGACGCACTGCTACCGCACTGCTACTGCTTTTGGTGTGCCCAGGCCTAAGTGTTATGAATATTTTCCATTCTATGAACTATAAAATTGTTAGTGGTCGTTGACCCGGTGAAATTCCTGGTTGTCGGCAGCCACCGTATTCATATTATCATCATCTATCCTTATCTTTTGTTGCTTAACGTCTTGCAACACCATTCATGCCGGCGTAAAAGCTCGCCCAAGCTCGACATTACCTAGAAACATTACATTGTTTTCTTGTGTTTTGTTAGAAGTCACGCTTGGTATTATGAATGGAAAATAGTGAAAGATTTTTTAATGTAAAAGTAAGTTTTGTTTGAAACTAAGCGAGAGTTACCTAAAACCGTTAGTAATTTAGTAGTTTTAGTGATTGTAATTTTATTACAATGACCTAAATAGACAAAAGGACTGTATCTGATCCAACACAAAATACAAAATATCCTTGATAATGCATGTGAAGTATGTGTGATGATTGTATCATACGGACAAATTGTAGTAGATCACAATAGCAACGCGGGCCGTTGTCATTTTATTGGTTCAGTTGCATAACATAGGAATCGTTATGCTGTTCCACGAGTAGAGTATGCGACAGACCTTTCTAAAATTTGAAGAAGGTACTCATTTCTTCGTTTTCTTTAGCCGACAAATATATATTTGGAATGCTATTGTCAGGAGATTTTTATAGTAGTGACGGTGATGTAGTAACGTAATTACACTCGTATACAAAACAATTCGTTGTTTATACTCGACGGTCGTTGAGTCGACAAGTTTACAAGCTTTGCTATAAAGACGTAAGGCAAGTATTGTCATAGCGGTACATTATATCTACACTGAAAGTTTTAACAACCCGCCTTTTCTGTAAGGAATAAAGTTCATCTACTTAAAATATTGATTTATATCAAATCTGTATAAACTGCATGTTATGTCTGTCAATATACAATCATTCTACTAACCAACAACAACTTTACTAAATATATAATGTTTATTTTACTTTTCTAAACACATTTGCACCTTTGCCTGTAAAAAAAATAAAATTTGTGTTCATAATTCTTTGCTAGTGGAGGTATTGCTTTTTCACTGCCACAACACTAAAAAACTTAGTGGTAAAGTCAACGTCGCCCAAAGCCTGAACGCTTAAACTGTCTGGGAAGTTTTTTTAATTTTATCGGGTGGGCTTTTAAGCTGGTGCTGAAATCTTTTACTTAAATCTATATTTGAGTCCGCAAGGTTCACATCACATGAGTAGATAAACGGAACAGAGGCAAAGCTTCGAACAACCGCTCGAATCGATTGCACGCACACAAGCGCGCGGGGCATGTGTGCGTGACCACTGGCCGCTTGTCGCATACGCGGCGAGACTGGAAAAAACCAGTTTACGCTGGCACAGCCAGTGTACAATCTAAGGGTCAGTCCGACGCACGCTGTTTGTTTTGTTAGTTGCAAGTTTAAGTTTTTATAAGTTTAGTTGTAAAAACGTGGTATTATATTAATAATAATGGTTGTTTATTGTACCGTGTGTATGAATAATAATAGAGAAAACAAAAATATATCATACTTTAACTATCCCAAGGAGTACAATTAGGTAAGTAAATATTTGGTTATTACTTTTTCAAGCAAGTACCTTTATTTTATTGTATGATCCTTTTTATAATAAGAAGAGAGTAATTTATACAACACGGAAGGTATTTTTTATTTAAAAAAAACATAAATTATAAAAAGAAAATTCTTAGAGTAAGCAATTTGTAAACTATTCTATCATACTATTATATATTCTAATATACTGACTATTAAAACTATTTAAAAAACGTTTTGTTTGATTTGTCTTCACCTATTGTGACAACCCTAACAAAATAGGTAACAATTTTGCACGTTCTTAAGAAGCTTTGCCTCTGTTCCGTTTATCTACTCATGTGTTCACATGGAGGAAGGATCACATTTCATATTCATCAGTTTTTTTATTACTTTAAGTACGTTTTTTTTTCATGTTTTCACACATTTGATACCGATACTTGCAACTTACTTTGAACTTAGCAATGTGTTGGGTACATCGCTACATTGCAGTTCAATATTCTGCATTTTAATTCCAATTCTAAAAGTAGCTTTAACATTATCGGTCAACATCCAAAATAGACAGTGAAATGTACTCTACGAGGTTAATATAAATTTCTTCCTAGTATTTGGATGAATGTTGCTATAAATTACAAAAGAAGAAGAAAGAAGCATGTATATGTATATTTGTTCATCTATTTTAATGTTTAGTAGCATCATCTCAAAACATTGAATAAAAAGTCAGTTTTTATTTCTTACTAAATAAAATTAGTTCTGACAGCGCGTCAGTCTGTCTGTAGGAAATGTTCTTTTACGGCACTAAAATAAACAACTAGGTTAAAATAATATACATATACTAATCGAATTTGATGTTATGTTTACGCTGACCTGAAATAACACGTTAGCAGTTGACCGAAATAGGAAAACAAAACTAAATAAAGACAGCGCCAGTTTCATTTCCATACCAAACCATTTAATTAATTCAAAATATGCATTAAAGGCACAAGTTATATCACACATTGAAAATAAAGGAAACTTACATTCCCTTCAAGATAGTAATGAACAAAATATTTCTGGATCGTTTTTCGGTCTGCTAAATAAAAACCTTAGAACTTCTACTTATTCATTTGACAAGACAAACCTTTTATTTGTTTATTCCTTTATTGTTTACAAAACAGACAAGTAAAAAAAAATCTATAGAGTACATCAGACGGCCTTTTGTGAGATGTCTCTTTAAAATAATTGGACGGCTCTTGAACCAAACAAGAATATAAATTCAGTTTGTTTATCTTAGTAATTTATTTTTAATTGTGATTTATGTAAGTTGAGTTTTATAGGGAAAATTAATGTATCTTTAAGACTTGTTAAAAAAATACTTTAAAGGATTGTTTGTTACAAAAATATCACCGTTTATACAGGGTGTTAAGAAACCCTTGTCCGATCCGTTAAGGTGTTGTTAAGTATCGATATCTGATTACAAAAATGTGAAAAAAAAATGAAAAAAAAAAGAAAAAAAAAATATAACCTAAAATTATTTTTTTCTCAAAAGTCGAGGTAGAGAGAGTGTCGGCGTTGTCACAGATGATACCTAAATACCAAACAAAAGGCCCCCAAAAATACCGACGAAATTGGTGTTGTAGTTTTTGTTTTATTCTCAAATTTAGGGAATTTCGGGGCAAAAAATGGTTTTTCAAAATCCATTATTATTGTCATGAATTTTCCAAATTTGATATTTTATTTGGGCATGTGATTGTGAACCCTCTATGACCCTTTCGGGTCGGACTGGGGTTTCTTAACACCCTGTATTTATAAAGGCCAATTCTCTGACACATATCCCTCTATCTATACAATTCAAATGAGTCATTCTTCACAAACTTTTTGCAAGTGTTGACAGTACTTTAGTATGTAGTGTAGATACAATCGTTTATTATTAATAACTCTGATACATAATTAAAATACGTATGCATATAGAATTTGAAGATATCGTTCTATTGGAGTCACGGCCGTGACCTTCGCGTTCGAAAGGCCAATGTTCTGCAGTTTGTGTTAAACCTAGCATCTAGTTTGAACCTGGCGTCCTCGCCCACGCGACACTTTACCACTTCGATTTATACCGCACTGTGAACGCAAATTCGTCGCAGCCGTTCGTTGATGTAACCAATTAACATAAAAAAAAAACGGTAGCAATTAGTTGTATTATGAATCATCTAAGAGAGGATGACTTAAATGATTTGCAGCTGCAACTAGTTAGATTGCCCCAGCGCATATTTATATATTTTCTATTAGTAAACTACCTTTTATATATTTTCTATTAGTAAACTACCTAACTTCCGCACAACAGAGACGATTATGGTTATTGATATATGATTACTTTAGGGATACCTTATCGGTTAAGTAAGCAAACTCTCAGATCTTTTAAATCTAATTTACATGAAACGTTTTAAAGGATTCCTGAATTTCCATTATACATTACATAATTTTTAAAGTAACCATATAATTTCTGAGTGTTGCAGAAAGGTTCGGAAAGAGATTTCGACCTTTTTTGCGTTGCGTTCATCTAAATCCTTTATTTTTATATAATTGTCTTTAGGTACATCTGTTTACTATAAGATTTGAAAAATGCAATGGTCGAAAACCATGTATAGCTCGAATACTATATTCGGCTGACAAAGTAAAAATAACTGTACAAAAAACATTGTTTATAAGTAGAATGAGGTCGTAGGTATCTTTTATCAGACGGAAATGCATGTGGTTGGTGGGAAGTGCTTAAAACTGTTTGTTTCCTATGTTTACTTATTAGAAAACACTATGAATATGTCAAAATATGAATTTGTTAAATAATTTTCACGTCAATGAATACTACGCAGTTGCTATTAGTGTATTTGGGGAGTGAAATTGGGGTTCCAGTTCCCGTTTGCATTGTGCGCAATCCGGCAACACTTATTCACTTACTATGTACACTACTTGAACTTCTGCATCATTTTGTTAGTGTGTATTGTCGAGTTGGTTACAGATACACAATCTGTAACCAACTCGACAATACACACTTCATTGGTTTAGAAAACCCTCCAAAAAAAATGGCGAAATGTATGTAGAGTCTTGCCGTTATTGCTGATCTGACCGAAAAGTCAGATTTTAAAGTTGGTTATCTGCTTCATCTGGACTAGGATAGAATAAAAAAGGTATTTCAGAATAGCCATACAGTCTGTTTAGACTGAACCTAATAGTTCGCCTACAGTATATTAAAACCAACATACATGAATGGCTGACTATAAATTTTGGACAGGGTCATAAACAGCGTTACGTGCGAATAGGTTCGTTGCCCGGGCGCTATATCGACCCGTGACGTCAGGAGCCGTTCTCCCGCGGCGTGGGGTGGTCGGTACCCCAATGGTGACGGTCGTTTATACGCACACGCTCGGCTCCGTAACTCAACGGTATCGGTAGTATGCAAATAATGTTCACAATAGCGGTTATGGTGGTCACTGGTAGTAAATAATAGTTAACTCTAAGCTTGCCTGTATCGTGTATGAGATTAGATAATACAATGTTCT
Organism: Autographa pulchrina; assembly: GCA_905475315.1. Classification (NCBI taxonomy): domain Eukaryota; kingdom Metazoa; phylum Arthropoda; class Insecta; order Lepidoptera; family Noctuidae; genus Autographa; species Autographa pulchrina. The sequence goes on from FR997768.1 coordinate 7,504,463, forward strand.
TAATGACTTCAAATACTCGTAGCTAGATAATTATCGGTAAAGGTGTCGCCTAATTTTCTAAATGCGTAACCACTTCTACTTTACGCGCTTTATATTGAAGGTAAGCTGTTTTGACAAACAAGGTTGTATTTATGTAAATCTGCTTTTTTTAGAAGTTCATATACTTCATTCATATAGTTCATACTACCTGTCGTAGTTATATGAACTTCTTCTCAGCATTCAATCCTTTTTTTCTCATGTTTTTTTTCATCCATCATTATCCATATATCTCTTTTTCGGTTTTCGCCTTTATATTCATTTCCCGTCACACTCTTTACTCTTTATATTAAGGAACTGGGATTCAACTTACCTATAGCGGCCAGTGCCACGAGGGCAGTGAATCCAATAAACGCCATTTTATCACTTCGACACTTCACAGTACACTTTTTTATTTTCCACTATTTAAAAAACAACTGGAATGATGTGCCGCGATGCGGCTGGGCTTCGCCCGGATCTGAAACAAGTCAAAAACATAGTTAAAATTACATAACACCTAGGTACGATTAAAAGAAAACAATACAATAATAATAGAGTTAAACGCAAGAACAAGTAGAGGCCACACATAAATAACGACTTGATTATAATAACAGCAATGGTTTTTATTACGAACAAGTTTCCTACACAGATTGTTATAACAAAGAAAAATCTTTGATTAAGTTCATTTAGCTGCCTGTATCATGAACTCAATTAACCGATAACTTAACATTTTTCTGATTCCAAATAGGGTAAAGAGGAGAAAGTCTATCCTTGTGATATGTCAATTAAAAACAACGGAAATGAAGAGATACTCGTTGTAGATTGATGATTATAGCAATCAAAAAGATAACAGGCACAAAATCGTCAGGCAAGCTAAATAATTATTAACCAAGTGGTAAATAAACAATATTTATTAAACTGAATGATCAATAAACGGATTTTAAAACACTTTTATCAGTTCCATATTTAGACCAAAATCGGATCTCCGAAGACATCCGACGAATGAATACCGAACAAACCGAACATACATGAATTATAGGTGTAGAGAATAGAGATAGAGCTAGTCTAGACGGCAAGACACTAGACAGACAGAACTTGCTACCGAAAGTAAGATCTAAAAGATGCATTAGGTATATTCAAATTTACTTTAAACAAATAGAAGGAATAAAAGTGAAGTATTTGAGCAATTTATGTACGTACATAAATTGCTCAAATCATCTCTCTCTCATCATCTTTCATCATTTATTCATCTTTATTTCTTACATTCATCTTTATCTCTCAGCATCTCTTTTAACCCTATGAGGATGTGGTAAGTTCAATAAGAAGGTATTTAGATAAGCTTAGTGTATTCAAACTAATTGTGTTGCAAACAATGGCAATGCCTAGTGCCTACTATGTAGTCGTTTCCATACACGGAGGAATGATGGTCTCAACAGTGACTCAAGACAGATATTAGTTAAGGCTACACGAGACTTGTGTTCTACGGTTTACGATGTATTTCCTGTATTTTAATTAAGGGTCGGTTCGCAAAGTCTGACAAAGTTCCTGAAGAATGGCAATAAAAACTTTGTACTGAAATCTTTGATCTTTTGTATCAAGCGAACTACCAGCAAACTTCACTCGTTAAGCAATACACAAATATTTCTCGAAGAAAAAAGGTGAGGTCCTTTTTTCCTTCGACACCTGTTTTAACCTAAATATTCTGTTATCTCCTTTCGAAAAATCTAACTAGTTCCATAATGCTTGGGGGGCCGAAACAGGGCGGAACTACGGTCAGTCACGCAAGGATAAACCAATTTGGTTTAATGTAACGCGTACACACTCCCGTGTTTCGTTAATGCACTTTTACAGTTTTCTACTTCAACAAGCAACGGACAATAGGACATCACATGAACTGCCTAAAACATTGCCAGAACCGTTTTTCGGTAGATTTTTTGGAGTTCAAGGGCATTCAACCCTATTTTTTATTTATTCATATACCAATTGTTACTTTTCCCCCTCATCCAATTTATTTAAGAGGGGAGTAGTAGTTAGGGATTAACAGAATTAACAGATGGATCCTGTAATTACTTATGTTCCTGACCGGATGGACGAACTTTTACCTGCTATATTTAGTTCATTGGATTATACGGCAAGCATTTGAAATGAAAATACAAATTTTAAATTTTTATACAGTTCGACCGAGCAAAGAGTCTGGTTTACAGTCTGGCTAGTAATATATTTTTTTCATAAAACCAGACATGTCCCGTAAACAGGTTTAAAACCGCATGCATAAATAAACAATTAAAATTCTTTAAGAACAAGTAATATTAAGTGTAGAACAACATTGCATGTGTCCTTTGAGTGACACAGTTCACTCGCCACTAGTTACAGTCCGACTAAATGCTACATCTAACACTTGAGAAATGACGATGACATCACCGCGTCAATTTGTAAACTAACCCAGTAACTACAATCTAGCAACTAGGAATCTAAAAAACAACTTTTTTGGAGTTTAACCGTGTTCCCACGGATAAGCGACTGGTTAGTTTATAATTATCTTACTGATATATTTTAGTATAGTATGAAAATAATTTAAAAACACAAAAAACAGTCAATTTAATGACATATTTATGTTACTCATGCAATACAAGAGTTGTAAATTTATGACCTTAGTTTAGTCGTAACCTGTCTTAACTATGTTAAAATTGCTTCGTTGTTTAACAACCACCGGTCTGAGCTATAAGCGTGCTATTACTATGCGTCGATGGCCAGACGATCATTCATACTATGCAAATAGAGAGCTAATTAGGCATCAGTCTATGTAACAGGCTAATCAGTACTATTAGCGTCAGGAAAGTGTTAATCGGCTAAGTAACTATGTAAGGTAAATGTACTATATTACGGGATAGTACATTATGCCGCGATATTTTGATTTTTGACGTAGAATAAGAAAAGAAACAGTTAAATCTATATTTACTATATTACTAAATCAAGTCTAGTTATAATACTCCAGGAAAATATTTTTTTTGAAACCACTGGACAAGTTTTAAAAGCCTTTTCGAACCTCCGAAATCGCCAGTCGGAACTACGCAGTCGTTTCTAACAGTTTGTTGTCGGTGGGCGTAAGGTAACACCGGAAACTTCGTAAGGATTTGTTGTGATGCCGGTAAGTCTATTTAATGTATCATTGTAAAATTATTGTTAAGTAGTTATTAGAAGAAGGTTTTGTAGTCATATCAAATTTATTTAAATAATATTTTAAGGGAAATAGACGATTTTGTGATTCCCGTAATTATGTACACAGCCGAGACGCGATGTACGTAATTGCGTGATACTCACGCAATTAAAGAAACTCAGTCAGAAATGTTTTAATTCCATAAATATATCTGGGGCTACATTTTTTCATAAATTTTATTTGAATAAGCGAAGTAATGACTGTAGATTATGAAGACGTAATTACGGTATATGTTTTTTTTGGAATCTTAGTCTTACATTCAGGTCTAAAATTAATGATAACCACGTTTTACTTAAGTTAAATGGAGTATGACATGAAAAATAAATTAATGATAGATTATATAAGTAATACAGTAGAGTTATTTATATCGATGTCATGCTTATAATAGTAATATCACCTTCCAGCTTATTAAGAATTTTTAATAAAAATATTTAATTTACACACTTTTTTTCACTCCCGCAATAATGAACGCAGATTTTCTACTAATGTCTCTTATTCTGGTATATTCGATATTAGTAAAATATTTAAGCAAATGAACTAAAAATGCGAGAAATGCTTGCAGTAACTATTTTGTGTGTGTGCACTTGTAAATATTTTTATGCAATAAATGTATAATTTCATTATGTTATATTGAAGCTAGATATTTCGGGTTCGATCCACGGCCTAATAGGGAATAAGTAGTTTAATTTTGTTTTTGTTTTAAGAAACTTTGATTTTGTTGAGAAAGTTTAATTTTGTTTTTGATGTTTTATTATATTTGTTTCTGCAAAGTTATGTTAATTATTAAGTAAAAAAAATAATTTTAAAAAGCATTATGTTTCTTATTGTTTATAATGTGAATTTATGTTTAGCAATAACAAATGTTGTGATTCTACTTCAAGATTATAATATAAATAAAAGATTTAAGATTTTTTTTAATTTTTATTTCAAACTACCTGCCCAAATTATGAACGGTTAAGGTGTAACGGAATTACGTGCATCAAATCCCGGAATTAAATCACGAGCCTAATTTTGTCACGGAATTAGAGCCAAAGAAATGATTTAGCAAAATATCAATTATTTCTATAAATTTAGAGGTATGAGGCAAAATAATATCCAAAACCCATCTTAAACGAACAATCTCTAGAATGAACAAGAGTTGTTACTTTTAGCACCTTCGTATTTTTTTTAAATCGTCCTCAAAGTGTACAACGCCTTAATATACCGTAATATGGTACATTTACCTTACTCTCTTAGTACGTTACGGCGCGCGGTGTTTCCCTACTTTGTTTGTTTATTTGTATCAGAAATCCTGTTATTTATTGTAATTATGAACAGTAAATGTAAATATAATATTTTTAAATAAATAACATTTCAAGAAAATTAAGAGAAAAATTGGGTAAACAATGCTTATAAAAATGTAGAGTCCTAAAAACGTTATATAGAGCACACAAATTAAGCAAATTATATTGAAATATAAACCAAATTGTAGTTCAAAAATTATTGGTGTTGTTCCTCTGGATGTTACCACAAACAGCATATCCACAGTACAATCCTAACCTCGTGCATGAGTGACGGAAGACTATTTCGGGCTCCATTATCCAGAAATGGCTACGCACCGCTCGTGTTTGGATTTAACGAGTGAACGTTTGGGTACGTACGCACATATATTAGTCGTAAGTACGTGGAAAGAAAAATAATATTCAATCGTTTGGTATAAAGGAAGTAGCAGGCAAATTAGGACATCAATCAGCTTAAGTATATGTATGTATCTATTTATCAAACTTTTTATGGTCCAAAATCGGGTTTGCTATAAAAGCAATTTGTATGCATTAAATATTTTTAGAAACAAATTCAGCCTACCTATCAACAAAGAGCTTTCGTATTTTTATATATTTATTAATTTGAATATAAATATAGTCGACGAAAACCTTGTCCCATGGAAACCTTACCTATAAAATGCTTTATCAGATAAAACGGTCAAACTTTACTATGGCACAGTATAACACCTAACTTTAAATCAGAAACTTTCCGAAAAACAGACAAACTCCATTACCAAAACAGACAAATTAAGAGCCGACCTTTTTGTCGGTTAAAAATTCAAAGCAGTGAGCACTTCATTATTGTTGAAAAAGCGTAAAGGGCAGGAAGCAAAGAGGATTACTCAAATGACAAAAGAAGTACTTAAAATACAAGCTGACTTATTATTTACATTGGGACAATTACATCTCATACTTGGGTAAAAAACCAGTTTCCAATTTCGAGTTGTAAAAACGTTGATATTTTTGGCCAACCACATGTGAGCAAAAATTCTGTTGAATACTAATTCATTTTGTAAACAACACTTTGGATACTGGTTTGTTTTATCTTGATGTAGCAAGTACATAATATAATGGTTGCAGTTTTATGTATTCCGTGCAAATAGCTAAAAGATTTGACATTGGAAACGTTGAGTTTTTCTATTCCTTTCAGTATATAAAATCGTTACGGCATGCCTGTCTCAGCCTGTCTGCAGGATACGTATACTTAGGAAGTTGTCGTTATAGATATGTTGTTCGATAGAATGGATCGACTCGCCTCCGAGCCGTCTGGGAAGCTGCAATACGAGTCCCCCTCCCCCCACCCCTTGGTAAATGGAAGTAAAGATGCGAATTCCTTTCCCCCCATCCTTACAAACATCCCTCCTACGCAGAAAGACGTCACACACACTATTACTCGGATAATAGAAGTGGGCAGATAATGGTTTGGTTTCAAAATTGAAAGTTTTATATCCTCGGTCACGGTGACATCAATTGGATTCGTTTTTTATTTATAATTTACTAGTCAATTGCAAGTGCTTATATCACCCTGATATCAAGATGAGATTATTCTTAAGTTATATACACCTATAGACCAACGACACGCAGAGAAGAAGAGACGGATGGACTGACCATAATAACAGGCCAAAATCTTCAACCTGTATTGATTAATTTGGTATAGCAAGGTACTTAAATCCTGCGTAGGTTGACGTTCTGAATAGGGTTTATTGTTTGATTTACCACAAAGGGACTACTATTATTCTTTGGAAATAAAATTGTTAAGATTTAAGGTTCTTTACCTGCCAACTCTCACAAAAACACGCGCCGGCTGTTATTCGATCGTTTTGCACCTGCCATCGAGGAACAGGCTTTTTCGACAATCGCTGAAGATACGTTAAATTTCTTAAATGTAATAACGTTGTTATATGCCTTTGTGTTTAATGTTTAGACTTGGGTATGTAGGGCAGTTCCAAATGATTTGTCACCCCTAATAAATATTTTTGGGGGAGGGTCGACACGCAAGAAGGGACGACCGAAATTAATTTTCACGAAAATAAATATTTTGAAAAGTAAGATTAATTATTTTACTTCCTTTCTTATACTCAAAACTTATCCACACCACGAGTTACAAGTACCAACATCGTTGAAGAGTACTTTAGCTAGACCTTCAGAATATGCATTATTTTGTTCTCGTAGCGAATTTTATGGAAAGACCGGTTTTCAATGCAGCGAAAGCTGCGCTGTTCAAGAGTCTAGCATCTATTTATTTTAAGTAGCGAAGTAAATGTAGGTAACGATATACGATAATGGTCAACTACTTGACCTTTCAATGCACTAAATATATATTCGATTATAATGTCTTTATTTGATAAATCCCTTGGAATGCATATATTTGAGACATGCTACTACGAACTCATCGTGTATATTGTATCTGCTCTACCACGTGCTTCGACTTACAACTGAATGAATCATATTGATTCCTTATAGTATATCCACTACATGGATGACAAATTATTTTACGAAGCTCTACAGAAATATCCGTAGGTACCAAAGTGCGATGACTGAGAAAAATAATATCCTTAGTCGGTGTTATATTAGTCACCACTTCTGAAGTTTGGTTTTAACTTTATATATTGAATAAGTAATTTAAAAGACATGTATGTACTGAAAAACATATTTGTGATAATAGCTTTCAGTTTGGCAGTACCTAAAAATAACATCCGAATCAGATCAATAATTGCGAAACGTAAGTGGCCAGACGCAGTTTCTCAATATCCGCCACCCACCGGCATTTGGTTGTTTAGATTGGGACAAGTACAACAAATGTTTAATAAAATATAGACTTTAAGTCAGAAACATAAGCAAATCGGGAAAATTTAAGTGTAACTGAACTACATGCTTTTGCCTGATAGTCGGCGGGCCTAATCATCCATAATGAAAGACAGCGCCGATAAACTAAATCAATGTCGAAATTATAGTGCATGCATTATCAAAACATTGTATAGAAATGTAGTATCGCGGAAGGAAATATCAAATTAAAGGCGAGATATTGCAGGCGGCCCTATATCTACACGGCCGAGACAACATCGTTATCGATCGTGGTCGCGCATTCGCCGGGCACCGCGAAATTTTGCAAAATATCCTTTTATAACATAAACACAAATTCTAACAGGGTGACAACGTTTTATTGTAATTCACGAGTCTTACCTGTGACAAACGAGTGGTGGCTCAGCGCAGCACCCACAACACTTGAAATCACAACACACGCGAAGTGACGAGTCGCGACAACCGACCCGCCCAAGCTACAGACGCGGTATGAGTAAGTTGTATAGCTATTATACAAACGGCCGATGACATCCGACCGCAGAAAAGGATGGGTGTACTATATCGTATCTCTTCTACGACTCAACGAATTATCAAGAGCGGTCCTGGCCGAGGCCGAGGTAGAGCGATTTTTACCGAGGGTCGCAGGATCCATGAAATAAATGCGCGCGCAGGAATTTGTCCAGACACTCATGAGAGTAAGTGCGTATGTTCCTGTAGTGCCCCTTTATTGAATGTAAGGTGTTTAGTGCCGTCTCATTCTTATTTGTTTCAAGCACTGATTGATTAATAAAAGCACCCTCCAACGTAATACTGTATGCTTTAGGGATCCATATACTAACGGATGAAAATGGAACTCTATAATTTAGTCCTATCCGTTTATTGTCTGAAAATTATAAATATACAAAAGTAGCTATTCTTAGAAAGGTTTTTAAGCAGAAATTAAAAAAATACAACAACATAGAAATAATAAAAATATGTCGAAATTTCTAAACAAATTTTAAAAACAATTAGGACTTAGGTTTTTTATAACGGTTAGCAATTGGATTATAATTTTTAAAAGAGTATAATTATTAGTTATTTCTGTTAGGGTTTATTACGTCTGTAAAACCTTCAGATGGTCGTCGTTTGCCATGGGGTTGTCCGGAGTTTATTATTTTGTCATTAAAAAGGTGTTCTGTAACAGGTAAATCACTTGTAAAGTCCCTGGTGTGTATTCAATACATAAAAACAAATAACATTCATAATATATTTTATTAAAAGTAGAATCATAATATGTAAATAACAATTTATAAATAACATTTTTATGGCAGCATAATTATATCAGATGTTTAATATAGCAAAAATATCTTAAGAACTATACACGAATAAAAATAAATTTTATTTCAATTCAACACAGCTTTATTATTGCTTATTCGAAAAATATTTTTATTTTCTGATTATCACCATTAAAATATTATAGTGTTGTGTATAGGTACAACATGTAGGCTTGTAGGAAAGTATTTTATAAATGTACTAGAACAAGATGTATGGCACGTGAAAATAAATTCGCCTAATTTTTTTGCAATTTCTTTACATGAAACTACAATATAAGTGTAAGGAACGTTAGTTATATATGAGTTAAGTTTAATAGAACCTATTTATTTAGGTACACAACATTCAATAGCTACTAAGATTTCTACTAAATATTATATATTTTCTTAAGTATATAATTTTAAAACATTAATTGTCTCTACCAATAATGGAAACTACATAAAGTTTTTATACTATAAAGTTAAATCTACACAACAATTAGAATTTTAAACAACAATATAAAACTATACTGCATTACATTAAGGATGCAATTTGACAGATTTGCAAAATCATACATTAATAGATTTTCAAACATGATTTCCATGTCTTTTGAAGCAGTTACTCTTAAGGAAAAATATATTTCTTAACACTAGGATATAAATAATAGAAATGGCATTAATATGTTTTACTATAAAATCCAAATCTAAATTTAAGAAAATAATAAATTTCTGATCCTTGGAGGTATTTGAAGTTGCATAAATTAGTTTAAAAAAATATATACTTATAATATTTTGGCCGTAAAGAACTTGCAATTAATATGTTTAAAGTTATTTAGCTGCGTTCTAATTTATTATTTAAGTTTTTGAACGCCATATTGTTAAAGGCCGTATTATGGTGTGGTAAAACCAACATTATTCTGAAGACAAAAAAAGTGCTCATGATATTTTAATTTGATGTTATTACTTGCATCCATAGTCCAAAATCTTTGTTGATTACAATATCATCGATCCGTTTTTTTATTGTTCTATAATGCTCATGTTTTTTTCTGTATTGAGGGACGGAACATCTTGTTCTATGTCCCTCTTTCTCTGTGTAACAATATTAGTTTTAAAACATCACAATACGGCTTCTACCGCTACATAATTGGTGTTCCATAGTACCTGGCGTTCATATATCTTTGGTTGGTGCACCTTAGGCGGTCTCATGAGGAGCGGGCAGTTTCTCCCACGACGGCTCGACTCCCCAGATCTCGCGCGCGTATTCTGCGATGGTGCGGTCTGATGAGAACTTGCCGGAGGAAGCTATGTTCTCGATCACCATTTCAGCCCATTTAGCAGGTTTCTGTGGGTTAAATATGTTGTTAAATAAATGTGGACAAAATAACATACATTAGTCCGACCCCGTAAGCAGCTAAAGCACTTGTGTTACGGAGTCAACAAATTTACCACAAACACTCAGACCCAAGACAATGTAGAAAGGTAGTTATCTGCATTAAATAGTCCGGGAATCGAACCCCGGACGTCACAGCTAGCGACACCCTGAAAAACGTCGTAAACGCCACTCGACCACGGAGAACGCCAATATTAATTGAAGGATTTAGATATACAAGGTAAATAAATACCGATGATCTGGTAAAATTATTTGACTGATTCTGTTTCGACTACTTTGTCCGATTAACTTATACCTTATGTTATTACAACCATGAGATCGAAATATTGGGGCCAGGGAATATTACTAAAGTCATTCGTGTTTCACAAAACCATGTATTAGCTTTAGCTACTTGGAAAACCAGTCTTTACTTAAAAGGCTAGAAATAGCCGATTAAGGTATCTGTTCTTTCAATAACTAAGCAACTCTATAAATATCCAGTTTGCAATCAATCAAGTGAATAACAGTGTTATCAGTACATACTTATTTAAAATCACGCAGCGTGATCCTATGTACGTTGCATAGAAACTCTCAGAATACGCGATAAGAAACAATCGCGGACCTTGCTGCGTATACGTTATATTGGTAACGTGTTTAGTGCCAAGTTATGTCAATAAAATATATATTATGCTATTACTCATGTTTATAGATTTAGTGTAGAGGTAAAACACTTATGGCCGCTTGTACAAGCTAACAAAATCGATATAACTAATAAGAACTTCGTTGAACATAGGCTAAAAACTTTTTGAATCTGTTAGACTGAACAAGACATTAAACTGAAGCATTTCAATACAAAGTTTGTTGTGTCCTGCACAAACAAGTCATAGTTCCTATTCTGAGCAGTTTTTGCAATTTAGTTATCTTTCTTTTACTAAGACTCATCTCCATCTCCCGAGCCTTTTCCCAACTATGTTGGGGTCGGCTTCCAGTCTTACCGGATTCAGCTGAATACCGTATTTTATATGGATCAACTGCCTATCTGACCTCCACAACCTATTTTACTGGGTATTAACACAGTATCCCATGGTAAGACTGGTTGTCAGAATTGACTTAACGACTGCCAAAGATCATAGTATGACAGTGGGGACCTACGGCTTAACGTGCTATCCGAGGCACGGATTTCTTTTACTAAGACTAAAATAACAAAATATCTAAATGAGTACATATGTCCAACACGACCTGCGATATTCTAAAAGAGGAAAGAAATTCCTTTGACCATTTAGGATTCTTTTGCTCAGGTTTTCCCTTGCTTCCCCTGTTTACAACAGCTATCTTGTAATCCTATCAGCCATTCAGCTTACCATACCAGAATTTCAAATAACGCAGTCCTATCTGACCTTCACAAACCATTTATTTAAATAAACCAATAACCAGAAGTCTAAAACCAAATAGTACATACCTGGTAAGTATCGGACACCTTCTGCTGCGCCTCCATGTATGCATCATAGTCAGCTAGATGCAGGAACCTATCGTGTTGCAGTAGGACGTCAGCGATTTGCGAGAACCGGCCCGGCTCGCCCGGAGAGAAGAACCCGCTGCGAATCTGTTCCACGCACTGCCGCAGCTCCGGGTTGCGCTCGTAGTACTCGTAGGCGTTGTAACTATGTTAATAATAGTTGAATTAATAAGCTTTTTAGAGAGTTTTATATATTGTAAATGTAGTATAGGATACACAGCGAACCAAAAAATCTGGTGGTCTTTGTACTAGCGTCCCTCAAAATCAATAAGGTGGGTTTTTTTACTATTGCATGGGATACTAAAGAGTTCAGATTGTCGGTAAGTTTTCGTTTTATCAGGCAAATCAGGTCTTTTTATATTATTATTATTTATATCAGGTCATTCTTTCTTGTTGAGGTGCTATTGCGACAAATTTGACCCTTAAGAACTAGTACAAACATGCCGCAATTTCTCCCAAGTGCGTATTGTGCTCGTTTTGAAGGGCTAATTTATTTATACGAAGCATGTTTGTAAACAAAATAAGCGTTAGAAATAAATAAATTTTATTACAAAGTATTCGAGCTGCATATTTTTCGTACGCATAAACAATATGTCGTACATACTTATTCTAAATTTATATTTGGCATGTAAATGTACTAAACTCGTATCTCTTGCATGTATCAACAACAAGTAATGACTCATACATTATAAAAATAAACATTATCATTTATTTATCACTTTCATTTACTGAACATTTCCGATAAATGTTTGACCTTTTGGGACCTACAATTGTTATTGTATCCCCAAATAGGCATTTATTCATTTGAGTTGGACTGGATCTTCTATTACTTGAAATTAAACTATTCTAGCTTATAGAAAACTTAAAAAGTCCTTATCAATGAAAGGTGGTTTTTATTTGAAAAAACAGCGGCCTTAAAATGTCCCACACCTGGACAAATGCCTTTTCCCACATACAAGTGTGGTGATTAATGCTCGTTCCTTTTGAACGACCAGTAATCACCACACTTGTTCACTTGCAAGTTTTCGATTTCAATTACCAATGATTGGAAATCTAATAATCCAGAAGATATTTTTCTTCGCCGATTCTCATTGGTAAAAATATCTCATACATATAAAGTATGTACTTATACTTTCAAAAATATTGAAAAAGTCACATATTCATTCGAACAAAAAACTCTAGGCCCATTTAAGTACCCTTAACCAATTACTAGCTCTATACATCTATTTCCTACATATTCTATATGTACTTGATTATCACTTACCCTTTCTTGTGCAGAGCATTAACATCGTCTACCCTCATTCCGAATATGAACAAGTTGTCTTCGCCGGCTTCCTCCGCCATTTCGACGTTGGCACCGTCCATAGTACCTATGGTGAGCGCTCCGTTCAACATGAACTTCATGTTACCAGTGCCTGAAGCTTCGGTACCGGCAGTGGAGATCTAGAAATATAATTGTGGGATATTTATAAGTAAACATTAACCAAAAATTTATAAATTAAGCACAACATTCAATAAGTATGTACCTTTAGAAATAGAAAATCGGTAGGTAAACACTAAAGGTAACTAAATGAAACACGTGGATGAACTAAAAATCCCTACATTTTATTCGAGAAACCCTAGCATAATAAAACAGAAAATAATTTTAAATAGAGAGCAAAAGTCAAATTTCAAAAAGTTACTTCTCGAGTAAGATAAAAAAGTTAATTAAATATTCTTTACATTAGAGATTGCCTAATTGAAATGAAGTTAATTAAATTAACCAACTAAATAGCTTCTACCAATTGATGACGTCATTATGTCTACACGTGTTTTTCAAATGACGATAATAATATAAAACCAAGACAATAGTAGTGAACGCAGTATTTATGACGCGAAATAATGGCGATACGTAATATCTTTGTGTTAATTAAAACGCATTTCCTTCCGTATTGTTCTAATTTCTAATTATAAATTTTACAGCGCGCGTTAATATGGCTATGGCAACAATATGTCGTAAAATAGTAAGAGATCGTATGATTAACGAGGCCGAAATGACCAAATTAGTGCAGCGTAAACCATTTGATTCAATCACATTTCTTTGTTCATATTTATGAAGAAGTTAAGAAGAACCATAAAAACATTGGAGCAGATTTTAGAAGCAAATAGAAGCTTAATAGGCTGAAACGTGTAAAACTTTACTATTTATATTCCTATATCGGGTTTTGCACGTAAAGCAAAACATATTTCTGATATTTCCACATGAAGACAAATGGCTCTCATTTTAGTGCAGGTCAAAAAGAAATTTCTCTTTTGTTTTAGAATGGGTTTAAAATATGCAAACCTATTAACCTAAAGCCCTATGTACAAAACCAAAGAGGTATCCAATATTTTTAATAAAATTAAATAATTTTTTTTTTTTTTTGAACATGCTTAAAAGTTACCTGTTCACTGAGGTCAGCAGCGGGCATGATGCGCTCGGCCAGCGTGACGCGGTAGTTCTCCAGGAAGATCAGCTTAAGCTTGTCTCCGACGTCGGGGTCGTTGTTCACCTGCATATAATAAAAGAGAGTTAGGTGTAAGGCTTCTTGTAAGAATCATCGATTAAATTGTGTATTGAAAATTCCGAGAAAATTGTGTGAAGCGCCAAAGCAGTTTAAACTTAATCTGACAATATATTTAGTTGTATTCTATGAAATAAGTCAGAGTTATAGCACATCACCCGTAGCTGTAAGAAAACTTGGTCACTTTTTTGGTTTCAAACCTCTTAACATACTTTTCACTACATCATCATTAAATTTACGCTACGCATTAAAGATAAGCATATGCATTAATCAGTACCATACTGACACAGTCATTATCGTGTAACAGATATAAACAATCAATAAATAATCAATAACACTCACCGTGTTGCCAACGGCGCATGCCAAGGCGATCATTTGTTTGGCAACATAGTAGCCGGGGGCAGCCTTACCGCCAATCATGACAGTTCTGGGCGTGATCGGCGCGGACGGGTCGCGCTTGATGCGGTTGTACAGCGTGATCACGTGCAAGATGTTCAGCAGCTGCCTCTTGTACTCGTGGATCCTCTTCACTTGCACGTCGAACATCGACGCAGGGTTAATCTTCACACCAGTATCCCTTTCAATCAGAGACGCCAGCCTAAGCTTGTTCTCCTGCTTAACCTTCATAACGGCGCGCTGGAACGCGGGGTCCTTAGCCCAGCGCTTCAACTGTTGCAGCTTGTCCAAATGAACAGTCCAGTCTTCACCGATCTTCTCACAGATGAGGTCGGAAAGCCCAGGGTTACACAGAAGGATCCAACGGCGGGGAGTAATACCGTTTGTCTTGTTCTGGAACTTGTCGGGCCACATCTCGTAGAAATCACGGAAGATGGTGGCTTTCAGAATATCGGAGTGAATGGCCGCGACTCCATTGACTGCGTGCGCACCAACTACACACAAGTGAGCCATGTTGACTCGTTTCTCTCCCTCCTCTTCAATAAGTGACATGCGGCGCATGCGGTCCGCGTCGCCTGGCCAACGCTTCTCGACTTCCTTCAAGTGCAAGAAGTTGATGTGGTAGATCAGCTGCATGTGTCTAGGCAGCACGTTCTCAAGCATACTGCAAGGCCATCTCTCCAGAGCTTCGGGTAAGACGGTGTGGTTGGTGTAAGCGCAGCATTTGACGACTAGCTTCCACGCTTCTTCGTAAGGTAATTTTTCAACATCAATTAAAATTCTCAACAGCTCAGGAATAGCGAGAGCAGGATGGGTGTCGTTCAATTGAATGGCTACCTTCTCAGGCAAGCTGTTAAATGTGGTTCTAACGGCTTCGCGGCTACCGAACTTGGAGTTTTTGTATCTCCTTATGATATCTTGTAGGGTAGCAGCGCACATGAAATACTCTTGACGTAAACGCAACTCCTTGCCCTCAAAGAAGTTGTCATTGGGATAAAGAACACGGGAAATGTTCTCTGCGACATTACGATCAAGGACAGCTTGAATATAATCACCGGAATTGACTGAAAATAATGCAATGACATGTTAAAAATTGTTTATTTTAATATCTTATCATATCAGTATACCACCTCATTTAATAATTAAGAAAGATAATATAACCATGAACTTACAGAATTTCAAGTTGAAATCGACCGGGCTCTTGGCAGACCAGAGTCGCAGTGTGTTGACGACATTGTTATTGTAGCCGGGAATCGGATTGTCGTAGGGCATCGCGAACACGACCTGATAACAATCACAATATTTTCTTATCAAACTTTATTACTTCTAACTGTCGGACTGTAACCAAGTACTTCAATTGACTTTGCAACAAGAAACTGTATGGTCTATAGTGTATAAAGTGTAGATGCCTAGACTTCTTTCTAGAACAAATCCAGTCTAGCTGAGCAATGTTGTTGTAAATGATAACCTTTGCTAAATTAGAAAAATTGTGTCATACTTTTTTGGTATTAGCTACTTCTATATCATTTTATATCACACCGTTTCGAGAACTCTTCGAGTAAACAACCTTAAAATATTACGAGTCTAAGATTTAAAATATTCCGTAATAAACAAAAAGGTAAATTGTCATATATCACGATCTTAAGGCATGTACATACAATCATAAATATCGCATGGAAACAAGTTATATTGTGTTGTTGACGATGATTATTATAAACAAGGAACTTTTCTCTGACGACCTATTTTACAGATAAGGATCGCATGATTATCTGGCAGAGTTCAAGTTATTACGAGATATGCAATAATAAATAGATTGTTTAGATATATATTTATTTAAAACAACGACTATACAAATGCATTGGGTTTGTTTATTAATAGAACGAAAGCGCGACAGGGGATATTTTTTTAAACAGATTGTTTCGAGCCTTGATACGGGGAAACTTTATATTTATAAATGACGTTACTCTTGTAGTGCAACTAAATATATATATCTATAGATTACAATACAGCTCTTGCCTATCCATCGATACATTGGTTTATTGTTTTTAAATGTAAATTCTTTCCTATTTATCTTTCCTAAAGAATAGAAGGAAAATATGATTTTTACAACACGATTATAAGATAGAAATGAGATGAAAATAGAGGATTGCAATTATAATTAGATATATAGGTACTTAATCATGCTTATGAGGTGTTACCTCAACATTTGGAGCATAGCGGGTAGTAACCGGAAGAGGGTAGTTTAAAATCGAGCCTAGTGGCGTGGCGTGCCGTTGGTGAGGCCTATGCCCTATAGCCTATACTGCTATAAGCAGTGGACTGGTGCGTCCGCGAATGTGCATGACCAAATCACAATGCGTATTTTCTACCGTGTCTCTATTATGACCGTCAGTCATCACTTTAAGTTACACTCAATATTACTTTTGATTACTCCATTCTGAGCAACAAATTGGCGTTACAGATAAAAAGCCACTCGTGTATCACGTACGTTGGTGATGTACTGAAAGTGACGTGTTACTAATTTAACCCGTAAATGGCAGGATGAATAATTAAAAGTAAATATTAGTAAGTACTACTATTAGCTCTTTTATGTCTATGTGACACACTTAATTTTGATTTAATCACATTATTTTCTTTTAATAACTTCTTTCACCTGTAATGGTGATGGACTATGAAAAAGTTGTTTCCATCCATACCATACTCATGGATGATGATGATGATAACTTTTTTCGCCCATTTCTCAAACAAGGCATGAGACTATCAGAAGACTTTCACAAAAACGTCAAAATTCATCACTTTGAAGTAGATCGTATTGTATCATAACTGCCTCAAGTCCAACAAAAATACCTAGACATTACCTGCGTGTCAATCCACTTCTTTCCTTGCGGGGTATCGACGACGCGGCCGTAGAAGTTGACGGGCAGCATGAATTCTGGACGCGCCTTCTCCCAAGGGTTGCCGTACCTTAGCCAATCGTCAGGCTCCTCTTGTTGCTCACCATGCTCGATCTTCTGAGCGAAGATACCGTATTCATACCTGATACCTAGAATCAACACGACTTTCTAAATACATTTATTTTTCAATTTTTTTACTCAACGGTCGCAAAGGTTATTTTAAGTGACCAGCTAATTAATCGTCTTGTGAATAACAAACAAGTAGTTAGTATTTACCCAATTGTATCGTACTTACTAGGTTCATTTTATGCCAATCACGCCATAGATACTTATGATGTAGTAAAACTACTCATTTCCTTATCGTGGCAGCCGAAAGGGATTTTATACGAGCGGCTAATATTAGTTTGTTTTATTTTACGAATTATTAAGTTTGCTTTCCAAAAAAACACGTTATTATTCGGAAGTTTGATATCGCGATTAAAGATGTGAGAGCTCAATTTGGTAGTTTTTAATGGTCCGAAATAGGACAGGACATGGATAATTACTTGTATCGTTTTCTCTTTGCAGAGACCTAGACCCAGTTCGCGTTACTAGCCAGGTGTAGTCTAGCTATATTCACACAAATTATAATTTAACGACCATACAATTAGGTGCGCTTGTGATTTGTTGAATATGTTTACCTGTCACATCTTGGTTATATACCTAGGTAGGTATATCTTACACCAACGATATAAAGATGTAGGTACAATGTACATCTTACCTAATATCGTTACTGTAAGACAGGCCTATTATGATTTTAGAGTGTTTATCAATCACATATACATCAATTTATAATAATATCCTTAGTTTTATTAATATAATTAGATTACTGGAGACAAGCGTAGGATAGGTCTGGACTAGTCTACGATGTGTTGTCTCGGGACGTTGACCTTTATTGTGCCGGCCACGCTTATCGATCTTCGATACCAAGCAAAGGAGAAAAAGCTCACGACTTCATTGAATGTACTTATGTACCACAAATGTTATTACTGTTCCAATGTTTTTTCGTAAACAATCCTAGTTTACTAATAGCAGATATTGCGTATTGTATACAATCGTGCATATTATATAAGGGTATGTTTCAAGCCGTTTCGTCAATTTAGTTTGTACATTTATAATTGGCGATGCGCCAGCGACGGTGTTGTCAACTGCCTCAAATTAGTTTATACTGGCCAAAATAATGTCAAGTATGTTTTCCAATGTCCTGTGGGTCGTCATTTACGGTTTCTCGAAATAATTATCTTTTATATGCAATAACATTTGTTGCATTTTTATCAATACTATAAACACAAATTTTATGTTTTGGGTGGTTTAAAATTTGTATTCTTATAGTATCAGTTTAAATCATATATAACATATAATATAAATAATGAATTTACCTATCATAACAATATGGTCACACAAATCAACACTTGTTCTTTTTTCAAAAACTTGTTGGAATGAATAAGGTTTTTTTAGCTTTCTACTTACCATAACCATAAGCTGCCAGTCCAAGTGTGGCCATAGAGTCAAGGAAGCAGGCGGCCAAGCGGCCCAAGCCTCCGTTACCGAGACCAGCATCTTCCTCCAACTCTTCCAGCTCTTCAATGTCCAAGCCAAGCTGGTACAGAGCTTCATCTACTGTACCCTGAATGCCCAGGTTGATCATGGTGTTTTGTAGCGATCTTCCCATGTAATACTCCAGTGAGAGGTAGTAGACACGCTAAACAAAATATAAAACACAAATTGTATATGTATAATCTATTAAAAATATATTTATAATTCGGAATCAGTATAAATTAGCAATTTATAAGTTAGAAAAAAAAACAGCTTAAATATTTATGTTTGACCATATTTATTAAACATTAAATTAAGTCTAAACAAGTTGAAATACATATGAAAACAATGTTTCTGTGTGCATTATTAATTAAGTTACAATAACATACAAGTTGCATTTACAGTTTTTTATTATATTTATAGATACCATTGGATAACATATAAAAAGCAATCTCAATTTATGATAAATTGCATTATGATTGAAAATACTATTTTAATCTTTGGAAATATTCATGTTTTGTAACATGTACCGTATAAAATAATAGTATGGTTTATAAGTTATTTTGATGAAACTTAACTAATATTTATCTACCTGCATTTATCTACCTACTTTGAAACTAACTTTGTGCAAGTTGACATGGTTGATTTATAATTCAATAAATGAAATGGTAGGTACTATTTAATAAAAGTTACTGTGGCTTACCTTGGGGTCCTTTTCATAGTAGTATTGTTGAGTCCTAATCCAGCGCGAGACCAGGTGGTCCCTCACAGTGTGGGCCAAGGCGAAGTAGTAGTCGCGCGGAGTCGCTACATTTCTATCTTTCACTAGTGTATAATGCACATGACGATTGAATGCTTTCTTCACCTCAGTAACATTTTCCACCGCTACGATACCTCGCACGGAGATTTGCTTGCGCTTGTCCGAATCGCTTTGTACGCTCATCTTGAATTATTTACGGTAAGATCAGGTAAGGCCGTGCAACCGCTAGACCCTGTCAACCCTGACTGGTCAAACGCGGCTTGAGATATCGGTCACCTTGAGAAGGTCAAACATATAGAACTACCACAGACTGCTAACCGGCAAATTCTTCGTATTGATACTTAAAAGTTGATTGTTATCAACTTATAGTATGCATAAATTGTGTTTTGATTAGATTTTATTTAAACGTAAATTATTTGATGTGTAATAATTCATAAATCGTACATATTTTCCGGCAAATTATAATGATTTCTAAATAAAAACTCTGACATCTGTCAAACTTAGTTAAAGTGTCAATGTCAGCTGATATTATTGACGTCTTTGTTGTTTGGATACACGTCCAAAGCATGTATATTGTAAAAAAAATAGTTTGGGGTCTGAATATATGGCATATTGCTACTGTAACAGAAAAAAAACTGGATGGAAATATTTAGACCTTGTATATTATTATTTTTTGTTTTTTCGTGTCAGAAAGTAACCCTTAAATTATTGTAAAAACGTAATGAAATAAGAAATAAATATTAAGCTAAATTTTCAATGGAAAGTGCACCAATCTTTAAGCCGGATCAAATATCTTCAAGGCCACTTTCGAAATAAAGTCTATTGAAATTCAGACAATTTTATAGGATTTAAAGATATTAAAGCTGTCACTGATTAACTAAATAGTCACATTACTTAATAGGTAGATACTTATTTTCTAAATGTACTTTCTATTTGGTCATAAAATGGTAGGTAGATAAAGTCTGTGCGAAAAGCGCACCATCGTTGGATAAAAGGCGATGATGTGTTTAATTACCGTAGTTCTTATGTAATTTTTGCATGTATTTCAACGACTTATTATTAGGTAGGTACCTAAGTAATATTAAGTACCTTGGTAGTGCAATAACTAATTTTTTTCTTGTTTTTTTTTTGTATCAGCATGGTAGGTTCTAAACTAGACGTAAAAAATAAACAACACTAAGCTTCTTTGGATAACATTTTTATATTATATATATTTTAAGGAAACATCAAGTAGGCCATAATATTATAACCATACACAGTTTGTACCTTTGTTATGTCAAAACATACTACATACATAGAACATTTTTTTTGGCCAAGCTTAAATATGGATAATTTGATGTATACAAGCAACACATGACCTAAAATATGTTTATAACTAATAATAAAAATGACTTAATTTTGTATAAATAAAAACTCTGAACTTATCTAAAAAAATATTGTCCAGCAGATCTTACAGTAATGATTCAAATGCTAACATACAAGTGCACATAAAAATACTTAAATATATCTCGGACATCAACCGGAATCTTCATTTTATATAGAGTATAGACAAAATACTAGACTTGTCGATTTTTAATATTAATAATGCTGTTTAGTATTTAAACATTTCTCATAAAACTTTCTCGAGACTGGTTAGTTAAACCTTGCTACAACTTTTAAAGCTAGCTAGCATCACTACAATCACTACAATGTATAAGAAATTATTCGTTATAATTACGTCTTAAGTATAGTCAGATATTTTCAGGCATTTCAGACCATAAACGAGAGAAACGCTTACAGCTAGAGCAATCGTCGCTCACAATGGAAAACAATAAAATTGACACTAAAAACTATCGCTATTCACTTTGGTAAAATGAGATGGACTTTAATTTATCATAACAGCCAAAGATCGGTGCAATTTTAATTCAACAATACACTTTCTTAGTGTCAATAAGTACTGAAAAAAATAATTGACTTAGATAATTATAATTGATCTTGCACTTGACTTAAAGTAGCATTTCAATAGGTAAGTAAGCGATTAACACTTAAGCTTCAGACCTATATGCTCTTTTAATGAAAAATCTTCGCAATTACCGTGCAATTACGCACCACCGTCCTTTAATATATCTATCTACCTACAAATCTCAAAGTTCAAAAGTCATCTGTCAGATTCTAAATGCACTGGGAATAGCTAAGGCAGTTAACGTACTGTATTCTGTAACTTTAAATTAATCAGAACTAGCAATGACTAAGCATATTTAAACTTATTATAAAACACTATTAATTTACCTTAACAAGTGTATTCTTAATAGATCAAACTCATATAGTTTTGAACTAGGCTCGGTAGAATTCGAAACTGGTAGAACTAGTCTGGCGATCCTAAAATAGCCTGACTAGTTTCGAGTTCGCCTGAGGAGATTTCAAAACTAGTCGGACTATTCGGGCTTTAAAACGATTCCGTGAATACACTCGGAAAATAGTGTTTCACAAGTTTAATTCTTCTCACGATAATACAAGTAAGTTTCTAGCTGTCTCTAATAGGCGAGCTGCTGGCAGGACAGAGGTAAATCTGTTCGGGGTAGATGTCGCCGCGCACGCGAACCGCTCGCACGCCGTCGGCCGCGGCTCTGTACTCCAGCTCGCCTATCAGAATGTCGTCCGCGTATATAGCCCATTCGCCAGGTCCCCTTAAAATTCGTAGTTGTGTCTGAAATCATCATTTAAGTATTGTCAACTCATCAGTATTTTAGAGTGGTTAGTACATAATGGTGTATTAACACGTTTTAAGCCTTAGATACACAACAATGATGAATTTTACATGTATAGATACTAGAATCAGCGCGTCTGAAAAAAGATAAAAGATAGTTCTAGCGAGATGCAATATACATGCGCAGTGTGAGTGACAGGGACGGTGATATATTGACATATTGTAGCTCTTTCCAGACGTACCAAGTTAGGTCGGCCTCATAGTATCTTGGGTCAATTCACACACAACCATCTGAACTCTATGCAGAGCCTGTACTAGGGGAAACCAGACAAATATCTCAAAATTAGTTTGTCATATTTCTGTAGTTACCTTAGTCCCTGGCACAAGCTTAGCAGTCCTCTGCCGTCGCTCAGGCCCCCAGTCTCCGAGCCAGGCGTTGAGCACCACGAGCTGCCGTTCCCGCTGCGACTCCACGTAAGCTCGCACGTTGACGTGAGCCAGTACGTTGGGCTTCGGCCACTCGCGGGCACTGTCCATCAGGTCTATAGCAAATGAGTGGAGGAGAGGCCGGAGTCTGGAGTGTACAAAAATTAAGTTATTAGTTTCAGAATATCAAAAATTAACGATCTACCCCGGCTTCGAGGGTAGGCAATACATTAACGAATTATAAACACAAACTTTCCTCTTGAATCACTTGAACTTTCCATTGGTGAAAACCAAATGAAAGTCCGTTCGGTAGTTTTTAAGTTTATTGCCTGCAAACTGATACAGAAGCGGTGTAGGACTTTGTTTTATAATTATGCAGCTAAATAATAATATACAGAAAAAAAATGCAGTGTGGCATTAGCCTGTAGGTATACACAGGCTAATGTCACGCTATACGCTGTAAGCTATACAGCTTACTTATGTAAAATTGGTACCTACGTACTTTGTAACATACAACATTTTTAACAAAGAATTATTTAAAACAAGAGAAACACAAAATTGTTGTTTGGCCTTTCCTCATTTTCCTCGTAAGCTTGTTAATGAAACTGTATATCGGCAGTTGAGTGCCATTGGAAGGCCGCCAACACCAGAGGCATTGAGTCTCGGTTCACTGGAAAATATCGATGTCCGCATATTTCTCATAAACATAACTACAATACAAAGTAAACCTAATGGTAGCAAGGTTTACCTATACGAAATCCGTCGTTTTATTATTTATACAGATCTTCTGTTCATCAATTTTACCGAACAGAATTAGCTAAGTATATCTAGGTGATGTAGGTAGGCGGAATTTTGATGAACATACCACAGACGAGTATTAGCCAAATTCTAGTGCTTTCAGTTGATTAAATTGTCTCATGTTAGTAATTACAAATGTATACTGACCTTCCATAAATAACTAGCTGCTGTCCTTCTGGAACGCCGTTGGGCAGTGTGGCGATAGAATTCGCTAGCCAAGCGGGTTCTGCATATTCTGGGAGTGAATCTAAACTTGCTCTCGTTGGGACCTTTAAAGAGAAATAAAGAATGTGAAAACCGAATGTTCATTATTTTAAACAAACTTAACTTTTTTAAGGAAAGCAAACGAATTTATTCAAGTTCCATTTTGTAAATTTCTATTGACATTTTCAAAAGATGAGGATAATTAATTTATTATGAGTTCATATTGAAATGGTGTGAAAATAGCAAATTCATCGACAGCACATATTTTAGGTTCCAAGTACTACGAAATTATTCGCAGACTAATCAGGACAAAAAATGTCTAGGTTCGATAGAAAACATACGATTGATAACTTCGTCACTTTACCGCAATTACGTCAACGTAACTTATCACATAATTGGGTCAATATCTATATCTTGATAAGATTAATAATATTATATATCTAATTAGATGTCGTTGTAATAATTAAGATAAAAAGACGCCAGTTTATAGTCCCTACCAATAGGTATCTAAAGTTTTAAAGGTAGGTAAGTACTACTTACTTCCACGGGGTTTGGCGCTAAAATGGGGAATATATCAGTCTTCTGCACTTTAAGCGTGGCATCTCGAACGCCAGTCACCTGCACCCATTCAGCAATGAACGGGCTCGGAACTCTATGAGTATAGCTGCAATACTGCACGCCATCCACTGCACATAGCGTCTCCTTCTCATCAACTACTACTTCTATCGTAAATGGACGATCCGCTTTGAATGGAAACAATCTGTAAAAGTTAAGAAACTAAATTAATGATCTCACCGCAATAAACTTGTTAAGTAAGATAATTTGACCTTTCAACAAAATTAATTGGCTAATGGTTATGAGCGCAATGTTAACTACATCTCACGGTCAATACCTTTTCTGATTGAGAGTAATTAAGCGTTGTTTTCAATCAAGAACATCATATACCTAATAGGCTGCCTGACGGGTACACATGACGGGTAGGTAATTTATTCATACCTAAGCAGTTAATATAAAGTAGGAATCTCAATTACATAACCCTGTTTCTAAATAAAAGGTTGTCCCCTTTAAAAAGAAAAGGCTTTTTCTTGGGTCTGTTTCCACTTTAAAGCTTTTACTTATGCTTAATAATGTTAATTACGTACCTAAACGCAGTAGTCTCCTCTGGTCCCCATTTGTTGTTACGTCGGGTGTTTCTCACCACGTAACATTGTGGTTGTCGAACGTTGAAATGCAGTGCAATGTCGCCTCGCCCTAGGTCCGGGTCCCCACAACCTATGTTTACCGCAAACCTAGTCAAAAAAAGCTTTTTCAGTAATCAGAACTGGCACCATTGAGCGAAACTTGAGCCTGAACTTTTTTAATAAAAAAAAAAGTAAATACAATGTCTAAATTATATTAGTTTACCCAATTTTTTCACAAGTTACTACATTATTTAAAATATCTAGTCCGAGAGACGTGTTTGTCTTTTTCAAACCCTGAATAACACCACCGATTATTCCCCTCTCTCCATCCTTTTGTAATGACCTAGATTTGCATGTTTATATTTACAAACGCACCTATACTAAGCTTTGCTAGATAGACTGTTAAAAGGTCGACAGTAAAACTAACCCAACGCAACATTTATCACGGTAATTTGGCTGGCAGATATTGCCCTAATTTTGTGCCAACGATGGTCAGACCTGATTGTCCATGAAACATTTACGAGCTACGGTACTTAAAAGATGGGTATATGCTTAGGTACTCCCTTACTCACCATGGTAAATCGTTGCTGGGTGTTCCCGTACATACGATGTGTGAACCTATGCTTAATGGCTCCGTCAGGGTGTGTGTGAACTTAACTTCTTGAGCTTCTGCGAGTTGAGCCTGAAACGAAACCAATTAAAACTCTTACAAACTTCTTTCGTAGACATAGATAAAGAAAGCTATGTAAACTACTTCTTTATTACTACTAAAGAAACCACGAAACACAAGAAAATCGTAACATTTATTTTTATAGGCGTCTTATTTAAGTATTAAAATATAAATTAGTCTACTTTAAATACAAACGACAGTACATGAAAACTTTAATTCAGGAAAAATCAGAAATAACTTTGTGACTTCATTAGTCATCAAGAAATATTCGAGGTCGTACCTATATATAATATATATATAGGTACGACCTCAATAACATTTTATCTGCATGGGACAAATTCGTGTACGTTCCGAGTCGTTAAATTGCATTCGGAAGGCAAGTACCATTATCGGGCAAAAATTAGTCACATGCATAATCCGAAGCGAGCATACCCTGAGTAATTAATTAGTCCTGTACCTACTCACACTTAAAATCACCTAAACACTTCATTGTTCACCTAGCTTTATGTGATTGGCCTTGAGAGAAAAAAGCGATAGCATTAAGTAAATAAGTCTTCAATTCTCTATCCTGTCGCAAATACTCATGAATTTCCTTCATCTTGGGGAAGACATGGGCGTGCACGAGTCCTATCGGCAAGAAACTTCTGGTAGTTTATCTATTCCCTGTCTCGCGAATTCTGACCGCAAGTTATAAGACTAGATCTCCAGTTTATAAAATACCGAAAATTACTAAATCTAAGATATAGGTGTAGCAGTTTAAGGTCCTTCGTACACAACTACAAGGGTCAGGCAAGTCTTCGAACTCGACTTCTGTCTCTATCTCCAACGACGTGTGTCTATGTACGAACTTCTATAATTTGGTTTGCGTTAGTCACTTGGAGAAGGTGAAGTCATAGCCTTGCGAAGCCTTGTATGCAAATAGCTTGACAGAAAGTAAAGACAAAGTTTTTGTAGACAGAAGGACAGAATAGCAGTTCGGTTTGCATTAATATTAGTGCTCTACGTGATCTCTTTGCCAATTGATTAACTTAAGTAATTGAAAAACCGTTCACGAATTCGCTAGCCACTTACGGCGTGTATTAAATTACAGAGCTGACTGCTGAGGTCATCAGTCATGCCATGATTGGTTTCAGAGTTTATGAATACGTGCGACAATGTATTTCGTTACTTCGTTAAATATGCTTAGGAATGACACTACAAATAAGAATTGCACAGGTATTTTTAAGACTAGGTACTTTGTCCAGTTTAATGAATATTTTAATAAAAATATAATCTAATTTATATTAAAGTTGAATTAAATTGCTCAAAACTAGCTAGATAGCATTCCAAAGTTTCATAAGGTAAATTTCCGCATAGTTGTTTAAAAATTGTCCACAGTTTTCTACTTATAACTTATTATTCATTTGTTTTGTTGCATGTTTGGGTGTCAACTGGTACTTAATATTTTACAATATAGTCGCAAAGATAAGAAAGATTAAAACTATTACCTCCAGTAATGAGTATTGTTAACATAAACGTGCTACTTGCAATAGCTAGCTACTACTTACTTCACATGGTACAAGGTTAAAAGTTTGCAGCCATATTCATTCTCAAGAATCACCTTATACAGGGTGGCCCTGAAGTCGTGGATCAAACGTAACAAGGGGTTAGATGGGGTCATCAGCTGCAAAAAGTTGTTCTACGGGAGGTCCTTAAGGTCAACCCCTGCAGAGTTATAATTTATTTTGTGTTTTTATGAGAAAATTGATTTTTTTTAACTAATTCTTATTAAAATTCGAAAAAATCTACATCTTGTATCTTTTTTATAATTTTCACTAGATTGGTACTGATGAGTCCTTGCGTTAGACATACTATTTATGGTTGTTTATTGGGTGTGTTGAAGATAATATTAAGTTTTACGATATTTTTTTTCTCAAATCATAACTTTTTATTTACTTCGGACTCCACTGTGAAAAAAAATACTCTACCGAAAAGTGACCATGTATTACAAGTTTTGGCGCATTTAATAGAGATTCTGAAAAGGTATTGCACATGGCCATGAGTAATAATAATAATAATAATCTTTATTGATAAAACACATTATTTTACAGACATTTTGAAGCCCTGACTCCCGTGCTAGGTTGAATACCTGTGTTATGAGTGGCTCTAATATCTTTCTACAAAGTCCAAGACTTTCTACGGGTCAAGAATCTTCTCCAGGTTTATAAAAAATAAGGCTTGCTTTGTCTCACGTTGGTATAATTACCTGATTCTGATAATATGTATGTACATATACTTCAAGGGTTTAAAGGAGGGCTAACACCATAATGAAATAGACAATTTTGAAATAGACATTGCAACAAAATAAAAAAAATGCTGAATAGAAGCCCTTAAAAACATTTCAATAATGTTTTTGACTAATTGTATGGCTTTGGATGGTTCATGAGCAAAATGGAACCCTAAATGTAGCAGATTCGAATAGCCAGTTTTGAAACTACGCTTCTAAAGTCACTGCGTGAGAAAATTCTCTTCACGGCCTTCTCATATTTCCTGTATATGTTTATTTACTGGTTACTGTGTACATTTATTTATAAATTTTATCAGACGTGAGCAACCGATAAGGAAAAGTCGAAGATCAACCGCTACGGTTGCCGCTGCCTGCCAGCCAAATTTGTCACAAATAAACGTGAGGATAAAAACGACTTATTGAATCGTAGTTATCCCTAAACAGTTTTCCTATTTAAGTTATAACTCTTTGCTAATTACCACAATGACCACTACCTACTGTTAATTATACTAATCAACTATACTTTTCTACTTTAACTTATTTATTTGTTCCTTTATATTAACACAATGGTGTGAGCTCGCGTGACTAAACGTAATCAACAAGCATCAAGCATACTTTTCGTCGTACCTGCCTATATTATTTATAGGGTAGAAAATAAATTTTGAGTAAAGTTGTTTTAACGACTACGTCTTAGATTTTCTTTCTAGAACTGTATTTAGAAAAGTATTTTCAAAATTTTAGAACTAAACAAATGCGGTAGCATTTGGTAAATGAAAATTCTATTTGCTTATAGCTCAGAAGTTCTATATGATATATATATCCTACTCAGTAGTTCTATTACACAGTAACTTGACAATGTAAGCGACTGGCTAAAATAGTTGCGTGACTTTGAGTATTTCAGGACGCTAAATCGATATTCTCAGCAGTCGTAATTTAGTAGGTAATATATAATAGCTATATATAAGTAAGATATGTATATCTTAAAAATTATGTGAATTAGTATATTTATTAGGTTTGCTTAGCGTAGCTTGTAAATCTTGGAAAGTTATCGCAACATCGTCACAGACGATAACATTAAAATTTTAGTATTTTTTTTATTTATTGGTATTTCTGTCATGTGGCTTCCGGTAATGCCCGCTTATTGGTAAACAGAAATGCAAGCGATTTAGAAAAATACGTTTTTTTTTAATTAACTTCAATGGTTGACCGCCCCTGAAGTGCCTGAACTATACGTATATTTAATATACATAATATGTAGATGTTTAATAGGGTGATTCCTTTCTAGTTTGTATTTTATGATGTTTACCTTTAAGGAAAGGTAAATAAAACCATTAACTATTTTGAAATACGTTTGTTTATTTTTACACTGAAATAGTACAATTCTGAAATTCTGTGATTTCTTTTCATAGACGAATACGTACTTTTTCTAGTTTTAAAAATGCAGTGAGATCAGCGTCAGTTGCTAACCTTGACACTGAAAATAAAACAGTGTTGCTCGACAGAATTATTTTCACATCATTGTTTGGGACACAATGTTTGATGACGAGTCTTTGATGGCGGATGTTAGATAATTAGGCATTATTATGTTTATCCAAGTAATTAATAAAATATCCTAGTTATTGACATTGTGATACGTAACATAAATTAGGTTTTATAGTTTTTTTTCTTCAGTTTGTCACTCCAACCCAATTAACTAAGTCTTAGTACAGTTTTCGAGCATTTTTTCCACTCACTCTTCAGGTTTCAGGTAAGTACCATCTAGATTCCATATGGATGTTTTACACATAATATGGTAGGTCTGTATGTGACTTGATTAATGACAGCATCAATACAGAAATAAATCAATGTATGGGGTCTCGTCCATTGTTAAAAATAATTTAAGATCAACGTAGCGGACTGTGTTCCTTTGTAAATCATATTTTCTACTTAGATTTTGCCAATAAAGATGTCTTAGTCTCGCTACTACCACCAAACACTTGCTAGTTGTAGATAAATAGATGGATAGAATATTATTTATTGTACATTGTTATAGCTACTTAATAACATGAAAAGTGGACTAAGTGCGAGAAAAAGTCCCGCATAGTAGGTTCCGTATATTCAATACCGCAGATTTTTTACTGGTTTTCCTGTAGGTAATATATAAGTAGAGAGAACTAAACACTGTATTTTTTTTTAATTTTAAGCGCTACTATTTTCCTATGTTACAGTAAATTTTCGCCTAAACTATTCAGAAAAATAAACTTTTTACACGTTTGTGTTTAGGTCACAGACTTTTACGTGCTATAGTTTCGGAGCAAATTGGCTGTGAATGCTGTGATAGACGGTCGTTCACAGAAACAAATGACTGAAAAACGATCCGTTTTTACCTTTCGAAGTACGAACCCTAAAAAAATGATGTACCTACTTACAACTTACTTGACTTAGAAGGGTCAAACAATTACTCACTTGACCCGATAAAGTCAAGTAGAGTCGTAAACTCGCAATTGCCTGATTTAAATTATAGTTATAAATAATGTTTTCTTAAATTTATTTGCCGACTTGTGATTGGTACATTTCGTGATATAGTGTGTTACATATCAACAAAAACTAACCTTGATCGTAATAGTTGTGAAGGTAGGTACTTGTTAAACGTCTACTAAGTGTGCGCGGAGGTATTCACACAACTTAGTGAGTCATGTAAATAAATAAAGTTGCGTCACGTGGGATGGGCAAGCAGGTGTGTGTATTAAACTTATTTTTATTAATATTAGTTAATAAAATTATGGCCTTCATCACAAATGTTCTCAGATAAGATTTAAAACGAGAGAAAAAATATTTTTTGGCAATTTTTGAAATAAACAAAAACCATATCAAAAGTTAACTTAATTGTAAATGTAGTAACATTTTAAGAAATTACCAAGGAAACTGGTAGATTCTCTTCATTTTCATCAGTTCCTGGTTGCCGGGAGTGACAAAACAAACGGCGGCAAAAGGCTCCGCATCCGCATCTATCACCGAAACAGACCATATTAGGTGCTCATTTATTCACTTAACTGTCTCACTAGATTTAAAAAGCGCGATTTATTAAATATCGTGAATCAGTGAGACTACAAAATTTCGCGCGACCGCATCCCACTAAATTATCCGCTCAAACTGTTGTTCAACCTCAATCGTACTGCTAGCTACGATTAGCCAGCCGTCTCTGCCAGGCCTACCTACCTACCGCAAAACTAGCGAAGTAGCGACGATCGGAGCGCTATAGTAGGTTTGTTTGCTGTTTTTGTTAGTAACACGTAATATAGCACAAGTGAGCAGCAGGTAGAAATATCGAATGTTCGTAACTTTGTTGTACCGTACTGTGATAAAGCATAAAGTGTGAAAGGGAAGGTTCAAAAAGCGTGGACCTTCTCTTTCAAACACCATAGACAAAAAATCATCACCACTGCGGCAGCCAAGGCAGGTGCAAGGACGTACAAAAAAATATATCCATGGGCAGTGCAGTGATATTCTAGTTCGAAATAAGTACCTAACGTTTTAATGTAAGTCGGTACCGTATTTAGTGTCCATGATTTAGAAGCAGTTGTCGTGTGACCATGAAAGTCATCGCTTGAAGGGGAATATATTTTTAGTTGTCATGATATCACAAAACAACACTACTACACAGTTATACAGTACACTGGATATTATTATCCGACCATATTCGGATGTGACGTGTGTTTATAAACAAAAAAAGTTAATCAAATAATAGTTGTGATAATGTGTTATTAAGCCTTTCCAAGTGATTTGACGACTTGATGTAATGATCTAATGTATAATTAGCTATAAATTTCAGTGACATTGCTTAAACTAACCTCAAAATCCAACGCATCCTCGGCGAAGTCGTATTCAATAAAGTCCCTTGGAATTTTACCTTCTTCTACACCATAATCCATTCTTACACAATTCACGCATATCATCACTTTAACGTTCTTGCTAGTGTTAACGTCGTCCTACCAGCTCTAATGTCAAGTTAAGTCACTACGTAGTTCTAGGTTTATAAAATCAATACTACTTGTCCTACTTGACAGATTCGCAGTGTTCCTGTAATTTGTCGTGTATGAATAAAGATCCCATACACCAAATCGTTGGGGATTGGAATTTTAATTAGAACACTGCAGATCACGGCACTGCAGTTCTACACTTCATTGTGATACGATATTAATGCCAAACGCATAACCGACTAGACTGGATTTCGACACTTAATACCTAGGTACTAAATGAAAACAAACAAGTTAATAGTTATCGTATACCAACTACCTAACCTGCTTTAAGGATATTTTTTTCTCTTTCACTCTCATTATAACGTACCTATATGTGTGAAAGAGAGTAGAAAGACATAAATTAAAACAGATGTCATTCTTTATCAGGTTGATTTATTGAGAACAGTGGTGTGGATGTCACGCACATTACGATCGAAAATGTCATACTTACTTATTTAACGTTCTTAGAACAAACGACTATTATTAACACTCATCTAGTTCTGAAACAGGCACGTTTTAAGTAGGTACCTATTTAAAAAAAAATTAGGGTAGGTAAGCAAAAAAGTAGACGCAAACATTAATTTTGAACTAGGTGTCTAGTAAGTTATTGGAGGCGCTTAATCTCTAGACCACGAAATGTTTTTTTATAATATAAAGGTAAGTTCTCGTGCCACAGTGTCAGTAGTAGGGAATGCAAATCTCGCGAGATTGGGGCTCAAGCGAGATCCCGCGAGTTTATGAATAACAATACTGCGAGATCTCGCCAATTTCGAGATCTCGCGAGATTAGCAGTTTGGTGTTTTTTTTGCAAATAATCTCAATATTTGAATAAATTAGGAAAAATATAATAAATATTATAAGTATTATAAGATAAGATAAATATTTATTGTTACGAATTTTTTCAATAGACTTTTATGCATCAAACTGGATCAAACATTGTTTGACGTATGTATCTGCCTATAATTTTCGAATAAACTTCTAAGTAGTAAACTTTGACATACGTATCTATCAAATAACAAATGAAAGAAATAACCAGTCTTCTGAGAAGACTGGTTATTTCATACTAGTTTGATATTAGAAGAGAAGACTCTTCTCTTCTAATATCAAACAAAAATCTTTTAGTAATAAAACAATTCTTTTATAACAAACAAAATAACTAGAAGTCAAAAAAAATAAAACTTATTATCTAAGTTGAGTTGACTATTAAACTGAGATATTATTATCAATTAAATGAAACTATATCTACTCAGTAGATCCATTAGATATTACAAATTAATTAACAACTTATACCAATTAGTCAGACTATTAGAAATTACAGATTAATTAACAAAATATACCAATCAAATGAAAGTGCAATCTCGTGAGATCTCGCCTTTTCTTCGAAATCAATCTCGCTAAAAAAGGCCGAGATCTCGCGAGAACGAGATTGCATTCCCTAGTCAGTAGGTATGAGAAAAGGGAAAGTCTTAAACGTATTTCTCATAAAAAAATGAGTTCACAGAGTGGGCATGGGTACATTCCAAATCGACCCAATAGGTTTGTTTTCTTTACATAATGAAAGTATTTTTTTACATTTATGTGCAAAGCAATAGAAACCATAGTAGAATATAATTTACAGTACTGTACGTACATACTTACATACTAATATTATAAGTTCGTCCGTAACGCTTTCGCGGCTAAACCGCTGAAACGATTTTGATGTTACTAATGGGATAAGATTGGAAAAGGAATAGCTGCTTTTCGCTGTATAAATGCGCGTGCAGGGCCGTGGCTAACCTATATTTAGATAAAAGAAAGTCAGATGCATGTAGCAAAAACTTTATTTTTAAAGGTATATAAATCAGGTAATGGAGTCGTTTCTAAATATTGTTCTTTCTCAGTTAGTCCTATGATTCGCTTCATTCGACTTAACTGCTTTATTTGTAGACTTTGGTTTTATGTTTGTCGGTGGGGCCTGAAAACAAATAAACATATCACATAACATACACACATATTATTTATACACACAATAATTTGTGTAAAGCGTGTCGCACTTTTTAATTTCGCGGATTTTGTCCCACTGGTAGACCAAGGCATTCGTATAACTAAATAAAAAAAAAAAACTTTTTTAATACATATATGGTCATATAAGAGTGGTGGATTGACCTTGTGTCCACAGAGTCTGTTTTAGCAAGATTTCGGTGCTTAAAATTTAACAGGGCAATTTTTCTTTAGGAAGTTTCACTCTAAAAACTAAAAGCAGTAACTAGTAGTAGTATTGTGTGATGCGGACCAGATGCGGGTGTGCGGCGCGCTGGTGCTGCAGCAGCTTGGCGCGCGTGACGTACTGGCGCGGGCACGCCGCGCACGCCGCCGGCTCGCACACGCGCGTGCCGCCCTCCACCGCCGCGCGCCCGCCCGGAGCGCCTGTACATACAATAATCTGAATAATATCCTGGGACAATTCAAACATCCATCTGATCCCAAACTAAGCAGAGTTTGTACTATGAAATAACGAACAACATCACATACATTGTTCTGAACCCAAAGTAAGTAGCTGAAGCACTTGTGTTATGGATTTCAGAAACAACGAAGATACCACAATGACCCAAACACGAGGCAGTGTAGAAAAGTTGGTTTCAACATTGACACGTCCGGGGATTGAACCCGGGACCTCAGAGCCTTGAAACCGGTGCAAGCGCCGCTCAACCACTGAGGCCGTCAATAAGAACTTATTGGTTCTGTAGGCTACCCCTCTACGAACAGCTCGAGCGGTTAGTGATTAACGTTCCCCACTCCAACTGCTTCAAGCAGACCATGTGCGCGCGGCCGTCTGTACTCTCACAATGGATATTTCTCAAATCAATTAAGCCGTAAAAGGCATTTAATTTAGGCTTCAGACTGTGCCAAAGAAAAGTGCATACAATGACATACACTTTTCGAGGCGTCTTTTGATACTCGTAGAAGGGAGTTTATAACTAGCCAAATAAAAATCAGGTCACCCAGTCAAAAGTTCTAAGGTAACAATCATAAAAAAAAACCAGTCGATTTGAATACCTCCTCCTTTTTGAAGTCGGTTAAAAACATAGTCTATATTATGATAGTCATTATTGACATTATAGACCCGTATGTTACCTGGATGATGTTGATGCACATGGCGGTCGCGTTTGGCCGCCGTCCGATATATCTTGGGGCATATGCCACAAGGGTAGTGACGTACGCGACGCTCGAGTGGTACTTTAGCCGATACTGTATTATGAACTCGCCATAGATGGTTCACCAGCATTCCTCGACGCTGATGAAGAAAAATTCGTATTGTTTAAAAATATTTCCAAACCGCCTTTTCTTGCTGGCAAACGTCTTAGAATTTGGGATTTTAAAATATTTCGAGTGTCAGTCCCTCTAACACTTGCACTTGAACGACCGCTTTCAAGCTGCGTCGCCAAGGCTGCACAGGATGCTAAAAAATATACATGAACTTTAGAAACATAACCCTTCTTCCGGCGGAGTCGGGTAATAACGAGTCAATAAGTCGTAGATATCGATCACTGGGTAGAATGGCATAGAATTACATTTTGCGTAGAACTCAAATAATAGAGGTTTTTTGAAGGAGTTATGCATAAAGAAGTATTGGAATAAATCGGGTGAATCATTGCAACCTACCAATAACGACCAACTAACCTTGAATGTGTGTTGACACTGTTCACATTTGTAAAGTGTGGAGTCTTGTTGTGAGGTTGTAGTAACGGGAGTAGTATTTCCAGTCTCCTAAAATAAAAAATATTTATAAGAAAAAAAAACATCGCAGTCTTAGTTCTATGAAGTATAAAATGTTTTATTAAATCATAGTTACGTTTTGCGCTGAACTTTCATTGGAATGTTGAACAAATATATGTTGCGCCAACTTTTTCCTACTCGTGAAAATCTTCTTACACTCGCATTCAAATCTTCGCCCAGGACACTCGCTGCAAAATTAAATAAAACGGTTTTTAATTGAATTAAATTAAAATTTGCAAATTATACTATACTAGCTGTGCCCCGCGGTTTTACCCGCGCGAATGAAAATTCATACACTATCATTATAAATTATAGCCTATGTGTTATTCCGATGTATAAGCTACATTATTGTAAAGTTTCATTAAAATCCATTCAGTAGTTTTTTCGTGAAAGAGTAACAAACATCCATACATCCAAGCAAACTTTCGCATTTATAATATTAGTAAGGATTTATAATTATTTAATTGTAGGTACCTTAAGTGTTGACGTCTGTTTTCTTTAACTAGAACCTGCTTACAGTAAGGACATGAAACAAGTAATTGTTCCTTAGGTAGTTCTGCATCCTGAAACAAATTATCATTCACTATTAATAAATAATAGTTTTTCAGCAAAAAAGCAAAAAGTCTACCGTTGGCAAATAATTACAACTGAATATAATTTATGGCTCTATATCCGTAAAATACATAAAAATAAATACGAACCTTGGATAAATTATGAGCGATTTCATTTTTCATGGAAAAATCCAAATCGTTTGCACAATTTTCGTCTTTATATTCAATGCCATAAGGATTAAAATCGTTATCAGATCTGGAATTGCCTGATATATCTAGACTGGGAATACGGTCTGTGTCAAAGAGATTCGTAGAAAAGTCTAACCCATTTGAATAATTTTGAAAGCTTTCATCTGAGGGTATTCTGTTATCTTCTGAACATGAAGTTGTATTCAAAACAATTTCTGGTTCCAATTCTGTATTTGTTGCACACGGTCTGGAAAGCAGAAGGTACATAATAATATTATCCACGCCATATACTTAGAGTTAGAAAAATGAATAGATCAAGGTAATTATTTATTATTTATGTATTAGTATAATTTTATCATTTGTTACCTTTTCTCAAGTATATTTGGACAATGAATGAGTTTATGTCGCCTCAATCTGAAAAGAAAAAGTTGTATCTTTCAGCAAGTTTGTCGCAGATGGTTGAGCAAAATTGCGTGCAGCCGAACCTATAATATAAAGCGTGCAGGATTGAACGAGTTAACATAATAATCAATAATTAAAAGTGTTTTTTATTATTTGTTCTTGGTTTACATTTAAGTAGTGACTTCAGAATGAATTCGATATACTTACGTAAATAATCTAGAAAATGTACGCGAACAGTGCCGGCAGCGATATCGTCGTCTTGATACAACTTTATCATCCTATAAAACAAGTTATTGTTTTTATTTGTGTCGTCGAAAGAAAACGCTACATGTGAGATAAATAGTCTATTTGAAAGTTATTGGTAATCTATATAATAAACACACATGAAATTACTTGTTTAATTATATAAACTTAAAAAAAAATTCTTAGACCAGTGAAAATTCAAATCATTAACGAAAATTCATAAAGTTAAGTATTTTTTTTACTAATATTAAAATGATTTGGATAACAGAATCAAATGCTTTATGGTACCTTATGATACATGTCTGTATGGCGCTGTAAGAGTTTAGCAGATGGTAACGCGCGTTGACACTCGGAACACCACAGAGCGGGCGTCAGCGACTGATTTTCTGGAAATAAATTACAATTCATAGTAAATATATATTATTACTTATATCATAATGTAATTTCAAATATTTTACAACCGGACTGCGGCGAAGCCAAAAAGGAGTGTGATGTATTTAACCTAAATGTATATATATGTTCCTATGTCCACTAGTTATTAGTTAGGTAGTTTAGCCTGTTAAATCTGCTGTTTAGACTTAAAAAAAAAGACGTGTGGCACTCGGAGACTGCCGCGGTAAAGCTATTGCATAGCATTTTTTATCAACTTATGTAATTATAATTATTTATTTATTTTATTTATGCAGTATATTTTTTATTTTCTTTGTTTTTCTTTGATATTAATTCAAGTTATTAAAAGTTATAATTAGTAACGCCGATACAACCAATAATAAATAACCTAGAGGCGATTTGCAGAACTAAAGAGACAAGCGTGATATTTCAAAAAGTCATTTTCGTTACGGAATTTCTGGATTCGGTCTCCACGCTCAAGGCCCGCGATAGAAGCTATGCAATAGCTTAAAAATATATAAATCTCTCTGACATTTATGAGTTACACCAGGAACGAAAGAGGATATGATATCAGTAGATGTACAAGGTATTCTGTGTAAATAACACACAGACTGCCAAGCTTATCTGTACTGCACAAATAAATGTGTGTATCTATTTAATTTACCACTCTTATTAAAAAATACTAGTCACAGTTACCTATTTCAATATCTTTAGTAGGTCCAATAAGTCCATAGGTGTCCGCATATGTTTTACTATAGCCAAGCATGACTGGCTTTCTGGATGGTATAACATCTGTAGTGATTGCATATAAATCATTATTGTCCTCATACAGCCAAACATTTGCTGTTGTTTGATCTCCTAATGGTAACAAACCAATCCAGTTTGATTTATCTGAAAATAAAAATAAATGTTAATAAATAATTAAAAAATACTTGCACTATTTAGTTTTTTTTTTGACAATTCACACGTGGTCATCTGATCCCAAATTAAGCAGAGCTTGTACTATGCTAACAAGACAACTGATAAAGATACTTATTTATAATACGTACATATATATTAAAGATAAATTACACCCTGACACAGAACAAATGATCGCGCTCATCACACAATGATTTGTCCTGGGTGGGAATCGAACCCACAACCTCCAGTATAGTAGTCAGGGTCACTAACCACTAGACCAACAGGCAATTCAAGATGACGATGAGATAGATTGGAATTTATGTAGACAGCAACTTATGTATTATTACTTATATTTTCAAAGTAATAATGTAAAAATAATTACCTTTATCAGATACGTCAATATGAGTAATTAAATCATTATTTTTCAACAGAAACAATGGTTTTTTACTCGATGTAGCATTTAATACTAGTTGAACAGCTTCTGACTGCGATATTGTACTTTTTATACCTGAAATGTATCAACAACAAAAACGTTATTAAAACTTACAAAACGTTATATACTTTTCATATCTGGATAGAAATAAAATGTTTTGGTAAAAGCTTTCAGTTTTACTGTGTCTTGATAGTGATTATTTTACTTTGCTATGTTAGTGTTGTTAGCTTTATAATAACTTTTCAACGATCAAATTATGTAACCGACGAACGTAATTACGAAAACGACGACCTCCCTGGTCGAGTGGCGTACGCACCGGTTTTAAGGTGTCGCTAGCTCTGAGGTCCCGGGTTCGATCCCCGGACGGGTCAATGTAGAAACCAAAAATTTTCTACATTGCCTCGGGTCTGGGTGTTTATGGTACCTTCGTTGCTTCTGAATTCCATAACACAAGTGCTTTAGCTACTTACTTTGGGTTCAGAGCAATGTATGTGATGTTGTCCGCATTTTATAAAAAAAAAAAAATATGTAGTTCTTCAAAACTAGTTAGTTACCTTGTACAGGTCCAAATCGTGCGTGTGTGGGTAATGTTCTCCGCGCTGTAATTATCTCGCGTCGCTGTATTTGCAGTACGCTGGGCAGAACGGCTAAAGCTCGCGGTAAGACCACACGGTCTAGTATTTGAACTGAAAGAATAAATAATTATTGTGGAATAAATACAGATGTATATTTTTCCTAATAATATATATTTACATAATTGATATAAGTGGTAGTTTTTTTGTGCGAATATATTAGTTAAGCGAACATAAAAGTTTTGGTTTGCTGTAGGTTCGCAAAATATAACTTTTATGGCTAGGCACGGCAAGGCTACGTCTAAATTTATCCTAATGTAAAAGTTGAGTATATTTGGGATATTAATAAATAATACACGTAAACAGTCTTCTTGATTCACTATCTATTGGTGAAAACCATATGTAAATTCATTTAGTATTTGAGTTCATCACATTCAGACCAACAGACACAAAAACTCAGTATTATTTAATATTTTGTGAATAGAATAGAATATAGATATTCACATTTAAGCAAATTTAGTGTCCTCAAAGATACTAGTAAACGCAGGGTAGTTGTCTTGTAACTATTAAAAGATAAATAAAATAATATGAATATACTCTTAAATTAATACCATAATTTTTTGGAGATCTGTTGTGGACCTTCTTACAAGTCCTGTTGACATCCACTGCATTAAACTCAGCCTTTATCACCTCAGGACTAAGTATATCTGATAGCTGTTTGGCATCACACAACAATGTTTGAGGTTTATCGTGGAAGACTCCCAATTGATTTTCATTATTCTGGTAACTTTTCTCAACAAGAAAACCCATTACTTTAGCTGGTTCTTGACAAGGACCTGAAAAACAAATTAAATATTAATTGGATATGTAATTGTAATGGTTGATAGCATTTATTAGGTAATTTGACAATAACAATGTAAGTATATATATAAATGTACAACATGCATGTAAAAAAAGTTGCAAGATCATCTATAAAAGGCAGTTTTGGGTTTAATCAATTCTTACCTTTCTAATCAATGGTTACATTATGTTGGTAGATATTGATGGCATCTTAGAAAGTCTAATGTATGTATATAAAATTATATCATTTGATGAATAAAGTTGTCAAACAATATAGAAATAAGGTTTAGTATATTTTTATTTACCAATTATTTCTTGGAGTCGATCTTGAGCATCTCGCCGCTTTGTTTGTAATGGTGACAGGTATGGGCTCTGACAATAATCTAAACTCTAAAAATGAAATAATTTATGTTTTACATTGACTACCAAAAACATTGATAAGACGTTAATTTTTCACAAAACAATACCAATTTTAATAAAATTATATTACGTTATCTAACAAGTGGAGTGGAATAACTTCTTCATTTGAACTTAAATTAATACTAGAATCTGTTTGAAGTAAATATACGTGAGTTGGTACACCAGGTATAGATGATCCCCCATGATTTATATCTGTAAGAAGAAATAATATAAGTCTTACTTTAAATATTTAAGCAGTATTTACTTCAAATAGTTGAGGGGCTTGTGGCTAAGTGTAAGCCCGATTTGACCGATAATACAGGTTAAGCCGCGCTCGCCGCGATTGGTCCATGGATGGGTGACCATTGATAACATACCGAGACCCCCCATCCCTCGGATAGCACGTTAAGCCGTAGGTCCCGTTTGTCATACGTTGATCTTTGGCAGTTGTTAAGTCAATTCTGACAACCAGTCATAACATGGGATACTGTGTTCCCCAGTAAAATGGGTTGTGGAGGTCAGATAGGCAGTCGCTCCATGTAAAATACGGTATTCAGCTGAATCCAGTAAGACTGGTAGCCGACCCCAACATAGTTGGGAAAAAGGTTTGGGAAATGATGACTTCAAATATTTAAGCAAGTAATTAATTGCTGATTACTTATTAGGTTTATAAAGTAATATTATTTATATTAAATGATATCTACCTAATAATAAAATTACAAGTATGTTTTAAACATGATTGTTGTCTCTTATTTTTGTTAAAATTCTTGTTATTAGTTTTAATTGATTTTATTTAGTTTAATATTGTCGTGCTGTGTCGTCCACTATGTACTTTTATATCTACATATATATATTATCTTTGGAACACATGGAATTCAATAAAACATTGAGTATAGAAAGTAGTTTTATACAATTAAATACTTACTCATTTGACCGGTTAGTATTATTTAATATAGGTACTGTAAAGGTATTCAATGACAAGGAGAAACTAGATAGCAAACTACAAACAGATCAGTTAAGTCACAAAATAAAACAATTTTTTATTATTTCAACTTTGTCGTAGGTAGTAGTTGACTTTTAAACAGTGCAGAAAGCAAAAGCAAAGCAGATTAACAGACAGAAATTGTCATAATTTTCTGACAGTAGCATAGACTTTAGATATACTATAAACCGATAGTATCGCTAGTTTTCCTTCGTGCCAAGCGAGAGCACTTTTTGTCTGTATCTAGTACGTTTACTGATTTAAAGTTATTTTTCGCGCAACGACAGACTTATATGCGAAAATATCGATGGTTTCGACATTGTTAGGATAATATTAGGGTTTTAGATAGTTTTATTAAAACGGCGCGCTCTGTCTTGATACAAAATTTACGATAAAACTAGTTCATACTAGTGCTCACGGTTCATACACTGATAGGCTCACTCTTTAGTTTCTTATCTATACTCTAAGCTGTCGACACTGTCAAATATAATTGAAAAAAAAAATAAAAAACACGCCTGCCATTTCAAAAAATATTAATAAAGTGAACAAAAAAATTAATTAAAAACAAGTCAAATACCTATTTGTAACTAACCGATCATTTAATTGCAGTCGGGTGACCTGTAATGAACTGTTCCAAGTAACCGACCCCGACTGCAAATATTTGACTTGTTTTTAATTTTTTAGTTCACTTTTTTGACATGGCATGCCATGTTCATTTTTTTATTATATTTTTTTTAAAGTATACGTTTACACTAGTCTTGCGCATTTTAGTTCGCGACCGGGAGCGATCAATTTAGTTCGCCGGTCTTTGGCGAACTAGGTCGTTCTTTTAGTTCGTCCGCTCCTTTCACAAATTCCG
Organism: Autographa pulchrina; assembly: GCA_905475315.1. Taxonomy (NCBI): domain Eukaryota; kingdom Metazoa; phylum Arthropoda; class Insecta; order Lepidoptera; family Noctuidae; genus Autographa; species Autographa pulchrina. The sequence continues at coordinate 7,546,885 of FR997768.1, forward strand.
GTTAAATAGATCAGTCGTTCGGCGTTCGCTTCGTCGCGCTTTTTTGTTTATTATTATAATGTTCATCAATCAGCTTGCAGTAGTAAATTACTTACTATTTCAGTATATTAATAAAATATAGTGAAATAAAATAGTGAATAAAATATAAACATATTAAAAGTAATAGGTACCCACATAATTATTTTTCAATGTATAAAGTATTTTAATAGTAACAATAACCATTTAACATTACAAATACAAGGTAGTTACCTGTTATCAGTTATTGTTGTATTTACCATAACAAAACATTCGCCACGCGCGCACCGCTGACTGACTGAGCTCAAGAGCGAAAATGAACGAACGATGAGAAATGCATGCGCGGCAAACGGTGAGTCAGTCAGTCAGTGCCCGCTCTCGCTCACAACAAAATACAAATCCGCGCTCCGCGCGCCGCGTCGGAACTAGTGAACTAAGGAGCGGTCTCTCTGCGACCTAGTTCGCGTAGTTCGTACGAAAGAGCGGTCTTCCGAACTAGGTCGTTCGCGAACTACACAAGACTAGTTTACACGCTACGTATCCGAAATAATGTTCAGTAACTTTTGTTATTTATGATGTTAAGTTATTTTTGGACGTTGCCTTGCCGTGATTACACTAGATAACCACAATAAGCAAATTATATTGTTCAGTGACTTTTGTAAAACTGAATGATATGATATTTTCGGATATTATAACGATCAGCAATTTTTGACAAAATGGTGTTCAGTGACCTTTGCCGAGTAGTGTTCAGTTAATTTTGAACTTTAATGATGTTCATTCAATACTGCAGGCCTATTCACTAACTCTCGCGAGAGTGAAAATGTTATAGACTTTCGTAAAAGAACTGTCAAAACGCAAATTTCGTATTCACTATCGTCTGTGTCCAACGAACATGACGTCATCATGTGACGGTGTATTTGAAGGCAACTGTAAACCATTTTGACAGTCGTTTTTGTATCGATAATATCAATATTGCGATTCCGTAAGCCTAACTGCTTTCATTTGACATTTAAAATCCTGACTACTAGACACTTAACTGCATTCGCGAAAGCAACCACTCAAGGGTAAACATTAAAGTATTGAATAAAAGACACTGAAGCAATTTTTTTGCTGAAGTGACTAAAAGATTCATATTTCGTTGATTTTTATTGTTTTTCGTATTTGTCTAAAAGATTAGAACGTTTAATATTAAAAAAAATTGTTTGAGAAATGCATTATATATCTTTTGCCATTTTTTCATCATTCTCTTTCACACGAAAAAATACTAAAATAAAATAAATAATAATAAAGTAATTTAAAAATTATATGGAAACAATAATCATTTTAAATATTAAACTCAAAACTCTTTATTAAATCCTACTTACTACTTAAATCACTTTACACATGGCGATGACGGCTCTTAGCAAAATAAAGATTATAAACGTCAGCCTTTTTCTTGTGTGTTTGTTTACTAAAATTCTCAAGAAAACATACTGTTTTACTAATATAAGATGTAATTCGATTAAATGAAATGGTAAATTTTATTTTACGAAGTTTCAAGAATATGTGTTAGTCAACAAAACTCAACAAACCTAACTGAAATGGATGTTTGTTGTGTATATTGTTCATAAAATAATTAATTTTTCATTTTGCCCTAAGATAATATTGTAACTATGTGAATGAAATAAATGAATAGGTATATAATAATTTATTGTTTTAATCTTTTCAAACCTATAGGTAAGGTACATTTTTAGAGACAATTCATTGCATTAGTATTGCACATAACACTATGACAAATGTTAAGGATTATACAATTATGTACTGCATCGCCAGAATAAGCAGGGGTGGGCTGGCATGTAGATCCTGATGAAGTGGTGGTACATACGTAGATCTCTGTAAAATGTAATAAAAAATGTTATTTTAGTACCTACATATACCTTTAACAAAATTTAATAAAGAATCAATAAAGCGGTAGGACTGGGGAAAATACTACTTTTATTCACATAAAATAAGCAAGAGGAATACATTTTATTTGCACCCACAAGAATCATTTAATGTAAATGCATATGAAATTAAATATAGGTATGTAGGTATACTCTAGACTACTCTAGAGGTTCATCAAGTACCTATGCAAAACAAGAATTTGGACAAATTTTGAAGCAGGCTTACCTTCAACATTATTAAAATAATCGCCATCGTCTTTTCACTCTGCTGCTGCATTTTAAGGTTTTATATTGATTGAAGTCCAAAGCCCGGCCGTGGCATGCGGGTGAAATGGTTACAACCCTCGAGTCTTGCCGAGGATCTTCTCAAAGGGCAGGATAAACGAAACTTTGGTACCTTGAAACACATTTTAACTCGAGCATATTCTACTGATATTCTGAGTTAAATTTGGTTTTCCATTATTTTATTACACGGATAACACTACATCGCTGCACTCCAGTTGCAAAATAACTCTAAGCAATAGTCAGGACCAATAATATTATGAAATACATAAGAGATTTAAACGTAACGATTGTTTGTTTTGACATGTAACGTAGTAAAAATCCTCTTAAATAAAATGTTGTCTTTTAAAGACTATTACAAAGCTCAAAAAGTGTCACAGAATTAGGCCGTATAATAGTCGATAAAAAATAGAGCCGCCTCGAAAGCAGTCGAACCCGAAGGAAAGCAACCGGAAATAGATACAGAGAAAACGAGTTAGTGAATACCAAAATTTTGACAACTACCCGCGGCAACGAATCTCGGTCGCCTTCGATTGAGCGAAAGCAACTATTGTCTATGAAGTTAGTGAATAGGCCTGCTGGTGCCTTATCTTGTTGAGCGATTTATGGGTGATATAATGTACAGTGATTTTGAAAATCTGAATATGGTCATCGACTTTTGATGCTGACTGTACCAATAGAAAACTAGCGATAGTAGCGGTCTATGGTATATCTAAAGTCTATGGTTGACAGCTTAGAGGTTGACAGTGTTATTTGTGTTGGGGATACCAGTTTTAATCACAATCTCAGAGGAACCATTTACTAGAGCGAGTCTAACGTTCTTTGATCCGAGAGCACAGGTATGATCTCACACCAATTTCAATGTCACGTCCAATTAGTGTCAAAACTGAGCGCGCCGCGTTTGAATCTCCCGGTACAAATGACAAACATTTAAATAAAAAATGGTGAATTGCGTGGTGCTCAGTTCAACTCAGTTGTAAAAACGATTCAAGAAGGAACAATAAACAAAACAGTGACATTTCCTTTCATCGGTTAGTAGTATGTTAATAGAAATAAACGTATTTTTATAATTATTTAGTAGGGTGAATCAGGGGGTGCGGGGGTTCGCTAGGGGGGGAGTCCGCTTCAGTCCCCACCCTCATAAATTCCATGCGACGAGATAGTGCGAGGCATTTACGTTTAATTTTTCGATAGTTATTTTTTGTCGCAAGCATTTTGTTTAAAATTAAATTTGTGTTTCTTGAATTGATTTATTTATATTTTATAGTTTTCCAACAGCTCCTGTATGTTCATGACATCATGTAAATATAGGATAATAAAACTTGTACTTACACTGTTGCGAATTAACAGCATTTACAAAAAAAAATGTGATAACAGGATAATTTAAATATGAATAAAATTAGAATAATAATAACAAAATCTGATTGATAAACAATATTGTTCAAAAGTTTTTAGAATTCTACAAAGACCTTCTGGAATTATTTAGTTTTATGTTTCTGATTGGTAAGTATGCTTGTATGGACTTTTTCGGTAACTTTTAATTAATTAATTTGACGCTGGTATCGGCTACATTAATTTATAAAGTTATATTTTTAGTTCATTTGTTTTTTTATATTATCTCAAAACCTAAAATCCATTTAATGACTCTGTTAATATTCACAACTATCGATATTTACACATGAATGTCTATCGTCGCACGGAACATCCCTAAGCGAGCGGGAACTGACAGCTCATGAAGTGCTTTCGTTTACCAATCTTAGAGTAATTACTAAAGCAATTTCTCTAAGGTACCAATAGAAAACTAACAATAGTAGCTAGTAGCAGTCTATAGATGATACTACGTCAATGATCACAACATGATCACAATAATACTTTGACATTGGCATTGGCATTGACTATTTTATGATTAACGTAAGTAGGTATGCATGCATACAGACATAAAGGTCAAACACACGGCCCTTTGGGCTTCGCCACAATCTGATAAAATGAAAGAGAAAGGTCGTGCCATAAAATGGAATTAAAATTATGAAATGATTAAAATCATTCCATAAAAAATCTATGAAGACGGCATCATTTTCGGCACATATTATTACGTTGTAATATAATTTTACATGTTCATTTTGCTGTCACACTATAAAAACGCAAAAGGTTGTATAGTTAAAATATACGGTAATTAAGAACAGCAGCGCGTTCGTTCAATCCTGCGACAGTTCTCATTTCGCAAACACTCTAGTATTAGTTTAACATGAGTGAGTCATAAACTGAAGATCAGGAAATACATACAATACAACAAATTAATATACATTGCAAGTAAGCATGATGGTACTTAAAAAAAAACATAAATCACAATTAGTCAACAATCATGAAATACAGTGTGTTTCAAAATAAAGTTTCTATTTGTTTAGCTTATTGCGTGAAAGCAACGAATCCGAGGGGCGCGGGGGGTATGTCAATCGGTCGCCTGGCTCTTGGGAATTCAGTCCTACTTATTCCTCTCATTCGAAAATGGGATATAAAGTTTTAAGAGACTGGTTCAACACTAGAAAAACCTAAATCTGGACGGTCAAGATTTAGGTTTTTTCTAGTACCCATTTTCGAATGAGAGGAATGCTTGGCGCATCATTTAAATAGCCTAAATTTCCAATTTTTCTACGCGCCGCAGTCGCAGAATCACTGTTTTTTTAAAACTCTCGCACGCACAACGCGCGGTCTACACTCGAGAAACGCTCCATAACGACCATAGATGAGTATAAGTACTAACGATAACGACTGAATCCATTATTACTTTGCTCTGTGGACTGAATTCCCAAGAGCCAGGCAACCGATTGGCATACCCCCGCGCCCTTCGGATTCGTTGCGTTCACGCAATAAGCTAAACAAATAGAAACTTTCTTTTGAGACACACTGTATATTCTTTATCAGGATTCAAATGATGCTTATCAATTAATTTATATTTTTAAGATACGGATAAAATTTAAGTCGGTACAATCAGCAGCACAACTCCTTGAACACATTCAGATTTACAAAGCATCTTAACACAAACAAATGCATTAATTTGTTGTTGTAACTAGAATATTAAGTTGGCTTTAATACCTGAATTCTACTTCCGACTTGCTGAAGACCAATATTGCATGGAAGTAAACATTTGTGGCAGTTCGTAAGACTGATTTTATTTTACGATTTTTGTCGCTGACTGTACGTATAAAACCCACAGCCTTTGGACCACAAGAACCTTGTAAATATTTTCAACTGAAATATGGAATGCTCATAGATAAAAGTACATATCTATATAGTGTATTTTTCACAATCATAATATGGCTTTGCATTCAGAAGCAAGAACCTAGAAACATTTACTTCAGTATTTCTATGATTTACTATAATCTCAACTAATCTTTGCAGATAAATCTTAAGCAATTGGTACTAACTAAATTAACTTACATTAAAAAGTATAAAACAAATGTGCGTAATACATATATATATACATAGTTACTTTCACAATAACAGCCCTTTCACACGGCAGTCCAGTTTTGCAGGATCGGCTTTTTACGGTATCCTGCTAAACTGGACGCTGTGCTCACATGGCAGTTCAGTTTTGCAGGATTCAGTAAAAAGCACGCAGGAAGCCGTGTGAACACTGCTATTGAAATATATGTGTGATTAAACGGGATCCCGCTTAATCACACATATATTTACTGGACTTCGGATCCAGTTTCTAGTGACAAAACCGAATGGTACAATTCGACCGGATCGGTTTTTTGCAGGATCCCGCATGCGGGATGCTCGTGTGAACGCTAGCTTATAAACACATTCGCCATCAAACGTGGTCCTGCAGAAAACGGGATCCTGTTAAAAACTGGCCTGCCGTGTGAAAGGGCTGTTACTATAACAAAATAATAATACGTTAGAGTAGGTACCTACTTCCCGTTGACCTAGAATCACCAAAATTTGCATGATACTAGGTACTTATATCTTTATTTTACTTCTTGTTAAGAAGTAAAAAAAGTAGTTACCTATTACATCCTAGCTGTTACATACTTACATACATATTTTTCAAATGTTATTTTTAAATTTGCGGCAAAAGGATATTTATAATTAATACATACTATTATCCATTTTTAAAGACGTTACCGTTATAAAATCATTCGCGGTTCTGATCACATGAGTAGATAAACGGAATTATCTACTCATGTGGTTCTGATGGCGTCGCGCAGAACTCGAACTTTCCGTACTTGAAAGATGTGATTTAAATCAATTAAAAGTGTTTCACTGTATATGGTAAAAATAAAATACAAATCAAAGATCTAATCAAACATTTTATTGTGGCCTTGATTGAATAAAAAATATTTGCAGTCGGGGGACGGTTACTTGGAACAATTCATTACAGGGCCCCCGACTGCAAATTTTATTTATTTTTTATTTTTTTGCTTTTCAGTTTTTTCGGCGGTTTAATTTTTTTGTTAAAAAGTTTTTATTTTATATTTTTTTTGTGGCTACCCTATCTAATAAAAAAAGAATTATCAAAATCGGACTACTCTGTAATAAGTTACGCGTACGGTACGGTAATACATGATTGATTTGACGGGCCTGTTGGTCTAGTGGTTAGTGACCCTGACTGCTATACTGGAGGTCGTGGGTTCGATTCCCACCCAGGACAAATGTTTGTGTGATGAGCACGATCATTTGTTCTGGTTGTCTGGGTGTAATTTATCTATAATATGTATGTATTTAGAAATATATAAGTATGTTTATCAGTTGCCTGGTTACCATAACACAAGCTCTGCTTAGCTTGGGATCAGATAACCGTGTGTGAGTTGTCCCGGAATATTATTATTATTATTATTATACATTACAATCAGTGAGTGAACAATCAATCAACCCCTGTTTTCCTACCCTAAGGCACTTGTCCGACTTAGAGCGAGAAGCGAGTAGCGAGTAGAACGATAAACTCAAAACGAGTCGGCGAGCAGCGAGTAGCGAGTATGTAGTTATGATAGTTTTGTCGCCGAGCGATAAGCGAGTGAGCGAGTGCGACAGGCGATACTCGCTCAATTCGCTCGGGTCATTCTATACTACTGTAAAAGAAGGGTGGGCAAAATGGAACATGCCTTTAAAACCCGGATCATAATTATAACGTGCGCGCGATTTAAAATGCACACAGTATCAGGCGGTTTTGCTAGTAAAGGTCTTGTTGTTATTTCCATTTTAAGGTACTTAGTATTTTTTAAATATAGATTTATTGTAATGATATTTTAACATGGAAAATGGTTAGTGGTTTTTAGAAACTTCAATATAAAATTGATGGCGAGCTTTTGGGCAAGATGGAGTTTTGTATTTAAGGGCAAGTTCTCTTGTAAAACCATGAACATCGTTAATTTAGTGTCAAGATTAAAAACTTTAAATTCCCAAAAGTAACACCATATAGGTACAAAAAATATCAGGCATCATCATAGAAAAAGTCTAAAATAATTAAATGTTTTTGTTTTATTATATCGTGAGGTTAAGCCTTCCAGCTTGCCCTCCCTTCCCCTACTAAAAATTGTTCTAAATTCGAAACCGCACTTTTATGCAGAATAACACTGGTTGGTCTTCGGCGAGTGTTTTCATCATAGAGGAAGTTTTGATCACCAAGCGAGTATCGTTCAGCGAGTATATTTTTATAGTTGTACTCGCCGCAAAAAACAAATGCTGAGCGAGTACTCTCCGGTAATGTGAACAGTCGGCGACTAACTATTTCTATATGCATCTCCTTCATTTACACGGGATCTATATCTTGTACGTTTCTTGAGCGATTTTATAGTCGAAAGTTACTCGCTTCTCGCCCGTAAGTCGGACAACTCCCTTAGGGTGGGAATTCTTTTTCCAAATTTATATGGGACTAGCTTTGGAGTATACCCTTTCTAATATAATAAGCATTATCAAAATCGGACTACTCTGTACAAAGTTATGAGTGGTCCCACATAAAAAAAAATATACGCGTCGAATTGAGAACCTCCTCCGTTTTTTTCGTCGGTTAAAAATGAATTACTTATGCTACCTTGGGTACATCGAAGTAATTTTCTTTAGGATCTTTATCTATACTTATAATAAATCTGTAGAGACTAGAGAGGTCAATTCTGTACATGAAATATATTTTCAAAATAACTATCAGGGGGTGATTAGTGATCGATACTGATGCCAAAAATGCAATCAGTAAAATTTGTGTCTGTCTGTCTGTCTGTATGTTCCTTATAGAAACAAAAACTACTCGACGGATTTTAACGAAACTTGGTACAATTATTCTTCATACTCCTGGGCAGGTTATAGTATACTTTTCATCACGCTACAATCAATAGGAGCAGAGCAGTGAAGGGAAATGTTGGGAAAACGGGAGAAGCTACTCCATTTTTTAAGCTTCCGTCGTGTGTGCAGCCTTACTGGTTAAAGCTACATAGAAACTATGTTGACGGAAATGTTCTACATAAAATTTTATATAAAAAATATCCCACAACAGCATATGTCTATATTTAATGGTTGACTCACAATAACACGTGTAACTCCCGATAGCTTAGCAGTTCGGAGCTTTCTGATTATATTTGTTTACTCTTACGTTTATAATACTCTCACTCATCCCTAATTAAAAAAAGTTAACATTATTACCTATTCAATAAAAAAAGAATCATCGTTCTACACAAATAGCACTTTACACAAAAAACTCATTGATAAGTTTCGTCATCCACGCGAACGAAGTCGCTGGCACAGCAGCTAGTCGTAAATAAAGAATTATAACCTTCATTTTCTGATAAATAGGTTTTATATACCCAGGTAATAAATGGTTATTTATTATCTAGTTACCTAGGTTTTGTCCCTGTTGAAATATTCTTTAAATAATAATTGCTTTCTATATTGTTCGTTTAATATTTCTCGATACGTTTAGACTGGATCCTGCAACACAGGGGGCACCTGCACAATCCTAGTGTGGGATCCAGTGTCCTTCACACCTTACTGTAACATTATGTGTGCAAATAACTATTATATGAATTTGAAAGTTTGGTAGCTACCTAGAAAATAAATATGCATTTGGTAACATGTGTGAAAAAGTCTGCTGCCGAAAATTGTGACTTGATATATTTAATTTTATAGGCCATATGATCTAGCCTACTCATCGGTATTAGCTAAGTCATAGTACTGACTAAATTGTAAGGGATGGAAGATTACCGACTTATTTCCTTGCCTGAGACTGACTAAGGCAAGAAAAAAAGACGGTAATCTTGCAATTCTTTTCTTTATTTCTAAAACACATCTTACATATTTTTTATTTTAGATTGCACTATTAAACAACGACTACTTACATGAAAATGTACTGAGTGTGCAATCAATTTAATTATACAGACACAAATTGAAACTCTTTTAGGGCTCGGAGGAAGTTAAAAATCGCAACATCGGGGAAAATAAATAAGACAGTTACTGCATTCATAGTGGTTGTCACCAATGTTTTAATTGTATTGTTAAAATACATGATTACATAATTTTAGGCATTGTTGACAATCCAGTCAGTGTACTGGGAGACAAGAGTGTTAACACCAGGATAAGTAGCATCAGCGCACCGGTAGCCCCAGGAGACGATACCAACTACTACTCTACTATGGGCGATGGGACCGCCGCAGTCCGTAACGCAGGCGTCCTTACCGCCGACGTCTAGGACACCAGCGCACAACATGCCGTCGGTAACGTCGGGCCAGTCCTCGTAACCAGGCTGAGTCTTCAGGTGGGCGTAACGTTCAGCACAGATCTGCTGATTGATGACGTTGATGTGGACATGCTGCAGCTGCTCCGGAAATGAACCCTGATCGCTAGGCTGGAAGAATACACCAATAATGGTTTACAAATTATGTAAAAATTTTAAAATTGATTAATGAATCACAAAAGTTTTTATTTACATCTGTAATTCCCCATCCAAGGGTGACGACACTGGTATTATCAGCGATGTTGTAGTTGGCGCCTGCGATGCTAACGGGCTGGATAAGGTTGGAGTACACGGCGGGGGTTGAGAGGCGGACGATGGCCACGTTGTTCTTCACGCCGACTATACTGAACTGCGGGTGGAGGACGAAGTGGGAGACGGCATGGACAACGCCGCCACTGGACGCCAGGGACGTACCGAGACGCACTCGCCATTCGTGAGGGCTGTCATTGCTAAACACAAAACAACGCTTTCATTGGATTCTGTGGTTTAATAGATAAATGCAGTTAACAATTATGACATAGTCAGCTTTACTTACTGGTAGCAGTGAGCGGCGGAGAGTATGGAGGTAGTGGTGAGCAGAGAGCCGCCGCAGGCATGGAACCAATAGATTCCAAACATACCGAACTGCATGTTGGATATGTACGGGTAGTGCTCCACTGTAGTGGGGCTGCCACCGACAATGCGGCTGATGCTCTCAGGGACCGCTGAAATATATTATGCAATGAGAGAATGTTTTTTTTTTATTTTATGTATGAGTTGATCAATTTTCCAACAAAAAAAGTTATGAACAATTTACAATATGTAAAGGTTAAGGGTTTGCTATAGAAGCTGGTAAGGTTTCGGTACAATGTTCAGTATCTTACCAAGGGCCGTGCCCAGGAGGGCTAGTACAATGACGACACGCATGGTAGCTTCAGTTACACTACTACTCTGATAGTGGTCCAATGCTGTGGCTTTTACGTTTATATAAAGCTATCGAAAAATGCATGAGTCATAGATATGCAGATATGCACAATAAATACTTAATTATCCTGATAAAAATATACAATTCATGATTGTATTTTTAGTAGTCTAAGGTCCAATGCTAATTAATGTTCATCAATATCTATATTTTTTTAATAGTTTTTAAATTCCTAATAAAATTGCTGAGGAGAACCGTACAAACCAACAACTTGCAAAAAATCGGTTAGCAAAATAATAATATAAGGATATCTTTGCATGATAAATATGCTGCCGAACTAAAAAATAAGACCAAACGATACGTATATCAAGAAGTAAAAGTAACAGAATACTATGAATTCACAGACAGAAATTTTAGGAAACTAGCACATGGCCCGCGACTTTGTCCGCAATACTTCACGTTGGTTATTTTTTTGCTCTATATTTAAACAGGTATGATTTAAGTAAATGTAAAACTTGTGGGTGAATGGTCTAATGATATGATAAAATAATTAATCATTCATCAGAAAAAGGTGCTACGAATTTATGTTCTTTTTAAATGAACCATTTTTTTATTGATTTAATTTAGTGTTTCTTGTTTCTCTATATTCGTTAAGTGGCTTTTATGGTAATTTTTAATTCATCAAGAAATTTTTCAGGCTAAGCACACTACTCGCTTAGTCTGCAATTATTCAGTAGGTATTCATGTTATTGCTAAAAACCATCCGTAAGTACACAAATACAAATAAAATATAATAAAAGTAATTTAATAGAAGAAAGCATTGTCACAACAACAACATAATTGATATGCATATTATGACAAGCGTTTGTTTTCTAATTGCCATAAAACCTATTTATTTATTTTAAATCATGAATCAGATTTAGTACATATCTGCAGAAAGCTAGCTTGATTTAGCTTAAATCAGTTTGACATATTTTATAATTTAAATATTTACAAACTTACCACTTTTATCAAACCTTTTATAAGTTGAAACACATGCATATAAAAGAAAACTATTTACAAATTACAAATTAAAACCGGAAGCCTAAATATGCCTATCCTTTCCTAAGCTATGCTAGGTTCGGCTTTCAGTAATAATAATGGCAGGGGCACTGCCGTGCCCCCCGATAATAATAATAATAAACCCCTCGGGGCAAGTCGTTACCTCATCATGAGAATAACGCAATACCCTTGCTTTTTCCAACCTTGAGATATAAATAAAAACTGTATCTGAAGGTATATGCAGGAGCATACATCCGCAGGGCAGCTTGTGGCGAGCTGTTTGTGAGTAGCGACACAACGGACCTGACTGCCTCAGGGGGCCACTCCTTAGGAGGGCTCCCAGCTCTTTTGTTGCCTTAACTGGCTGGCTAGAGAGGGGCCGCTAGAGCTATATGCTCGGGGGTGGAAGTGTCTAATGGCATAATAGCGAGGAAACCCGCTCCGGGCCGCTTCTGTGACCCGTGATGGCGAAATCGGGGCCGCACCGCTCGACACCCCAAGCCGCTCGCACTGGTGATGCCCCTCGCTGCCTATCGTGGCGGCTGTTTCGGGGGGGCCATCTAGTGAGCTGGCGAGTCACCACCTGCCCATTTGATAGCATTTCTATGTGTTAAACGGCAGGTGCCATAGTTTCCGATTCCACATTTAGAACCAATCCACTTAAGATATACCTACCCATAACACAAACTAGTTTTAGCACCACAATTTACAATAATTCTGTAGCTACCTTGGGCCGTTCATGTCTGTAGGGCAGGGATGAATGGCTCCTGGTAGATGCCCCATCCCATATTAGAGTAAAGTTCTCAACAAGGCCTCTGCGTGCTGGACCTGTGTCCCCACGTAAGCCTTTCAAAGGACCGGGTATTCTCATTGCTGAGGATAACCCGTGAAAGATAAGAGATACAAATAATAATAAATGTATTTATTTGCATAAAACATGGTATAAAAAGGTTTTATATTACTCATGTTTTGCTTAATGGCTCCTACACACAGTGCCGGCGGCAGTGCCGCCGGGCGAGCCGCCGGCCAAGCCGCCCTGCGCCCGGCGGCATTCAAAGCCGCCGGCTTTGCCGCACAAAGGAGCCGCCGGCATGGCCGCCGGGGTGTGCCGGCGGGTCACGCTCGGCATAAACCCGGCGGCATTGCCGCCGGCACTGTGTGTCATTACATAGCATGCAATTTCAAAACTTAGAACAATAGGTATGTACAATTTTATCCTGTCCTATCAATAAAATATTGAACACTGTAAAATTTACAAGTTTTAAGACATTTATATAGTTGTGTTTTAAACGAACGGACATTTAACATTTTATGTGACAAGGTTTCTATTAAATATACGTACACACATTACTAGACAGCTTTTATTAAATTTAGTCAGCCTTGCAGCGTCATTAAGCAATAGCCTGAGTGGATCTCGTCTACTCCTCGGATTTACGTCGTCTGCTATTTTAAACATTTTTAAATGTTTCATTACAAACATACAAATCTCATCAATGTAGAGAGAAGGCAGCGGCAACAAACCAAGCTCTTTGAATATCGGACGACATGATTCATCAGGTTGTATTCCACACATGGCTCTAATGGCTACTACACACAGTGCCGGCGGCAATGCCGCCGGGTTTATGCCGAGCGGCTATGCCGCCGGCAATACGAGCCGCCGGCATAAGCCGCGCGAAGTCGCCAACCATCAATCTGCTTCTGCTCGAATGCCAGGAACGAACTGACGCCGGCAAGCCGCGTGACCCGCCGGCACACCCCGGCCGGCCATGCCGGCGGCTCCTTTGTGCGGCAAAGCCGGCGGCTTTGAATGCCGCCGGGCGCAGGGCGGCTTGGCCGGCGCGCACTATGGGAGGAATCGGCATTTTCCATCTCATAAATGGTTAGGACAAAAGTCGTGTTACTGAAACCGTATTGATTGTTTTACATTCTTGAATGATAGGGCTATCTGATATGATAGTAAAAAAAAATTAAAAAAATGTTTTAGTTACATAAAATTACACCCAAACTTTAGACTTTAATAATTTCATATTAACTAAACTTTTCATTATGGAATTTCAATTTAATATATTTTCTATGTTTTATAAGCAAATATATGAGTATTATACATTTTTAGATTGCTCCAGATTTCTAGTTTACAAATTCGTTACGTTTTTATGAGAAATATGTTTTTCTATTTTTTTATTAAATTTTTAAATGACTTAAGGAAATTTTCCGTCTTTAAAATTTTCAACTTGAGGTTTCATTGTTACCGATGGCTGCCGATGTTGAGTTAATGACATTTTAAGATACCTTACCTATTCAGAAATACAGGGAAATAAAAAAAACCTGTGTCATTACTGCGCCATTTTGAGCTAGAAGCCAAAATGTCGGCCGAAAAATATTTTTACCAGATTTTTTTTTTTTCGGTTGCTGTTTTAACCACACTTTATGATAAAAAAATGTTGCATAGATCTTATCTATTGTGGTAATTATAACCAATATTGGTGTGAGAGTTCTTATCAATTTTCTCATTGGTTTTGCACAAGTTACTAAAACTAGGGTCCTATAAATACTCGAGTTTTCATCGTGTTCATCAAAGTGTCCAGATACCTTCCTTCAGTAACTGTAAATATGCTGAAAAAGTTTAAAATTAGTAAATTCGTTTGTTTTTGACGCGATATATGTGATTCTTCCAAAACTATCAATGTTCTGCAGAAATCACAGGTGTCGATGAAGAGTTGATCAAAAGATTATATATAATTCTGCAAACCATGTCATCGGGATTTTCTGTAGACGCTATAAAGTTTGGTGAATATACGCTTGGGACTGCACAATTATATGTGAATAAATATAACTGGTACTATATGCCATCTTCAGGCCTCAAAATTCTTAAACATGGTGCCAAAATAATCGAGCATTTTGCAGTTTTGCCAATAGGCTAATTATCTGAAGCTGCTCAAGAGGCTTGCAATAAAGACTATAAGAAAATCGGTTACATCACGCTCGAAAGTGCTCCAGGTCAGCCACAATGGAAGACATTCTACACATACTGTTATATACTTCTGATCCCTATATATCTAGTTAAATATATAATATATCTAGCTTAAATAAATCAAGTACTATGATACCAAAATAACTATTTAACGAAGCTAAGGAGCTTTTAATATTGACAAGTGATGAGTAGATTAATGTTTATTTTTTTATGGATATATAATTTTTTTTTACCATAAAATTATGTAATTACGTAGTTATTAACCTGTTTATCATTTAAGCAAATAAATCATAATAATAACTTAATTTAATTTAATTATTTATTTATTTATTTATTTATTTATTTATTATGGCACTCCAACAACAAAGTCACAGAACTTACACAATAAAGAATGCTTAGAATAATAATATCGTGACCTTGTCACTTATAGGTGTGCACAGCTTTTACATGTTTTAATGATTTACAAACAGAAAATTAGTATAGGATTGCTAAGTTACAAATACAAGAAATTAATTAATGAAGAACAATTAAGAAAGTCAGAAACATTTAAGGGTTGGGCGGACTTACAAATGCTAAATGCCTACGAAATTCAACCAGGGTATCGCGAAAGATATCGATGCAGTTGGTGCGCGTTTGAGATTGATTGTAGGTTCTCAATAAGCGGTTCACTGGTGCTGATCGACCCAGGTTGGTACGAGTGGTACACGGTGCAAATATTTTTAAAGGGCGTTCCTGTCTGATCATAGAGCAGCGGGGCACCGATATGTTTACCTCATCTAGGAGTTTTGGATGCAATTATTGCAATTATTGTGTGAAAATTGTCTATATCTTATGTTTGTCATCGTTTTACTAAATAAATATAGTTATTAAATTAGCATTGTTTTAATAATCTACTAGCATATGTATTCAGCAATACGTACACAAAATTTCAAAATTTCAAATTTTTAAAAATGTCAAGAAACAAAAAAGTTACAGATTTTTGAGATGGAACGCACAGTTTGGTCCCATAGTGCGGCGGCTCGCCCGGCGGCACTGCCGCCGGCACTGTGTGTAGGAGCCATTATACATTTATTTTGTGCGACAAAAGCTCTGTTTTGATTAGTCTGGTACTATTGCCCCACATAATAAGCCCGTAGCGTAACATTGATTCTACATAAGCATGGTAACAGGATATTGCCGTTTTTAAATTTGTTACGTTTTTGATCTATAATAATAATAATAATCAATTTATTTCAGGCATCAAGGCCCATATAAATATATACAATACTATACTACAATACAACTTAAAAATACTATAAATCTTATATATAAAATTCTCGTGTCACAATGTTAGTTACCATACTCCTCCGAAACGGCTTGACCGATTTTTATGAAATTTTATATGCATATTCAGTAGGTCTGAGAATCGGCTACTATCTCTTTTTCATACACGTAAGTGGTAGTAGGTAGTTAGTAGGTAGGCAGGTGCTAGGTAGAAAAAATTGCATTGCAACGCATGGTTGCGACACGGTACAGCTAGAATAGAATAGAATAGAATAGAATAGAATAGAAGTTTATTGTTTCCAGTATTACAGCAAACAGAAAAATAAACACTTAACATGGAGGCTATAATACCGAAAGCAAAAGGTTCGAGCGTCAGCTTATGCTCAGGCTTCCCACAAGGGGTTGCCGAGCGCTGGTTTTCAGCTCGAACCCTTGACTCCCGTTTACAGAAAAACCAAAATACAATATAGGTACAATTTTAACGCTGTGATTTACATTACAGAAAAAAAAAAATTATATATATAATATTAGAATGGGAAAAAAGTTTATGTCGGACGTGGCTTTTTATTGTTTACTTTAAAAATATATTAAATGAGGATCTTAGTGTAAAAATAATAAGGGATATAATGTGTAGTTTGAATACATAGCTTAGCTTATTTTTTATGTATTTTTTTGTTTTTCCAAAACCAAATGTTTACACTTGTTTTTAAAATTGAGTGCGTTTTTAATATTTCTTAAAGGTGGGGGAATATTGTCCCATATTTTCGATGCTGTATATTTGAAGCTGCCCTTATATCCCTGTGTTCTGTGTTTCGGTATAATAAGTTTATTTTTTAGTTTAGATCTAGTATTTAAGTTATGCGCATCAGCGCACCAAAATAGTTTATTGTATAAGTATGATGGACGTTTATCAGTGATAACCCTATGTATGAAACCTAATAAATGCACATGGCGTCTTGATTCCATATTAAGCAATCCTTTTGCATTTATGATAGGAGATATGTGAGACCTTTTTGGTACTCTGTAGCAAAACCGAATGCAAGCATTTTGGACCTTCTGAATACATTTTTTTGTCTTTTGAAGTATCCTAGGTCCATAAACAACATCACAGTAATTGAATGACGAGAGCACCAATAAATCTGATAGAAGTTTCCTTACGTCTTCGGAGAGGAATTCGCGAATACCATACAAGACTTTTAACCTGTAAAATGCATTCCGCACTAAGTTATTAATATGGTCTGAAAAGCGGAGTTCATTGTCCATAAGCAGACCTAGATTTTTTGTAATTCTTACCCTTTCAAGCTCCTCTCCGTTCAGAACAATTGGTTCGTATAGATTTTCAGCAATATTTATTTGGTGTTTCGTACCGATTATCATGCATTTGGTTTTCGATGCGTTGAGTACCAGAGTGTTATTTTGAGACCAGTCGACGATTCGATCTAAATCTTTCGTGATATTTTCTATAGCATAATTTGTTTCTGAGGGCATAAATGACTTATATACTTGAGTGTCGTCTGCATATAGGTGGACTTTACAGTATTGTAGGGTCTTTGGTAAGTCGGCTGTGAAAATAACGAAAAGTAACGGACTCAAAATAGAGCCCTGTGGAACACCTCTATCGACAGGCAGCAAGCTTGATTTTATTGCATTTCCCTTGTCATCATCTATTACTACTTGCTGGAATCTAAGCGTAAGATATGATTGAAACCAGTTGCAGCTATCGACAGAGACTCCGTAATATTTCAACTTGGCAAGTAGAAGCTCTCTATTTAAACAATCGAAAGCCCTCGAATAGTCCAACAGTATGAGCATCGAGCATCTGCCGGCATCTGATTCGGAAAGAATGTCATCTGTAACTTGCGCCAGTGTCGTCGATGTGCCATGGCCCGCGCGAAATCCCGACTGATGTATGGGAAGTATAGAGTTAGTGTCTAGATACGATCTTAAATTGCTTCTCTACGATTGTCTCAACAACCTTCGATAAGACGGGAAGTATACTTATAGGACGCATGTCTTTCATTTGGGTAATATTTCTTGTTTTCGGAATGGGTTTCACTAACGCTATTTTCCATGAGTCTGGAAATACTTTTGATTCTAAGGATTTATTAAAAATACTGGTAATTGTCTGTAGCGTTCTAGGAAGAGTATGCAGAATCATATCAATGCTAATTAGGTCATGACCATAAGCTTTCGTTTTTATACAGTTTAAAATTTTCATAACTTGTTCATTTGTTGTTTCTCGAAGCTCGAATTGCGATTGACAAAAGTTTGAGTTCATAAAGTAATTTAAAGTGTCTGAGTCTGGGTTAGAATACCCGGGTACATCTAAAAAAAAATTATTAATGTCATCTGCATTGTTGAGATGATCGGGGATGCACGATGATTCACAGGGGTCACTGAAGCTAGATGTACTTTTTAAATGTTTCCACATGTCTTTAGGGTTTTTAATATTTTTATTGACATAAAACGAAAAGTAAGCTTTTTTTTCTTGTCTTAAGCTCGACGTGACAAGGTTTTTTAATTGCTTATAGTAGGTTTTATGCGCTAGTATATATAGCTTTAGCTAGTATATATATAACATAATTAACTAATACTAATGTACACGAAGTGTCGGCGTCGTGTTTCGCTGACTGGTGTCATGTAGCTGGCCACGAAACCGGCGGTATATGACTCCTTTCGGCCAAAAATCTACTTTGAGGAACTTCTCGAGGTGATGTGTCGGAACGCGCACCACGAACGACTTGAAGTTCGTTTTGTGACGCGGCTCCAACAGCTCGACCCTCAAAGTCCAGTTGGTCTTCACGCGCATGTATTCCACGACCTCCTCAACCTTCGTGGAGTGATGAAGTCTGGACACGTACAGCAGCGTTGTAGGTACGGCTGGACGCAGCAACATGTTGGGTCCTGCCAGCGCAGTACCGCACTGGTTCCGACAAGGAGGCTTCTTCTTCTTCTTCCTCTTCTCCACCTTGATGAAACCATCGCTGTCGCCCGTGTCCTTCTCTGGACCCTGCCTCATAACCTGTTTTGGTTTTGACAGGCTCCGTTTACCCCCTTTAGCTTTGTCCGCTAGTTTAACCTGCGAGTTTTGTGGCTCAACAGGCTTTTTAGCGGCGGCTACAATTGCTGCGTAGGCTCGTTTGGGGGTCGTCGAACCTACACACGTCGTCGTCACCACCGGTGTCGAGGCAGGGACGGCCGCGGCACACATTGCAACGCGTGCATTCTCGGCAGCTGGTGACGCATTCGAGCCCGCCGACTCGAAACTGCAGATGGAGGCGTTTTGTGCCCCGCGACGCGTGTTCACATTCACGTTGCTAGGTGACCTACTTGCAGAAATTGCATTGCGCAATAACACTACTTCTGCCCGTAGATCACTGATGGTGTTGTTGGACACCTCCAGCTGATGCTGCATCTCGACCTGGCTTTGCTTCAGGAGTGTTATATCCTTCAGCAGCCTGTTGACATCTACGTGGTCGAACGTGACGGGAGGAAGCTTGTGCAGATCCTTCGCCACGAATTCAGGCACGTCGTCCGGGTCGGTCTCCTTCAACAACGTCATGATGTCTTGGAGGCTCATCTATGTGCCATCCCTTCGACGAGACGGCATCTGGCTGAGTTTGCCAAGCGTCGTGAACAGCAGCAACTTGGCACTGCAAATCTCATCCTCCTTGAAAGATGACTTGCAGATCTGCAAGATGCTGACCTCGTCCATGTAATCAATGGCATGTTTGATAATTGCCAGAACTTCATTGGCTATGAGCGTTTGAGTACTCATAGCGGAAACCGGGCAGCGGCTATAGCCGCGCGATTCGTGAATATAATATTCAGACGGCGCACACGCGACCGTACTCGACCGCGCATCGCAACCGACTGATCTGTCTGAGCGCGTATACAAATCTATTAATCTTATTAGAAACCTGTTCCACGTGAGCTTTGCAATTTAGGTTTTCATCGACAGTAACACCTAAAAATGTTGTATGTGTAACTTCTTTTAGTTATTGCCGGTTGCAATATTGGTAGTATCGCCGGATTCAACTGAATACCACATTTTACATGGAGCGACTGCTTATCTGACCTCCACAATCCATTTTACTGGGTAACACAGTATCCCATAGGAAGACTGGTTGTCAGAATTCTAATTACCTAACGACTGCCAAAGATTACATATAACAGGTTAAAGCTAATCCTTGGTTTACCCGAAGTTCTTCGTTTAGTCCCTACGGACCGAGGGTCTCAACCCCAAGCAAAAGCAGTTAAATTTATAATTTATTCTTAGATCTAATAATAATATCCCATAAAATAAGTTTGGCGCAAGTGAGTCATAAATTGAAGAGCAGATAATCAAATTAGGATTTTACCAAAGTAATCTTTTTACGTACGCAGGTGTCCAAGACAAATGCGCGTCGGGCCGAGCGCAGCGTAGGGTTCCGTAGTTGTAGATCTTATAGTTGTTTGAGATTATAAAATGAATGCAAAAAATATATTATGTTCTCATATACGGCATTTTCTTTTTTTCTTTTCCAAGGACATTTTATAAGTTGATCGAGTATAACTTGTTCACTTGTAAAGCCCACATGTTTCAGATAGTTCTTGTACTACTGACATGTTAACATAAAATACATCTACACAATTTTTATGGGTATGTAAAAAAAAGATACGTGACTATAGTCAATCTGTGTATAGGGTCTTGGATCTATTTTTTTTATTCCAGCTACTGATCACTTCCACTCCCTGGCTAATATTCTTGTAGTCCTTAAGATATCTTTACATTACTATTTTGCTTACCGAAAGACAGCATGTTGTTGGTTTGTACGGTTATCTTCACCGCAGCAATTTTATTAGGAAGCTATGAGTTAAGGGCGGTGTCTTCCTATAAAAAATAATGATGTCTGGACTATTTACAATAGTGTATTTTGAGTTTGGTATTTGCCTATAGAATCCTAAAAAAAAACAATCATGAATTGTATATTGTTATCAGGATAATTAGGTACTAATTGTGCATATCTATGACTCATATTATTTCGATAGCTTTATATATACGTAAACGCCGCAACATTAGACCACTAACAGAGAAGTAGTGTAACTAAAGCTACCATGCGTGTCATCATTGTACTAACCCTCCTGGGCACGGCCCTCGGTAAGATACTGAACATTGTACCGAAACCTTACCAGTTTCTATAGTAACCCTTAACTTTTACACATAGTTAATTTCTCGTAACAATTTTTTTGTTTGTAAATTGATCTGCTCATACATAAAAGACAAAATCAAAGCAAATAAAAAACATTCTTTCATTGCATAATATATTCCAGCTGTCCCTAAGAGCATCAGCCGCATTGTCGGTGGCAGCCCCACTACAGTGGAGCACTACCCGTACATATCCAACATGCAGTTCGGTATGTTTGGAATCTATTGGTTCCATGCCTGCGGCGGCTCTCTGCTCACCACTACCTCCATACTCTCCGCCGCTCACTGCTACCAGTAAGTACAGCTGACTATGTCATAATTGTAAACAGCATTTATATGTTAAACCACAGAATCTAATGAAAGCGTTGTTTTGTGTTTAGCAATGACAGTCCTCACGAATGGCGAGTGCGTCTCGGTACGTCCCTGGCGTCCAGTGGCGGCGTTGTCCATGCCGTCTACCACTTCGTCCTCCACCCGCAGTTCAGCATAGTCGGCGTCAAGAACAACGTGGCCATCGTCCGCCTCTCAACCCCCGCCGTGTACTCCAACCTCATCCAGACCGTTAGCATCGCAGGCGCCAACTACAACATCGCTGATAATACCAGTGTCGTCACCCTTGGGTGGGGAATTACAGATGTAAATAAAATCTTTTGTGATTCATTAATCAATTTTAAACATATTACATAATTTGTAAACCATTATTTGTGTATTCTTCCAGCCTAGCGATCAGGGTTCATTCCCGGAGCAGCTGCAGCATGTCAACATCAACGTCATCAACCAGCAGATCTGTGCTGAACGTTACGCCCACCTGAAGACTCAGCCTGGTTACGAGAACTGGCCCGACGTTACCGACGGCATGTTGTGCGCTGGTATCCTAGACGTCGGCGGTAAGGACTCCTGCGTTACGGACGACGGCGGTCCCCTCGTCCATAGTAGAGTAGTAGTTGGTATCGTCTCATGGGGCTACCGGTGCGCTGATCCTACTTATCCTGGTGTTAACACTCTTGTCTCCCAGTACACTGACTGGATAGTCAACAATGCATAGTTAAACTATCTCTTGTACTTGAATTAAAAATGTTTTGATAATCATAATAAATTATGTATCACCACTATCGTGACCACTTTTAATGCATTTGTTTGCCTATTCCTCTTTCCCTTGTCTGTATGTAAGTGAGGGCCGCGTAGATGAGGCGGTTTTGCATGTTTTAGAACAATTTCTTATAGGTGGAGTGAGCTTGACCAGTGAAGGACAATCTTTTGGTAGAATATGGTACAGCACGAACATAGTATAAAACCAATTCAATGACTGTCTGTCTATCCATATGCATGCTTAGATCATTATAACTACGCAACGGATTTTGATACTGTTTTTAATAGATAGAGTGATTCCATAGGAAGGTTATATAATAGAGAAACAAGGATAATTTTAAAGGTTTCCAATGTGATGTCATAAATAAACATAATTATTTTCATGCGCTTAGATTGCAATAGCTGGCTGAACCCTATGAGATAGATAAAAATAATGTTCTACACTATTATACACCTTAAAAAGGTCTACAAAACAGTCAGTAAATTGGTCCATGTCTATCTCTCAGATATAACCCACAGTAACAATTATTTTCGTTTAATCATTAAAAAAATATGTGTTTTTAACCAAGCTATGTATTTTACACTACAAAGTTTTATTCCTTTGCCAATTAAATACTTTATCTACGTCCAACAATTTATATAAATCAAAACTGCCCTACACAGTATTTCATTAACATGGATATCTAAGAAGATAGAAGAGATTTAAAAAGCGGAGGGACTGCGACTGGCGGGTGGAAAGTTTCGTCCCGGTTGGCAGCGGGTGGCGGTCCCGAGGTGTATAAATTGTAATATACAAAGATATCCTTTAGTGTAAAGTGATCATTATATTATTATGAATATAAGTGTGTTGCGTACATGTATAAATAGTGAATGCAGTATGGAGTGAACTCCGCACTAGGACTATAGAGGGGGCTCGTGGCTAAGTGTAAGCCGGTAAGACTGGAAGCCGACCCCAACATAGTTGGGAAAAGGCTCGGGGTAAGGTCTGATTTAGACCATGCAAGAAATGTCGTGCGAGTTTCGGTACATTGCCGTCTACGATCCATCTCTTATCCATTCTCGCATCGTCTAAATCAGGCTTAACTGGTAAAATACTTAAAGATCATAGGTATTCTTCATAATTTGAAGACAATATTTAGATGGTATAACATATTCTTATATCTTACCTTACCTACTTATCGTGATTTATTGTTGCGATATAACATTAAAATTATAATAAGTACGCCGTATTTTAGAAAAAAAGTAACAAGTGATTATGTAATACAGTGTTTTTTTATGTAGTATCCAGAGGTAGAGTACACATAGAGGTACACGAATTACCCTAATGTAGGATCCGCTATCTTTTTAGTTTTTTTTTATTTGATATTCGTGACTTTTAACCAAACTCCGACTTTAATACACAATACTTCCGCCCACACTGCCGTGTCGTAATGCCTGGGCAACATTTGTAAGGTAGCTAATGCTGCTTTTCCTTTTTCACTATCTTTATCACGCCTGAATAACCAAAATTTAATCGAACTGTGTAATTAATCTTCCTCGAAATGTTTGGTACCTAAAAAATTACTATGCACTTGGTCACATGTGTGAAAATATTTGCTGCCGATTAACGTGACTTGATATTCTGATGAATTAACTTGAAGGCCATGTGATCTAGCCTACCCATTGATATTAGCTAACACATGGTACATGGCAACGATGGTAGATTCAGCCTCAGGCAAGGAAATAAGTCTGTAATCTTGCATTTTTTTCTTTATTTCTAAAACACATCGTACAAATTTTATACTTTACTATTAAAAACGACTACGTATATGAGATTGTACTGAGTGTGCAATTAACTTAATTTATACAGACACTTTCAGGGATCGGAGGAAGTTAAAAATCGCAACATCGGGGAAAAATAAATAAGACAGTTACTTTACTGCATTCATAGTGGTTGTCACCAATGTTTTAATTGTATTGTTAAAATACGTGATTATATAATTTTAGGCATTGTTGACAATCCAGTCAGTGTACTGGGAGACAAGAGTGTTAACACCAGGATAAGTAGGATCAGCGCACCGGTAGCCCCATGAGACGATACCAACTACTACTCTACTATGGACGAGGGGACCGCCGTCGTCCGTAACGCAGGAGTCCTTACCGCCGACGTCTAGGATACCAGCGCACAACATGCCGTCGGTAACGTCGGGCCAGTTCTCGTAACCAGGCTGAGTCTTCAGGTGGGCGTAACGTTCAGCACAGATCTGCTGGTTGATGACGTTGAAGTTGACATGCTGCAGCTGCTCCGGGAATGATCCCTGGTCGCTAGGCTGGAAGAATACACAAATAATGGTTTACAAATTATGTAATATGTTTAAAATTGATTAATGAATCACAAAAGATTTTATTTACATCTGTAATTCCCCACCCAAGGGTGACGACACTGGTATTTTCAGCGATGTTGTAGTTGGCGCCTGCGATGCTAACGGGCTGGATAAGGTTGGAGTACACGGCGGGGGTTGAGAGGCGGACGATGGCCACGTTGTTCTTGACGCCGACTATACTGAACTGCGGGTGGAGGACGAAGTGGGAGACGGCATGGACAACGCCGCCACTGGACGCCAGGGACGTACCGAGACGCACTCGCCATTCGTGAGGACTGTCATTGCTAAACACAAAACAACGCTTTCATTAGATTCTGTGGTTTAATATATAAATGCTGTTTACAATTATGACATAGTCAGCTGTACTTACTGGTAGCAGTGAGCGGCGGAGAGTATGGAGGTAGTGGTGAGCAGAGAGCCGCCGCAGGCATGGAACCAATAGATTCCAAACATACCGAACTGCATGTTGGATATGTACGGGTAGTGCTCCACTGTAGTGGGGCTGCCACCGACAATGCGGCTGATGCTCTTAGGGACAGCTGGAATATATTATGCAATGAAAGAATGTTTTTTATTTGCTTTGATTTTGTCTTTTATGTATGAGCAGATCAATTTACAAACAAAAAAATTGTTACGAGAAATTAACTATGTGTAAGTTAAGGGTTACTATAGAAACTGGTAAGGTTTCGGTACAATGTTCAGTATCTTACCGAGGGCCGTGCCCAGGAGGGTTAGTACAATGATGACACGCATGGTAGCTTTAGTTACACTACTTCTCTGTTAGTGGTCTAATGTTGCGGCGTTTACGTATATATAAAGCTATCGAAATAATATGAGTCATAGATATGCACAATTAGTGCCTAATTATCCTGATAACAATATACAATTCATGATTGTTTTTTTTAGGATTCTATAGGCAAATACCAAACTCAAAATACACTATTGTAAATAGTCCAGACATCATTATTTTTTATAGGAAGACACCGCCCTTAACTCATAGCTTCCTAATAAAATTGCTGCGGAGAAGATAACCGTACAAACCAACAACATGCTGTCTTTCGGTAAGCAAAATAGTAATGTAAAGATATCTTAAGGACTACAAGAATATTAGCCAGGGAGTGGAAGTGATCAGTAGCTGGAATAAAAAAAATAGATCCAAGACCCTATACATAGATTGACTATAGTCACGTATCTTTTTTTTACATACCCATAGAAATTGTGCAGATGTATTTTATGTTAACATGTCAGTAGTACAAGAACTATCTGAAACATGTGGGCTTTACAAGTGAACAAGTTATACTCGATCAACTTATAAAATGTCCTTGGAAAAGAAAAAAAGAAAATGCCGTATATGAGAACATATTATATTTTTTGCATTCATTTAATAATCTCAAACAACTATAAGATCTATAACTACGGAACCCTACGCTGCGCTCGGCCAGACGCGCATTTGTCTTGGACACCTGCGTACGTAAAAAGATTACTTTGGTAAAATCCTAATTTGATTATCTGCTCTTCAATTTATGACTCACTTGCGCCTAACTTATTTTATGGGATATTATTATTAGATCTAAGAATAAATTATAAATTTAACTTCTTTTGCTTGGGGTTGAGACCCTCGGTCCGTAGGGACTAAACGACTTGTTGACACTCCGGGTAAACCAAGGATTAGCTTTAACCTGTTATATGTAATCTTTGGCAGTCGTTAGGTAATTAGAATTCAACAAGTCTTCCTATGGGATACTGTGTTACCCAGTAAAATGGATTGTGGAGGTCAGATAAGCAGTCGCTCCATGTAAAATGTGGTATTCAGTTGAATCCGGCAATACTGAAAGCCGACCTGAGCATAGCTTGGGAAAGGCTAGGCATATTTAGGCTTCCGGGTTTAATTTTTAAATAGTTTTCTGTTATGTGCCTGTGTAGGGTTGATAAAAGTTAAGTTTGTAAATATTTTAATTATGAAATACGTCAAACAAGGCTTATTATTAAGCTTTCTGTGGATATGTACTGAATCTGATTTATGATTTAAAATAAACAAATAGGTTTTATGGCAATTTGAAAACAAATGCGTGTCATAATAGTCAATGCTTTTTTTTTTATTTAAATTTCTTTTAATTATATTTTGTTTTTATTTGTGTACTGCATGGTTTTTAGAAATAAAATGAATACCTACTAAATAGTCACTACTTGCCTAGTCTGAACGTCAAAAAGCGTATTAACTTGTTAACTTGAGGATACATTAGTTATTTCGTAATGAAATAAAATTATCATCAAAGCGACTTGACGAATATAAAAAAACATGAAACTATAATTAAATAAATGACTAAAATGGTTTAGTTATAACCTAGATTTAGTAGGGAACCAATTCCAATTCATAGCACCTTTTTCTGATGATTGATTAATCAGTATAATATTCACCCGTAAGTTTAACATTTATTGAAATCTTAGGTACCTAGGGTAAAAATAACCTATCTGAAATCTCGCGGACAAAGTCGCGTGCCATGTGCTAATTTGATAAAAAAAATCTGTGAATTCATAGTAGTCTGTTATTTTTACTACTTGATACGTAGGTTATACCTTATATTGACAGTTTGTAAATCTGTGTATTTGACCTTATATTTTTTTGTACCAGCTACAGATTCGTCATACTCCCTAGTTGTCATTACCTTGTATATCTTAGGGACTACCGATATCTTTATGCATATTATTATTTTGCTAACCGAAAGACAGCATGTTGTTGGTTCGTACGGTTTTCTTCTCCACAGCATTTTTATTAGGAAGCTGTGAGTAAAGAGTGGAGAATCAGGGAGCTGTCTTCCAATAAAAAAAGGATGATGTCTGGACTACTTTCAATAAATGATATTGATTTTTTTATTCGCCCATAGAATCCTAAAAAAAAAACGTGAATTGTATATTGGTATCAGGATGATTAGGTACTAATTGTGCATATCTATGACTCATATTATTTCGATAGCTTTATATATACGTAAACGCCGCAACATTAGACCACTAACAGAGAAGTAGTGTAACTAAAGCAACCATGCGTGTCATCATTGTACTAACCCTCCTGGGCACGGCCCTCGGTAAGATACTGAACATTGTACCGAAACCTTACCAGTTTCTATAGTAACCCTTAACTTACACATAGTTAATTTCTCGTAACAATTTTTTTGTTTGTAAATTGATCTGCTCATACATAAAAGACAAAATCAAAGCAAATAAAAAACATTCTTTCATTGCATAATATATTCCAGCTGTCCCTAAGAGCATCAGCCGCATTGTCGGTGGCAGCCCCACTACAGTGGAGCACTACCCGTACATATCCAACATGCAGTTCGGTATGTTTGGAATCTATTGGTTCCATGCCTGCGGCGGCTCTCTGCTCACCACTACCTCCATACTCTCCGCCGCTCACTGCTACCAGTAAGTACAGCTGACTATGTCATAATTGCAAACAGCATTTATAATATTAAACCACAGAATCTAATGAAAGCGTTGTTTTGTGTTTAGCAATGACAGTCCTCACGAATGGCGAGTGCGTCTCGGTACGTCCCTGGCGTCCAGTGGCGGCGTTGTCCATGCCGTCTCCCACTTCGTCCTCCACCCGCAGTTCAGTATAGTCGGCGTCAAGAACAACGTGGCCATCGTCCGCCTCTCAACCCCCGCCGTGTACTCCAACCTTATCCAGCCCGTTAGCATCGCAGGCGCCAACTACAACATCGCTGATAATACCAGTGTCGTCACCCTTGGGTGGGGAATTACAGATGTAAATAAAATCTTTTGTGATTCATTAATCAATTTTAAACATATTACATAATTCGTAAACCATTATTTGTGTATTCTTCCAGCCTAGCGATCAGGGTTCATTCCCGGAGCAGCTGCAGCATGTCAACATCAACGTCATCAACCAGCAGATCTGTGCTGAACGTTACGCCCACCTGAAGACTCAGCCTGGTTACGAGAACTGGCCCGACGTTACCGACGGCATGTTGTGCGCTGGTATCCTAGACGTCGGCGGTAAGGACTCCTGCGTTACGGACGACGGGGGTCCCCTCGTCCATAGTAGAGTAGTAGTTGGTATCGTCTCATGGGGCTACCGGTGCGCTGATCCTACTTATCCTGGTGTTAACACTCTTGTCTCCCAGTACACTGACTGGATAGTCAACAATGCATAGTTAAACTATCTCTTGTACTTGAATTAAAAATGTTTTGATAATCATAATAAATTATGAATCACCACTATCGTGACCACTTTTAATGCATTTGTTTGCCTATTCCTCTTTCCCTTGTCTGTATGTAAGTGAGGGCCGCGTAGATGAGGCGGTTTTGCATGTTTTAGAACAATTTCTTATAGGTGGAGTGAGCTTGACCAGTGAAGGACAATCTTTTGGTAGAATATGGTACAGCACGAACATAGTATAAAACCAATTCAATGACTGTCTGTCTATCCATATGCATGCTTAGATCATTATAACTACGAAACGGATTTTGATACTGTTTTTAATAGATAGAGTGATTCCATAGAAGGGTTATATAATAGAGAAACAAGGATAATTTTAAAGGTTTCCAATGTGAGGTCTTAAATAAACATAATTATTTTCATGCGCTTAGATTGCAATAGCTGGCTGAACCCTATGAGATAGATAAAAATAATGTTCTACACTATTATACACCTTAAAAAGGTCTACAAAACAGTCAGTAATGGTCTATGTCTATCTCTCAGATATAACCCACAGTAACAATTATTTTCGTTTAATCATTAAAAAAATATGTGTTTTTAACCAAGCTATGTATTTTACACTACAAAGTTTTATTCCTTTACCAATTAAATACTTTATCTACGTCCAACAATTTATATAAATCAAAACTGCCTATCTAAGAAGATAGAAGAGATTTAAAAAGCGGAGGGACTGCGACTGGCGGGTGGAAAGTTTCGTCCCGGTTGGCAGCGGGTGACGGTCCCGAGGTGTATAAATTGTAATATACAAAGATATCCTTTAGTGTAAAGTGATCATTATATTATTATGAATAAGTGTGTTGCGTACATGTATAAATAGTGAATGCAGTATGGAGTGAACTTCGCACTGCCCCATACTAGTGTCTACATAACACCCGTGCGAAGTCGGGACGGGTCGCTAGTATAGTGTAGTAGGGCTATAGAGGGGGCTCGTGGCTAAGTGTAAGCCGGAAAGACTGGAAGCCGACCCCAACATAGTTGGGAAAAGGCTCGGGAGATGATGACGGTAGTAGGGCTATAAGGGTAAGGCCTGATTTAGACGATGCAAGAAATGTCGTGCGAGTTTCGGTACATTGCCGTCTACGATCCATCTCTTATGACACCATAGCCGCGCGGCCCCTCAATGTACCGCAACTCGCACGACATTTCTCGCATCGTCTAAATCAGGCTTAACTGGTAAAATAAAGATCATAGGTATTCTTCATAATTTGAAGACAATATTTAGATGGTATAACATATTCTTATATCTTACCTTACCTACTTATCGTGATTTATTGTTGCGGTATAACATTAAAATTATAATAAGTACGCCGTAGTTTAGAAAAAAAGTAACAAGTGATTATGTAATACAGTGTTTTTTTATGTAGTATCCAGAGGTAGAGTACACATAGAGGTACACGAATTACCCTAATGTAGGATCCGCTATCTTTTTAGTTTTTTTTTGTAGGTGAAAGAATGAGAAAGGCATAAAACATCACATGCTTAACATTCAACAACATTTGTTATCGGAATGTTTATCTGTTGTGAAGTTGTTTATTTTGTTCGGTCAAGGTCGGTGTCGGGTTGATTTGAGCCGTGTTTTTGTTTATCTTACAGATGCAAAATATGTATAGAAATGTCTGTTCTTTTACTTTATTATTGTACAATAATATGTTATTATAAATAAAACAATAACTTTGGAAAAAAGAGCATTTATTTTTGGTACAAAAGTCGTCATATTAATATGACGTCATATTAGTATGAAAACTGGGAAAAAGTAGCTAACCCTACTTTCAATTTCGAATCAACAATAGATTCCACGATAAAACTGTACAAAACTATAGAAAATCAGATAGCTTATTTCATAACGATTTTAGTGACATAAGGTGTGTCGAGCTGCGCTCTTTAATTTCAGAGCTATCGTAGTTTTAGTGAACGCGGAGAAATTCACGATTTCGTCCGGGAGCGATCTGACAGATCCGGGGAGTTGCGCCATAGAGGTCAACCGTCCCAGGGGTTAACCAAACTCCGACTTTAATACACAATACTTCCGCCCACACTGCCGTGTCGTAATGCCTGGGCAACATTTGTAAGGTAGCTAATGCTGCTTTTCCTTTTTCACTATCTTTATCACGCCTGAATAACCAAAATTTAATCGAACTGTGTAATTAATCTTCCTCGAAATGTTTGGTACCTAAAAAATTACTATGCACTTGGTCACATGTGTGAAAATATTTGCTGCCGATTAACGTGACTTGATATTCTGATGAATTAACTTGAAGGCCATGTGATCTAGCCTACCCATTGATATTAGCTAACACATGGTACATGGCAACGATGGTAGATTCAGCCTCAGGCAAGGAAATAAGTCTGTAATCTTGCATTTTTTTCTTTATTTCTAAAACACATCGTACAAATTTTATACTTCACTATTAAAAACGACTACGTATATGAGATTGTCTACGTCTACTATTGTCTACGTGTACTGAGTGTGCAATTAACTTAATTTATACAGACACTTTCAGGGATCGGAGGAAGTTAAAAATCGCAACATCGGGGAAAAATAAATAAGACAGTTACTTTACTGCATTCGTAGTGGTTGTCACCATGTTTTAATTGTTTTGTTAAAATACATGATTATATAATTTTAGGCATTGTTGACAATCCAGTCAGTGTACTGGGAGACAAGAGTGTTAACACCAGGATAAGTAGGATCAGCGCACCGGTAGCCCCATGAGACGATACCAACTACTACTCTACTATGGACGAGGGGACCGCCGTCGTCCGTAACGCAGGAGTCCTTACCGCCGACGTCTAGGATACCAGCGCACAACATGCCGTCGGTAACGTCGGGCCAGTTCTCGTAACCAGGCTGAGTCTTCAGGTGGGCGTAACGTTCAGCACAGATCTGCTGGTTGATGACGTTGATGTTGACATGCTGCAGCTGCTCCGGGAATGAACCCTGATCGCTAGGCTGGAAGAATACACAAATAATGGTTTACAAATTATGTAATATGTTTAAAATTGATTAATGAATCACAAAAGATTTTATTTACATCTGTAATTCCCCACCCAAGGGTGACGACACTGGTATTTTCAGCGATGTTGTAGTTGGCGCCTGCGATGCTAACGGGCTGGATAAGGTTGGAGTACACGGCGGGGGTTGAGAGGCGGACGATGGCCACGTTGTTCTTGACGCCGACTATACTGAACTGCGGGTGGAGGACGAAGTGGGAGACGGCATGGACAACGCCGCCACTGGACGCCAGGGACGTACCGAGACGCACTCGCCATTCGTGAGGACTGTCATTGCTAAACACAAAACAACGCTTTCATTAGATTCTGTGGTTTAATATATAAATGCTGTTTACAATTATGACATAGTCAGCTGTACTTACTGGTAGCAGTGAGCGGCGGAGAGTATGGAGGTAGTGGTGAGCAGAGAGCCGCCGCAGGCATGGAACCAATAGATTCCAAACATACCGAACTGCATGTTGGATATGTACGGGTAGTGCTCCACTGTAGTGGGGCTGCCACCGACAATGCGGCTGATGCTCTTAGGGACAGCTGGAATATATTATGCAATGAAAGAATGTTTTTTATTTGCTTTGATTTTGTCTTTTATGTATGAGCAGATCAATTTACAAACAAAAAAATTGTTACGAGAAATTAACTATGTGTAAGTTAAGGGTTACTATAGAAACTGGTAAGGTTTCGGTACAATGTTCAGTATCTTACCGAGGGCCGTGCCCAGGAGGGTTAGTACAATGATGACACGCATGGTAGCTTTAGTTACACTACTTCTCTGTTAGTGGTCTAATGTTGCGGCGTTTACGTATATATAAAGCTATCGAAATAATATGAGTCATAGATATGCACAATTAGTGCCTAATTATCCTGATAACAATATACAATTCATGATTGTTTTTTTTAGGATTCTATAGGCAAATACCAAACTCAAAATACACTATTGTAAATAGTCCAGACATCATTATTTTTTATAGGAAGACACCGCCCTTAACTCATAGCTTCCTAATAAAATTGCTGCGGAGAAGATAACCGTACAAACCAACAACATGCTGTCTTTCGGTAAGCAAAATAGTAATGTAAAGATATCTTAAGGACTACAAGAATATTAGCCAGGGAGTGGAAGTGATCAGTAGCTGGAATAAAAAAAATAGATCCAAGACCCTATACATAGATTGACTATAGTCACGTATCTTTTTTTTACATACCCATAGAAATTGTGCAGATGTATTTTATGTTAACATGTCAGTAGTACAAGAACTATCTGAAACATGTGGGCTTTACAAGTGAACAAGTTATACTCGATCAACTTATAAAATGTCCTTGGAAAAGAAAAAAAGAAAATGCCGTATATGAGAACATATTATATTTTTTGCATTCATTTAATAATCTCAAACAACTATAAGATCTATAACTACGGAACCCTACGCTGCGCTCGGCCAGACGCGCATTTGTCTTGGACACCTGCGTACGTAAAAAGATTACTTTGGTAAAATCCTAATTTGATTATCTGCTCTTCAATTTATGACTCACTTGCGCCTAACTTATTTTATGGGATATTATTATTAGATCTAAGAATAAATTATAAATTTAACTTCTTTTGCTTGGGGTTGAGACCCTCGGTCCGTAGGGACTAAACGACTTGTTGACACTCCGGGTAAACCAAGGATTAGCTTTAACCTGTTATATGTAATCTTTGGCAGTCGTTAGGTAATTAGAATTCAACAAGTCTTCCTATGGGATACTGTGTTACCCAGTAAAATGGATTGTGGAGGTCAGATAAGCAGTCGCTCCATGTAAAATGTGGTATTCAGTTGAATCCGGCAATACTGAAAGCCGACCTGAGCATAGCTTGGGAAAGGCTAGGCATATTTAGGCTTCCGGGTTTAATTTTTAAATAGTTTTCTGTTATGTGCCTGTGTAGGGTTGATAAAAGTTAAGTTTGTAAATATTTTAATTATGAAATACGTCAAACAAGGCTTATTATTAAGCTTTCTGTGGATATGTACTGAATCTGATTTATGATTTAAAATAAACAAATAGGTTTTATGGCAATTTGAAAACAAATGCGTGTCATGATAGTCAATGCTTTTTTTTTTTATTTAAATTTCTTTTAATTATATTTTGTTTTTATTTGTGTACATAAGCATGGTTTTTAGAAATAAAATGAATACCTACTAAATAGTCACTACTTGCCTAGTCTGAACGTCAAAAAGCGTATTAACTTGTTAACTTGAGGATACATTAGTTATTTCGTAATGAAATAAAATTATCATCAAAGCGACTTGACGAATATAAAAAAACATGAAACTATAATTAAATAAATGACTTAAATGGTTATAACCTAGATTTAGTAGGTAACCAATTCCAATTCATAGCACCTTTTTCTGATGATTGATTAATCAGTATAATATTCACCCGTAAGTTTAACATTTATTGAAATCTTAGGTACCTAGGGTAAAAATAACCTATCTGAAATCTCGCGGACAAAGTCGCGTGCCATGTGCTAATTTGATAAAAAAAATCTGTGAATTCATAGTAGTCTGTTATTTTTACTACTTGATACGTAGGTTATACCTTATATTGACAGTTTGTAAATCTGTGTATTTGACCTTATATTTTTTTGTACCAGCTACAGATTCGTCATACTCCCTAGTTGTCATTACCTTGTATATCTTAGGGACTACCGATATCTTTATGCATATTATTATTTTGCTAACCGAAAGACAGCATGTTGTTGGTTCGTACGGTTTTCTTCTCCACAGCATTTTTATTAGGAAGCTGTGAGTAAAGAGTGGAGAATCAGGGAGCTGTCTTCCAATAAAAAAAGGATGATGTCTGGACTACTTTCAATAAATGATATTGATTTTTTTATTCGCCCATAGAATCCTAAAAAAAAAACGTGAATTGTATATTGGTATCAGGATGATTAGGTACTAATTGTGCATATCTATGACTCATATTATTTCGATAGCTTTATATATACGTAAACGCCGCAACATTAGACCACTAACAGAGAAGTAGTGTAACTAAAGCAACCATGCGTGTCATCATTGTACTAACCCTCCTGGGCACGGCCCTCGGTAAGATACTGAACATTGTACCGAAACCTTACCAGTTTCTATAGTAACCCTTAACTTACACATAGTTAATTTCTCGTAACAATTTTTTTGTTTGTAAATTGATCTGCTCATACATAAAAGACAAAATCAAAGCAAATAAAAAACATTCTTTCATCGCATAATATATTCCAGCTGTCCCTAAGAGCATCAGCCGCATTGTCGGTGGCAGCCCCACTACAGTGGAGCACTACCCGTACATATCCAACATGCAGTTCGGTATGTTTGGAATCTATTGGTTCCATGCCTGCGGCGGCTCTCTGCTCACCACTACCTCCATACTCTCCGCCGCTCACTGCTACCAGTAAGTACAGCTGACTATGTCATAATTGTAAACAGCATTTATAATATTAAACCACAGAATCTAATGAAAGCGTTGTTTTGTGTTTAGCAATGACAGTCCTCACGAATGGCGAGTGCGTCTCGGTACGTCCCTGGCGTCCAGTGGCGGCGTTGTCCATGCCGTCTCCCACTTC
This sequence comes from Autographa pulchrina, assembly GCA_905475315.1. NCBI lineage: Eukaryota > Metazoa > Arthropoda > Insecta > Lepidoptera > Noctuidae > Autographa > Autographa pulchrina. The sequence continues at coordinate 7,582,481 of FR997768.1, forward strand.
GTCCTCCACCCGCAGTTCAGTATAGTCGGCGTCAAGAACAACGTGGCCATCGTCCGCCTCTCAACCCCCGCCGTGTACTCCAACCTTATCCAGCCCGTTAGCATCGCAGGCGCCAACTACAACATCGCTGATAATACCAGTGTCGTCACCCTTGGGTGGGGAATTACAGATGTAAATAAAATCTTTTGTGATTCATTAATCAATTTTAAACATATTACATAATTTGTAAACCATTATTTGTGTATTCTTCCAGCCTAGCGATCAGGGTTCATTCCCGGAGCAGCTGCAGCATGTCAACATCAACGTCATCAACCAGCAGATCTGTGCTGAACGTTACGCCCACCTGAAGACTCAGCCTGGTTACGAGAACTGGCCCGACGTTACCGACGGCATGTTGTGCGCTGGTATCCTAGACGTCGGCGGTAAGGACTCCTGCGTTACGGACGACGGGGGTCCCCTCGTCCATAGTAGAGTAGTAGTTGGTATCGTCTCATGGGGCTACCGGTGCGCTGATCCTACTTATCCTGGTGTTAACACTCTTGTCTCCCAGTACACTGACTGGATAGTCAACAATGCATAGTTAAACTATCTCTTGTACTTGAATTAAAAATGTTTTGATAATCATAATAAATTATGAATCACCACTATCGTGACCACTTTTAATGCATTTGTTTGCCTATTCCTCTTTCCCTTGTCTGTATGTAAGTGAGGGCCGCGTAGATGAGGCGGTTTTGCATGTTTTAGAACAATTTCTTATAGGTGGAGTGAGCTTGACCAGTGAAGGACAATCTTTTGGTAGAATATGGTACAGCACGAACATAGTATAAAACCAATTCAATGACTGTCTGTCTATCCATATGCATGCTTAGATCATTATAACTACGCAACGGATTTTGATACTGTTTTTAATAGATAGAGTGATTCCATAGGAAGGTTATATAATAGAGAAACAAGGATAATTTTAAAGGTTTCCAATGTGATGTCTTAAATAAACATAATTATTTTCATGCGCTTAGAATGCAATAGCTGGCTGAACCCTATGAGATAGATAAAAATAATGTTCTACACTATTATACACCTTAAAAAGGTCTACAAAACAGTCAGTAATGGTCTATGTCTATCTCTCAGATATAACCCACAGTAACAATTATTTTCGTTTAATCATTAAAAAAATATGTGTTTTTAACCAAGCTATGTATTTTACACTACAAAGTTTTATTCCTTTACCAATTAAATACTTTATCTACGTCCAACAATTTATATAAATCAAAACTGCCTATCTAAGAAGATAGAAGAGATTTAAAAAGCGGAGGGACTGCGACTGGCGGGTGGAAAGTTTCGTCCCGGTTGGCAGCGGGTGGCGGTCCCGAGGTGTATAAATTGTAATATACAAAGATATCCTTTAGTGTAAAGTGATCATTATATTATTATGAATAAGTGTGTTGCGTACATGTATAAATAGTGAATGCAGTATGGAGTGAACTTCGCACTGCCCCATACTAGTGTCTACATAACACCCGTGCGAAGTCGGGACGGGTCGCTAGTATAGTGTAGTAGGGCTATAGAGGGGGCTCGTGGCTAAGTGTAAGCCGGAAAGACTGGAAGCCGACCCCAACATAGTTGGGAAAAGGCTCGGGAGATGATGACGGTAGTAGGGCTATAAGGGTAAGGCCTGATTTAGACGATGCAAGAAATGTCGTGCGAGTTTCGGTACATTGCCGTCTACGATCCATCTCTTATGACACCATAGCCGCGCGGCCCCTCAATGTACCGCAACTCGCACGACATTTCTCGCATCGTCTAAATCAGGCTTAACTGGTAAAATAAAGATCATAGGTATTCTTCATAATTTGAAGACAATATTTAGATGGTATAACATATTCTTATATCTTACCTTACCTACTTATCGTGATTTATTGTTGCGATATAACATTAAAATTATAATAAGTACGCCGTATTTTAGAAAAAAAGTATCAAGTGATTATGTAATACAGTGTTTTTTTATGTAGTATCCAGAGGTAGAGTACACATAGAGGTACACGAATTACCCTAATGTAGGATCCGCTATCTTTTTAGTTTTTTTTTGTAGGTGAAAGAATGAGAAAGGCATAAAACATCACATGCTAAACATTCAACAACATTTGTTATCGGAATGTTTATCTGTTGTGAAGTTGTTTATTTTGTTCGGTCAAGGTCGGTGTCGGGTTGATTTGAGCCGTGTTTTTGTTTATCTTACAGATGCAAAATATGTATAGAAATGTCTGTTCTTTTACTTTATTATTGTACAATAATATGTTATTATGTAAATAAAACAATAACTTTGGAAAAAAGAGCATTTATTTTTGGTACAAAAGTCGTCATATTAATATGACGTCATATTAGTATGAAAACTGGGAAAAAGTAGTTAACCCTACTTTCAATTTCGAATCAACAATAGATTCCACGATAAAACTGTACAAAACTATAGAAAATCAGATAGCTTATTTCATAACGATTTTAGTGACATAAGGTGTGTCGTGCTGCGCTCTTTAATTTCAGAGCTATCGTAGTTTTAGTGAACGCGGAGAAATTCACGATTTCGTCCGGGAGCGATCTGACAGATCCGGGGAGTTGCGCCATAGAGGTCAACCGTCCCAGGGGTTAACCAAACTCCGACTTAAAAACACAATACTTCCGCCCACACTGCCGTGTCGTAATGCCTGGGCAACATTTGTAAGGTAGCTAATGCTGCTTTTCCTTTTTCACTATCTTTATCACGCCTGAATAACCAAAATTTAATCGAACTGTGTAATTAATCTTCCTCGAAATGTTTGGTACCTAAAAAATTACTATGCACTTGGTCACATGTGTGAAAATATTTGCTGCCGATTAACGTGACTTGATATTCTGATGAATTAACTTGAAGGCCATGTGATCTAGCCTACCCATTGATATTAGCTAACACATGGTACATGGCAACGATGGTAGATTCAGCCTCAGGCAAGGAAATAAGTCTGTAATCTTGCATTTTTTTCTTTATTTCTAAAACACATCGTACAAATTTTATACTTCACTATTAAAAACGACTACGTATATGAGATTGTCTACGTCTACTATTGTCTACGTGTACTGAGTGTGCAATTAACTTAATTTATACAGACACTTTCAGGGATCGGAGGAAGTTAAAAATCGCAACATCGGGGAAAAATAAATAAGACAGTTACTTTACTGCATTCGTAGTGGTTGTCACCATGTTTTAATTGTTTTGTTAAAATACATGATTATATAATTTTAGGCATTGTTGACAATCCAGTCAGTGTACTGGGAGACAAGAGTGTTAACACCAGGATAAGTAGGATCAGCGCACCGGTAGCCCCATGAGACGATACCAACTACTACTCTACTATGGACGAGGGGACCGCCGTCGTCCGTAACGCAGGAGTCCTTACCGCCGACGTCTAGGATACCAGCGCACAACATGCCGTCGGTAACGTCGGGCCAGTTCTCGTAACCAGGCTGAGTCTTCAGGTGGGCGTAACGTTCAGCACAGATCTGCTGGTTGATGACGTTGATGTTGACATGCTGCAGCTGCTCCGGGAATGAACCCTGATCGCTAGGCTGGAAGAATACACAAATAATGGTTTACAAATTATGTAATATGTTTAAAATTGATTAATGAATCACAAAAGATTTTATTTACATCTGTAATTCCCCACCCAAGGGTGACGACACTGGTATTTTCAGCGATGTTGTAGTTGGCGCCTGCGATGCTAACGGGCTGGATAAGGTTGGAGTACACGGCGGGGGTTGAGAGGCGGACGATGGCCACGTTGTTCTTGACGCCGACTATACTGAACTGCGGGTGGAGGACGAAGTGGGAGACGGCATGGACAACGCCGCCACTGGACGCCAGGGACGTACCGAGACGCACTCGCCATTCGTGAGGACTGTCATTGCTAAACACAAAACAACGCTTTCATTAGATTCTGTGGTTTAATATATAAATGCTGTTTACAATTATGACATAGTCAGCTGTACTTACTGGTAGCAGTGAGCGGCGGAGAGTATGGAGGTAGTGGTGAGCAGAGAGCCGCCGCAGGCATGGAACCAATAGATTCCAAACATACCGAACTGCATGTTGGATATGTACGGGTAGTGCTCCACTGTAGTGGGGCTGCCACCGACAATGCGGCTGATGCTCTTAGGGACAGCTGGAATATATTATGCAATGAAAGAATGTTTTTTATTTGCTTTGATTTTGTCTTTTATGTATGAGCAGATCAATTTACAAACAAAAAAATTGTTACGAGAAATTAACTATGTGTAAGTTAAGGGTTACTATAGAAACTGGTAAGGTTTCGGTACAATGTTCAGTATCTTACCGAGGGCCGTGCCCAGGAGGGTTAGTACAATGATGACACGCATGGTAGCTTTAGTTACACTACTTCTCTGTTAGTGGTCTAATGTTGCGGCGTTTACGTATATATAAAGCTATCGAAATAATATGAGTCATAGATATGCACAATTAGTGCCTAATTATCCTGATAACAATATACAATTCATGATTGTTTTTTTTAGGATTCTATAGGCAAATACCAAACTCAAAATACACTATTGTAAATAGTCCAGACATCATTATTTTTTATAGGAAGACACCGCCCTTAACTCATAGCTTCCTAATAAAATTGCTGCGGAGAAGATAACCGTACAAACCAACAACATGCTGTCTTTCGGTAAGCAAAATAGTAATGTAAAGATATCTTAAGGACTACAAGAATATTAGCCAGGGAGTGGAAGTGATCAGTAGCTGGAATAAAAAAAATAGATCCAAGACCCTATACATAGATTGACTATAGTCACGTATCTTTTTTTTACATACCCATAGAAATTGTGCAGATGTATTTTATGTTAACATGTCAGTAGTACAAGAACTATCTGAAACATGTGGGCTTTACAAGTGAACAAGTTATACTCGATCAACTTATAAAATGTCCTTGGAAAAGAAAAAAAGAAAATGCCGTATATGAGAACATATTATATTTTTTGCATTCATTTAATAATCTCAAACAACTATAAGATCTATAACTACGGAACCCTACGCTGCGCTCGGCCAGACGCGCATTTGTCTTGGACACCTGCGTACGTAAAAAGATTACTTTGGTAAAATCCTAATTTGATTATCTGCTCTTCAATTTATGACTCACTTGCGCCTAACTTATTTTATGGGATATTATTATTAGATCTAAGAATAAATTATAAATTTAACTTCTTTTGCTTGGGGTTGAGACCCTCGGTCCGTAGGGACTAAACGACTTGTTGACACTCCGGGTAAACCAAGGATTAGCTTTAACCTGTTATATGTAATCTTTGGCAGTCGTTAGGTAATTAGAATTCAACAAGTCTTCCTATGGGATACTGTGTTACCCAGTAAAATGGATTGTGGAGGTCAGATAAGCAGTCGCTCCATGTAAAATGTGGTATTCAGTTGAATCCGGCAATACTGAAAGCCGACCTGAGCATAGCTTGGGAAAGGCTAGGCATATTTAGGCTTCCGGGTTTAATTTTTAAATAGTTTTCTGTTATGTGCCTGTGTAGGGTTGATAAAAGTTAAGTTTGTAAATATTTTAATTATGAAATACGTCAAACAAGGCTTATTATTAAGCTTTCTGTGGATATGTACTGAATCTGATTTATGATTTAAAATAAACAAATAGGTTTTATGGCAATTTGAAAACAAATGCGTGTCATGATAGTCAATGCTTTTTTTTTTTATTTAAATTTCTTTTAATTATATTTTGTTTTTATTTGTGTACATAAGCATGGTTTTTAGAAATAAAATGAATACCTACTAAATAGTCACTACTTGCCTAGTCTGAACGTCAAAAAGCGTATTAACTTGTTAACTTGAGGATACATTAGTTATTTCGTAATGAAATAAAATTATCATCAAAGCGACTTGACGAATATAAAAAAACATGAAACTATAATTAAATAAATGACTTAAATGGTTATAACCTAGATTTAGTAGGTAACCAATTCCAATTCATAGCACCTTTTTCTGATGATTGATTAATCAGTATAATATTCACCCGTAAGTTTAACATTTATTGAAATCTTAGGTACCTACCTAGGGTAAAAATAACCTATCTGAAATCTCGCGGACAAAGTTGCGGGCCATGTGCTAATTTGATAAAAAAAATCTGTGAATTCATAGTAGTCTGTTATTTTTACTACTTGATACGTAGGTTATACCTTATTTTGACAGTTTGTAAATCTGTGTATTTGACCTTATATTTTTTTGTACCAGCTACAGATTCGTCATACTCCCTAGTTGTCATTACCTTGTATATCTTAGGGACTACCGATATCTTTATGCATATTATTATTTTGCTAACCGAAAGACAGCATGTTGTTGGTTCGTACGGTTTTCTCCTCCACAGCATTTTTATTAGGAAGCTGTGAGTAAAGAGTGGAGAATCAGGGAGCTGTCTTCCAATAAAAAAAGGATGATGTCTGGACTACTTTCAATAAATGATATTGATTTTTTTATTCGCCCATAGAATCCTAAAAAAAAAACGTGAATTGTATATTGTTATCAGGATGATTAGGTACTAATTGTGCATATCTATGACTCATATTTTTTTCGATAGCTTTATACCGCAACATTAGACTAACAGAGAAGTAGTGTAACTGAAGCTACCATGCGTGACGTCATTGTACTAGCCCTCCTGGGCACGGTCCTCGGTAAGATACTGAACATTGTACCGAAACCTTACCAGTTTCTATAGTAACCCTTAACTTTTACACATAGTTAATTTCTCGTAACTATTTTTTTGTTTGTAAATTGATCTGCTCATACATAAAAAACAAAATCAAAGCAAATAAAAAACATTCTTTCATCCAAACTAATATTATAAATGCGAAAGTAACTCTGTCTGTCTGTCTGTCTGTCTGTCTGTCTTTGCTTCACGCCTAAACTACTGAACCGATTTGTGTGAAATTTGGTACAGACATAGTTTGGAACTTGAGAAAGGACATAGGATAGTTTTTATTACAAAAAATAAAATAAAAAATAAAAATTATTCCGGACATACAGCGCCATCTATTGGTCAAGCGTCGGCATCAATTCAGTACTGAAAATTCATCGGAAAAATGTAAATAAATAGTAAAAAGGTATGAAAATATAATATAATACAACTTTTAGTACAAAGAAAATGCTCTAACGGAGTATAGATAATTCTATTAGTACTATAATATGTGTAAGCCCTTTTTGGATATAAATAATTTAAATTTGATCATGTTGGCGAGGTTAATAGAGGTTAATAGTTGTTTTTAAAATTCATAGATGGAGTTGCGCATTTTCTTCTATACATCTAATAAAACAGTAAATTACAACATTCTTTTGCCGGGGGTCAGATTTCATGTTACAGTATCAATTATGAACTACTGAATTGATAGCAGTAAAAAATTGAGAGAATGTTTTTGGTAAATCGTAGACGGTTGTTAGCTATTTTTAAACACGCTACTATATCTAGGTAATACGGGGTGGAGCTTTAAATTTCCAAAATCATTTTCTCATCTGCACACGTAAATTGGCATTATTGACATATAAACAAGAGGTAACTATGGCAGGCTACGGTAGCCATAGCGACCATTCTTCATTGTGATTGAAGTATACTTTTTGGAAAACTAGCTGCTGTTAATGATTGTATTTTTGTTCTTGAGTCCTTTTTGTTACATACGTTTGAATGTTTTGTTACTCAAGTTCAAGTCTCAGTCGAGCTAACACTTTTTGTGTTCTATTAGGTTAACTTTTATTAGTTTAAATCTTTGTATCATTTTGTTGTTTCTTTCGCAATGAGCAACAACTTTATGTCGTGCATTTTTTACTAGACCGATGCATAATCTCAAAATTATTATGTTTGTATTTTAAATTTTAAGTGTGTTGCTCATTGCAGATCAAGCATGTCATATGCTGTAAAGAACGTCTGGCGTAAATGCCCTGACCATAGATATAAATCTATGGCACCGACATTTACTCCTGAATTGAAAAATAAGATTCCTCATAGATCATTTTATAGTTGTGATCTATGAGGAATCTTATTTTTCAATTCAGGAGTAGTTAACTTTTTTAAATTATTTCATCAAAGTAATGTGTAATGTTTTCTGTTGGTCATCTATAGAATTCCATGGACAAGTTTTTTTTTGTATTTGTAAATTTTTATTGTTTTAACTCAAAACCCAATGATCTTTTATGATATAATTTTTTAGTAAGTACTTACTCTTTAATATTCATTTTAAGGTAGCTTGCTACACGGGTTTTAATGCGTTGATCCAGATAAATCTTCTATTTTTTCGTTTACAAATTTCATTTAGTTTGTGTACCTATTTACTGGAAGTTTGGCCCAAAAACTAAAATAAAATAAACTTTCTATCGCATTCTCTAAATTTAAAATTAATATTGCATCATTTGAGCTCAGCACCTTATGCTGGGCAGTATCATCATCATCCACAGAACTTTTCCTCCCACTGTTGGGCATAGTTCTCCCCTTTTTCGTGCCATTTTCTACGGTCCTGTGCCAGCCTCATTCAGACTCGACCCGAGACTTTAACTATGTCATCGACCCATCTTGCTCCCGGACGACCGACGCTTCTTTTGCCATGCCTTGGCCACCATTCTGTCACCGTCTTAGTCCACCTGCCGTCATTTCGTCTGGGCAGCATAAAGCGACTTTATTGTAAAGGATACAGCCCCAGTCCAAGGCTTTGATCAGGGTAGAATGCGGTTGTCCTTGGTCTATTACTTAGTTTCCAGTCATAAATAATTTTAACCACAGTTTTGGTAGTTCTGATCCTGCGCCTCTCTATTGTCAACGTTTTCTTTCAGTTTCACGGGTCTCAGGTAAATACCTTATTAAAATGGAGCCTGCTTATCTCAGTCGTTCATCCCTTTAAAAACAACACACTCGCACACTCTTTTGCTTTTCATTAGCAGCCACCATTACCAGACCACATAGTTCCTAGCTGCTAAGTTCCTTAACTTATTTCCACATATACTCTAGGCTTAGGCACCGCACTGACATCTGGTAGCTATTAACTAAGATGAGAACACTACCTTAGTCTTAAAACCGGACTTCACCAAAGCAGAGATGAGAAGAGCGGAGCGTAAATAATATTGATATCTACTTTCAATTTTACTGCGTAGTTCAGTATTTCGAATTTCGGGGTTTCGAACCAAAACCCCGATCTCGGTAGTCTTACTAGGGACTGCTGTACCAACGAAATACTATTGCAAAAGAAAAAAAGCGGTAAATTGTTTTTTTTGGCACGTGTCAAGCAATATTTGTGACAAAACTCTAGGTTCCACATCTGATACATTTTGCGTATAGCAGACTACTTAGAAACATTCATCTAGCGAAACAGGATAATATTGAAGTGTTCATGTGTTTTGTAAATTTTTAAATATATAAAAAGAACATTCTGAAGCCGGTGTCTAGGTAGTTCGTGATGGTGACCCTCTATACCACAGTCTAATTTACATTTATTCGCACAGATGACTGATATGAACGCGAACATCGTCGCGGGTACAGCTAGTTGTATAATATATTCCAGCTGTCCCTAAGAGCATCAGCCGCATTGTCGGTGGCAGCCCCACTACAGTGGAGCACTACCCGTACATATCCAACATGCAGTTCGGTATGTTTGGAATCTATTGGTTCCATGCCTGCGGCGGCTCTCTGCTCACCACTACCTCCATACTCTCCGCCGCTCACTGCTACCAGCAAGTACAGCTATATACAGACTATGTCATAATTGTAAACAGCATTTATATATTAAACCACAGAATCTAATGAAAGCGTTGTTTTGTGTTTAGCAATGACAGTCCTCACGAATGGCGAGTGCGTCTCGGTACTTCCCTGGCGTCCAGTGGCGGCGTTGTCCATGCCGTCGCCCACTTCGTCCTCCACCCGCAGTTCAATATAGTCGGCGTCAAGAACAACGTGGCCATCGTCCGCCTCTCAACCCCCGCCGGAGCAGCTGCAGCATGTCAACATCAACGTCATCAACCAGCAGATCTGTGCTGAACGTTACGCCCACCTGAAGACTCAGCCTGGTTACGAGAACTGGCCCGACGTTAGCGACGGCATGTTGTGCGCTAGTATCCTAGACGTCGGCGGCAAGTACGCCTGCGTTACGGACGACGGCGCGGCGCGGCGGCGGTCCCCTCGCTCATAGTGGAGTAGTAGTTGGTATCGTCTCATGGGGCTACCGGTGCGCTGATTCTACCTATCCTGGTGTTAACACGCGTGTCTCCCAGTACACTGACTGGATAGTCAACAATGCATAGTTAAACTATCTCTTGTACTTGAATTAAAAATGTTTTGATAATTTTAATAAATTATGTATCACCACTATGAATGCATTTGTTTACCTATTCCTCTTTCCCCCTGTCTGTATAAAGTGAAAGATGAGCCGCTTTTGCCTGTTTTAGAACAATTTCTTATAGGTGGAGTGAGCTAGACCAGTGAAGGACAATCTTTTGGTAGAATACGGTACAGCACGAACATAGTATAAAACCAATTCAATGACTGTCTGTCTATCCATATGCATGCTTAGATCATTATAACTACGCAGCGGATTTTGATACTGTTTTTAATAGATAGAGTGATTCCATAGGAAAGTTATATAATAGAGAAACAAGGATAATTTTAAAGGTTTCCAATGTGATGTCATAAATAAACATATTTTCATGTGCTGAGATTGCAATCGCTGGCTGAACCCTATGAGATAGTTATAAATAATGTTCTACACTATTATACACCTTTAAAAGGTCTATAAAACAGTCAGTAATGGTCTATGTCTATCTTTCAGATATAACCCACTGTAACAATTCTTTTCGTATAATCATAAAAAGGGGTTTTTACCAAGCTATGTATTTTACACTATAAAGTTTTATTCCTTTACCAATTAAATACTTATAAACTAATAAATACTTTATCTACGTCCAACAATGTATGAGATAGATGAAAATAAGGATTTACGTGTGGCTGATGGTATATGTCTATCTCTTAGGGATGATTTTGTATAGTATTATTGAAATTATTACTGTGATTATTTATTTTTTATTTATTTGCTTCAGGCAGACTCATATTAAAATTTTTAATATGAGTGTTTGTTGTTAGAGAGAGAGAGAGAGATATTTATTTGTCAAAAACACGTGTAGGTAACAATCAGTTGGAATGATTACACAAAAAAAAAAAGTTTCAACATGTTTTACCTAGGAAGGCGTACAAATACAATAAATAATACATGTAACAATAATGTGATTCAGAAACAATAAATTGATGTCAAATAAATACTAATAATAACAAAATGTCTAAAGTAAATCATTTAAATAGTCAGCAACATTATAGTAGCATTTATTTATTAAAAGCTTCTTCATGCTTTTATTAAAACTATTATTATTCATATCCTTGTATGCCTTTGGTACCTTATTGTATAATTTTGGGGCCATGCAGAATACACTCTTACCCATGAGAGCTGTTTTAGCACTATGTAAACGAAGTCTCCGATTATCACGTTGACTTCTTTCGGAACCATCTGATGACTTCGGAAACAAATGGGGATTATTTTTAACAAATAGTATTTATTCTAATATATAAGGTGCTATAAAAACATCTGCCACGGCTTTAATGGGAGGTAGTATTGTGTTTATAGATTACAATAGTATAGATAAATTATTGATTATTTATCATATTTTTTTTCATACAAAAAAAAATAACGTATAAATTTGAATTGATTTATTAGTATAAAACGATCCCGTGTCCTAAGCTGTTGCCGCTCCGCACCGAATTCACGTAATTTGTGAACCACGTTACGCAGAATAGAGTCAATGTTAATTTAACAATTTTATTTTCTAAAATTTAATTATCTGTTCCGGGGTACGAAAGTTCTTCACTATTGTAATATATAAACACAATACTACCTCCCATTAAAGCCGTGGCAGATATTTTTATAGCACCTTATATATAAGGAAGGAAGTGATAGAATTCGATGCTTAATAAAATATGGTTGGCAGCTGTCTGTAGTTTTTAGACCAAACATAGCTCTTATGCACCGTTTTTGCATTCTAAATAAAATGTCTTTATGTGTAGAATTTCCCCAGAAAATAATGCCGTATCTTAGGATCGATGCAACAAGTCCGTGATAGGCACAGTAAGTAATGTATCCGTATTTACAATTGGGGCGAGTTTGAGCAATGCGTAGGCAGAACTACTCATTTTCTTACAAATTTCTTCAATGTGATCTTTCCAATCAAGTTCTTTGTCAATGGTTAGTCCAAGAAATTTGGCATTATTAACTCTGCATATGGTATGATTTTTGTATCTTAAATTAATGTCATTTCTTATTGGTATTCTTTGACTAAAATGCAAAATTTGTGTTTTATTTAAATTAATCTTTAGATTATTATTATCTAACCAGTAAATTATAGATGATAAAGCATTATTAATGTCAAGGTCATAGGTGTCAGATTTCTTACATGCTATTGTGACTGTACTATCGTCTGCAAAAAGAGTCATTGGATGCTCAATAGAATTTGGAAAGTCATTTATATATATGATAAATAATAATGGTCCCAGAACACTTCCCTGGGGTAAACCGAACTTTATTATACGTTCTTGAGACAAATACGTAGTCGCTTTTTTATTACGATCTATTCTTGAGATCGCTGTGATTTGCCTACTATCAGACAAATAGGATTCAATTAATTTAAGAACATTGCCTCTTACTCCATATTTGTCAAGTTTATTAATTAATTTAGTGTGGTCCACGTAGGCGAGTGCTTGTGTCATATCGCACAGCACAGCGCAAATGGGAGTCTTTTTATCCATCCGTAACATTACAGTATGTAAAAATTCATAGACCGCCATATTTATCGTCTTGTTTTGCCTGAAGCCTTTTTGCTCACTACAAAGAATATTATTTTTTTCCATATAAGTATATAATTGTTTGTAAATGAATTTTTCAAAAATCTTTGACATGATAGGTATAAGCGCTATTGGTCTATAATTTTCGACTAGGTCTCTATTTCCTTTCTTAAATAGTGGTTTTACTATTGATGTTTTCATATCATTAGGAAAGGTACCCGTACTGATACACAGATACATGATGTGACTTAAGTGGCTGCATATTACATCACCAACAGATTTAATTATTTTGGTAGAGATACCGTCATAGCCCACGCTGTAAGTATTTTTAAGTTGTTTTATAATATTTAAGATATCGCAAGGTAAACTTGGGGCCATGAACATTGATTTTTGTCTGTTCAAAATGCCTGTTGTGACATTTTTTCCCGACTCTTCGATAGGGACCACTCTGTCAATGAAATAATTATTAAATTGATTCGCTATTGATTCTGGATTTGTAATTATATTATTGTCAACATTAATTTTAAGTAAATAATCCCGAGGTACATTAATTTTTTTATTATTTCTTATTTGCCATGTCGATTTAGTTTTATTCTCGGACGTTTTTATTTTATAATTATTTTGAGCCCTTTGGGTAAGCCATATAATTTTTTTAAATAATTTACTGTAGGTACTTAATAAAGTGAACTTTATTAGTTTCAGATGGTTTAAGTCTATATTGCCATAAGAGGTGCCTCTTCTTTTTACTGCAAATTTTAACACCACGTGAGATCCACTTAGCCTTTCTACATAAGGTAATAGTAGTAAGTTTACATGGAAAGCAAAGTTTATAAAATAATATAAATTCCTCTATAAATGAAGTATATGCAATATTAGGGTAATCTGTATTATAAACATCAGCAAATGTCAAATTTTCTAAACAAGATCTGAACTTCAAAATATTTTCTTTTGCATAATCTCTTTGTGTCTTCCAGTCTCTCTTCTTCTTTTCCAGTATTTATTTTTGACAGGACATTTTAACAGTTGCGCCGTATGATCAGATAATGCAAATTCTATCACTTCAGTCCCGCATCGATTTTGAAAATTATGTGCGAAATTGTCGATGCAAGTCTGACTTTTTAATCGAGTAGGTTCATTAATAGCTAATTTTAGATTATAATTTAATAATAAACAAGTGAAATCAAGGCCTACAAAATTTTTTTTTTCATAATGTCAATATTGAAGTCACCTGCTAGTATAATGTTGCTATACCTTTTCCTACTTACACTTGCTAATAATTGCTCCAATTTTTTTAGTTTGCTCAAGTTTGTGTTTTTTGGTACACGATAAATACACACAATTAAGATGTTATACGTTGTTAGTTCTATTATACAACATTCAAATATATTAGTTGTTGAAAATTTTGTAACTTCAGGTGCTTCTTTCCAAAAATGTCCATTTCTGACTAAAATACACGAACCACCTCTTTTACTATTAGTTCTGCTAAAACATGAAGCTAAACTGTAGTTTGGGATCAGTAGCTGTGTTTCATCGCCCTCTGACATAAAATGTTCAGTTATGCACAATATATCAACTTTTAATTCCCTATCTATAAGTTCTTCTAAGCAGATTGTAAGCATATCTGATTTATTGATCAATCCTGCAATATTCTGATGTAATATTATTAATTTCTCATTAGTCAAGAAAAAAACTTGCTTCTTCTAAGTCAGTCTGCAAGTCGTTGTTGTTGTACTCTTGTAAATCATGAATATAGTCATTTAGGTATTAATGCCTTTGTCATTAATTAATCCAGTCTTTGGATTATACAGTGAATAGTCATAATATATATTTTTATTGGAATCTAAAAGATATGCATGCTCATGTGTTGTTGTTGTTGTTAATTAAATCATTAAAAAAAAGTGTTATTTATCAAGCTATTTTATACAATAAAGTATTATTCCTTATACAGTTTAACACATCATCTACGTTGAACATTTTATGGACATTGTACATCAAAATGGCCTTAACATTATTTCATTAAAATGGATATCTAAGAAGATAGAAGAGATTTAAAAAGCGGAGGCACAGTTAAGGGCGGTCCAGCCCCACCGACCGCTGCCTGGGCGCAATGTGTATAAATTGTATACAAGGATATCCTTTCGTGTAAAGTGATCATTAAATTATTAATCACTCCACACTGCCCCATATACATTGCACCCGTGCGACGCCGGGACGGGTCGCTAGTATAGTGTAAGACCCGGTAGTATAAGGGTAACTGTTAAAATAAAGGTTACATTCATCATTATTTAACGACAATATTTAGGTCCATATAAAGTAGCTTATGCTAGTTCCTATCTGATTCCTAGCTTCAAGGCAGGTGGCAGTTTCCACCTACAGTCCCTTTTCAGATTGGGACTACGGCCAATTTCAATTGCCTCTCATAATTTTCGCGGCACGGAGTATTTGTCCCTTGTTATTACGAAGGCCTTGTCGAAACGTATTATAAGGCGTCGTTCAGCTACAGGCGGGTTCTTCAACAGCCGAAGCATTGGTGTCATGAGCTTCATATGCATTGGTGATAATCTGCTTCCATCTGACTCTTTTATATCAGCAACTAAGTTTACCATAGAACGACAACAAAACACAACTGCATCCTGT
Source organism: Autographa pulchrina (assembly GCA_905475315.1). Classification (NCBI taxonomy): domain Eukaryota; kingdom Metazoa; phylum Arthropoda; class Insecta; order Lepidoptera; family Noctuidae; genus Autographa; species Autographa pulchrina. The sequence continues at coordinate 7,598,026 of FR997768.1, forward strand.
AAGTGATGTGCTCTGGGCTGTCAACACCAGGTCGTGTCGCTTTACCGATGCATCATTAGCTCATGTTTATGGGTGGCGGTAGGGCTAGAGACTAACCGGGCTACTCCTATCGTAATTACGTAAATGTTTTTTATGGACCTATCTAATCAATAATTTTCATACCGAAAAATTAATTTTATAAGCAAAATTGTGTCACATTTGCCTTTGAGGAACATAAGGTATTACAGTTTTTTCTTTATAATATTCTTTATTATAAAATTAAAACTAAAGTTTTTTTTTACTCAAGATGATTGTAATCGCTATTCTATTAGGTATTTACAACAATTACAGACTGACTTAGGATGTTTGCTTATCATGGTCGGGACAAAAACAAGTTTGAATTTAAACACAATCATTTTGCTGAATAATAATTTAATTTTCATCTATTTAATTAAGCATTGCTGACAACCCAGTCGGCGTAGTGTGAGACGCGAGCATTGACACCAGGGTACTCAGAATGGGCACACTGGTAGCCCCATGAGACGACACCAACGATGATATTATGATGGGCGAGAGGACCGCCAGAGTCTCCCTGGCAGGCGTCCTTACCACCTTCATTTAAGATACCAGCGCACAACATGCCGTCGGTAATGTCGGGCCAGTTCTGGAAACCAGGCTGAGTCTTCAGGTGAGCGTAACGTTCAGCACAGAGTTCCTGGTTGATGATATTTATGTCGACGTGCTGCAGCTGCTCAGGAGCTGAACCTCCAGACTGAAAAGAGACACGTATCATTGCTAATTAATTCCTTTAATTTGTCCATATTATGTTGATGTTGATGCATCACTAAAGTTTTATTTACCGTTGTGGTTCCCCATCCAATAGTAGTGACATTGGCACCATCGGGAACCAGATAGTTCTTGCCAGCGATGCCAACGGACTGGATTAAGTTGGAGTACACGGCAGGAGTAGCGAGTCGGACGATGGCCACATCGTTGTTGAGGGTAGCGGAGCTGTACTGAGGGTGGATGACCAGCTGAGAGACACCATGGAGAGAACCGCCGCTGGATGCCAGCGATGTGCCGAGACGCACACGCCATTCAGAAGGATGGTCGCCGCTAAACACAAAACAATAATATAATTAGAATTTAGGTTTAATAAACAAAAGATTTGCTATGTGGAAAATATGTCAGACAAAGAAAGTTTACTTACAAGTAGCAGTGAGCAGCGGAGAGTACAGAGGTTGAGGTAATCAGAGAGCCACCGCATGCCTGGAACCACCAGATTCCCCACAGACCGTACTGCATGTTGGACATGTACGGATAGTTCTGTACTGTAGTGGGGCTGCCTCCGACAATGCGGTTGATGGTCTTGGGGACCGCTAAATCAATTTTGTTATATTAATATGAAAGGTTATGCCATGACTCACAAAAAAAAAATATATATAAAATACATAATGAAAAAGCATCATGCAAAAAATAGCTTAGCTTTTGAAGGTTAGTTATTTATTCAAATTATTGTAAATTGTCTTACCGAGGGCTGTGCCCAGGAGGGCTAATAGGATGACGAAACGCATTGTAGGTCCAGTTACACAAGTACTCTGTCTGTAGACCAAGATGTATGGTGTTTTATATAAGAATGTTATCAGTTTTACGATATTAATTACAGATATCCGGCCTAAGCAAAATCCCGATAAAGAAAATTTGATTAATGTTAGATTTATCTAAGTACCTACATAGTTTATTTATTCAAATTATTAAAGTTCCTGTTCCTACTTAAGGATTGTCTGTATTCTTAAGGAACGATGGGTTCGCCTTTCATCTGGAACTTACGAACACAGTTATATATGCCATGTACATCATTTAGGTAGAGTAAGTATGAAAAATTCTTCCCAATTGTTCGCAGATGAAGGCTAGATTGTAATTCGGACAGAGGCCAACCAGAAGCTGAATCATGTCCTGCTAACTCGGTGGGCCCTTCAAATATTTTTTTCAGTAGCTTTATCACGCCTAGACCAACCAAGTAATCGTACTATGTAATCAATCTATTATCTAATTCTTACGCACATGCCTGACGACGCCATTATAAAAGTGATTGCAGGATTTTGGCCCCTACGATGTATCTAGTTGCTTACTATTCATATTGCTGAAATTGTTTTTTTAGGGTTCCCTACCTCAAAAGGAAAAAACGGAACCCTTATAGGATCACTTCGTTGTCCGTCCGTCCGTCTGTCAAGACGGTTTTTCTCAGGAACGCGTGGAGGTATCAAACTGAAATTTAATACTCAAGTCTACTGTCCCTTGGAGCTGTGAAAAAATCAAACTTCTAAGCCAAAGCAATCAAAAGATACAGCCGTTTATGCCACAAATTTTCGAAATTCGCACGGGAGTCATAACCTACAGGGTACTTCCCGTGAACTTAGAATCTTGAAATTTGTTTCGAAGTAACATCTTATAGTAACAATAAAGGAAAAATTGCGAAAACCGTAAATTTTTAGTTTTCACAAAATAAAAAATATTTTTGAAAATTTTAAAGTTAAGTACTACTACTTTTCTCATGAACGCGTAGAGTTATTAAATTGAAATTCAAATCAAATACTCAGGTCTATAATACCTTTAAGCTGTAACAAAATCAAACTTTCATGTCAACGCAATCAAAAGAAATAGATACCTACAGGTTTGTACGGAACCCTCGGTGCGCGAGTCCGACTCGCACTTGGCCGGTTTTTAGTATTACATGTACGTTACGTCATTTTAAATCATTGTACATCTCTGCTGAAAACGTATCCAGAAAGATTTTTAGGTCTTTAAGTGCAATTTACATCCCTAACCATCATAACGTTCTTGTTCCTGGTCATATCCAGAAAACATATTTTTTTAATTAAATGATAAAACAAGAACAAACACTTACAACTATACTAAAATTAAATCTATACTTATAATAAATCTGTAGAAGTGAAAATTCTGTACATTGAAAATATCAAAAAAATAAATGGCGGGGAATGTTACTAGATCGAAACCGAACACAAAAGTGTGAAAAAAAAAAAATTTTGTCTGTCTGTTTGTTCAGGTATCACGCAGAAACTACCGGTTCGATTACGATGAAACTTGGTATAATTATTCTTTATTATCCTGGGCACCACACTGGGTAGTTTTTATCCCGGAAAAGTATAAACAATAAAAAACAAACTTAATTTTGCGGTTAAAAACTCATTGATAAGTTTCGTCATCCACGCGAACGAAGTCGCAGGCACAGCTAGTAGTTCAGTCAATAAATCACCCAAAAGGGGTTGTAGAGTGCGTGAGCAAGGCCCTAAGCAATTACTTCAGAAAATTGTTCAGGGTGCTTAGAGAGTTAACACACTAAAAGTCCCGACATCTAGGGGGTGAGGCGGAGTGGGGGGAGGGGGTTAAAGTTCCCATTTTTCAGTTTTTCGCTAATATCTTTTAAACGGTGCGTCATGGAGATAAGAAGTCTTCTACGCAATGAAAGCTTATAAAATTATGTACAACTTTTACCTTATGCACTTTTTCACATTCCTACCTATTTTCGAACTACACGTTCCGGAAAAGTGAAAATTGAAAAAAAAACTACTTGAATTGAACACTACCTTTTGTATACTACTTCCTTCACGTTATTTGGGGATAAAAAGTATCTTATATCTTAAATCAACTCCTACTATATCAATTTACTAAATTTTATCCAGATCTGTACAGCCGTTGGGATATCAAAACTTTTATCTACACTTGTCTTATACACTTTTTCCAAATTTTCACCAGTGTTCGAGTATTAGTGTGATGTGACAAGCATTACCGAATATTAAATATGAGCTAGTATATAAATTAGGTATTTTATTGATAACATAAGCTGGGAGTACCTCCAAGCGGTGAAGGCGGTAACAGTTTGAGATCTCGTTTTCTACCAGTGGTAATGGAGCAGAAGCGGGTCGTCACTTTTCATTCCATATTTCCTGTCGTAGAAAACGAGATCTCACTGGCTAAAACTCCCATAATCATCCATGCCTTCGGGCTTATGTTATTGTTGTCGTTTATGATTCAACCTCTTTGGCATGGTAGCCTACCCGGTAAAGCAGGGGAGCAGCCAGAACAGTTCTTTGCTTTGTAATGGTCATTAGTTACGCAATTGGATTATCCATTTTAACTGAATGTACTATTCCTCTTCTGCTCAAAAGCGTTCTGGTTTCTTCTTTTACATTATGTGCGCATAATAAACAATTAGTCATGAAGTCGAATTGGGGAGCTGAAGACCTGAGCTGAGACGGGCCTGCCTCTTCTTGACATGTAGATGAAACACTTACATATTTTTAATTGTATCGGCTCGTGTGTAGTTTTTTCGACAATTAGTGTGAATTAAAACGGATGTCAAGGCGCGGAAAATTTGGTGCTTATCATCGTTCCGATCTTTACTAGCTTTGATAAGGCCGAGTATTCCTTTTTGTTTCTTTAACGATGCCTTTAACGATGTCCTTATCACACACAGGACACTTATTATTATTAGCACTCATGATGGATAATCCAATTGCGTAACTAATGACGATTACAAAGCAAAGAACTGTTCTGGCTGCTCCCCTGCGTTACCGGGTAGGCTACTATGCCAAAGAGGTTGAATCATAAACGACAACAATAACATAACCCCAAGGGATGGATGATTATGGAAGTTTTAGCCAGTGAGATCTCGTTTTCTACGACAGGAAATATGGAATGAAAAGTGACGACCCGCTTCTGCTCCATTACCACTGGTAGAAAACGAGATCTCAAACTGTTACCGCCTTCACCGCTTGGAGGTACTCCCAGCTTATGTTATCAATAAAATACCTAATTTATATACTAGCTCATATTTAATATTCGGTAATGCTTGTCACATCACACTAATACTCGAACACTGGTGAAAATTTGGAAAAAGTGTATAAGACAAGTGTAGATAAAAGTTTTGATATCCCAACGGCTGTACAGATCTGGATAAAATTTAGTAAATTGATATAGTAGGAGTTGATTTAAGATATAAGATACTTTTTATCCCCAAATAACGTGAAGGAAGTAGTATACAAAAGGTAGTGTTCAATTCAAGTAGTTTTTTTTTCAATTTTCACTTTTCCGGAACGTGTAGTTCGAAAATAGGTAGGAATGTGAAAAAGTGCATAAGGTAAAAGTTGTACATAATTTTATAAGCTTTCATTGCGTAGAAGACTTCTTATCTCCATGACGCACCGTTTAAAAGATATTAGCGACTGACGAAAACTGAAAAATGGGAACTTTAACCCCCTCCCCCCACTCCGCCTCACCCCCTAGATGTCGGGACTTTTAGTATGTTAACTCTCTAAGCACCCTGAACAATTTTCTGAAGTAATTGCTTAGGGCCTAACTCACGCACTCTACAATGTCTTTGTTGGATGGACTATAGTCTTATATAAATGAATAAAACTAACACGCGTCAAAAAACTCATTGTCATCCTTGTCAATGGCGGGAAACGTGCCCAGAAGGCTGGCAGCATTGCCACGTTGAATGGCTATGCCGATTCTCTGTGCAAGGAACAAACCAGTATGTCTATTCTGTAAATAATTTCGGTATCGAGCTTCACCTGAGTGACAATAAAGCTCATTTCAAAAGTGAACCCAATAAGCCTTGATTTAGAATTCAAATTTGAGAATACGTATTTGACATCTCACCGCGGATTCCGCTGTCGAGACATGAAAATAATGTTACAGAATACCACTACAGCTCTCTGATCACGAGTAGAGTATACTAAACGTTTTGACAGTTCTTTAAAAAGATTTCGTGCACTCGGACCCTATGACCCGAGCGTTTCAACCCCAAACGGCTCGAAAATATAATTACCCATTAGGTTATTATACTTTCGCCGTTTAGGGTCTCCGCAGCTCCAGCAGCAGCGCCAGGAGAGGCCGCCGAACTTAGAACGTGGGATGGCGCAAGGGTGTCGACGCACGTTGCGTCCCACACCAAAGGCCGACCCAATATCCAAGGCAACAATGACATACCGTCAGGTCTCTTACCATCGCTGCGCACCAAACCATTGGGTTCCAAAACAGCTGGTACACCGGCAGTGACAAGAGCACGACGAATAATGTCATTAATATTTGCGTGACGGGATATACGCCCTGTGCTCCTGCTGCAGGACAGGCCATGGTGACCGAGGCAATCGACTGTTTCACCGCATTGACAACGATGACATGCGACACAAGGTATAGTGCGATTCAAACTTCTTGGCGGCTGTGAAGTGCGCTACACGCTGCGCAGTACCTTACCCTGCACCCCCGCCGGCGCATGAGTCTGTTACTGCGCAGCGACTCGCCTCGTGTTCAGAGCCGCCATCAAGTTGGAATCCCACTATATACCTAAACGTAAACTGATTGCGAGCCGGAAAGTATTGTCATACAAAATCGTACCAAGAGTGGTTGACGGAAGTGCCTGTAACCAGAGGCCCGATTCCCATTCTCCCACAGCCAGGAGACGCGCGCGGTCACCTCTGCAGTGTTGATTGACGTATTAATTAATTCTTTCCGTATTAAACTTGTAAGCGGCTCGTCCCACTGCCTCTGAGAAGATCGCTTTGATCGATTTGCTCGGGTAGATCTGTGCCCGGGCAGGACAATTCCCAACTATTTACTGCCTCAGTCATGCACAGAATCTGAAAATCAACCAGAGAAGACCCTAAGATTTGCCTGGTTAACTTTTCAGTGCTGTAGACCGAAGACAAAAATGCTGGTAAGCCTAAACTGGAAACTTTATGTACACCAAGCCCACCAAATCGGATCGGCAGCGTGGCTTGGGTCCAAGCTCGGTCATCCAACGTTACGTTAAAAATGGACGTTAACGTGGACCGAATAATTTTATCGACTTTTTCTAAAAGCGGCAAATGTTTCCATAATCGTGAAGAACGAAGAAAATATGTAAATATTGGACTAAAACAACAAAAACTAATTAAAGTAATAGCAGAATTTAAAGAGATTTTGAAAAGTCTATTCTAAATTGATTGAAAATTTTTAATTTTATCATTATATAATTTTTATATGACTCTTCTAAAATTAGGGACCCTAGAAGGCGAATCGAGGAGTTATTGACAATGGTAATTCCAGGGGCTATTGTTTGGATTTTTTGTAAAGCTAATTTTTTATCTAATTAGAATGTGTATCTGGAATATATATTTCACACTTACTTGTGTTTAAATCAAGACCAATTTTTTGTAAATTTGTTTTAAGGGATATATAATCATCTGCTACAGTGTTGACATCGCCACCTACAGTTCCGTCATCCAGATACCAAATGTTAAATTTTGATTTCAATTCCTTAATAATGGGATGGATGGCTAAACTGAATATGACCGGCCCGAGAGGATCTCCTTGTTGGCAACCTACAGCCGAATTTAAAACATTGTCTTCATAGACTAATTTTGAAGGGTTTCGGTATAATTTCCAACAAATTATATATTGTGAAGATTTATAAATTATTTTCTAGTATTTATGTACAGCCGGAACGCCAACGGCGACAAGAGCTCGTCGAATAATTTCATTTATATTCGCATGCCGCGCCATGCGGCCCGCGCTACGGCTACATAATAGGCCGTGGTGTCCGAGGCTGTTGACAACTTCGCCACAGTGACAGCGATGCGGGGTACAACTCGAAGCCCCTAGGCGTAGAGCAGCAGCGAGGCGGAAAGTAGTGTCGTCGAACAAGGTGCCTATGTTCGACGAAGGCAATGCTTGAAGCCAAAGGCCTGACTCCCACTCTCCCATAGCCAGTAAGCGCGCACGCTCAGCAGTAGTGATGGAAGAAGAGATTAGATTTTCCTTAACTATTCTGCAGAGCGGCTCGTCCCACTGTATCTGGGAAGATGGGTGGACAGGAGTATTTGAATTCGGGCAGGCAATTTTCCAGGCATCCACAGCCTCGGTGAAGCACGGCACCTCAAAATTAATCAGTGTGGAACTAAGAATATTCCTGATTAATTTATCAGTGCCGTGGACCGAGGATATGAAAGCCGGTAAACTGATACTTGTAATTTTGCGGACGCTGAGCCCGCCCATACGGATGGGAAGAGTGGCCTGAGCCCAAGCTCGGTCGTCCATAGTCACATTTAAAATTGAAGTGAGTTTATGTTTTATAATTTGGTCCATTTTTTCCAAAAGTTGAGGATGCTTCCATAAATGTGAAGCACGAAGGAAATAAATTAATTTAGGACCGAAACAGCAAAACCGAATTAGGGTAATGGCCGAATGCATATTAATTTGGTGCAGTCTATCCGAAACATCATTGAAATTTTGAATTTTTTCGTCTATAAAAGTGGGAAAGGCATCGTCGAAGATTGGAGACCCAAGGAGACGCAGAGAGCTTTTTTCAGTAATTTTTATCTCAAGGGCTATTGTGATAAATTTGGAAAGAGTCAGTTGTCTGTCAGTCACGTTATTTAGGAAAAGTTCACATTTCGAAAAATTGAGCTGAAGACCAATAGAATTTAATTTATTTTTTAAAAATATAAGATCATTTACAACTGTATCCACATCGCCTTCGAGGGTCCCATCATCGAGATACCACACGTTGAATCTTGAATTTAGTTGCCGAATGATTGGGAGGATGGCTAGGCTAAAAATCACCGGCCCGAGAGGATCACCTTGCTGACAACCAACTGCAGATTCTAATAGATTTTCCCCATACAGTAATTTTGATGGACGTCTGTAGCATTGCCAAAGAAAACTAAAAATTTTGGGTATATCTTTTCTAGTTTCTGCCAGCAAGATATCCCTATTAACAGAGTTGAAGGCATTTTTGATGTCAACCTTCAGAATGACCTCTCCTTTGCCAGAATTTAGATAAGCCGACAACGCGTGTACGGCAGCCTCACAGCCCCCCTTGGAGCCATAGCCAAGTTGCAGGGGCCGAAATTTGTTCGAAACGTCCTCACCATAAAATTTACAACAGATCTTGGCTGCCATACGACGGTATGTGGTTCCCACGGCAATGGGACGAATGCCGCCATCCCTCTTGCGCAGGGCACATAGATTAGCTCCGTACAAGACATCGATGACGGCCTCGTTAACCTTGCCGGAGAGCATGAGGTTGATCAAAGCCGTTAGCTCCTTCAAAAGTAGCTCACCAGCTTCCCCGGCACCTGAGCAGACAAGGTCCTTTAAGTGCTGTGGGCTCAGGCCGTCGAGGCCGCCAGCAGAGCCACTCCTGAAGGAAAAAAGTGCTGCGATCACCTCTTGACCTGTAACGGTGAGGGAGTGAGTATCTGAATCAGGAGGGTCGGGAAAAGAGAGGTCATCAGCAGGGGCAGGGTGTTTGCTCTCCAGAGCTGCGAGAGTTTCTGGAGAACTAGGAGCCACCACATCGCTGCTAAAAAGGATTCTGGCTGCTCCGCTTATGCCACCATCCCCCAATTTTGATTCGACTACATGAGAAATACCTCTAGAGGAGGTAAACCTATGTGTCAATAATTTGGAGTCTAAATTATAGGCCGAAACGTTACATTTTTCTTTAATTTGGCTAGTTAAAGTTTTTTTGTTTGCCGAATCTTTTTGAACATGTAAAATTCTGTAGGGGAAGGTGAGCAGATTTTCCCAGGCACTTAGCGAGTTCTCTCGGGCAGCGAGGCGAACGCAGCTAGCCAGATGTTGTGCCACTAGAGGTCTAGCGCCACGAGGAACTCGCTTTAAAACCGATAAAGAGTTCTTTAATTTAGAGAGGGTTTTCCAAAAAGGGACAAAACTGCATGTTGCTGATGGAGTAATGACAGGGTCCAAAGAGGGAGCATGTTGGGGTTTGTGCACCCGCCCAATATGCACATTCAGACCCCGCTTACCTTTAAAAAATCGTGCCTGGGTGCACAGAGGACCAGATAGAGAAGGTTGACTTGCACTGTCCACTTCCACATCACTTCTGGCACTATCCATGTGTAAATTATACTTATAACTATTTATATATTACAATACAAGATAAATAAAAACTGGAAATAAACAACACAAAAAGAAAGTCATTTATATTCGCATGGCGAGGCATGCGAATATAAATGACATTATTCGACGAGCTCTTGTCGCCGTCGGCGTTCCGGCTGTACTCGAACCTAATGGCCTGGCACGCGACGACGGCAAGAGACCGGACGGCATGTCTTTGTTCCCGTGGAAGGTGGGTAGGCCTTTAGTGTGGGACGCTACTTGCGTCGATATTCTTGCGCCATCCCATCTTCCTAGTACGTCGTGCTTTGCTGGCGCTGCTGCTACGGCTGCTGAGAACCTCAAGCGGCGGAAATATACCAACCTAGTTGGAAGTTATATATTCGAGCCGTTTGGGGTTGAGACCCTTGGTCCGTGGGGCCCGAGTGCACACAGATTTTTTAAAGATTTATCCAAACGCCTGGTTGACACTTCGCGTGACCCAAAGGCTGGCTTCTACCTAGGTCAGCGAATAAGCATTGCCATACAACGTGGCAATGCTGCCAGCCTTTTGGGCACACTCCCAGTCGACAGCGATGTGGATGAATTTTTTGATGCCTTGTTTTAGTTCTTAGTTTCATTTAGTTTATAATTCTTCTTATTTCTTGTGTAGGCTTAGTTTTTATAATATTGTAAATATTTTAAGTTTAATTTCATTAATAAAAGTTTAAACTTGTATTTATTATTTAACAATTAGTAATATATAAAAATAAATTTTAATATAATTTAATGAATTCTTGCCACTTTGTATGCGGGTGATATAAGTCGACTAGAATAATTAAAATAAAAAGTCAACTCATTTCACCCAGGTGATATCACCTGGAGTCCGAGGTGAAATGAGGAGACACAAAAGTCTACTTTATTCACCTGGATGACATCACCAAGGGGAACAAAGTGGAATATACCCTATAATCCATATATCCAAATTTGTGTTTATAGGAACAAAATAACATTATGAACCAGTATTAAACTCTATTTCTTTGCTTAATTGGATACCTATAACAATTGCTGTTATTTAAAAATATGAAATCTTAAAGTAGGTTAGATTTGACTTGGCGAGTTTTCATTATATCAGTCATTTTATTAAGTTATTCAACATAATATGTAGATCTTTTAGTTGTTTGAGACTATAAAACGAATGCAAAAAATATAATATGTTCTCATATACGGCATTTTCTTTTTTTCTTTTTAAAGGACATTTTTTAAGTTGATCGAGTAGGTATAACTTGTTCACTTGTAAAGCCCACATGTCTCAGATAGTTCTTGTACTACTAACATGTTAAAATAAAATACATCTACACATTTTCTATGGGTATGTAAAAAAAAGATACGTGACTATAGTCAATCTATGTATAGGGTATTGGATCTATTTTTTTTTACTCCAGCTACTGATCACTTCCACTCCCTGGCTAGTATTACCTTGTAGTCCTTAAGATATCTTTACATTACTATTTTGCTTACCGAAAGACAGCATGTTGTTGGTTTGTATCTTCTCCGCAGCAATTTTATTACGAAGCTATGAGTTAAGGGCGGTGTCTTCCTATAAAAAATATAGTTTAAAAAAACTAAAAAACACGCTTTTAAAGTACTTCTAACAAAAAACACTAGTATTATTGTGAAAAAGCGTGGGGCGCTCTGTGCCATATTTTTCGTCTATCGAGCAACCCACGCTTTTTCACAATAATACTAGTGTTTTTTGTTCATTACCAATTTCAGCTTACATTAGGAATTATTTTTCACTTTTTTAGTTAGAAGTATAGGGAAGGGGTGGTAATTTGGAACCCTACTTTGTTTCTTAAGTATTTTAGCAAAACTATTTAACTAATCATTTCGAAAAATTACTTTATATACTTAAAAACTTATTAACTTTTATATTAGGAACGACTTAACGAAATAAAACCACTCATTAAGGGAAATAATTTGCTTTATTGAAAAATTGAAAAAAATGTGTTCGGAGCTCCGGTGCTGGTATTATGGAACCCGGGTTCCAAATTACAAGTATGGAATAAATTTATTTACAAAAATCACAAATATAATATTCTGCGTCGCATCCTGAGCATTCAATATGTGCCCACAACCCACATGATTGGCACTGAATCCAAGTTTCACCACGTCGATCGTTGGAGTAATTTTCAGAGCAAAAAATGCAACAAGCGTCATCTTCGTTTGTGGGCTGGGCATGTGCGGTAGCATTTTCTGACACTACAGTGTCACCTGAAGAAACTGATGCATGAGAATCCGATGCTGGAATCAGGAAAAAAGTGATGCACTGCGGGTAATTTGGAACCCGGTTCCATATTACCCGCACCTATGGGGTTCCAAATTCAAAACCTTACTATGTTATCAAATAATTAAGAAAACTAAAACTCGTTAAAACAAACCTTAAAACTTACCTGTGACAATTTGAACTTATGCGTAAAGTACTTCCCTTAACACCCACTGTATTAGTTTTAGACTAAAATAAAAACTTTTGACAATATAAACGAATAAAAGAAAAAACATTTGCCGGTGACATAAAATTTCAACTTTGAATGACAGGTTCAAACTTGATGCAAAACTGGCGCTAGTGGCAGTGAATACATTCTATGATACCAGTTCAACGTAATTGCATAGTTTTTTAACAGATGTCGCTGTCTGTTTCTGAGATATTAAGGAGTTCCAAATTAACAGCGGGTTCCAAATTACCACCCCTTCCTCTACTATAAAAGCGTGTTTTTTAGTTTTTTTAAACTATATTTATTTTTCACTTTTTAGTCCTAGCAGCAATACGTGTTGTCTGAATTCAAACGTATTGCTTTGTGGACTTAATTTTTTTTTTATTGTTTTTTTTTTTATTTATTTAATCCTGGTGATCCATATCAGGATAATGAGATAAACCTATGAAATTATTATTTTGTCGCTGATTCTTGATAAGTGTACAAAGTTTGAATTAAATCTGTCCGTTTAAAGTGGGTCAAAATCGAGTCCAAAGGAGTCGGTTACATACATACATACATAGCTACATACTTACATACATACAAGTGAAGCTAATAAAAGCGTGTTAAAAAAAATAATGATGTTTTGACTATTTACAATAGTGTATTTTGAGTTTGGTATTTGCCTATTAGATAGAATCCTAAAAAAAACAATCATGAATTGTATATTGTTATCAGGATAATTAGGTACTAATTGTGCATATCTATGACTCATATTATTTCGATAGCTTAGCATTAGACCACTAACAGAGAAGAAGTGTAACTGAAGCTACCATGCGTGTCATCATTGTACTAGCCCTCCTGGGCACGGCCCTCGGTAAGTTACTGCACATTGTACCGAAACCTCACCAGTTTCTATAGCAACCCTTAACTTTCACACATAGTTTATTTATTTATTTATTCAATTAAACATAAGTTAACAGCACAGGGCCAAAACACTTACATTTTAGATTTACTCAAAGTCCACATAAAAACGTACATTTCTATGGCACATTAAGAAAATTACAAATATACACTTAGTAAATAATAGCAACAGGTGAAGACTCTTACATGCTACATAACAGTTGACAAATACACACTTTTATACTATTTAATATTGTCGATATATCATTGAATATGTCGAGATTTGGATACTGAGAGAGCAATGAATTGAGAAGTGCGATAGCTCTAGGCGTAGGTGCCGCTGCCGCTACCGCGACCACCAACTCGAGGTTTTTCTTGTACAGGAGACCTTTCTTAAACCGTCTCATAGAAACCCGCGAATCGCGAATTATAACCTAGTCCGTAACGATCGTACCAGAGCCGCAGGCGGCGGCACGCTCATTTACTTCAAAAGGTCACTGTACTGTGTTCCGATGGACCCACCTACGCTGTCGCACATTGAAGCCTCTGTCTGTAGGCTAGGCATGACCGGTCATAGACCTTTGTTCTTAGTCTCAGTTTATATCCCTCCGTCACCTCAGGGGGTCGACTTACGACCTGACCTGCAAGCTCTTCTTGCTCTCGGCGACTCCGTCCTTCTGGCGGGAGACCTGAATGCAAAAAACGAAGCGTGGAATAGCCACAGTCGTAACATCCGCGGTAGACACCTAGACCTTCTTAGCTCCGAGTTAAACTTTGACATCATCGCGCCGATGAATCCTACGCACTTTCCCGCTAACGTAAATCACCGCCCCGACATCTTAGATATAGCTTTGCTTAAAAACGTCAACCTAGCGCTTCGGTCCATTGAAGTTATTCAGGAATTAGATTCTGACCATCGACCGGTGATCATGTCTTTCGGTCCGCGTGTAGGTCCCCCAGACGCTGGTCAGCCCATCCCCACCAAGATAGTTACGAACTGGACGAAGCTTAGGACCCGCCTTAAGTCAGTCCAATCCGCGCATCTCGATTCAATCCCAGACCACGTGGAATCCGCGACAGACGCTATAGGCGCGATCGACTCCCTCACTGAGCACGTCGGTACCGGTGACAGAAGACGCTCGCTGGCTCCTTCCGGACGACGCCCGTGCCCTACTGACGGAGAAGAACGCGGCTATACGCGCCTATGACGCTTATCCCTGCGACTCCAATCGCGTCCGCATGCGCTCTCTACAGCGTGCTTTTAGGAAACGCATAAGGAAATTGCGTGAGGAACGCTGGGATAAGTTTCTCGATCAATTAGAGCCCAATCATCACGCGTTTTGGAATCTCCAACGTAAACTACGTAGTTGCACCGAAGTTACTATGCCCCCGCTGAACCGTCCGAATCAGAGCCCTGCCTTCGAAGACGACGAGAAAGCGGAATGCCTAGCCGACAGCTTAGAGGTCCAGTGTACGCCTAGCGACCTTCCGGTCGATCAAGCTCACCTCGCCAGAGTTGACGCTGAAGTCGAACGTAAGGCCTCGCTCCCTCCTTCTGAGGATCCGGAACACCCACTCGCGCCGGTAACAGTAGACGAGGTACGTTCTTTGATCAAGGAACTGCATCCACGTAAAGCCCCAGGTTCAGACGGTCTCACCAATAAGGTGATTAAACTCTTCCCCCCAGCTTTAGTAATTCTCTTAACAGGCATCTTCAATGCAGCATTAGGAAACAATCACTTCCCACATAAGTGGAAAGAGGCGATAGTCATCGGCATCCACAAACCCGGTAAACCAAAGTCTGAGCCTACTAGTTATCGCCCCATTAGCTTACTCAAGGTTCTTGGGAAGCTATACGAGCGAATTATTTATTCCCGTCTTATGGACTATGCCGAGTCCAGGAGTCTCATACCAGACGAGCAGTTCGGTTTTAGAACCCAACACTCGTGCGTCCAACAAGTCCACCGCATAGTCGAGCATATAAGCGCTGGTTTTCAGCGTGGAAGGCTCACTGGCGTGCTCTTCTTCGATATAGCAAAGGCCTTCGACAAGGTCTGGCACAATGGCTTGATCTTCAAGCTATACCAACTCGAGGTGCCAGATCGTCTCGTGCTTATCATCCGAAACTTTTTGTCAAATCGGTCCTTTCGCTATCGCGTTGAGGGCACACTCTCTTCCCCTCACCCGATCCGCGCCGGAGCCCTCAAGGCTCCGTACTCTCTCCACTCCTCTTCACGCTATACGCTAGCGACATTCCTCGCGGTGGCAAACCCCAAGTAGCTATGTACGCCGACGATACGGCCATCTATTATTCAGGCACCAGCCCCTTAGCGATAGGTCGAACTCTCCAGACCGCGGTCACGACCCTCGGGAAGTGGTTCACGAAATGGAGAATCGAAGTCAACCCTACCAAGAGCGCAGCCGTGCTCTTTAGCAAGAAATGGCAGCCTCCTGCTCCCCCTCCACCTATAACCCTCTTCGGCAAGCCTATCCCTTGGGAGCAGCAAGCCAAATACCTGGGTGTAATCCTTGATCGGAAACTTACCTTCATAGCTCATATTAAAGCGGCACGCGCGCGAGCCGCCTTCGCTCTCGGCCGACTTCATTGTATGTTGAACAAGCGCAGTAAACTCTCTCTTAATTGTAAGACGAGAATTTACACTGCGTGTGTGAGACCTATCATGACTTACGACAGCGTCGTATTCTCTCACGTACCCGATTATCGACTCAAACGAATGCAAACTATTGCAAACTCTGCAAAACCGTTTCATGCGTAGAGCCACAGGCGCTCCAGGTTACGTCCGTAACTTGCAGTTGCACTGTGACTAACAAAATATATTCATAATTTTCAATCAATTTTTATAATGTGCTTTTTTTAGTAACCCAACGTAAAAAAAAGGGTTTTTTTTTTTTTTTTTTGGTAGAGATCTTTGCTGTTAGCCTGAGCGCAGGCTTTGACTGCTTCACTGGACTTTTGGCGAGGACCTTAAGGCCTTCAGCCGGAGCAATAGGAAAAACTAACTACGTCAGCAACTTCGACTAAAGGCACCCCCTGCGGGGTTCGGACCTCGACTTAGTGCGTTGCTAACAATCTTAATAAAGCAAAACAACAAGGGATGGCTGGATCTAAGTTTTTATTATTTAGGGACATATTTTTATTGCTAGTTTAGCCGACTCGGGCCAGCTTGGCCTAGGGACGGGAGGATAACATTTACGTTACTATTATTTATAATACGCGACGGGCCTCGCCGGCGAGGACGTAATATACGGCGGTTGTTTTTTGTAATGCTACTGCTAGCTAATTCGAATGCTTCTTGGAGAAGCGTTGTTTTATCGTCGGGGTAGGAGAGAGTATGTCTGGGGCGTTTAATCTTAGATATTACGGAAGGTACGTATCGCGCGGCCGCTACGATTAGCGGGTTACGGTGGCTTTCGGAGGAGTCGAAGAATCGGATCGCGGCGCGTTTCATGAACTGCTTGATTGTTGGCAGCTTTAAGTCACAGTGCAACTGCAAGTTACGGACGTAACCTGGAGCGCCTGTGGCTCTACGCATGAAACGGTTTTGAAGCATGCAGCCCGTCTACGCTCTTAAACCTTCTCTGGACTTAAAAAATGAATCAATACCAAAATTAGCCTAATCGGTCCAGCCGTTCTCGAGTTTTAGCTAGACTAACGAACAGCAATTCATTTTTATATATATAGAGATTGTAATATAACGGGCATTAGTGAGTACATGCTTAAATACCTTTATTGCTTGAAGTTTCGACCGGGTTACACAGGCCGTGGTCGCAAGCAGACTCATCTGTCTTCTTGCTACTGGCGAATGCCCGTTATATAATATTACTATAAATATGTAGCGCGATAGTTTGTAAGTTATCTTTAATTTTTAACTATCGAGCTGCATTTTATAATAATATAATATACCGGCCTTGGTCGAAACGTCAATGTATAGGCCACATGAAGGTATTTTTATGCTCGTTTCGCGCTAATTCCCGTTAAATACAATAACATAACAGAATAAGTTAAAATACTGATTGTAAATCACCTAATAGAAAGCTATTAAATAGTCGGGATTTAAACACAATCATTTTGTCAAATAATAATTTAATTTTTATCTGTACAATAATTTCAAGAATTGCTGACAACCCAGTCGGCGTAGTGTGAGACGCGAGCATTGACACCAGGGTACTCAGAATGGGCACACTGGTAGCCCCATGAGACGACACCAACGACGAACCGACGATAGACGAGAGGACCGCCAGAGTCTCCCTGGCAGGCGTCCTTACCACCAACATCTAAGATACCAGCGCACAACATGCCGTCAGTAATGTCGGGCCAGTTCTGGAAACCAGGCAGAGTCTTCAGGTGAGCGTAACGTTCAGCACAGAGTTTCTGGTTGATGATATTTATGTCGACGTGCTGCAGCTGCTCAGGAGCTGAACCTCCAGACTGAAAAGAGACACGTATCATTACTAATTAATTTTGCTTTTTGATTTTGATTAAATTTTGATTAAATTTGCTTCCAGTGGTGGTACCACTGGAAGCAAAAATGATACCCATTACGCAAAAAAGAAAACGAGGCCGGCCCGCTAAGTCCAAGCTAGCACTTACAGTGTTTACAGTATTTACCAGTGACGATGAGTAGTAGGGCTCATACCTATCAATATTACTTAGGTACCTACCGTAGTATTATTAAGAAGAATAGGTACTATTTTTAGTTGACTGAAGCGTCTTATTTTATTTTCTTATTTATTATTTGTGTAGATTATAGTGCAACAGTCTATCTATTAGTAGCCTATTTATCAGAGGAGGTCTCGTTTTAGGCTGTTTTGATCCTACGATCTGCGTTCTTATATCTCTTCTAAATTGCTAGTATTTCGTTTCGCAATATCACTAGATCGACTCGTGTTTTTTTATCAAGCTATTTTATACAATAAAGTATTATTCCTTATACAGATTAACACATCATCAACGTTGAACATTTTATGGACATTGTACATCAAAATGCCCTTAACATTATTTCATTAAAATGGATATCTAAGAAGATAGAAGAGATTTAAAAAGCGGAGGCACAGTGAAGGGCGGTCCAGCCCCACCGACCGCTGCCTGGGCGCAATGTGTATAAATTGTATACAAGGATATCCTTTCGTGTAAAGTGATCATTAAATTATTAATCACTCCACACTGCCCCATATACATTGCACCCGTGCGACGCCGGGACGGGTCGCTAGTATAGTGTAAGACCCGGTAGTATAAGGGTAACTGTTAAAATAAAGGTTACATTCATCATTATTTAACGACAATATTTAGGTCCATATAAAGTAGCTTATGCTAGTTCCTATCTGATTCCTAGCTTCAAGGCAGGTGGCAGTTTCCACCTACAGTCCCTTTTCAGATTGGGACTACGGCCAATTTCAATTGCCTCTCATAATTTTCGCGGCACGGAGTATTTGTCCCTTGTTATTACGAAGGCCTTGTCGAAACGTATTATAAGGCGTCGTTCAGCTACAGGCAGGTTCTTCAACAGCCGAAGCATTGGTGTCCATGAGCTTCATATGCATTGGTGATAATCTGCTTCCATCTGACTCTTTTATATCAGCAACTAAGTTTACCATAGAACGACAACAGAACACAACTGCATCCTGTAAGTGATATGCTCTGGGCTGTCAAAACCAGGTCGTGTCGCTTTACCGATGCATCATTAGCTCATGTTTATGGGTGGCGGTAGGGCTAGAGACTAACCGGGCTACTCCTATCGTAATTACGTAAATGTTTTTTTATGGACCTATCTAATCAATAATTTTCATACCGAAAAATTAATTTTATAAGCAAAATTGTGTCACATTTGCCTTTGAGGAACATAAGGTATTACAGTTTTTTCTTTATAATATTCTTTATTATAAAATTAAAACTAAAGTTTTTTTTTACTTAAGATGATTGTAATCGCTATTCTATTAGGTATTTACAACAATTACAGACTGACTTAGGATGTTTGCTTATCATGGTCGGGACAAAAACAAGTTTGAATTTAAACACAATCATTTTGCTGAATAATAATTTAATTTTCATCTATTTAATTAAGCATTGCTGACAATCCAATCGGCGTAGTAGGAGACGCGAGCATTGACACCAGGGTACTCACTATGGGCACACTGGAAGCCCCATGAGACGACACCAACGATGATATTATGATGGGCGAGAGGACCGCCAGAGTCTCCCTGGCAGGCGTCCTTACCACCAACATCTAAGATACCAGCGCACAACATGCCGTCGGTAATGTCGGGCCAGTTCTGGAAACCAGGCTGAGTCTTCAGGTGAGCGTAACGTTCAGCACAGAGTTCCTGGTTGATGATATTTATGTCGACGTGCTGCAGCTGCTCAGGAGCTGAACCTCCAGACTGAAAAGAGACACGTATCATTGCTAATTAATTCCTTTAATTTGTCCATATTATGTTGATGTTGATGCATCACTAAAGTTTTATTTACCGAAGTGGTTCCCCATCCAATAGTAGTGACATTGGCACCATCGGGAACCAGATAGTTCTTGCCAGCGATGCGAGCGGACTGGACTAAGTTGGAGTACACGGCAGGAGTAGCGAGGTGGACGAGGGCTATATCGTAGTCGAGGGTAGCGGAGCTGTACTGAGGGTGGATGACCAGCTGGGAGACATCATGGAGAGAGCCGCCGCTGGATGCCATCGATGAGCCGAGACGCACACGCCAGACAGAAGGAACGTCGCCGCTAAACACAAAACAATAATATAATTAGAATTTAGGTTTAATAAACAAAAGATTTGCGATGTGGAAAATAAGTCAGAAAAATAAAGTTTTACTTACAAGTAGCAGTGAGCAGCGGAGAGTACAATGGTTGATTTAATCAGAGTGCCACCGCATGCCTGGAACCACCAGATTCCCCACATACCGTACTGCATGTTGGACATGTACGGGTACTTCTGCACTGTAGTGGGGCTGCCACCGACAATGCGGTTGATGGTCTTAGGGACCGCTGTAAAATAATTTAATAATTAAAAGTCATGCCAGAAATTTTATGCTTTTAGTACAGGGTAACTAAAACCAACTTGAAACCCCTTATTAGAAATATATAAAACGTTTTTCAAATGAATAATTTTAAAAAAAGTTTATTATGAAGGTTACTTATAAGTTATAAGTAACCTTCATAATAAACTTTTTTTGCAGCAGATGTTATAAGTTATAGCAGCATAGGACGTGGTATCCTTAGCAGTTCACAAAATCAGCTTTGCCTTAGCCTGTGTTTCTAAAAGACACTTGGCATTCCAGTTATCTTTCGTGAATACATGGTTACTTTTTCTTCACCATCACCTGCCTAGCCTTTTTCCAACTATGTTGAGGTGGTATATTCCACTTTGTTCACCTGGGTGATATCACCTAGGTGAAAAAAAGTAGACTTTTTTGTCTCCTCATTTTACCTCGGACTTATATCGAGTCGACTTTTTATGTGTAATTTGTTCACCTTGGAATTGTATCACCCAGGTGAACAAACGCGACTTTTTGAATTATTCTAGTCGACTTATATCACCCGCATACAAAGTGGCAAGAAATTCATTAAATTATATTAAAATATATTTTTATTTTACTGATTGTTCTTATAATAAATACAAGAAAATAATTTATGTACAAAGTATCAAAATTAGTAACAATTAAATCAAAATATGCCAAAAATTAAAAATAAATAGGTGATTTCAACGGACATTGGAGTTTTTTATAGGAGTGATAATGTGTCCAAAAATATTTCCTTATTTTTTTATAAAAATTATTAAAGTATTTATTAGCAATAAAACCCGATTTGTTTTAATTTTATTGACATGGAATATCGTTTTTGTACTTAAAAGATTTTCTTGTATTTAGTAAAGGAACAATCAGTAAAATAAAAATATATTTAAATATAATTTAATGAACTATTTGCCACTTTGTATGCGGGTGATATAAGTCGACTAGAATAATTCAAAAAGTCGCGTTTGTTCACCTGGGTGATACAGTTCCAAGTGAACAAATTACACAAAAAATTTCGACTCATTTCACCCAGGTGATATCACCTGGGTGATATGAGTCCGAGGTGAAATGAGGAGACAAAAAAGTCTACTTTGTTCACCTGGGTGATATCACCCAGGTGAACAAAGTGGAATATACCGTTGAGGTCGGCTTCCAGTCTTACCGGATTCTGTTTACTTTTTCTTAATCATTCGATATTTATTGTGCATGTTTTATTATCCGATTACGGCGAAGACAAAAGGACGGGTAATGATTTTGGCAGGCTATGTATGTTTGTATATTGCACAGTAGCGCCTAAAATATTTTACAGATTTTTAATAATGTTGATGAATTAAATCAAAAAAATTTTGGCGCTACTGTGCAATATACAAACATACATAGCCTGCCAAAATCATTACCCGTCTTTTTGTCTTCGCCGGGGAACATAGGCTACATAATTTTTATAAAACATTTATATGACGGAATTTTGTAGGTACCAAAATAATCGTCTGAACGAACACATTACATATGTGTATTTATATATATTTCTATGAATATGAATATATCATATTTTTAAATCAAAATATATGTTTGGAATGCGATCGTACAGTTTGCTTGGTCCAGTTGTTGCACTCATTTACGGGGTATTATAAAACGATCGAATAAAAAAAACTTAGCGACTGATGATGACATACTGTTTTAATAACTTGAGTGGTATGAATTTGAGTAAGTGAAAAATTAACTAAACTAACGATGAATATTGATTAATATCTAATAAAATCCAGAACGAGCTTACAAAAAGTGGGTTGTGATAAATCCATTTCAGTTATTAAAGTTCAATCCGTGCGACTAAATTACTAAGTGAGCGACTAGAAATACAGAAAGGACAACTTCAATATTAAGATAAATTCGATTTTTCCAATTGAGGTTTTACATAACGAACTACTAAAAAGTTCACATTAAGCAAAATTTTGTAAGCTACTTTATTAATGATCATTGGTTAATGGTATTCCATTTGAGGTCTTTTATTTTGATACGATATTTTAATGAAAACTACAGAATGTTTAATGCGCCCGAATTAGAATGGGGGCTCAAACTGACAACACCACCACTGGAAGCAAAAATGATACCCATTACGCAAAAAAGAAAACGAGGCCGGCCCGCTAAGTCCAAGCTAGCACTTACAGTGTTTACAGTATTTACCAGTGACGATGAGTAGTAGGGCTCCTCATACCTATCAATATTACTTAGGTACCTACCGTAGTATTAATAAGAAGAATAGGTACTATTTTTAGTTGACTGAAGCGTCTTATTTTATTTTCTTATTTATTATTTGTGTAGATTATAGTGCAACAGTCTATCTATTAGTAGCCAATTTATCAGAGGAGGTCTCGTTTTAGGCTATTTTGATCCTACGATCTGCGTTCTTATATCTCTTCTAAATTGATAGTATTTCGTTTCGCAATATCACTAGATCGACTCGTGTTTTTGCTAGCTATATCGAAACTAAAAATATTATGTAATTGAAATTTTAAAGTTGTACACTAAACAAAGAAAAAATCCCGTAATACCAAGTACAATTTCCATTTGCATTGTTTTTTGGAAGGCCAATTGCTTTTTTTATTTACTTAGAATTACATATTATGATAGAGTTATAGGCTTTTCCCGGTCCTTCTTCATAATTATGATATACATAAAATGAAAAACATTGAATAAGATACTTTTTAAAACTAAGTTTCTGACGTTTTTTTTAGGTTTACTGAGAATAAAAACATTTTGATTTAATTTAAGGCTTAATAATCCAGCCTATAAACGTCCCACTGCTGGGCACAGGCCTCTTCCCATATAGAGGAAGCACGAGCATTGATCACCACGCTTGCTCTCTGCGGATTGGCGATTTCAGATCCCAAATTTTGGAATCCGGGTTTCCTCACGATGTTTTCCTTTACCGTTTGTCAGAATTGTCTTAGAATAATTAAGAAAGTACATATAACTTTGAAAAAGCAACATTGGTACTTGCCTTGGTTCGAACCTTCAACCTTGTGCATACAAATCCGTTCATTGAACCGCCAGGCCACCACGACATAGGCTTACATTTAAGGCTTAGACAACCAAAAAATTTGTGATTAAACACGTGATGTTTACAAATATTATGGCTCAGTTTACGCTCGTTAATTTTTAAACAATATCAAAAAGTCTTACCGAGGGCTGTGCCCAAAAGGGCTAATAGGATGACGAAACGCATGGTAGGTCCAGTTACACAAGTAGGTACTCTGTCTGTAGACCTAGATGTACGGTCTTTTATATATAAATGTTATCTGTTGCTAAAATACTAATCATTGATAGCATACAATTTCGATAAAAAAAATTGATAGCTGACGAGTTCTGCAGTGAAAAGTGCATCGTTACGTCCCTATGAGTTAGTGAAAACTAATTTAGCACAACTATCTACATTTAAAGTATTTACAAAAACAAATATTATAGGGTCATTGTGCCAACAGTGGGTCATGTGGAAACACTGAATCACCAGCCGCGTTGTTTTGACTCTAGAGACGTGCTCCCATACGACCCTCACTGATGTAGTCAGAGCGCTGCTGCTCAGAAATGTAATCTAAGTAACAAAAGTGAATTTGTGTTTTGAGACAAAAGTTAGAAAAATACGAGAGTTTTGTTGTTTTCTACTTCCGTAGCCATTCATATTATCAACTGATTTATTATATTTATATTATAAATGGTTATTAAGAGTTAATTTAACAGTATATTAGTAAACGCTAGCAAAGTAGAGGTTTCTGTAACTTCCAACTCCGATTCAACTTCCGATTGTTTCCAAAGTGGACACATTGAGTCAAAGATGGTAAGCAAAAGGCTCTTAATACAATCGAAGGTGATTAAATTGCACATTTTTTTTTATGAATCGTTTTATGGTGAACATCGGAAAAAATATACCGATGAAGGTTTGGAAGAAGGTCCGAGATATTAGATCGGGAATATAATTCGTGCTTTGGCAATTCATTTGCTGAGTTCCGGGTTTTATTTTCTTGATATATTATTAGGAACTATATTCTAAGCAATTTTTTTTAATATAAAATTGTTATATGAAGTATAGGTAACTTCCAACATGTTATTTTTGTGTATTGACATTTTCACTGCTAATGAACTAAGTATCGCACTATTGTGATCTTAAAATCAATTTAATACTTATTCGAATTAATAATTATAATTTGTATATTGTTTCAATTAACGACACCCTGTCTTTTATATGATCATCTTGATCAGCTCTGACCCGAGAGTTGAGTCACTGTGTATAATATACCTACTCCACTATTATACAGGTAGCTTTTTGTGGCGGATTTAGAGCCAATTTTCTGATTTTGTTTTAGTACCTAACAAATCCACGTGACATAAATATGCTAAGTATTAGTCGATGGTAGATACAGTATATTATACCAACATGGGCCAGTATGTTGCGACATTAATAAATACATAAGGGGCCATCCATTAATCACGTGATGTTTTTTTTGGCATTTTTTGACCCCCCCTCCCCCTTGGTGATACGTGGTGAGGTTTAAGACTACCCCTCCCCCCTCCCCCCTATATCACGTGTAGGTATTTTTTCGTACCTGCAAAGAATCTACTTTTTTTATTTATAAAAAAATACTGGTATAAGTATCATATATCATTCAATATCATTATATTATATAATCTAATGACAATATAATCTAGTAAAAGATCATTAGCCCACTTCATAAATTCTTCTTTCGTACTTAGTATATTTTTGTTATTAGCCCACAATTCATTAAATTCTTTTTGAGCCACACTAGGTTTTTTGCCTTTCTTATACTCGGCAAATAGGTCTTTATACAGATCACCTAGTTTAGACATTGTTTTAATTCAAAACGTGCGATGTTAAACAATTTACGCATGTGTATGGGTACATATTTGAATATCGAAAATTAAAATATCTACGGTTAAAATATCAATGTTCAAAACATCGAAAATTATAATATCGAATGACCATATGATCGAAAATTAAAATATCGAAAGTTTATAATGTCGAATTGTTAAATAACCCTCGACCAATATATCTAAAATCGAATAATCTACAAAAGCGACATCGAAATATCTAAATACCGAAAGTACAAAGTATTGAACGTCCTAAATATCGAAGTACACTGTATCGAACGTTCTAAATATCGATATCTCATTATTATGTACTTTGCAAAAGCATATGCCATGTATGCAGCAAGCATGCAACATGTTAACAAGCAAACATCAGGCATGCAAGCAAGCGTGCAACATGCAGGTTTCTGTCACGGTTCCGGCGCTGCGAGCCTCCGGTCCCAAACGGCTTTCGCTCACCACCGCAGCTTCGGCTCGCTGGCCGGCTGCACCGGCCAGCCTCAGCCGCCTGCTCCTCAGCCCGCGGGCCGCCTCGCCCCTCCGCGCCTACGCGACTCTAAATTACACTCTAGGGGTAGGGCAGACAAGACTACGTGGGGTCGGTTTTGCAGCGATTCGGTTCTGTCACAGTGTCACAAACTTTTATAACACAACATACTGAATTTTGTCTCACAACATACTGAGCCTGTACTCTCATAATACCACATAATTAAAATTTATTCGATATTTTTACGAGTAGGTATTTTAAAAATAAATACAATGAACTTCGATGAATGGAATGTTGACATTTTGAACTTAGGTATAATGAGTATCGATATTTTTAATCATTAGATATTTCAATTTTCGATTTTTTGAGCTTAGGTATAACAATTATCGATATTATGATATACTCGATATTCACATTTTCGATGTTTTGAACGTCGATATGTTAACCGTAGATATTTTAATTTTCGATATTCTAATATGTACCCATGTGTATTCAGTGTTAGGTAAAACAACAGAATAACTGACACTGACAAGCTGAGTCCGGCGGACAATTGTCGCGGCTCGCGGGAACTTCACTTCGTTCGTTGCCTGGCAACGGCGAATCAAGGTCACACTACAAGCCGTTTTCGATTTCGTACGCGTTTGACTAAAAATAAATACATGTAACGCCGCTTTTCGGTTGAGTATCGCGCGCTTGCCGAAAAAATAAGTACACGTGATATAATACTTTACCCCCCCTCCCCCCTTGTGATATTTCGTGATTTTCTATGGACCCCTCCCCCCCCCTTTCGAGCCTCACATGATTAATGGACAGCCCCTAATTAGCGTGTTTTAGTGAGTGTAGTTTCTTTTCGTCTAGAGTACAGGTGTAGCGGACACTTAGGGCAGGGACTGATTGGCACCTCCACACTCGCATTGGTATCAAGAGAATCGACAATTCCCAATTTTGCGAAGTTGTGTTTACAGCGACTTACCTGGGTTTGCAGTCGATTGAGTGCTTTCCAGGCAGGCCACTGTAAGTCACTTTCAGCTGTTAAGTACTCCTTGGGAATTTGGTTGTAGAAAGTCAGGTGGTGTTGAACGGTCTTGGTCGTCTTAGCTAGCTTGTGTAAAACGGGAGTATAAAGTAGGTATGACGTAACATTTCATGCGAATCGAAAGGGAACCCTGAAAAACTCGTTCTCGAACTCGTGATACCTTATTAAATAATCTGACCTCCAGGTTACTTTTTCGGATCCAATTGAAAAGCATTTTGCAATGAAATGTATAATGTATTTGAAAGATAAATTAATTGAATTTTTTACGCATTGCTAACAATCCAGTTGGCGTACTGAGAGACACGAGCATTGACACCAGGGTAAGTTGCATTAGCGCATTGGTGACCCCATGAGACGATACCAACTACGACATTGCCATGGGCAAGAGGACCGCCAGAGTCTCCCTGGCAAGCGTCCTTGCCACCAACGTCTAGGATACCAGCGCACAACATGCCGTCGGTAATATCAGGCCAGCCCTGGAAACCGGGCAGAGTCTTCAGGTGGGCGTAACGTTCAGCACAGATGGTTGATGACGTTGATAGTGACATGATGCAGCTGCTCAGGAGATGCACCTCCAGTCTAAAAAAAGACATGTATCATGACTTTCTGATACAATAACTTGTTAATTAATTGATAATCATGATAAGTTTTTATTCACCGAAAGAGCTCCCCATCCAAGGGTGACGACACTGGTATTATCAGCGATGTTGTAGTTGGCGCCTGCGATGCTAACGGGCTGGATAAAGTTGGAGTACACGGCGGGAGTTAAGAGGCGTATGATGGCCACGTCGTTGTCGAGCGCGTGATTATCGTACTGCGGGTGAAGGACCAGTTGGGAGACAGCGCGGACATCGCCGCCACCGGATGCGTATGAAGTTCCCAGACGGACTCGCCATTCAGAAGGACTGTCACCGCTACACAAAACATAAAGATTTCATTAGTTAGGTAACATTCGAAACTATAATACGTGTTAGACACTCATCATCATCTCCCTGCCCTGTTCTCTGGGGTTACATTAGTATTAGTATTATTTGGGGTCGGCGCAATGCGTATTCAGCTTCCATTCATCTCTACAACTCGTCAACTTAATATTTACTCCTTTCTTTTTCATATCATCTTTTACACAATAAGTTTGATACACTGTTTGAGATATTATATTACTTACAAGTAGCAGTGTGCAGCGGAGAGTACAGCGGTTGAGGTAATCAGAGAGCCACCGCATGCCTGGTACCACCAGATCCCCCAGAGACCGTACTGCATGTTAGTCATGTACGGGTAGTTATCCACTGTTGTGGGGCTGCCACCAACGATGCGGTTGATCTTCTTGGGCACCGCTACAATTTAAGTGAAAAATATATAAATATAGCTTGGGTATTGGCAAACATATTATATAGCTTCATTCAGATAACCCTATAGTACCTACTAGAGATACTGCACAATGTGACACTCTCCGCTCCCTAGGGTATCAATCATCAACATATAATTGAGGACTCAAAACGTACTAATGTGCATATTGAAAACGCTGGGAATCTTCAATCTCTGGAATAGCTTTAGGATATTCTCAATCAACCACATTGAACCACAAAAAACTATTTCGGTTAACCCATTTAAGAGGGATAAAGCTTCATATAAATAGTGTAATTATACTAAGGTACACTTCCTGCTGCACTCGGAAATCAAGATCAAGATAGATAATTAAGATAAATGAAAATGTAATTTAGTTAAAGTAACCAAGAGAGACAAGAGAGGGGCTCGTCGCTAAGTATAAGCCGTAGGGTTTAACCGATAATACAGGTTAAGCCGCGCTCGCCGCGGTTGGTCCGTGGATGGGTGACCGTTTTCTAAACATACCGAGACCCCTCCGTGCTTCGGATAACACGTTAAACCGTATGTCCTGACTGTCATACGTTAATCTTTGGCAGTCGTTAAGTCAATTCTGACAACCAGACTTACTATGGGATACTGTGTTTGCCAGTAAAATGATGTGGAGGTCAGATAGGCAGTCGCTCCATGTAAAATACGGTATTCAACAGAATCCGGTAAGACTGGTAGCCGACCCCAACATAGTTGGGAAAAGGCTCGGGAGATGATAACAATTATTTGAAAGAACTTTAACAAATTTCAAATTTACGATGTTCAATATCTTACCAAGGGCTGCGCCCAGGATGGCTAATAGGATGAGGACACGCATGGTAGATTCAAGTCACTGTGTTGTAACCTGACCGAAAGCGAAGACCCGGGGGTTATATATTGTCACTAAATATTATCCATATCTTTAAATTATGAATCACGCAGATAATTTGGGTTATATTTTTCACTGATTTAGATCAATGACAATAACTTCCTTAAGTACAATGAAAATGTGGCATCCTTATTATTTACTTAGCTGTCTGTCCGTTACAGTTTTTACATATTTAGTTATTGCTCGTGGCTGTTCTCGTACTTAAGAATAAGAATAAGTCTAATATTCCGGGACATGTCACACACGGTTATCTGATCCCAAGCTAAGCAGAGCTTGTCTTATGGTAGGTAACCAGACAACTGATAAACATACTTATATATTTCTAAATACATAAATATTTTAGATAAATACACCCAGACACTGAACAAATGATGTGCTCATCATACAAAGGTTTGTCCTGTGTGGGAATCGAATCCACGACCTCCGGTATAGCAGTCAGGTTCACTAACCACTAGACCAACAGGCCCGTCAAATCTTACTTAGGTTCTTGCTATGGTTCTACGAAAATTTGTAATTATGAAGTAATAAGTATGAATTTTATTCTGGATATAATTTTTCTTCTTTCATCGTCTTCTACATATTGTAAATTCTTTACTGCCTTTTCCTGCAGGTATTGTGATTATTAGAGTCATAGTCTAGTTTGAAATTAATGATTTTTTTTCCTGCTTCGACATCCTTACATAACACCATAGGAATTAAGAGCCATTTGTTTGTATCACGCGACAAAGTCTAATATGTATGGATGGAGTCGCTGGGAAAGTACTAGCGCTAGAAGGAAAAACCAATTTAACAAAACCTTATCGTAACAGTAAGCGTTGTTATTATAAAACAATAGATATCCGATTATAATCCCCTTGTCAATTTTGTAGGAAGTTTCCTTGATATTAATCTACTACTAAGTTTCATATAAGTTCAAAATGGTGTCTGAGGCGGAGTGGTAGTTAATATATATATTAATTTTTTGTTTATATCTATGCAGTTAGCCTGAGCGCAGGCTTTGACTGCTTCACGGAGCTTTTGCCAAGAACCTTAAGGCCTCCAGCCAGAGCGTGGATAACATGGATTTTTGTATGATTGAAATGTTTTTTTTTTGTCTTAGCGTGCGTTATACAGAGAGTATCATATAAGGCAGTATGTGTTATATAGGAAGTTATATTCATTAGAGACATAGAGTATTAATGCTCATTTAAAAGGACTTTCAGTTTTCAAATCGACCTTGCTTTCTGAATTTATTTTATCTAGATTTTTTTTACGTATCCTGTTTCAAATTATCGATATAGGTCTTCGTATATATTCTATTTCTATCTGGAAGTAAAAATTTACTGAATAAAACGGGACACAAGAATAAGACGAGGGATTTTATAATTAGTAAACTTTATCTACAATATCTTTAAATAATGTTACAGATAATTTTGTATATGTTAAAAAAAAAAGTTTTTTTACTTTGTCGTCTATTCGTCGCACATTTAGGTCAATTGACACTGAGCATCATAAAACAAAAGTAAATTAAAAACCGGCCAAGTGCGAGTCGGACTCGCGCACGAAGGGTTCGATACCAGAGTTGAACCTATGAGACCCGCCCCCTAAATATTTATTTTATTTTGATTTCAGTATTTGTTGTTATAGCGACATTAGAAGTACCTACATGATTTGTGAAAATTTACTGAACTGTCTAGCTATCGTGGTTCTTGAGATACAGTCTGGTGACAGACAGACGGACCGACAGCGAAGTCTTAGTAATAGGGTCCCATTTTTACCCTTTGGGTACGGAACCCTAAAAATTATCTTAGAACATTTCGGTTCCAAAATTAAGACAATAGAACAAATGATTTATATTTATCGTACTTAGATCCAAATATTACGAACCTACCATATTTATGGAAATATGATAAATATGGTACTCAAAAACGTGATAGTTAAATTGTACCTGAATTTGGTATAAGTATGTAAGGGTAATGAGAGGAAAATGATGAATTTTTAGTTTTGTATTATAAAAAAGATGTTTTGTGTTTGCAAACTTTTATGTATTTGCAGTTGATAATGAGAGTTCGAAGAGAGCCACAGAGAGAGCTACCAATAAAAATAAAAGAACAAAAGCACTAGAGCTTATAACAATGTTTTTATTTAGTTTTTGATATAGGAATTATTCTGTTAAACAGAGGCAAGAGTCAAATCTGGAACTGCAGTGGTCCTTGTCACACAGGGAATAGAGAGGCCGGACAAAGACCGACAGCCCTAGTTTCTTTAAATTTTCCGAAGTATGTCAATTACAACAATGTTCATACGATGTACATACATGACTGTATTCCAACAATATACATGACGAACTTATAAAACTTAAAAAATAATCATACCATGGGCTTCTGAACCTATCTACTTAATCTCGTTTCCTCAATTTGATTAGGATTGTATTATCATTTACCTATATCGAACTGGGTTTTTTCTTAAGTAGCGCTAGCTGTAAACATATTTACGGCTTACAGCACAACGAAACTTGTTTTATGTTTGAAATGTAATCTCACGTCAAATGAATGTGCGGCTTGGCTGTGATTGACGTACCTATTTAACACTATGTGAGTAGGTAATAAGTAAATAACCTTAATACTTTTAATTACTATGATTTTATTGTGAGTATAAATAGGTAACAGTTGAATATTTTTTGAAACTTGAAACATTTACGTATTGACTAGTATCCAGTCAGTGTAGGAGCTAACACGAGCATTGACGCCAGGGTAAAAGGCATCGGCGCAATCGAATCCCCAGGAGACGACACCAACGACGATATCGGAGCCGTGGATGACGGGACCGCCGGAATCTCCCTGGCAGGCGTCCTTACCACCGACGTTGAGGATACCGGTGCATAGCATGCCAGGCGTGATGTCCGGCCAGTGAGCATATCCGGGCTGAGTCTTCAGGTAAGCGTAACGTTCAGCACATAGCGTCTGGTTGATGACGTTCACATTCACATGCTGAAGCTGCTCGGGACTTGGGCCTTGGTACTGGAAAGTCGATATTTAAATATATATAGGTATATCATCAATTGCATAAACAGGGCTTGATTCGTTTCTTTTATTAGATACGTATTTGGTTCTAGATTTATTATATTACTAGCTTTCACTCGCGGCTGCGCCCATATGAATGACGGTTATCGCAAAGAGAATGACCTTTCTTGGTGTCTGTTTTTTTCAAAATCGTTTATGTTTTTTGTGGTAAGGTAACAGATGGATACTTTGACATACAGGAATAACTACTTTCGCATTATAATATTAGTAGGTATGGAGTATCCTGGATTAGTCTGCATTAAATCTTGTAATAATTTGAAGTTTCAAAGTCAGCTTAAGGCCGTCCAGTCCCATTTTTGCACATCTTATTATTGTCATTGTCAATGATTCTTATGAACCCTGGCCATTTTTAAATGTACTTACAAGTAATTTGCTTGCTTTACTTTTACTTAATATACATTATTAAATATGTATAAGATTATAAATACCTGAAGTGCTCCCCAACCAACGGCGGTGACATTTGTTCCAACGGCGAGGTTGTAGTTAAGACCAGCGATTCTGGCGGGCTGGATGAAGTTGGAGTACACGGCAGAAGTAGCGAGGCGGACGATGGCCACGTCGTTGTTAATAGTGGAAGGATTGTACTGCTGGTGCAGAATCAGTTGGGAGACACCGTGGAGAGTGCCGCCGCTAGACGCGAAGGATGTACCGAGACGCACTCTCCATGCGTTGGGCGAATCACCACTAAACGTAAGAAAATGTTTATTAGATTCACGAAAAAAGTACATCAAGCCAGGTCAAGAGAACCCTAAACCGAAGAACAAGTATGTAAGGATCGTAGCAAGTGGAAAGAAGTGGTATCTGCCTACCCCTACGGGAAAGAGGCGTGATTATATGTATGTAAAAAAGTACATAGTGTCTTCTGCTTAAGCATAACATAGTTACGAGTCAGAAAAAAAAATACTAACTAGAAGCAATGAGCAGCCGAGAGTATAGAGGTTTGGGTGAGCAGAGCACCTCCGCACCACTGTTGCCACCATATACCCCAGACCAAGTGCTGCAAGTTGGCCGTGAACGGGTACGCCTGTACCGTGGTGGGGCTGCCACCGACGATGCGGCTAGGGTTCCTTGGCACCGCTAAAACAAAATTATAACAAGTATGTTACTAATGGAAATTGCATTTTAAACCCTTCCAGAATTAAAAAGGGCTAAATAAACATAGTCATGTTTATTATCCTTTTTAAAGTTGAACAAATAAACCTTTTTTTTTTTTTTTTTAGGTATTCAACATTAGTTACGTCAAGAATATTAAAGGGTAAAAAATTTACAATATCTTACCAAGAGCGGACCCCAGGAGGGCTAAAAGAATGATGGCACGCATGTTCGTTTACTGAATCTCAATACTCTTCTCTACACGGTCAGCTTGTTTTATATATATTGTCTTATCTATGAGAATTTCCCAATTTTATAATATTTACTTATCCGTTTACAAAGCTTTTTCCGGCAAGAGATAGAATTAATTTGTTTTAAGCGCCATGCAAATTATGGAAAATTCGTATTATACTTAATTGTATTGTAAGTATTACAGTAATCTGTAGTAGAAAACACGGGCTAAATATGTTATTGAAATTTTCGGCGAAAGACAAGTATTTGATATGGATAATTAGAACTTTAGAATGCAGAAACCCATCATCATCGTCCTCAACCCTTGTGGTCCCGTGCCAGTCTCATCCAGACTCGACCCGACACTTTTACTATGTCGTCGATCCATCTCGGTTTCGGATCGGCGCTTCTTTTGCCTTGCCGTGGCCACCATTCTGTCACTAACTAACAGTCTACCTGCCGTCACTTTGTCTAGCCCAGCTCCGTTTCAGCACCTTTATTGTGGTATGTCCCGAACTTTAGTTCTTTTCAGATTTTCACATAATATATGGTGCGGACTAAGTGTTGAAGTTCGATGCCGAACATAGCGCGCTCGAAGAAGTCTCAGTGCTACTTATTTTTTTCACATTTGCCATATTCTAGCAACTATCCCTGAAATGTAGGTTGTAAATGATAAAAGGTATGTTATATGAGCGGTTTATTTTTGTAATTATCAATAGTCTTATCCCATATAAGAGGCCTTTCTTGAATAAATGTCGGTAATTAATTAGGTAATTCTTCTCGATTTATAGTTAAGTCGTAGGTATCTACCTAAAATAACTGTATTTCCTACAACCTGGTGAAAACCATACAACGCTGACGCTAAGAGGCGAATCTACTATTGCATTCCACGGCAAAAAAAAAAGGTGTGTGGTCAAGCGGCTTTCCAAAAACTTACAAAAATACTACATTAACATGTGATTAACGCATTGACCACTATCCGCTTGTGTGCAAATAAATAAATTGAAATAGTGGACCACTTATTGCTTTCGGTAATTTCGAGCTAGTCCTACTAATCAGGCAATCCTTTAAGTTTGTGCGACTCCTGCCGGTTGCGGCCATTTATATCTGGAGAAATACCCGCGCGGTAATAATCCATTATAGGCCGCCACAAAGTGTGTAGGAGCCCTTAGAATTTAGAAACACGCGTATAATTTTGATTACCTTGTTTAATCTTTATCTACATTTAATTTGGATTTTCCATAAGATCGAGGATGTTTTTTAAAATCGATGATGTTGCATATTTTGTTTCATTATGATTGTGGCAACCGGTCTAACTATAGGATACCGAAAAATGGGCAGTGGAGGTCATCTGTCTTGTAAATCATGAATCAGATTGAGAGTTGAAAGCTACTGTTTAAGTTCGAGAATTATTGACTACCGGGTCAATAATTTCGCATATTTTTTATAATGTACAAAGGAATGCTTATTCGTGTTGTCACATAAACTCGATCAAGTAGGTAAGTCCTCCAACCTACCAACGTTTTATTGTTGATCTGTACTTTAATACTATAAAGAGGATCCTTGAAAATTGCTATGATGTAACTCAAATTAGACTATTAAATTCATTATTTTGGGTGTGCTGAAAAAACAATTGATGATAAAAAATAATTATACAGGGTGGTCGCGCCATTAAAGAAAATTTAGATTGAGGTCTTTCCAAAAAATCCCTCATGTATGTTTCGCGATTTAAAATAGTTTAGAAGATAATAGATTAAAGAGTCTTTTATTAACTTATTGGAAATTCTTCGGGGACATCTTTAAAAATAACTTTTTTCTACCAGCTAATTTAAGCTTTAAGGGTTTAGCCAACTTATCAACAGACTACTTGTTGAGTCTACGGACCGTAGCCGTAGGCCGGTTTGTGCTTGTAGGCAACGACCACAAATCAGTATTAAGAGATTTCTCACTCAATGTGCTACTTAAGCTTAACTACTTACATGTAAGTATATGTGTTTCCCCCATAATATTATATAAAAGTGTCTGGTGGACATACATTATGTGTCTATTACTTAAGCTTTCTAGATTTATTTGTTTGCAGCTTAACTTTTGCTGTAACGCCATCCTATTTATAGGGAAAACTTATTCTAACTAAATTATGCATGTGAGTCTAAGTAAGTACTACGTAAAGCACCTACAACAAGTAACTACTAAAGTAATTGTAAAATTAATATAGTAGTAGGTACATCTGCATACCTAGCTTTGTTTTCATAATTTATGTAAGTACTTGTATTTAGGTATAGTAGGTATTTATTTTTACATTAAACTATGCATTAAACTCTTTTATAATTATCACAATCACATCACATGAATCACTTTGACATTGAGACATACAAAATCTTCTATTTTTAAAAAGATAAAATTTTCATTATAATTAGAAAATGACTTGCATTTTGCAAGCAAATGCTTTGTCTTTTCTGTTTTAAGTTGATAAATAATTAATTAAGATTATTATAGATAAAAATGCGGGCGTCATGTCTGATAAATTCGTTTTCGCGTTCCGAATGTAAAAGGCGTTTGTAGGTAGGTTTACTACAGGGTAGACTGAGTGTTATGAGTAACTAGGGCCCGGCTTACAAGCAGTTGACCTTGGCCTCGATTCAGCTATGTATTTTAAATGCATGTCAGTGATCGGTCAGTGTGCTTGTCATTGTGCCTAATTTTCGTATACAATAAAATCTCATTGAACTCTCGAAGAGAATGATCGGAATAACCAATTAATGATGGTAATGACAGTTAGTAGAATGCAAATTATCGTAAAAATGACCATATGAAGCAGGTCATTCAGTGAATCCAAGCAACTTTTAAATAGCTTAATCGAGGCCCTGATAAAGAACCTTTTGATGCCCTGATGGGCAATTGCTTATCAATTTTTTATGGCAGCACTTATATTTTCTTTGTGGAATGGATGTGTTTTTTAATGAATTACTATCTTCATACTACTTTTTTTTATAGCAATATGCCAAATTTAATAATCCTAGCGCCATCAAAAGTCGGTGCTAATATTGTTTCGTCACTGAAAGTACCTACAACGAGAAATTATCAGAAACAGAGGTCGAGAGGGGTTTATAAGTTAAAAAACATTTAAAAATTTAAATCAAACGAGTTTATTTGTGATTTAGATCATTACATTTTTACCCGACTGCCTGGGATAGGTTATGTTTATCGTCTCATTTATAACCTGCTAAAGAGGGGAAAATCCATTTATTTACAAACAATCGTTATTTACCGAAAGCGATTAAAGGTGAATGAAAGATCTAATCTTAAAGACTTATCCAAGATAACCAATGTAGTAAGTACAGTAGGCCTATTTGGAAACCATGGGGTTATTTGAAATTCAGTTAATATTTCAAGTAATTTTCTCTTATTCTTAAAATAAAGATATATAGATATACTCTGTGTTTCTTAATTTATGGTAATATTTGAATAACGAGGTTACTTCGTTACTTCCTTTTAGGTTTATATTCAACATAGGTTGTTAATTTTGTAATTATTGTATTTTAATCGACCCAACTTGCCTATTAATCGCAAATAATATATTAATAGTAATTAGCCTATTATCCGTATTTTAAAGATATTTATAAAAACATAACTTTTCCTACGCACCCAGGTAAATAGTAAACATTATTGTTCGTTGGAAATAATTACGTGGTTACGATTAGCCCCATTTTACTGTAGGCACATTGGTTATCTTGGAATAGTCTGATTAAAACACATTTTATTTATCTATAATCGCATCCGGCCAATTACGATTTTTGTACCTACTTTAGTTAGATTATTAAATGTCAAAAAACCCACTTAATCCTTTTATTTGGACTCAATCTATAGAAAAAGATGAAACCTGCTCATTTTCTTGGCACGTTTTCTCTTATTTCGAGCTACTAAATCAAAAGCCTGGCGGGATGTAGCTTAACAATGGAGATTAAGAGGACATGCGGGCAAAAAGACTAAAAAAGTATTTGAAGAAACTAAAGTTTTCGCACGGCATCCATGCGCCCAATCCATGTGAAAAGGACAATCTATTACTTTGCTCTGCGAGGACAACTGCAGATCTGATACTGTTAATTGACAAGTAAATAAAACAAGTACTTGGTATATAGGTTTTATTGGAATGTCCTTTAGAATACATACAAATTATCTTAAGGAAAATTATGTCTATAAATAATTGAACCTTTAAGCTGTTACGAACAAACAATCCAAATTTCAAAAATATGGAGGTTAAATGTAATTGCTTTGGTCACCTAACTATCAGTAATCATAAGGTATTACATACATAAAGATTTGCTCAGATATTGTAATATATGTTCATTTAATAAATAAATAACGACATTGAAAAACTGAACCTTAATAAAGTAAAATTGTCGACAAATGTTTATGTAACATTCACAAAGTCTGTGCAAGCCATTACGTGAGTATAAAACAAATAACTTACTTAGGTATACCTTAAACGTGTGTGGTGGGAAAAACTTACATAAATTCATACTTCAAACACGGACTACAACCTAGGCTTTAAGAAATGGTATCGACAGGAATAGTGTTTTCACAGCGAATTTTTTGAATAATATATACTTTAAGTACATATCATAAGGTTCAAAGTGAGATACAACAGTCGATTAGCGGGTCACTGTTTTCTATAATACCATTTCTTGACGTCATAGGTGATGTAAATCTCAATTTCTGTTGTAATGTAATGTTAACTACTACTATGTACGTACAAAAATAAAAGTAGTATCAAAACGCAAATATGTACTACTACGTCGCACCTTACACAAAATATCCAAAAAATATAATCAACGACGGCCAAGATTAGTTTCTTACCAAAAAGATAAAAATATACGATACCCTATAAAATCGGTGAATTTTAGTATGTGATTAAAAAAAAGAACTTGGAAAATCTTTCGAAGTTTTGTTTTTTGGTTAAATAATACTACTTGCATATTTTATAAATTACATTTGGTTTATAGCATTTCAGTAAAAATGCATACTAATACCCAAATTTAACTTCCAAGAAAAGATTTTCCACGTCCTTAGTTTTTACAACAAAATTAACACATGTCCTTTGTATATAAATATTATAAAACTCAACATACAATATTGTATAAATCAGTTCCTGGTTCACAATGAAACATAAATTCTTTGTAGATACATAAAAAGTGTTGTTTGGTGTAGCATAGTAACCACAATGCCATTGTCGTGACAATACACAGAACAGGAGAAAAGTGTAGACCAATATATTTTGTTGACTGTAAGGTTCTATTCATACTCCAGCAGAGTCGAAGCGCCGCAGTATGAATTGACCTTAAGTCGTAACATTATAAGATAATAATTAAACTTAACTTTATGGATGTTTTTAGCTCTATGAAAGTCCAATATATTGTAAAAGGTACAATGAAATCACACTTAAAACCCTTTGACAGAAGTTCGGTACCGAGTGGCTGATTATAAAATTCAAGTGTCATACGAAAGTATGGGGTCACCCTAACAATTTAATATGGACGTGTTTCTCGTGCATTTTCTGATTATATTTCTGACATTAAAGGCACAATACGCTATTAAGTCTCTCCCGTTGTTAGTAAAATTAACGACTAAGATAACCTAAACTAATAAAGCTTTGTTGGTGATTATATCTAATTTATGAGACTCATATTTACACAAAAGAGTACAATGAAGACCAACATCGTAAAACAGATTATCCAATATGAAATTCGGTGCTCTTATATTTGTTACGAACTTAATATTGAGTACAACTTCAGTACATATAGCTACCCCAACTTGATAACATCGAGTCTACCGTTAACATAGTCATATTAATTAGCGGTTTCTACTATGAACTACGTTCAACTTGCGTCAGCATTGTATAAGTTTCATATTAAACGAGTTCTATTTGTGCTAACGCATTTTCTCTTATTGTATTAATATTTGGCAGGTTTCAAGTCTGTTTATAATTAGGTTTACACACTAAGTAACTAGTATAGCTTACGTCACAAAAATAATCATACCAAATGTTAGTGGGCCGCGTACTTAATACTTTACTAGCATATATCAAAATACGCGTTGCATTCATTTAAAGTAATAGATACCAACAAAACAATTAAAATATCAGTCCACTAAACATTTGGATGTTTATTGTCCTTATCATAATTGGTGTTCACTTACAAGTTCGAGTTTCCCTAATATTAATCGTAATCTCGTAATCTTATCAATACAAATTATTCTAGTAGGTAAATAAATTAAAGCCTAAGTAGTACAATATTGTATACGATATAGAAATAAATTATATATACTAACCATAAAACGTTAATATAATAAACTGCCTGATTTATACAGATAGTTACACAGATAAAGACTTATAACAAGAGTATCTATATGTCAATTTAATTGAGACAATAACGTCAACCATGAATAGTTTAATATATAAGGTAATAACAGACTAATCTACGAATATAAAAATTATACTTATGCCAACATATTACGTAAAACTTACGCGAAAACAAACGCTTCACAAGAAGCCCAGAAAAGGCACAAAATTCATAAGACAGCGCATGTTGCAATATTTTAATTAACACACTATTAAAGTTATTTAATTTCAAAATAGCTATTTAATTGAACTATCTTTTCACTTCATATTAGTAGTCTATAACTACATAGACAATAGCTACCATAGATCATAAAGCTTTGAGTAAGTCCTACATTCATGAGATTTTTTACAATTTATTGTAAGTATTTCAGTTTAATTATATATTGATTTCAGATGTGAGTCAGTAGTATATTTAATTGGCAAATGATAACCATCTTAGTAGGATTATTTACGAGTGTAACACCATTGTTCAGCCTAATAAGATAAACAATACTGACATAAGTCTGTATTAATGATAAATCATTGTAATATTTACGATAACATTGCGGAAATTTTACATTGGAAAGTAGTGACTTATGAGTGTATGTATTGCCTTTTTTTATTTCAATACTTAGGTTCCTGCAGGTGTTCAACAAAATAAATTCTAACAATATAAACCAAATAGTATATAGGAAAAACAAAAAAGGTGCATTGTCTATTAACTTTATGTTGAGTAGTTTATTAAACAATAAAGTAAAGCTTGGGACGTTTGCTCCTACATTCAACATGTTATGTTTTTAACACTATGTCTTCTCACTGGGCGGAGGCTTTCAGAAGAGACAAATACGAGTACTATAATGCTCTATGGTTATCTCAATATTTGCATTTTTCTACAATTATTTAATAAGAAGTTAAATGTTAAACGCGTTAATCTTGTTTTTAACGTTAAAGCTTACCTCAGATACAAAACGATTTTAGCATACGATTGCTTTTACTGGGCACGTTGGTATAATAGTAGGGTCACTGGCGGTCGACTGTCCTCTTGAGCCACTGGGTAAAATGTCGGAGTTGCCAAACTGCCCGAGCCGACTCTTCGCGAAGCCGAGCGTTATGACGGCGCAGACGACGTACCTAGCAATAATCACTAGATTAATTACATATTTAATGTTAATTGCAATGATAGAGTCCTTAGTAATGGATAATTCGAAATGATTTGTAATAAAAGTTTTAAGCATGCGATTCTTGTTATTTAACATACCTACTTATTTGGTCCAATGTGCGTTAATGATAAGAGTATGCTTGTAAACAATTAAGAACAAAATAAGTACAATTTCACAATAATACATTATATATGAATGAAGCGAAAGAGGCAGGTAAGGATCGCATCTATTTATAACGATTGGAGACTCGTGGTTTACCTACCTGGATTACCTAGATGCAAATCAAGAGATAAAAATAAGTTTAAATCCATCATATTATACCTACTTCCTATGCGGTATGACTGAAAGCTAAGCCCACCATTGCTTTGAAAAAAGCTAGGAGGCAAAACCATATACGATTATTATTACAATTGAGTGTGAGACAATCCTGTCGTTGCAACTCAAAAAGTTTAAAAATACTATAGTTGAGCCACTGCTAACACTGCCAATAATTGGGTCAAGGCTTCTTCTATATAAACAAGCTTTCACCAATTCCCTGTCCAATGAACCACATATGGTCCATTCCTATTGTTTAACTATTGTGTCTACTGGCGGGACAATAAATGTGTTAATCAACACACGCTTGCAAATTTTCAACCTCAGTGTATTTTTTCACCGGTCGTCAATGTAAATATCTTTTGAACATTTAAACGATATGGAATAAGTGAGTAGGCACCTCTTCCTCGAGCTGATGTCGGTGTCTCTGTGAGGCGGCGGCGTCGGCCTCGAGCGCGGCGACCCGAGCTCCGAGCCCGCACGCGCAGCTCGCCGCCGCGGTACCGGCCGTCGCCACCGACGTTACGCTCGCAGCACTAACTGTTGTAGGTGTTGGTTCACTTGCCTGTATAGCACATGATTGTATAGCTTTATGTAAAACGTAGAATCGTGAATGTACTTTAATAACATACAGTTCTATTATTTGAGTTCTTAATTATTGTTAAAGAAACATGTACTGTGAGCTTACAGATATTTTCATCTCTTAATGTATGTAGGTAGACAAATGTATTTTGAGTATGTAGTTTTTTACATGATTGTGTTTATATATTTTTGCTATTGTTATGGAAACATTCAAAGAATTATAGCGAAGTTTAAGTAAAAAACAAAACAGCCGATTTCCGTGAAAGACGCCGAAACAGCAACATGAAAAAACATTTTGTTAATCAGATGCGTAAATAAGCTATGTTAAAAAAAAATATAATTAAAAATTAAAAAACACGCCTGCCATGTAAAAAAAATTAAAAACAAGTCAAATATTTGCAGTCGGGGTCGGTTACTTGGAACAATTCATTACAGGTCCCCCGACTGCAAATATTTGACTTGTTTTTAATTTTTTTTACATGGCAGGCGTGTTTTTTAATTTTTAATTATAATTTTTTTATTTAATACCTTTTAGTGAACAACAAAAAAGCATGACACAACACAAAAAAAAAATTCGTTCGGAATCCTTTGCAGGCGATTTCGACTCACACTTGACCATTTTTTAATGTCCACATAGCCTATGTCACTCGGGATAACTCAAAGCTTCTAATGATACCACAAACATTAAAATCGGTCAAGCCTTTTAGAAGTTATGGTGGAATAAAGAAACTCACAAACATACATACATACATACATACATGAACCCTGAAAACATGCTCCTTTTTGGGCAGTCGTGTAAAAATATACCAAATAGCAATACTTTCTTATAAATTTTTGTACATACCTACTAAAATTAAGT
Source organism: Autographa pulchrina (assembly GCA_905475315.1). Taxonomy (NCBI): domain Eukaryota; kingdom Metazoa; phylum Arthropoda; class Insecta; order Lepidoptera; family Noctuidae; genus Autographa; species Autographa pulchrina. The sequence goes on from FR997768.1 coordinate 7,640,641, forward strand.
AGCAACATAGGCAATAAATTCCAAATGAAACTATGTCTAACATAATATATCACTTGGTATCAGATTAGGAAGCTTAACAAACTGTTGGTATTTCCCACAGTTACACGTAAACATCCTGCATAGATTGAAAGCAATTAATCTATGATACATCATAGATTAATTGCCAGAACCGATTACTTTTGTGTAATACGCTCAAGGACTTTTTGACAAGCTTCAATTAATATGTCGTGTAATCTAATCATGAAACATTCTTTATCATATTAAACCTACCAGATGTCAGAGTACATTAGTAATTAAATAAAACTGCGTGCAAATTAATACACATTAAAAACTAGTGAATCAGCCTTATTAGGAATATTCCTCAGAAATAAAATAGTACACACATACAAGATAACGTTTATTTATGTCTCTTTCCAAGCAACTTTAAAACATGTATTTTATTTACATCGGAAACCTGTCTTAGGCCTGAGTTAGTAAGCGAGTGCAAGTTGCAGTACATTAAGGGGCCGCAGCTACGGTTTCATAATATGTAATCGGTCATAGACGGCAATGCACCGCAACTCGTACCGTCAATATAAGCATTACTGTAAAATATATTTGCATTTGAAAACTACTTTTTTACGGATTTTTTCGCGGTTTATTTTATTTTAGGTTCGGTCGTGAGTAGGAAACGTCGGGACCTAAAATCAAAATAAACCGCGACAAAATCCGTAAAAAGTAGTTTTATTTCAATGTCTAACATTCGCGTAAACCTAAGAAACCAATATATTTGCATTTGTTCAATTTTAAATAAAAATTAGGACTCCATTTAAGTCATAGAATACATTTTGTCTGCGAAAAAGTTGCTTTTCCTCTAAAATAATTTGACGACCTCCGTGGTCGAGTGGCGTACGCACCGGTTTCAAGGTGTCGCTAGCTCTGAGGTCCCGGGTTCGATCCCCGGTCGGGTCAATGTAGAAATCAACTTTTCTACATTGTCTCGGGTCTGGGTGTTTGTGGTACCTTCGTTGTTTCTGAATTCCATAACACAAGTGCTTTAGCTACTTACTTTGGGTTCAGAGCAATGTATGTGATGTTGTCCGCATTTATTATTATTATTCTCTGTATTTCTTTAAATACATACAAAATACATTTTTAAATATATACAATAAAAACTAAAAATATACATTTAAAAATATAAAATGTAGCTTCCAACCGGCCTCGGGACGGGGTCCAAGCTGCCGGTGGTTAGGACTCCAGAGAGAGGAACCTCCTCACAATACGCGCCGTGTCGAGAAGTACCGCTTTCTGAATCAAACCCTTGACCCAGGCACCTAGCGAGAGCCTCTTAAGGTGTTGGTCGAGGCTCTTGGCTATTATGCCGTTGGCTGTAACGACTATCGGGACAATAATTGCTGAGTCCACCTCCCACATGTCGACAACCTCGTGCGCTAAATCCAAATATTTTAGTTGTTTTTCTTTTTCAGCTTTCACGAGGTTCTCGTCATGAGGAATTGTGATATCAACAATGATTGCCCGACGCTCCGATCGATCTATCACCACTATGTCAGGTTTATTTGCTATAATAGTCCTGTCAGTGATGATAGATCGGTCCCAGTACAGTGTGACACGACCACTTTCGAGAACTGGGTCGGGCACATACCTGTAGTACGGCACCTCGGATTCCACAAGTTTGTATCTCAAAGCAAGCTGCTGGTGGATAATCCTGGCTACTTGGTTATGCCTGTGCAAGTATTCGCCGTTAGCAAGACGAGAACAACCCGAAATTATATGTCTTAAGGACTCACCTGGACAGTGACATGCCCGACATATGTCAACTGTACCGTCCTTTTATTATTATTAATCAGCTTTCAAAGCGTAAGGTGATATACAGATTTAAAGTCCTATGAACACATTTTGTAAAAGAATGTAAAAACCGGCAGTGATTGGAAGTTTAATAAACATAAATAAAATAGTGTATAAAATAATCATAAAACTTACAACAGAGACGTCATTCCAAGAGTCGGCGGTGGTGTCGGTGGCAAGTGTTTCTAAAGAGGGGTCGGTGTTGTCCATGGATGGGTATTGGTGCTCTTCACAGATCTGAATCAAATTATTATTAATTATTTTTCTCTTATATTTTAATTATTTATGTACTTAAAATTTTGAGGATATTAACATGTAATTGGCCTGTAGTTTTCCCGTAGCTGGGCCATCAAATACAGAAAAAACGAGCATTGATTTTATCTCTTTAGAGCATCCTCACTTGTGGAATTAAAAAACAGTGTTTTTATTAAGTACAATACAACATTTTAGGTCAATATTAATCAACTGCAACCGGTGACGGTTGTTGGCTGTCTTGTAAATAGCCAACACTAATCATTGGTATAAATAAATGGATGGTTTAAATAATTAAGGTTGGTCCTAATATTTAACATAATTTCGTAGCGTTTTGCAGTTGCTCTTTTGTTCAATGGACCCATTTTGATCGAGTTGTGTACCGAAAATAAATAATGGTAAGGAGTACTTTTTAATTAAAAAATTGCCATAATAAAAAATTAAGAATCCTGTTGAAACATTAAAGAATATTGTTATTTTTATTATTCTGCATAAGTATAATAACCTCAACATACCAAGAATTTTGTTATCTTTAAGATAATTAATGAAAAACCCAATAGCAATTATGCACTAAATTACAGATTATCGTCAATATCAATTAAAAGTCTACATGAAGATAAATTAATGACAACGGTATTAAGATATTATTGTGTCATATAAAAGATAATATTGAAAAAATACATAATTAACGACTTTAAATCCTATGTATGAATAATGATAATGATAAATAATGTAAGTATTTCAAAGTACATACAAAGACCCAAAAAAATAGACGGAGCGTAGCAAACAAACTCGTTCCAAACTCATATAAGAATGAAAATTTTTAAAAACTAAGTTGGATTTAGATATTTCACCCCACCAACTTGGCAGAAACTCTTAGCTAGCTATGACTTAATGATTTTCAAAGATCATGTGCGAAAGTCGGAAACAACGGCTTTCAGTACTTTGTGGGCATTTTCGTGGTCCGAGTATGGCACTACCTTCCACCGCGGGAACACTGCTGACTACCGCGTCTCTAGCCCCGGTATTACCTGCAGCATGGCCCTGGTGGCGGTGTGCACGAGCGCGGCCCAGTCCAGCGCGCCCGCGTCCGGCAGCGGCAGCGGCGCGGCGCCACTACCTCCCACCGCGGGAACACTGCTGACTACCGCGTCTCTAGCCCCGGTATTACCTGCAGCATGGCCCTGGTGGCGGTGTGCACGAGCGCGGCCCAGTCCAGCGCGCCCGCGTCCGGCAGCGGCAGCGGCGCGGCGCCACTACCTCCCACCGCGGGAACACTGCTGACTACCGCGTCTCTAGCCCCGGTATTACCTGCAGCATGGCCCTGGTGGCGGTGTGCACGAGCGCGGCCCAGTCCAGCGCGCCCGCGTCCGGCAGCGGCAGCGGCGCGGCGCCACTACCTCCCACCGCGGGAACACTGCTGACTACCGCGTCTCTAGCCCCGGTATTACCTGCAGCATGGCCCTGGTGGCGGTGTGCACGAGCGCGGCCCAGTCCAGCGCGCCCGCGTCCGGCAGCGGCAGCGGCGCGGCGCCACTACCTCCCACCGCGGGAACACTGCTGACTACCGCGTCTCTAGCCCCGGTATTACCTGCAGCATGGCCCTGGTGGCGGTGTGCACGAGCGCGGCCCAGTCCAGCGCGCCCGCGTCCGGCAGCGGCAGCGGCGCGGCGCCACTACCTCCCACCGCGGGAACACTGCTGACTACCGCGTCTCTAGCCCCGGTATTACCTGCAGCATGGCCCTGGTGGCGGTGTGCACGAGCGCGGCCCAGTCCAGCGCGCCCGCGTCCGGCAGCGGCAGCGGCGCGGCGCCACTACCTCCCACCGCGGGAACACTGCTGACTACCGCGTCTCTAGCCCCGGTATTACCTGCAGCATGGCCCTGGTGGCGGTGTGCACGAGCGCGGCCCAGTCCAGCGCGCCCGCGTCCGGCAGCGGCAGCGGCGCGGCGCCACTACCTCCCACCGCGGGAACACTGCTGACTACCGCGTCTCTACTGCCACGCCCGCCTTCACCTAGCTCGGCGTCCATCATGCGGATTAGGTCCTCCTGTATGTAACAGAAGCGATTACATTTGCTGTAGCTCAAGTTGATTAACTTAAATCATAATATTCATTAGACAAATAAACAGTTTTCCGACAAAAGTGTTGGTGTCGGCCGAGAATTATGGCTTTATATGGCTATATTGAGTAAAAAAGACGGAAGGTATCGCCGTCAGACAAGAGTTGTGTCGTCGCATAGAGATGTTCTAGCTGGACTCACCGTGAGGGAGGAGGTGTTGGCGGAGGCGCGCTTGTGTCGTGCATGCCGCGGCGAGGCGGCGTCGTCGTGCGAGCGCCGGCGGAGGCAAGCGTCCGGCGCCGGCGACGTCTGCGGGGAGCGACGCCCGCTGCGGCACGAACCACCTGGCGGACAGATAGACACACGTTAATTATTACAACCCCGACTTCTGAACAGTGCATGCCGCTGGTTATTTATTTGTTACGAACATTTCAATAGTCACCTTTCTCTCGTCATCAAATACCTCCAGGCCAGGACTGGAGTCCAGAAGATGATAGGTAACTGTTTATAGTAATTGGCGAAATAATTTAGTAGCATTGTCAGAGTGACGTCACAACTCCAGATGCACAAAGCCGCGACGGGGTCGTCGCGCCTCCCTCTTTTGTTTTTATCTTCACTATCGGTAATGGGACAAGAAAATAACAAACGGCGCGCGGTGGCGTTGAGGCAGCGGCGTAACGGCCGTATTTCGGATACGTCCGGGATGCGCAATGTTGCAGCGCTGTTATGGTGCGAAACCGGTGTCGCCCGCACGAGCGATTAAGCCGGGAAGGTTGTACTAGTAGGTTACTCACCCGTGCCGTATCCGGAGCTGTCAGAGCGCGGCGGTGAGTGTCCGCGCTCGTAGGCGCGACGCGGCCGGCCCGGCTGCTGTGCGTCGGCACGCGCCAGCGGGGCCCACTCCTCCAGCCCCGCCTCGCACTGGCACTTCGAGCTCGACGCAAACGTCACTGTCACCTGCATAACATGGAATATCATAAAATCATGTGCACGTCTCACTCGCCTACGAAAGGAGGCATTTTGTTTATTTTAAAAAACAAAAAATAAAATAAAGAAGAAACTTGGACAAAATGCGGCCTTATTGCACCTGGCATTTTCTTCCATGCATCCAACAATTATATTTGGCAAAGCATTGTGTAAACATTCTGTGAAAATTTCAACTCTCCATAATCGGCAGAGTCCTGCTGAAAGACAGACAGATAGACAGCGGGGGCTTAGTAACGAGGTACACAGGTATAGGTATAGGTATTATCATTTGCACTGAGTCTGAGTGTTTTTTATCTATGTATAATATGTATGTATTTAGAAATATATGAGTATGTTTATCAGTTATCTGGTTACCATAATAGCTCTGCTGAGTTTGGGATCAGATGACTGTATTTGACAACTCAAATACAGTCATCTGATCCCAAACTCAGCAGAGCTATTATGGTAACCAGGATAACTCCTAGGATACTATTATTATGTCGCGGTAGTATTGCGAAATGCGTTCCCTGGTTCCCGGCAATAGGGAATGGAAAAGCATTCCGGTGGTTTTAACCGGTAGGAGTCCGGCACGCCCCTCCGTCTTCCCCAGGGCGGAGGTTGTCCATCGAGGATTTTCACAGGATATTATTATTATAGGTGTAGAGTACCGTAACGGGGTCGGATGTCTTGAGCAGATCGACGAGCTGTTCGTGGTGCAGCGCGACGACGGCGGCGCGGCACACCTCCAGCAGGCGCGCGCCGCGCTTGATGCCGGCCCGCGCCGCGCACCCCGTGCTCTCCACCAGCGTCACCAGCCCGTCCGGCTGCACGTGGAAACCTGCACGATGGAGTTACATTATTACCCGGTCGAAACGTCAAGCACAAAAAAGGTATTTAAGCATGTACGCGCTTATTTTCGTGAATTATAGTACTACTTATTGGATAAACGTCTAAAAAGCAACTCAAATCAAAATAATGCAAAATTGATTTAAGAGCTTAGGCTATCGAGAAGTAGTATCGAAGGTGAAATGTAAAAGTAAACAAAATATGATTATGTATGCGGTAAAGAATGCTATGTATAAAGCAGTTAAAAAAACCCAGGCAATTCAATGACTTCATCAGTCAAGGAACAGCTGAAAATTCCAACGTCTGAGCCCGACTTTATGAAAACTTAGTGTACAGTATATACGTATGTAGGTAGTGTACATACCTAGCTGCGGATTCGAGCCGCGTTCGAGTGTGATCTCAGATAGCGCGTGCGCGTGAGCCGGCGCGACAGCCGCCAGCCGCCGCAGCAAGCCCGCGCCCGCGCCGCGCACCCGCACGCTCTCGCCGCGGTGGTAGTACACGCGCGTCCAGCCCGAGCTCACCACCCAGCCTGCAGGCACAACAACGATATAGGTAAGCAGATAGAACACAATCAAACGCGTTTATTTTAACTTGCTAAACAAATATTATAATGCCAGAGTCATGAAGAACATGTGAAAACGGCAGTTTCGGCAAAGGCAAGTACGAGAAAAAAACTCTAGTGCAAGTCCGACATAATATATCCCTATGCCGTGCCTTCGGCGTGGGTTGAAGTCATTCAACGTTTCACCCAAAACATAATTTGTTAACATATATAACTGACGTCATTAACACGGCCACGGCGTCTACCACTGTCGCTTGAAAATTGGAAATGTAAATTATTTATGTATTTTAACGGCACATATCGATTACATAATAAAGGCGTGTTTTTGTGGTTTATACGCAGAGTAAAAATAACACACTGTTCAAAATTTGTTGTCTTGAAATTGCGGTTCACTCAATATTAAGTAATTCCATCACACTAATATTATAAATGCGAAAGTAACTTTGTCTGTCTGTCTGTCTGTTACCTTTTCACGCCTAAACCACCGAACCGATTTTGCTGAAATTTGGTATGTAGATAGTTTGCATTCATGAGAAGGACATAGGCATATTATTTTTTGGAAATTCAACCCCTAAAAGGGTTAAAAGGGGTGGCAGAGTTTGTATGAGAAAAATTAGTAGGTAGGTAGTAGGTAGGTGGTAGGTAGGTAGGTAGGTAGTAGGTAGGTAGTAGGTAGGTAGTAGGTAGGTAGTAGGTAGGTAGTAGGTAGGTAGTAGGTAGGTAGTAGGTAGGTAGTAGGTAGGTAGTAGGTAGGTAGTAGGTAGGTAGTAGGTAGGTAGTAGGTAGGTAGGTAGTAGGCAGGTGCTAGGTAGAAAAAATTGCATTGCAACTCATGCCGGGTACAGCTAGTTTAAAATAATTATAAGTAACTTACCTAGTAGATAGGTGGTAGGTATAACCAGAACGATTTGCCGTGTACTATCCTCGACGAAAACTACGGTATCCGCAGACACGCCCATAATGCAATCCAACAGAGACCCACCGGCGCCTTCATCTTGTACTTGAACCTGGAAATATTAAAAAATATGTTCAGTTAAGTATACATCACGTTTAAAGTTTTTAATACTTATTGCATTAAATTATACTTCAATGACACTTCTGATTGTTGCTATTGGACATAAACATTGAGTATATAAACATTGAGTAAGAAGAAAGAGACTAAAATAACTTCTTGGTAAAAAATAATCAATGTACTTTTTAGAAAGGTCAGATAACTAAAATTTGTCGAGCACTTAGCCTTTACATAACATATTATGTAGATGTAACTATTAGGATTTTTTTAAGATAAAGTGTAAAGGGCAGTAAGACAGTTTAGGCTTAATTATGAGCACATTTTGTATTTAACACCTTTGTAACCTGTGAATCACAAATAAACGATTTGATTTGATTTGGTTAAAAATGAATACAAGAAACTAATTTTGGTGTATGACATTTATACGTTTTTTGATAGTACAATGCAGATAGTAAAGTTCTGCTGTATCTAGTATAGTTTAAACTTAATAAACTTACGTGAAAGCACAGCGCACCACCGACCAGCACATCATTAGTGCAGTTGTCGACTCGCGTTATTAAAGTGTTATTAGCGGAATTGTTGCCGCTCTTCATAAGCAGTGACGAGAATATAGCTGTAACACAAACGTCAAACATTAGTATGCTATTATATTTATTATTAGGAAACAATATATAATTGTAACACCCTCTGACACTGGGAAATATGCAATCCAAACACAGCCTACTTTAATGGCACAAGTAATATTATGTTGCAAATATTTGCTATAGAAGCGTTTCTATTATTTTATTAAGTAAGCCGCTTATAGAGGCAATAAATCATACAAAAGTTTAATTTTATTACATAGAAGGTATTTGTTTTATAAAGAACTTACAAAACTTTTGTCCCGTTTCAACCGTGGTAGCAGTAACATAATTCTTTGCTAAATCTTTCAGGTACTCTTGACGCGTACGCGTCGCCATTGTACTAAACTTTGGTGATTGAATTGCAGCATTTTCGCCGTTTATTACCTAAAAAAAACAATAAATAAGTGACTATCGTAAAACAACAAGAAATATTATCAGAATAAAATACAACATAAACTCGGACTTTTACCTATATTTTATTAATTTGATTGAAAAGTGGGTCTTACCTTACTTAAAAGTAGATCAGTAAACGCTTCTCCCTTAGGATAAATCGCACCATCTTTTATCGGAGGTCCGAACAAAGGCACTTCTTTAGCACGACTCACAGCTATACTATAATGTGTATTCTCTGTACAAGGATCTATAGCTCTAACTACAACAAACACGTGTTGGAACTGTGAACGAATGTTCCGCGGTGTGAACGGGGCCGCACCGGGTTCCTGGAAGACTATAGTTACAATATCGTTGCCTATATGACGCTTTCTCAATAGCTGTTGCCTGTTATTTGGCGTATAAGGAAGCATAGTAGACACGTGAAACATTAAATCGCAGTTTTGGTACGTCGTGAATACGGAGTAGAGGCCTGTGGAGTCAGTTCTGTTGTCAAGCCCAGCTTTATATTTATCAAAGTCTTTTAATCTGACTGTCTGGCCCAGCATCTGCAGGAATTCTACAAAAGCTGGACCTGCTTCCTGATTGTTATACATTTCTTCTTCAGTTGATTGCCCACTTTTGCAGTACATGACTCCAACTTTAAAATGTCTGGTAACACATTGTTCGTCCAGCCGTAGAAGTTGTTCCTCAGCACCACCATTGTTGATTCCAAGCCTGAAAATAATGTATTGGAAAGTATTGATTTTAAAAATTTATTGTAAATTATCTAACATTTAAACATTAGGTTTGATAATAAATAATCACACTAATATTACCAGGTGTTTATTTAATCTGATACAGATATAGTATGTACTGTCTAATAACATTATTTTTTCACACTTTTTAACAAAATCTAAAAAAAAAAACGTACCTCAGACAACCAAACTGTAATTCAGGCGCAACATATTCCAGAACTTCTTTAGTGTTGTAAGTAGCGCTGTTGTTGCTCGGTTTAGCGACAGGCAGGGCATCTTCGAGCACGGAGCCGCGTAGCGTGAGGAGTTCTGACGTGCGGATGATGAGACGGTACTGCCACGCCAGCTGCGACGCCGGCGCAGACGCGTCACCACCACCACGACGAAGTTCTACTCGCTCTTTTTTGATGGATATCGCTACAGGACCCAGGTTCTCATCCATACCAAACCAGTTTTGATGGGCTGTACATGAAATAAGCACACACTGTATATGTAATACAATAATAATGGCAGCCTGTAAATGTCCGACTGCTGGGGTCATATATACATAACAAGCATTGATTATATGCTTGCTTGTTTGAGGGTTAGTGATACATTGTGCACTTGAATCTGATATTGAACTGCTAGGCTACCACTACATTTTTATTCTACTAAGCATATATTTTAAAATACAACCTTGATCTGCATTGAGCATTTAAAAAAAAATGTGATGATTAGAAGAAACTAAAAGTATACCAATTAGAGAACATCAGATTTGCGCAGCTTTATTAATTTACTGACGTTGATAATTGGTACTTCCAAAAAGTAAAGGTGTGTAAAAAAATATTACATCACATTCAATCTGATTCAGTGATTTAGTTATAACAAATTACTTTATTATCTTGATATTACAATTATTACGCATTACTTATATATTTTATGATTTAGATAAAGTGATGTTATATTGATATGCATACTGCTTCTATTACAATTTATTTATAACTACAGTAAAGGTTAGTTTGAAACTTACGTTGATTATAGAAGTAGTTTCGATAATACAAAGCACCACCATCCTGGCTTTCTATAGGGAATGGGGAAAGAGATCTTGCAAATGGACAGCCATGTCGCCAGTGTGTGTGTCCTGGGGGGAACTCCAGCATCGAGATTCCGTACGCGGCGCGAGGACGGTGCCAGCCACCAGACTGGCCGAGTATAGCGCCGCGAGCGGTCTTCCAACACAATGACACACATCTCTCTTCTTCACCTGAAACATGATCATGCAGATAAAGTTTAATAATGGATTACGAAAGAACATACCGGTCCAGGTAAAGGTCAATGACCTCATGACACATACAAAGAAAGTGGTACAGACTTCAAGTGTTCTTGTGTTTTTAAAATGTCAAGATTTTATTACCCCAACTAGTGTTTATCTAATTACTAAACTATCTTTATTGATAGTAAACATAATGTATGTATTATTCATAGAATATTTTATATCAAGTATTTATTTCTAGGTATTATGATAACTTTGCCAATTACCATTTTAGATTATTTTCACTTGAGTTAATGGTTAATTTGTAGAATTAGAGACATAATAAATGAAAGTGTAACAATTTCCTATAAAAACTAGATGTGTATTACACAGCAACAAGTACAGTTAAATACAATGCAAGTTATTCTTGGAAAATAATGAAATTAGTTCACATTTTTTGGCCTTAATAAAAATGAACATCACATTATCTTTTGCCTACCCTATTGCCAAGCTATGTAAGGGTTTGTTTTCATTGTTACCAGATTCAGCTGAAAACTTAACTTATTGTCTAAGTATTATAAAGTGCATTGAAGTTAACATTTTTTATAGATTTCCAAAAAGACCCTGATGAACTTCTAAAATGTTTAACTCAAAAGTTGAAATAATGGTCATCTAAAATTGTAACCACATATGGTTATGATGTAACTTATTTCTAGAAAGAGCATTCTAGTAACAAATATTTGATATTTCTTAGAAGTAACAGTGTAACAAATACTCAAACCTGACCTTATCTATGACTCATACATGCATGGACCTTACAAAAGCCTACTAATTTCACAATCAAATAGCATCAGGGTTAGTAATACCAAGCAAATATTTCAGATTTTATATATAAATACACTTTTGGACACACAAAAATGCATATTTTATAAACACATTTGGTCAATTTAAAAATAATGCATTATCATTATTTTGAGTGTAAATGAACTAAATTGTATTAAATAAATATATAAGGTGCTATAAAAACATCTGCCACGGCTTTAATGGGAGGTAGTATTGTGTTTATAGATTACAATAGTATAGATAAATTATTGATTATTTATCATATTTTTTTCATACAAAAAAAATAACGTAAAAATTTGAATTGATTTATTAGTATAAAACCATCCCGTGTCCTAAGCTGTTGCCGCTCCGCACCGAATTCACGTAATTTGTGAACCACGTTACGCAGAATAGAGTCAATGTTAATTTAACAATTTTATTTTTTAAAATTTAATTAACTGTTCCGGGGTACGAAAGTTCTTCACTATTGTAATCTATACACACAATACTACCTCCCATTAAAGCCGTGGCAGATATTTTTATAGCACCTTATATAGATACAAGTAAACTACAACAAAATGGATGTCTAGTGAAATTGTTATTTTCTATATGATCTTCGAGGTATTTATTAGTCTGTAAGTAAATTCTTTCTGTTGCTCAGTGTACAATGTTTAACGCATGACTAACTGACTATGCAGTAATTATTGCATTAATGAATAAGTTATATTGAATGGAAGCACAAAATGCATGCTATGTAGTAAGCAATTAAGACTAGATTGTACTACAAGGAGACATGTTACATAGTAATGAATATATGTATAAGGTAATAAATATTATGTTTTACTATGTTGTTTGAGAAAAATATATTTTATATTTCCAAAGACCATTAAAAATCTAAATACATATTATACTGATCATGATTATAGAGATAACTCAAATATTAGTTACTGATATTAAGTGATAATTATAATTTTAAATATTCAAGGTTTTTTGATTATAAGTATGTTATACAAGGTTTAGAAATGTTTATCTGATTTTAGAATTTGTGCTTGCCAGCCTGCAGTTTGTTAGTGAGCTGAGGGAAATGGGCTATCATGATGTGATGTAGACAATTGACTGACATCCTGTTACAACTTACACACAATTGTGCTCATAAACCCAACACAAACTTGAGTACTTTACACTGAATATTCAACTCTTTCTATATGAGAGAAAACAACTGATTTTGAATGTCATTTTAAGAAAAATAATAATTATTCTGCAAGCATTATTTCAAATATGTTTCATGAATTATTGAAGCGGTAGTTAATATAATTTTTGTTTCATCTTTACTGGTCTTAAGTAAATAATGATTCCAGCACAATGTCAAGTGTGAGAGCACAATTTGTGTCACCTGATTCACAGATAGTACAATGGTTATTTTGTAGGGGCAAAATGCAGTGCCATTAAGTTCATACAATAGTAATGTTGTGTACTTGTATTGGTTTTATTTTACTTGTTTATCAAGTAACAGCAATGACATTTCAAGATAATCATTCCTTACCTCCTAATTCATTCCTAAAAAATGGGCAGCTTTCCAATAACTCATTTGATCTTCCATCTCCAGTGTCTGGCACTGATTCATCTCCTGGCGGAAGGCCACGGGTGGCAAGCAAAGAAGCAGCAGATGCTCCAGTTGTTGTGTTGCGACGTCTACTCAGTAATGCTCCACGGATCTCAGCTACATAACTCAAATTGGCCATTAGAGATTGACAGTCATAATGAGCAAACTGCTTCCTTTTATGTCCATCAGGTACTGCTGATGGACTCCCATCTTCAGGAGGACGAGACAAAGCAGGTGCAGTCCCACCCCACAGTTTATTAAGTTTAAGTCGGGGTTTAGGACTGGCACTTGATCTAGGAGGTGGTCCATCCGCATGGTCACTGGTGATTCCATCGGTAATTCTGTCAACGGCACGACTCAGGCCTGCTGGCTTGTCTGGTGCTGACACACCACTGTAGCTGTGAACCATCGCGGGTAACCGGTCGTTAGCGCCTCCAATTACGTCAATTGAACCATGACTCCCGTACTCACGACGTAGTCCATTGCCTGAAGGATGTTCGGCATATATCAAGTCAAGACTTGAGTTGCTACGATAAATAACATCTCTGGCTTCCTTTCTTCTATTATCTGGAGCGTACATGGCATTATTTTTCCAAATCACTTACTGCATTTCTTTTTATCAAAATAGTGGGAAAATATAATAGATGGATTACTGTGAGATATTTTTATAAATTTGTAAAATAAGCAATTTGGACGTAAAGTAACACCAAATGATAAAATGAGTTTAACTTGCACATAATCACACAGAAATGCGTATGGTAAATAAAATATATGTGACACTGTAATGTTAAACTGCTACATATTCACTTGTAATACTACTGTAAAACTATTAGTAAATAGAAATGAATAATTTTGCAAAACTTGAGAAGTTGTAAGTCAATCATCCACATAAAAAAACCATAGACAAACTAAACTTATAATTTCACATAATCTGTGCCTGACAGACAAGAAAATTTGCACAGGTAACATAATCATTTATTTATTAGTAAGCGTCGTAGACAACAATTATTATAGAGTTCTTCTTCTTCTTTTTTTGGTAATAAAAATCAGCTTCTCCTGTCTCCTTACCAGTGCTGCCAGTAGCGCGTGTTGGACACTGTTGGAAGTGTAAGTGTTGCCAACAATAATATTGAAATTCCGCCGACTCCATTAAAAAAATCCGTTAGAAATCCGTTGTTCCTTCTCTTTTTTCCGCCAATAAAATCCGCTAGAATATTTCGTCCAAATAATGATAGATGATAAATATACATGCGATAAATTAAAAGACAATGAGGGCTACCGTTTTTGTGCTCACCAGTTGGCGCCACTGGCGAGTGAGGTCCCGATCTACAGATCTAAAGTCTGTAAAAAATGAAAAACATAGCTGTAAACTCGGTAAAGAAGCTTAATTTCGACAAAATATTTTGTTTGTAAACAGTAAACAAACCTCTGAATTATCTGTTCTTTCAGTCCGCTTAACTTTGCACCTCTTTTTCTTAGTTCCACTTTTAAAGCATTGACACCCGTAACTCGTATTTGCCATAATAAGGATGTTTTAAATTAAATATTTTGTAATACCTCAAAATTAAACTTAAATGAAATAAATAAAACCGCGCAGCCCACCCATTAAAGCGACAAGTGACATTTTGGAGACCTCACGCTACACTAGCGCCTCTAGCGGCGAATTCACACGCTTTAGCCCTCATTACAACTAGGTAGATTCATTTTTTAATTTTAAAAAACATACAAATAAAATCTAAGTTCTTTGTATAAATTATTTTTAAATAACAATACCCGTAATGATAAGGCGAGGTTGTAGTACTTTTTAACTTCTAAAGCTCTGGAAATACAAAGTTTTGAAAATTTCAACAAAAAAAAAATACTGTAATTAAAACAAAAACATGATATTAAATAATTAACTCGGTAAAAGTAATTGTAAACATAACACTAAATCTCAATTTAAAACACATACTACTAAGACATAAGTACAAAATAAAAAAATAAAGTAGCTTAGTATGTAAGTAAAACGACAGAAAGCCTTATATATCGATTGAGCCTAAATCTAAATCGTCATCACTCTCTGTGCTCTCATTTATTGTGGAAGTGGAAGCGCGAGCGGTAGAAGTTGACGGCTGGCTATAACTTTTAATTGTACCACATTGGTTAGTAACTTTATTCGGCAAGTCATACGTGTAACAAGTTTTTCCATGTCGCTTTAGTCCCGTTCGTATGTTAAGAATCATAAATAAATTAATCGATTGAAGGCTGAATAGTTAGTAGGTATTAATAGTATATAGTAGTAATATTCATAAGATTCCGCTAAAAAATCCGTCAGCCGTTAACATATGTTTTGTTCCGTTTTACTCATGCCTGAATCCGCCAGATTTGACGGAAAATCCGTCAAGTTGGCAACGCTGGCAAGTGTTGGAAAAAGATAAAAATATTATAGAGTTTGTTAGTACTTAGGGTACTTAGTGCCGAAAGTCGTGGAATTGAGGGCGCTGCAGTACTCAATCGCTTTATTTTTCAGGTTATATCTTAGAGAAATTACTAAAAGTTATATAAACACTGTAGCGTTAAAATAGCGCTACTGTAAAATCTTGATATTTATAAAATTATGTTAGGACGTAATATTTTAAGGCACCGTCTTCATAATTAATTATTTCATGGAATTTGAATTTCATTACACGCCACTTTTTTCGCACTAACTTTTGTGCGTTCGAAGATCTGTCTCTCTTCGGAATATAATTCCTGTGATCTGTCTACAGCGTGGACAGAAAATAAGACAGAAAATACTAGACTACCAGGCTTAAATCGCCGTTACGCCAATGCCGTTACATTGCGCCGTTATAATCGTCCTTTGGGCCTTGACCGCCAAGAGCAGTCAAGATAAATATTTTCATAAATGTAGGTGAAAATCGGGTCCAAACTTCAAATTCCTACTTGAAGGTATTTTGCTCTCTGTAGTCAAACCCTTCCTACTATGTTGAATGCCTTTTCTATTCTATTTTATGATTTATGTATAAATACCTTCACTTCAAATACCGATGTTCATTTTGATAGACTTTCGGGTAATTCGAAACTAAAAATATCACATTTAAGAATGTCAACTTCTGCAGAGAAACTCTTGTGTAAGAAAGCAAGCATGATATAAATTGCTGCAAACATAACAGTGAAGGAAATATTTAATTAAATCATTGAAAATATAGGGCAAAAAAGGAGTCCACACTCTGAACAACAACTCTATAGGCAGACTTCTCTTCTTGGTGTATGAACCAAAACCACAACAATTATTGTATAGGGAAACCGAACGTATCGCATTTTGTGACACCATCAACATTCTATACTATGAATTTGGTATACATACTAAGCTGTTCACAAATACATGCACTAGAACACTAAACCTATAAATACTCTAAACGAGATCACATACAGTGCACTCAACTTTAGTAGGTGAGTAAAAAAAGGTAATATAATATTTAAATATGTTTATTAATTCATAATATTAAAAGAAGAGAGAGATTAATATCTATCTATCTACATATCTATATCTATCTATAGACGAGTAGAGGTAGATAGATAGGCAGCACAACTAAAATGACCCTGGCTGTCATATGTTATCTAAATCACCTTTACGAATAATCGTTTTCTTTATTTCTTCTGCAAGTTCAGCTTCTGTTTGAATATGGTCTTCAGCTGCAGGAGGTACATCTAAATGAACTCCAGATGGTTTGGGTCGCAACTGACTCTGCCTGCCATGCAGGATACTCGAGGCACGACTTTTCGCAGCCTTGTGTTCTGCCTCTGTGATACTAGTTACTGATATGTGTTCAACAGGTGGCGGAGCAGAGCTTGCATAATTACTGCTGAAAGATGATCTGTGTTCGTGAGGTACTATAGAGATACGGCTGTGTGTCTTCTGCTCAAGACTTTTACCAGCCATAGCGAAATCACTTTGTTCTGATTTACGTTGAGAAATTGGAACAGATGACGTGGATTTATGTTCAGCAACCGAAGGTGCACCTTGAAAAGATTTACGCTCAGTAGCTGATGCTATTCCTTGGACAGATTTACGTTCAGGAACCGGAGCTGCACCTTGGAACGATTTACGTTCAGAAACCGGCGCTGCACCATGGAAAGATTTACGTTCAGAAACTGAGGCTGCACCTTGGGAAGATTTACGTTCAGAAACTGATGCTGCACTTTGGACGGATTTACGTTGAGCGACCGGCTCACTTGTATGACTCGGTATAGATTTACGTTGGCTACCTGTCGAACCAGCATCGCTGTGTATAGACCTGCGCTCGCCGGATGGTGACATTGTTGAGTCCTGAAATTAGCAAGGTTATTATTTTAGACATTTTGGTAAGTAATTATAGGTTCTTACTATGTACAGTCACTAGCAAAAATATTAAACAAAATTAGCGTGATTTTATTGTTAAACCCAAAAAGATACATATGTACCTGCCAGATCAAGGAACTTCTAAATAATTTCTTCATACAATTAGGTACAGTTTTACAATACCAATTTAGAATTAAAGAGAAAACCAATTAAAAATCGTTTAGTGTATATACATTATGTTTGCTTGTGAATATACCTAAATATCGACTGTATCAATTTATTATCATGATTTGTAATAAACTTTTTGTTTATATACTTCACTATACTTCCGTACCTACTACGGAAATTAATAGGTACGTCAAAATGTGTTACGGCGTGGTTCACAATCAAGAACATCAAATAAAACATAACACACTTCTAGAGCACCCAGAATTGTTACAAACTTTACTGAGTGTATACAAGTGTACCAGTGTAATAAGAGGGATCGAACCCGCAAAACGTCGCGTAATCGTAGCCTATCCGACGACGGACGAACAGAGAATCAAATTTTGTTTTTATTTGTATTGTTTTGTTTGCTTTTGTAACACAATTAGGTATTTAGCAAAAGATTACAAACCGGTTTCAAAGACATGGCCTTTTTAACTTCTGCATCAATTTCAATAGCTTCCTCAGGTGTAATAATTTGAGCTTTTAAGCTGTCTATCGCCAGGTGTACGATGGCCTTCATTTCTTCTTCGGGCATGTCGATGCCGCAATCTAATTAAATAATAATAAGTGTTAATTATTTAAAACCAAAAATAGTAGGTTTATACTTCTACTCTTTGATTAATAGTATATTTGATCATAATCATGCACGAACTTTACGGACGGTACAAGGTACATAATGTATAAACTACCTTTAAGATCTTCGATCACATCAAAAGAATAAATGCGATCAACGGATTCTGCGGTAAGTGGTTTATCATCATCAACAAGCGATTTTACAAGAGACGCCATGGTTTCAGGATCCTCTGGAACGGTAAAAATTAAAAATGTTGATGATCGCCAGGACACATTTAAAAACCAATGAAAGCATGCATTTATTGAAAAGAATCGCAATCGATTCTTTTCAATAAATGCCGTAGTATGTCCGTAGTGACATAATAATTATGAATATTGTCAAAGTACTACACAGATGCGCTGAATTGAATGCCTAAGGAAAGTGAAAAAGTGCCTAAGAAAAAAATTAAAAATAAAATGTGTTACCTATGTCATGAGCGTAAGCAGAATGCAGTAAAGCCGCTAGAGCTGGTCCAAGGCGCTCGTGTAGAGGTTCATGTTCATCGGACACATCTTTAAGAGCATCTTCTAAATCGTTTAGTACTTGACCGGACATGGCTGAACTTTCCATTGCTTCTACCTAAACATACAATAAAATACATGGTTGTAGATGCCCATTTTTTTATTTTGGGTTGCCCATATTTGGTACAGAATGTCATGCACAGTTACTTATGTAATATTAGTTACCCTTTACCCGAATACTTTGGAAATAGTTGTAACTAAGTGGGTACCTATGATACCTACATAAAATATGATTGCCATTAGATATTTTTACCTGCTGTCGAACTAGGCGATCGACTAATGCCGCCAACGCATCAAATGCCCTTGTTTGCTTCTTATACTGACTTGGATCACCACCCAACTTGAGGAGCCATTTGCGGACGATAGTATCTACCACATCGAATCGTGATGTTACTCTGCGTACAAGTGAAATATAATCATACAGCAATGTAAAATAAGTATGTATTATAATTTTGAATAAGTAGGTACGACTGTATTTGCTCCGTGGGTACGACCCTTATAAAAACTCAAATGCAGGACAAGCAGGTTGGTAATTTAGTGTGCGTTAAAAACAAAAATAACTACACCTACCTGATATTCAGTCTATTTGAATATTGTATGGATGAATACAAACCCAGCAATAACATCCGGAAGCAGTTCCGTGACTTCTTTGAGGAGTTCATTGGCATCATCACGAGTCACCCGCATCGCGTCCAGGGAGTCAAAGAGTAGCTTCATTATGTTTACGTCATGAACCATGTTAGCTTGAGATCCTAGTGGTGTTCTATGGGAACAAACACAATCATTTCATTTATTTATTATGATCCTTTGTATTCGGATCCAATGCGCAACGACGAGAAAACGATTTAAATATCGACTATTTTCTCGTTCAAGAAACGCAGATACAAAAATATGTAGATCCCGAGTCAATCGAAGATGCTCTTGCTTTTAGCATCAATACTGTAACTTACATAGGAAAATACTTGCGACGCTGTTGTCTGTATGACCGAGGAACCATAAACAAGTATATATCGGACTGTTCTGATTCCGCAGATGCCCATGTCGGCGGCGGTGTTCCTTTTGATAAGGGCTTCATGCGTAGACCATGTATCTCATCGTATAGTTGCTGTTATTAAAAAATAAATAAACACATATTAAAAACGAATAAACTAAGCATACATTCAAGCATCAAAGAATAAATTTTAAAAACAAAGATTTATATACACATTAGTGCATGTTTTAGACAACTGCCTATTGTTTATTCCACGATAAGCAGATGTGTGAATGATGTATAATAAGTATACTGCTATGGTTAACTAGGAACCTTTATCTGTTGCTTTTGTTGTTCTCGGACTATAAGCAACCTCATTACGTCACGCTGGTATTGCGCAGGTTCGTACCCACCAGCCATCTCGCCTGGATCTTTCGCAACCTGTTAAATTATGTCAAACATAAGTGTTATAATATAGGTTACAAATTGTAACCTATATTATAACACTTATGTACCAAGTCTGTTAGTATAAAATCTAAGTTGTTACCTTTTGTGGGAAAACTTCGGCTTGTAATGCGGCAGCCAGACGAAGGCGGTCGGAATATGCGTTTAATGCTTGAAGATATTTCATTTCGAGATTACTGTGACGTTCCTGAAAGGTGGTTTCAAGAATTAATTGATAGCGACTTCAGTCAGGTCCAGTTTCAAAGATTCCTTAAAAATAGTACCTATCAGATCAGCGTCACATAACAATTTTCATTCCGTTTAATTTACATAAAAGTAATTAAATAAGAATGTCTAGTTCATTAACCTATACCTACGTCCCATTAAAAAAATACTGGTTAACCATCATTCTGTCTCGTATCCTGAAAGCTCAGTTGTTGGAAATCTAAAGTATTTTTGTTTACCCTCCAGCTCCTGAGCTGGTTGATGACATGCGGCATTGAGCCATAAGTCATCGAGTACTTATGCCTCCTGGCCATCTGACGCAGCAGGTCGTCGAGCGTGCGGTCAACCTTCCGCGGCTTGCCGAGCTTCCGCGTCAGCACGTCGCGCATCATGGCGCGCAACTCGCGAGCTTCGTCTTCCATTGCGCGAAGGTCGATGTTCATGCGGAATAGATGCGTGCGGTTTATCCTGTTTATTAACATATGTATGTATTTCTGGTGTATGAAATTTTGTTTCAGATATTGAAGTCAAAGCTACATAAAGAAAACATTTTACAGTGAACATTAATGTAGAAATTTTGGTAGAAGTAATCTTATACATGTATAACTTAGGCAATACTGCTGCGTTGACTTTAGGTAGGTATTTAAGCCTTAAGTATTAACCCATCGTGACTTAACTATACAGTACGTATTGTAAATATTAATTTACTTCTGCCTCATCCTCTGCTGCTTGATTTCCTCCTGCAGCTCTAGCACTCGGCGCCTTAGCCTGTGCAGCAAGGCTTCAGGGAAGACCACTGTTTGCGATAACCCCTGAGCGCCCGTACACCCTCGGATGGCCGCTGACCTGATTTGATCATACCGAAGGACCACCACTTGATCCACCTCATTCATGCAGGTTTGTTTCTCTAACTAAAAATAGGATATTTTTATAGAAAAATTGTATTTAAGTAGTCAAATACCAACGGTTTAGATAATCTTCACAACAAATATTTAAGCTTAGCGTCTAATGAAGTTGCAAGCTCAACTTCAAAGTGCACAAACAATTACTTTCTTAAACAGTGTAAATAAATATGAATAAAACAGGTATGCTAAAATCAGTGTGACTAGGTCCTGAGAATTTCACATGGAATTACGTATAAATAACATAACAAAACATACCATCACGCCTGTATCCCCGAAGGGTTAGGCAGAGGTGTACCAATGTACACCCACAGTTCGCCGGTATGTTTAGGTCCCATGTAATAGGGGGCGAGCCTATTGAAACTCCGACCTTCTACTGATAATTTCATAGAAAAGCCCAATAACACCTTGGTCGACTTGGGAATCGAACCCAAGACCTCTAGCGTAGCAGTCGCGTTTAGCACCACTAGGCCAACGAGGCAGTCTACGTATAAATAAATAGTACCTAAATAAATAATTTAAAGTATGTACCATAAATTCCCTAAGATTAGTCTTCCGTTGATCCAGTTGTACGGAGAGCTTGCGTTTAACTTTGTTATGAGCCTCTATATCCCGTTTAAGGAGTTCCACCAGTCTGTCTTGTTCCATCATGTCTTGTTCATGTTTATGTCTGTGTCAAATAAAACGCTTTTTGCATTATGTATGTAGTTCATTAGGTAATTACAAGGTAGTAAGATCTTTGCTTAAATATGATTGGAATGTCTTGAAGCACGTCCGTACCTGGAGTTCCTCAGTTCATATGTCTTGTCAAATATTTCTTTCTCGCAGCCTTCTGGGCAGACGTTGGGGTCGAGACGAATGGGACCGATGTCACGACTGTCTAAACTTCCTTCGTCTTCTTCCTCGCTTGACTCAGACGAGGATTCTGATTCAGATGAATCTGAAACGAAACATATTGGATATTATTCAGTATGTAATTTAGGCTTGTTCTGTAAATGGGTTTAAATGTCTTGTTAACTGTTTTCATAATTTGTAATAGTGTATGTTTTAAAACAGTTACATTTTATTTGAATTATTCAAAGTCTAATATTTGAAAAATAACTAAAAATTTATTTAGTACCTAAAGGTAAATTTAGAATAGAACGTTCTAAATCAGGAAGAGCCACGTAACTTATTAATGTATTACTTTTATGCTTATGTATAAAACCCAATTACCGTCATCATCACGCATACGTGGTGGTCGATACTTTTTCTTGAAGATCCGGCGCAGAAAGTCAGCGAACTTATTATCCTGCACGAGTCTCTTGAAAAGCCTCTGAAGCTCTTGGCATTCAAGGTCTAGATGCTCTTTGGTCGTCAAATGCTCCTCAATACGATGCTCACAGTCTATAATCTGTTCTTGCACACCTCGTACCTGATAAAGATAAAATATCACCAGATTAGCAGAAGCTATAAAAAAAATATAGATTCTGAGATTATTTATTTTATTTATTTGAAACATATAACACCATTACAGATAAAATCCAATGCGATGCTATACAAATAATAAATATTATATAATAAACTATGTACCTACCATTTACATACACGTAAAATGTAAACAAAATAGAAAAAAATCGTTGCCTTACTAAATAAAAATAAAGGCGTCTGGTCAAGTGCACTTTACCTGCATTAATTTTACGTATACTCTTTCGGCTAAACGATCCTCGTGCATTTCAAAACGGTTCAGTACATTCATCTCTCTGTGCAATTGATACAGGTGTAATTCGAGCAGTTGATCTTTTTCCTAAAAATTTAATAATGTAATTGATACAACAATCAGAAAAACTGAAAAAAATAATATAGATGTTTTAAAGTTGTATGTTCTTTTTTACCTGTACTCTAATACGTTCCCTTTGCAATTCCTTTAGCCGGGCATCAAACCTTTCAACGGATAACTCTGCGTCGGCTAGCAATATGTCTTGCTCATACAAGTGCCTGAAAACCATTTACAAATTTTATTTTCTTCACAGTTAAACAAGGTGTCCCTTTATAATGTAGTTAAGTATAAAAGGGAAATTAACACAAGGACTCCGTTAATAGTGCTCCACGAATTTGCCCGGCGTGTTAAAATTTGCCTATATCTGCTATTTCTCATAAATCAGACTCACATGCACAGACATTGTTAATCCGACTGGGAATCCAGAAACAAACAACTCTTCCCTTTTTTTACATCGTATTGAATAGTATGGACTAGCCAGATAAATAAAAGTAGTGATATTATATACCTTTCAATGCGCCTTTCCCGAATCTCATGTTCAAGGGCAGTTGCATCCTGATCCTGTCTGCCTTTTAAAAGCTCCCAAGAAGCAACCAATGGACGTGTTTCTAAATAAAAGGTATAGAAATTGTATATAAAACTAGATAATGTGATTTATTTCAAATAAATTGATTTTTTTTCCTCTTCATCTCGCATGGGTGAATATCGTACCCACACATATATGTAGTATCGGATATCTATTCAGCGCATGTATAGACTGCCTTATCTATAAAAAATCGCTTGTGTCTTATCTATAAAAAATGCTAGCCTATTAATATATTTCATAAAAAAAAAAACTGTTAGTTATCTTTCATTTAGTTAGTATTTACCATTAATTGGTACGAATCTTGGAACACGCGGTTGTCGCACTCTAAGCTGCGGGTGTAACAAAGATTTGCGGCGGTCTTGCACTGGATGAGCTTTCTTGGAAGGTGGATGACCTCTTCCTGTTGGTACAGGCGGTGCTTCTAGTTTTACCTGCATTTATATTTATTAATGATAATTATAACATTGTTATTTTCTGCAAGTAATTTATCAATGTAATAGTTATAAATACTAATTTGTCGGTTTACAACGATAGAAATTTTATTTTTAATATGAATGCATTTTAATATGAGAAGGTAATTTTACGTAGTATAATATCGGTTGGGATTCGAACGATATTCTGCTTGATAGAATTCTGTTTGGAAAGACTCCCAAATATAAATCCTGGACTCTCAGGAATACTCAGGATGTTGTAACGGGACCTGTCCATACAGGGTAGTTTTGATAAGGGTTTTATGATCCATTTTATTTACTTTTGTGCAAGTAAACAAAATGGATTACCCCCGTACTTCGCCTTGGGGCTGGTTTTGTGTCAAGGTATTATGTAGGCCGATCCCGGCGGCACTGCAATGCCGGGCCGACCCGTGACGGGAGTGGAGCGAGCCCCTAACATCCCGTCAGTTTACAAAAATCAGTTTAATATACTGGTCCCTCAGTGAGGGAACTTTCAGATATTAAGCTGAAAAGAACAGATACTACACTTTGATCTTAGCCAAAAGGCCGAGAAGCGATACCGTAACTGAGTCCGGTCAGGGTAGTCGTTAGGTCGCGGAAAATCTTAACACCGCCATTCAGAAAGATGACGTCACTAGCACAGAGCCATCTATCGCAAAGCTCTGGTACTAACAAAACAGGTTACCGCCCCTCTTCTATCCACCCTATGCTATTTCTACTTGTTGCGCGTATAAGGGTGCGTCCAGATCTGGCGAACGCGCACCCTAACAGCATAGAATACAAAAATGCATATTATTTTTTGCAAGTATCGCTCAATATCAATCAATCAACGTAGCCCATTGAGACCCGAGATTGAATGTTTTGTCTTCAACCTGTTTATCGTAGGCGACGAGAAGACTGGACGTATACAAGAATTAATACAGTATATTTATTGGCAAAAAAAGGCATATACGTAGCCAATTCCGATATTGGCTACTGCTGTACTTACTTCAAGGTGTCTCTCAGGGAACTCTAGTTCTAAATCAATTTGTGGTATTGCGGGCGGTGGCTTGGCGAGTCTCGCTGGTATCTCAATTCGAATCTCCGCAAGTCGCTCTCCGATCTCCTTCATACTTGTCACCATTTGTAATTTGTGGTCTCTTAGTTCAAGAACCTTCTCGTTGAAGTCACGTTTGAGGTCATAAATCTGTAATGCCAAAAAGTTCACATAAGTAACTTTATTTTGCAAGAAGATCAACATTCACTGAATGAAAATTTATTTATCTTAGATAATTGAAGCGAGCCCTGTCAGAAGAGTTGTTTCGTGTACCTTTCACACCTTATAAAGATGAGTAAATTGATATGTTTTTCGAAAATATTATAGTTTTATGGTATATTCAATCAATAATCAATTAACAATACTATTTATATGTACAGGTATATTATTATAGATAGACTTATCATTAACCTGTTTTCTTGTAAGACAGACGCGCATTTGTGTGTTATGTCCAGGTGGTGCCACGTAGTCGGGATGCGTCTTCAGTATCCTGTTGCCGATGCTTGCTTCAGCTTCTTTCAAGGCTTCAGCTGCGCCAGGAGGCATGGCATTTGGATCAGGCTTGCGGTTAAGATGTTCTTGCCACTGAAAAAAGTTTAAAGTGAACTGTCTGAGGAGATGTGAAGAGTGTGAATGTTTCATTTAGCTAGGTTTAGGTCTACACATTGCTATACTTGTACCAACAAAAAGGGAAAAATATTTACTACGCAATCCTTGCAAATGAATTTAATAGGGTTTTGGGTAGATTTCTAATATAAACCTCAATAAACTGCAGATGATGTCTGTTCAAACGATCGTGGTAGTTTCTGAGCGCTTTCTTTAGAGGATAAGGCGGGTTAGGTGGCAACCCGAGTAAGAATGAAGCAACGCGTGGTGGACCGTACGATGTCTTTCGTCCTGCCATGCGTCGAACAGTCGACTCCGTTCGTCTGTGAAAAAGGTATTTAAAACAATTATCATCTCCCTGCCCTGTTCCCAATTGTTAGGGGACGGCGCGATCCGTATTTAACTTTCATTAAAATAATTAACGTGCATTATATTATGTGACTGATAAACGTTAAACCAGGTTTTATTTTATTTATTAAGTGCAGGTGCATTAGCGTCAAATTACAAACTTACGTCAATTCTGCTTCAGCTAGTTCCAATAAATTCACATCCCTAGCAGCATGTAATTTTTGAAATGCAAGGTTTAGTTTTAGACACAGTAACATTTTCAGTCGCTTCAAAATGTACGCATTATTTCATATTAAGTATATCAATATATTGCATATTACCTTCCTCTTAGAGCAGCTTCAGCCATTTTCTGATATACTTCCTCAAGTTGAGCATAAAACATTTTTGAGAGATTTTTCTGGCGCAGAGGTCTTAGCATTACCGTAGGATCCCTGTGAATAAAACAGATTTTCATGCATTATGAGTTATTAACATCATTTCCGTTGTTATATTTAAGGACTAGCTGATCTCCGCGACTTCGTCCGCGTCAATTTCTGTTATTATGACCGCAGAAGTTTAAAAAAAAAAAGTATTTCTGCGTAAATGATAATTTTAGTTAATATTATGTTGATTAAACTCTGTAGCAAATAATTGGCAATAATGCATTAATTTCGACCAAATGATTACCTTAAAAAAGGTTATAGTGAGTCAATCTTAAAAGATAGACATATACTGTCGCAGACATTTTTTTAGATCATTTAAAGAGGAACGATTCTTTCATACATATATTTTGGGTAACTCGAACCGTTTACGCAGCGCACGCAACGGAAGCTTTCAAGTATGAATATTTTTCCCTGTTTTTGTGACATTTTTCACTGCTGCTTAGCTCCTATTGGTCGCAGCGTAATGTTATATATCCTAAAGCCTTCCTCAATAAATGGACTATCTAACACAAAAAGATTTTTTCAATTTTAACCAGTAGTTCCTGAGATTAGCGCGTTCAACCAAACAAACAAACAAACAAACTCTTCAGCTTTATAATATTAGTATAGATTTAGCAATGCATTATATAAAAAAAATAAACTAATATAACTTATTCCTATATCAGAGCAAGAGGACTTTGTTTCTAAAAGCTTTGAGAAAAAATCATGATTAGTACATACTTTATCGCTATAACAGTGAACGGAAACACATCCAGTTGTATTATGTTCCTCGAGTGCATCTTGTGTAGAGCCAAGTCGGAGGCTTCCAGTTGATGAGCCAATTTTCTCTTCGTAAGCGCTTTAGCTTCCGCCAATTCTTTTTCTTGTACTTCTAAAGGTCGTGGATCTAGAGTCACGTCGATTTGCTGGGAGGCAGGGAGCGCTCGGTTTCTATTAAAAATGTAGTTATTAAATAAAGTTATCAAGATTTCAATTAATCTGTTTAAGAAATTAAGATAATTGTTCTATGTATATAAAATTCTTTCAGGAAAAAACTTGGAACTAAGTCAGTTTTGATAAAAAAAAAACAGCGAGTGTATATAGAGATAACTTACGCTTTTATCAGTTTATTATATTCTGTAGTAAGGTCAGAGAGTTGGTCTCGAACTCTTTTCTTATGTGCGTTTGCGATTGCCATCATTTTGTCGTACTCTTCCTTTTGTTTCAGTTGTTCATGTGACATCAATTCTCCTTCTACAGTGCTATGTTCTTTTACTTTCTCTACTTTCTGCAAAAAATCAATCATATTAAAATGTCGTCATTTCGTATTAATATTATAACAAGTGTCGCCGTAGGCTTCGCGCGAATGTTGGAATATTCCGGGATTTTTATTATTAATATCATTTGCATAATATAAACCAGATTCTGGTAAAAAGGAATAATCCGATTTGGTGCGAAATATTCGGAAGTTATTGGCATGGCGTAACGTATTAAAAGAAAATGTATTAGGGATATATATTAACAGAATGATGTATTAGGTAATTACTGTTTATTAAAGATTTTTAAGAATTCTAAGCTTATTAATATCATAACATAACATACCATTACGCCTGTATCCCCGAAGGGTTAGGCAGATGTGTACCAATGTACACCCACAGTTCGCCGGTATGTTTAGGTCCCATGTAATAGGGGGCGACCCTATTACCACTAACCGGGCACAAATCCAAACTCCGACCTGCTACTGAGAATTTCATAGAAAAACCCAATAACACCTTGGTCGACTTGGGAATCGAACCCAAGACCTCTAGCGTATAGCAGTCGCGCTTAGAACCACTAGGCCAACGAGGCAGTTAATATCATTAAATGTAAATACTCACTAGCGTGTCACGAGGTGCTGGCAGTTTAGGTTTTGGCAACAAACGTTCCGGGAATTTGACTAGGTAAGAAAATATATTGCCGTCTGTTCCGGAAGTGTAAAAACGTCTGAAATATAATAAAATTAAGTAGATAAGAATTAAATATTATATTTAAATATTAATTTACTTTTTCAGTACTCACTTAGAATTATGACTGAATTCCAAGCAAGTCACAGCTCCCGAGTAGCGATCGTGCATCGGTAAATAGTAATTATCTACTAAGTCTATACGAGGAATCGGTTGAGTCTGAAAATAAGATTTTCATTAAGAAAGATAAACAGTTAAACTTCTAATATTACGATGGGTCCTATGTATAAGGGCCAGACTGCAAAATCACAACTTTACAGGAGGGGCCCACAAAGTAACAATATGGTATAACTTAAAGATGGTAAAACCAAGTTTAATGAAACTTTGCAGGCTTACTTTACAAGCTATTCTTATATATCGCTATCCTTTTCTTTTCCAAGCCCAAATAGCATGCACATTCTCTTTCTTTAAATGGGCGGACTTTAAACAGCTGCTATGCTGTGTCCTCTTCTATCGCATGGGATGGTTGGTTGTTACCTCTCAGTCGCACACATTCACTCGGAGCAATATTTTACTTTTTAAAATTTGACAACCATAATTCTGGACTGATTTTTCGCAGGCAACCCTATACCACCGTGTTCAGAATAAAATAATCTTTAATTTCATTTAATTTTCATTCAATAAACAGACCGTTGCAAAATGCTAGTATAGATTTACCTGTTTATACCTGGCAACCCGATAGTTGTGACCGGAAAAGAATAGGTAACCTAACGTTTGCTTATTCTATGGGCTTCATACTTTCGATTGGTATAGAATTTATCTAATAATCATACCGGTGAAATGTTTGAAAAAATATTTTTTTTTAATTATTAATTAAATATACTCTGGACTGAAATTTGCTAGGCAACCCATATGCATTATATTTATTGACATATTAAATTAAATATAAAATACGTTTCATTAAATAAGCATCTCGGTGAAGGTCGTTCTTAACGGGATCTTAGACTATAGATATTTTGGATAAAAATCAGTTAGTTATAAATATTGTTTAACTGTCTATGAATTTTAAAGAGTAAAAATAAAAAAAAATATAAATCTAAAGAAATGTAAATATATTTGTAGGCCCTTATACGCGTCAGTTTCAAGCGTATAACGGCCATTAAACACAGCCTTTTTACGTTTAAAATCACGCTACATAAGCCTTTCTACTACTGAAAAAAATACTATTTCCGTGTATAAATTGTAGATTTTTTTTAGTTAACATTATGAACCATACTAATAACATGCGTTTTCCATAAAAAAGTAAAAATGGCCAAATTGTTAGTTTGGCCCTTGTACATAGGACCCATCGATAGATTCAAAAAACCGACGTCACAAAAGCCTTTTCTTAGGTATTTATTCCCAACTAGCTGTGCCTGCAACTTCGTTCGCGTGGATGACGAAGCTTATCAATGAGTCTTTAACCATTAAGGTTGCACACGCGACGGAAGCTTAAAAAATTGAGTAACTTCTCCCGTTTTCCCAACATTTCCCTTCACTGCTCTGCTCCTATTGATTGTAGCGTTATGAAAAGTATACTATAACCTGCCCAGGAGTATGAAGATTAATTGTACCAAGTTTCGTTAAAATCCGTCGAGTACTTTTTGTTTCTATAAGGAACATACAGACAGACAGACAAAAAATTTACTGAATGCATTTTTGGCATCAGTATCGATCACTAATCACCCCCTGATAGTTATTTTGAAAATATATTTCATGTACAGAATTGACCTTTCTACAGATTTATTATAAGTATAGATTTGATTTGAAGATCTGGTTTTTATAGTTGAACTTTTTAAGATAGTCCAGTCATTATAGTAAGTTCACCTCGGAATTCGAGATACCCAGCTGTAAGTCTGTAAATACTTGTATATTGACACCCTAAAAGTTGTCTCAAAACATATAGTAGGGTGTACGCAACTATTAAATTTCAAGGTCAAAGGTCACAAAAATCGTTTTTTTTTGCTCAAATTCGTGTGAATCGAATCGAATCGAATTCGTGTGCAACTGCAGCTCAGACCGAAAAATCGAGGTTTGGATCTGGACTATTTCCTCCCCCAATTCTCAACCAATTTTAAAGATATTTCATATACTGCATGAGAAAAGAATAATCTGTGCCTTTATTTTTTTCTCTTTTCAATTATAGTTGTCAAATTAAAAAAAAAAACGCGTCTGAAAACTGCGGTCAAAAAAGGCACTTTTTAGAAGGTCCTAGTTCCTTTAAATATAACTTATCTTAAAAAAGGATAAAATAGGGGCATAGAACTAGTTCATATTTATATTACTGCAAAAAATCATAGCCATAAGTTCAGAAACCAGTGAAAAAACAGACGAGAGCGTTTGTATGGAGAAAAGTCCATCCACCTTTCCTCTTAATGTCATCTGGTCATCTGTACATTTATATCCTTTAAATTGCGTATAAACTTACTTCTTCCTTTGCCAATCTTCTACCTTTGAGTTTCCTAAGAAGCTTTTGTTGTGAAGTCTTCCAAGCGTTGTAGTGATGCTCAGGATTGTCTTCATAGTCGTATGGCATGCGGACAACTCGAATGTATCCCGTGTTTGTGCCCACAACTAGGTACCGGCCGTCACGTCTATCGAAACGAATATAAAATACTGTTAGAAGTTTTAAAAACGGACCATTGTTTTATCCTTTTATTAAGTTACAATATGCAGATGTCCGACTTAATGGAGTTTAAGATAAGAAATCAATTTTGTGCCAAATATGTAAATCTAAACAAACAGATAAAATAAGATCTTATCTGTATTACATCAGAACTACTTACGTATTACATAATTATATACATATTATTATGTAACCTTTTATTGTCCCACTGCTTGGTAATGGTCTTCCTCATTTAACTCTAGACTTTAATTATAGATCTTTAATACTATCTTACTTACACAAATCGTAACGCAGTAATATCTTCACACCAGGCCCCAGGGAATGGCGCATATTTGAGAATTTTATTGTTTCCTGGCTGAATGAGCAGTAAAGCTCCCGTTCCTTTCTGGACGACCCATACGCCGTCGTCACAATATTCTGCCCAAGTAACTGTTGTGCCCAGCATACTCTCGCTTTCCACTGAATAAATAAAAATTATCTACTGATCATCACTTCATCATTATATATCATTTTTAGAATTATAATTAGAATTGTAATTTTATTATTATAAATACATTATATGCGGGTAGTTTTAATATGTACAACAGCTTTTATTTAGAAGGATTTTTTGTTACTTTTGGCGAGGACCTTAAGGCCTCCAGCCAGAGCAATAGGAAAAACTAACTACGTCAGCAACGTCCACTAAGGGCACCCCCTGCGGGGTTCGGACCTCGACTTAGTGCGTTGCTAACAATCTTAATAAAGCAAAACAACAAGGGATGGCTGGATTTAAGGTTTTATTATTTAGGGACATATTTTTATCGCTAGTTTAGCCGGCTCGGGCCAGCTTGGTCTCGGGACGGGAGGATAACATTTACGTTACTATTATTTATAATACGCGACGGGCCTCGCCGGCGAGGACGTAATATACGACGGTTGTGTTTTGTAATGCTACTGCTAGCTAAATCGAATGGTTCTTGGAGAAGCGTTGTTTTATCGTCGGGGTAGGAGAGAGTAAGTCTGGGGCGTTTAATCTTAGATATTACGGAAGGTACGTATCGCGCGGCCGCTACGATTAGCGGGTTACGGTGGGTTTCGGTGGAGTCGAAAAATCGGATTACTTAGTTCTATTTCGCCGACCCAGTCTTCATCGTCTTCGTCATCTCTATCCCTTAATTCAGCTTCTTCTTTGGCTTTTAAGGCTTCCTCATCGATGCTCGCTAGATCTTCTTCCTCTGGGAAAGGTCTACGGCGCATGCTGTGTACATTTCCAATTTAATATTATAACCATTTTTGCTAAATAAGTAGGTATTACCTAATTCATCATCACATGTTTATAAATCATGGATGACGTATGTAGATGAATCGTTCTACTTTCTATATCACAGACAATTTATTTGTACCTACTGACAGACGAGATTATGTTCAAAATACTTACAAGTGTTTCTTGACTAAAGTTTCTTTATACGACTCGAATTTCAGTTTGAAGGTTTTGATGTTTACGTACATACGGATTACAGGCTCTGAAAGTACCACTTCCATAATGAGGCCTACCTGTCCGCATAATAGGAGGACGCGTTCCTGGCAATAGAAAATGTGTCACTATGCCGAAGTATAAAAGTAAAATAGGTATAAAGCAGGATGTCAGTGATCCATACACCAAAATAACGGAGAAACATTAACTTTTAGAAAGGCATGTAGATGTAATATACATTCAGCCAGAAAAAAAGCCCAATAAAATTTTGCGTTACCTCTTCCGGTTTCCAGGTCATGAAAGCAATATTATTAGGCGTCTCTACAAAGCCAACCCTCTGTAGTGAAAATGGGGTAGTTAAAGTTAACTGGTAGATGAAAATGGTACTGTCTTGTCCACATGTCACCAGTAGCGTGCGCTGCCGATTTATTGATATTTGAGTTATTGCTTTCGAGTGTGGCTTCAGCATCTAAAAATGTTAAAGACTGTGTTATTTATCACATCATAAAATATATTGTTAATTTTAGTCCAGTCAGCGTGATATTATGTTTTGACGTGGCGGTGAACATGTTTCGTTCAATGAATATTGCTTACCGATATCATATCTATAACGTCAGCATTCATGGAATCTTCGCTGTGTATGGTCAAGGCTGAATGCACACGTATGTCGATCATGGTTGTCTGAGCTTGCAGACGATCTGGGTGTATCAGCAAAGTTCGCATGATACCGTCCTTGAAACCGAGTACTAGTATGCGGGAAGTTTCATCTACCTGTGTAAATTAAATTCTAATCTTTAAAATTAAGTCCAGAGAGAAACTACTATTTAATGCCTCCAAATGGTAAATGTTCCAAAGATATAACATATATAAGCCATTTCAGAAGTACGATGGATGCACTTGGCAAGGGACAAAGGACAGTGGCATAACTAAAGAGAACCCAAAAGTAAGTTATACAAGGCTGAAGATAATCATGATGATAATCGATGATAAAATCTAAAACTGGTTTAGGTTCTTATAACTAACTTAATTATCGTACATTTCTTTACTTACTTCTAAAGGTGGATATAATAAACAAGTCACTGCGGTTGGGAAGAGATACCGTGCAATAAGAGCGTGTGTGTTGGTATTGTAAGCATGTAAAGCGCCGTCAACTCCAACTGTTATCAGGATAGGGTGTGTCCTCATGGCTGCCATGGCTACAACTCCTCCGGCATGACACGTCACCACTTTACGATGAGTACACTCTATTTTATCTATATCGAGTTCGATAACCCATATGCCTCCGTTAGCGTCCTTGAAAGAGAAAAAACAAAACAAAGTCAAAGTTTTCTTAAAATCGATGTGTCTAGTAAAAATGCTTGCTTTTATGCAAACTTACTTGAGTGTACCAAAACATGTCCCTTTGATGTTTAAGACACATTATTTGGCAACCGGGCACCTGAAAATTACAGAAAAGTCTGATAGGGATAATTAATTAATCAGCGTAGTAGTAAATAGCTGCTTATAAACTTTTTTAATAAAATTAGTAATGTCTTATAATCTTACACAAGTCTCAGCCACAGGATTAAGTTCAACGAAAGGATCGTCTTCGGGTGGGTCGGCTTGATCGACCGAATCCCAATACCACGAGCGTACGCATCCATCTCGGGCTATCGTTGTCACTTCATCACCAGCGGGACTTAGCATGAATTGAATCTGATGAAGTAGAGTTTTTTTATATAGAACACAAAATTTAAGTTGAAGTATTTCGGAAATAATAAAGTAACATACTATAGGAGCGTTGTGACAGACTTTTCTCCCTTTTTGAGTAACTTCTAGTTTGACGAGTCCAGCTTCCCATACCAAGATATTACCCCATTCACACCCTGACAATACCTACAAAAGTGGTAAACAGTTAATGAACCATTTTTTAAACTATCTGGCTATTTAAAAGTTATGGATGAAACCCACTTTTTCATCGGGCATTGGGTAAACGCCAAGTACGTCGCAGATTTCTGTTTTTCCGAATCGGCCCAATTCACCTTTTAGTTTAAGTCCAGTGAATGTTTCAGCCATTTTCCAAAACTTGATATGAGCAGCACCTGAAATCACAAAATGACATAACATGAATTATAGCATTTAAACTTGTCGAATTGTGACTGCATTTTAACATTATCACGTCATGTATTTAAATTGGAGCCATATTCGATAAAACGAAAAAAGTAGGTGTATATTATGATACCTAAAATTAAATACAGTTCCTAATACCTGCTGTAGTTAGCTGGCCTTCACAATAAGGCGAAAACATGACCGTGTTAACGTCATATGTAAAAGCGCTAGTCCTTAAAAGGATTCTGTGACGCTTCCAGTTCCAAATAGTGAGGTTGTAATCTGGATCCCTGCCCACTGACGCTAATAATTCGCCGTCAGGGCTGCAAGGAATTTTTTTTTTTAAAAGAACGTTATCCTGTTACCATATATTTTGGAATTCTTATTTGTTTATTTATGTACAAACAGCATAATCTGAAGAAAACGCATTTATTCGTAAATATAGGTACAAAAGTAAATACTGCTTAATTGTTACGAAATTTCTGTCTCAAGATTTGCTGCATGACAAATAAATAAAGAAGTAGAGATACAATTTGTAAGATGAAATGTGTTTAAGCTAAATACGATACATGTATAAGAAAATGATCAAACAGAAGTAAGATTTATACCTTAATATAAATTAATATATAAGGTGCTATAAAAACATCTGCCACGGCTTTAATGGGAGGTAGTATTGTGTTTACAGATTACAATAGTATAGATAAATTATTGATTATTTATCATATTTTTTTTCATACAAAAAAAATAACGTATAAATTTGAATTGATTTATTAGTATAAAACCATCCCGTGTCCTAAGCTGTTGCCGCTCCGCACCGAATTCACGTAATTTGTGAACCACGTTACGCAGAATAGAGTCAATGTTAATTTAACAATTTTATTTTCTAAAATTTAATTAACTGTTCCGGGGTACGAAAGTTCTTCACTATTGTAATCTATAAACACAATACTACCTCCCATTAAAGCCGTGGCAGATATTTTTATAGCACCTTATATATTAGCGATACCTTTGATGTAGAGTAAAAAACATATAATTCTGAAAAAAAAAAAAAAATACCTGAAATCAAGGATAGAATATGCGTTGGTGGTGCCGTCACGAAGAACAGCATCTATTTCCATTTGTGGCCACGTGTACATTAGTATGAGCGGCTCTCGCTCGCCCTCCCTGTCCTCTGCTATAGCTATGCGGTAGTTTGGGTCTCTTCTGAAGGACTATCATAATTGAATATTAAAATGACATATTATTCTGATATCGTATAAGATTTTACTAAATAGGTATTTACTCTACTTACAGTATGGTTAATTGTTCGTGTGTTTTCGAAATTTTCATTTCGATGATTGCTAGATTTTAATAGGTTATCATGCAAAGAAAAAAGAGAGTCCTATGCCCTCTTTCTGTTTTATACAAGTGGGATGAGAAGGGCTGATAATGATGATAATGAAGATGCAATACTTAACGGGACAATCAAATTTGATTAAAGGTTAGCCTAGCTTATATTTAAGGGTAGGTACATTAATTAATGGTCCAGCAGTCCAATGGTCAGCCTGTTGCAGTCCGCAACAGGCTGATATGATGATGATGACTTAATTAATTTAAGATTTATTTAATTTATTTGACGACCTCCGTGGTCGAGTGGCGTACGCACCGGTTTTCAAGGTGTCGCTAGGTCTGAGGTCCCGGGTTCGATCCCCGGACGGGTCAATGTAGAAACTCACTATTCTACATTGCCTCGGGTCTGGGTGTTTGTGGTACCTTCGTTGTTTCTGAATCCCATAACACAAGTGCTAAAATAGCTACTTACTTTGGGTTCAGAGCAATGTATGTGATGTTGTCCGCATTTATTTATTATTACTTATTTATTTAATTATCATAATTTATTTACGGCAAGGCCTCCAACAGTTCCGCCAGTAGTGCTGCGACGAAACCATATCTGTCTGGTGTTGACGTCAAGAAAGGTGATCATGCTGCCCGCTGCCCAGCATACCACGAGGTCGTCACAAGCGCAGAGATTGAAAAACTTATGACAGTTATAACCGTATGAAAATCTTTAAATTGGTCAAGGAAGTAATAATATCATTACAGTAAGTTAAACACATTCTAGGTAGAGTTTGTGCGCAGAGAGAACAGGCGTGGTGTCAAATGTGAATAAGATTGTGATAACATGGTAATCATTCCTTATAAAAAATATAAAGATTGCATCTCTAACATAAGTTTATAAATATCAAAAGTGAAATCAAAATACCAAATACGGCTTTTATCACACCACCGCTCTCAATTCCTAGGACGGCTCTCTTTTTCATATCCGCAAAAACTCTCACTAGGTATACTTAATAATGATAATAATAATAATCCAGCCTGGGCACAGGCCTCTTCCCATATAGAGAAGGCACGAGCATTGATCACCACGCTTGTTCTCTGCGGATTGGCGATTTCAGATCCCAAGTTTTGGAATCCAGGTTTCCTCACGATGTTTCACTATACTTATTTATAGTTTATTCTTGATTTTCACGATGTTTCACTATACTTATTTATAGTTTATTCTTGATTTTTCCAAAGTATTTTTGAAATGTTAAGTGCACAGGTTTTATATTAGTGAGTAAACTAACTATTATTATACTATACTTATGGATATTTTATGTAAAAAAGGATACTCAAAATCAAACATATCTGGTGGTATCGATGAATGTGGCGACGTAACTGCTCCCGATATAAAATCGTCGGGATCGTATTCTGTAAGAATAGACTCTTCTTCCTCATGGTCAGCTTCTGCGTCTTCGCCGACATCCTCGTCTTGATCGTTCTCGTCTCCCTGAACATCATCTCCTAGAGAAAATGTAATCTTTCAACTTTGAAATACTATAATTATAGTACCTAGTATTTAATTTATCTACACTTTATGCCATTCAAGATAATTAATATTTACGGAGTAAAGTATGTAAGCATAAAGGCAAAAATCAAGGATGTTTTGCATAGTTTTAGTGTCGGCTCTCTGCGACCGGCTCTAAAATTGCCGAGTCTACTTTAGAGGGTCTAGATACCTACGAAATATTTATAAATTTTGTATAATATTAGACTTCACCTGAGAAGTTTTTGTAGAAGCATCTGCAGACAATTTAACGAATGAATTTTAAACAAGAATATCAGTAATGTGTGCAAATCGAAATTTTTGAACCTTTTCCTCATAAGTTCAAGCAATTATAGGTACTTTATTTTATTAAATCAATTACCGCATTACGTAGGTACCACACAATATATCGGGGGCTTATTCTTAAGTGTTCACTCTACCTTCTGGGTTTCCTTCTCCTAATTCCGGATCATCGGGATTTGAACCGCCGCCTTCAGACATTCTTACTTATTTAATATTTTATTTCCTAATTAAAAATTAAATTATGTTAGTACGTATTGGTAACTACAACCATTATTTACTACTTTGTTAATCAACAAATTTTCGTTGCTAGGGAACACTTTTTCGAAAAGTATTTTGCAACTATGGAAAAAAGGTTTTAATGTGCTGTGAAAAATAGGCATTCTTGAAAAGTTTTTTTAAAGGTAATAATAAAATATATTTGTATTGAAATTAGGACCTCCTGCTTTTTTCCTCAGATCAGAAGTTATATACCTACATACCTAGGTACCTAATAGAAGAATAATTCAATTAGCTATAACGCATACCTACTAACTTCTGCGGGCAAATATTAAATAAATTCATACTTTAACTGTGACTGAGACTTCCCACTTTTTTGGTATAATAACCATGCTTTAAATAGGTAAATTTGTCTTTATAATTTATTAATATCAACGTTTCTTCTGTTAGTTATATATTTATACATTTACAAATAAATTATAAAGTCTGGATGTTTTGCTAAAATCCTTAGACTGGCTGTCAAAAAGTTTGGTTATTTGACGAGTTGGTAGCAGTTCATAAATGTCAAAATAAACTACTTATTTCTTCACAAGCATTCCGTGTATCTTATTTCTCTGTTACACATGAGAATATCGTATGTAGCTGTCCTGTTGTCAAACTGTTATCACACAAAAATAATTTTACTTGTCATTTGACGTTTTCTTTCATAACATTTATTTGGACAGTTTGGTTGGACTATGAACTTTGTTTTGGTTAAATCGGAGAAATTATTTTTTGTACTTATTTAACAAAACATACAAAATGGCACAACCTCATCGAAGGGCTGTTTTAAATCTTTACAAAACCGTATGTATTTTGGCCACCTCTTTAAAAAGAAATGTATTCTATTTAGTAAATAAGATCTACCTTTGTGTAATTTATTCCATGTATTGCAAATTATTTTAACGTGATTACTAATATGTTATACTTTATTCTAGTTATTATATTTGGGTCGAGATTGGCCTCAAGGTTACGACTTATTTCGTAAACGATTGCACAAAGTATTTACCAAGAACAGTGAAGAAACGAATCCAGAAAAAGTACAGATTATGGTAAAGCACGGCGAATTTGTTATAAAAGAAATAGAAGCTCTATACAAACTGAAGAAATACCGCGCTATGAAGAGAAGGTACTATGATGAGAATTAAAAAGGTACGTTGTAGACTTGGAACAAAGTAAATGTACCTATTTGTCATCATTTGGTGCATTGATATACGAAGTTTATCTTTGGGACCTTGTTAAATAAGTATGTAAATAGATATATGTAAATTGAGATAAAGAAGTGATAGTACCTAATGTTATCAATAGAAGATCATAAATACATGCTTTTATAAGATTGGTTGTAAGTAATTGTTTCTGTATTGTATAATTTTAAATATTATTGTTGGTAGTTTTTTTGTATACCTACTCATTTACTATTTACAAATATATATTTTTGATATGTATACAACAAGGGTTTAAATGAAACAAACCATCTATGTAATTATGTATTATAGACATTTTTATAGTTTACATAATTCATTACTATTATAAACTCTAGTAAAAATTATATTGTGTTACAATAAAATTAAATATCTAATAATTCTAAACAAAATATTAATAAACCTTTAACATAACAATGAGACAATGATTTTTTATTTAAGTGGCAAGTGATATGAAAATTTATATCAATCCATTTTTGAGATAGGTATATACATTATAATATATCTATGATAACAATTTTGTGTCAACAAAATTACAAGTAAATGTTATATTTAGTTGGTGCAAGAAATGGGCATGAACATACAGATAAACCCTGCATTTTATGTGAATATCTGAACTACAAAACAATTGTTTTAACATCGGTTACATTTTTACGATTCTAAGTTTAGCAAAGGAGTTGGTAACAAACAGCAATGATTACAACAGCCCAACACATCAACACTTTGTATGATACAAGCTAACTATCCAATGATATAACATTTTACACTTAAAGTGTGATTAAAATTTATATTTTACTTAAATAAACGGCTTCACAAGTTTTTGAAACAATGATGGATCTGAATGACATTCTTTTTGTGTCAGATACTTCTTCCTTGGTGTTTTAAGTATCCATTTATGCAGTTAGTGTGTAAACGCCAACGAGACAATTTTACTAATTAGCTGGCACACAATGTACGGTATGCTTTCTTGCGTTTACCGCACAATCTCTTAAATGTTGCTTGGTTTTATCCCAAGGAATTAGGTCATGTTTTTCTTGGGATATCATTTTTTTAATCAAATAGGTACTTGGTCATTAGATAGACTAGACTTTAGAAATAGTACAGCCATGTCAATGTTATTATCAGTGACTTGGTTAACTTGATAACTGGTCAGAAATCGCTACTGCTTATTAGATATGAATCTTTGTATATAGTTGTGATTTTACTTATTTTACATTCTAGCGATTATTCACATATTTCGTGGCGTTTGTTCTTAATATTACAAAATGTTAATAATAAATAGCATTTGAAATATCTATATTGTCAATTCTACCGAGGCTTGACCGGTCGATCGGCACGGTCTGGGATTATAAAGTACTTGAGTGGAGTTGCAACAGATTCACAACAGCATGCATTATTTGGTTATTAATATCTTTTAGAGTAAGATTGCTAAAATAAAAATGTTCTTCAGAAGAGCGGTCTGAACATTTTAATTTAGCAAGGTACATAATACATGTTCCACCATAACTGATTATGAATCTGTTGCATTTGCTATAATAACTTCTATATAATATTAACATAGTAATTATATTTATTGTTAAATACAGTACTTGAACCACAAGTCTATTCCTACTTGTTTCGTGTTGGTGCACTTCTAAATTTACTTGAAGCCCGACTCCATTATCCCTATAGGTACATAGATATACATAATAATATGTGATCGTGGAATTTAACATGTGATTACATTATATACACAATAACACATAGGTTTGAGATCAACAACAGTCAAGCTTTAGCTAAGTACGTAGGTATAAATATGTACTCGATACGCGTTGTTAGGTTTTAAGATTGATTAAATATCCACCTAACAGTAGAATGGCGGTGTCTGGAACCGCGATAGTAATGGCGTAGCCAGGGGCTGGCTTTGGTTGTCAAATGAGTTTATATTTGTCTGAGAAGCCCTGCCCTGGCTACCACGACCATCATATTAATGATAAAATACTTGTGACGAGATAAACCCTTCTAGACGAACCACTTACAGACAAGACGAACAGCAGTCTAATCACGATTTTATATTATCGTAAAGAACTTTAAACGATTTGGAACTATTTAACAATATAATTTTTAAAGTAGAATATGTATTTTTATTTGTAGGTAGTCTTATACGTTTGACTAGTTTCGATGATACCACGTATATTGAGTGTCCATTTCCGTATCTATTTAATAAATAATATTGTATTAAATCTAAACTATAATATTTTATCATAGTAAGTAAGTATTAGTAACTTAATAAACTCATAGAATAATCTATGGACACCAGACATCAAAAGATTTTAGTTATTTAAAATGTCATGCCTTAAAATAATAATGTTTAGGTACCTATACAATAGGCCTAGAGTTCCTCAAAAGAAGAGAATAACAGTTGCCCGACAAAATATATTCTGTAGTACCTAGTAAGAAATTAAATCATTTAATAAATAAATATAAGCCGATCCATTCTCTTCCCCTGAGGAACATAATATTATCATAATAATAAAAGGGTATCAATACTATAACACTTATATGATAGTAAAATAGAATGTAATAAATTTAACAGGATACAACTTATTTACACAGCTTTATGTAATAGGTTTTAAATTAAATACTTTTTCAATTATATGTAGGTATGTATGTACACATAGGTACGTCAAGAAAATGCTTTCAGTAACAAAGCACACGTATAACCAAGCTGATTATTTTCTAAGCAAGGATTTCAAAATAAAATTTATTGACGCTAAGAAAGTAGAAGTCGCAAAGGAATTTTAACATTATTCCTACTCTCCTCACCTCTTCCATATTGCTAAATCAACTTTATTACAATTTAGCAAGATACGAGTATTAGTTAATCGAGACGAAAGAACAAGACTTTTTAGAACGATAGATTTTGCTTATTCAGATGCAAAGAATTCATCTACCTTTTCAACTTCTGTGTTTGTAGCTCCTTTATCCGCGCGAAAGTTTTTTTTACCGCCTTTTCTTCTTAGATGTTAATTTTTCGAATTTTTAGTACTTAGATAAGCAACGGTTAAATAAGGAAAATTAATAACTAGGTATAAGGTTGAACATTCTTAAAATGATAATAATAATCACTGATTTTGGATCCCTAAAGTTAGGAGTAAGTTACGTAAAGTGGATCCAACGCCTAATTTGTTTAAGTAGAACATAATATTTTTGCAAATTCTTAATTAACGTTGGTATAAATAATATAAGTCGCTTATTCTTCACACTCGTTCTTCCAGGTTTGTAATTTCTGCTTCTCACACTGAAAATAATCAAGCATTACTATCATCATTACCTATGTCGGAGATCGATCTGTAGGACTGCCACTTTTTATGAGTTCAGCTTTTCTCAATAATACAATCCTCTCAGTTCTTTAATTTTTATATTAGACTGTAACTGAATAATACGATAACACGTCTTAAAAATTTTAGAATCCCATAAAAGGCTAATTTTTCCTTTCTTTCCGTTCAATTTTTCTGCCTACGCAAGCCCATCCCCATATACTACACACCTATTTATAGTTTACACTGGTTGCTAAGTTTTTTTTCCATTGTCTTGGAATATAATGGTTAATAGTACACGTACCTCAGTTCAAGGCTTAATCCTTCTTCTCTCCATCATCGGGGTCCTTGAGGGTGTGCCACTGCGCGATCGGGCGCCGCGGGCTGGCCAGCATGTCGGACCAGTGACGTAGCTCAGTTCCTGACGCGTTATATCCCAGCACTACCTTGCCGATTGGCTCCGACGTACCGATGCGATCGTAGTCCACCACGGTGATCACTAGGTTCACTTTCTGCAGTGATTCAGATCAA
Organism: Autographa pulchrina; assembly: GCA_905475315.1. NCBI lineage: Eukaryota > Metazoa > Arthropoda > Insecta > Lepidoptera > Noctuidae > Autographa > Autographa pulchrina. The sequence continues at coordinate 7,683,571 of FR997768.1, forward strand.
TGAAGTATTGTTTAAGCTTCTATTGAGATAACGAGAGCTGATTAAAATTTGCAGGTTATTTTAGCTTATAATGGCCATGGATTATTAATATATTAATATTATTAATATATATTAATTTGGTGTCCATAAATGACCAGTCCTACTTGGCTTGGTACTGGTAATTACCTAACTGATAGCCTTGCAGTTAGTTGCAAGGTTATTAGTTATAAGTACTTTAATTAGCTCTCGTTAATCAGTTACTACAAATAACTCGAAGCGAATTTAATGTCATGACATAACGACGTGTATGCTAAAATAGTGTATGAAAAAATGATTTAAAAAGGTAAATAATTTTAGTCTGAAACAGATAGAAATTTTAAGAAATTGTAGAGTAATAACTCTGTTGATACTTTTGTGTACTTTTAGTAATATACATTTATTACAAGTTTAGTTATTTTAGTGATATCTACATGCTCGTTAATTGCATTAAAGTTGGTTAGAATAAAAGCGAAATATCTAGTTATGATGTGAATTTTAATGTAATTTAAGGTTTATTTAAATTTGCATTATTTTTGTAACAAGCTGAGAAAATCTTTATCTTATATGAATAGATGAATATGTTGGTGAGATAGGTAATGAGTTAGACAAGTACACGCATACTACAAGATATCTAAAAGCACAATATCGATAAGAAAATGCGAACTACTTTAGCAAATATTTAACAAGAGCATACATAGAAACAGCAACAGTTCGATACATACCTCACATTAAATAAATCAACGCAATAAGGGATAAAGCATTCATTCGGATTCAGAAAAGATAAAATGTGGAATAATTAAAAAGATCGAGAATGCAGAAGAAGAACGAGGGACTGGATTCCTTAAACCATAAGTAATTACAGTTTGAAGTAACCAAATTGCAATGCAGTCACGAGGGGAGATTGCTAACACCACTCAGGTTATAAGGACTTAGGTTCAATCAATGAAAGTCAATCGAATTACATCCCCTCAAAAGAATGAAACCTTCATTTGAAACTAAAACAATAAAGTTACGAATGAAGGTCGTCACCTTAATGTGAAGGAAATTAACAAAATTGACTTTGAGTAAAAAAAAGGATAAGTCAGGGGGTTGGGGCATAAATGAGGGTAGAGAAAGATGACAGAATGATAAAGGAAACACAATTTCTATCCTAAGGATGCTACACATAATCTAACTAGACAACATCTATAGAAACAAATGAACAACAGAAGGACATACCAAACAATAAACACATAAATACTACGGACAGTTAACAGTTTACTACCAACAAATCATTACGTGGTTATCATATTGTTTTGAGTAATTCTTTATGTTTTTTTGTTATGCCAGTAACAAGAGAAGGCATAGCATTGAAACTAAAACAAATAAAATAGCAGATAAAATGATACAACACAAATATGGTATGTTTGGGAAGGAACGGGTTTGGATGCAAGTGGTGTACATAATTCATATATCCACAACAATTAGTACACAACATCAAATCGTGCACAGTAAAGACAATTTGAATGAAAAATACATAGTTTTCATCTGGTGGTAATATAGAAGATGTTGTTTTGGGGTTAGATTTTTGCGTATGTATTTTTCATTTGTTAATTTGTCCAGACTATGCGCTGCGACATAGAATTTTGCATGAATCTCGGCTCGCACCTGTATCTGTTCGAATGGTACTTCAAAAGTAAATGACTCGTTGTAATAGGGATTCAGTGTGCATTTCTTGATGCTCGTTTTCTTCTTCTTGAGACGTTTGCCGTTTTGCATAAGTGCTATCTTTACGTACGGATCTGTGAGCGGGCGTCGCAGCAGGAGAATATGAAAAAAAAATATTTTATTTGAATTAGTTTACATTTTAACACGTGTTGTTATAATAGCGATGAATAAAATAATTTAATTTTGATAAACGTTAGGCGTATAAACAACGAATGATTTTCATGAGTTATCATAATATGGTTTCAGAGATTAAAAAATTGAAACAGCTTAGTATATTCTCATGAAATCTCATTCATGAATGTAGAGTTTAATGTACTTAAGTGCCAGAAAGTGAAAATTTTACAATAGTACCTACTGTGATACAAATGTAATGAGTGTTAAATATGTGAAGCTAGATAAACTTTAGTAAAAAAAGAACGATTACGATGGTAAATGCTAAATTCTTGTACGTGAAATGGCTGATGATAAGCGATATTACATTTCAGCTCGTAGTTTGGTATGGATAAAGTTTAAGGCATGCAATGTAATATTGCTTAAAATATGTGAATTGATACTTCCCATTATTTTATGTGATATATAATTATACACCTATACACTAATAAGCTTTTTTAAAATAGTAATAAATAGATTCAATAAGTAGTTTACCCTAAAATCCCTGTAAATTAGACAATGTGTTATCAGTGTGCTTTTGTTTATAGTTATGAAACAATATTAGCTACGTGGAATGGTAAATGATATATTGATTACCTGATAGACCGCCGACGTCCATTTTCTTGAGGTTCTTAGCTTCCAGAATGACTACTGTCAGTTTTCCAGCCGTCGGTACATAACGCAACGAGAAACAAATGTCACCCAACTTGTTGTCCTGTAATGTGCAACATTCAAAGTGACTTTATATTCAGTGTATCATTAAATTTCACCCATCCCCACAGCAGTCTGGACAAGTTGAACAACCTATAATTTTCGTCAGCAAATCTTCTCTTTAAACAAAATATATTATTTTATCTGTGACGTAACAAAGTGTCACGTTGTTGTTTCTCGTTGTAAATGTGTTTTTAAATTTACCATTGTCAATAAACAGAGTTGAACAAATAGTTTATTTGGATGTGAGTTGTATGGAAGATAATAGAGGAAAATTTGTGTAAGGATAATAGCGTTCAAAGAACGGGTTAGAAAAGCTATTTAAAAACATACAAATAATATGGGCCATAAATAACGCGGCTTAGGGTGGACCAGGGCACTCAAAATCTCGTTACACGAAATAAAAAACAAATAAACATAACAATAGCTCCGTGTAGTCACCTAAAAGCGTATTTATGGTTGTTGGTATTCGGCACAGGATTTCAGTTCCCGACGTGTTTAAATATTTGAGGTTTATGAATATTCATCAAGTGTTAAGAGTTATGAACGACCTGAAAAATTGAGCCGATCCACGTGCTTAGGACGCATAGCCCGTAAACAATTGAAATTAATAGCCTCGAACGGAATGGAGTTTGCAGCTAGACATACGCACATTTGACGAACACTTTCATTGCGTTACATATAACGTTTTAGCACATAGATGTCATTTCATCTAATAAAATATAAATTAAACACGATACACTTTTTAACACAATTCTAGACGAACAAAATAAATATATACATATACGTTCATATCAAACCTAATATGAAGCAATCGTTATCCGCTGAAATATATAAATTTATATTGGTAGTAGTATAGAAAATGAGGAGTGTGTTTATTACGATCTGTTGCCAAATGAAGCCAATATTAATTTGTTTCTGACACCCAGCTCAGATCATCAAAATGCTAGAATTATGGTAACTTACTATTCCTAAACTGTGTTACGATTTGAGCCTATCCCAATGCCTAACATTACCTTAAACGTTGTGCCTGTAAGAAAGACTAACCATTTTAGGAACAGATCGCAATTAGCTAATAATACACATATAGGTACAATACGCACATACAACAATAACGAACCATTGAAGAATTATAATTAAGAATCTTTTAGAAAAATATTGATTTAATCATTTGTGATAAAAATATAAGTGTAAAGCGTTGAACATGTTTAAGTATATAATGTGCTTTCAGAATTCCTGCTCAAATTTGTAGAGATTATGTGTGCATGCGTATGGTTTAAATTATTTGCTTACATTGTTACGTAAAATTACCGCATAGTCGTTGCAACTTGCAAGTCAGCATTTTCACCAGGTGTGACAGTTTTTGTAGGCATCGAAAATATCTATTCAAGATTTTACTATGTCCATAGCCATGGTGGACAATAGTGAAGTAATACCTATTAGGTAATATCCAATTCTTTTGAATACGATATTAATTGTATTTAAAATCGAGTACCCAGTACTTATTTCCCAAAGACAAAAGTAGTGTTTACAACTTACTTTCCCATACAATATGAGCTACAAATAAAGCAATGTATTTGTAGAAAAATTTGAGCAGACATCTTGAAAGGACTTATATAATGTAACTGTTCTTCAATCGAACTCTTAGCTCTATAATCTCTATATACATACATACATTGATAGGTGCTTTCAAATACAGCACAGTAAACAGATATTTAAAAAATCATTCTAGTGTACTGCGGTGTTGGTTAAGCTGCGTTTGTGAGTTACTGATAACGGTGTAAATAAAATATGTTCTTGTAGAAATGTTGTATTGAAATTGTGTATTTTAGAGTAATATGAAGTAGAAGTAAATGAAATAAAAAACTTAGAACATAGACGTAGAGCTTCTAAAGAACATAGTTTTGCATGAAACACTTCGTGGATATCAAATTCTTTGACCTTGTATTCGTTTTTGTGATAAGTTGTTATTATTTATTTTGAAATTTTCCTTCCACAAAGTGTTTCTTCTGGTATACACCATTATCACAAACATGCAATAAGTACATATTGGTTCAGTAGGGTATTACTAGGAATTACTCTCCTTTCGTCGGTCAGAAGGTGACCTGCAACATACTTTAATAAATGATCCATTAATCATTAAAAATATTTCATGATGGAAAAATTATAATGCTGTGTGAGTCGTTGACGTGATCTTGTTCTAGTCTCTTGGGAAACGTTAAAGATTTGAGGTACTGAAATATTTGTGCGACTGTATGTAAGAATTTTTAATTTAAATTAATTTGGACATGCCGAGGTAAAAAGGAACCAATGTACTTATATTGGATTACGAGTGAGTTACACCAATACATAGCCAATTCAAAAAGTACCACAAAGAACTCTGATTTGTCATTTCGTTCAAAAGAATGTCAATATGACGGTATGAAGCCAGAACACAAAATGGCAAGTCAGAAATTGTACGAGCACAAAACACGACGAACATGCAACATTCCCCAGCCGCAATATAAAATAAAATCAAAGTGTCGGATGGATATAAATAAAATGTCGAAATAACAAAAAAATAATATGGTATGACGGGTGATCACAGGTAAAAGGTGAATCATTTTCAGAACTTGAGATGTGTCATAAAATATTATGTTTGAACCACGGGTTGAACAATGCTCCCTACCATCCTATGTACAAACAACGTATTGTTCTGGATGTTGGCCCAAATCTCTTACAAATCTTTGTAATTGAACCTTGCTTGTTTTTCAACCATTTGTCGATTCCATAAAACAGCCACTAATCTGAAGACAGTTTTTATTTAACAGTACATTATCTTGATGTGTCTCAAAATAATACTTACGTGAATGATCATTTCGTTTTGAAGCGGCATGCAAGATTGTTCAGGACACAATCAAACACAGCCAAGCAGAGCAGAGAAAATATGGAGAAAAAGAGAAAAACCAAGTAAATACATTTTTGCTGTCGAAATTAATTTTATCAGAAAAATAAATGACGACTCAATCCATTTTGAGGTGCCTTGACTGCCGAGATTTCCTCCTTTAAACATTTTGAAACAAATGAATTATAATATAAAATAATATCGTCAAGGTTCCTCTCATTAAAAAAGTGCAGTAAAATTTTAAAAATGTATACCATTCTTCCAATGAACACGCAAGTGTTCATTTTCTTACCTAAGTAAGAAAATTTATTGTGTGAATAAAATTGAGTATTTATAAGTGAATGAAAGTGAAATAGATCTAATGCATTAATTGAAAGAATGGTAAGATGTTTAATCAAAATAATGCTGTTCTGCCAAAACACAAATCTAGTAAATAAAGAATTAGATGTAAGTATTAAATATGTCAGTATGTAGAGGTTGTCGTGTGTTTTGCCAGTCTAGCCTAAGCTAAGAAAAAAAGATAAAATAGTTTCCTTGGTTGATATCTTTTCGGATACGTATTTCATTGCTGATGTAGTCATTTTTATATGTGCATTTTTGTCAATAGTTAGTATATTATGTTCCTAATTGGTAGTTATGTGTGAACCAGAATGAATGTTGATGTGACCTGGGTGTAATTGTAAATATACTTGTATTTTTACCAATCGAGATTTGTTGCAACATCTGCCTAAGACAATAAAATATTATTTTGCTAAGAGCTTCATAAACTAACTTAGATACGAGTAACACTAGAATTTTCATGTTACGGCCCAACGTGCAATAACTCTAATTTGTAGAAAAATAAATTAACGTTTAATATACAATGTGTTGTATGAAACAATTGACTGCGTGTGTCAATCATTCAAATGAACTGTATTTAACGGTGAATGTACGAAATTAATATTGGTAAATATGTTAATACCAAGATTTAAATGCGAATTCGCTGAAAATAAAGCCTCTTCGTAATTATGTTACAATGCATATAAACGTAAGCTACAGGCACTTTGATTTTCATTTTATAGTGATGAAGATAGTAGCTGTGAAGTATTGGCATTCTGAAGTAAAGCTAGTGTGGTCATTTGCTATGCCTTCTGACCGACATGTTGTAATTTAAAGACCCATTTACAGTTTAAATACTAGATACTTTGATTTGGTTGCTCTCAGGGTGGACGATAATACTTGAAGTATTTTTTGTGTGTGTGTATCCGCACCTGCCCCCCTTCGCCTTCAACGCTCTGCAGCTCGCGCCATTCCTCGATGGTTTGTGCCAAGTCTACCTGGCACAGCGGCACCTTCACCTCACCGATCTGGTCATGTTTCGAAAAGCGATCGAAGTCGAAGATGGCAAATACAAGAGTTTTGTTCATAGCATCAGCGTAGGGCACGTTCTGTATAAACAAGATTAGTGTCAACAACTATCTTCAAAACGTTTGAAAGTGTTAACTTCGTGTTCGTGTAGCACTTACCTTGAAAACAAATGCCTCGTTGAAAACGGGACTCAGGGTCTTTCGATGAACCTTGGTCTCGAACTTTTTCTTTTTGTCAGGGAGCAAATAAACTTTGACGTAAGGATCAGATGTGCCGCCCATGTCCAGAGCGGGGAGGTCCTCAGCTTGAATCACGGTCACAGACAAACTGTTGCTGTTAAAGTCATACTCCAGCTGCAAATCAAAAACAATAAAGTAGCCGATAAAATATACTGAAAATACGAGACCAACAACTTGAATTACTGCATAACCAGATTTGTAAAGGACTTAATTATGCAGTTAATTCTTGTTAATTGGCCATAAGCGAAACACAGTCTCCGCAACGGTGTGAAGATGAGGTCGTAAAACGTTTAACGAGTTGAATGTGAGCGTCCGTTTATGATTCACAGAAAACAAAGATTTCAAATAAATATTTATAACTGGTTGTTGAAATGGCAAGTGGTAATGTATCTACGCTATTACGTTAAACAGAAAACTGATATGTGATAATAAAAAATAAGTGTAAGTTAACATTTGCCGTTTACAAACCAGTTAATTTATGTTATCTTCATGGTGTCTGCCGCGTATGTGTGTGTTTTGAACATACCTTGTATTGAAGTTTTCCTAGTTTCTGTTCCTCTTTCTTGGAGTCGCCGTCGTCCGGTTCTTCAGCATTCTCCGTGAGCTCCTCCATGTCAGGCTGAACCTACATGCACGTCCCGCGGCAAATTTCATATGAATACCATATTTCTTAAAAATAGATTATACCTAAGTTTGGTTATTAACTTTAAATTCCTTTGGAAGAAAAATATCTGCCTTCTTCGCAGAATTTAATTGATGATTCCTTTCACTAATTCTATCTCGATGGTAATGTATCCCTTGCTGTTAAAGATTAACTCTTCAAATAATTTTATGTTGGTCAAGTATTGAGGTTTCAAAAAGTGCCAAAACATTACCTTCTCCTTGTAGGCAGAACCTAGAAGCTGGACGGATTTTAGGTCGACACCTTTCATTCCCTTCTTGCCATCCTTGGAGCGTCGCTTCCGGAAACACCGCCTGATGCAGCAAAAACAGATGCCGAGCACCACCACTCCCACACCTGAACATAATATAAACCATCTTTAAACGGTACCACAAAACTAATATTTAACTAAAACCTCTATTGTTACAAACTTGGCTATCCTACCTATTGTATTTTTTGATCGACAGTTATAATAATACGATTTATAGCAATAGTCAGCTAACTGTAATATTTGTAGTAATTATAGGTAAAGCTAATAATAAAAGTCTTATTTTATAATTTGATACGAACCTAATGAGGAAATTAGTAACCTAATTGTTGGTTAATTAAGGGTAATGAGAATGTTCGGTAAATCCTTAAATATATTAATTTTGTAAAACAATAAATGCGAATAAAAAATCCTCCAATGATATAATGAGAAAAAAATTTCAGTAGTAGGTATGTAAAAACTGAATCTCATAATATCCATAACAAATCAAGTAATTGTCGTAGTTCATGGTCAATCACTACCTAGGTGTAGAAAAGTCTATCGATTTCTTAAGAGAAGACCTGTAAGTTCGTAAGCCTTAAGTATTCACCATCATAGCGGACCATCATGTTGCCTTTCATGGGATAGACAATATTATGTAACGTTTATAGTATAAAGTTTATAACTATATTGTATCTATTTGCTTTAATTGAGTTCAATAAAGACACGTTTTTATCAATGCTATTCTTCTACCACGTTTTTCTCTCTATCACACTAAGGTTGACTGGTAGAGAATGCCTTCTTGCATTAAGTGCCATTACCATACCGTGCATGAATTAAACAAAAGGGGTTATAGTAAATGAGGTTGCATACCGACGAGTATGGCGACGAGCTGCCATGTTTCCATGTTCATCTTGCGCGCAAAGTCGGCCGTCTTCTCCCCGATGGTCTCTTGGCTCGGCGCCACAGTCGACGTCGTTATAGGCATGGAGGTTCCAGCTTCGGTGCCCGCTGTAGGATATAAACCCTGTCTTGTTATATCATCTTAATTTTTTTGCATGCATCCAACAATTTTAAGCGTAAATTGATGGCAGTCAAATTTAACTATCCCTACTTGGTCACTTTGGAGGTTTAATTTTAAAGAAACAGATATGAGTTGAATCACTTTTAGTGGTTTCGTCAGCCATTTTCTTTTCATAACAGAACTTATTAATAAACATTAAAATAAGGTACTTACCTATAGGTACCAAAACATACCTAAATATGAGAAGAAAAATCAAAAAATTTATACTTAGGTACTCATTTACTTCTTATTAATGTTATGGTCAGTGAAATGTGACGGCTTTTTACCAAAATAAATAAGATGAAAGACTTTGACATAAATATTACCGAAATATTGTATTTCAATTACTCCGGTATTTAGTATATCATAACATCTTTGTGGGTTGTATAAACTTCTCAAGTCTCAAGATTAAAAATTGTGCTATAATCAATAAAATTCTATAATAATTAGAATTATCTTACTAGTGTTCTTTAATGTAGGCGTCACTGGTTCCTCCATCGGTGTTTCCGCGACAGCCTCGCGCCGCCACCGCAGCAGCGTCCCCAGCAGTGGCGACATGATTATCTGTGGCGACATTGCAAATATATTAACATTTTTCATCTGTGGCAACCCAATGACATAAGGGACGAACAATAATGATTTACGTTACGTAGTTTATCTCAATTAACGTTTTACAAAGCTTAATTCTTAGCTCTTGTTTCTGTTTAAAATGTTTTCCAAATAATTGTCTTTGGAGAAAATTTTAAACAAAACAAGTGTAGAATAAAGAAGATGTTGATCAAAACGAAAGGATCAATTGGCTAGACTAATGGCCGAATACTTATAGGCAAATCAATGTTGCTATGTCTACCACTTTAAGATGAAATGTAGCGATGGGTAGAGTTTTTAAAACTCATTTTATTGAAGATGAATAATCTCAATTCAAAAGTGACCTACATATCAATACTAGACTAGGTATTGATCTACATTTTATTGGCAAGGTCCAAGTGTCCGTGATACTTGGTTAGATAAATAACACGAGAATTAAAATCGACGTTCGGTGTAGTTGATACTAAACAACTAACCTTATTTGAAATTATTTGTTTCATTCAAAGAAATAGGAGTATTAGATATGTATTAGGTACTGGTATATGTAATAACTTTTATGAACACAAATCGGTCGATATTAAAGCACCAAAAATGTCTATAAGTATGACTGCTCAACACTGATAAATTTTGACTTAAAATACTAAATCGAAATTTTCTACACGACTACAGCATTTTATCTTGCGTTCAATAACTCAAACAATATTTTTAATATAATACGTTCTTGCTTATAAGTTCTATTCACTTGATATTGAAAAGGTCCTACCGAAACTGTCAAACTCTGATAAGCCAAGACCCCGCTCCATAGATCTATAGCTACGCATGTATAGGCACGAATGTGAATGAACAGCTCAGATTATTTAAATATTTATTCTAACATATATCTCTAACGCTTTTAACGATAAACGAATGGATTTAACGGGTATTCTCACTACGGCACTCTACTACAATAAGAATTTGCAGATACAAGCTATTACTGAAATTATAATTAGGTACCTATTGCTGTTCCAAGAGTCCGTCGTAGACTTTCGATCGCGCCCTTTGCTACAGAGAGTCAAACACTACTGACCTTATATTTGTTCCCCTATCGACTCGGGTCCCACTTGGTCTGAGAATACTTATTTCGGTAGTCACTTAACACGGGTTTCGTACATTTCTGTCGAATATTGTATTCGACTGGAGCCACCATTCGCTACTGAAGCCAGGATGGCGGACGTGCGCGCGCAGGCGATCGATTGCCGCTGCGCGATGCGATGCCTTTACGTTCAGTTCCTGGCTATGTCCCGATGTTTACGTCACCAGTTGCGTACATTGACGGCCAAGCTAAAAATGTTAATGGTTCAATGTACGTCGAAGCCGTATCGGTAGAGAAATGTATTGGAAGTCACGCTAAACTTAGCTGTCTTAAAGAATTATTGATACTTAGTATTTCGGGTTAACCTGCCCGTCGTATATCTTAGATAATAATCGAATAATAAATAGGAAAATAAAAATAACATTCATGTTACATACTATTAGCAATTCCAATTAATGTTCTCAAACTTTGACCCCCTTATTACAAAAGATGGTCTAAGAAAAACCAAGGTTTTAGAATAGCCCCGTCTCTTTTTGTTATATGACATAAGAAAGTGATGGGTATATTTTAAACCTGGGTTTACCTTAGTCTTGGTTTAAACCATCTTTTGTAATAAGGCATTGAAGGTTTAAAATAACTAGACAACTATTTGGTGATTAATATTCAGTATGTAAAGATTTGCTTAGAAACAATTTAAACTTAAGAAAAGCAGCAGTAGCGTTTGTTGTAGTTACCAATGGCTTTATGATTGTTTTACGTAACGATAATGTGGGCAAATACAAACAAACCCATTTCAGGACCTATAAAGAAGTAATAGACGTCAAAATACTTATTTTGTGCTCTTGGCTTTTACTTAAGTGAGTATCAAATATCTGATAATTGGTGAGATCCCTTTCCAAGGATTCTTCAGCTGACTATTTAAGCGCCTGATTAAATTTGAGTTCATTGGAAAATTTCGGGTTCGGATGACCTTTGTTTAGTGGACCAAACCCTTATTACATCCCCGGAATCATTCCTACGAGTTCTGGGGTTGGTTTATATTCGGGAAAGGGTTTAAAAAAGTTCATGAGTTTGAATTCGACATATACGTGCAAAATAAGCCTTTTTCTCAGTATTTAAAGGTCGAGTAGATGTCACACGTTCTGAGATTTCATATAGGGTTTTAAATTTAGAAGTGTTGCTGAGTTATCATTTGCGAGGATACGCCTAGACGCCGCCTCGCCTACGCAAACGCCTGTAACCTAAAGACACTAACGGTTCATTTCACAATTATTATGATATTTACTTACGACGTCAGGCAAGAACTTAAATTGTATATTTTTTGTAACAATTTCTTCTATTTATCTACTCAAATATTAGATTCTAGGTATATAATCATGAGATTTCTCGAAATCTATCGTAACTCTTAAGATTTGAAAAGTTTATTGCAATTGAATTCTTTTTAATTGTTTCATAACAATTCAGTACATAGCTTTATTAATTGAAAATAACGTTAGTTTTTTGTTTGGTGGATTGCCACTTATTTTTCCATTGTATATTTCTAACATTGCTTAATTAAGATAATTATTGGTTTTAACAACATCCAAAGCAAAAGAGGTACTTTCCAATAAAGGAAAAAGCAATAGCTTTGTCTAGTTGTGCCAATCTTACTTATCTATATTAAAACCAAGACGGGCGCACCCTATTCTAGTGCGTACCTTATTAATTAAAGTTCAGATAGCAGGAATTTATTCAACGCCCACTACAAAACAGATGTATAATAATATATACAAGTAAACTTTAATTATACCTACATAATACATGTAAATTGTAAATAAATACCAACTCATTAGGTATATAACATATATTCTTTTCAGACATCATCGGTCCCCTTCAGGGCAAAGGCCTCTCTTTCTTTTTTCCAATTTCCCCGGTCCTGGGCTTATTAGGTATAGATTTTAGTTTCAAACGTTGAACTTTTTAAGCCGATTAAACGGTTAGGGATAAAGGGTAGAAAGGCAAAAGGCGTGGCTATTGTACCTGTTACGATAGACAACCAAACATAAATATGCTGACAACTTCGTAATGTACTATTATTTGAAATTAACATGACTTAAAAAATTACAGAAAACTATTGAAACCCACTGCACTATGATACCCGTGTTTTGATATAATTCTAGCTCATATTTTCTGGTCTTTGATGAAATATTAATAAAAAAAACTGTAACTCAACATTATCTTCCGTAGATCCTAATAAAGCTACGTTTAATACAAGTGAATAAACATTATGCTAAAGAGTGAGTTTTAGTAGACAAATAAATTGTTATACAACACTTTTGCACCATCCCTATTATCATCGTAACTTACGTAGGTATCTAATAAATTGCTAAGTTCAACGTCACAACCAACGTAATCAAATAAAATAATAGTATAGTAATAGGTATTGGGCATTACCTACGCACATTATACTTTAATAAAGCATTAGATGCTCTATTTAAACCTTTATAAAGATGGCAAGGGTCACGAGAAAGACGTTTTATTGCCAATACCTAAGTGTACCGTAAGGTAGTGTTGTACATCGATCGTTGTAATAGGTTTCTCCGTTTGGGCTAAAAAAGTTATAAAGAAATTAAGAAAGTAGTCCTATCTGAAATTAAACTAAATGCGAATGGTTGGTATTTAAGTCTCCGAATCGAGGTCAGGTAGCTGAAAGACGTTAACTCTTATATTAGGTCAAGCATATCCTCACTAAGCACTGAGTCATGACTTCAATTAATGTTTGTAAAGAATCTTATCTAAAGAACGAGCAATTCTAATACCGACATCATATTGCGATCAATATAAGCAGAGATGAGAAAAATAAGACGGCTACCTCGGATTACGTACTGAAACGAAATCAAAGAGAGTTCGTAAATAATGGTGGGATACTGGAATACCAAGGAAAAGGTTATACGTATACCTACAGCACGTGTTAGTCTAAGTAGCTCTATAAATACTACTGTGAACATAGTCCCACTGCACTCAGTCACTGAATACAAATGCGAAATGGCAAATTCTTCAAACAATTGCGAATCTGACAGTTTGGCAAAAATTCAGGCCATTTTTGTTTGCCTGAACCGTTGAACTGGAGAACAAATGAAACGTTATGTAATTATGCTTTTTAAATGACAAATACTTGGACTATGCTTTATTTGGTATTACGTATTCAGGTCAGCTCCTTTATACATCTCATCCTGATAGAGTGCTGCTATAAAATGGACGCAAAAAGGTGGTGTAGATATACGTACCTATATTAAAATGTATGTTTGTTCGTAACTGTGTGAACAAGTGACTATTGGGAAAAAAACTTGGAGTAATTCCAAATGATGTGGATACGAGGCGACGGACGACCTTGCGGAGGGATGAAGTCGCCCTTTTGTTACAAAGTGCTCTCGTTCTTGCGACACTAACTGCTTACAAAGCCGCACACGTACCTTGTAATAAGTAAAAAACATAAAGAAAACAAATTAAATGATATAACTTGGTGTACCCTACCTATAAACAAATTGTATTATGTCATATCTTATGTAGTACATACCATCAAAATGTTAGAGCGATATTGCGTTGCTTCTGTGAGAAAAATATTAAAAGTAAGTATGTTGGTATTTATTTTGAATATCTACCTACGTATTTAATATTACAGGCTTAGCAGGAAAACGGAGCAGAGTCGGAATCACAAGAAATATATTTTGTGGAAGCTGCTATACCTATATATACTTACGTGTAATTAATACAGCTTTATTCAATTCTTCTATTCATGAAAAAACATTTGTTTATGAGAACTGTAGTTAGTTTTTGGTGGGGTTAGATATTTATATTCTTTTTCGTCTTATTAGATAGATACCTCAGTGGGTACTAAAGTATTAAAGAAGGAATCGCTCATATTTGTTGGGATCGATTGAAAAGAGAATTAAAGTACTAGAGTAATAAATAACATATTACGAGTAAGTATATAATGTTTATAAATGAGGAGATAAGTAAACAAATTGTGATGTTGATAATTTATTATATATTTGCAATATTATGAGATTGACAATGAGCTTGTCAAGTAACAAAATATCATTTGTCTGTTGTTTTATAATTTAATATTGTAATACAAATTAAACAATAGAGATAAGATGTACTCGTGCCTTCAGCAAATTAAAAGGGACTCTACCTACGGGTGGTCTATATAAACAAAATAATACAGAAGGCTGATAATATTATATTTGTTTGTGGGCGAGATAGTGTTATTTGCGTCGTGATAACGTGTACGGACAGCCGTGATAATGATGGGGCACGTTTAGCAAATGCTGAATGAAACAGGCAACAATAAAAATATGATTTAATTCGCGTCGCATGGTTTCCTGTCATAGATATCGACAAGCCGGGTCATCCGTAAGTAGGTTGGATCGTTCCAAGTTATTTTCAATTATTCTTTGCTAACGTTATTAAACTTACGGAATTTAATGGAAAATGCAATCGATATAACAGTACTTACTGGTATATCTACTGATATCGACGATTTTGGAAGCTTATAATAAAAACAGAATTGTCAAGTGACAGCTGTTTAGTAAAATTACCCGTCCTACGTAAAATGAACGGAAATTTGGAAAGGTATAGAAGGTCTTGATCTAAGCTTAACAAATAACTTTGTATATGTAAAAAGTTTCCGTCCCTGTAACGTGGATTAAATACACGTCATGGCTCCGGCAATCAAACAATCAAACACGAACAACGGTAATTACATACAACATAAATTAATCATAAATAGTTTCAGATACCTACTTAAGGCATGTATTACATGAATGCACAATACACAAATCATGTAATTGGGTATTACAGGTACTAATAGCGACCCGTCCTCTTCACACGGTTAGATAAAACACGAATTAATTATACCTACACATAATCTTATCCTCAAAAATCGCTGTATGTATTGGAGAAAGTCAAATGAAAATCAGGTCTGTAATTTTTGAGTGTATCACGTTCAGACAGACAGACACAGAAGTAGTGGGGGAATTTGTTTTATAATAAATGTAGAAGATAGATATTCTACAATTTATAAAGCTTTAGTCATAGCATAGGTGTTCCACACATTCCCATTATTTCTAGCTAAACTAAGAACTTTAGATGCGGGTGGACTGGCCTACTTGTATAAAGTTTGTGTGTATGTAACCGTCTAGTCCAATGCTTCGAGCATGGCTGTAACCTATTTCCCTGAATAACCGTTCAGAACACGCTCGTTATGACTAGCGCGGTATTCGGAAGTTGGGATAAACCTATTGTGAACATTTTATACATTTTCGGATATACGAGCTGACTTTTATACCATTTTTACGGTAATAATATTGTAATTATAGATTTTTTTATTTGTTTGTTTAATTTCAAATAACTTTTAATCGTTTTCTATAAAGATAAAAATAATCAGCTATTAAGTATTTAATTATCTAAGTAAGTAAGTGCTCTTGTATAGACTAGGTAAAGACGTTGTATATTATGTAAATAAATATAGGTAAGCCTTGAGTAATGAGATCGAAATCAATGACTTTACCTATGTTTACCATTGTATTCCTATGTAGCCGTTTTGAATAACGAAAACCAAACAACTGTGATATCAGAATGCGTAAGTAAAAAATATTAAAAACAAAGTCGATACAATATACATACTTACTCGTACGTGCAAATGACTGTTATGTTTCTAATTACAAATAAGAAAAGCAATATTGTTTATTTTTAAGTAGGACGAGAAAACACCACATGCAAAGATCATTTTTAATCCCACTATTATTTTTATTTATTATCACAACTAGTTATCTTAATTGCCAGCTACTGTTTTACATTACTGTACATATTTATATATATAAATATGCGTCTTTATTCGACTAGATACTCTAGTCCGTCTTCACATCTTTCAATTTGTAAATACCTTTTTATTCCTCTTAAGATTGATTTTTGATAATTTATGATTGCTTTCTCTCTTTAAAAATCTCTTATTCTCAACGATGTTTCAGGATAATATGTTTCATACTACGAATTCATGAATCTAATGTCTTATGTATAATTAATTATGAAACGTGTTTGTGCGTTTTGTACGTATTAGTTAATTAATGTAATACAATCTTATTCTCTTTTACTTTTACTGTACAAAGTAGCTGATGTATTTTACCTTTAAGGTCATAAGTCACGTTTAATAGCGAGTTTCTCGCTGGCACGGAACCCTTGGGGCGCAAAATTCTGTTCACACTCGACCTAGATTACTTTTTATAAAATTTTAGACCAGTATTGAACGTGACGCCCTCATCTTATTCCTTCAGAAATACAATCTTCCCTTTTTATCTTTTTCTTATAATGGAATATAAATTGGAATATCATAATACTGGAAAAGCAATTAAATTGCATTCCCTGATAGGTATATATTTCCCTTTTGTGGCTTCGGCCAGACTTCACAAAAGACTAGCGCGATAATTGTACTTTAAATTATTTGATTATATACGTTTACTATTTCAAATAATAAGAAGTTACATTTTTTCTAGTAAAAGTGGTTGCAACAAGCAAACATTTATGGCCAACATATGAAGAACAAAATAAGTTTTCTGCCTATTGTTTTTTTTGGCATTTGTAGGTCGTGTGCAGTACCAAAATATTTTGTCAATGACCAGCAGCTAATCGAATCAGTAGCACTTTGTATGTTATCTTTAATCGCAGATGCATGTATAGAGGTGCACCCGATCCAATCAAGAATGTAAATCGATTTTCCCACGCTGTAAAACGATTGGAACGTACCTTGTTTAAAGTTTATAGGTTTGTCAAGTGGAGTTATAAACGAATTGTAAGTTTCGCTGTAATTCAACAAACTTGTGTTACACGCTATTCCACATGGGTGCCATTTATTTTCTCCTAATTAACCACTTAACTTTGATTCATTTTAAATGAGTAGGCTCAAAACTTCGTTCATATTCTATTGTGTTTAAACAAACGTTTTTACGAATAGATTTTCTTTTAATGTGAAGAATCCCTTACAATTTACATACCCTTTTTAACAATGGAATAGAAGCCTCGTAAGAAACTGATATTTTACACGAAACATATATTTTTAAGTGTCATAAAATATAACTATCATTCTTGTAACTCTATACCTAGAGGTTACCCCTTGCCAAGTGAGATTCATACAATCGTTATTGTCGATAGAAAATGCTCTAATGTATGGAAGCGATAAGTCTAAGTCACGTGACTTATCGAAAAGAAGCGCCATTTATATGTGTTTGAGCGTTTTCTTTAAGCGTTAACGTTTATAGAAATGTCACTGTGGGCAGAAATGTCTGGAACACTTCTGCGCAAAGAGATTTTATCGAACTATACCATGATAACACCAAGCCGAGATGTTTAGATGATAATACCAATCTGTTGGGCACAGAAAAGTGGATAGACTTTTATAAAACTAAAAAAATCTGTCTTTGAAAAATCTCAATGGTGTGAAAAATGGCTTTTAATGTTTATGTACCCAGTTATTAAGGTCTTTTACAAATAGTCCAGTAGCTCAATAGTTGCTTGCCTTCAATTATCATCACTTAAAATAAATACTTCGACCGACGACCTCCGTGGTCGAGTGGCGTACGCACCGATTTTCAAGGTGTCGCTAGCTCTGAGTTTCCGGGTTCGATCCCCGGACGGGTCAATGTAGAAACTCACTTTTCTACATTGCCTCGGGTCTGGGTGTTTGTGGTACGTTCGTTGTTTCTGAATTCCATAACACAAGTGCTAAATAGCTACTTACTTTGGGTTCAGAGCAATGTATGTAATGTTGTCCGCATTTATTATTATTACTTATTATTTAATAATATTGCAAAATAACAACTACCCATTTGGACAATATCAAAAAGTTAAAATTAAACTTCGGTATGCAAAATATTATCTGAAATGTTTAATGATATTAAAAGAATATGCTTATCTGAAATTCCCGTATATTTATAGATAAGTAAATATATTTAGTTAGCAATGTCAAAAATGTCAACACTGCAGAGCGCGCGCGTCTCCTGGCTGTGGGAGAATGGGAATCGGGCCTCTGGTCAGGCACTTCCGTCAACCACTCTTGGTACGATTTTGGATGACAATACTTTCCGGCTCGCCATCAGTTTACGTTTAGGTATACCTTGTGTCGCATGTCATCGTTGTCAATGCGGTGAAACAGTCGATTGCCTCGGTCACCATGGCCTGTCCTGCAGCAGGAGCGCAGGGCGTATATCCCGTCACGCAAATATTAATGACATTATTCGTCGTGCTCTTGTCACTGCCGGTGTACCAGCTGTTTTGGAACCCAATGGTTTGGTGCGCAGCGATGGTAAGAGACCTGACGGTATGTCATTGTTGCCTTGGAAATTGGGTCGGCCTTTGGTGTGGGACGCACCGTGCGTCAACACCCTTGCGCCATCCCACGTTCTATTTTCGGCGGCCTCTCCTGGCGCTGCTGCTGGAGCTGCGGAGACCCTTAAACGGCGAAAGTATAATAACCTAATGGGTAATTATATTTTCGAGCCGTTTGGGGTTGAAACGCTCGGGTCATGGGGTCCGAGTGCACGAAATCTTTTTAAAGAACTGTCAAAACGTTTGGTAGGCTCTACTCGTGATCAGAGAGCTGGTTTGTTCCTTGCACAGAGAATCGGCATAGCCATTCAACGTGGCAATGCTGCCAGCCTTCTGGGCACGTTTCCCGCAATTGACAAGGATGACGATGAGTTTTTTGACGCGTGTTAGTTTTATTTATTTATATAAGATTTAATTTTAGTATTTGTTTGTTCTTGTATTAGATTTAAGTATTGAATGTTAATTAAGTATTTGTGCTGTTTTTCTCTTTTATTTATAAAGTTTACTTCATTCAATATCTTACCAAATAATCTCATTGTCTAAGTGTCTATCTATGCGACTATTAATTGATTTAAAAAGAAGTTGAATGTGAATGGAAATATTTTCGTCTAAATGTATTTTGATTTTCAATTAAGTTTATTGGGATATGTTCAGCAACTATTGTGGTTTAACTGATACCATCCTATTATTTACTGCGGTGTTGTTTTCCAGCCGCGTAAAAGTCGCGGAGGGTTAAATTCTGCGTTGAAATGTCAAAAATAATATGTTCTGTAACTTCATTTTGACGTTGGTAGCGCTGCGATCGAGACTAAACGGCTGGTCGATTAGACGCAGAGTACACAAGGGACAATTTTTCCGTCAGACAGAAATGTCATTGACTTTTGTCTTTTCGTCTTCAGCGCCTTTGAGCTAATCAACAACATTTGCTTTTGTTTTTATGCTCCATGGAATTTTTCGGGTTGCTCTTTTGTTTACTGTGTGTGGTAGTATTGATTTCCACAGACCGCTTGTTTCTAGTTACATAATAACATAACGCCTTAACAAGTTTAATGCCGAGTTTGTGTTTTCGAAGTCTATAAACTGCTTTATAAACTTTGCAGAATAAGGCTTGCACGCGTCACTGTGACGTTAAGTCGACGTCACTAACTGAACTTGCTGTAAATGTCAACTATATCGTTAATAATATCAGCCTGTATGCGGACAGCATGACTGTAACCACGAATTTCAAAAATCAACCATAATGCTTTGGAATAAAGTCGAATGTTAAAGTTGCCACTAATGCGCGGTCGACTGTTCCCAAATATCCTATAACAAAATGATCCTTTATGTACACAAGCATAGGTCAGGATACACTGGGTTGACCGTCATTTTAATCTCGTGTAGGTACTGTTGTTACTTAAATGCGAGAAATATAAAACCAATTGACAATGTAACTGATTAAATTAGAATATAATCAGAGCTAAACAGGAAAAATAATTAAACATACACATTTATTTTAGCAACCTACATTGATTGTTTACTAATGTTAAATAATTAACAATGAGTTTTGGTCTGTAGTTTGTATATGAGTTAGTATGTATAGCGCTTTTGTCAGCCCAAGTATAAATAGGTAATATCGTGTTTATAAAGGAGCGTATGTTTGTTAGAGAAAGTGAAAAGGGTAAGAATCCTTTTGTATTACAACATGCTGACTTAAGACCCAGTTACAGCAATAATTAAAATCTCCGGGTCTCATATCATACATTTGAAGCGAAATTTATTTTGCAACGGGAACAAAATCTATGATGTAGTTAAGTTTGTCTGTACGATACAATATTTGTCTATGTTTTTAATTTACGTTAGAATATTGTTCATCAATTTTTTATTTGTAATATCGATTTAATTATTGCTACTGTAGGAAGGCGGCAGATGTGAGGAAAGCCATGTGAGAAAACGCTTTCAATAAAACAGAGTCTTCGTACAGTTTGTTAGAGTCAATCTGAAATCAGAAAACAGACTTACCGTTTGTTTATCAGTCACTAAATTTGAAAACTAACAGCACTGTCTATTTCCATTACGCGGTTGGTTTGTTCAACAATGTGGCGTTCGATCGCTGTGTTACGGTAGCGTCGCGGTTTGCGCCTGAAACTCTACTGGGTTTAAGCGGCGCTGTCGTCGCGTTCGCGCCCCTGCAGCAAGGTTACAGCCGTTTCAGCGCTACTGGTACTACACACTGTTAAGCGCTGGATTGTATGTAATCGATATCTGATGTTGATAAAATAACTAACATTATATTAGTATTTTTAAATACCTAAAAAAGTCACAAAAAATTTTTTGACGCGATCAGTGGGGCGTAGATTAACATAATTGGATAGTGCTTAACAAATCGACATACTTTTACATGTTTTTTAATTTACAAATGATCTGTGTGAAATCAAATATACAAGCGTGCTTGTAAAAAAACCTTTGAGTTACCTCTTAGCCTGTGTTGCCTGGTCACATTTAAAAGCGCTGAAGCAGCTGCGATAACCGAAACGACATCGTATTGCTAAACTTCATTGATTTTCAAACAGCTTTTATCATCAAATCTCATTCGAAACCTTAACAAAATATCAATGCAGTTGTTGAAGGTCCTGTTATGAAGGTCAATGAGTACTGAAAGAAAATTAATTAGTTGTAACGCAATTAAAAAAAATATGCAATTACGTTTCTTTCCCTTTTTTATGTGAATTCTCAAAAATATGATTGTGACTTAGTCCTTATTCCTGGTGAATTAAGTGAAAGGTCAACCCATAATATAGGATTTTAAGAATATTAAAAATTCTCAGCATTTGCTGTTTAGTTAGTAGTAAAACCGAATTATTTATTTATTTATCTACTGCAGTAAATATAAGACAATTTTATTTTTATAGATCGTACAATATATTATATTCACCACTCTAAAGTGAGTTTTATACGTAAGGGTAATTCGCTTAAAAACAATATGGAAGTTTTAAAGTTCAGAAAGATCAAGTTGAATTGACTGTGCTGTACCTATTTCTTTATCTAAATCTATGTTATTGGATTTTATTCTGTTATTAAATTGCATAGCATACATATTCAATTCATTTCTACATCCTATATGCACGAATATTGTTTTATAATAATATACGAGCATATAGGATTTTGCAGGTGTCATGGTCTGCTCGTGAAAATGACACCTGCAAAGGTGTTGACACGTCGGGAGCTAAAATCTTAAATAAACCGCGAAATAATCCGTGAAAAGTAGTTTTGTTTCAATGTGTTTTCGCATAAATCTCAGAAAGCAAAATATGTATTTTCATTTCATAATAGGTATTTTGATAAATTTAACTTTTTCAGAATTTGTCTAACAGTACCTCCCACACCTCAAATTTTCTTTCAGTCAATAACACCCGAATTTATTCATGTATGCAGGCAGAACCTTCACCTACTGAAGCTAAGGCTTTGCCATGCAAAACACATATTAACACTGACATTAAATTCGATGTCAGGGCCTTAGGCGCTGGCCACACAGAAGAGACGTAAGACGCAGACGGGGCGCGGACATAATACGCTTCTATACAAAATGTATAGAACCGTCGCGCCCGCGCCCCGTCTCTTCTGTATGTTTTGCGTCGCGACGCTTCTATACATTTTGTATGAAAGCGTCGCGGTAAAGACAAATGTCCGCGCCCCGTCTGCGTCTTACGTCTCTTCTGTGTGGCCAGCGCCTTAGAGTAAATAAATAAAAATGTTTATTCATTTTGATTTTAACCGCTACACTACGGAGTATACGTAATCCCACGAAAGTATCACCATCTTTATTCAGCGCAGCTAATAACTGCTCAAATATTAAGAATTTGTCAAATCTACTGAACCTATGCGTAGATGGGTCTCGAATATATTTTTTTACTTATTTTCAGGTCACTCAATTGTGTGGACGCCGTAAAATAGCTTGTTGTTACGCTCATAAGCTTTTAAATATGAAAATATCGGTTCACGATAATAAATAAACATGGATGTCATAATTATATAAACGGACCATCATACGAATGTAGGAAAAAATTATGATAAATAATCCTGATTTACTAAACTGATTTAAAAAATACTTGGTTTGGGCAAAAAAGCTTTAAAATCATTAAAGGCAGTTGAAGGTTAAATGTCTACATTTTACTTTCATAATAATTACTTAGGAAACTTTCCAGCCCGAGTTCTAACACGTGAAAAGTGTTCGTAGATTTCGTAACTACTAAAGAAATGAATAAAAACTTTCCAATTTTTTTCGCAATCTATTGAAAGTTTGAAAATAATTAATTACTGCTTCGCAGGTCACATTTTCGCAAACGTGACTGTAACGTATAAAGTAATATTTATATAAATAAGGAAGGATTTAATTTTCTTGTTGGGTTTGTTAAATGGATTTTTTTGGCCTCTTTTTACCGCTTGTCCTGCGTTGATAATGGTTATGTCTTATGAACATGATATAAATTCCAGTATATCAAATTAAATAAATGAGGTTTAAATAGGTGGATTGTAATCTAGTATAACAATTAATTTATGAAACGTCAATATTTAGGTCCTGATATTAAAGTTTCAGTACTTAATGGAATGTATACTAATCCACATTTTCAATGCTGTAAAAATAAAAATGAAACACGAATTTCAATTTTAGGAATCAAAGAATGAAATTCTGAAGAGTTTGGGCGAAAACCAACATTTTTGTTAGAGTTCTTTAAACAAGTACTTATTGAAAGTAGGCAGGTTCTAGGTTAAAATGTTTTATCACCGACATTTTATACCAAGTCGTCTCCCTAGGGATATAGAATTAAATGCTATTTCATTGTTCAGTTAGGTATTCAATTGTTATAGTGGTCGGTCAATATATCTAGTAATATTGTTAGTTGATTAAAAACTGGATGGAGTGATAATTGATTTTAGTAAGATAATAATTTAAAGTCTTATTTATTTTATTCATCTCATCGATGTATTAAATTAATTTAAATAAGCTAATTAACGAAAATTAAGTTAAAAGTCAACGAACAGTCCGGTGGTAATTGGGTTTTATTAATTGTATTTACTGTCTGTAGAATTAAATAATCTATTAGGCTATATAGAGGCGATAAAATAAAGTATTAAAAGCTAAATCGTTATTGGAAAATAAACCTGGGGGAGTGGGGGGAGGGGGCGGTTATAGCAGATGTCTAAATATACATAAGAAAAAAGTTATTTTGGCTATAAAACTATGTGATTATTGATTGTGTGATTGTGATCTAAGATCTAGAATAAACAAAGACGTCTATGTCTTTTGATAGTTATCTCCGGAGGGGATACTTCGATATTCTCAATGTTACGACTACTGACATAATTGATGCAGACCTACAACGGGTTTGTTTGATAATCTGCACTCTAGTGTTAATCGGAAAAACTAAAATGTTGACTACGATTCGCAAATTCAGTTTTCAGTAAGAACCTTTCCCAAAACACGGTGAAAACTGTGTTTTAGCAGAAATCAACTAGATGGCGTTGTTTGATTCCCAGAATGAAAAAGAGATGGCAGAAGGAGTAGCTTAGGTAGAAATGTATTTAATGTTGAGTAAGGTATTTTTATTCAGATAAAATTATTTCATAAGGAAAGCTCGTTCCAAAACAGGACTCAAAAACAACTTTCATAGTCTAAAAGGTCTCTGTAAAAAGTTATGCATGGGTTTACCTGCATCATAAATACAGTCATATATTTACACCACACACGACGACTTGAGAACCTCCGCTTTTTTCTGTCAATTGAAAATCCAATGAGCAAAACCTTACTGGCAATGTTGTGTATATTTTTTGTTAATTTATTTAGAAGAGTAAATAAAGCGCTGTAGACGCTGTAGTAGCATGAACTGAACGTGACATTTATGGGTAAATAGTATCGAATCACATGCTTATGCGAAAAACAATTGAACACATCTAGCAAACCAAAAACATAAAGGCCAATAAACAATTTACTGAAAGTTCTTTATTACCACGTTAGAAAACAATACAACGGAATTATCTTTCAATTTGGACGTTGGCAAACAAAACTAGTGAGATAGCGGTGATTAGTGAACCCGAAGTTTCTACCTACACTTGGAAACTTCGGTAAACTCTTAGCTTAATATATGTATATTTAGGCTAATCATACACGTGCGAATAAAGGTAAGTGCCAACGAGTGAGTGGTAGGTACCTGTGGTACGGTACCGCAGATCAAAGGCACCTAATAATTTAAGTATGAAATCTTACTGCTTCAAAATACTTATAATTAAGGTCGTATACATATATTTAGGTACTGTTAATATCAAAGTATTAGTAATGAGTACATTTGTAGTGCAATGACTGACTTGTAAAACTTATTGTCTCGACGGTTTTCCCTCCGGATTTTACCACTTTAAGTATCGACGAAACTTTCCACATAAAAGGTATTGTGTGCATGAATTAAGCATTTATTTTGATGAATAAGTCATTAATTATTTTTGTAAAACTTGCTGAACTTGCTGGAGAAAAATCAAGTTTGTAAAAATTGGATTTCGGTATAGGTACTATTAAATCTAAATATTAAATCTAATTATTATTGTATTATCTACTATTAAATACTAGCATCGATTCATAAACTTGTGTGAGTTCGTTTACTATTACAACTCAACAAAAATACGGATATGGCCCATGAGGGGATCGAACCCGCGACCTTCGCGTTATTAGCACGACGCTCTAACCAACTGAGCTAATGGGCCGTTGAGATGTATTCACAAAAATATGTAACGTTAAAACCGCTCGCGTAGAGAAACATATTTTTAAGTCTAAAGCCGTCGTAAAGGAAAAGTGTGGCTTTGTTAGTGAAAGAATCTTTGGAATCGCATTACCTATTAGTTCCAGAGGTTAATCCGAAGAATTAAGCCAAAAAACTCACAAATTGTCTTCTTTATAATATTGCAGATATTTTTCTTATCGTAGTCCAAAATTCTTATTGTATGTAAATCTAGCCACTGCCTATAATTATCTCCACTCGCGTTTATATAATGTCATTTGTTGGTATTTAAGGTCTTCGCATACCAAGTTTAATCAAAATGTGTTCAGAGGTCTAGCTGTTAAAACATAATAAGCAGACAGACTATTATGTAACAGAATAATTAATACAAAATTTATTTATTAATATAATTATTAAATAAGACATAAGTACCAAAAAAAAAACTACATTACATAGATATGTTGACATCTTCTTGAAATCTCAAAGAACGGTGATGGACTATAAAAGTAAAGCGAAGTCAACTGGAAGAGCTATGTAAGATTTGAGTTGACTTGTCATGTCAAATGGCGAGCATCACTCATTGTGAAGCCCGGACATATTTTAGAAAGGACAACGACCCTCTTAGTAACTTCTGGATAGAATGCTCAAGATTTTCATGGCCTCATTTATACATAATATATAAAACCTCACGTAGATTTTTTTTCTATAGAATGATAAAGTAAAAACAGTTCGTAAATAATATACCACATAATAACAGTCGTGTACAAAATAGACGCGGGAAGTATACCTAGGTACCTATACATTAGTTTTACCTTAGGAAGATAGGAATCATATAATAATAACAAAGAATGTCGTTTTAAATACTCTTTAGAAAAAATCCTCAAATAAATTCATGAAACTATAATATTTACTATTTTCATTTTTTTTTTTTATTAAATTTATTTCTTTATTCTTTTTCGTGGGAAATATCTGTTATTTCAAATACACTTATGTTTAAAATAAATAAAACACTAGCATGAACTTACCAACAAGTCAACAATCGTTCGTGAAATACGGTCTGCCCATTATATTTAATTCTATTTTCAAAAACGGTGTTCAATGTTTTAAGACGAATTTCATTTTTTTTTAGTTGCGCTAGTGAGGTAGATCTCAAGGTGTCTGTTAGAATGAAAAGTGTTTTTTTGTGATTAAATTAAAGAGTCAAAATCGAAGTGAGTGTGTCTGTGTATTATATAGTATTGATAGGTACGTTTAAAATAACAGATATAAATCGAACTGTTCGTTGAGATTGACAGATATGTGTACTACATATCTGTAACTACACATTGTGTAGTTCACAAGAAGCATCTAGATATCTAATAATGTCTTTACCTAATGTTCGCCTGTAAGTACTTACTCTTATTATTTTGTTATGGTAGTAAGAAAACTCATAAAATCACGCAGAGTATCTAGTTTATATATGCTCCTTACAATGATTAACCTAAATATTTCTAAGTTTTTTTATATGATAAAAAAGGACATATTTTTTTGTATGAACCGACGGTCGAAGGACAAAATACAATAATTCGTAGAACTATTAAGTAAATATACTTTTAGGGTACATTGAACTCTTAAAAATAGAAACGTGGGTGTTATAATGTGACGCTATGACATTACGGCGCTGAACAATAAAGGCAAAGTGACGTTATTCTGAATGTCAGACCAAACATAAGATTGGAACATCGCTTACCCTCATCTGTTAGCAAAATCGTACCGATTTATTTCCCCTTTGTGATCTCGTTTATGGATAGTTTCATCTATTGAGAATATGAAACACAAGTACAATACGAATGTGGATACTTGTTATGAAGTATTGAACGGGCTGGACCATCGCAAAATGATGCGAGTAAATTGCTTTTCATTGAAGACAGGTTTTACTCGTCCAATAGTATGATTTTTCTTATGATTATTACTCAAATGCTCTTATTAGGCACTTATTTAGTACCTACAGATATTTTTTTTCCTAGCCGTTTTTGTCCCACTGCAGGGCAAAAGCCTCTCTACCCTCCTTCCATTTCTCTCTGGTTAGGGCCGTGGTCATACACTCCTTATCAAAGGACTCCAGTTCGACCTACAGATAATTAACCATCAAAAAAGATTTATATATTTTTTAAATAAAGAAGCTCTTTCAAATAAAAGAGAGACGCAAGACATGTAAGGTTGTCATATTGCTTTAGAATAAGCAATATGGCAATAATGCCATTGCCATTTGATGTGGATATCCACATTTATTCAATTCAAGCAATAAATTGTTAGCAACAGAAATCACTTGCAACATATATGAGATGAACACACGGTTTTATGCAAAGCGGATAGCGGTAGAAGGGTTCGCAATAGTCAGCACGGTGAATAAACACAAACCCAGAAAGTTTTATAATCCCGCGAATACCGGATAAAAACTTTACATGTTGCAATACCCTCTATATAACCATATATGAGATAAATAAAGCAACGTTTCAAGTAAAAGTTTAAGGAATTTTGATTACACGTCTCGTAAATAAAACGGCGCTTCCCAGATAAAAGCTTATAGATTAATTGTGATCCTAATTCTCTTGTACGGGACCAAAACTTAATTTTGTTTCTTAAACTTGCCTACGGTTAAGCGTCGGATTAAAATCTTTTGAACTCTTAGAGCTTGATGTAGCAAACTTACTTAATAGGTATAGTTTTAAGCTGTCGTTTAACAACACCCAAAAAGTGTTTCAAAATCTCAAGTTGCATTTATTGTTGAGAACAATTTAAATCCAGACCGTGTTTTTGTAATCATTAAGTTAATTGCTCTCAGAGTAGTTTTAAATTTGGTGCTATCCACCCCGCAGATTTATTAAGGAGGGATAAAATGTACTTTGCACTTATTACTTAAGTTAATTAAAAATAAAATATTATTCCTCTCGAGAATTTCAAAGTAGAGGACTCTTAAGATTTTTTGTAACAATTTGGATTTTATTAACCACTTTAAAAGCTTTATTGGTGCAAAATAAAAATGTAAACATTGGTGATTATCTTCTACCTATGTCTTTTTTAAAGGTTGGACTGGTCATAAATACAATCGTAGACTTTGGAAACTTATTTTTGATTACTTCGGTCCCAGAGGAATTTACAAAATCCCGATTTATCCCTCGTCTAAGACCTAAAGCCGCACTGAAAAATCGATACCAGACCCTTATTCAGTAAACGTATTTGTAAGACATCAAACTTCACTCAACTTAGGAAATTACTTCACTCAAGATAGGAAATTAGTGAAAACAATTAAGTTATATTTAGGGTATTATATTCAGAAAAAAATCATTTTTTCTTTGTTTTTTTGTAAACTTGTAAAACTTAATCATAAAAAAACAATATATATTGTTAACACAAGTAAATTCTGTAGGATCAAACGTCGCAGGTTCGTTATGTATGATTTGTTGAATTAATTAACAATGTTGGTACGGTACCTATATTTAACTAAACACAGCAAACCTTTGTTTAAACAACACTAAGCTAACCAGCAGATTGAAT
This sequence comes from Autographa pulchrina, assembly GCA_905475315.1. NCBI lineage: Eukaryota > Metazoa > Arthropoda > Insecta > Lepidoptera > Noctuidae > Autographa > Autographa pulchrina. Next base: position 7,712,902 of record FR997768.1, read on the forward strand.
GCAATATACGAGTCCGTAACATTTAACTATTCCATGAAACAGAGGCCACAAAAGCCGCACAACTGTAATGGAACCTAATCTCGAGTAATGAAATTCTAATCTCCATGTGCCGCCAAGCAATATCTACCTGTCACAGTATATTTTTGTATCGCAATAAGATACACACGATACACCGTTGTGATTTAATTTTCTTCTACTACACAATTTATATTTATAGCTCAGCTTTTGTTTGAGGACACAAAAAGGGACTGACAGAAATCCACTTATAAAGCAACGTTTCGCGTAGTTTCGTGAGGCGTAAGCACCTTTGAAAACTATAAATTTTTATCGTCAGAAACGTGGCTGCGGTAAATTGGTAAAAAAGTGAGACCACCGAGTAATAGTATTTTAGTTAAAAGCTTTGGAATTCGCTTTCACGCTCATTTTACTTTACAGACTGGACGCTTGGTGGGTTCACTCTATAGACGTACTATGCCGTACCTGCAAAGATACCTACACTGTAATATAAGTACGCAGGAGTGCTGTTCAAGTTTAATTACGCAAATTGTTGAGGCATTCTTACGGTTTCTAGTTTACGTGACAATTATTGCGAGATATTTTGTGAAGGTTGTCTAGGTGCTTTTTGCTTAGATTTACTAAAAGTGTAGGTAGAGTATTGTTTAAAATTACTGCTCAGTAATACATTTATATTTGTGTATTTTAAGACTATAAACACAGGATGTTTTAATGGGATTCTTATTATAAGTAAATACGTAAGCAGTAGAAACTGTAGGTAATTATAATTAAAAAAATAAAAAACACGTCTGCCATGTCAAAATAAAATAAAACAAGTCAAATATTTGCAGTCGGGGGACCTGTAATGAATTGTTTCAAGTAACCGACCCCGACTGCAAATATTTGACTTGTTTTATTTTTTTTTTACATGGCAGGCGTTTTTTATTTTTTTTAATTATAATTTTTTTATTTAATACCTTTTAGTGAACAACAAAAAAACATGACAACACAAAAAAAAATATCGTTCGGAACCCTTTGCAGGCGATTTCGACTCACACTTGACCATTTTTTAATGTCCACATAGCCTATGTCACTCGGGATAACTCAAAGCTTCTAATGATACCACAAACATTGAAATCGGTTAAGCCTTTTAGAAGTTATGGTGGAATAAAGAAACTCACAAACATACATATATACATGAACCCTGAAAACATAACACTCCTTTTTGGGCAGTCGTGTAAAAATGTAAATCCGAACATTTTAATACTAAACTAAGTAGGTACTATTTAAATACCAAAACACTGAACATTGCTTTTCAGATACTGATGAATGCCTTTATAAATGTATGATTGTCATAATGCTGTGTTTATATGTTATTGATTGACGTATTATTATTACACGACTGCCCAAAAAGGAGTGTTATGTTTTCAGGGTTCATGTATGTATGTGAGTTTCTTTATTCCACCATATCTTCTAAAAGGCTTGACCGATTTCAATGTTTGTGGTATCATTAGAAGCTTTGAGTTATCCCGAGTGACATAGGCTATGTGGACATTAAAAAATGGTCAAGTGTGAGTCGAAATCGCTTGCAAAGGGTTTTGACCGATATTTTTTTTTGTGTTGTGTTATGTTTTTTTTGTTGTTCACTAAAAGGTATTAAATAAAAAATATATAATTAAAAAAAATAAAAAACACGCCTGCCAGGTCAAAAAAAAGTTTTTTTGACATGGCAGGCGTGTTTTTTAATTATATATTTTTTTACACATTTGTATGTCGTTTCGATTAACACAGCATAACAAATCTAGACACGCAGCCGCGTGTCAAGCCAAGTTCAAGCAAACTGGCTAGACAGCGCCAAGTGTATCATTACACGAACCACTTGGTGCCACTTTTGACCCTTCCATAACTCAAAAGCTCTTTAACGTAAACACATAAAACTACGTGTGTTTTATTATATCCATAAGGACATCTAGAAGCCCAAATTTCATGAAGCTAGCTCAAACGGTTATAAAGATATGAAGGTCAAAAAGTCGTAAATTTTAATATTGACTGACTGACATATAGTACCTAAACCTAACCTACTTCCAGATGACCTAGAAAGATGAAATTTGGAATCCAGCTCGGTAATTGTGTGTAAGCGAAGGAAAAAGTCTAAAAATAAAAAAAAGTTAAAAAATAGGGGGGGTCCCCATACAAAATTTTGTTTTTTTTAAATTGTAGCCTTGGAACCGTTACAAGCTGCTATTTGAAACTATCCCCATATATGTATTAATATATCTTCTAAATAACAGAAATATAAAAATAAATTTAAGTCAAAAAATACGTAATATCACTATACAAAAAACTTGTAATACGCGTTAAACAACCGGCCAACGGTGTGTTTTCGGCGGCGCGCGGCACCATGCAGCGGAAACGCAAGAAATAACATTAAATCTCAATACCTACCTAGTTTTCTTTACAAAAAGTAATGATGGCCAAGTCAAATCTAACCTACTTTAGGATCTCACATTTTTAAATGACAGCAATTGTTATAGGTATCCAATAAAGCACAGAAATAGAGTTTAATACTTGTTCATAATGTTATTTTGTTCCTATAAATACATATTTGGATTTTGCATAGAACTTGGCAGTCATTTAGATCTCCATTCTTTTTGTGTATTGAACTTGGCTTTCCTTTTTTACATTTATGTTTTTGGTGGGATACCAATTAATCGAAAGCTCAGTTAGATCAAATCGAGTGGTTTAGTTTACATTTAAAATTTATGCATTCAGTTGAAGTTGTTACAATTTGCTATGTAGTAGTGTATAATACGCAATCAGGATCGCTTTAACCGGACCCCGGTTGAATGGGGAGGCAACGAGCATGATTTGGCGCCACTATGAACTGTGTTAGTTACGAATAAAATCGTATTAAATTTTGCAAAGTTAACCGCTGAGGAGAATATTAAATGAGACATCACTTGTGTGTCACGGACATACGAATACATTTCCGCACCCTATACTATGGTATACTATGGCATCGGGTAGCCATGTGTCAGCACCATTTCCGCCACCGTTATAGTTTCGCGAAAATAGAACTATGACGGAAATGGAAAACGGGAGTTCATCTGATACGGAATTTCCAACTTGAAGTTCACGTCACGTTATCGAACTTGCTTTCTTTCTTCCAAATTATTTCATGCGTCAGATATGTCAGTAACATTCGTTAAATTAAAATTAGCGCAGTGTACCGGATCAGGGAGCTTTGTGAATTTCGTCATGGTTTCCCCCTGTTTCCGTTCAAATGCATCTTCGATAGCGACACTGTTAGCTTTCACATCAGCCCCCGCTGTCGAGTGCTCCTTTGCCTTCCCATGGGGTCTTACCACAACTAGGTCAACCCATACATTCCTTATGCAGTCCTTTAGTATGTACTCAACACACCTGCGTGTCTTATGGATAGAAGATTTACTACTTACTACGAAAATAAATTTGATGTAGGCAGGCAAATGCCTACCTAGGTAGATCATTATGATCTACATACATTTACTGGTATATTTTACTAAAGCAGTTTAATGTAGTATTATGCAATTGCGGCCGACATATTGGGTTGACACATTGGAATGTTAATTACCTACGAGCAAATCAATCCTGAATATTTAATTTGATTGTCCTTAATAGCGCTGTTTGAATATTATTGATTACTAATCGATAGATAACAAAATCAGATTTATCAATTTATGTCTCCGTAATTTGTAAAGTTTCTAATTCCATGTTTTTGTAATTATTTATCTATGTTGTTGTTAATTGTAGTTAGGGACTTCGCGGGTCGAACCCAATTAAATTACTGTGCCTATCTCGGTAAAACCTATTTCCGACATGTTTACAATCTTCTTTACGTCAGTTAGGAAACTCAACTGTGTGACTAACCGAGTTGCGAAGTTGCCGGAAGCGAGCGTCATGAACAAAATCTAAGTGAATTTGTCAAACGCGACTATATAATAAGCTTTCAGCAAAGTTGCTTAGCAATTTACGTGAGTACCTACAGGAGGCTGTTCCTTTATATTTTCAATCTAATGCGAGATGATAATTGTGTTTTGTTTGAATGATTTACGCTAGAATACTTTACGAGGACGTATCTACTGATAATTACAAGAGTAACATTAATGATGAACCTGAGATTCACGGCCTCCTTTGAAAAATGGAATGAAAGGTTCGTCATATGTCACATCAACTGCCGCTAATACGAAAATGATTTATTTTAAAACTGTACGTTTTAGACCTGGGTACATAACATTATCTACATGTTCTACAAAACTCATTAATATTATATTTGTCATTTCTCCGGGCTTCCTAGATTAGATGAGGAAACATTAGCCTCACGGTTATTACATGCGGCACGTTTCAGCTGTTGGTTATGCTTAGCAGGCAACCAAGCTAAATCGCGTCACCCACCAGAAGATTTACAAACTCAACATCAATTTATAAATAGTGAGCGAAATTTTCGTGGAAAGCCGCTATCCGATTACCTTAGGGATGTATTCTAAACGCGTCCGTTTTTTCTAGGTTTAAGAGGTAAGTTGAAAGCGAATAATAGATAAGACTCATTATTGTTTTTATGAGTTTTTATATAGATTCTAATGGGGTTTGTGTCTTTGCCCTATCTTTTACCTAGGAAGTAATGTCAGTGTCGGCTAATACTGTAATACTAGGACTGCTGAACTATAAAATGTCGCAGCAGTCGGTGGATATTTTAATAAAATCCTATATTAGTAATTTGCTACTAAACCAACACATACAGACTAAAATTAAAAAATAATTTTGACGTTTGATAAGTGCTACTTTGTAGCCTAAGTTAAATAAATAATTTTGGATTTTTGATTGATTTTGATTTTTTTATTAAGATCTAGAAAATAAACACAAAAATATTTCTTTCATCGCGGTTAAACAGTTTCAGTTTTTTATCTAAAATTAAACTGTTGTAGCTTATAATTTACACTAATTGTTATAGCCACAAAAAATTCTAATATTAATGCAAACAATTTTTCGATATCAGTACCTATCTACTTACCTACTGTCGTTCAATTTTCTTGCGATCGCTATCGTTCTCAATTTGCGAACGGTTCTGAGCGAAATCGCTTCCCGCGCGATAATCGACAGGCGACACCGATCCGACATGGAGCGACTCTGATTTATGACGCAATATTTAAGAAGGGAGACGATGCGCATCGCCGCAGGGTTCAAAACAAACGCTTTGTTATAACCTTCTTAAACGCTGAGTAATATCAAAAATCAACATGCCAAGAAAACGCTGAGATTTTCGTCGTATTTATAAGTGGTTTCGGATAAGTACCTATTATTCCTTTACTAGAAATCACACATCTTAATATTCTTAGAACAAAAGTTTGCCATATGAAGTTATTATCATTAGAAAGTTTAAAATTTAATTGTAGCTTAAATCAATTTTAAAGGCTGGTTCTCCCTCCTATCTCTTTTACGGTAATAATAATAATAATATTCCGGGACAACTCACACACGGTTATCTGATCCCAAGCTAAGCAGAGCTTGTGTTATGGTAACCAGACAACTGATAAACATACTTATATATTTCTAAATACATACATATTATAGATAAATTACACCAAGACAACCGGAACAAATGATCGTGCTCATCACACAAACATTTGTCCTGGGTGGGAATCGAACCCACGACCTCCGGTATAGCATTCAGGGTCACTAACCACTAGACCAACAGGCCCGTCTAAGTAAGTAAAAAAGTAAAAAAGTAAGGTAAGAATCTCTGATCTATGGTTGGAGCATTCATTAGTGTTTCATCATCATATCAGCCACTAGGCTGTTTGTATCCTATGCAATAAAACAAAACACCATCACAGATAGGTATTCCGAATTTGAATTTCCTTTTCCGTGCTGTTATTTGTAGTTTCCAAATTGGAATCATATTTCCGATTTGAAAACAGAAAACAAAAGCGTTGTTCTATCATTGTTTTAAAAATAACTAGTACTACAATTATTATTTTCCGCTTCAGCAGTTCAGCTAAGTCTTTTGGTTGTTTTAATATGCTAGCTATTATTATAAACATTTAGTTGTATGCAGATGATGCTCGATATTCCCCGTATGATGTTCTTAGTACGCAGGTAGATGACACCATTCTCCTTATTTAATCTCTTAATAGCTTCCATAGCTTCACATGATACTCCTGGGAGGAGATGAGCTCGCTTATTCTCTAAATATAATCCATATAAAGTCAGCTTTTTAAATAAGAAGCGATCGAATTTTAAACAGTTTGTGGTTATTGTAGTATAGTATTTTTATGTTCTTGACTACCACTTCAAGCGTTGCTATAAACAGAGATTAAGTAGGTACTTCTGAGCGCATTCTTTTTATCTGACTTTTTTATCAAATTATTGTCTCAGGAAGGGCTAGGGTTTGCCCTATCTTACGATATTTTTTACATTACTTTTTTCGACCTGGTAAGCTAAATGGTAATTAAAAAAGTTATTATAGTATCCAAGAATACATTGAAGAAAATTTTTGATTATTTACACAATTTAGATTATTTTGATTTTTTAATTATTTTTACGATTTTATAAAGCTTTTGATTATATTATTTTGTCATTCTGATTTATATTTTGATTGTTTTTGCTATAATGTTATATATGCGTTTAAGTACCTAATATGTTAATTATTAATAAATATTGTAACTTAAATTTTTAATTATTAGGCTATTAAATATTGTAAGGTAAATAATCTAATAAGATGATATGTAAATTTTTAATTGATATTCTAGTTTTAAGTTATTTGCTGCGCCCTAACAGGGTAATGAATCCACTAGTTTTAAGCCAAGCTTGTTACGAAGTGTACATTCTGCATTTAAAAAATAAAATAAAAAAAAGTGCAGTAATATTTTTTTCGATCTAGGGTATCGCGCATAATATAACAGTTCCATCAAGAAGCTGCGACGACATTAATTTATATAGATTAGCTAAAGAAATATAAAACTGTAATTTTTCACTACAGAAAGTGGCTGAACAAAGTTGGAGAGAATCCAAAGTAACTTTAAAGCTACTTTGTTAGCCATGATATAAATCGTTAGCCGAAGGTCCGGTAATGACAGGTTTGACAGTTGCCCATCGAATAGAAACAATTGAGATTCTACTTTTAATAAATTGCTCGAATCTAGGAGGTACTTTCTTTGTTTGCCAATGCACCCAAAACAAGGTTAACATGTTCAAACTGTATTATGAACTAGTCGGAATTCCAGTTAAGGTTTGCTATATTTTTTAGCAAACGGAAAATATAGCAAAACTTCACTGAAATTCCGACTATTTCAGTTATACAAAAATATATGTTTTTCAAATTCTGGTTTTATCATAAGGTCCATTATATATGTAGGTAAAGGAAAAACTTGAAAAGCAATTAAACGTTAATGTAAAAAACAAATCAGCGTTTTCTGAAACATTTAATCTATAGTTGCTGGATCCTTAAAATCACATTTGTAACCTAGAAAATTGAGAGCAAATAACTTTCAATTTCCAATTCTATCTCTTCGGGCTAAGCCCAGAGGTCTGAAATATATCCAATAGGCAGAACGGCCATTTTCAAACTTTTCTTTTATATACGTACCTATTCATTCCTAATCCTGTCTATTCTTGTGACCCTCATTTCAGCTGAGTGGAGATATTTTTCATCGACGTATATCATCGACGAGCATTGTGAACGGGACAATACGATAGGTCTTTATAATAGTCTTAGACGAAAGACTGTTATTATTATACTCGGTTTTAGAACATGACTCGGGCTTATTGTGACTTTGTTGGGAGTGGATTTGCACCGTCATGTGGGTTTTCTGTATCAAAAAATATACTTAAAGTCATGTATTAATGTTCGGTTTGTGTTTCACGTTTCATTTATTGTGCTGAAACGTATTTGTTTATGAGAATAACGTTGTTTGTTTTTTAATATGTATTGTTATTAATGATCTTTTGTAGAACGCGAGTATCTTCTTGTATGTTTTATTGTGAGATGATGTGCTCTGATGGTTTCTGGGTTTGTAGAGGGACCTAAATTAATAATGTAAAATATTAAAATAAAACTACTGTTACGGATTTTATGGCGGTTTTTATTTAGATTTTAGGTACCGACGTTTTGACTCTCATGGTCTCGGGCAGACAATGTAAAATAAGAAATAACAATAATAGATTTAAGAGTGTTGAATTTGTTTAGCACACAACTTCTATGTGACTACTACATTGTATCATTATAATTTTACATAAACTGAGCAAAATAGCTGAACAAAGCGCAAAAAGCACTCTTTACATAACGTTCCCACAATGTTATCCCACAATATCCAACAAACGCAAATTAGATTCTTAGAGTTAAACCTAATGGTAATTAAAAATGATTTTTGGTTAAGCTCGGTTGTTCTAGCGAATTCAGCTCGCGACTAAAGCTCTATAAAATGCTTGAAACATCAGGAAATGTGAAAAGTTAAATAAAGCGCAATATTACGTAATAGGGTTGTCCCTTCTTCGACGCCTGAAACACATAGTTCGTAATTCTATTTAGCAACGGTCGGCGTGTTGTTTTTTCGGAGCACCGGCGAATTCGCGACATTATGACAACTGAATCATTTCCCGTATGGTCACCGACAAAAAATAGGGAGTCCCTTTTCCGTCCATGGCTTTGTAAATAGAGGACTAATGTATAAAAGGCTATATGGTATTCTCTATCTATGTATATCTGTATATCATATCTGTCATCCAGCCTTCGAGTCAATAACATTGACTCTCATTTTATGACTACTACCTGAGTTTCACTATTGTTTTCGTGAAATTTTCCGATGTTTAGTTCAAATCAATCAGCAAATCAAGGATTTCCAAACAAAAGGTTACAAATTTTTCTAGCCGTTCCTGAGTTATAAATAGTGTAACATACCTAGCCAAATTTATATTACTAAACATAATAATAATATACAGATTTAAGTAACATAAATGTTGTGTCTAATTTTACTTTCGTAATACCAATAGCTTAGCCGTTAATACTTCATTGGATATTCATTAACCAATTTACCGTTACGTGTTGAGTAAAATATTACGCAATTATAAAGCGCGAATAAATTAGAAAAGTTTCTAATAAGGCAAATATGTTTTTGCTCTTAAGTAATACTTCAACATTGTATGTTAAACACTTTTTAGTTAATTACAGCCCTACAGTCGAGTGAGCAATTTCGTGGGCGCGGTAGTTACGTCATAGCTTCCTGTCTGTTTATCCCGGATTAATCTCTACATTACGATGAAACGCTTTCTCTTCGATAGGGTTACTTATCGATGAGTAAACCCGACCGAGAGTTTAACAATAGAAATATCCGTCTAATAATGCCTTTCCACTTCGTCGCTTCGCCGACCTTTGATTCCCAGTATATTAATAGCCGATATTAAATGTGGGCATAACTTCGGTTCGGGGACATCATTATCGAGTTTGCTTCATAAAATAAACATAAACGAAACGTGAAATTATACAATTTAATTTTATATAACATTAAAATGACTTGACATTTTAGCTATCGTCGTATTACGAACACACCTGAGATACCCAACCCTGGCCTAAAGAAAAATTTTGTCCGGTTTTAATGTTGTCATTTGGACAGCCGGAAAAGACCACTTTTTACATTGGGGTTTTTCGTGCCAAAATAATGTGGCATTAATAAGTCTCACCTCCTTTAAAGGGATATGTCACGTACGTATTTAGGTCAGCTCTTACATTCATTTGGCTTTGATAAATAATTAGGGTTCTATAACAAAAAATACTGAACAATGAAACCTTTATTCAACTCAGATGCCCATCTGTTCATTAGACATAAAATTTCCGGGGGCGGTGTAATATATCATTAGAATGAGCTCATTCCTTCGCATAAAGTTGAATTAACCGTTAAGTTTTTGTTTAATTCAGTCCTTAACAGAGTTCCGAAAAGCTTAATTTGGAATTTGTGGTTCGCTATTATGTTCTCGCACTTGACCGCTTTTTATTTAAATTGGTTACCCGTATGTAGGTGCTGGTTACCCGTACGAAACGTGACCCATTTCTAATTCATGTAGATTTAAGACTGACCAACTTACGACGTTATCCAGGAAAAAATATTCCAAATGAGGGTTTCTTTTAGAATATACATTCAGAAATTAAATATTTTTTAGACACGCTTTCCTAATTAGAAAAAGAATTGGCTTTTAAACTAATAAAATTATTTATGCACTCAAATAAAATTACAGATACAAGCCATAATAATATTCACAAAGTTTGTATTAAATTGAAAACTTTATAGAACGAAACAGAATAACGCAGCCAGCTTTACACAATCCCGGAACCAGAAATTTGAATAATAGGCATATAAATATTATTATACAGGTCTATAAGGTATACAAGCACAATCCAAACGCGCAAATAAGTAGAGTGTATGAGGTAGAATCGAAATGTTCGCGGGAAATTTTCCTTTTCCGTACATACAACTTTTATTTGCATTGGAGTGAAAATATTTAATCAGGCGTATAATCTTAGCGTTCCCTACGCTTTTGTGGTATAAACGCGCACCCGTCAAGGCTACACGCCGTTTCCCCTATGTATGGCGTAGTACACTGTTGTCGCGAGAAATGCGAGTATATTATACGTTACTAGGTAGGTGTAGTTACCTATAACATATTAAGTTTTTTTTTTTATATTTCCTACCTTACGGATTTAACACTTCATATATGTGATACTCAAAACGAAACCGAGGTTCGGTATTGTATATCACTAAATAATTACAGATATATTATTTTAGAAATACAAACAGAATCATAATTATAGTATTTTACGTATTTGTGCAAAATATAGTGCGGCGAATTACCGATTCTGGTTCCAATACATGACAGCCATGATCAGCTAAGCAACGAATGTATAGAGAGTATCGTACAAAATTAATCCTACTCTCTCAACTAGTGCAGGCCGTAAAACCAACAGAGATAACACGTTATAAAGCCTTTGGGTTCGGATTGAACGTTAACAGTTATAGCGTCGATCTGGTTTGTAACATTCCATGTAATCATGTTGAATGCTGGTACTTACGTACTCGTAAATTTGCTTCAACGAGGGTGCGTACCGAGTTTATCTACAAGTATACGTATATATATCGGAGAAAATGAGAAGGCCTTCTTTCTATCATTACGAGTCAGCGTTAGACTTTATGTCAGGTGTGACAATGACCCTCGTAACAAAACGGGCCCTAAAAAGAAAACATTTTAACACCGTACACATACTTGTTAAAACCCTGCCATAAAAAACAGGTGAGCTGAAGTCATTACAATTTGAACAATGTTCTATAAATCATAAAACGTCAAGATCTAAGACGCGAATGAAAGGATAAAATATAATTACTTTTCGGAAGTTACAACGAACTTTCAATCTCAGGATTTGGTTTTAGGGACTAAGCTATCGAGGATTTATGCCGTGCCGCTTTGTCCCTGGAACCATTGATCTATTTTAGATATAACCTATAATCATTATCCCTATCCCTTTGTGGCATAATGTGTAGAGGTATCATCATTATCATGGCAACCTTCTTACGTACATAAGCTTACGGTTGGGCCTTATTCTATTCCACTCCATTACGGACTCGAGCCTCACATCTAGTATTTAGATAAATGTAGTAAAGTAAGTAGCACCTAATGTAGGTAGATAGGCAGAGCCCCCGTAAACTTGAGTGTGCCTAATATATTATGCGTTACTCGGTTTCAATCTATCGATTTTACTTCGACGTTGTTAGAAAGCGGGACTTTCGCGATTTTCCGCACCATTAGTGATGTGACAAACGGCGGTTTGTACTCACGATGTCGTTTTCGTCCATTACGAGATTTCAAAGATCGAACATTCGTATTCGCTCTTTTAACTTCGATCAGATATCGCACTTATTTTCGAAGTCTCGAAAGTTTGCGGATAATATCATCGATAAATACTGCGAAGACCGATAAGTATCGAAGGAAAACCTTAACTGAAATACGTACAATTTGCGCTTCGACGAAACGACATTCGTTTATTTATAAAACAGAAATGTTTTAACATGTCTTTAGAAACTCGACATTGCAACTTAAACATACTAAAACTGGTTCTTTTATATATAAAAAAATGCAGATATAATGTAGTTCCGAGAATTCTCATCGTACAAGCATACGAGGTACTTAATCTGTACTTGAAAAACCAGGATACATTTTATAGCATTTCATGTTTACGGCAAAATTAACTTGAAGATCAAAGACATCTAATTTGTTTGACTTGCTTCCCTAATATGGCGCTCACTAGACTGTTCTACAAACGTTTCCAAGGCCATTCGGAAATAGTTTAACCGATTGCTGGGGTAGATTATACAACGGCATATTTTAAAATGTGTTGGATGGGATATTTTAAAAGCTTTGCGTCGGTATTTGATGGATCTAATATTTGTGTAGTATCTCATGAATAGTTTTTTGATAAGTGAGATACGTGATGGATGCTACCCGTATACATATTATATATTTGTTTATTGTTTAAAAGTAAATGTAGGTATTATTAATGTATGTTAGGTTTTTTTACTCAAAATGGTCAGTAGAGGTTTTTTTCTGTTTTAATTCCATAGATTCAATCAGTTTATATTTTATGTCACAGAAAAGCCGTATATGCCTATTTCAATATTAAACTTTAGCGTCTGACAAAAGTGTGGATACACAAGTACATCATTAAAAAAGTAACGTCTCATTCCTACATGCAATTATTGGAAACAATCTATGTATGAGCGTAGATACGAACGTATCCTGTTAGTTCAACTTTATAACGGCAGAAGCTGACTTCAATTATATTTATTTATTGTTTTCATACTATCGTAACCTAGAAAGTAGAAAAAATAAAAAGTAAAATATATTGGCAGTTCCAGTTCTGTGGGAAAGATGTAAGTAGGTAGCTACCAAAAAAACTTTAGGTAACTGTAAAACTGTTTCTTTAAGACCGTTCGGTAGTTTGTTCACGAAGTTTAACAAGAAATGGTTGGGAGAGTAATGTGGCTGACCAAACAAGGTACAACACTGGTAATAAAACTTCACATAAAAAGAACATTTTTTTTTTTTTTTTTTTTTTTTTTTTTTTTTTTTTTTTTTTTGACAACTCACACACGGTTATCTGATCCCAAGCTAAGCAGAGCTTGTGTTATGGTAACCAGACAACTGATAAACATACTTATATATTTCTAAATACACACATATTATAGATAAATTACACCCAGACAACCAGAACAAATGATCGTGCTCATCACACAAACATTTGTCCTGGGTGGGAATCGAACCCACGACCTCCGGTATAGCAGTCAGGGTCACTAACCACTAGACCAACAGGCCCGTCGAAAACGTCAACATTGGTAGTTGCATCGCTGGTATTCGATCACTGTTTCTTGTTTTCTTCCAACCACTAGGTACTTAGGTACCTAACTAATTTAGTATTGTTAAAGAAGGAAGTAAGTTGTATTCCTGTAAACAAATTAAAAATAAATAATTTTCATTGGGAAGATTTACGTAGAAATTCGAAAGTCGTAGTAATTGAACTTACTTACCTACATGACATTTGAAAGTTTTAGAAAATATAAAAAACAGTATAATTTTATGCATAACCTGTAACTGTATCGGAAGATCCACTGTAGCTTATAGCTCTAGAATATATTATAACCAATTGTAAAATATTAATTTGCCATTCCGTCCCGGTTGTATAAAGACGTTGACGTCGTCGGAGTACTGTAAATGTGTTCGTATAATTTTCTCATAGTGTGTAGCATGAAAGCCACCTAAGGGGCTCAAGGGAGCCGCAGAGACCGGAAGGACGTGGGGCTGCGCAGCCCGCTGGTGCCGGCCGCCATCGTCACATCCGCCGCACTGACGGGAATTATTTTAACGCCAAGAGCTTATTCGAGCTCCCACTCAGCAATTACATTAAGGGCCTTTGAAGCTTTTTTATTGCTACATGTGCGAAGAGCACCCAGTTCAATAGAGCTTCACTATTATGAATAGAGCTCTACAAATAAAATAATGAGTGGAGCGCTCCAACCAGACGCATTGGTTGACGTTCACAGTTGCTTCTCACATTAAATTGCAGTGGAATATTTATTTCTTTGATTTCATTTTTGTATGCGATGCAAAGGATTTTAATCAATCATTTATTTTGCATAGAGTTTTACCGTAACTGTTTACTATCGTTCTCATTAACCCCTTATTAAGATAATAGGGTTTGCATGCGGTAAGAGTTAATCATATATGGTGCAGGGTACTTTCAACCTTACTAGAATTAGATCAACAACAAGACCTTAGTAAGAGAATATTGGTTACCAACCCGATAGAGTTTTTTATTCTTGTAGCATTGTAAGTTTTTTTGATGTTTGAGTTAGATTCGTTTTTAACACGCTTTTATTAGCTTCACTTGTATGTATGTATGTAACCGACTACTTTGGACTCGATTTTGACCCACTTTAAACGGACAGATTTAATTCAAACTTTGTACACTTATCAAAAATCAGCGACAATATAATAATTTCATAGGTTTATCTCATTATCCTGATTAGGATCACCAGGATTAAATAAAAAAAAAACAATAATTTTTTTTTAGTCCACAAAGCAATACGTTTGAATTCAGACAACACGTATTGCTGCTAGAACTAAAAAGTGAAAAATAAATATAGGCGCTCTGCCATATTTTTCGTCTATCGAGCAACCCACGCTTTTTCACAATAATACTAGTGTTTTTTGTTCATTACCAATTTCAGCTTACATTAGGAATTATTTTTCATTTTTTTTAGTTAGAAGTACTTTAAAAGCGTGTTTTTTAGTTTTTTTTAAACTATATTTATTTAGCTTAATCATAGGAAGTACAAGACACGTTATAACTATGTAAATTAAGTTATTCTATACATATTCTGACAAAGTGCTGACAGTTGTTGGTAAAATCTTAAGAAGATGAGTTTAAGATAAGTAGTAAGTGGCGTCGAAATTATGTTAAACATATTTACTGCCTACCAACTTCAGAACCTTTTGGGTAGCTTGAAAATATTTAAATATTCCTTCTATGTTATTACCCATATCAACATCCATATTAATTATATTATCGTTCGCGAGATTAAGCTCAATATATTTTTGGTCCACGTGTAAATCTGAATACGTTTTCTTCTGTGAAGATCCCTTGTGATACGGATGAATTGAATCAAACTCCTACTTATTGTTATTTACGTATATGTTACAGGCAACTTGAGAAGTGTGGCCACTATGAATAATGACCGGTCTGTATACATAACGTCCGTATGTAATGGGCAATGAAAGTAAAAGTGCATAATTTTTTACTTTTTCGGGATGTAAAAAATGACTAAGTTGGGCCGAATACCAATGTCATACATGCAAAAAAATAACATTGCAATATAACCTACATCTACAAGTACATAGTCGTTAAACATATTGATCGAAAACCAAATTAAAGGTTCATTGTTTTTGTTTGTTCTACATATTAGCGTGTGCTATAGCCTCGCAATTATCGCATATACCTTCATTCGCATTAGGACCGTAATCGTAAATGTCAACAAAGAATTACTTTTTGTCTAAGAATCGTACCTGCTTACCCGTGGTACACGCTATGACAACAACAAATAGGGACTTGGCTAAATAAAACCGTATTAAGCGAAATGGCTAACAGGAGGAAGACCGATTGTGTACATGACTTGAATTTTCTATGAAATAAGGATTTATGCTGAATGGATTTATTTTATTTACGCTACGTTTCGGAAATTACTTTTGTCGTTTAAATATATTTTGTTATCTAATCCGGGGATGGAACCAAATCAGGTTGTAATCAATCTCGTGGTTTTAATATCCGCAGTACCTACGTTCTGTATAAATATTTTAAACAGGAATTATTTTGTTTATTTGAGGAAAAGTTTTATGTTTTTAACACGCTTTTATTAGCTTCACTTGTATGTATGTATGTAAGTATGTATGTATGTATGTATGTAACCGACTCCTTTGGACTCGATTTTGACCCACTTTAAACGGAAAGATTTAATTCAAACTTTGTACTCTTATCAAGAATCAGCGACAATATGATAATTTCATAGGTTTATCTCATTATCCTGATTAGGATCACCAGGATTAAATACATCAAAAAAAAACAATAAAAAAAAATTTAAGTCCACAAAGCAATACGTTTGAATTCAGACAACACGTATTGCTGCTAGGACTAAAAAGTGAAAAATAAATTTAGTTTAAAAAAACTAAAAAACACGCTTTTAAAGTAAATCTAACTAAAAAAGTGAAAAATAATTCATAATGTAGAGATTGGTAATGAACAAAAAACACTAGTATTATTGTGAAAAAGCGTGGGTTGCTCGATAGACGAAAAATATGGCACAGAGCTAAATTTATTATTGTTTCTTTTAAATGTACCTACTGCAAAAAAAAATCGTTGAAACTTATTGTCTGTAGTTAAGCATAAGGCGAATTTGTAAGAATGATTTCTAATGTTTACGATAATGTAGTGTTGAAGTAATTAAACTATTTAATGGAATTGGTCTTCGGCTTGTTGTTTGAATTTAAATTGTCTTTGACGATTCCTTAGCTTTTAGGTTTTATTAAACTTACTTAAACCCTCAAATTTTTTTATTGGTCTTATTTTTCGTGTATCATATTATAATATTTGGCATAAATAGCGTTTTTGTTCACCATAATCGAGTTCGCCGAACAACGTAATTATTATTTTATACTTGTAGACTGAGCTTAGAAATGGCTTTGAAGGATTTACTAATAGTTCATTGTGTGTTAGAGAAAAGCTCTTGAAACCTGGTTGTTAAGAGCGACTGGGTAGGATTCTTGGAAATCATCATTAGGTAGTGGTTATTCAATATAGATATTTCATAAAACAGCAATGCCTTGCATACTTCTGCATTACTTTTCGTTATGTAATCTTATATTATTGTGGTGCATAACATTTGCTTAACATTAGGTACCTATATTATAAGCGTAATGTTTTCACACGTAGTTATACAAACCTCCCCCACAATCCAAAACGTATTCTAATAAGCCTGTGTAAACACGCTGTTAATTAAGTAATTTAATTTAATGTCATAACACAATAAAGAGGAACAAACATTTGCGGCGACATTTCAAAACGAGAGATTACCATTAAAAACAAAATAACACATGTATGAAATAATCGTGGAACACCGCACGAGAATTAGCTAATCCCACCACACGCTAATGTGTTAAGTACCTAGAAGAAAATGTGGATTTCCTACCTTGAGACGTAAGGTTAGCGACACACGCGAAATAAAGGCGGGGTCACATACGCTTTTGACCTGCCGGGGAAATGTATCACGTAGATGTAACACAACGACAGTCCTTAAACGGTTGCCTACTGTACTAGCCTCGCAATAAATAAAAAAGGCGATTTAGGAAATCCCGACATGACTCCCCGGATTTATACAGAGTGTTCAGACGCAAACTTTTCCTTGAGGTCATCAAAATTCTCCCCCCGTGCGGACGATTGAATGTTATGGGCCGCGAGACGCTCTCCACTTCTGAGTTATAGCTTGTTGCCCCCTGACATGCTTACGGTACTGATTTAATTCAATGATTATGTTGCGCCCGCCACACTAACCTAGCTTTGTAGAGCGGCTTTAATAAAAAAGTTGCCTCGTTATGAATAAAGTAGACCGTCAATGTACGTAATATGTAAAACATGGGTTAACTAAAATGTTGATCTGGTTTTTATGTAGCGTGGTTTATGTTTTCTCTCGCAGGTGGGATTCTAGTTGTGATCTTACTATCTGTATTTTAACCAGTGAAATAAAAAATACGATCCTACCTCTAACCTTTCGAATACACGTGATAAAGTACATACAAGCGCTATCCGCAGACCAAACAACTTATTTTTTCAGAGCAAACAATTTTGTGGTGTTCAATATCTGATACTTCTAAGTTATCCACGTCACGTAAGCAATACATACAAATAATATCCAGAAAAGTTTGTCTGTAAATACGATATTTATGAGATATTTATGATGGATTTTGTTGTTTGTCCGTTTGTATGGATTCAAAAAGGTCTTCAATGACGCTTAATAGCTATGTGGCAATTAGCAATGGGTTTCTGCTCAATCTGGGAATATAATTAATATCCTCCGTTCAGTATAAATAACCAATAAATTGTTCATCAAATTATAATACAGTTTCAATACTCATGTATTTACCAACACGGTATTTTGTTTATATATCTACTGCTCAGTTATTAAAAAAGTAATATTAACCCGTGGTGCAACTTTGCAAATTAAACGGCTTTCAATTTTGCCAGATTAATTGAAAACTTCATAAAAAGTGTGACATTCATTGTAAAAAAATTAAAACAAGAATAACACTTCTATGAAATCTGGGTAGCCGAACAAACTATACATCCCTCATTAAATTATTGTGACCATCACATTTATACTAAAAGAAGAATAATATATGTAACAAATAAAATGTCAGTATTCTTGAAAGAAATCTTAATCCTCCTTCTTATAACAGAAGAAGAAGAAAAAGAAGAAATCCGCCAGTAAAAGTTCTTTCAAAGACGATTAAGCCTTTCCGGAAACTAAAGACAGGCATACAGATCGAAAGACAAAAGTTATCTTTTACTATAAATAGCTGTTATTATTATTTTACAAACAGAAACTTTAATTATATTCATCCATGTGAAAACAAACAGATTGTCGATACTTGCGAAGCCACACGAGCATAAATAATTATTGTTTCGCGTCTCTTTAGCAGACTTCAAGCCAGCCTTTTTACAAGACTACATAAAAGTATTCAATTTTAAAGTCTTATTTCGTATTTTCCAGTCAACAGATTTTCAAAACCTTTTATTGACGTTTAATTAACTTAAAAGTATTTGTTTGTAAAATATTATTTATCGGAGTATAAAGAAAAGAGCTATTTTTTACTTTTGTGGGAGCACATAATAATATTAACGTTCTTTATAAGGTAGGTTTATAACATTTATAAAGTAACGTATATTTTAATGGTTCGACTTCTTTAATATAAAAAATATCCCAAAATATAGATGAGATTAATTAAAAAAAACATCATTTAAATCAGGTCACCATCACCGTAAATATCGCCTTTCTAATGAACAAAAACCTCAATTTCGAAGTAGATTCTGTTTTTAGATATAACAAATTGGA
Organism: Autographa pulchrina; assembly: GCA_905475315.1. Taxonomy (NCBI): domain Eukaryota; kingdom Metazoa; phylum Arthropoda; class Insecta; order Lepidoptera; family Noctuidae; genus Autographa; species Autographa pulchrina. The sequence continues at coordinate 7,732,131 of FR997768.1, forward strand.
AAAATTGAATCGACGTTCATGCAGAATATTCCAACAAATAAAACACACAAAAATATGAAGGCAGAAAGATGTAAAATTGCTTTAGTAATAGCTTGGTTCATTAGACTAGCTGCGGGACGCACATCGATTGCATAGAAAGTAGAATGCACGTAACCCGTACAGAATGCGAGGTCATTTATAAACGCGGTTCATATCGCGTGATTTGGTTTGCTAACCAGAGTGAGACATGAGCGGGTGTCAGCTCGCGCTAAATGTATGGAACTCTCGTTATACTTGGCGTCGATAAGGCCAATTTATATGGCTACGTACTAAGAACATTAAGTCGATAGTGTTCGCGAGACGCTCACACTCCCGCCGTTTATTTCTGATTGTATTAATAGTTGAAGTCTCTTAGTAAATTCAGGTATCGACAATACCTCTGGCATTTAGTTGATATGCTAAAGTTGAAGGTGATATGATGAATACCTTATCCGAAGTCTTAAAACCTGGATGAGATATAAAGTCTTTTCAAAGTTATTACATTTACATTTAGCTGCATTTTACGTACTGGTACATAGTTAAGTTGTCCTAAACTTTCTACGTGATTGCTTCTATCAGATCAAACACAATTCGCCATCCAAACGGACAACTGTAGGGTTATTACCATAAATAATGTGTCAGTTCTAAATTAATAAACGTTTGGTCAATAACTCAAACTAAATTTAACGCAATGCGGTGGAAATTACAGGACCAATTACATTGTAATCCACCCGTATTATTTTGCAGCCCATTCTAAAATGAACGTAGTATCATTATTAAATACCTATTGTACAATTTTAAAGTACGCGTTATGACAACATGATGAATTTGTTTTAAATAATAGGTATAATATTTTTTTATAGTTGCACAAATGAAGTAAATGTCAAAAGGCATTTTAAAATGGAGATTTAACATTACTGAGTTATCCAGATGCAAGAACATGGCCGATAAATAAATGAAGGTTTCTGTATTGTAATTGTATGTCTATTTGTTTGTTTGACTTTACAATTGCGAGTAAGTATTCACGATCATGTACGTTTCTATTTAATTTGACACGAAAAATATGCGTATTTATTTTATTTCAGTACTCGCATGTTAAATCTCACTAATTATTGTTTAATTTAGTTTTTAAAGATGTTTAATTAGGAAATTCATAGAACATAATCTAGAAATAAAGAAAGCTAGTCAGGCAAACGACATTAAAGTAACGACTAGTCTCTTTATAATTACAACAAGAATCCTTGTTCCGTATTGATTTTACGGTTCTCTCCAGCTCGTTAAATAAAGTCCTTTTACATTTTTCTCATTCTCATTGTATAGTTAGAATAGCTAGGTAACAATTGAATGCTTTGTTAAACTAAACCTAGCTGTAAGTTATTCCAGTTAAATCAGAGTTTGTTCTATTACAGCCCCATTGCGAATTGGGTAAGCATTGCGAATGTTAAGTCGCTCCTCTAAACCAAGGTCGTAGTTTGACAACTCACAGTCAAACTTAAAGGAACATACGTTTACAACTGTGAGGAAGACACTTAAGTTCCACAATCGTAGTCTGTAACGACCAATATGCATTTTTTATTGTAGTAAGTTTCCTATAAAGTTAAGATCTCAAGGAAAATAAATTTAATCCCTTGAATACTAAAAGGAAAATTGAGACGTTCTTAAATGTATTTTTGTCGCTACTTAACACTTTAAAGTGAAAGCGAAAGCATGAGACTTGGCGGCGACTTAAAACCTGATGACGTTTCAGTCTTCGACTATTATTTGGGTAGTTTTGGTTACCCTTTTTTAATGTGGTATCAGACAATAAAACCAGTATAAGAAGAGATGATTGTTCTTACCCAATTGTATGTAGGGACTAAGCTATTTTATCCTACATAATATGTAACTTCAGCGGCATTAAGTATATGTGTCAATCAATTTCTGACTACTGTCATTGTTGTGAATGTCTCCAAAACGAATTATGTGTATCCCTTCTTCTAACCTCGACAAATATTTGTATTCATTATCAAAAACCTTACAACATAAATATTGTATATCATGAAACAATATTCAGTAAAATAATAGTACTTTACCCTCCTAACTAATACACAGCAATTGAATACTGTTTGTTGTTTATTTAGTTTATAACGGATTCGCTTGAAAATCTAATCCAACTCTAATCGAACCGAGCGGTTTGTCGAAATACATTGTTATTTCAACTAACACCAGCCGTCCTGTATTACTATTGTTTTACTTCTATTATGCAAGGACTTTTGTTTTATATAGGTTTTGATTTTTTTCTTTTTATTTTATTTGGGAAACAAACATTATACACTGCGTAATACACAGAAATTAGAATATGCTCGTCATGTTAAGTGTACAATCTATAACATTTCCACAGATTACTAATAACTATCGTTACAGTATGGAAGCTGTTTCGACTAAAAATAACAGTGTTCTATTTAGCAACAAAGAGTTTAAAACATACAAATATAAAAGAGATTTTTTTTTTATATAACAAAGGTGTGAACAATGAATGACATTAACTGGGATTATTATTTAATACTAAGTCCTCAATAATTTTATTCCTATTATTATGTATTGTAAAAATATAGACTGAAATCAGAAGGCTCGACGTATGGTACTATGAAACCAAATATCAAAATGTGCATTATTATTATTTAACTTTTTATACAAGTAACATTTTTGGGTATTAGTACCTGTCTACTTATAAGGAGTCTTGAAGTCAAATCTACTGGTTATCCTAAAGTACATACATACAGTGAATATAAAAGATACCTAATATGCCACTTTGTTGGTAGAGTTACATTTACCGCGGGAAAATGTGTTAAAGATATTATTATGTATAATACAATATGTCACAAAGACGCCAAACAATAATTTAGGTATCGATTTTAGTCATCAATTTTAGTAACATGTACTACCGGCCTAACACGAAAATAAAAAAATCATGCCTTTTCCTTATGTGTTTTAATTTGTATTCGGTATTGTTTCCAAAGTAAATGTTACTCAAACTGATGAGTAAAACCAAACCTCTAAAGTATTACTAGAGGATTTTGTTACACCCTTTATAAACGTAAGGCCTTTGTACACAAGGCAACGCCAACCAACGACTACAGTATCCAAGCAACTATTGCCGTTCAAAGAGGTTGGTACACAAGTACGCGTCAAAGACTAAAGTCGTCGAGTATCTGAGGCTTGCGTTGCCAAAGTCTGGTGAAGCAGTCAAAGTCTGCGCTCAGGCTAACTGCAAAGATCTCTACCAAAAAAAAAAGGCTTGCGTTGCTCAATGTACAAACGGTCTTAGATGTAGACACTTGGCCATCCTCTTGACCCTTGGTCGCCATTTACGATACTCAAGAGATGCGCTGTCTCTATAACAAGAACCACAACTATATAAAGATAGATGTAAACGATAAAAGAATAGCTTTTACGTTGTTCTTACTATTGCTTAGGTTTGATATTAGTTTGTCTTATCGGCTGCATATGAATGGAGATTCATAGAATAGAATAGAATATTCTTTATTGTTACACTATTATAGTTACGTTGTATAAAATACAATAATACAATAGTGGAAGCGTACATTCAAAGGCGATAGATATAGATGGAGTTAAGAGGCTTGAATTTAACTTTAAATATTAAATGTCTCTGTTTGTTTCGGCTAAATTCTGAAACGGTTGCACTGATTTTGGAGAGATTTTTATTTGTACATAGTCGATGTTACTACTGTACTAAGTACTTAGAGTAGTTTTGTTTTGGAAAAAGAATTGGGGGTCGGGACCATGCAAAAAAAAATTGTGAACAAAATATATCTTAGGATCTCTTGTCTTACAATAGTAGCCATCTTTGATAATGTAGTAAACTTAATACCCACGCGGACATAATGTATCAAATTAGTAACGAAAAGTAAATCAATGTTCATATGGCCATGTTAAACCATTTGGTAACAGCCCTACTCACAATCCACCTCTTATGAAAACACTTTCCCTTCATACTCGTATCATATCATTTACAAGCCAATCTGAACTATTCATTAGTAGAATAAATAGCAACACAGTACTTGAACTAGTTATGAATAATTTCCAACGTTAATTTAATATTATTCCGTGGCATGAGTATCCACTCATACATAAGTGGACCCAGTAAGAACTTTTCGAGAGCGAGTATACTTCGCACCCTATTTCGATTTAGATGTTATGTTTATTAAATGTACCTGAACCAATTATAGCTCAAAATGATTAATTTTAATTAAAGAAGGCTTGTTAGTAAACGTTAGGACATAATTGCTTGGTCCTGGAATGTAAAGTCAATTAAAATTTCGATATTTATTTAATTATGCTAGAAATACTTAGGTACAGACTATTTACAGGCTGGTAGCTGCCTGTATAAAAAATTACGTAGGCTATTTTGCTAGCCGAAAATATTTATATTCCGCCAGAAAAAAGAATAAAAAAGCCACAAAAAAGATTAAGTTGAAATTCCGATTTTGATGAAATTCAACTCTGAAGTAGAAAGAACACGGGCAAAACCGCAGGGCGCAGCTAGTTATCGATAACTAGTAAGTATTGAACATAAAAAAAGCTACGAGTATTATTCTCGTATCTATCTGTACCTTGCTCTATGCTGAGCATAGGCTGTCCATAAATATAATATAGGTACATTAAAATTTTCTTAGTTAAATATGCGTACATAATTCCATGACGTTAATTATTATTTAATGGGCAGCTGTGTTCAATATCCATCAGGTAACCCATCAGTTAGTTTAGCAACTTGTATTAACATACTTGATAGAAACGAAAGGCATTGTATACAAGTCATGAGTAACATACATGTATTGTGCTCATAACTCTATTTAATTAGTCCTAATTAAGGGTCTCTATTAGCATAGCAAGCTTTGTGTTGCCCATCCGATTTCTTGGTAGGCTTTCACATTCACAAAGCCATATTGGGAATCCCTGTGGCTTTGGCACAAACAGCACTTGAAGTACCGACTTTGATTTCATTTTACCTGCAAAAACCTATTCGCCTAAACCATATTAATACAAGCGTATTTATTTTCAAGCGAATTTTCTTAATTATAGCCTCCTTATTTTACGTATGTATATAGGTAGGTTTTATTTTATAAATTGTGTGTACCCTACTTAGGTGTATGTACTTACTTATATGTAGTTTTCCTTAGATTCGACGTAAAAAAGAGATGTATTTTATTTTTAACGTATGGGGTAGCTTCGAGCTAAGATGCTACGCGGACACGTTTATGTAGCACTTTAAAATTAAATTTTAATGTTTTATTTTTGTTGTATTTTATTCATGAGAAAATAATTAATCTTATGTTATTTAGCCGTGAGCCAAATTGAAATGTTTTGAATATTTTTAACTATAGAGAGTAACGTAATAGCACTGTTATTATTTTAAATTTCATCCGTTACATAGTGGCTCGGTAAAATCCACTTGCAGGCGTCACTTGTTTAATTATAATATGTCCTGTACAATGCAAAAGTTAAATTTAGTCCTTTTTTCTAGCTATTATTTAAACACGAGATAAAAATTAAAATAATTTATAAAATTTCTATTGTAAAGCGGTAAAAGCTTTCAGAACACAAACTAAACATTTCTTCAAAGAAAGTCACGATTTCCTTCGCAAAGGAACACAATTAAGTTGTGCCGTTGTTCATTTCATTGAAACTTGATATCTACTTAATTTGAAGAGCAGGTAAATACCATTACTTTTTGATATGCGGAACGTGCTTGCAGTGCTAAATAGTTGCCAAACTCCGACTGTCGGACTTCAGTCGGCAGCATTGTAGAAACTTTAATACAATGTTACTTCGTCGTGTTTATATTCAAAAGTGTATTAGGTACTCGTAACTTCTGACTTTGTTGCTTACTTCGAGAAGTTTGTCTTCAGCATTATGTATATTTTAAGATAAACTTACGTTCAAAAATTATTATTTATGATACTTCTTTGAGTTCCGTCTTTGCGAGTTTCTTCATTTTGACTGTGTTAGGAGTGATACTAATCTGCTCAAGGATTATTTAGATTATTATTATCAAGTTTATAAAACAATTATCTGGACGGCCAATCAGGTATATGTCGATAAAATGTTTGGCGACAGCTGAACTTCTAATTACGAAGAAAAATGACGTCGAAAGCACGAATTCAATGAATTCTATTTCAACATGCAGATTTTTGAAATTCTGTTCTAAATATTCAGTACTGAAATAATGTTGAATAACAAAATTAAGTTAATTTATAAAACGTTTGCCTGTATGAAATGTTTACTATTCAACTTTTCCGAATCAAAATAGACTAAATTACCCGTATGTATCACGCATTTGAACCAAACTTTGTTTTAACAGTCGTACATATTTGGCAGAATTCTAAACGGTTTGTATTTGGAATGTATACTTTACATTATATCAAAAACGAGTGATTTAAACTAGCGAAAAACAGGAGATTGGTTTAACAATTATTTTTTATTATATAACTTATATACAGAATATATTATTATGTATTTACAGGAGTAACATAAGGTATAGATAACAGACCAGGTACAATGAACGGTAACGGTATAACCGAAAATGCATATAATATGTCCAACAGTTCGATATAAATTGCCTGTGGAAATCACAAACCAGAGGAGATGCGTTAACGTGTTCACAAACAGTGCTAGTCTATTATGAAATATGTATATATAGTCATTTTTATAGTTTAAAATGAAATAAAAAAGAATTAATTTATTACATAAAACTATTTTTCCAAACAACTTATCACAGTTTATTTGAGAAAGAGTCGCTCGGTTTGTCTTAATAAGTAGGTAGTAAATTAATTATATCGGAACATTTTTGGTAAGATGATAGTAGAGGTTAGTATTTCCCCGGATAGCTGGACATTCGGTTACAACCTGACGACTACCTACATACAGCGTACTAATACCACATGAGTAGATAAACGGAACAGAGGCAAAGCTTCGAACAACCGCGCAAATCGGTTGCACTACTACAAGCGCGCGGGGCATGTGTGCGTGACCACTGGTCGCTTGTCGCATACGCGGCGAGACTGGAAAAAACCAGTTTACGCTGGCACAGCCAGTGTACAATCTAAGGGTCAGTCCGACGCACGCTGTTTGTTTTGTTAGTTGCAAGTTTAAGTTTTTATAAGTTTAGTTGTAAAAACGTGGTATTATATTAATAATAATGGTTGTTTATTGTACCGTGTGTATGAATAATAATAGAGAAAACAAAAATATATCATACTTTAACTATCCTAAGGAGTACAATAAGTAAGTAAATATTTGGTTATTACTTTTTCAAGCAAGTACCTTTATTTTATTGTATGATCCTTTTTATAATAAGAAGAGAGTAATTTGTACAACACGGTAGGTATTTTTTATTTTTAAAAAACAAAAATTATAAAAAGAAAATTCTTAGAGTAAGTAATTTGTAAACTATTCTATCATACTGACTATTAAAACTATTTAAAAAACGTTTTGTTTGATTTGTCTTCACCTATTGTGACAACCCTAACAAAATAGGTAACAATTTTGCACGTTCTTAAGAAGCTTTGCCTCTGTTCCGTTTATCTACTCATGTGCTAATACTTCTAGAAAAGTTTAATTGCACACACACAGACAAGTATGTTTCGCGCACTGTATTTATAGCAATTGTTTACAAAATTGCAATGAACTGCACCATTTAGTACTCAGTAAAAATAAAATATAGTAAATATAAAGTCCCATTCGATTGTATGTTTATATAGTTATTATTCTTTTTATTTGTCTAGAAGTAGGACTGTTATCGGAAAACAATGAACGTTTAGTTAACCAGTCAGCGTAGTTGTTTCTACGTACGTATTTATCTAATACTGCTAGTTGTTTTAAACAGTTATTTGATCCTATATAGCTTAGTTCCTTTGTATTGACATCGTTTACACTAAATTAGCAAAAAATAATAACTAAAATAGTTTGTTTGGGAAAGTTTGCTACAAAAATCAAGATTTTGTACAAACCTTCGATCTGGGTCCCATCGCCTGCCTATAAATATGAAATCATATATTTTAAGGAAATTTAAATAAGACACAAAATAAATAAGTAAATTAAATAAATTAGTAAAACCAACATTATCACACATGTTGGTTCTACTAATTTATTTAAATAGAAATTTGATTAAAATACTTCAGTTCATGTTAATAGTCAGGCGATGGGACCAAGATCGAAGGTTTGTACAAAATCTTGATTTTAATAGCAAAGTATTCTTCATCTTTTTGAGAGGGTCATTTTTTTACTTGATGAAAGATATAGGTGTAAAAATTGAAAAACAATGCAATACCGCCATTTCATTGCCCCAGAGTAAAAGGTATGTATTTATTTATACTCGCGACTTGCTTTCACGACAAAGAGGTACGCGTGAGGTTTATATGTATTTACATACTCGGGAACGGGAAAAGGTTTTGCAGTGAAAAGCTTATTCTTAAAAGTATCTGTTCTGTGATATTATAGTGTAGGTAAACTATTGCACGTAGTAAGATGTTCACGTATAAGGGACATGTGGTTTTCAGTATTTTTACACGACTGCCCAAAAAGGAGTGTTATGTTTTCAGGGTTCATGTATGTATGTATGTGAGTTTCTTTATTCCACCATAACTTCTAAAAGGCTTGACCGATTTCAATGTTTGTGGTATCATTAGAAGCTTTGAGTTATCCCGAGTGACATAGGCTATGTGGACATTAAAAAATGGTCAAGTGTGAGTCGAAATCGCCTGCAAAGGGTTCCGAACGTTTTTTTTTTTTTGTGTTGTATCATGTTTTTTTGTTGTTCACTAAAAGGTGTTAAAGAAAAAAAAAATATAATTAAAAAAAATTAAAAAACACGCCTGCCATGTCATGACACACCTGTAATGATCAATTCATTACAGGTCCCCCGACTGCAAATATTTGACTTTTTTTTAATTTTTTTTGACATGGCAGGCGTGTTTTTTAATTGCTTGTTACATACAGTATGAGTAATTTACATACAAAAATGTATGTGTCCATGTGCAAAATGTTTTATGTAAGGCACATACCGAAATGTAAGCTACTTAATCAGCATATAAAATAAGTATTGACGCTATTATACTTGGAAAATGAAAAGCACTGTAAATTAAATCGTACTTACTAACTTAAATACGAAAATTCAATTTACAAGCCTATTTGTATAGTCTTCATTACTATCGCAGATAATACTATAAATGCAGAAATATCGCAGAGATATGTCTTTATTTATATTATTGTCTTAAGATACGTTTGCACGAATTAACATAGATAGAGATTATATGATCTACAGTCTAGACTGTGGAGCCTTCAGTACGCTCACCATGAACTCTTAAAGCAGGACTGTTACCGATGAGTAAGCGAGACAGCGCTATGCGCAGTGTAGTGCACCGTCTCGCTCCCACAACCGCAAAGGTACAGCTTTAGGAGTTCATGGTAAAGGTACGGATCATAATTTCATGTCATAAATAAATTGAAACAGATCTCTTACAAGTAACAATAATAATGAAGGCACCTGCAATATATTACATAGATGAACGTGCTCAAATTGTAAATCAAGACGTTTTAATATTTAGTTAAATCGGTAGTTTCTAAGCAAGAAACGCCTTTGTTACGAACTTTGTTTTCTTAAAGTTTGAGATGAAAGATGAACGCCGTAAGTTAAGAGGAAGTTTATATTAAACTCACTTATAAACATTCAAAGATTACGAGTAAAGTATATAAATAACAGATGTGCGTTGTTGTTTACGCTGTATGAGGTACTAAATAAATTCTATCTTTTCAAAACCTAGACAATGTATTCAGACTTTAAATTTTAACCTTCAAATTCAATATTGCATAACGCATAAAGCTTTGTACAGAGCCAGAAAATAAAATAAAAATCGGTATTGGAAGGAGTGAGTCAAAGTTGTACTGAAAGATTAAGTTAAGTTTTCTTATGATTTGCACGGCCGTTTTTAATCGTTAATAATATATTGATTTAATTTTAAATAGGTATTATTATTAAACCTCCCCATTAAATAATTATGTTACATGATACGAAGAACGAACGTATATCACAACGCGCAACGTTAAATATTGTTAACAAGTACCCACATACAATTTATTTTTGTGACAGGCGCGGAAATCGTTTCAACTCTTCAAACGAATTAAGAAACGTTGCTCCTCTAAAGAGAATGTAACACAATGAAACATTTCTGCTGTTCCGTTAATAGATTTATTATCGTGCTGCTACTAAAAAATAGCACCTATTTTGATAAATATTTGTAAAAAAAATGTAGTTACATTTTAAGTGAGCAAGTAGAAGTATTTATAAAAGGTACCTTTTAAAAACTCAGCAGCATAATAGATACTTTGCATCTTATCTTAACAGCCAACATTTACAACACTTTAATATTATGATTCCTAATATTACATTTAAGTAGCAAAAGTGTTTTCTTTTCTCAATTTTTCTACAACAAACAGTAAGGAAATTGAAAAGCTCGCAAAGGTTCTAAGCTTAAGTTCGCTGGATGCGACCTAATCGGTTTACTGTCTACTGAAGCTGGGAATGTACTCGTAACTTGTGTTACTACGGATTGTTTATCTTTACTGATGTGATTTTAAGTTTCTTAGCTGAATTAAGTCTCGTAAGCCATTTATACTCCAACTGTATTTTTAATAATATAATTAAGAACTATATTTTTGAAAATGAAAAAGCTTGGCAAGTGGTTTGGACGCTTCTGGACAGATGCCCAGTAGTGGGGCGTACATTTACGCAAAAGACATATACCATTATTGTAATTTCCAGTTCTCAAATTATTATAATTCAATTTATTATAAGAACCTTTGAAAGTATGAACTGAACTTTAATAATAGCATAATGTTATTTTTTCATATAATAAATATCGTATAATGTAATAAAGTTATAATAAGTTAATGATGTAATTTTTAACGCAAGTCAAGATCAAAACGTGTTTACCTATCTGTGTAAAATAAACAAAACATATCTGTAAATTTTACCAAATAATAAAGATAGATACACAATACTCTTATCCCTGAGAATTGTACTTTATCCATTTTCTTGAAATGTAGACTTCACGTAGCGTTATGAGAAGTAGGTGTAGGTATCGTTTATATTTTTTGTTCACGTATCAAATATCGATAACCTTTATTTACGACTTAGTTCAGGTAAATATTTATTGACAGTATTATTTGCTAGTCTCTTTTCAAATAATTAAAAATACTCAACATATAGACACCTAATTATTGTTAAGTATTCACATATTACAAAACCCGCAAGTCATTTAAGTTGCCGCTCCTAAATTGCCGGATACTTAAGCTGCGAAATTGTCAGGCGGGAACCGTGCGCCTGGTACCACAAGATCTATTAAGTGTGTACCTACAATTAGGTACTAGGTCTCCAGAGATCTTGAGAGCCCCTTTTTACTGTTGCCCAAAGTCACTCAATAATATTTAGGTCGGCTTCAGCCAGTGTAATTTGTGAAATTCGAGCTTAGGGACTGTTTGCCTTCTCTAGCCGATGTGGCCCCAATTTCTGTGTTATAAACTTTGTGGTGTCCGAAGAATGTTCTTATTAGTGTGAATTGACATCGAAAATTTTATGTTTGTTCGAGATAGAAGTCTATTACACGTTTATTGTGTCAGGGCTATAAATATTAACAGAACCTTCTTGATTGCAGGCCCCGGTTTTGAGGAAAATCCTTTCCAAATTAAATGTTAGTACTTATATCTATATTCTTTATATTGTTTTTACTTTTCTTGCTTTCTCTTATATTGGCAAAGGCTAAGGTTGGGATTGGGTGGAAATGTCACTCAGGTTGCATTTATATTTTCTAATAATAGAACCGTGGAATAATGATATTAAATTACCCCAAAAATCGGAATGAGATTCTAATCAAATGTACAAATGAAACGCTTCATCTTTATTTTGTTAAATCTTTTATTTGATTGAACACTGTTCCTACCTGATATATTTTCTGCAGAGTGGATAAAATTATGTCGAGTTGAGTCCATTACAGGCAGGAAGAGTCGAAAACTTCCTCGAAAAACGGAAATGAAAGAACTGGCGGCGCCGCCCAGCACGTACCTACGTACCTAGCTGCCATCCCCTACTACTATATCTGTACCTCTACAGACATCCTTCACAATATTACCTTTTTAATAAGCCATTTAAATATTGTTCGCAGTCGACGACTCGTGAACGATAAAATTAGGCATGTAATTAAATAATTTCATTATCTCAACAACGTATGGGTTGAGTGCTGTAAAAATTAACCCCGTCGGAATAAAAAGGTTATTTCATTACTAGGAAAACCGCTTCCTTTCCGCTGTATTACTTATTAACAATGAGGTTTTACATACCAATATTCAACTCGGTTTTTAATAATGATTTCCTACGGAAGTTTACTTGTACATGTATTATTTATTTCCATGATTGTACCTATATGTTTTATACATAGGAAAATACATATACGAAAGAAAAACAGACTGATAAACGTAGGATATTTATTAAACAAGAACAAAGATAGACAATTTATCTAGATTTTATTTTAGGTAAAAACGAATTATCTACTTATCAAGCTAAACTTTTGAAATTGTAAATTCTATCATCAAATTTTTAACAGAGTTGCCTCGTATGCTTGTAACCTATTCCATAGCTCTTACACCGCCATCGTGGAATATTCATTATACCATAAATTATTAATTAGCGCAGTACGTAATATTAAGATAAAACATTTTCATCTCAATATTCGTTACACGAGGGTAATTTGCAGCTATGGATTTTTGTCACCTTTGCAAACACGGAATTGTGAGGCAGGGTATTAACACAAAAGGTGTCACAGGTAGAATGTGTTAAGTGTCCCAACTCTTAAATAAAAAAGGTTGGAACAATAATGAGGGGTCGCTCTTAAAAGTCAAAGCCAAACCGACGAGGTGCGTTTAAATGTCGAACATAGAGGAAAAAACAAGTTTAAAAATCCACATCGAAAGCTTTTCAGAGCGTGACTAATAGGTGTATGTCATGGAACAGAGGACTTGAAAGTAGAAAAAATACGTAGCAGCTGTTTCAATGAAAAATAACGTGTCATTAATCATAACGCTGAAAGGAAGGAGCGACAAGGCTGCGCGACAAATACCTTCCTGTAGACGTGTCCCCGTGTTTGCACTTACGCGTCTCGCCGGCTTCCGCTGTAATGATATCTCGCTGCAGTGGAAACAACGTTTACTACTATTGTGTACGCGAACAATAGCTCAGAAAACAATACGTGTTCGGGTATCGTCGCCGATTCAATCAAGATCTCACTCGTTTAACGTAGCGCTATAGTTTGTCACATTACGCGCAATTGGATAGCTTCTAACATAATTTATAGTATCGTTATAACTATTATTTCGTATTAGTCTGGCTGTAGCAAATATTACCCATATTACAGGGTCTAGCAGACCGTAGCCGGTAATAGGGTTGTCAGGCGGGCGGGAGTACGTATGCGTGTAATTTTATTTCTCAGGCTGCGATAATTTTACGTACGGGACATGTTTAATATTTGAACATTTACCCTGGTCCCTGAAAGAGAATTTGCCTACACTATTTCTATTACAAAAACCCACGCGTCAATTTTTATTTACCAACTTACTGTATTATGTTGTTGCTTAAATAATTTGTTCGGTTACCTCGTGTAAACAATTTTTTCTTTCTTTTTATATTTTGCTTTCGTTCTTTTTATAAACCACCCTAACGTCCATTTCGATGGCAGTTTGTCATACATTTTTAAGTCATATTTTCATATTGAATTTAGTTATAATTATTAACTAACATTAATTATTCAAATATTTAGGTGTTTTCTCATAAAAAACATCATGATAATTAACTAATTATTTGCTATACGTAGCTATATACTATATTCCAGATGTTTTACACAATCTAATATTATAATTATTTAAATTAAGCTTCCATATAATTATCTTTTTAAGCTCCAAACGTCTACTAACATCTACGAGTCCAGTAGGACAGTCTGTAATTAAAGGTTCATGTTAATCACGCAACCCATTTATGCGCGGGAAAAAACACCTTTCTCTTGGTTTGCATGATTAATTGGGGCCTTTAAGCTTTATCGCACCACATTACTAATGTGTCTGAAGTTAAAAGCGTTTTATTCTTCCTTATTAGTGGTGGTGGCTTGAAAGGTTTTTATGATGTTCCTTCGAACAAGTCATTTTTTTTTACTTGCAGCCAAATGGAAACTTAAATTGTATGTATCTTTATAAATTATGGCCCGTGTCATTTTTAATGCGTGAGCGATAATCCATAGGTATCTCTTCTTAAAACTTGTTATTATTGATTTGACATTCATCCCCTTATGTTTATATAAGATAGTTATATGTATTAAGCCGGGTCACGTTTATCATAATTATTACGAAAAATTGTCAGCTACCTACGTTGTAGTATAAGCCAGGTAGGTACCTACTTGTCGAAACCATAGGTACATACATTGATTCCTTTATCACCTGGTGCCATAAGACGAAGGAGCAGGGCACCGGATTTCATGGTTTGATTAATATTGCACCACACAATAGTACCTTATACATAGTTCCAGTGTCAGTTAGAAGGACTAGATGGTACTGATAACTGCATAATAGCAGATGTAGAATATTCAATTCTACTTATACCTATTGTTAAATAAATGTAAACGTTTGTTATAGTATATTGTAAAACCTTGTAAAATAATTTTGATGATAGGTACTTTACAGTACTATAGCAGCAGAATGATCCATCAATTATTCTAATAAATAAGTTATTATGATATATCTAGATATAAGTTTATATAACACAGATTAAATGTATAATTATATATTTCTGCTAGTTTTTTGATATATTTACGTACCTACAATATTTATTAGAATGACCTTCCAAAAAAGAAAACACTTTACGAAACGATTCTACTTAGATGAACAAATGGAACAGCAAAATGCCTCCACAATAACGCCTATAAACAGGTAGGCTATGAAAAATAATCGAGCCTCTTAACCTTGACAGAGCTGTTTGGGGATTGAGTTTGAACAGGTCCCCGGGGTGACAAACGACACGCAAATATTGCCTCCTAATATTGACTAACGGGATAACTCACACATATACAGTAAATAAACATTTTCCATACTAAAGTTATAAAAATGGTAGTCAAATGCCCTTCGTACTTGTTAGTCTGTGACGCATATTATTTGGCATAGTAACAGGAAGCAATTATCCAAACAGAGACGTTGTGTTTGAATTTGAATATTAGCCTTATGTTTGAATCCATTATTAATTGTCAAGTGAGGTCTACACGACCCATTTGATCACAATTTCGAGTTATGTCATACTTATGATCCTAAACACCAAGTACGAGTGTCATTAACTAATTGAAAAAAAAAGGTTAATATGTTGACCATTTCCATTAAAATTTAACATTTCAAAAACTATAACAATTTTAATGGAATTTCTTAATAGTCATTGTGTTCATCTGTGTAGGCTTCGTACAGGTATGTTAGGTATGCTGAATTACAAAGGTGAGTGAATGTTAGTCCCACATTTCTCGGAAACTAGAAATAACATTACAGTAATTCTCAAATTGAAATTAAATTAGTTTCAATCTGTCAATACGACTCTTAACAAATTACAGGAATTAAGTTGATAAAATATGGTTTGATAATATACCGAACTAGTTACACTCTCACAATACAAAACTCTTGAATCATTTTCATTACTTCATACTGAGTGACTGAGTATTGAAAACTATATGAAATTCAGTTTGGTCGTTTTTGAGATTACCGCGTAAAGAAAAACAGACTGTTCTACCGTTTTAGTATATGTCACGAGCAAAAATATGTATACACTCTCTTATTTTTAATTATTTTTTGCTTCTATTCTAGATTGATAATATAAAACGTGTTATGAAGAAATTATTGAAAACAGTTCCTTAATCATGTACATGTTCTACTTTTTTAGTATTATCACAAAAATCTCGCTAAATATGTGTTACAATTTCGCTTTGTGTTTACATATTTTTGTTCGTGGCTCTACCTTTACCGAATATGATGATCACTTTTCGTCGTAGCACGTAGACATTGGTTTTCGTAGCAGTATCTGTCCTAGATGCGGATTAATATTTCGTAACTACTTACAATATTAATATGAATTGAGTAGATAAGTAATCCTGTAAGTACACCTATTTACTTATTCCGTGACACAGTCTGTCTTAAGAGGTTATAAATGTTAAATGAAAGTGGCAAGGCAGAAAGGTTTAATAAACAAAGGTAGTTCTTAACTAAGCCTTTATTAGGCTAATTAAAGTTCATTTATTTAAGCTAAGCATTCGTTTAAAATATAAACTATTATTATTATTTGCTAATTTACTGTATGGTTTTAATATATTTTTTCTTTGGTCCCGTGATGCTTAAAGTAAAGGAAATAAATTGATTATAGTCAGTGACAGAAAATGTTTATACAATAAAATTTTCCACTAAAAATGATGACAGTGGAACTATAACTCAAAATAGTTGGCTTGGATTTAATGTGTGACTATTCAGGTCTTTTTCCTATTTATTATATACGACGTAAAAATTCATAAAACGTGTAATTGTTTGTTTTGATTTATTTTAATGCGTGTCTACTAAATATGCTAGGCTAGTTTTGAAACAAGTAGGTACTACAACCCGATTTGCAAACATTAGAAAAAATAAGAAAATGAAAAATTATTTTAAAATAAATCAGTAGACATCACAAAGTATGGTCGCCGTACGTAAATGGTGACAACGGATAAAATTTATGAAATTCAAGCTTATGACTACGAAATAAAGGTGCTGTCAAAATGTTTCCTTCAATGTGGGTCGACTATATACCTCGTCTTGAAATTAAAATTGGTTTAGTGGCTTATTAGACCTCCGGGAAATTATTATTTCCACGTTATTGCGAATTATGATTATTGAATTACTTTCTAATTTGCGATGTTTGAGATACCTATATTATAGAGCAGGAAAGAAAAACCAACATTTGTTATGTCTCAACCTGCCTACTGCCAGGGGATTTATTTATTCTGGTACTAATAAAATGATATAAAACTAGGACTATAAAAATATTTTTTACTAAAACAGAAAAAAATAATCTCACATCCTTACAGCTAATTTACGTCATAATTCTGAAATAATCGCCAGCATATAATTAAATACAGAAGCATATTTAATACACAACATACATATAAGAGTATAAATCTTTTTATAAAGCCATTTCCTTACAGAGCGCCATGGGCTACGATTTACATACTCTTTTTACGTCACCGTGCATGTTTTCATCTTTGCCCGAGTTCAAGTACTCCCGAAAAATAGGTAGAAATAAAAAGTTACGATGTACCAAAAGGGTTTCTTTAACATCATAAGGTTAGCGATAGTCCTTTGCGGAATTGCTGAGGGCTTAGCCAAGTTATATGTTACTTATGTGAGTTTTCGTAGAGGCTCTGTTTTAAAACCATGTAGAAACCGGTAAAGTTTAAAAAAATACTTTATTACTTAGAACTACTACTTAGAACTGGGACTTCATATAGAATGTTTTTTTTTTTTATTATGTACAAAAATTTTATTTGACAATGTAAGGTACTACTTACTAGCAACTCATTTCACTAGATAATTGACAGACAATTACTTATTTATCGACAACGTCAAATAAAGAATTTAGGTGTCCTAAGTGCAATTTCGAATTCTAATAGCTCGTGGTTTTATAGTCTTTGTAGTTGAACGTAACCGTCAAATTGGTTAATTTAGAAAAAATTTAAAAAAAATCCTATACTGCCGAATAAAAGGCGTATTTTCGATCAATCGAGTTTGATGTTATGCCTGTAAAGCGATAATTTAACGAATTCAAGCTAGTTGTAAAACCAAATTCAATACTCCGTACAATATTTATGTTCGAAAATTAAATTCATCACGATCTACATATTTATATTACGAATGAGTTTGTGATATTTTAGGTCTTCATAATCTAGTCATTTTAAAGTTCCTTTTTTAAACATAAAGGTCACCAGGGATCCCTAACGAACATTTAAATGGAGGGATCACGTATTTTAATTATTTATAATGTGGTACTGAAATGCTGGTTGAAAGACGTAAACTTTATTTATATTCATTGCAAAAACATTAAAATATAATATAGATAGAGTATAGAAAGTAACATCAGATTTTATTTAATAAAAGTTTATTTAAACCTTTTTATTGTTCAAAGATTACTTCTAACAAAAAACTTTACATCTTATTTACCCGTGTAGATGAATTTAATTGATTGAGTGATTGTACGCGCCACCTCACTTAATACGCACCGCTCTACGTTGATTAAATGTACTCGTCTCATAAGCCGGCGAATCCAATTTTAAATAACGCTCATCTCAGTACATACATCATACACGCAACGTACAAGATGCGAAATATTTCATTCAAGCCGATGTTTAACATATAAATTGCTATCAATTTTTTTTAGATCTATATTTTCGAGGCTGCTCCGTGGAGATAAGGCTTGGGGCGCGCCACCGTGGTTTTATTGCCTAAATGCAGAATGATATCCCACTAGATGATAAAAAAGCGATTATGGAAGTCTTTTAATACGTATGTACTGCTAAAGTGGATAAAGATTGTGACTTCGATTTTCGATTTTGGTTGTAAATAGATTTGAGAGGATGGTTTGCGAAGTATTGATTTATTTAGTTATGTAGCTGTAGCTGTTTTGTCTTTAAAATTAGTAGGTTCCTAATAGGTTTAAGATGACGTCTATCAAATTATGTAATTTACTTTGCCAAAGGTATGTAGTGGTTTCATATCGTTAATTAATAAGGCCTGTGATAAGTTAATCAAAGCCTAGCCTAGTCTAATTTATTACATCTCAAAACGTAAACAAAACTTTTTTAGATAACCCTCATCTTCGCAACTTTATATCTGCGTGTCATGGCTTTTGATCAGATAAATATATCAAATTAAAAAATCAACTGCCAATAGCAACCATCGGAGCTCGGCTGATGCTGGCTCGACAGGATTTTGTTAAGATAAGGTCTATGATCACCGCCCGCACAAATTGCTCCGATATTATTTCTACACTTTGCAGTATCATGAAATTGTGTATTAAAACCCTGGGTACACAATGTAGGAGAAAATCGTTTGCAATCAATTGTAATGCGTTTTATTAAGTTACGTTTTTTGAACTATTAGGTCTAATATAAGTAGTCTCGTTGCAATGTACTAAACCGAATTTTCAAAATAACTCAGTGTTTGATCGTCAATAGTCGTAGTCGTACAATTAAAATAAACCGTAGTCATATTATTATTTTCCGACTAAATTCGGAAAATAATAATATGACTACGGTTTGTTTATGTATAATGTTTTATTTATAGTAATAGAGTTTCTATTAATACGTGATATTTGGATTGTCTTACACAATAGGTACATAGAGGAAAAACTAACATCAAAAAATACATAATATGACTTGTACTCACCAACCCAGATTCATTTGAAGTTAGCCCATATTGCATTTCTATTCAGTTATGCTTCCTTTTCACTTGATATTTTTCTTCAAGGCGGGTGTTCTTCTCTTATAAATGAAGGTTTAAAGCAAATTTTGCAGATTTTGCAGTGAAATACATGGTCTTTCAAACCAAGGAAAATTTCGTGATAATCTCCTTCAACAGCTTGTGTGAAGCAGTTTGTCTATGGCATAGTATTATGGTAATAAATAAGATAACACAAAATGCCGCTGGACAACACTATAATTATAAACGGGACCAACATGTCTAATAAACTGTAAATTCTTCCCCAATAAACGAACAAAGGGTCACCGATAACGACCGTATTGATTTTTAACAAATGACTGGTCAATAAGATAGCGCCTACAATTATCGGGCTCGTGGTCAGTTGAAATGAAGCACTGAATGTTAACTGAATGGCCACAAAGTGAGTACATCAACCACTGCGGTGGTTAATACTAGCTGTGGCTAAATTAGAGCGGTTTGTTAACAATGGCACCGTCAACTGTTTGATTATACCAAAGAATAAAATTATATATCATTAACATTCGACCTTATTTAATAAGTGTCAATAGTGAATGTAATAAGTGTCAACATTGATATATTTTGAATGATATTCGATTGTTTTGAATTTGACCGTCTTGCATATAGGTCAAGAACGTGCATTGATGAACGAATATTCATGATACTATTATTATTAAGGCATGATAGATTAGATAGACATGATAAATATGTAGGTCTCGAATAAGGATAGGAGACCAACATATTTACAGGGAGTTATCATACATTTTATTATCTTTAGGTTTATAGTAAAGCTAGTCATACAAAGAAAATAAATTAAAAACCATAAAGAAAAGATTCTCTGGTCCGTCGTTGAAAATAAGTTAGTATAAACTAAGCTACTAAGAGCTCACTAATTAGATTTTCATCGTACCAAACACGTCTTATAACTACAGACAAACAACTCACTTAGCACGACACGATATTTCAAAGTTCTAAATATAATGAGCACCTAACTAATGCAAAGCAAACAACCTTACAATTACTAAATTGAATATAAAGTCGAGACGTCTAAATAATTAAAGTGAGCTTTCTTCAGTCGCTATTTTTCTTTAATAAGCTCTTTATAACAGCATTAACGAAATGAGCTATTCACAACTAAAAATGATAGTGTGCACTTAAGTAAATGGCTGTTACTTCGTTTAACTGCACGTTAAAGCCGCAGATGTTCTGTTTACAGGAAACCTGCACCTTAGTATACAGATGCAAGCCTGCAATAATACTGAGGTGCTTACTCTAGCTACTTCCATTTAATTAGTATGACATTTCTTGCACCTGTTGCCACGAATTAAAACGATCGCTTTAATGGGTTTTATTGAAAAAACGGAATATGCTATCTGAATCCCTAGAATTTATGAGCGTTAAAGGTTATCGGGTATGGATTTAAATTTGCATGCAAATGCAGACTTAATGTAGGGCTGGGATTAATTACATGCGCGAATATCATTAAGTTAAAGCGCTTATTGTGTGTCAACGTGCTCGCGGCGCGGCTACAAATCAAGTCTGCCGATGAAATATCCTGTGTCGCTCGCTATGTTTTGTTCGAAGCTTCTACTAAATTGAAGGAGCGGTTAAACCTTGTACGTATTATTGTATGGCTCCACAAAACAGATTTTTCCAAAGCGGTACGACTTGTCTCTATTTTTTTTATTATCTTCGAGTACATTGTAAAGAGCCTCCTATCCGTTGGTTTTATCAATTAGCAAATACCAATATGCTTTTAATAGTTGCAAACAATGCTTTATTTTCGCTTTGTATGATATTTGTATGAATATTTGGTGACATTTTCCTTTGTCTGAAACTGCATTGAAAAAGCATTGTTACAAGAAACACAGTCATACACTCTATTAAATGACATCCCATGTGAATTTAAAATTGTGTTATTTTTAATACTACACAAAGTACACATCATAAAAATGCACTGCGTTGGAGTTCATAAGGCAGAGCATATGGTGCATTTCAACCGAAGCCTAGGTATTTTGCAATAAAGTTGACGCGGCATGCATGAATGAATTTCAATAGATCGCAGTGGACAGGTACTGAAACTAATACGAACTCTCATATTGAATTGTAATAACCATTCTAACAGTTAAAATGTTATTGGAGTAACTTTATCGTAAATAATACTATTTGATCTAATTTCTATTTATAGCTTCTCTCGGAATATCAAATACCACAATATACAAGGAATATTGCTGTGTTTATAACTGATCAGGAAAATCGAGCGTATCTGTAAGCGCCTTTATCAAAGCAGTTATTATAATTTCAGTTGTTCGGCACAGTATCGACATCAGTAAGATTACCACGTACAATACATTAATATTGCAAACCGGTTTTGGGTAAAGTTTAGGATATACTGCTCCCAAGTCGTCTGGATCACAACATACATACCAACAAGAAATATATATCTACGTAAGTACACGCAAAACACATGTGAGTTATATGCAAGATAAAGTAAATTATGACGTGGATGTTTAAGATTACGATGAATTTATTATAAGCCCTTAGCGGAATGTTTCGGAATAAAATATGTAAATCATTACACAAAACCACTATGTAGGTGAATGAAGAGAAACTTGGTGGAGAATGTACGTACAAGTATTAATTAACCAAAAAATTTATGCAGGAGTTACGCTGAATACACAAGTAGGTTTCGCGTACTATATTAATGATTCAACTAAAAAACGTCTTTTGCGAAGAATCTAATCTATGAACAAAATACAAGTTAGGATAGAATTTGGAAGTTTTTAAGTAAGTACGGCGTTGACGTTCTGAAATTTAATAGATGAGAGTCTTTTGTCGCCTGGGCACTTATTAGGTTCGTGCCACGCCACTAACCCATCAAACAAGCCTTTATTCGGTATTCACTTTTAATTAAAAACTCCTATTCAATTGCGGAGCAGTCGCCCCCAGCTACACGGCCATTAAAAAAAATGTCAGCGATTGAATTCATTCGAAATTATAATTCAAACGATTGATTGATTTCCTTTTATGTTAATCTTCTAATTAAAACAAATTGACTCAAATGTTTAGCCTTTGTAGACACGTTCCAGATTTTCTACTTCGTCCTTAATATATTTTTGAGTGGCCTTTTGTCAGTGCTTGTGAGTTGTATTTTTAATTGATTTCTTCTTTGAAACTTTTGGGATATGATTTGAAAAATAAATCATCTTTTTGTTTTTGTCAGAGTTTTGGAATATAGCGAATGCGTATACATTAGATGTTTATTAAATAGATGGTAAGTTTGTATGCGAGCTAGCATTCACCTACATGTAAACTCGTATTTAGTAATCGCTGTGATATATTTCAGTCAGTCAAACTTTCGTTATAACAATCGGAAACGTCTAAATTTGCATAAATGCATAAATAAATGGAAAGTATAATTAATTTTGTTGTGTTCTGCAATGCGCAACCATAATCATGAAATGGAATCATTTCAAATTGCCTTTATATGATGTCCTGTGAACAATAGGTACTGTTATAATAAAAAAATTGCATTCGTTATTTTTTATGTTAGTTTTTATACATGGACATTATCACTTATTAGCAAAAAGTAATTAATAAAATGAAAACCCAGTCACTAGACATTGTTTTAAAAGAAGTGATTATTATAATTTTGACTATTCATCTTTGTTTAAAGAAAGAATAAATAAAACATTTACAAGAACCTTCTACCGATTTATACATAAGGTACTTCGTCCCGTACTAATAAATAAATATTATATTATATTTTACGTTTATTTATTTTTTTAAAACAATGTCAACTCGAAATTACCTCGGAGAATTACCAATTGTTTATCCGATACGCAATCGAATGCTTATTCAGCTTTCGTTTCAAAATTAGGCCGACGTTACGGGGCGTACCGTCAAGAGTTTTGCAAATAAATACCTCGGTCCTTGGGTAAACACAAGCCGTGATTGCAGGGCGTATTATTATACTGTGAGATACAGACTCCTAGCAGGGATTTGAAACAGTGTATGCGGATATTCTATTTCCTGAGTGTATCTGCATTGTCAAGTCGGTTAATAATGTTCGTGTTGATTTATATTTTTATGTTATATTATTTGCATGTTATATTTAATGTTACTGCTGTATTTTTGTCACGTAGTACTCAAACGTACTTTCGTGCTATATACTGTCTTCTAAACCATCAGTGTTTCGTTTTGCAAAACTTGTGTTTTCTTCGCTATAAGTGTCATGGCTCTGTAATTCCTAAATAGAAAACAGAAAACATATTTTTATTTGTTTTTTGTTGCGTTAGATCGCAATAAAAATAGGTGCAATAATTAAACAATTTGAAAACTACACTTAAAATTTATCGATACCATTATTTCATGCTACTTGGTAACTCTAAAAATACCATTGAATTTCGAAATTAATGGTGTCGTTACTTGAATGCAGCAGTCCGTGAGACAAAACCAGAGGGTCGAAGGCGAGGAAATAATTAGAGAAACTAGTTTGTTCTCTACGGACGATTAATGTTAGTTTACGATCTAGATTTACAACGGAGCGCGCTCGAACTTTGCTCTTGTGCACTAAGCGTTTTGATTTGTCAAGCAACGCTATTTGTTCAACGACTAATTTGTTGTTGCATGTTTATTTTAATACTTAAAACAAGAAATGTAACACTATCCTTAAACATGGCTTTAAACTTAGCATTAAACTTACTACTAAAACTAATACTTTATTTTTATTTACAATACAATACTTACATCTAATACAAGAACAAACACTTACAACTATACTAAAATTAAATCTTATATAAATAAAAAAAACTAACAAGAGTCGAAAAACTCATCGTCTTACTAAAAACTTACTACTTGAAAACATATCACATGGTTTTGTAGATTACCTTTTACAAACCTATGGGAAGTGTATTTATAAAAGAGTTAAATTAACAGTCAATAAAACAGAAATCAAAAGAACTAATCTAGTAAGACCATCTGAAAGTTGTCGTATGCTTAGTTCCTGGTCAAAGAAAACAAAAGCTGTTTTCTTTGCAAGTAGCAACGTCACTTGCAATCCCTTTGATGATGTGGCAAAGGCAACCGCACCACCGAGTAGTAATAATTCCAAGCGGAACTCTGAAAAAGCGATAAAAGGATTATTCAGATTATTTTTGTATTTTTCATCCTTTGTTGGGGTTTTTGAATGGCAGGTATAATATACTTTTCTCTGTGTGTCTTTATTGATTGCTGTTCTAGATTGGTTTGATAATTGATTCTTGTAATGAAATGAGATCGGAAAAGAAAAAATCGTTTATGTTATAATTAGTCAAAGTTCATTCATGTAAAGTCACGTAGGTATAGAAACCCACATGTAAGCTGCAGCTCTTTCAGTCTGGACAGCAAAGGATTGCCGGCGGTAAATTAGTAATGGCGTATTGCCTCAGAATAAGCCTCTAGTTAATGTTGACACACGGAGAGGATGTACGGACATGTGTCGATTCAGACGCACTCTTAAAGGTGCGTTTATTTACGTTCCTTTAGAAATAGGTGATGCGTCGCGTTCACGCCTTTCGTCGGGAAAAAAGGCTTATTTTTTCACACGTTTCCTGTTTTCCCTTTTTTCAAACGGTCCCCAGTGATGATCTGTTCTGTATATAACAGTATGTGTTGCTCCGCCGAGCGGGAATTTATATTACAAACACTACGGGGGATAGATATAACGAACGGATGTTAACACAAGTCTTACAAGGTACAACTGAAGGTAGAATAGCTGCGCTAATTCGCTTCACTGATAATTTGAAACACAATTCAAAGCACAGGAAGTAATTAGTGTAGCCTTACTTGTAATTAATATCTCGGCGTCATGAAAGGCTCTTTACTCAAGTAAAGTGCATGTACCATCAAAATAGCAGGTTTATTACATAGCGGCCCTCAAAAATTCCCCCTCGCATGCACGAAAGCGATTCATGAAGCTTGCTTCGTTTGCCTCAACTCGTGCAATCTTGTATCTCCGGAGTTTAAGTGTTTGACCTCCCTTTGCCCAAATGAAGCTCACGAACATTTCTACCAACATTTTATTTATTGCCATTTGACTTTTATTTCCTTGAGTGTAAGGTCGATATTTCATTGTTACGCGCCCACAGGTAATTTTGCCGACGGACGCCTTTTGTATTTCTTTTTCCGTTTTTACTCTACCAGGAGAATTTACCAGCTCCAATCTGAGTCTATGCTTGCCCAAGAGGAAAACGGGAAGTGAAACTGAATATCTACATCGTATGCTCATTTTCTGTTAGATGTGAGACCAAGTTATCATTTATTTCAACGTAAACAATATTTCCGACTTCAAATTGGGTTTCCAAGATGTACAAATTGAAGGGAGTTTCTTTATGAAACTATTAAAAGTTTGAATGTTCTTTGTTGCTTTGCGTCTCTTTATTAAGTTACAAGACATTGTTGATCAAAGCTGCTTCTCTTACAAGTCTTGGAAACAGTGAAAACGGTATTTGGTAGTAATTTTCTCACTTAATAAAGTTTGTTTTAAAAGTGTGACAACATTTTAATAATAAATCCATACAACGAAATATCTATCTACCTAGACATTCACTTATAACTTACAGGTAAAATATGAAAAATATTACTTACAGCTTTGGTTCATAGCCACGTGAGTATTAAATTTCTTTGCCCGCCAGCTTTGTTTATAAGCCAGGTAAATATCGATATTTACCAGTCGACGAAAACATGTGCTGGGCTCCAATTACCGATTTCACAAAATCGTCAGGTCAAAGCTGAATAAATGTCTGTTTTTACTTTTGGCTTTTCATAACATCCGCTCACCGGATCGCTACCTTTTGAATATTTTTTATAAGCGTATTCAGAACTGTATAGCGTATACAGTACTCGTTAGTTTTGTTGCTTTTTAAAGTATCAAATACGAAATACTACATATTAATAAGAAACAAACAGGTAGGTAAAACTATTTAGTTTAAAAAACATTATAGCCTTAAATAAAACATACAGCTATTCATTAAAATGGTTGATGTCGTACATGGTGTACCTAACAGGCCTATAATTCAAGACGTTTTACATAAAAAGTCGTACAAAAACCCCTTACATATGGAGAGTATTTTTCAAATGCTTGTAAGACATTTGTCGCATTTTGTGCTCCTTAAGAATGTCATAAAAATAACTTGTTCGTATAAATAACGTTGATGAAAATATATATCGGTGCTTACGGTGGGCCACAAATCAGAGTAAAGTGGGACTTATCAAGACTGTCTACATAAGTAAGCTTCGGTGACGCGGCGCGGTAAGAAAACGCCGCGGTTTGGCGCACCTTGCCTGCGCCGTAAATCATTTCTTATTTTTGTCAACAACAAACGCGAAGAATGGTTTTATTCACGTTAGGCTCGTTCTATGGTAATAGGATTTTCGTTAATTATAATTGAAATTCAACGCAGCGCAAATATATAACTAAGTAATTAATTATGGAATAAATTCATGTCTACATTCTGTATTTGTTTGAAACCTTTAATTTATGTTTTATACAATTTCATTCTAATAGTCGTTGTTTAGTTGGTACCGAGAAGATTTGCTGACTGACTAAACATAAGCCTTTGGGATTAAGACGTAGTGCTTTTAAAATTAACTTTAAACAAAACTGATTTAAGAAAACGTGTTTAGAAAATGTTAAATAGAAACACCTATTAAGTGACATCTCTAGATAAAACTTGCTAGTTTCGAATGGGTATTTAGTGATATCGGATCAATTACTTTTGGACCTATTACAAAAAATACGAATTATTCAATCAAAATATTTATTTACTTACTACAAATTATTTTCACAAAAGGTTAAACAACGAAAGAAACTGCAAAATCCTATCATCATTTATAATCTTTGTGCAAAAATAACGTTAGTCACTTCTCTTGACGTGTGATATTTTAAGCCACCAGATTCCTAGAATGTGTGTGAGCTGTATGATAAATTCAAAATAAGTCACACAAACCTAGGCCGGGCCCATACACGGTGCCAGGGTACCAGGGCTGCATAAACGTTAAAATACACTGCGAGCGCTTTTCAAATTTGTTTTGTCCTCTCTTTACACCGTCTGCACCGATGTCACTGCTTTTTTAATGTTCTTATTTCGTTAGCTGGCAGTACGTACCTAGCCGTTTTACTAGCGGACTACAGAAATACGAGGGCTATCTGACTAGTTTAACTCGTAAATCAATGTCGCTTTACTAAAAATGGACTTGCAAAATATTGTGGATAGACTAATTAATTTTTTCCATGCTTCTGCTGATAAAAGGGATTTGGATTGTGTTCTTCCTTTTTCAGGAAGAATGATTGTAATCATATTTTTTGATACTTCACGTTTTTGATTGAGTAAGGATATGAACTTGTATATGCATATACAAGACATACATGATATAGATTTTATTGTTTTGTTTGTAAGCTAGCTTTTTCTAAACTAAATACGTTACAATAATTATAACGTAAGTTTTTTAAAAGTAACTTTATTTTTCGAAAACAAAACTCCGTTTACAGTCCATAATTATTTCATACTTGAAAAACTTAACAAAGCGAGTAAATCCCTTATGAAGCGTCCCAATATAAAAGTGTACGGACATAGAACATGGTATTTAATACGATACTTTCCATAAACAGTCGACCCGAGCGCTAACGAGCCAGCTATGAATATTCTTGATTCTTGCATATTCAGCAGGATATGAATCACAATACTTTTATATTTTAGAACTTAATAAAACAACGTTATTGTAGGTTACATACATCATTATTTTATGAAAACAAATATAGATATTTTTTCATTAAAACTAGTGCTGGTAAACAAATGTAAATTCGATCGAATATAATTTTATTCAAAAAAAGAGGTTTAATTTAATGGTTCATAATTATAAAAATACCTGGTAGGTTGTAACTTGTTTTATGTACATTAGCAGTATAAACCTAAATAACACACATATTCTAAGCTTTCATCTTTCACTACATTTAATTGACTGTCAAATCGCTGAACATTCTTTGTCCAGCTCGCAATAAGTTTAAAAAGCGAAACAATGATGTTTTTCTATTGAAATATCGAGGTCTGCATTACGTTTTCTCGTAATTTTGGTATTTTGTAGATAACCATACACACTTTGCAGCCGTCGATACAATATGTTACACTAAAATTGATTAAATTCATTTTAGTAGAATAACATAATATTCTTGCAACGTATATTCGCCGATCATTACAGTTACATTAAAATTTCCTATGCCTCATTAAATTTGAAGCATCTTGTTCAAATAATTAATTTAATGAGCAAATTTTAATAACTGCGGTTAGGAAAGTAGATTTCTATGTTATTATAACAAATTGGAACTAGTTAGAATTACGTGTGTGGTTTAAAATTAAATGTGAAAGAACAGTCGAATATTAAAATAAATTCTAAATAAAATATATAAATATTTTTAAATTTATTGTTATTTTTTTGTTCCTACTATCTATTTAATCTCTGTATCGTTCAGAAAGATGAAGTTTGCTTGCCGAACCAATAAATTTTGCAGTGTAAGTTTTTAAATTAATAGCGAGTGCTTATTTCTTCTTAAAACATCGAATCCACTGAATATCTAGCAACTGAGTGAACCTCTCCTGAAATAAGTTGTTAAGCAAACATGGTATGTAATTAATTAAATAGTAACTAATTTATTTTATATTGATACTTGTTCTAATTAGAAACTCGATCCCCACTGAAGCTTACATGATTAAGTAAGGATTACTTGAACCCAAAAACCAATCTAAATAAATTAATAATATCTGAAGTACATATATCAAAATATTTTTCTTTGGTGCTGTATAGGCATAGGTTTGGTATGTATATTGTACAAATTATGGTATACTATTCCAACAATGTTTTACATATAATTACAACTTAGTATAACATATTAATTATAAGCTATCGGTGTAAGAGACATTTAAAACATTTCTTAATTCCATTTTATATATATTTTGTATGTATGTATAACAAACAACCTTTCCTTCCTTAGTTTTCCATAAAAAAAAACTTTTTTAATCAATATTCCATTAATTACTTATTAACGTAGAAACAAGGTAATTTCAACAGTTTTACCTCGAAAATGTCAAAAATATTATTTCATGACCTATTTATTTCCTTCGAGCTCGCAAGTAAATGAGTTCTTCAATTTGATCGATAATATACAAAAGGACGTCCTTGTTACCATGAGTACCATCATTTTAATTGGTGATCACTCTACGCGTCGAGCCCCCACTGAGCTTTGGGAGCACTTACACATCCGATCCAACTACACCTATATACCTCACAAATATTTATGATATTATATCGGACACCCGAAGAGGAAATTTTGACAACAAGCCTCACCTTACAATATTTATGTCTCCAGAGATCCGTTGGCACTTGTTTTGCGTTAAATAATTGACGTTACGATACTGCTATCAATATTTATAAGCCTTACTGTACAGACCTACGTATTTAGTGAGATGCTATTTGTTTGCCAAAACTGGTACTTACATGTTATTCTTTTATTTATTATCGACTTAAACTATCGTTACAGGAGCTATCCTCGTACGACAGTTAAGTAATTTAAATATACTTAAAATAGTTTTCTTAATTGAATATATTCAGTAAAATTAACATTATTTATACATACATATTTAGTTTAGTATTTTATTTATAACATAGTAATAAATAGCAGTCCTTAAGCAAATTCACTCAAACCGCATGTACATTACTATCAATAACCGTAAAATTGCGTACATTTCTTAGTGTGAGTTTTTTAATAATCAGTTAAAGTCAGTAGACGAGCAGTGTTTCATAAATGAAGGTGTTCTATCAATTATTACTCTCAAAAAGTTCAATACCATACCCACGAAGTTTGTATAATAGCCCGCCTTCAGGGGTGAATATTTTGGTGAGGCAAGCTCTATTCTCACTGGTCTTACTACATTGTCTTATTCATGTAACGCGATAGAAACGAGTCTTAAGTGAAAAGTTGAGATGAAAGTTTGCCTTGAAAGGTGCCTTGGAGGTACATACTGATATTATATGCGAATGTTACTCTGTTTGTTTGTTGCGCTTTCACGGCAAAACTGCTGAACAAATTTTAATAAAAAATGCTATATGGTCAGCTTGGATTCTAAAAATGGACATAGGCTAATTTTTGAAACGTTAGCCAACACCCAGACGCTGCCACGGGCAAAAGCTAGTGTTAAACAAATTTGTTGAACACATGATATTCGATAAATTTGGCTTCTGACTGTAACATTGTGGCGTCTTAATTTTGTACAAGGTTTGCTAATATAATAAAGTAATCATGAACGTTCTTTTGAACTTTTTAGGATATTTATTTTGCAATTAACTCAAAATGAGTAGTAGGGTCTTCCTGTTTCGAATTATGTTTATTTTATATTATCAGGTTTTGGTGACACTACAAAGAAAAAAATAGATCTTTAAAAAAATCCACTCCAATATGCAATCCATATTATTTATATTATAAAAACGCTCCGGTAGATAAATCTTTAATTAATTATACACACAAACCTTCCTCCTCAATCACTTTATGTATTGTTGAAAATCATATGAAAATCAGTTTAGTTGTTTCTGAGTTTATTGCGTTCAGCTAGATAGACGCCGCGGGGATCATTGTAGCATTGCTTCATAATACGTAAAAATAATCTTTCCTATATATTCCTGAATTTATCTATAAAATAATATACTAAATAATGAAGTAGTACTGAGTTAACTGATAGAAATGCTGGCTGAAAGTAACCGGAGTAACACAAGTACAATGTATTATGGTTAAGAGTTTAAATAAAGTTCTGAGAAAGTAAGAACATTGTACGCAGGAACCGTCGCGTCGCACTGTTAGTTGTAGACGTTAAGGCCAAGATAGATACTATACTTAGCACACGATTTCACTTAAATATTGTCTCGTCGCTGTTATATTAATTTGTAGTTTGATGGATAAGAAACAATTGACAGTTTGTACATTAATAATAATAATAATAATAATGCACAGGCATAACCAAGTGGCCAGAATTATCCATCAGCAGCTTGCTTTGAGATACAAACTTGTGGAAGCTGAGGTTCCGTACTACAGGTATGTTCCCGACCCAGTTCTCGATAATGGTCATGTCACATTATACTGGGACCGATCTATCATCACTGATAGGACTATTGTAGCCAATAAGCCTGATATAGTGGTGATAGATCGATCAGAGCGACGGGCGATGATTGTTGATGTAACGATTCCTCATGACGAGAACCTCGTGAAAGCTGAAAAAGAAAAACAAATGAAATATTTGGATTTAGCGCACGAGGTTGTCGACATGTGGGAGGTGGACTCAGCAATCATCGTCCCGATAGTCATTACAGCCAATGGCATAATAGCCAAGAGCCTCGACCAACACCTCAAGAGGCTCTCGTTAGACATCTGGGTCAAGGGTTTGATTCAGAAAGCGGTACTTCTCGACACGGCGCGTATCGTGAGGAGGTTCCTCTCTCTGGAGCCCTAACCACCGGCAGCTTGGACCCTGTCCCGAGGCCGGTTGGACACTATATTTTATATTTTTAAATGTATATTTCTTTTTTGTATATATTTAAAAATGTACTTTATATGTTTGTTGTGAAATAAAGAAATAATAATAATAAGGGAGAGAGTATTGAAACTGAGTTTTTAAACATCAGAAGAGGAATATTCCAAGGTGACGCCTTAAGCCCACTTTGGTTTTGTCTGGCCTTAAATCCGCTCTCTACACTTCTTAACAATAGTAAAAAAGGATTTAGAATAAAGTATGATGATATATGAATAGTAATTACATTTTGTCACATCTGTTATACATGGATGATATTAAATTGTTTAGTACTACTCTTTTAGACATACACACTCTTGCAGACATCACACAATTATTCTCTTCTGACATTCATATGGAATTTGGGATCGACAAATGCAAAGTACATTCCGTCCGTAAAGGTAAAGTCGAACCTAATACTTACCAACTTCAGGATAATAGGGAAGTAGAACCTGTTCATGAAATGGAGGGCTATAAATATTTAGGATTCTCACAATCACGACAGATCCATCAAAGGCAGACTAAAGAAATGTTGAAAGAGAAATTTAAATCCCGACTTCACAAAATCTTTAATACTCATTTAAATGCTCGAAATACGGTAAAAGCAATTAACAGCTATGCTATACCAATATTAACATATTCGTTCGGAGTGATCAAATGGTCCAAGTCGCAGTTACAAAATTTACAGAGAATGGTCAACACCACCATGACCAAATATCGAAAACACCATCCACGGGCATGCGTGCAGCGACAAACGCTACCGAGATTCGAAGGAGGTCGAGGAATTATCGATATCCAAAACTTGCACAGCAAGCAGATCCAAACACTCCGAGCATTCTTTCACTCAAAATCAAATCAGTCACATCTTCACCTAGCAATTGTTCGAGCAGATCACAATTACACTCCACTACATCTAGTAAACTCTTCCATAAGTCTTGAACCAATTACAAACCCACAGAAACTGGACGCCTGGGCGCAGAAATCCCTCCATGGGCGGCATCGCCTCGACTTAACAAACCCTATCGTTGACAAAGTTGCGTCAAACATGTGGCTTAAGCGAGGCGAATTGTTCCCCGAAACAGAGGGATTTATGATTGCAATCCAGGACCAGACCATAGACACCAAAAATTATAGAAAACATATAATCCGAGATCCAACTGCGCAAAACGACTTCTGCAGACATTGTCACAGAAGCTCTGAAACAATACAGCATATAACTGGAGCCTGTACGTCTATTGCGCAATCGGATTACAAACACAGGCATGATCAAATTGCCGCTATAGTTCACCAATATTTAGCCTACAAATATAAATTACTCCCAGACAAAATAGCCTGCTATAAATACACACCACAAACTATCTTAGAATCAGCTGAATATAAAATTTATTGGGACAGGACGATTATGACCGACAAAACTATACACTACAATAGACCGGATATTACACTGCTTGATAAAAATAATAAAATTGTATTCCTGATAGATATCGCAGTTCCGAACACACATAACTTGCAAACAACATTTACTGAAAAAATTGCTAAATATACAGACCTAGCCATTGAATTAAAAACTCAGTGGCGCGTAGATGATGTCCGCACAGTACCGATTGTTATATCGTCAACTGGCGTGATACCTAAAACTCTACACAATAGCCTTAAAATACTAAAGATTCATCCCCTCACATACATCCTCATCCAAAAAGCTGCCATTCTTAACACATGTAGATTAGTCCGTAAATTCTTATCCATACAAGCTTAGTTTAGTTAACTTTAGATTTAGTAACGTTGATTTCGTTTTGGCCACAAGCCCGCGAAATCGATGTATTCGCCAGCAATGGTAGAAAATATATAAAAAAAGAGAATAAATAATAATAATAATATTCCGGGACAACTCACACACGGTTATCTGATCCCAAGCTAAGCAGAGCTTGTGTTATGGTAACCAGACAACTGATAAACATACTTATATATGTATTTCTAAATACATACATATTATAGATAAATTACACCCAGACCAGAACAAATGATCGTGCTCATCACACAAACATTTGTCCTGGGTGGGAATCGAACCCACGACCTCCGGTATAGCAGTCAGGGTCACTAACCACTAGACCAACAGGCCCGTCAACTTAGATATTGTCTCGTCGCTGTTATATTTATAGTTTGATGGATAAGAAACAATTGACAGTTTGTACATTGTAAATTATATACTTACACGTATTTACGTGCTATTTTTCATATTAGACTCATACTTGTTTTTAACCGAATAAGTCGTAAATTAAAAGTTTTAAAGTGTTTTTAATTGTGTTTTTTAAGCATTTTTTTTTAATATTAGTTAAAAACTTAATTAAATATTTAAGCGCATTATGATTTTTGTGTATGCCGCGTGTTCGCGTATACATTCCCAAAGTAGAAAAAAAACAGATTGTTAACTCGATCTATGTATTTTCGACAATAGTTTTTTACACGTAGGAATTTGTTACAAGCATAAAAAACACGTGTCGCTGTATTCACTCGTGACGTAACCCTAGTTACTAATCCAATAGCAAACCTACAAACTACAAAAATGGCGTTTCGGAATGACGAGCGCAGTATAAAAACTATCAATAAAATGGTTATGTACTAGTTGTTTTATGCGTTCTAAAACTTATACGGACTAATTGACCTGTTGATGCATTGGAATTTGAAATTCGAACGGGCTTTAAAATCGTATGGAGATGTATTGTATAATAATATATAGGTATAATATAAATATGTAGTATACAGCAAAAAGGTTGTAGCTGTGTGATAAAAGTTAAATAAAAGTTCGTTCTGATTTTGACATAGGTTTGACTGACGACAAGGCAATGGGTTTAATCAATCAGCGAAATTTTCTTAACCAAGTTTATGTAGTTTTATTATCTATGTAAGATAGATTGAAATTGTTAAACTTCTCGTCTAGATTTGAAAAGCACAACTTGCAAATACTACTTCAAGAAATATAGAAGTTCGAAGGCTTCGTTGAAAGTTTGCGTATCATATTACATTTTATTTGCATAACAAACTATTATGTATCCAGCTGAAGGGTATTGATACGGATATTAAAATAACTTTATATTATTTCCTCTTTTAAGTCTTGAAGGAAGATACTTTAAACAGAGGTTTAGGTTGTAAATTCGCTTCGAAAACCAGACTAACTAAATGCGTGGTAGGAAATGAAGCAGTCTTATTTCTCTTAATTAAATAAAGCAGGAATTGCTAAACACATTTCTTAGACAGAATTAATTATTTTCATCTGGAATAAATAACATGAATTAAAAGTAAATGACATGAATACAAATCAAGGCGGCATGGCGGCTAGACAATGAATGTTGTTTACCATTACAAAGAAGGTACTAGTTATAGGTACGGCAACAATACAATAAAGCTGTCACTTCATTCTCATTTATTTAACAACTTATTAAAGGAGAAATTATTTCAACGTAATTTTTTTCTATTTCGGCTTGATATGCTAATGTGAGCGGAAATTTATTCATGGGTACTTGTTAGCCCGGTTTTGATTAGTTTTACCCTCAATAAGGCTGTGTGAATTATCTCCGGTTTCTATTTACTTAGGCTTATTAAGCCGTTCTTGAAGCGTAGATACTATAAATAAGAATGGAAAACAATTGTTACATTGTGACGTAGCATTGTTCCCGAGGGCTCCTGTAATTAACGGATTGCTACCCACATGACATTATTTTCACCTTCCTTATGAATTAGCGGAGGTCTTTTTGAATTTACAGCATACCCCAATCGTTATCCTGATATATTAATCTAATTTAAAATGAATTAAATGGACTGTATTTCTATAGGTACCATCCGTACTGGTAAAACTTAATCTCGTTGTTGTTAACTTTTAATAGGTACCTAATACTTTAATCTTATGCTAAGTCGTATGTCAACAAACAATATTATTAAATAACAAAATAAGTAAATCTCCAAAAAGATATTACCTACATACCTAACAAAATTAGAATATTACCATGACAACGCTTTAATACGCAGCCACATCCAGACTTTTATTAAATAACACAAACATATCATAAAGAATTTCCAACTCAGCAAAAAAACATCTATCTACTAGTTAAGTAAGTACTACATCAGAATCTAACAACACGATCCATGACAACAGCAATTTTTTAATCACACAATCTGTTGATGATTATTTTCAACTCATCTAAAAATGCTTTTCCTATATACTACAGCAAGCAAGCCGATA
This sequence comes from Autographa pulchrina, assembly GCA_905475315.1. NCBI lineage: Eukaryota > Metazoa > Arthropoda > Insecta > Lepidoptera > Noctuidae > Autographa > Autographa pulchrina. The sequence goes on from FR997768.1 coordinate 7,768,563, forward strand.
TCAATCGTTTCATCCATTCAAAAGGGTCAATTTATTAACGACGAAGGTTTCCATTCAAAATACTTTCCTTCATATCTATATCCATTTCAAAGAAGACTGGTCGTTTGAAAGCAATATTCTCAAGCATACGATGCCGAAAATTTTAGTTCAAATCAGTTTGATATTAATTGATGCTATTCATCGGTGTACGTTCAGTTTTAGAACGATCAATTCTTGTCGATATTATTAAATTTATGTATTACCGCTTTAGCAGGAGTTTAGATGCAGCAAATTGCCGACACGAAGATTGGATAAAGTTTTTAGATAAATCTGTGAGCGAGAACTCTTCGTCTACCTCAACTTTTCAATGCTTGACAATGTACCTGTATTAAATTTGGGATTGTTTAACGTTTTCGCACTTAAAAACAAATTTATATTTTGATTCCTTCTGCTATTAAGTTTAATTTATTACGCATAAATGTGAAAAATAACCGATTTAAATCAATTTACATGGGATCACTGAGATACACCATATCGATATCGACAAAGAATTTTTAACATAAAATATGAAAAAAAGATTACGTCGAATAGTGAGCCATCTTCTTCTAAAGTCGGTTAAAAATACACAAATAATTTAATTCACATTTTTAATATAAATTCTATTAAATTTCTTTGATAAAAGTGCGACAAGTCTGTAGGAACACGTCTTTCCTAGTGACAGGCGCAATCTGTTTTCAAATAATTACTTCTGAAAGCCGAGACGGGGGAAATTAATTTCTTTGTTACTTTAACGACATCGATGTGGTATAATCTTCCGTATAATTTTAAACCATAGGAAATGATTAATAATGATTTATATATTTATTAGTATGAATGATAAAATAATCATAATACTAAAAACGAAATTTTGAGAGGTCTGACTTTTGCCAAAGGTGCTCTTGGAGTGGGTATTTTTTTTTATATTTGGTTCATTTTATCTAATTTCTTCTACAAAGAATTTGATCTATTGGAGATCAACTAGAAACTCATAACTTTTTATAAAGCATAATTAAAAACAAGTTTTGTTGTTGGAAAATATAATAAAGGTTTTATATTACAAAAGTTTCAACATCTTTAAAGATATTTTGTTTTAACTTACAAATAAAGTTATTTAAAACTAGTTAGTAACTACTTCACGACTGACATTATTGTGAAAACTCTGCCATTGTAAAGAAACTTTAACTTTACTAACCATTCATAGTTTCATCGTAGTGGTTAAATAAATTAAGAAAACAAGAAAACCCGGATATAAACCACTTTAAGCGGTAGCCTGTCTAAAATCATAATGTGGTTATTATTTCACCCGGGCTCGTACCAGAGGCAGTGCTGTCGACAAGGCGGCCATTTTCGCAAAATTATCGCTACTCGGCCGCGCTACGACAGAATCGAGGACGTACCCGCGAACTTGCACAACGCATTAACGAAAAATATTATTTGGGCCAAGAAAATACCCTTTCTGGCCTTAATATAAATAAACGGGCCAATAGAGTCTAATTCTTGAGCTTAATGTGTATCTATAACGCCCAATTATTACACAGTTGTAACAATAGAATCTAATCAACCCACGTCAGAGTCTATTGCGTTAAAACAATTTTAGTATATACGTACCTATACCAACATTTTATAATTAACTAACGTTTGGGTACTAACAAAGTCCTACGTAAAATATTATTGTGATTAATTTATGCGAAATAATCAAAATGAAAGAAATAAAAGATTTGTAAGTAAGCGGTGGTTCCATAACTCTACATTTACATATATTATGATAATCAAAATTTACCTAACGAATAAATAATTATCCATTTTCAAATTGTAACGAATACGGTACTCCTAAACTTACTACTATTATTATAAATCCAAATAGAATTAACTTTCATTCGTGGAATCTAAAATTTAACATTATTACAAGGGAAAATAAAACCCATTAGTACAGTAAATACCAATAATTCTCAACACAAAATACAATTCTTTATTTCCTAAGCTAGATAGGTACCTACCCGTAATTTGTCTTACTTCCTAGATCGTTTATTTGATTTCGTCTTCTTCAATTTATTTCTAAATCGAGTTGTCATGGTAACCATTTTCAGAAAATCCTCTTTAGCCGAAGGAATATTTGATGAAGAAAGCAACTAAATTTAAGAGAAGCTACTAAGATTTACTGGTATATGACGACAAAAGCACCGGGAGCGATGCGGAGAGGGCGGGTCGCGGTAAGAAATATCTCCGCCACTTGCCAAAACTACGGATGGAATAAAATTTGTCAAAATAATTTCACATGCTGAGGGAGAAACGTTGCTATTATTATTAAGTATTCGCCGCTTAAATCAAAATCCTCTCACGGTGTGAGTTACATTTTAGTTTATTGTAATACCACATTCGATGAAATCGTTTCATTGTTTTTATTTAAATGCAACACATTTTAATACCGTAACGGTTGATAAAATTCAGTAAACGTTGGCATTCAAATAAAAGATCTTAATTCGCTGTAATAGGAGGACATTACGTCCATCCCCTGGACCAAACTCTTTAGTCGCCTTATGCCACCCAAGGGGTGGAAAAGGAGCTTAAGAAGGGGGTCATTTTTGCCGGAAACCACACGGTACTTCACTAATAATAAATGGGAAATTTACGATGTTTGGTGTCTTGCCGGTAGTGAAGGGTCACTGGTTCGGTCTGGGTGGTGCGAATATGGCGACTGCCTGTACACTACCTACAAGTGATTTAGTTCAGCTTTGCTTTAGTCATATTCTTAAATTAAAATAAAATACATATTTATAAGATTAAGATTAAAAGAATTTAGCAAGGCTCAGTGATGCATTTAAAAATCTCCTATTAAACTGTTTTTGGAAGCTAACAAAATGTAATAGGTATTATTAAATTCCGAAGGACTTTTAATTCGGGGAAAGGCAAGGAATAAAAATATCAATTATTTGTTTTTATTAAAATTAAAACATTTCAAAATAATAGAGAAACAAAGCATTCATATTTTTTGAACAACCACGTATATTGACACGAATATTTTTCTTTCAGTTCTCACACAAGTTCGTTTTATTGTGCAGGTTTGAAATCATGAAAATATGTTTTGAAAATTTTATTTCTATATTTGAGACCGCAGCCATTTTTAAATGAGTATTTGAAAACTAACTTTAGATTAAAGAATATTGTCCAAAACTAAATTACTACCCACTTTGACATCGCACATAATATCTGCCGCAAAATGTCATTTTAAAAACCCTCATTTATTTTAGAAACCCGCTCTTTGCGCAAAGAATATTAAGGGCATCAACAAATGAAACTGGAAAAGTCTTAGGGTGAGGATATTTTTAAATTATTCCTTATTTAGCATAAACCTCATTTGCTACATAAATCTAGAAGCTTCATTTTCGGAACCGAGGATCAAGTGATGAAAACAAATTGATATTTTATTCCTAAACGATGACGTCTCGGCACTACTTGTGCTCAATTTCTTTTTCTTCGTTTTGGTAATATCGGGAAATGTCCACAGCTCCAACTTTGATTAAAGACGTATGCTCATTAGTAAGCATTAGCGATTCTCATTTTGTTATTCTAATCTTCTCAACAGCCAGGAAGATCCAGGATATAAGGACGCAGCCCATTTGTCTGATTACGTTGCTAAATCTCTTGGTGTATAAAGCCGACACACTTTATAGCCGTACTTGGCTTCAAGCGATCTAATGTAACATACATCTTGGCACCATCCAGTGTCCCGTCCAACACGTAAGGGAAATCAGTGGTACACTGCATACAACACGAATAAAATTCAGAATGAAAGTAAGAGTAATCCCCGCACAAATTGAATACATGATTGTGTTGGCTACGTTTGCTTACATATCCACGTATTTTCCTAAACCGTGTCGTTTTCATTGGAATGGTGTACCATGATTGGAATAAAATTCAAATTCTCTGAGTGAATCGAGGAGTGAGTGGGTCGCGGCAGGCTTGTAAAGAAAGATTCAATCAAATAAGGATTCGTTTCTGCTATATACTGTCTCATTTAAATGAAAGAACAAGCAATAAAAAACATCAGATCTAAATGACATTTGGAAGGCTACCAACGTTTGGTACGTCTAAATCCCAAAATATATTTTGTTTGCTATTTGAAGTAAATAATGAACATTAAGATTCTAGAATGGTTACATTGGACGTTTTTATACATTAGCACCGTGAATAAACCTTATTTACTACTAACAAGTCTTCTTGGTCATCACAAGTTTTATTTGCTAAAACAATTAAGTTCTCATACTTGTTTAACCAGTATTTATTTATAATTTTCTAGTACAATTTTATTTAAATCACTAATGAATTTTCCAAAAAGATACAAAATAATATATTGTGATACTTTTCAAACTTTGTTTCCTGACTGTTTTAAGAAGTTAGTAATATTTTGGTCATTTTAGACTTTATAAAGCATAAAAGGAATATAATTTGACACGCTTTACACAGAAAGACGAAAGTTCGAAAACAATATTATTGATCAATATAATTTCCCGGAATAAGCTGTTTGTCAAAAAATATCAAAAGCTTTTAAAGAAATAAAATTACTTAAATAAACGGATTTCTCTGTGAGAATATATCCAAATTAGGATATTAAGGAATAATCGTCTGAAACACGACATTAAAACTATCATTGTTTAAAATATTTAGTATTGACAAAACTTATCAATGAGTTTTTAACCGCAAAATTAAGTTGGTTTTTTATTGTTTATACTTTTCCGGGATAAAAACTACCCAGTGTGGTGCCCAGGATAATAAAGAATAATTATAGCAAGTTTCATCGTAATCGAACCGGTTAGTTTTTGCGTGATACCTGAACAAACAGACAGACAGACAGACAAAAACTTTTTTTTTCACACTTTTGGGTTCGGTGTCGATCTAGGAACACCATAACATAAACATACATATTTATTATAAGTATATGATATAGATGTAGTCCACAGTCATTGTTTTAACAACGTCGAAAATGAAAAAACTTTCGTATATTTTTACTTTTTCTTCCTGACATACCAACATTTTTAGTAAACGCGCTGGCTTTTACTGGATCAACAGTTGAATTTAGAACAGTTGAAAATAGTTGAACGAGGTCGCAGTATTTGAATTCACGACCTCACGATCGCCCGGACAACGCCTATGGAACCAATTCAATTCAGTCAATACAATATAAAGACTGTTTGGCTGTAACGTACACCAAATCATCTTGCTTGTGTCTGTTTGTCTGAAGAGGTCAGAGGTGTCAATGCCTGCCTACATTTTTATTAACCATACGATCTTTAAATGACTGCCAATTAGAGAATTCAATCTACATCTGAGAATTATAACGCAAAGGAGCCTAAAGAAAAATGACCTATTAAACGAGGTACGAGTGATTTCTAATTTACAACTGACTTATCCTCGTCAAAGAAAAACCATTTATGTTCCATGAAATTAATCACAGACTACTGAACAACGAAAACACCACTAATATCTATGTAGGTCTTATTTATAATGTCGAGACTTTCCGAAAAATTTATAAACCGCACAACATTATAAATTAGTTTCATGAAACGAATAAAACTGTAATCATAACCAATAATCCCAATGACCAAAATACCGCATTCCAAAATGGAAACCTCAATTGCACTGGATAATGAAATAATTGAACGGAAATTATTCTATTGCATACATTTGCGGACTCAGGCTCAGGACGTCTGTCGCGCCTTTATGTACACAACAAGAAACAATGGTGGCTCCACGAAATTCCCTAGTTTCCTTAACAAGCGCTTGGATGACAGCCAAAACAACGAACGTTATTTAAGGCGGGGTGCAGACCCGACGAGAAATACGCGATCAGGTTTGTTTTACTTTAATATGAACTCAGACAGGATATTGAAGTTTTCAGGCGAATTCATACTACGTTTGTTTTCTGTTATTGTTCTTTGTTTCATTTCATCTGTGTAATGATATTGACAACTTTTGGTGTTTTCAGAGTTTTACTGTTGTGTGGCTTTCTTTTTGATATCAAACTGGCGGAATAATCTTCTTTTACATACAAACCAAAACAGGTTAGTTACCAGTTATAAGTCAAGAACTGGTGGACAGATTTTCAAGATCATTGATTTGTCGGGTCCGTATACATCCTGAATGGTAGAATAACTATTAAAACATCGGAAAAATCTAAATGTCTTAAGGAAACAGGGACAAGGTACTCTCGCGTGAATCCGCGGGACACGACTAGCACTGAAAAGATTTAGTTAAGTAGGTTTAAATATTTTAATTAATTTTCGGCTTTTATAAGAGCAAGTTAAGCCAAGATAACGTTACGAAAATATACTTACAATCCTCATATTATTGTGAGATTGACTTTTCCGGAACCAGTGACCTTTCGATAATTTATCTCAATGCGTATATTTTATTTTGGTAGGTACATTTTGATTTCTTTGCAACAACTAAAGAAAATAGGCTTTATGTGTTTATAAACACTGTTATAAAAAGTTAGGGATATTTTTTCTCAATATGCTAAGGTCATGACGGGGTATTAACCCGTTGTATGTCGGAAGCGCAGATCTACGCGAGACACAATTGAATTCTATTGTCTTATTTATTGCGACAGACGAGAGGTTAAGACTTAAAAGAAAAATAATTTCAATTTAGTCTAAAATTTTTTAGTATCAATATATAATAATAATAATAATCCAGCCTATAAACGTCCCACTGCTGGGCACAGGCCTCTTCCCATATAGAGAAGGCACGAGCATTGATCACCACGCTTGCTCTCTGCGGATTGGCGATTTCAGATCCCAAATTTTGGAATCCAGGTTTCCTCACGATGTTTTCCTTCACCGTTTGTCAGAAGTGTCTTAGAATAATTAAGAAAGTACATACAACTTTGAAAAAGCCACATTGGTACTTGCCTGGGTTCGAACCTGCAATCTTGTGCATACAAATCCGTTCATTGAACCGCTAGGCCACCACGACATTCGACGTTTTAGTATCAAACTAAGGATAAATAATGATATATTTCACACTAATTTGGGGTTAAAGTTATAAAAGTATAGTGGGGGCTCGCCACTTGAAAATTTAGTACATATAGGTAGTAGGTTGTGACGTGATGCGACATTTTTAATTCATAAATCGTTTATTTTTTATACGAAATAAGATAAATTGCGTTCCAATGCTTTTAATTAGCATTCCTGGCGGTAATAAAAAAAAATGTTTAATTCTCGTACCTCTGAATTTATATTTTGTTTCGGATTCCACTTTAGTATAAATATTCAGGAAACTAGATTGAATAAACGTCAGTCAGAAGCTACGCGCATAGTTAAATCAAGCTCAATGTAACTTCAAATTCCATTTTAAAATGTATAAAAGGCTTCTAATAAAATCCGACGTAAATTCTACAAGAATTCCTTACAAAAATCTCTAAAAATACTCACATGAATGAAAGTCAAATGAAAGTAGCTAAGTCCACTAAGTTCCACTCAAATTGTGAGCGAAAAACCTAAAAATTGTGCGGCGTATCCTTGTATAATTAGATACCGTGTAACAGCGCTATTTAGGATACCACAAAAAGTTTTAATGTAGCGTAAACAAACGCACATGTACAAAAGGCTTTATTCCAGAACTGCAGTTGCGCTGTTGTGAGCCACTCAGTTTAAGAGGGTATGACCATTTAATTTCCTTTAAAATTCTTTAAACAAAGCTATTTCTTACGTTTATAAATCTTTTCAATTTTGTAGAAACGTGACCTTTAAATTTCAATTGTTTAGTTCGGTTTTTTTGACGATTGCAAAATTGTGTTTTAAGTGTGTCTCTGTTACAATTTGTTCCTTAATCAAACACCTTCAAAATTAGAAAAGTTTTCAAACTTTATATGATTAATTTAATTTCAAGTTACAAATGTGACTAAAAATAAAGCAAAACGTAATTACTGTATACGTCATCGGGTGGCTATTTTAAGACTCCGTACAAATATGATGTCACCTCCCCAGAACATAAAAGGATCAAGTAATGGTCAACTTGGTGACGTCACACTGTGGGTTATAAAATACTTTCTACGTATCGGTCTCGCTGTCTATCCCTTTCCGAATAAGAGCTTTGGGTGTCAAGACCTTTTATGACACCAGGAAAATAAGACGTGTGTACTAAGAAAACAACGAGTAAATCACTGAGGAAAACTAACACTTTGTCTGATAAATAAAAGGACAAATAACAGAAAAACATTACTTTATCTACAGCATGTTGCATTGTTTCTGCGGAACGTAAAACTATTTTATGAACTTTCGTTTTAGAAGGAAAACTTAAGTAAAACAAAGTAGTGTGTATAGCCGCTGCAAAATAACCGCTGGAATAAGTTTTGACAAGTCCATTTCTGACCGCGGTGTCGTAACAAGCAGCTTAGATGATCTTAGTGTTATCCCATTCGCCAGATGGAAACGTTTGGATGAAAATGTTGCTATTTTAAAACTGATACTCGTCTGTTCTGAACATAAGAACATACGAAATAAGTGTTTCGTTTAGGAATAGTTATTTTAAATGTTAATAATAACAGTTATTTTTATACTATCTTATTCATTTAATAGTTTAATACTAAAATTGCTCGCTTATACATTTAATAGTTTTAAAACTATTAAATGTATAAGCGAGCAATTTTAGTATAAAAATAACTGTTATTATTATAGTGTTAACCGAAATTAGAATCGACTAATAGGTACATCGCGTCACTATTACCGGATGAACTGACAACACTAGAGAGCAATGTATGATGGCAGCGCGTGCGATTCTCGTTGTAGTAGTCTTTTGCATAATATAAATTAATAATAATCATTATGGCGTCGCTGGCCTTTAAAAGTATTGTAATTTTAACGTTGAATCCATTCTAATGATAATATATTGTAAAGTTTAAAGAATCAGTGGTTTCCTTTTAACAATAGTTAAAAGTTTAAAAGCAATTTTTCTTATTAATATCTGGCTACAAAAATGGCTTTCCAAATTCGTTTTCATATATACCTGTTGCAAAAAGGAATAATAAAATAAAGATAGAAAAGTATAGACTAAAGATAATTATTTATTTAAATGTAAAAAAAAATCCTAATATTTACTATTAATAAATTTAATCCTGGCTCACATAATATATTTTTGTTAATGATTAAGATGATTTAACAAGTCGGGAAATTACTTCTTTATTTTTACGCAACATATTATTATCTTAAAACATTGAAACACAAAAAAGAGCATATACCTACCTTAATTTTACCTACCGCATGGGGAATATGGTAATAATATGGACGACGCAAAAAGTTTACTTCTAACGTACGAGATGAGCAATTACCGCACAGTGGTAAAACGAATGGCCAGTTCGTAACTTTGTAATGAGCCAGACGGCCCACTGTGCACCTAAAATAAAATAATATTGTTACTGACGAAAACAATTTTCCTGCAACTCGTTATTTTATATAAATTTAAAGTTCGGCCCACATCGGTATTTTAATGTATAACGAAGTTAAAGAAACGTTATGGAACGAAATAAATAGTTAAGCCATAAATGTTATTAAAAAGTGATTACACAACTTAGAACATAGCATTGGAATGTCAAGGTTATTTTAAATTTGATGTATTAATTTTAGTGTTATACAGTGCTGCGTTTCTCGCTGAATGTTCAAATGCATTACTTATTCATACCCATTTGATGGGTGCATGTTTTCTTGATAATTTTTCAACTATGAAAATGATCGCAAGGTTCCTTTTTTAGAGGCTTTATACTACCTACAACTACGTATCTTGTAAAAAAATACCCTACACGTACAAAATGGGTGGGTATGTACACATTTACACAACTGATTTATTGATTGATGCCCACGTGTTTAGTTAACATTGTTGTTGTATGTTCGTCCCCTATGCCTTCCCAAACCTATGATCAGATTCTGATTGTATTTATTTCAATTAACATCATGCCACGGTGTCACGGCAAAGCTATTGTTCATAAAAATGGTAGAACTTCCAATCTATTATTGGACATATTTCCCAAAAGAGGTAGTTAAACCGATGTATGTAATTAACAAACATCTTATGTGAAATAATAGTCTAGTTTGTGTATGTTTCTGTCTGCAGATTAGCGGTTTTGCGTGATCATCCCTTAGGAGGGCCGTCTAAGTTTGACCGCAGTAAATCGCGTTCCACAGTGGGCCCCGGCGACTTGTTTAACATTGCGACAGCTATACTCTGAGGGCAAATCGTCATTTATTGCTACAACTTGTTGGGGTATTTATAACGTCGTAGGACAGTTGAACATGTTGTCCGATGTCTTTTTTGTTAAACTTTTTAAGTGTCCCCTGTAGATGTTAAAATAAGGTACGGATTTTATTTATTCAAAATCTCATTTGGTCGCCAATTCTGTGTCTGTGCAAATTATCAGCTAACTATTACGATAGATGTATCTATCATACAAATTATGTCCAATTCTCATTCCTGTAAAGAAAAATAAACAAATTCGCCTAATAGTTTATCGAATTGCCCTTCTAGAGGGTCGATTAACCATTTAATCCACATGTTTTTGAGCCATCACAATCAACCAGCAAATATTTCAAATAATTCTGCGTGCCTCAACGCATCTTCTTCTCTCTCACAACGACTTAAAGATAAAATACTCGCAAAATTCAAGTCGACAAAACAAAAATATACGCAAGCAAAGTTTCAGAAAATAAAATTATATCTCACGAAGCCCAAACAACTGCCACACAAGTCATCGCTGCTTTAGGGCTGTAAAGAAAGCGGGGAGTAAGTAAAAACAGATGGGTTTCATTAACTCTGACGTCACATTTGCTTTGTGGTCTGAAATACACTGTGTAGTCATTTGTTTAGGTACAAATAACTACCCACTTTGTAAATTATAATTTATTTCTGCATAGCTGCAGCAGGGTGTAAAAAAAAGAAGTCGCTTTTTATTTGTGTTTTTTAATTACAACATGGCGCAAGAGTTTGTCGCTTAATACCAGAGCCTACATTCTGCTTAATACATCTGTCTGGTTGTTTGTGTCTGTTATATTTGTCTTGCCTAGACGGTGAATATGGTCGAGTGAATTAAGGGTTGAGATTCTAACGGTCTGAGAGTTCACCCTTCTTTCGTTTTAAAAAAGGAAAAGAATAGAATTTGAAATATTCGGGTACTATTTAATTGAGTACGTTATTTAAGCAAGGTACAATATGAGTCACTTTTATAAATAACGATTTAGTATGTTCGTATATTTACGTACTAATTAGCCTTTAAATGTATTTACTTCTTGTGTTGGAAGACACACATCATAAAATGTATATTATTGTGTATGTGTAATTGTGTATACAAGGTAAGCGTATTCATTGTAAAAACAGGCTGCTAATTCACAATTCAAACGTGCGAAGCGCTGCCAATAAAACCATTTAATATTCAAGAACTGTATAGTAAAAGTCTATAATGTAAATTGGGTGTAAATAATATATGTACCTACTTGTCTATAAGCTATCAGAAAAGGTGGCACAAGTATATAAAAGTGGAGTAATCGACAACACGACTAGAACACGACCCCTCAGGACCGCTCCGTAATCGTTTACGGAACGTTATATTTCAATGTTTCGCGGTAAAACTTTCCTGAAGATTGATGATTATTATAGCTTTTGATTTCTATGTTTTCTACTTAAAGTTGAGCAAAATATACAAAACCGTTAACGATAAAGTTCGACGTGTATTTGTTGAACAGTTAAAGGCATTAGCGCAATTGAAACGGATTTTATTTATTTATTATTTTACAGTTTTGGAACTTTCATTTAACAGGGTACCTAGATATTTAAGAATACGATATTCTTCATATTTTTACTTGTTTTGTGTAGTTAATGTATAGGCGGAAAAGATAGGATACTTACTAAATACATCTATCTTCATAGACTATCTCCAAGTAACATACAAAAAAATAGCACCGGGCAAAAATAGCATAGCAGTCTGTATCGAATAAGATGATTAGGCAATGACATAAAAGTATATTGAAATCATTTCGCAATATTTAAAGCCACACTGCTGCAGTAAGGTATGTTGAGTAATAAAACTTTCTTAAAAAATAATTACTTCCTGTTATTAATTAATTTATTGATACTGTATTTATTATGTAACCCACAAAAGTTCTAATTGAACAAAACATTTGCAAGATGTAAGTTTTCGTAACATTCAAATCAATATAAATTATGAAACTTTATTATGTTTTGTACCCAACGTAAGTATGTCGAACAAGACAGAAATTACATAAAAATTCAGCAAACTGCAAACGAGCAATATAGGTAACTGGGACACGCTCGCAAATTTTCCAAACGTGAAAAAAGTCAAAAGCTGAGCCCTTAAACGTACCTATGCAAATACACTGGTGTTTCGTAGAAAGTAATCTCTTAGTCCGTCCTCATGTGTTTCCAGCAAGCGTGGCTAATTTGCAAGCTGCACCATACCCCTGGCTTTTAGCCCGCCTTCCTTCCGCTGGTGTTTATGCGCCACGAACTTAAACGAGGGCACTCCGACTTAATGACGACCACCATTTTGGTAACGACGAATGACATAATCATTCCCACGTCAAATACGTGAACGTGAATAAGTTTAACAGGAGAGTAATAAGGTATTAAAACGCTTACTGCGAACGAAATATTATACTCGTGATCAATCTGATTTGTAAGAACGTGATTTTTCATTACTTTATATTTCGTTAAATTATGTGTTATAAATAAAAGTGATTTTGTCGTCGAAAGCATAAATTTTAAAAGCGCCACATAACATACTTATGGCCTCGTAATTATAAGGAAACCCATCAATTTGTTTTTGCTGTTGAGTTACCAAAATAGTTGCAACCAAATCCTCCAGAAATAAGTGAAGTTAAGAAGCACGGCATAATGTAAAACAATATTGCATTTATTATTTTCTGATATCATAATGGACACAAAGTTCCCAACTACAACTTTATAATATTTAAAATAGATACAAACATTCTACTATTAAAATATTATTTTGTTACCCAAGCATTTATTACAAGTCCTTTAATGTATATTTAGAGAGATTATTTTGTGTATTTTGATGATCTGATGTATTCACAAAATAGCTGAACAGTGTATACCTTTCTTGATCCAGGATTTGCTAAAGGAAATTGAGTTGTAAGCTGCAAGAAACTTGGATGGGATACGAGAACGATTCCGACATAAGCCGAGCAAAGCATAATATGGTACTTATGCCTTTCACTTTACACGAAAGATTTATGTAATTGAGATGTTCTTGAGCTTTAATATATTTCTATAGTTTATTCATTAACTAATACAACTTAGCATTTAGCTAGATAGCAAAAAAAAACGATCTAGTAAGTCTAGTTTTGAGTAAGGTAATATAATTGTTAGTATAATAAATAGTATTTAATTAACCTAAATTGAAATTAGTTAAATAATATCATAATATTATAATTAATATCTTGCGATACAACCTACGTACATTGAACACAGAAGCTGACAAAATTATTGTATACTCAACGTTAAGTAAGCATTTTCTTAATGAGCTTATTAAATACTTTATTTCAGTTAATAAGGAATAAGTTAGCTATTTTATTCATATTTATCTTACGGGTAAGAGTAATAAACACAACTAATAAGACATGAGTAAATAGCGTTACGTTCGCACACAAGAATCAGTTAGTATTTCAGAACATTTCGATTTTAACAATAAATATACAATTTTGACAGAATAAAAAAGTATGGATAAATAAGAACTATGTAGATTTTGGAGAATTACAAGTAACAATAACCAAGTATATAAGATATGGATCCTTGACCATACACATCGATGATCGAATCCCTAACTTCAAAGAACCTAAAACCGCAGGCAGATATCGCAAACGAAAGAGATCTTACCTAATTCGAACTAAAAGTAAAAGCTTAAGCACGCAGTACGTTACTAAAAATTGTTTATATTGTTATTCTTGTAGGCAGCTCATAAAATTCTACTTTACTAAAATAATATTTATTATAACTTTTAAAATGAGGTCGCAAAGAATAGGATCACGAGCCTTCAAAAAATATCGCTGTAATTATTACTTATGTATTTACTTACTTACTTTATATTATAACAAAAATGAAAGGCTTATCAAAATTATCATATTGCGTGCTGAAGGAGGAAAACAATTCTGTTTTTGTTTTGTTTTGTGAATCGGTGATATCTCCTTTCGCGTAAAATGCATTCAAGGAATCAATAACAAAATATTCTGAATTAAATGTACCGTACGATGTGATGTGTTTGTGTGTTTGACATTCTTTTATAACTGGTACATGTTAAAATTTTCGTGGAACTGTTATAAATGCGAAAAAATTTACACGAAAATGTAGCATCATTCCGTAGATACAAAAAGTATTATGTGTATACCAATACAAAATAAAATATTTTGTTACGGTGAGAGATTTTTTAACTGGTACCTGCATGGTTTGGTGGTGTGGCAATTATCTTCCTGCGCGGAGCAGATAAAAAACTCTCGAAAACTACATACTAACGTCACTTATAAAAAGTAATACAATAAACTACTAACATAAGGCAGCGCACAAAATAACAGCTGAAGTTTGACGATAAATTTTGCGCATTCCGGAAGACTAAGGGTACTTGAAACAACATAAACGTGCAAAGATTTCGAAGATATATCGCAAAATTCAACTCCAACGTCAATCTTGATTTTACGACTCTCGATATAATAAATCCGTTGAAATAATCGAAATAACACGTACGATTGTGTCAAGCATTAAAATTTTGTAGAACACAAAAAGGATCGTACAGTGTAAGTACATGGCCCCGCTTTGTCGAACTCATTGAATTTATTTCAGAACAATGTTATTCGTTATTCCATACCTGTAACTGACAGTAATTATTCAAAAGCATTGCCTGTAACTGTTTTTCATGTTACTTTAAAAATACTATTTTGAACCACACGTGTATAAAAAAAAAAAACGTTTATTTTCAATAACACAAATTACATAGCAGGTTTATATTTTGAAATACCCTTGTAGCAATGTATTTTGCTTGTTTTAGGTATTTCGCTCTTCCAATGGATTACAATTTGGATTTGTTACAGAAAACAATAACGTTAATTAAGTTATAATGCAAAACTTAGGTGTGTGACGTTTGTAACGTGGATTTTAAAAATATTACAAGTACATTAAACAAATAGTGAGTTTAAGAGATAATGCTGACCATACATCAACTTTTCAACAATATTGCGCTAGTAATATTTAAAATATACAACGTACTTTAAACTAAAAATACGAAAAGCTGCATAAAATCACCATCGCTCAAAAATAATCGTGAATGTACAAACCGAAGTTACGGTTTAGTAAACACATGAAATAATGGCACAGCTAGTACGTTCCATTTCTGCATTGAAATAAAATAGTGCATATTGCTGTCGCACGGACGTACAACACATATCAATTCTTATTGTATCTGAACAGTCGTCGGAAGCACGCACAACGAGCCTACACAATGGCCTACAACTGTAAATTGTAGATTTTATACACACTTACTGAGCGAAGCCCGAGATCACATGTTTTATACTAAAAGCGTTTCAAACATTCATGTATTCGCTTAGTCTTATGTTAAAGCTTAAGTTGCCACTAAATGACGTAGCCGCGCATAGCCGTGGCGAGTTTCCCCATTTCCAAATAATGTGTAGTGAACATGTTCAGTAATTTGGGCGTTTTAGAACATCAAAGTTGTACATATATGACATTAGGGTAAGAATAACGGTTTGATGAGAAGTAATTAAGTTAGTAAGTATCTTGACGGTTAGTTCTGTTAAGAGCAGGGTTACGCACTCGAGTGATTAAACCATGTGACTGGTCGCTTTGATATAAGTTCTAAACATTTCGCTACTGTATCTACCAATTACGCCCACCCTACAAATAGATCTTACTTCTAATTAGGTACCAACTTTTTAAAACACCCGCCTATCTAGAATCGTCCGAAAATTTAAATAAAACAAAATACGCACGACTGCCAACTTAAATGTCAAGT
Organism: Autographa pulchrina; assembly: GCA_905475315.1. Classification (NCBI taxonomy): domain Eukaryota; kingdom Metazoa; phylum Arthropoda; class Insecta; order Lepidoptera; family Noctuidae; genus Autographa; species Autographa pulchrina. The sequence continues at coordinate 7,784,620 of FR997768.1, forward strand.
AAACAATACTTTTGACAAAATAATTCTTGCATGACAGGTCTTTATATTCTGGTTTTGAATGGTATCTTAGAGCTACAATGTACTTGAATGACGTACACCACTCAGACACATGAACCGTAACCGACAGCTTAATGTGCTTTCCATGCCTCGGCACGTAGGAGATCAAGTGTCATAAATTGGTATCGCTCGCTCAATTGTAGCTTTACTGCGCTTAATCGAACGATCCTCACGCACGCTGGGCTGAGTTTAAGACGGGTACATCAAAACTTATACATAAATAATACTTATGTATCCGATATATAAAATGTGGGTGTTTTTATTAAACAAATGACGTTTGGATAGTAGGTGTGTTGATACTTGAACTATGTGCTTTCAAGTTATGTATAAATGGGAATTTTATTAGACTGTTATTATAAAGTTTATAAACGAAACCAGAATATGCATCAATATAAGTTAGCTTAGAAGTTTAACATCAACTTTTCAAGTCGTAGGGTCCGTAGTAGAATTTTCCAACATATATTTTTCCCTTATTAAATAAAACCTAAGTGCTTATATTCTAAAGAACCTTTAAATTAAATAACAAACTTTGTATTTTCTTTGATAAAAACACAAACAAGTCTGCTGTATTCAATTGCTTTTCAATCGACAATGCTTAACTTGTAATAAGTAGCCATTCAATTCGATTCTGAATACCAAATGTCTAAAACCAATTTCGTCGCAATTCACTTAAACTTTGTAGAAAATTTCCTTGTTGAATAATGGAACATTTAAAAGCAGCTAACGCCTATTAACACAGGCATTTGAAATTCATAGAGGTAGCACTAGAAATCGGAAGTGTAGGAGTTCCAAGTTAAAGAGCTTTAACTGAGTTCTAGCTTTCATGTTAGGACTGTCTTCAATCGGCATAATAATTTATTGTCAAAAGGAATCCTTCGTTTGTTTTTCAGCTGCTTGAACTTGGGATAAAATCTATGTATCTCTTTTTTCCAAGAATCATTATAACTAGTTGTATGATAATTACCTAAGTAGGTTTTGTAACTTTTAACCTTTTGAACGCCACGGTCGTTTATAGACGACAAACGAAAACGTGCCCAAAACACGCCACGTTCGCCATAGACGACAAGAAAACGATTTTTTTTAAGTACAAAATAAATAATATACTTGTATATTTATTTTGTACTTAAAAAAATTCGTTCTATACACGACCGTGGCGTTCAAAAGGTTAATACGGTTACTTTCAAAAATGATGACGGCAGCCGCGCTTTACTATACATCCTCAGGTACTGAGCTAAGCAGTTATGGAGCGGCATCATTATAATACACTTATAACATAGATCGACAATTCAGAAATACATTAAATCATTTAAAGCACTAAATTTGGTGTTTTCTAGAATAAAAAGATACAGAACATGAACAACAAATGGGAGAGAGATAATTTAACCAACGTAGTCAAGCATATAATTCACATTTTGGAATCTTTTTTAAGCTGAACAGAAAAATGAAGTACAATTAAGCTGTGTAAGCTGTCTGTTTAAAATTTGTTGTGCACGTAGTCCTATTTACTGCATTCATTAGTGCGACACAGTTTCAACTTTTAAGAGGATATAAAAACGGCCATTAAATGAAAAGAAGAAACCTAATTAGCATAGGTATATCGATTTCCGCAATAAAATCGTAACGTAACCTGTGATGGGATTGTGGTTACTTAAAAGGCAGTATCTCAAATGTTTCAGCATAAAATTGGCACAAACTCAGCAACTCGCAATGGCGGCCTTTTTTATTACTTTTCTTTTTAATCGAAGTTAAATGACTCGGTCGTTAACGTTTATGATGCTCAACTTTTATTACAATCTGAAAGTGGTGTTATGAATTCATGTCGTGTGACAATTAATACTTAGCAGTACAACTTCGGAGGGTCATTTTAGTTTGGACAATTGTTAATAATGTTCTCCATTAAGGGTACCGCCGTAATAAACATTTAAACGCAAAGTTAAGTTCCCTTTAACAAACATTACATTCCTATTATTGTAGTACTTACAGGTAGTAATGCTTCGTTCAGGAATAATATAAAAATACTATATTAATTTAGAAATATCATAACTGGTCACTGGTCAATATGGTATGATTAAATATTGGCAAAGTATGTGTGTTCATTCGTTTTTTTTTCACTTTATTTTATCAAATATTGTATTGCATAGATCGTGTTTTATTATGTATTCAAATGACTTCTAACCTCTAGCTAAGAATTTAACCTTCATCTTCCAAGCTTGTGTCAAAATAATATACTATACACGAAATAATAATAAACTAGCATGGCCTGAAAAACATGTAGCTACAGAACTTTCAGCTCTAGATTTCATGCAATCTAGGTATACTTTATACTTATAATAAATCTGTAAACGTGAAAATTCTGTACATTAAAAATATCAAAAAAATAAATGGCGGGAGGTGTTACTAGACCGACACCGAAACCAATATTGTGATTAAAAAACTTTTTGTCTGTCTGTTTGTTCCGGCATCACGCAAAAACTACCGGTTCGATTACGATGAAACTTGGTATAATTATTCTATATTGTCCTGGGCTGGTGCCCAGGATAATAAAGAATTTTCCGGGATAAAATAAAAAACAAACTTAATTTTGCGGTTCGATTCCTAGACCCGATTACTGTATGGGTACAGTACAGTAGGTAGTTATCATAGGTTTATTTAGGTAGGTAGGTATTTTATTTTCTGTTATTGAGTTTTTTTTAATTAGGTAGGTACTTAGGTTTACTTTTATAAGGGGTAGACCGTATAGATTATAATTTCAAGTATAGGTAGTATATTTGATAGTGTGTAACGTGGGTTATTTTTAGTACTCTTACTACCTAAAAGTACTAAAAATAACCCACGTTATTCGTATAGAGATAGATTAATCATTCGTATAGATTTTAGTTTTTAGGGATTTTGCTTATTTATTGGTATATACTTACATATAAGTGTAGGTAGGCGCTAGGTGTTAGGGCTCTTCTATAAAAATAGTCTTAAAGATTTCTTTATTTTTAATACGGATATACTTATAACACGATGCTTCCAGAAAGAGACCCTCTCTTTTTGCTACATCGAGACACGGTAGGCGAATGAGACTAGCCAGAGGTATGCTCGATAGATAACGTTCTACACTAATAGCACTTTACACAAAAAAACTCATTGATAAGTTTCGTCATCCACGCGAACGAAGTCGCAGGCACAGCTAGTTATAAAATAATTTTACCCCCTCTGAATAAATTTGATCATTCTGCCGCATTCCAGCAATGAAATGCAAACAGAAACGTCTACTCCACGTGCAAAAGTTTTCAGAGAACCGGTTAATTATAGTTTTCCGTAGCGGTACCTACCTGCGTACGGCAATAATCACATATCTAGTCAAATACATCGCCGAGTGGCGAAGGGGAAACTATTCACTCTTGTGTAATACCGACCGCTGAGCTCAGTTCAAATCATTGTTCGAACGTTTATTAGCAAAGTTAAACGATCAAATAGGTACATTAGAATGAGGATAAAGGCGGTAACACACGCACGGCTAGACGCTCGAATAACTCCGCTGTATAAACGACAGAGGAAGCAGTTTCTCCAAGAAGTTCGAATTCGCGTTTGCCTTTCAATAATATTGATTTCTATAATTGGATGTCTACGGGCATCGCTTGCTCCGAGAATCAATTTTTAGCATAAAAAGCATGACTGCACCGCTGACTGCGCACTTTAATAGGACCTTATATGCAATATTTTGCAAGCACAATTTAAGTACTCTTTTATTTTTCACTGTCGCTTCGCTTATTGAGCTACCTATTGAGCAGTTTATGGACTATACCAATATTTAGGTGCACACTTATTTTTATTAAAGCTAATGTTATATGACGTGTAAATAAAAAGAATTGGCCCTAATGCTTACGTGTCTGGAATAGTAATGTATTTGCTGACTATCTACCTGTCCACAAACATAAAATGTGATATAAGAAAACTAAGAAAAAGTTAGTGTAGGATTTCTTACAAAATGGATACAGGAAGAATGGATTTTTGAATCAAGGAGTTCAGATATTAATACAAAAAGAAAAATAGAACTGGTCAAAAGAATTCCATGCTTAAACATTTTATAGAATATAAATAAATCAAGACCATCATTAAACGTCTACCATTCTAATAACTATAATAATAAATAATGAACGCCGGCGAGAAAATTTTACATTAATCACTCTTCCTGTCAAACAAATTGGTGATTGTAGTATGGCGCGCTAAGAATATTGCTAGCCGTCGTCAGACATAATACCTTTGTTATGCTGATCAAAAATTATAACAATATTGTTATGAGAAAAACAATACAATCACTTTTAACCGACTTCAAACGCAGGATATTTTTGTTTTGGGATATACGAGTATGTAGGTTTATGGAAGAATTTTTAAAATTATCAAATTCGGTTTCAAGGTTTGCTTTTGAAATTTAAAATAATAAGAAACATAATATAACGTATTTGGACTTTCATGCAATTTATATTTTTCTGTAGTCGATATTTTTACTTTATAAAATAGATTCTATTTAATTCTGTAGCAAAAATGAAAGCTTTCATAAAACTACCGATATTAAATCCTGGCACAAACACACAACAAAAAAAAAGTTGTTGCAACATTGTGCTTTTACTTACAAATATTAATTTCAACGCATTTCTTTAGATATTCGTTTTCGATCACACAAAAGGTTAAACGAGGACTGCGCCACACAAATCTGGCTAGACTGAAATAAAAGTAAAAAGGTAAAGTTTACACAACGAGTCTGAGCTCGCAATGGAATATTAAATAGCAAAGGTTTATTATACAAATGTTGTGTTGTGTAAAAGTTTGTTGTTTTTTGTTGTAGTCAATAAAAATAAATAGGTACCTGTGCGAGAGCGGTCGGTGTTAGGCATTAAATTGAATGACGGTGCAGCAGTAAAACCTAATTGAGTGTATGCCCATTAGGGGCGGAATCATTGCGGGCTATCAGACGATTGACAACAACATTTTTACGCGAAAATAGCCCGAATGTTTATTCATGACGTAATCTATGAAATAGCGAGCAAAATATGTCCTCCGTTTACGGCGTCCCTAATTATTTAATTAGTAATTTGAGTAAAATTTGTGTTTAAATAGGTTTCGGTGTGTATTTAAATGTTTTATTTTCGTGTTTGATCTCGTTTAACATTGTAACCCTAATTAATGAATAAATATTTTTAGTGTGTATCTGTATTTTAGCTTGAATTGTAAATATTGTAACAATGCTTTCTGAGGTTTACGCGAATGTTAGACATTGAAGTAAAACATTTTTTTAAACGGTTCCTGTGGCATTTCCCTTAGATTTTGTTGCCGACATTTCAATACCTTTGCAGGGGTCATAGTCACTGGTAAACTGAGGTGGTATTTGTCTTGGCATCTAGATGTTGCTCGTTTTACCTTATTAATTGTTTATACGAATGTTAAAAATGATTATATTATCCTTTAACTTTAAAAAAAACCCACTTCATGAAAAAGATATTGAATCCTAACGACATAAATATTGTTCTTCCATTCTTTCTCCGCAAAATATTGCAATAAAGTACTGATTTTCCATTAAAAATATCTGAATTGTGTGACCTATCCGGGGATTAAAGGCGATAAACAGGTCGTAGTTCAGAATGGCCGGGATAATGCGGTTAATGCCACACTACAAGAATATCAAGAAAATCCAATCGCCGCAGCTTACGAAACATCGCATGATAACAGATAAAAAAAAACACAAAAAAATAATAAAACAAATAAGCATATTCTTAATTGTACATCACATGAGATTCCAATTTCTGGTTAATATGTTATCGTATAGATGAACAATGGCGGTCCTTTCCCTAGAAGTCTACATAGTCTATCTTTTATAAACAGGGAAATAAAAAAGTTATAGAATTTAGGAAGATTTAAACAAAATACATAATTATTGAGCAAATTGTAAATATTTCAAGTGCTAACTAGCAATATTAAAGTTATTTCTAGTGAACCTTTGTACTAATTTGCTAGTTTAGACTTAGGTTTATATCTCGATACAAAATCTTTAGTCCCGTAATATTAATACGTGCCTATTGTTAACTACAATGAGTATTAGATACCTCATCAAAAGGTACTCTGGTAAAGTTATGAAAGTAATATAGATATTGGCATTAATAATAATAATAGTAACTATGTAAAAAAAAAGCTAAAAAATACTGAAATATTAACAGCAATATTAATTCATTGTCTTTATTATTGAGTCTACTTAGCATTCTGTTTTTGATCTTTTCATTAAATGTCCGTACAATGCGAGGCTTATATCGGTCAACCCGACTTTTGAGTCCCATTTATTAATGGGGTAACATTCATAGGATGATCTCATCTGATCGTATTTGTTTGAATTAAATTGCCAATTATTATTATTACTATTGATTTCGGTTCCTTTTAATCTTTTGAAGGACACGCTAGGTCATTATTGACCTATTTAGTTGAAGAAGTGCAACCTACTTGATTTGGTGTCGATATGCGATTACCTGCCTTTTTATATAATACTAGTTTGCGCCCTCCTGTTTTATCCGCGTGAAAATCTAATCTCCGTTTTAGAAACTCAAATTACAGATGCAATAACCTACACTAGCAACATATACTTAATTTTGTTATCACACTCATTTAGGTATCACAACCTGTATCACAATGTACAATGGTTGTATCACTCCGCCATCCGTGGTTATACTTACGCAGTTCAGTAAGCACAATCGTAAAACCAGCAACCAACTATCAAAAAAATCTTACAAATACAGCTTCAAAGTTTAATTTCAGTCTTAAGAAATAACGAAGGAGTTTTCTTGAAACAAAAAGGAAAATAAAGAACGTATCTTGAGCGCCGGTTAAACACACGCTTCTTGGAATAATGTTCTTACCGACTGAATTTACATACAGCTGGAGTAAATAAGCAAAAAGCCAGTACGCTTTCGTATCTTGAGCTTTTAATACAGCTTAAGGATATTCCCATTCGTATGAGACGTAGTTTTATGTAACTTTTAAGTTAGGATTAAGCTTAACCTCATTGCCAAGATGTTATTTTAGCAAACATCATTGAAAATTATAGAGCTTTCGTTTACAGTTTTAACACACACATACTTGAAAATGCTCTGTAATGTATCAATATGTATAAAATGATCTTTGACAATTCATTACCCACATATAACCCAAAAAATTAGAAAACCTTTCCCATTTTACCCATCTACAAAAGAGGCCTGATGAAGTTTGTTTGTGAAAACGGGAGTTAAACATAACATAACATAACATACCATCAAGCCTGTATCCCCGAAGGGTTAGGCAGAGGTGTACCAATGTACACCCACAGTTCGCCGGTATGTTTAGGTCCCATGTAATAGGGGGCGAGCCTATTGCCACTAACCGGGCACAAATCCAAACTCCGACCTGCTACTGAGAATTTCATAGAAAAACCCAATAACACCTTGGTCGACTTGGGAATCGAACCCAAGACCTCTAGCGTAGCAGTCGCGCTTAGCGCCACTAGGCCAACGAGGCAGTTGTTAAACAATATTGTAATATGTCGATAGTATAATATCATGAGTGTAAAAAGCGACTAAACCTTAATTCCTAAACGCCTATTAAAACATTACTTGTCCACAAACCGCTGTATCGGCTAGAGAATTTCGCGTTTAAGAAACAGCTCGCGTCGCGTAGCTTTCCCCCGATCGAGCAAACAGACACTTAATACCACCGAGTAACAATAAACAACGCTTAGTCCACCGACGTAGACTCTACAATTGTCTTTTACTACTTTTATTTAAATTAACTTGAAGCTAATTCTCTGTACGGTCTATTATAATTGCGTGGGGTGCGAGTGGGGGAAGCTGCGGTGAGTTCTGTGACCGCCGCACCACAGCCGGCCAGCATTATACCTACATACTTGTGGTATTCACACGACTAGATACTACTTATACAAACTGGCCGTACAGATTGTTCTTTGTAATTATATTATCTGTATTTTTTTGTATTTATATTATGTAAATATTGCAATGAAATTCAGTAATTAACGCACGTCCTCGTCGAGATAATTCACTTCTTTATCATGTTTCCATTTATATCCGAAATGTTTCTTATATTAGTGAAACGTATTACGAAAAAAAAGAATTTCTGGGTAATTTACAATCAATTTCATCGAATTTTCAGGAAAATTATCGTACGAAAACAGACTTCTTGGAAAGGATTTGTATGATTGTGTATGATTCAGTAAAGATATTTGAGCACAATATTTCAGTAACGAAAAAACATAAAGATTCTATATTATGTGGAATAAATTATATATTGTTAAATGGATTACTAATATAATTGTGTTTTATTAAAATTCTCAATTCTGTTTTTATCCTGATTCAGTTTCGGTTGTTTTAAGTCAGTGACTGTCTAAAAATAGAACAAGTTACTTAGTCTGACGAGGTTTATGCTTTGCTGCTTAAAGCAACAAAACCAGTTGTGTTTATTATGTTAAGATTTATACACGTGCCATATGTATATTATTTCCTTGAAGTATATTGTACCAGATCAGTGGTAAATTCTACGAAAACTTTCCTGGAGGCTCTGAGATTCTGAGTAAGCATCACAATATTACATTAATTTATTACACAAAAACAGTACGTATCCAATCCATGCAAAGGTAGGTTATGTCTAAATATTGCCTTATCAACAAAAGTCATAAAGACGCAAAATATTTAAAATGTAATATTTCTTTCTCGATACAACGAAGCGCTCAGACACCTTTTAAAGGTGGTTTAAGGGGCAGGACTAACTGCGTAGTTTGATTAAGGGTAGGCCTCGTGTCAGTGGGGGCGTGAAGGGTGCTCCAGGGCTCTCTTGACAGAGCCTTCGCCCCCGGCAGTGATAGCGCACGCGTCGCCGTCTCACCTCAAGTACTAATGTGATTACGTCCAACAATTGTTACAATGGATACTTGACAAGTTGTGCCGTGTATTGTTTTGTTCTAGTCTAGACTGGATGCCAGACTTCCCGTCGTTATTTGACTAAAATATACACATATTTATTTATTGTTTACGCTACCTAACAATATGTTATAAGCTAAAGTTAAAGAGAAAATACCGACTCTGAACTATCGGTAGCGTAGCATTAGATATTAGAACGTAGGAGTACGTACTCAGCTCAATGCGTACCATGTCAAAAGCCCGTAGTTTAATAACAATATTTATCGTGATAAATAAAAATAAGTAAGATTAATATACATAGTTGTAATGTAACGTTATTAAACAACATTATTATAATATTCGTTTGTATCAACTTTAAAATGAATTTTAATCCCAATATTATTCCTATTATGCTGTGTGGATAGTGTGGTTACCGCTACTAAGTAACACAAAATTCAAAGTACAGTAATTAATTTGGTGTATATTGTGTTTTTTATGTGTATATTGTTACGTGAATAATTCACAATTACTTTTTTACCTTAACTTATTAGACATCTTCTGCCTTGCCTTTTTCTATGCTTTTTTGGATTACCCTTCCAGCCTTACCTAATTCAGCTGAATAGCGCATTTTACAGGGCCAGCTGCCTATCTGACCTCCAAAACTCATTATTCTGGGTAACACTGTATCTAATACAGATTTTATTAGAATGGTTATCAAAAAATCGGGATTTTTTAACGTGCATTTGGATGCACTTTTTAATTGTTAGACATACCAAGTTACATATTTATCGATATAACGTTATAAGTAATATTCTTTTGAACCGTGTCTCCCGTTATCTCCCCTCCGAGTAGACGTTTGTGTAATAATATTGAGACAATCCGTCACTAATCTCAATCTATGTACAACTTCGGAATTTCATTAGGGAGGCTTACAATACACTAACTTGTTCAGAAATTTCTTGACAAATTAATTCCTTGTTATAAAGAGACAGGATTTATTAATGATAAAGATATATTTCATAGTTTATTAGATAACCGCTATAGACGCAAAAATGTGAAAAATGCTAAAGATTAAGACTGAAGTGGAACTGAGAATTAAACTCACTGAAGCCTAAACAAAAAAAAAAAACATGTTAAAAAGGTAAGGCCTAAGAAACGTTTTACATAGATCTATAAATTACAAAAGGCTTTTTCCAAACAACATTTTTTACGTGTGTAGCGAACATCCATCGCTGCTTCAATTATTACTCCGAAGCACCGACATACCTCTTTGTTCCATTACTTTTCTTAACTACTGTCTATAGCACACAAAAGTCTTCCCAAAAAATTTATTGCCGCTCTTATAATGGAATTATTAACGTCATCATTTAGGGTGGATCTGTACAGTGGCCCACCTGAAGTGTATTTTAAAAGTTTCCCTTAATATATCCGAAATTCGAGTTAATTTGAAATTCCATTCTGCGGGCGGAAGTAACTATTGGTCAGGAGTATCTTTTAATTTAAACAGAGGAAATTTAGTCGCACAGTTTATTCTGGTGCGGTGAAAGCAGGTGCGGACTGGCCCCGAGCTCAGTAATTAACAAAACAAAGGCTTTTCACTACGTTAACAGTACTTGATGTTACTGCCTACATTATTTTAAGAACTCGGATTCTTGTGGTTAAAAGTCAACTTTGCGAATTTAGTCCGTTTTTGTTTTGTAGGATTACAGTTTACACTTTTGAATTTCAAAGCCTGATTTACGAACGGATAGAATAGAAACAATTAGTAATGAAACTAAAGTGATTACCTATTCAAAACACCTAGGTCCAATAATAATGATTGTGCTACATTAGTGCTCGCGTGGCGTTGTTCCATTAATCTTGTCAAAGGAGAATGAAGTGGTCAGACGTAACCCTCATTTCTCAAAGCAACGACGACTATTAATTAACGTGAAATTTCCTATCTATGCTAATGAAATTCTGGTTAAAAATGTAATTTGGATGATGTTCCATTTAAATGACTAGCTAATTAACTGGTCACGGGTTTAAAATGTACCCAATTATTATAACAATAGTGGGGAGCCGTAGAAAGGTTTGGTACTTAAGTTATAAATTATGTTTTTAATGAAAACAGTGCCTTAATGTCTTTGCATAACATATTCAAATAAAACTAGTTACTAAAACAGTAGTTATAAGTCTTAAATTGCGTTATAAAATCGTGAAATTGTTTCTGTATTCTATGTACTTAAGTAAATATATTCATTTAATTATCTTAGCTTTGGAGCTTTGGTGCGTTGAGTGAAATAGGCGTATCTCTAGAGTCTGACCGTGGGATCCTTATCAATGGAGGGACCCTTCCTTGCCGTTCAAGGGCGCTGTAACAAAATTTATTACATTTAAACTGCTGAATAAAATACTAAGTATAAGATTTTAAATACCTTGGTTATACACATTAAATGTGCTTTTAGTGTGGGCTCGCTTGTCAAATACAATATTATAAACTTATGTTTTTGTGTTTTTTTTTTTTTTTTAAAGCTTATTCTTTAATAAAAAAATACATTAAACAAAGTTCTAGAAATAAGTTCCATCTTCTGACTTAAGTACTTATTTGCAAATATAAAAAAAATCGAGTCGAGAATCGATCATTATTTTATTTATAACAAGTTCAATTGTTATAAGCAATTAAGTGGCTAATAAACCATGCGTTGTGTTCCAAACTAAACGTGTATTTTTTTAAACATGCTATTCTATAAGTTTTTTAAATATAAACAAGCAGCTTTTTAAATTACCTTAATTATTATCCAAGTAAGAAAGAAAGAAAGAAAGAAAGAAAGAAACATTTATTTGCACAGAAGACAGGTAGTACCAGATTTAACAATGATGCACAGTTCGAGCCATATTCTGCCTGTATTAGGCATGCAAATATTTACAATTTTACATAAAGGAAATAACACACTATTCTTTTACATATCAAAATGTCAAGCTATTATTATTTTAACATATTTATGATTATTAGATTAATTATTAAATTACATTATGTAGGTATATTATTTATTTTTATAGATAATCAAATACATTAGTTTTATATTGCATGAACTCTTCTATCGTATAAAAACACTTATCTAATAGCCATTCTCTTAATTTTATTTTAAAATATCTAAATGGAAGCTCCCTTAGACTCCTGGGTAGCTTATTAAACACTGATATGCACATGTGATACACATTCTTTTTATTTAAAGTTGTTCTACAAAATGGAATAATTATTTTTGTGGGATCTCGTGGTTTATATTTAGTAGTGTGATCCCCCTTAAAATTAAAGAAATCGTTGAACTTCCTTACAAACACTGATACTTCAAGAACATACATGCAGGTCAATGTCAGTACTTTAAGTTTTTTAAATAAGGGTTTACAAGAATCAAGTGGACTCACTCCGCAAATAGCTCTTAAACATTTCTTTTGAGCAATGAATGCCTGACTAACATCAGTGGAATTCCCCCACATTATTAACCCATATCTAAGGATTGACTCTACATAGCCTTTATATGCTATACCTGCAGTTTTTTCGTCTGACACAGCACGAAGCTTTCTAAGGGCGTAGACAAATCTGCTTAGTTTGAGACAAACGTCGTTTATATGTTGTTTCCAGTTACAATATCTATCCAGAGTGATACCTAAAAATTTTACACTGTCTGCTTCTTCTATATTCTCATTCTCTATCCTTATGTTTATATTATTACCCGATTGTTTACTTTTATAAGTACCAAATTTAATAAATTTTGTTTTTGATAGATTTACCTTCAACTTGTTTGCTTTTAACCATCTTAATACTGATTGTACTTCTTTACTTATTTTAATTTCATGAGATGTATCTTTATCCTTATATGGCACTATTATAGATATGTCGTCTGCGAATAGAACACTTTGACAATTTATTGAATCTGGTAGGTCATTAACGTACAATAAGAATAACAAAGGGCCTAAAACGCTCCCTTGTGGAACACCATACTTATTGACCCTGGAGGGAGATTTGTATACACTGCACTCATGACAATTATTTAAACTAGTAATTTCAACACATTGGTTACGATTGGTTAGAAAACTTTTTATCCAGTCTAAAGCTACACCTCTAATGCCATATTTTTCACATTTGTTGAGCAAAATCTCATGATCTACAAAATCAAAAGCCTTACTCATATCAAAGAATATGGTTACCACCGGAATTTTCGCATCAATGTATTCGGTTATATTTTTAATGAGAGAAAATGCTGCTAAAGAAGTTGATTTATTGTGTTGAAAACCATTCTGTTCTTTTTTAATAATATCATGTTTATTCAGGAATTCGATTAATCTGTTGTAGAAGATTCTTTCAAAAACTTTTGATATTATAGGTACAAGAGTAATAGGACGATAATTATTAGGTTCCTTTCTGTCACCCTTCTTATACAATGGTTTAACAATAGAATGCTTTAATTTATCTGGAAATATTCCTTGAACCAACGAATTTGTAATTAAATGATCAAGAATAGGGGCAATGACGTGAGAACTTGCTTTAATTATTTCTGTAGTAATATTGTCATACCCGACGGCTTTAGTGTTACTTAATGATTTAATGGTATTTATGATTTCCGGTTCCGAAGTGGGTCTCAAAAATATTGATTTATCATTAACATCTATTGTTATTTTTTGATATTCTTTGTTTTGTGAATGTAAATTATTTCCATTGCTAACAGCTATAAAAAAATCATTAAATAATGTTGCAATTTGTGTTGGATTATGAATGACATTTCCGTCCTTTAGTATTGAAGTTACACTGTTGATCGACTTTATACTATTATTTTTATCTTTTATTATATTCCAAGTAGCTTTTCCTTTATTTTTAGCTCGAACTAATTGTTTTTTATTAATATTTTTTTTAGACCATATGATGCATTTCTTCAATATCTTTCCATACGTATAACATTTTTTAAGTGTGTCTTGCTTCTTATATTTATAATATGTAAACCTTAATTGTCTTTTAATAGCACTGGACTTTCTCAGGCCTTTAGTTATCCATGCAGGAGATTGACTGTTTGAAGTCATTTTAGATTTATAGTAGGGAAAACATAACTCGTAATACAATGTAAGTTCCTGATGAAATATATTAAATGATTTGTTTACGTCTGATTCCGCGTAGACATCGTGCCAAGATAATTGTGACGTGTAATACAGAAACTTTTCTATATTTTCATCACAAAAATCTCGTTTTTTAACAAACCAATATTGTGTGATTTTTTCACATTTTCCTGGAAATTCTAACATTTGTGCGGTGTCGTGATCAGATAGAAATAGTCGGTGTACTGTACCATATGCCTCTTCATGATTACTTGCTATTAGATCTATACAACTATTTTGTCGCGTTGGCTCTTTTATATGTAAGTTTAAATTATAATTTGAAAGGATATTATGCAAAGTAATCGAATTTTTATTTTTTACTAGAATGTTAATGTTTAAATCACCTGTCAGTATGAATTTTTTACTTATAATTTTGTATCTTAATTTATGTAGCAGTAATTCTAATTTATTAAAAAACGAATTAATGTCAGATGTAGGTATTCTATATAAACATATTATTACTGTATTGATACTAGGGATTTCAATACCGCAACATTCAAATATATTATCACAAGAGCATTCTTTACATATTTCTATTGGCTTGCAGTCAATTCCGCTATATGTAAGGATGCACGTGCCACCACGTTTTTGTTTTTTTCTAGAATAGTAACTGGCGACTGAGTATCCCTTAATAGTTATATTAGACTCATCCCCTCTTTTTATAAAAGTCTCACTAAAGCATAAAATCTGTATTGGATAGTGAGTTTTGGCAAGTTCAGATAAGCTTAATTCTATGGTGTCAATCTTATTTACAATACCTGCGATGTTTTGATGAAGTAGTCTTATTTTGTGCGGTTTTAAGTCTTCTGGCTTACGCATAAAAAACTCTCATCGTTAATTATTTTAGAAGCTTTATAGGAATTACGTTTAATAATAGGAAAATAATATGGGATAGTCCCTTTTACTTTTATCTTACTCGAAGGGGAATTATTAGGTAGACTACGTTTAATAATAGGCAGATAATAAGGTTTTGCCCTGTTAGTACTAGAAGGTATGTATTTGGTTTCATAGTCTTTTGTATCAATAATTAGGTTGATTAACCTGCATATATGACCCTGTAAGTAGTGATAGTTATTATAATGTTCTTTTAAATTAGATATATCCAAAAAATTACAATTATGGTAAGAGTTACATGTAAATTTAAGAAGTGTATTTAATTTTATTTCATTTAAGTATTTATTTCTATTAACGCTAAGTATTATTACATTACATTTGGCCAGTAATTCTAGACTATTCATTAGGTGAAATTGAATTTGGTTTGGATCTGTATCATTTTCACCAATACATATTATTACCCAATCTTTTTCTGTTATGTCAAGATTATAGCATGGTTTCAATGACTCATTACACCTAGCAAACGGTTTTATAAAGGAATTTATTTTGTATTTTTCGTGTATACCTGTATCTCTAGAAATTGACAGTTTTTTACAAAGCCCCATGCACTGCTGTTCTCCAATAATAAATATTTGTCGGTTTTTTTGTACACGCGTATTTACTAAATGTATGCGCTGTTGATCAGCGCATACCGACATTATATTTGGTAAACTGTACATTAAACAATTTAATGTATGTATTTTATTTGTATCGTTATACCAAAGGCTTTAGGTTCTACTTATATACTAATTAACGTTGGTATATAAAATTACCACATTATAGAACAGTCAATTATTAGATATTTCATGTGTATTGTATAATTTAATGTAGGTATGTGAATTTTTAAGTATCGACACATAGATAAACCTCGGCTGATCCTGTGTGATTAAAAAACCATTTATTTATTTGATTATAGCGACATTATACTAAATCAGGGTAAAACTAACAATAAAAAAATATACTAAAATAAGAATAAATCTTAGAATGAAAATACAGAAAATCAATAAACAGTACCTTTTACTAGTCTGTATGGTAACATGCAGTTTTCATTGTAATATAATTGATTCGTAGAATATTACCTACCCATTTTAATGACTATTCAAACAGGTCGTATCGTCGTTAGTACATACACATAATATATTAATGAATCATAATACCATGTGTTTAAGGTACATTTCAACATAAAAAGTGTATTATGTCCATCGATACTTTAGATTTTTTAATCATTACAGGAACCTTTTTTTATTTCATGTCAAAAATGAATTTATTTAAATTCAAAATTACATAGTTACTGACTATAAATGACAAAGGTTTTAACACATACACTTATAATTTTACGTTGACTTAAAAAAATGTAGTAATTATCTATTACAAGACCTTGGTCAAAACCGATAATTAATAAATTAATTATCAATTAAGAATATTATCTAATGTACCAAACAACGCCCACAGAGATACGATCAGCGTTTGATGTCTAATTAAACTAAGAACTAGCATGCTATGTAATTAGCAACGTAATTAATATTACGCTTATCTGAATTATATTACTTGAAATACACTTTGACGGCTGTTATAGTGAAGTGGCTCTACACATATCGAATTACAACTAGTTAGTACAAATATGTAAGCAATATCTAACACAAATAATAATTACATTGTTGTCGCAATTTTTTAAAATTAGTAGATACATAAACATTGATAACCCTTTTTTAATAGAGTAACCATGGATTTTTTTGCACGTTCTCCATAGGAATGACATTAGGGACCTGCAACTTGAGTCATTCAACGTTTTGAAAAAGCTTAAAAAGACATACTTGCAATAAAAATATGATTTTATGATTTCATTTTGGACTAGGAAATCTGATTTTATTTTGTAATTACTTTTACCCAATCAACCGAACAGCATGACACAACCTATAGTCATCTACAAAAAGTATCTGCACCTTTTCTGACTGGATTCAGGTTCGAACCTTTCAACGATTAAATAATCTTCAAAACTGGTTTAGTGGTTAAAAAGACGGACAGACATATACGGCTTTAGAGAAAAAGCCAGGTAAAAACAATACTGTTTCAGATATATTCTTGGAAATAGGTATTAAAGACACGACATCTATAGATAGGAATGTAGACTAAAACCTAGATTTTCATATTCTTCATAATTCTAAGTATTTCCGATTTAAAACTTTAGCATGTTATTGTACGAATGGAATGCTTTTTTAATCTTGTAATTTTATTCCGACTTATCCTTTAGCTACGTAACTATAAATTCTAATCCGATTATGCTTGCTGAAGTAAAGAGATAAACTAAGAGATTTACACTCAACTAAAAAGAAAGAGTGGAACTGCATTTAAATTCAAAAGCTAGTGAAATATTAGAACATTAGAGTTATAGAATAAAAAAAAATCCTCAAAAAAAAATTTTCTCAGAAACAAAGGGCACCTTAGTATGGAAACTACATCCACGCTGTACAGAAACAAAATAAGGTGAAATAGACAGATTAATGTCTCTAGTTTACGATAGTATGGGTTGCATTACTGTGGGTATAGTCTGAAGATACGCAAGAGAAGAGTGCCTGGAAGGATATGGGGAAATCCTTTGCCCAGCATTGTGACATTGTTCTTTGACCTACTAATGTTTAATACCGCAATAAAAATAAAAAAAGTACATGAAATCAAAAGTGGGGTATAACTTAACAATTTAAATCTAGTTTGGTTTATGTACACAAATTTTTACAAACCGGTTCTGATTATGCCCAATGACCTTTCCGAGATCATATTACAGACCTAAGATAAAGTCATCAGTTGAGTCAAGTATTAAAAATTAAACATGCATTAAATATTCAGTCACTGAATCTGAATTTATCGTTCATGGGTTTCTAAGTAAGACTTGAATTGCATAAACGTCGGAATACCGTAAAGTCCTTAGTGTCGTGGAGAACGGCACTAAAATTAGCCTAGTTTAGTCTAGTTTAACTTGTAGTAAGAAACGGTGTCTAAGTTAGCTTTCAATTCGAATCTATATCGTCGAGCCATTATTGATATTGACTTTAGAACTATTTAAATTAAGGAAACTATTATAATGTATTTCCGTTGTACTTGTTTTGACTTAAATTATAACTTAATAAGTTTTCAGTTTTGCTATGGAATTGTTTTTATTTTGCCGTAGTTTGAAACTTTGAAATTTGATTTAAAAATTGTTCACTGATGGCACCGTTATTTTTGAGAATCGTTATAATTATAAAAAACGTCAGTACATCACATAAGAAGAATGTCGCCTTTAATGTAAAGTTGAAAATAAATTGTACATAGATTTTCGACACCTTTGCAGATATCATGGTCACGGGCAGAACGTCGGGACCTAAAATCTAAATATAAACCGCGAAAAAATCCGTAAAAAGTAGTTTTATTTCAATGTCTAACATTCGCGTAAACCTAAGAAACCAATTTGTACATAGATTATTCATTTTATCATCTCCTACCCAATTACCAATTCATTGGAGTCAGCGCACAGATTGTTGTATCTATAAAATAATTATTATTGTTAGTAAACAGGACCACCAAAAAGATATGGCGTTCGCGTCAAACCGCACCAGAATTGCGGTGGCTCGCTGACTCTGAGCCACGCCTGACGTTTGACTGAGTCTCCGTGTCATACATAATGTAATGTTATTAACAGTATACCAAGCATGTACATAGTAATGTATATTACTCTGTGGTTGTTTTATGTATGTGTTAGGCGTGTTGGGTTCGGTCGTGGTGGCATAGTGGTTCAAAGACCAGAGTTGTAGTTTCGGCAACGTCTAAAAATTTCAAAGATATTTTTGTCAGTCTCTGGATGAATGTAAACATTGATAGTTTTGAAACAATCTATTCTAAAAACTGTTATGAATTATCTCAAATAAATCGAAAGAATTTCTAAACAACTAATAACTAAACTCTTACATCTTAATGTAGTTCCCTTCGAACTTAATCTGATCGAGCGCAATTTTAATTGCGCACAAAGGCGCAATTAAAAAAACACAAAAAATAATGAAATATTTTTGTGTAGTTGGTTTACTTTTGGTAGCCGACCCCAACATAGTTGGGAAAAGGCTCGGGAGATGATGAGTTGGTTTACTTTTCCCGATATGATACCTCTCAATCATTTAAAACATTGTAAAGCCTGGATTATTAATCCTTAAATCGCCAATTTGTAGCATGAGTGGTGAATTTGATCCATGCGCAATCCAAATATGTATGAAGAGAGGCTTACCCTGCAGTGGGACGGTTAGATGCTAGTTTTGTATTCTTAATGTATTTTCATTTTATTTATCGAGTGTTACTACATCGTGCACAAAATATTTAAACCTGAATTTTGAATTATATTTAAAAACACAGTTTGCGATAGTTTGATTAGATTTTTAAATAACTATTGTTAAGCCTTGTACCTTTCTATTTGAATTCCAAATATAACTGTGGCAACATTTTCTTTCTTCCCAAATTACTTGCACGTTGCTTTGCAGGTAAGTGTAAAATAATTAGTTTTTGATTTGGATACATCAGAAACATGCAATAACTTCAAGTTCCTACAAACTTGATATTTATATATATATTTAATTCAGTAAAAGCAAACGACTTTAATAATTCATTTAACATAAAACATTTCATGAAATGCTTTCAACAACTCGTAACTCAATATTGTTCATTCAGAAATGAAAAATATTTTTATTATGTAAACCGTCTTCAGACTCTTACGAATAGTAAATATTCTTGCTTCCCGTTCGTTTCAAATTTCATACCGAGAAGGGAAGAATGGACAGAAGACTCGACAACACTCTTAAAATTCTTTGTATTTTACATTTATTTATTACGCAATTTGCATTATCTTTTGAATTCAAATCAAAGTTTAAATTCAGCCTTTGAAATCATAGCGAAGGTTTTATTCACAGTAATATATAGAACTGTATTTTATACAGAATGGAACTTTAATAAAATATAAGTCAACTGCACTGTTGTTTACATCGATTTGGATGAGAAAGCAATAAAAATCGCCAGCGATGTTATAATTGCCGAAATGAAATGGCTTCCCGACAACAAAGCCAATGAATTATTTTGTGCTTTGTGCGTTATGAAATTCTATTTGAAATATAATTTTAGTAAAACTGTTGGGTAACTGAGTTCTTACCTTAACCTATCATTACAGGGCAGTTTGTCCTAATGCAACAGATCAGAATTTAAACTAAAACTAAAATAAACTATACAGCTAGCTAGCTATACAGAGTGGGATACATCAGTGGGTAAAAAGGATATACCCCATATAATTTCCTGTACAAATGGCGCGTGAATTTGTTCTGAACGCGCTCCAACATCACAGAGTACTTAGCTTCATGTGGATCCTATATGACCGCACTATGTTCTAGATGACTCCTGACTAGTGCATCATACTTTCGACTAACTAGATAGTCTTACGGACTAACTAGACAAACTCGCTAGGCGCTGCAAGGCGCAGAATATCGCACGCCAACTCTAAAGACAGTTAGCGCGGTCGAACGCACTATTGCTAATTGGTTTACTCTTGTAAGAAGAGTACACTACGCGTAGTCTTTATAAGACCGACCGAATGTTGTGTCTAATACATTTTCATTGCAGGCAACTGGATGCTTTTTTTCACGATTATGTAATCTGAAAAAATAAGTTTACAATAAGTCTGCCGGTTTTATAAGGTATCTTTCAAACATCACTCAGAACTAAATAAGTGTATTTTGACGATACAAGTTGAAAATCAGTTGAGACTGCGAAATCTTCGAAATTCCGATACGTGATCATATTTCCGAAAATCAGATATAAACCTAATACAAAAGTTTTGAAGTCGCACAAGTTTGTTAAGTTTATCCTTAGTGTAATCAAGATAGTAGATTTTACCACTGTCGGGGTTGGTAGAAAGCAG
Organism: Autographa pulchrina; assembly: GCA_905475315.1. NCBI lineage: Eukaryota > Metazoa > Arthropoda > Insecta > Lepidoptera > Noctuidae > Autographa > Autographa pulchrina. The sequence goes on from FR997768.1 coordinate 7,805,521, forward strand.
GTTGTATAGTGTAAATGTTTGCCCCTTATATAGTGTAAATTAAAGAATTTAGCTACATGAGTATATGAGAGAGTGTCAGAAAAATAAAAAAAGAACTCATTTTGATTTTCCGTAATCAAATTTATATTAAAATCTCAAACAAAAAATTACCTACTCGAGACAAATTTCAAGGATGCTAAAAAATTATTAAAAATGCTTCTTTATTTCAAGGCAAAAATCCAACTTTTAAAAAGAAAAACTTTTTTATTACTCCAAAGTAGGTATATAATAAACTCATTAAAACAAAAGCAATAAAATGAATGCTTACACAAATTGGTGTTTTTCCCGCTAAGTAGCCATAATTTTATTTACTACTACTAAAATAATACTGGCCTTTAATTGTCTAATGCTGGGTAAACGCTTGTTTCTTCTTTATATGGGAAGAGCCCATATAAAGAAGAAACGAGCGTTGATCACCACGCTTTCTCAATGGCGGTCGGCGACTCCATTTAAATCGATTTTTAAATAAGCAACAGTACAACGATTTGTATGTAAAGTTAGTTATTATTCAATTACAGTACTCACAGCAGCTAAGCAGCTTTACAATAAGAAGTAGTATCTTTTGTCTAAATTGTGTTCGTTCTAACAAGTCTTATTTCGGATCATGACGGCTCTCGCTCCACTGCGTTTAATTTGTATTGAACTTAGCCTGCATATAAGAGCTTTACAACCTTAGAGTATCGACAAGAAACTGCAGAGAGCGCATATCAGAGTATGAACCGTGAGCAAGAGAAAGTAAAAATAGTATCAAAACCGAGCCCGCTATTTTATTTAATAATACTATTTCAAAACCTAAGATTACCCTAATAATATTTCAACCATCAGTATTTTCGCATAAACGTCAGTTGTTGCACAGAAAATAGCTTAATTCGGTAAACGAATGTACTACATACAGCGATTGGCGTACTCTATAGTTTTTAGTTTTTTACTCTACGTTTAAAACTGATCTCAGTTCAGAATGGGCTCGCCTTTTCTGAACTTTGTTAGGGTCTACTTGACGTTTAGCCGGGGGCTATTGCCATCTGACCTCTACCACCCGATTACGCGATATCGGTATTCTAAATACTGGCTTGCTAATTCTTGGCTACCCTTTTCCGACTGCACGGGAATGATAACAAAGCCGATCCGCCGATGTATTTATAAATTTTTAAAGTCATGATTATGAAAAGAAAAACTTAACATGGCATGTAGTTAATGTAATAACGTTATATTTATTTTTCACACACTGAGCATGAGATTAATAATTTTAAGAATAAGTCACTAAAACAGCTTATTTTGTCAACATAATTTGTAAATTGTAGTTAACTCTAAAATTATTACACTTGTTAGTTTATTAATTATCATCTTCTCAGTGACCGAAAAAGTAAAAATTGTGGCCCATTTATTTAAAAATACTATATTTCCGTGAAATTATTTTATAAATCACGTTTTAAATATATGAGTAGGTAATGTCCAAGTGTGCGAGACTACTTAATAGAGTGTAAAGCGAAACGATTCTGTGTGAGACCATCCTTGATTGGCGATCATTACGGCGACGAATAATTTAGCTATTTAACACTGCGGCGCCGCGGTCTGCCAGCGTTCCCTACCCAAAATAATATATCTTTGTAATTACCACCGTCATTGAATAAAATGAAATTGACCAGTCCAGTTATTGAATCAAATATATATGAAGTACTGTTCCGTGTTAATGTCAGTCCATTTTCCTTTCTCTTCAAGTTGCGAGGGCCGAAAAAACAAGGGTATGAGTTTATCCTTTCGCATTAATTATAATATGAGTTGATTGTACGGAGAATTATGTTGGCTTTGTTAATGACATGTTACCTACATTGTTGTTTTTGTACCTTAACAATACAATAATGTTGCTCCCGTTTTTAATAAATGAACATGAATTAACAAACTTCCCTCCTTTTAACTCCTAACATCCTCATAGAAGCTAGTCATTATTTTTTATTTAATTTTACATTAATTACGTTAATCTGGTAATCAATTAATCAATTTTCATTATGCATTGTCATGCGGGTATATTGTCTGACAGCTCAATTGTACCCGAATGTATCAAATTAATGACCATTAGCTTTCAGTTTTGATGATATCCCAAATGTGTTATTTCCAGATCAGCAGGAATTCAAAATGTATTTATATTTCTCAAAGTTACTTACACGAAACGAAATGAAATGTTGATTCCGTCAAGATTCCTCTTCTGTAACTTCAAAGGGAAACCGAACCTACTTTCATTTTATATAATGTCGGTCAAGACTGAGTTTTTGCAACTGTTTTATGAAAGTGCTGTTTCTGTATTCTAATAGTATTTACTGTACATTATTTATATCAATCAATTTTCAACGGCGGAATGGTATGGATTTTCCATCACAAAAATCTTACTTCAAAATAATTTTGAGCTTTGAAACAAACTAAAAAAAACGAACTTTATAACTTAAATTACAAACTAGATAGTACTAGATACTCACCGTTAGGTTTAGAATTTTGCAATAGTTAGTCTGTTTTATGTTCCAATGCTCAGCAAAAAGTTTAGAGGGAAAAAGCTATCTACAAATATAAATTTAATGTAAAACAAACAATCAGAATAAATATTATAAATGTACGCACATATTTCTATTCATAAGACTTGATTCGGCTTGATAATGTATCTTGTGTTGACACCGAGTTATTCATCCGTGTCGACTAAATCAAAGACATTTTAGAGATTCTTCGATTTGCCGCTACACAGGCGGGTGGCGCGATTGATTGACTCCGCGATTCGGCGACGTAACGTTTTCCATTTATATGAACAACTCACAAGTTACTTCAAGATATACGCAAGGGAATTTAGGAGATTTCTGTAGTGTATCGCGTTGTTGCTTTACGACCGCCACTAAATTAAGATTTGTTGTATAAAGTCATTTTGGTTTGAGAATATAGGTAGATAGATACGGTAAAAAACAAATATGTTACAGACACACTTTAAAAAACATAGCTTTTCCTTGGTTCTTATCAAAAGTTACCGTGTGTTCGTTTAATCAGAGAACATACATTTGTGTTCATTTAAAATGCAACACAAGTCCCGCCAATTATAGTGAAATAATTGTTCGTACGTAAGTTGGGTTGAATGTTGGTAGCAAATGCATAACGTCAGGCTTATTTATGGAAGACGAAATTACATAGCAGCTTCCTAATTAACAAATAGTTTCTGTTTTAAAAAATGACTGTAAAAAAAAAATGAAAATATCTTCTCTGGCAGGATTACCAGCGGTACTTAACAAAGTAGCTACTTACTGTTTAAGCACGGTTTTGGTGAATATTTGTGATGTAGGTAGGTACTAACATTTTTATTTGTAACATTATCGAATTTTTTTCGTTAGAATTTTAATAGTAGGTTCAGAATTTTTAAAATGAGATCTGGATTGTCGATATAATTTTCTATGAAAACTTTCATCCTGAATCTTTTTCCTTTGTTAAGACAGCGGTGCAATGACCGGGTCTGTATGCATAAGGTTGCAGGTTCCCTACAGAAAAAGTGGCCTTGCCCAGTACCTACTAGAATTATGACAGACTGATATTATACTATATTGTTTATCCAGTACACGCCGAAAATTTCTTATCTGTTTAAATGATCTTATTGTTATTTTCCTTTTTAAACAGGAAAAAGAGATCCGGTTACTAACAGCTAGGTAAACAATGATACAATTGGCCCTGAATTCAGAATTTGATGAAGCTTCCGGTAAAGGTCATACGGGCCTTATTTACCTTAATGGAAAATACCCAGACATTTTAGATCTTCGATATTTATAAATAAAATTATATCGATTTTATTTCATACATAAGTCATAACCATGTCTTTTTTATTTCATTAAAAATACCTTGATAAATATTATTCAATAAAAATATAATGTTGTCGATTAGATACTTATATTTCATATTAGATACAACAAAGTCATTACCTCCTTAAATATTTTTTAAGCGAGATTTTCCGAGATCTTTTGCATCTAAAATACAATTCATTGTAAAAAAAGGTACGTAATGTCGAAAGAGGTTAGGAAATTGAAAATTGTGCCGCGGAATATAACCCCATTACTAGGGAAATGAGGTACGTGAGTATGTTTTAGAATTTTCCCTCCCTGTCGGCCCGCGTCGGAGACTTTACCGAAGTTACTGTAACGTACTCTGTTTTTAAGCAATAAGGAAGATTGTCCTTAAAATATTTGCCGATCAGGATCACAAATTGCTTTATCGATACGTTTCATAATAAATGAATTTATTTATTAATTCTGTCTTTCGTCATCGGAGTAGGTAATTTATGTTATATAGACGTGTGTAGGTACGTGGGTAATGGAGGTTCTATGTCGTATGATGTTGCTGGGTCGACACTACTTAGGTGTATTAAATATTTTTGTGACACTTTCATCAAGTACTTATTACTTTTACCTAACTCTGACTGACAAACTCAGAGAGGTTGATGTTTAAATGAGTTCTTACTATCGATTTCAATGAGCCAATTCTCAGAGTTAACGTACTTAAGGGCTCCCACACATAACTGCATATTCGCATCGCAAAAATCTGCGCGCTCGCTTTCCATTTTGAACTTTATTTAACTAGTAGTTCTTGCGATACACTCGTATCGCATCGTCGGTTTGTGTAGGAGCCCTAAATCGATACTACGAAATCACTCTAATCGATTTAAGTAAGCCAACTTTCAGACTTCTGAAAGTTGCCTAGTTTATATCGATAATAAGAAATCCCCTTAGTAACCATTAATGTCTCTGAGTACGACACTAAAACACTTAAGTAAATGTTTGTCACCTGAACTGCAACATCTAAAATTAAATCACATTAATTTTAAACCTGTCAGCTCTTTGCGGTGATATAATCATCTAATTAATGTGAGGTAACTGGAGAAGTTTCCTCTTTGATTTATAACTGAAGGGTGTTACCAAACCTTTTGGCTATTTCTAAAACTAAACCCAAATAATATCCATCAATGGTTACGAATGGATAGATATTATCGGGGATTTCAGGTAACGTTTACACAGTTAAATGTAAATGAACTCTCAATTTACGTTCGATAAATTTTTCAGTATGTACTATGTAGTGGTATTTTTTTTTATCTTCTTTTTGTAAGTAACATTGTTATTATAATATAATAATAATATTCTGGGACATCTTACACACGGTCATCTGATCCCAAACTAAGCAGAGCTTGTGCTATGGTGACCAGACAACTGATAAACATACTTGTATATTTCTAAATACATACATATTATAGATAAATTACACATTCAGACACAGAACAAATGGTCGTACTCATCACACAAACATTTGTCCTGAGTGGGAATCGAACCCACGACCTCCGGTATAGCAGTCAGGGTCACTAACCACTAGACCAACAGGCCAGTCAAAATATATTAACTTTATTTTGTATAACATTTTTTTTTCGATGACACCTAACCTTATTATAAAACAGTCTAAGAAAGAGAAAAAAAGCATTTCCAGACATTGACTAATAAGAGCCTTCAAATTAATGGCCTTCTTTACATTGGATTTATTCATCTTTACATGATTGTCTGCAATAAAGTATGTTTTGTTCTATGACATTATGGATATTATTTTCGTATCGTATAATAAATCAAGGGAGTGAAAGCCGTCCATCTTGTACAAAACCCTATACACGAGCGGGAGGTGGAATGATGAGCTCATTACATAGAAAGCCTTCGATATCTTCCATAACTTAGCTAGTACGTACTTAATCATAAAGTAAGTAGGATCTCTGATGAGTAAATGTTTTTAGCTTTAAATACTTGGATATCGGGAGCTGTAAAATGATTCAAAATTCATAAAGTTTGTATGAGCGTTTTCCTGGCTGATAGCCAACTGGTCAAACGCGCATTAGCACGCACACAACCAGTTCCATCATCCGTGGCAGACATGTCCCGGACAGTAATAATGCTAATGGGTCCTATCGACCATGATTAAACCTTCCTAGCCAAAACCCATAAATTTAATGTTTTCTACTAAGGCTAAGAACTAACAAACAATTCAACGTTCTTGAAATAGCACACTGTAGCCCTTATTTTATGTAGGTAAGAGAAACCAGACTACTCTCATTAGCTTCATACATTTACATACCACGGACTATGAATGAAAAACGCTAAATGAAATCTGCGCTCTCACGCTCGTTCGCTTAAAAGATCTTGACAAACCTACGGAGACTCGTTTAAAATATGCTTGATGAGACATATTTAATGGCGGCTGCTTTCCTGTTGCATTAATAAAAATTAAACGAAAAACTTGTTGAGAGTGGTTTATTTGCTGCTATATACTTTCCAAGAGAAGTTTTTCCCGAGAAAGTGGCAGATGGCGGGAGCTAGATTGATATGAATAAATTTGCCTAATGGAATGAGATTCAATTAAGTGGGTATCTATTACCGCCCGAATTCGCAATTATGTGCGTCACATCGTAATGCTATTAAACTGTAAATTCACTGTAAATTTATATCAGTGGCTATATTCAGTTAGATAGGTGTTCAGATATGGTAATGCTATCAGCTTAAGTTAATGAGGTTGCGGGAGCGGTTTAGGTTTGTGGTAGGTTTTTAATTAAACCTATTAACACTCGCTATGGTTTTTGAGTTTTTGGAACCTATTGAAGGCGGTTATTAACGCGTTGAATACCTGGAGTTATGGTGAATGCTATGGTAAATTACTCTTAAAATTTCAGTAGGTGCCTATGCAGTTACTGAAAATTTCTTACTGCCAATGTAATTTGACTTCGCTATTATGTAACTTACTAGTATGAAAACAGACCGATAAATGATTGCTTGAATTCGACAAGATACTGTAAAGCTACATTAAGAAATTTATAAGTCTTAAGTGGTAAGGGTATTCATTTTGTATAAAAAAGCGTTAACTACACATTTTAATCTCCAATTGCCAAGGTACTGCCAATACCATTAGGCCTAATTATTATTGCCGACTATAATGAGAGTTATAACAAATACGGCTTTAAAGCCAGCTATAGAATTACGACATAATATAAAACAAGTCGTTAACACTTACACAGCTGAACTCCGAATACTAATAATCTGTTTATAATTATTATTACGTTTAGATCATTATAATTAATTACTTCCCGATTCGTGTCAAAGTGAATCGTAGCAATTTAATTGAAACTTGGCGTTTCATAAAATTACCTATTGTTCATAACGCACCCCCGTAATATCGTAAGCGTTTCGATGGTGCGCCGCAACAGATCGCCCTAATGAGAAAAGTTGGATAGCCTTCGTGGGCCTCAGAAACAATGCCAACACCCAACAATTTCCTGACACTGGACAATCAATTCAAAAGCTTTTTACAGCATAGAAGTGGGGGAGCCCCCATCTCCTTACTTTCCTTACTTCGAGTTTGAGAACTCGCTTGTTTTCGACATTTACGCTTTAAAAAACCCGAAAATAAATTATCACGCTTTGATTGTTCCGTTATAAGTAATAAAGGGAAAGATGGTGACGTCAACATTTTCATTATTCGATTTGGCGAGCAAGATAGTGAGCAATCATGTTCTGTTTACTTCGGTCCTGCTTTTAATAGATGTAAGACGTAATTATTGTTAATTATGTTATATATATTTATAGTATTTTTAAGTTGTATTGTATATATTTATATGGGCCTTGATGCCTGAAATAAATGGATTATTATTATTATAATGAACACTTTTCCTTAAAAGAGAGGCATTCACCACATGCCATATTTTTGTTTTAATATAGTAACTCATTTAATACTTTAAATATATTCAATTATAACGTGGATCCCAAGTTTCTTAATTGACACGTATTCACTTTTTGAAGATGTTACTTAGAAGACGTTAATGAGTACCAAGTAAAAAGGACAAACCCGTGTTGCCATATTCAAAACCACACATGTAATATTAAATATTTTTTCAATGAAAAGGAATAAGTATCATTTTAGGACTAAGTATTTTTAGCAAACATAACTTTTGTAGTTTATTGAATAATATTACACGAGCGACGAGGTAATCTGCAAATCTTTCCATTTAAAGGGCAATGACAATTTATTTCTTAAATGTCAGACGTTGCTTTTTAAAATGTATTTATCTCATTTTCTTTTCTTGGTTCTTTTCCCTAACGGAATATTATAGGGGAGTTTGTTTTCTTGTTTACAAAAGACCATACGGAGAGCCGTGTTTGCCTTTGTTCGCGTAATTACATTGTTACTTTCGTACCGCACCTGTCGCCCTCAAATGCTTCAGACAAATTTTCACATTATAAGCTTCGAAACTTATTAAAAAGAACAATTAAGAACTTGAACTACGACTACTCAATTTAGTGTTTTATGTAAATAATATATTTTACGAAATATATTAAGATTGATTTATGAATTACGTCACCTGAGAAACTTAATTAGGATATCGTAAATTGCTTTGTTATTTTCAATGTTTGAAAAATTGCAATAGATTTTTAAAATGTATTGAAACATTTTATGTGTTTGTGGTTTTTTCAACCCGTCATGAAGCAAAAATCATCGCCTAAAAAAACTGTATGGCCATATTAATTATTAATTTTAATGATGTTGTGTATGAGATATTAAAAAATTACCATTATTTTTTAAGTGACTTTAGCACCGCGTATGGTGGTTAGTACCTGAAAATTGTACGTCGGCACTAGCTAGCAACTATGCTTACCTATTACCTACCTTCAAAGTTTAATTTAACTAGTCTGATACATATTCTATTGTTTCTCAGAAAATAATAAAGTTCTGGCTGCTCTGGGATCATGGACCATTAGGTTATGTTTGTTTAGTTAAGTTGTAAGGTATTCTCGATACTTCACGATTGAATAAATTACTGATGTAGGTATTTTATTTTTACTTTACGTTATATTGTATTATTTTATAAGTAAACACAATTTTGACAAACATTTAGGAATGACATGAAATCGTAGGGACATATTGTTAAGAACTTAAGTATTTATGTAATTATGTATGCATTTGGGCATTAGACACATCTCCTAGTTTTATACATTGCCTATAACACGTAGGCAAATGTAATACAACAAAAAATCTTCACCGTGAGAGAAATAAATAAATATATCGTACCAATTTATTAATGAGCCCGATGAAGTCTACGGCGCAATTAAACTGAATATTGGCGATGCGATTTTATTCCATAACTGCGTCAAACTAATTAAGGTCCGTTATCTGTATAAACAGACGGTTTTGTTTCGTGTTTTCTGATGTATATCAGTTTATTATTATTATTTAAATAGTGGAAAGTATACTGGATGGAAATTGCAGTTTCATTTGCAGAGTAATTAAGGATTACTGGATGCTATTGCTATTGCTATTTGTAAACACAAATACCTATAGCATCTGCTTTGCATTGACGCACATCATTAGTGTTTCCCTTTTTAGAGATATTTTTTTTGTGTTACAACCTCATTAAAAATATTTCATTGGGCTCAGGGAAGATATAGTTTTGTATGTTGTTATAACACGTATGGTGTAAATGAAGCGTTAGTATATAGGTAAACGAAAAGCTTATATATTTGTTCGTGTTGTGATCAAAATTCTATCCTTTAGCTATCTACGCTTTTTGTTTAGGTAAACAATATGGTAAAAAATATGCTTTATTATGACTACTACGAGTAGCTCTAGCACAATTTTAGAATACCTAGGCTTAAATATTCTTATATGACTATGTCATACATAGTGTGCCTCTTAAATAATTACACAAAAGTTACATAAGGTCCTTATTTTATTTATTAAGTTCTAAAAACTTTTCATCAAATACCAAATAATATTTGTGATGTCACTTCTTGCGTCACAGGCTACCCCTTGTCATGGAACTGCTGTCTTGTCGGAACCTTACATTTTTTTCTGGCTCACTGGATTACATTACACAAATACATAAACATGATTTGATGTGCTTTTCTTATATGAAGAGATGTTCTATTTTTAACCGACTTCAAAGAAAAGGACCCCCTGGAGTCTCATTTCAACTGTTTTTTTTATATTGGTTAAGCGATATCTCCATTAATGGGGATCACTTTGAAAAAGTTTTTAGTCATCGATAAGTGGTCCCAAATACACATTGAAGTCTATTTCTTATTACATTGATGTGTCATCAATTATTATCTGACCAAATATTGAAGAATACTCTCAACACATAATCATCCCTTAAGTTTTTATGAGTTGTAGTTTCCAGGATTTGTTAAAACCTAGTTTGTTAGCCTAACTGTTGCCGGTAGTTGATTACAGCTCATAAATTGGCGAGCTCGGGCGAAAAATATCACGCCCTCACGGAACTAACGTGGAGTAGCAATATTGTGTTTCTGCGCTTTTCATGGTGTTTGACGAGAACTGCAAGCCCAATTTCACTGTCCAAATATGGTAGCAGGCGTGTGAGCTTGCTTCATATTCCAGGGGCACAAAAGTTCGTGAATATATCGGTACTCTTTTGTAATGGAGAAGATCCTTTAGTTATTCGGTGATTAAGAGAGATTGACACGAGAGGCTTAATGGTGCTTAATAACCTATCCGCCACGCCCAAATTACTACATGTCAATTAAAGTTCCTCGCAAACGAGTATTTTAGTTAAAACAGACCACAGTAGAACAACTTACAATCATTCTTATTAATTGCATCCAACGAGAACGCTATCATTATTATTATCCAATACTTTTTTCAGAGCCCGAAAGAAAGTAAAATGTCTCTACAATGCATCGATTCTTATGTTACGATGTACTTCATCATACCCAATTGATGGTTTACCATAACTTTGACCGTAACACTAAGAATAGCTGTGTGTGTTTGTACAGACTGAGATAGTGTAATGTATTTTAACACATTACACTATCTCAGTCTGTACAAACACACACAGCTATTCTTAGTACTTTATAAATGTCAGAATTATTGCTGAAACACTAGTTATACAATACATTTCTTACTTTTAAATACTTGTTTACACGCGTAAGTTTTTGAACTTTCTTAAGTTGAGCATCTCGTTTGTATGTAGTTCATCGCTGAGGGAATCGTTGGGGATACCCTCTGCTAACAGATAAGAGAAGGTATTTCCCAAGACACATGGAACTTATATTTATCGACTTACCCCTCACTTATAAAAATGTTTCCGTAAACGAAGAAAAATATGTCTTTTTATGGTTCCATAGTCAACAAGAAACTCTTTAGTGAAGGGATAGGGAGCGAAACTGTATTTGCGCACGCACTAGTACACTGAGACATCTCCTGCGCAGATAGTTAAGGCCGCCGTGACTGAAATTCGGTCAAGATAATATTGTCTAAAAATCAGCTTGGGTTTAATTTTACAGTAAAGCTTATTATACCTATTCTCATTTTGATGTATATCATTACGCATTTGCACTCGTAGACCAATATGAACTATGTATTAATACCAGTCAGTGGCTTCACTTCGCTTGTACTCCGCGTACGATACCTAAAAAAAAGGCAGTGATCAAGTTACTTAATTTGCGACCATGTACAGAAGAAAAGATTACTAGATTTATCATGGCTACTTAAAAAGACTTTTTTTATTGTTAGAAAGCATGACATGGTAAACCTCTTGTTCATTATTTTTACTATTAAAAAATATCGAGAAACTTAAAAATATTACAGATTAAAGTCTGAAACCGTAAAGGGAAAGGAACAACAAAAGCAACTAACTCATAAGTTAAACATTAATGAAACAATTCTCAAGGTTTAAAATATGAGGCTCTGCGGCAAAGTAACGTACACTGTTTAATTTTAGAGAAAAGGGATATTCTAAATAGCAACCGTTGGTTTGCGGTCTCGAGAAAATAGAGCCAGATACAAATTGCAGCTCGACTAAGATAAAAAGGGCCCGTCATTTTGTTAAACGACTCGCAGTCTAACCCAGTACAAATAACACTGAATCTACATCAATACTAAGTATAGGTAGGTACAACACGGACGTGCTCAATTAATTAATTAGAATGCCAAATGTATTTCTACTTTAGTGCCTGTTGGCGACACTATTCCGATTGTTTAGTTAACGGGAATAATTATGATGAATAAATTGCATTAATCTTTTTAGTTAAATAAACATTCTTAATTATGTTTTTAAATACGTATTAATTTGGGGTTCAATGCCTTATAGAAGCTGTATTGTGAACAACAGTTTTAGTAGAGAACTAAGTGAATTGTGTGAGTTTTGACAACTTAATTTTTTTAAGTAGAAAGAGAGAAATCTTTTTCAGAACCACTTTTTTATACGATTACAAATAAATACAATGCAGTATATAAAAAAAAAAAAATATTTACGAATCCCATGCAATAGTTATTTGACGAATAGGTACCTATATGTTTGTTTTGAACAGTTTTCATATCTGTTAGACATCACAAAGTTAAAAATAACCCTCTTGTATGTCAGTGTTATTCGGCGCTACGACAATACATTATCGACACAGCGCGGCGCCGAAAAATGCCGTGCGTAGTTTAAAAGGCCATTTATCGCCATTTATCTTTGTAGTGAAATATTAAATTTTCATTGTAAATCTAAAAGGTAGGAAAAAGTTACCAGAAAAGCTAATTGATTGACAGTCGAAGGAAAAGTTTAATTAAATATTCGATGTCATTGACGTCATATACCTTTGTAATAAAATCTACTGTCTTCTCTTTACACCTTTATTTACTTGTATCGGGTATTACTACGAGTATAGTAGTACGATATCACATTTGGTACCTACCTGACGCTCTAAGTTGTTAAAATAATAATAATAATAATATTCCGGGACAACTCACAAACGGTTATCTGATCCCAAGCTAAGCAGAGCTTGTGTTATGGTAACCAGACAACTGATAAACATACTTATATATTTCTAAATACATACATATTATAGATAAATTACACCCAGACAACCAGAACAAATGATCGTGCTCATCACACAAACATTTGTCCTGGGTGGGAATCGAACCCACGACCTCCGGTATAGCAGTCAAGGTCACTAACCACTAGACCAACAGGCCCGTCAAATACAGCACACGATAAAAAAACAGGTGTATGAAGATAAGAAAAAGAGTTGTTCTAAACTAGCCCTTTTCGAATCTAGACTTTTGCTTAAAACTTTATGGTCGCGTGTCAGAGTAAAGTTCGATGCTAAATCGACCCTATTTGTTTTATGATGACAAGTGCCATCGGCGATATGTACTCCTTTTTCAAACCGAAATCATGCAATGGATGCGGCATAATATATCTCAGAGGCAGGTCGGCACGCGGGACCGATAAGTGATAAATCGGCAGTTATCACTTAATCAAAGAATTAAAAGTTTTGCGGTGGCGCGTTGTAAACTCTACAATAATATTTATTACTCAGATAAGTTCACGTAATAACAATTTATTTACTTCCAAGGGCTCGTTAACTGTTATCAAAACGTGCGCAGCAGTCGCACAACTTCGCCTGGGAGCTAGGATGAATGAAAAGCTCTTTCATCGTGCACACTCTTTGTCTATCCCCGAATTCATGTGTAAGCTGTCACGAGGGAGGCTCTGATGACGCCACAATAAAGTGCCGTACACTTGCTTGCAACATCATGAAAACACGGGACATCATTTTACGTTACCCTAACGTATTTGGTACACCAACATTATGTTTACTACAATGACTGCACTCTACCCAGTACCTACTATTCTATTGAGTTGTGAGTCTTATTTCTATAAATATAACCTATGAAGAGAAATAATGCTTTATGGATTATTTTATCTTTTTTTTTCTTAAAGGTTGAATGCCCTCATTTTTCAGTTATAAAAAGAAATACATAATTACCTACGTAGTTTGCTTAAATATCAGTAATCGACTTAAGTTAGAATTCAATTACTTGGTAATATTAGTTTGATTTTATCTAACAATATTATTAAAAAATATATTTCGTTGAAGCATATTATGAGTAAAGAAAAGTAAAACGTTTTTTTGCTCTACACTGTACAAAGTACGCTGTATACTTTCAAAGGGTGGAAAATTCGCCGTATGCGTATTTAAAGCCTAATAGCAGTGTCTACCGGAGTGAATAGAAAAGTAAGTATCGGTGAGAACGACAAACATGGGATCTCATGTAGGTACACGTATTATTAAAGAGGAGACAGGACTACGTTCACAAAATTTACCGAAAAAAGAAAACTCAACGACTTTTTTGAACAATCCCGTTCGTATGTCAAATTTCGTACACAGATAATAAACGAGTAAGATTTTGTGTAATTTTTTTCATGACCTCTATGTTTGAGTGGCGTACACGCTGGTTTTCAGAATACCCCTAAGTTTGAGGTCCCGGGTTCGAATCCCGAATGAATCAATAAAGAAAACTGCTTTTCTACATGGTCTCAGGTCTGGGTATTTGTTGTACTATCGTAGTCTTTGATTCCATAACACTGGTGCTTCATGTATGTGATGTAAACCACATTTATATACCATCACGCCTGTATCCCCGAAGGGTTAGGCAGAGGTGTACCAATGTACACCCACAGTTCGCCGGTATGTTTAGGTCCCATGTAATAGGGGGCGAGAATAATAGAAAACCACATTTATTTATTAAATATAATATTATATTCATGTCATGATGACGATCAAAAATAAAACAATCCAAAGATAAAAATCTCGGTACTCAGCTAATTTATCTAGTTCAAGTAAGTTTAAGCAAGTGAAGCAAGTGTAAGAAAGAATGGGTAAATAAATGAAATTGTTCAGCTGCTGCTGGCAAACGTTCAGAACTAAGTGAAGGAAGAGTAGCCAGCATGATTAATTACAAAGTTAAACAAAAAGAATAATTTCTTTAGAGGTAATATGAAAGTGACTTCCACTGCGCGCTTTATGTGTAAGTAAGTACCTACGTATAAAGTTTTCTTTTGTGTAGCCCCACTGTGTTCCCGTAGGCCTCATCTTGACTCTCTAAGGATGAATGCATCCTTAAGTAGAAGATTTTTGTTCGTCGCCGTGGTTCTTTTGTGTCTAGAAGTAGATGCCATATCCTGATTTCAGTTTTAATCCATTTAGGACAATATTGAGTAGTGTGTTCACTTGTTTAGTTAGCACAATGTTGCGGTATGGTTTATAGTTCATTTGATATTGATGGTTTGTATAACATGTTATGGTGTAGTTAGTACCACCTTGGTTCAGTTCTGACTTAACTATCCGTTTGACGCATTTGTATTTTACGGCTACAGCCCTATCCCTAGTTCCGTAGATAAATGTAACGTCGCCTTAATAATTAAACGCGCGTGGCCCAGCATAACGAATAGCCCAGTTAATTTATGCCGATCTTATGAGTAGGACATTAAAAGGTCCTCATGGGAAAGTCTTCTCTAATGTATAATTTAATTAACAAATGCATAAATTGCCCCCAATTCTGTTCCCCCAAATAAACGAGTAGATTTACATATCGGGTTCCGCCGGTTCTGGTTTATATTTACATTTATTTTGATTAATGTCAATTTGATAGGCGTTAAATATTCAAGCCAAGTATATGAATATGTATCGTAAAGTTTCGTATTGGACATATGAGTATACAAGCAAGTAATGAATATTTGCATTATAAATACATCTATATTTTCTCTAAAGCAACGACTTGCCTAACTTTAATGCAACTCTTTAAAATGTCAGTTTTATGAAACTGACGGTAATGGGTGCCGATTTTGAGGGGTCGTTATTAGGAGCGTTTACGTTACTCCTGAATTGAAAAATAAGATT
Organism: Autographa pulchrina; assembly: GCA_905475315.1. NCBI lineage: Eukaryota > Metazoa > Arthropoda > Insecta > Lepidoptera > Noctuidae > Autographa > Autographa pulchrina. Next base: position 7,821,282 of record FR997768.1, read on the forward strand.
CCTCATAGATCACAACTATAAAATGATCTATGAGGAATCTTATTTTTCAATTCAGGAGTAAATGTCGGTGCCATAGATTTATATCTATGGTCAGGGCATTTACGCCAGACGTTCTTTACAGCATATGACATGCTTGATCTGCAATGAGCAACACACTTAAAATTTAAAATACAAACATAATAATTTTGAGATTATGCATCGGTCTAGTAAAAAATGCACGACATAAAGTTGTTGCTCATTGCGAAAGAAACAACAAAATGATACAAAGATTTAAACTAATAAAAGTTAACCTAATAGAACACAAAAAGTGTTAGCTCGACTGAGACTTGAACTTGAGTAACAAAACATTCAAACGTATGTAACAAAAAGGACTCAAGAACAAAAATACAATCATTAACAACTGGATTTGAACCTGCAGCATGGACATCCATTTCCAATCCTACAACCACCAAGCTGTTTACTACGACAGCTAGTTTTCCAAAAAGTATACTTCAATCACAATGAAGAATGGTCGCTATGGCTACCGTAGCCTGCCATAGTTACCTCTTGTTTATATGTCAATAATGCCAATTTACGTGTGCAGATGAGAAAATGATTTTGGAAATTTAAAGCTCCACCCCGTATTACCTAGATATAGTAGCGTGTTTAAAAATAGCTAACAACCGTCTACGATTTACCAAAAACATTCTCTCAATTTTTTACTGCTATCAATTCAGTAGTTCATAATTGATACTGTAACATGAAATCTGACCCCCGGCAAAAGAATGTTGTAATTTACTGTTTTATTAGATGTATAGAAGAAAATGCGCAACTCCATCTATGAATTTTAAAAACAACTATTAACCTCTATTAACCTCGCCAACATGATCAAATTTAAATTATTTATATCCAAAAAGGGCTTACACATATAGTACTAATAGAATTATCTATACTCCGTTAGAGCATTTTCTTTGTACTAAAAGTTGTATTATATTATATTTTCATACCTTTTTACTATTTATTTACATTTTTCCGATGAATTTTCAGTACTGAATTGATGCCGACGCTTGACCAATAGATGGCGCTGTATGTCCGGAATAAATTTTATTTTTTATTTTATTTTTTGTAATAAAAACTATCCTATGTCCTTTCTCAAGTTCCAAACTATGTCTGTACCAAATTTCACACAAATCGGTTCAGTAGTTTAGGCGTGAAGCAAAGACAGACAGACAGACAGACAGACAGACAGAGTTACTTTCGCATTTATAATATTAGTTTGGATAAAACTTCCTCGGTGTAATGGCGATGTATCAAGTAAATGGTACTCGGCAAGACACTACCCAGAGGCTTGGACCTATCTCTCACCAACAGCGTATTATTTATTAGATTGCCTAAGCCTTCGATTATTATAGCTGGCTCCAGATGGCACTAAAACACTTCGCAGTAGTTTAATATAATGTATTTCCTGTAGAATGTACCGCTTTTAATTTATTTTGTTTGAGACGTAGGTGTATCTAGTGTATGTTACTTATATATTTTGTTATATAACTTTAAATATTATTTTTTTAATAAATGTTAAATAAAGATTATTTATGATACAGGATAATTAATGTGAAGATATTAAAATCATGTTTCGCTGCTCAACTTTTGTTTTGTGATTAGCATAATACGCGGCGGCGGCGGCGTTGCGTTAGTCATTAAAATGCTTTAAAATAAACTGCAAGTCATAAAAAGAGAAAAGGGTTAATATTTTTTAGCAAGGGTAATAGCTTGCGAGGGTCCATCAATAACGTAGAAACATGTACGCTCACACCTACTGCTTAGATCGTAAAAGAAAATATTTGATAGATAGCGCCATCAGACACAATTTGCTTCTACAATATTGTCTGACAAATTATTCCACCTTTATAGCTCATTCAACCTTATTATAGCCATTCCAAAACATAACAGTTGTTAACTCAAAGACTTGAACGAATAATTAAAAATTAGCACTATAATCTAATAAGCGGCCGGGCGCTTCACTTTGAGATCACTAAGTAGTAAATTAACTTTCATAATTGCATACTTGTAATTTGCTGAGTCGAAAACCGAGCAAACTAGTAGCTATCTGACTGTGTTTAATTTACAAATTCAATTACTATAAATTATTCTATTTCCGTTAATAAAATTATACAGGTAAGGAGAGCAAGTTTTATTTAGCCGGCGCGGGTTCGGCGGCTCGGCGCGTCGCGAGTTACGCCAGATGTAGACATCGAGGGGAGCTGCAGCGATACGAACAGACAAAAAATAAAAGGAGCGAAATAAAAGAGTGTCTCAGCCTATTTCAAATGTAAATCTCTGTCGTTGTAACGGGTCGGCTCTCCTGAAAAATAAGACGTAGGTCGGCGAGATTGTCGCTTCTTGCTTTCGTTGACTTGGAAAATTTCTGAGACGACGCTCTCAAACCCTCTGTAGGATTTGCGACGAGTTTATGTGTCGTCCTGAGAGAGAAAAGTTAAACAATACACAGTAGATGTTTATGTGTAAGGGAAGGAATTGCCGGAATTGGCAGAGTTACTTATGGCGCGTGTCGTTGTGAAAGATATCGCTCCGAGTGCCGTTGCAGGCATAATGTTTGCTCGCCGTCGTGTATGCGAGCGCTATGATTCAATTGCAAGGAAAACATTTTCTCGATATTTCACAGGAAAATTGATATTACACTTGCTCTGACTATGGTGCTATTTTTAAATCCAGTTAAAAATTGCCAACTTTTGACTTTACACATAGATTTTGCTTCTGTAGCTTATTGCAATCCACTTTATTAAGTTGAAAGTAGCTATTTCAAAATTACGTACTTATCATGAATAACTTTCTTCCATTGCTATATCCTATGCCCTTAAAAACTTGACGTATGTAAACATAAGCCCATTTCAACGCTCACTACAAGGTATCTACATCAATCATCATTATCTCGCAACACTTCATAATAAAGGAACAGCCAACCCTATCGAGGAGTAAAGTGAGCTTAGATACAATTCTACTAGTGTTTACTAGGACATAATACCCGGATCGTTCGATAGATAAGTCTCGTAGAGTAGTTATCGGACCACAAGGGCAGTAAAAGCTAATTGGTGGGGCGGCAGTAACGGGCACAACGTTAACGCGGCGTCGGGATTGGGAAAGTTAACCTCTTCCGAGCGACCCAATTGGTGCGCTATGATTAGTTTGTAATTTGTGACGGGCCTGTGCGAATTGTGGTCGATGTTCACGTTTTTGGTCTGTTAACCATTACGGTTATAATTTATGCAGACATGTTGGCTTATTCAATTAATACCGCAATTTTCGTCTAATTATTTCGACGGAATACTACCAATTAGGTATCGGGTTACGTATTATTGTTAATTATTTAAAATTAATAATTGCCGATTGATCAGATTCGATATCAAAACAATACGATTTAATAATAATTACCCGTTTAATTTCTTCCTTGTAAATTTATGAAAGGAAATAGGGTGTTGTTTACATAAAATTACATTTAAAACTAAAATAAAATACATACCTACATACATTTACGGAGAATAAAACCCACTGTTTAAGTAAATAAATACTTTCAAAAGCGTATATTTTTCAAGAACTGGAAAGATAGGTTTAGTCAGTGCATGAATTGTGAAAAAGCTTGAACCTTGCATTAGACAACATAGATTTGACAGTTGTTGACACGGAATAGACTATTCCCTAAACCCACCTGTCAGTAATCCTTAAACCACACATTATTATTATACACCAAATTGAGTCATCTTATAACAAATGCTAAAACGTATTAAAACAAAGGTCGCAAAAAAATGCGAGTGAAATATATTTTGTGGAATTTGAATTATTTAATCACGTAGGTGCTGGTATTTCATCTGAACAAAAGCCTTACTTCATGCAGTACCAACGTACGACGGTTGAATACCTAATTAGTGTTGGATAATAATTCCGGTCCCTCAACTTAGAAATAAAGTAATTAAATCTAGTGAGGGACAACGTAACAATTCACTTTTTTATTTACTTTGAATGTTTTGTGGTTTTCGTGTAAGAAGAAGTATTTGGAAAATCAAATAGAGATAAAATACTAACGTAAGGTCTTATGTAATAGCCTAATAATATTTTGTACAATAGGCCGGTTAGGCATCGTCACTTGTTTTAAAACTAAAATGGAAAAGTCACAAGGATACACGCAAAGTTAGCTTGCAACTGCGATCGACAAGTCGGCCTATTGGATTTTCAGATCTTATTCTTTAGTAAGTTTTTTCTTCAATAAAGAATTTTTATTTCTTTTTATGGATATATTAATACGTTTTACTTATGTCTTTTAAATATAAATGCATTTAAATAATTTTCTTAAAGATCTTTATGAGAGTATTAATTTGCACGGTTTATTTTGAGTAGTGGCCGAGTATATGTAAATTTATTCATTTATTCCAAAAGTAAGTTAATCTGTAAGTACTTAAAGTTTAGGAATAATCATTTTTAACCTACGTATCAGATACAAAACGAACGAAGATATAAATTATATTGTACCAGTTATCGCTTAGTAAAATATTCTTTAATAGCAGTTTGTAAGTCCACGGTAAAGTTAATCGTCAATTCGATCGGCGTCGCAGAGATTATAATCCTGTAACGTGAAGAGCTCTTTACTTGGCACCTTTATATACTCCATATCAATTAGATATACACATTGTATATCTTATACAAGTTCATTATTTATTATACATATTACATATGAGAAAATATAAAACATACAATGTAATGTCGGGTACGCAGGTAATCTTAACGAGTTCTCTGAAATCTAACTTAACCTAAACTAAAACATATTTTTAAACAAGGAAGGTAAGTTATATCTATAATATAGTCTTTAGGATTTCGTAGACAACAAAGTAAACCTTTAGGGAAGTACCTTTTGATTTATATCCACAAAAAAAAACTATAATCATTATATAATCACAAAATATCTATGCATCAAACGTCGCCAAAGCAATAAATTATATTTAAGAACAAAGCAACTGATTCCGTAATATTGCTTGGACTCTTTAGTCAATTGTGGTAAAACAAATCATTCAATCAGAATATTTTTTTGTTTAGAACACTTAAATCACACTTTAACTAATGTAGGAGGTATATATTATAATGTCAGCACTATGATCAAATATGAAGTCCTTAACTATAACTAAAAGTTAAATCCTTTGCATTATATACAACTTTATGCAAAGAAACAAAGCGACCTTTACTCCACAAGTCAACTAAAAGAAAAATCCTTGCTTAGTATCCAGCACACTGTAGTCTCAGTGGATCCTCAGCAATATGGATTTGTGTTTTAAATCGAGTTAGATACGCTCGTCGCAGATGTAATGCTCAAGTAAACATCGTAAGTATGACCTGCATAATACAGATAGCAAAGCTACATTCGCAGAGAGTTTCTCTCGTGTTATTTACCTAAACAGCGGAATTATTCAAGAAGTCCTAAAGGAGTCGAAGGGACTCACTAGGATGGCTCAATTGTGGAACAGAGTGAGATGCGACGAGGGTCCGGGCCTTTTTATGGCCTATATTATTGAGCCATAAACCATAAAGGCTCCTCGCTTTATAAACGCTAAAACAAAACACGGGCGACCGCATATTTCTTGTTTATTCACTCCGACTTACATTATGTCCCGCAATGAACTGTAGTGAGATTTTACAAAGCACTTTTAATTTTCTCCGGAACAAGGAAAATGTCCATCGCTAAAATGTATTTGAACTAACCGAACGCCTCTCTCTCGCAGCAGCAGGACGACTTTGTTCTTATACCAACTTAGTAACAAAAATATTTCTTTGTACTTTCCATTCCTACTTTCAGTTAATCTTATAAACAGAGATTGTAAACTCAGTGTATAATTACTGTGCGCAACTTTTCCGTTTCTCTGGAAATTTATGCTGTGCGTTGATGAGTTAGACAAGACAAACGGTTTTATGTGTTAGATAAACTGCAACTTCGCGCACACCATGTGTCACGTTCGCCGGCTCTATTAATCTTTATATGAACGCTGCCCGACTATGGCGTACCATTCCACACATAACCAACAAATCTGTTAGCCCCTAACCCTGTTCATGGAATTAGAATTTATCTTCTAAGCCAAAAGTCTATTTACATAAACGTCACGGCTGTAATCCCCAAAGGGTGGGCAGACAAACTCTTCCAAACCCACGTTTAGTCAATGACAGGTCTCAATGTGATATAGGATGGTCCTATACTGTTATCGAACAAACAATCACCGAATGATAAATTTCTTTTCTGAAGATTTTTTTAAGCCAGAAAACTATAGCTAGACTTTCTAACAGATTCTTTCTAAAAGAACAAATTTATGTGATTTGGGAACTATGATAATATTTCATGCTATCCTGTGTCTATTCAATTTAGGCTTTTTCCCTTTTGCGAGTGCCACAAGGCCAATATGACCAACCAAGCTCCATTTTATCTTATGTGTTTAGATACAGACATCTGTGCACTTTTAAGATAAGGATGATGTTCCAAACAAAATCGGTTACTACGCAATTACCTGCATAGAACACTATTACTTTGTACTAGTTCTTCATATCAACTAACGGTTCTCGCTCAACTCGTTCCGGAGTCAAAGCGGTGGTGTCTAGTCAAACTGAAAGACAAAACAAAAGAACTATTTCAATAAAACTCATAGGAAGACACGTAACCTATTTTGAGCGGGGACAATGCAATACAAAATAGACAAGGAAACTTTAAAACAGCTATAATATTCAGCAGCGTTTTAAGAATACTAGCTTTGCCCCCGGCGCTTCTCTCGTGAAAGTTTCATAGCTTTTGGAGATCAAATGTAGGTACTATGCTGACATAGAATAAAGTTCACTCTGCAGTCTGTACTAAAAGTCTAGTTGTTTAAATCTTAATATTATTAGATTAAATTATAAAAGTTGTAAGCTTTAAGATTATAATAATTTAATGACTTAGAACGATATTTATACTTACAGATTTAGAACTTGATCGGGAGTTTATCAGAAGCTAAAGCAATTTTTTATATGATACGGATTTGAGATTTGTGTGCCATGTAAATATTAATTATCTAGACTAGATCCTACACCCTCCATACCCTGATTGAAATGCTGACAATAACTTAGTTGTCGTAGTTATATTAAATACATTGCGCATTTAGCATACTTAGCAAAAGGCATACCTTTTACCTTTTACGTTCCATAGAACGTAACGTTCTACATAAGTACAAGGCCTCCATAACCTAGTACTGTATAAGTAGAGTACATAGGTATGATACAAAACTTAGTTAATATAGGTACTGGACTAGTATTGTATACTATAATATTAATACTGGTATTTAAATGAGGTTCAAAATGCAAGAAGAAGAATGCACGCAAGAAGGTAAATGATAAAACAAGTCACACGTAACATAGAGCTAGGTTATCAAAGTTCAACTTACTATTTTATAGTAATAATAATAATATTAATAATAATAATATTTTTACACTTTGTCACTATTTATAGTACTTCCATGGGCTTAATTTTATTATTAAACTAAACCGCTAGAATACTTTACTTTTCCTTTGATGTGGAACCTAAACATCAAAATTCTGCTCCAGTGCCGTGACGGGTTAATTTAATAAGTGTGACATGCCAAATAGCCCTTGTGGTCGAGATCTGTACCTGTACTATGAAAACTTAAAGCAGTACTATCGCGGTTGTGTAAGCGAGACGGCGCAATACAATGCACATAGCGCTGTCTCGCTTACTCAACGGCAACAGTCCTGCTCTAAGCGCTCATGGTAAGCGTGCTGTGTTGCATACAATATCAAAAACTTTACCGCGGCCAAGGTTTTCATCTAATAAAATATTACTACATACCCTAGTTTTTCTCTTTTAACTATACACTTTACTTGACATTTAGAGGTATTAAAGTTTTATGAACTAAAATGTTCATAGCAATAATTTCAAATCAGTTTAATGCAAATACAATGTTTCTATTGCGAGATTGATATTTTGATTTAATAAGAGAATTAATGATTCAGAATGCTGTATTTATTTTGCTGTATATAAGAAATGAGTCATTCTCGTTGTTCAGCAAATATTTGTTGATGCAATGAATTAAATAAAAATATAGAGACGCTTTCAATAGTATCAGCATCTACAAAGCTTTTGTTGATATTGCTTCAGGGGTTTTATTGGCTTTCATAGATACAGCGAGCTGCTCTCAATAATTATAAAGATAACAGCGAAGTCAAAACAAAGCTATTAATATACGATGGAAAATATATAGTTATTGTTGTTGAACAAAAATATTATATTATCATAGATTAAATATCTATTAACCATCGGTTTTCCGCGGCTCCGCCCACGTGGTTGTCATTTAATGTTTCAGAACCTATCTATTCCACATGTCTTTTCTTGGTATACAAGCTTCCTTCACACAAAGATTCATCAAGTAAATATTTGGTGTATACATAACTGTTTGGATAAGAATATAATATTTTGAGGCAATACAACATATCTGTCAGGGTTACTTGTAGTACTCGGGTTAACAGAATCGTGTAATTCGTTTAACCCGGAACGGAAATAATTTAGATCTGACACAAACTATTCGTACCGACCCTGCCTGGGAATAGTTTCGACGGCTGTAGAAATAATGTAAGTTGTTCCTTATTCAAACATTTTGTTCTTTTATTTGCAACCATTGACGAACGACTAGGCATTTAAACTTAATATACGTTCTACTAGGTATGAACAAAATATTCTTTGAAGTCATAAATATTCAATTGATTTTGTAAACCGTAAACCAAGATTCATTATAATCAGTTCAGCGGTTTAGCCTCAAAAGACAGGCAGAAAGACAGACAGAGTTATTTTCACCTTTACAATTTTAGTACGAAGTATGAATATGTATTGAATTTTAATTTTATTTTTATTCAACATGTCCACAAGTTCAAAAAGGTAAAACTTTTTGAATGACTAACTGTTATTTTTAAAGGGACGTTCTTTGAATCTCTCGTTCGTTCAGTATGTTTGAATCGCTGAACCACTTAAACGTTCCACGTCATATTTTTGGACAATGTCATTTTTACCGTTTTCACTAAAATATTCATCGCACTTTCCGTTTTATTCAGGTATACTTTCCATAGGTACCTTTTCAACACTAGCTACTTTATTTATATAACTTACAACGTTTAGAGACACTATTTTAAAGAGTGAAATCAAATTCTTGATTCAATTATATGCATTGTAAAACAACTTTACTTCAATTATTGTGTTCAAGTGTATTTTTGTAAGTATTTTAATAGTTCCTACTTTAACAAATAAAAAACATGCTGGAATAGAATGTTATAAAATAACATTAACAATACTGTATTTGAAAACAGAGGGAATATTTTGTAAAAAAAAGATGGAGCAAGTATGATTGATTTATTTACTGTACGGTACACAACAACATTTTATACATGGCCGGCATATAAAATATGAGTTTTGAAACACTTTACAATCAATTGCTGATGTTAACTCGTTTAACATCAAAGTTCAACTGTTTTTCATCGTCCAATTGGCCATAGTGAAATCGGTGCAGACTATTAATATTCTTGGGGTATATAGAATTGAATTGTATAACTTATTTATGTCGGATTATAAACGAAGTTATCGTAGTTTATGGAGAGAGGAAGGCAGCATTAACAGTCGCTTTCTCACCTTTGACAGAACAGCGTTAGTGTTCATTTTGTATTCGAACGGGGTAGATAGAACAATTACAATTCGAGATTCGTCTTTGATGTTATCTGTATGGAGCTGTTGCCGTACCATGATCTCTTAAAGCAGTACTGTTGTACATGTGGAAGCGAGAGAGTGCATATTTGCATTGAAGTGCGCATAGCGCCGTCCCGCTCACTTCACAGTCCTGCCTTAAGAGCTCATGGTACAGCCCCTGGTTCTAATTCGGAAAGGGTTACCGATGCCAATTATATTTCAATGTTTGTGACCGTTCGTTCCGCGGCATAATTTGTCACGTATGCCACGTATTCAATTATGTTATTACAAGTAATTTGGTCATTGTTATTTTATAAAGCAAACAATAAATTGTAAATGAGATAATTTCGTTGGGATCGGTTGGATACAATATGAGTAGAGTGGCTGAACGTTACAGCGTCTATCCTTGGACCGAATCCTAGAACCGCATTTTGCCAATGGATTCTAGTTGGATTTTACGTTTTTAATTTTTTTTTACGTACTCGGAATTTTGTGTATAGATAAATAATATTGTCCCGCATGCCTAAAGCGCCTCTATTGTAACTGCGTACCGTTGTTTGGGAACTTGACTTACCTACAAACTAAAATTTATACGTTCACTCTCGAGATTATTTTTATAAAATTTTCATACATGATATGATATGAAACCTCTTTAATATTTCATTCAAAATTTCAGATTGGAAATATATTTTACATTCCATTTCACGATTCACGTTAGTTCAGTAAAGAGATATTCATTAAATGGTAGGCTGGGTTCGGCTTTTACCCTTTCATTCTACGGCGGCCTTTGAAATGGCAAAGCTTTAAATTCTGTATGATACGTAAAAGTCAATTGTTTGATATATTAAATACCCATCAGTCAACAATATATATATATATATTTTTTTTTGCAATCTGTGTTTATTTATTGATTAAAATTAACTTAAAATATTTACAATAATAATAAAAAACTAAGCCTACACAAGAAATAAGAAGAATATAAATATAAATAACTTATTAATTTGTGAAAATAATAATAATATTCCGGGACAACTCACACACGGTTATCTGATCCCAAGCTAAGCAGAGCTTGTGTTATGGTAACCAGACCTGATAAACATACTTATATATTTCTAAATACATACATATTATAGACTAGCCGCTAGTAATGAATAAACACAGATAATGCTTGATTTAAATGTTGGATACACAATGATAAAACACAATGTTTACTAATAGTTGAACATATGAAGAGGTTCGATGTTCCGCGATGTTTTTTTATGGTTATGAATATTAAATTAAATTAATAACAACTGCTTTACCAATCAAACTACCACTGAGCGACATACTGTGGGTTCGATCCACGCATTGGACCAACATATTTTGGGTGCACCACAAATGTACATTCTTTGTGAATGTGATTACGATGTTACTGCACCCGCTGTATTGGGTTACAATTCATCCATCATACGTCCATACATATATACAATCTCGATAGCCATCAGTGATTATAAATGTCGTCTGTTGCAGGATAAATAAGAAATATTTCGTTCTCTGCTGTAGTAAGTCACGCGAGACGATATTTAGGCATGACGTAATAAGGGGGTCAAGAATCTGTTTGCATTTATTGCCGTGTTTTTCGTGTTTTCGGGGCGTGATAAGAGCTTAGTAATTTATGAATTATTTTCCAAAGAGATGTAGCATCCCTGTGTTTAACCTATTCTTTTGCTGGAGATACCTCTAGCTTAGCTGATGAACATGATTACATAACTTCAAGTCCAATAACACTTGGTACTAGTAATGAACAAAAATTTACGTACCTTTCCCTGAATTAGGTATCCTTCTAAATCAGTGCAAACAAATACCTACGGCGATTACTTTCCGAAATCGTAAGGGTGATTTTATTAGGCATTTAATGGCAACAGTTCCACGCCGGACCACAACTGAGAATTTCCTAATAACTCCCGGACGTAGGAATCGAATCCGAGCTTCGTTGATTTCGCAATTTATAGCGGTACAGCAGCCCACTACCCAATATGTGACTCACACAAACCTAAACTAACGTTTTAATAGGTATACTCTTATTTAAGCAGTAGGTTTTGGATGGCGCAATGGCGAAGCAAATGGAGCTAGTAACGCTGTTTAAATTTTGTGAAGGACCGAACATTTGAAATAGGAATACTTTTATTTTGGCACTCGAGATACAGACGGCTTGGTTTATGACCGACTCATTGTTTTGTAAATGTTTATCTGACATAAAATATTGCCATAAATCTAAGCCCTCTTCAAAATTCGAGACAAAAACATTGGAACAAAAGGAATCTACGATTTTTTTTATTTCGCTATAAATTGCAAGTATTTATTTACTGTTAAACAAACGAAATGGGTAGTATTTTAAAAAAGATGTTCTTCAAAGTGCTGGTAAAACTGTAGTGGATTAATTGACCGTTAGTAACGTTCGTCGATCAATTTGTTCGTGTAATTGCCGCGCTCTGCAGGCTAGGTTCGAGTGGCCAGCCATGTCCGGAGACCGCAACAAACTTTGTTAAAATTTTAGACTCCGCTGGTAACTTGACTCCCGAATCGCTCCAACTGTGGCCAATAGCCATCGACTATTTCCAATAAGTTACTTTCGCATTGAAAACATTTTTGCTTCTATTTTTATTGCGTTCGAACGGTTTTAGAGGTAAATGTTTCTGGATTAACTTTCTGGCTGTTGATTAACTTCCTGAACTTTGAGATTTCAGGGAACTTCATATATAAGTACTTTTAACGATATATTAAGAGATGTACTGAAATGTACGATCTTTGTTTCAAAAAACAAATAGCGTAGGTACTGGTATGAAAATATAACAGGAATATATAAAAACTAATGAGTTACAACGTAGAACCTGCTTAACAATTTTGAATCATTGTTGTATGTGTAAAAAAATATATTAGATTTACATACTCACAATGAAACTAAAATATCCATCAGATTCTGGTTTAGATAAGCGCATTATTTATTTATTTATTTGGCTCTTCAACAATGAGTACACTGTTACATTTAAGATAAAAATACATTGAGAACTTAGGTCTAAGCGTCTCACTACTTACAGAAGAGCACTGCATGCAGTGCTCTGCACTATAATAATATGCTCAAATACGCGTAGGAAAATATTTAAATTATTACTTTATTGAATTTAAATTTAGCTATTATTATTTTAGATTATCACATTACATTATTATATTAAAACAATTTAAAATAAAGGTATTTTGTTAACAAAAATAAAGATTATCTGTTAACAAAAAATACAATTTCATTATACACGTTATATTATTAAATTAAGAATTAAGCAAAGTAAAGATAAAATTAAGATAAAAGATAAAATTAAGATAATATAGTGTAATGATAATTATTAATCAAAGGATGCCAATATAAAACGTAATAAATATTTAGTTTCACATTTACATCGACGAAAACGAGCTGTTACTCACCGAGATGTAACTGTGCAGACTGTATCTACCTCCTTGAATTTATCTCTAGGAAATCGGACAGCATTCGGTTTGCCTTGCATATTTTATTAGTCGGCCAGGGCCAAACCCCATGAGTACCTGCTAACTCTTAACTCTAGCATCCGTAAACCCATGCAAAGCTGCTAGTACCTAAAGTTGTACCCTTAGGAGATCTAATGGGTCATTAACAACGTCTTAGTTTTTAACTTTAAGTCTTGACTAATAAATTAAATGTAAATTGCTATATTTGCTTATTTGACATTTGGTACATATTTATTTGTTTTCTGTTTTATGTGTTTAGAATATAGCCATTTATTCTAAGTTTAACGGACAACGAAGGTCTTCCTTGTCCTTTAAACTTAGAATAAAAGGAAACTATTTGGAAAGTAGACCTAAACGCCACATTTAGTTTTTAAATTTATACGATATAAACAAACTTAATACTATGTGATTGTAATGTGTTTTGTGCATCAAATAAATAAATAAAAAAATATATTTAATAAGTGTAAACATGTAATTGCTTTGCTAACCAAATAAACCTAAGTTTCATCCACCAGGCATAAGACCTTTTTAATATTTTATTTCATACCTTTTCTCCTTAATAAATCTTTCGAAAATGCAGCCAAAGAGAATATCCGGCTACAATCTCATTTGATCAAAAATAAAAAAAAATCTATAGTGCTTTTAATTACATTTGAATACTATCTGTGAAAGGAAGACAATCGCATAAAAGAAATCAAATTTTGCTCTGATCGGACTTCAATAAGAACTTCGCTAAGTGAATTAAAAAGTTGCTCTTTCAGGTTTCGAGGTGAGATACTGAATATTCTAGGTCTGTTGTGATAATATTACTGTTTTAGTCAGTATACATATACTAAAGATCCACTATATACAGCAACTTAAATTTCTGCACTGAACGTTGTATATTTTATATCCATGGATACACATTTAATTAAGAGACAAAACGATACACTGACTTGATAGCATCACCAATGCTGCAATACGTGTACTAAACCTGATAAAGTGCTTTGAACGTCAAAGCGCTTACGTAGGTAGGCGGTAGACTTAGTAGTGTAAGCAAATCACTTTCTAGTTGTATCTTACTTAGCTTAGTGCTGCACGGGTGGCTAGATTTTACAAAACAAATCAGTGAACCTTTCAATTGAGCATTACTCTGCTGTGGGCCACAGATGGCGCTACTGTACACCAACAGTTTTGTGTTGCGAGCGACAATTTAAACATCCCCCGCAAACTTGCGCACTTCTTGTTCCCTCACAGGAATAATGTGAAAACTTTAACTTCTTTTTCTCACTAGCCGACGTCGCTTTTAAGCTTCTTGTTTATTTACATTACGGTTAACACTTTATGAAATAAACTCTGACGTTAATCACGTTTAGATTATCAGTTTTTGTTTTGATATTATCATAATTTGCTGCGTCATTTAATGCTCATCAACGTTTTAACGAAAGCCGGCTTAGGGTCAATCCATACAACAGCAAATTTGAAGCGCATCAAAAACCTGAAGTAGAATAAGTTCTGTGAAATAAGTTTCGTTTAATTTGTCCTTTAGAAATCAGTGATGCCCTAGCTAGAAGAAAAAACATCGCGCCCGAGCATTTAATGGTACTTTGTATTAAAGTGGAACTCCGACTTTGTTAAAAAAATCTTACAGCTTTTTAGAAACCACAAACCACCGAAAGTCTAGTTACACTAACGTGGTAAAAAGCTATTCTTTTGGCGCCAGTTTTATTAGGCCAAAGTTTATAAGGCATAAAATCATATTAATAACATGCTTAAGGTCTTTTGTTGCTTGAGTCATAAAAAATAATAGCATTCTCAAGGCTCTTCATATCGTGTTATAGCCACATCATAATTGATGAACGATTTTGAGCTAAATCTTAATTAAGCTCAAGTTTTTAAGAAAACACATGAGACCTCATCATGATACTCCTTCAGGTTCTTTTTTCATTAACGAACAGTCTCTTCTACTGGCCTACCTAACGTTATCTAACAGGGATTTTTTTTTAAATAAATTTTATTTTAGGTTTTTTTAATGAGATACCTAAGTGGAATTTTAAAAACGATTAAAATGTCATTATGTTTTGTCTGACTGTTTATAATATGAAATTGTTATTTTAGCTTACTGATTGTATGCAACAGTTAGAATGTAAAATTACATTGATTTAAGGATCCCTTTTTTTTTAATCTTTGCTGTGCTATATTCCTATAAATAAAATCCACCAGTATTAAAATATACCTAATTCATTTAATTCAATTCAATTCAATTCAATTCAATGTTATTCAATTCAATTCAATTTTATTTAGCAGTCGCATTGCTATACCTTATATTATATCGACTATCTGTGCCCGCGACTTCATTCGCATGGATGACGAAACTTATCAATGAGTTTGATGTGTAAAGTGCTATTTGTGTAGAACGTTATCTACCGAGCATACCTCGGGCTAGTCTCATTCGCCTAGCGTGTCTCGATGTAGCAGAAAGAGATGGTCTCTTTCTGGAAGGCATCGTGTTATAAGTATATCCGTTTTAAAAAATAAAGAAATCTTTAAGATATTGATAGATGAGATAGAAGAGCCCTAACACCTAGCGCCTACCTACACTTATATGTATATACCAATAAAAAAGCAAAATCCCTAAAAACTAAAATCTATACGAATGACTAATCCTACCTAAGAGTACTAAAAATAACCTACGTTCTTCTACTTCTTCTTATCCGGTACGCTCTTGACAGAGCGGTCGTGATTGCTATGTGCTCGTTTCGGAATGGGCAGAACACACTATCAAATATACTACCTATACTTGAAATTAAAATCTATACGGTCTACGCCTTATAAAAGTAAACCTAAGCACCTAATTAATTAAAAAAAAATAACTCGGTAACAGAAAATAAAATACCTATAAAAAATATAAATAAATAAAATATAAATAATAACCTATTTCTGATGATAATTAATCTAAACTCAATAAATAAGCAAAATCTCTAAAAACTAATATCTATACGAATGACTAATCCTAACTAACAGTATTATAAAATAACCTATACCTACTTTAAAAATATCCTGGTGCCCAGGATAATAAAGAATAATTATACCAAGTTTCATCGTAGTTTTTGCGTGATGCCTGAACAAACAGACAGACAAAAAAAAAATTAATTACATTTTTGGGTTCGGTGTCGGTCTAGTTAACACCCCCGCCATTTATTTTTTTGATATTTTCAATATTCAATGTACAGAATTTTCACTTCTACAGATTTATTATAAGTATAGATTACTTAAGATACTATAAGGTATCTTAAGTAATCGATATACAAACAAACAAATACATATTTATACAATAAGCATTACAGATAAAGGTAACAATAATATATTATGTTATCTAGCTGGTTACACAGCCAGCCGTGCGTAGATTGTTAAATTGGAATCTAACCATTGGTAATTGCTATTCCAGATCTGAATTATGTAGGATCAATCAGCCGCGAGTAATGCTGTCTTTATTAGCTGAAATTCCTGATCTTGTAATTATAAATTAATTAACCAGTCAAAAAAATACAATGTAGCCACGTCAAGGATTGGAATTGATAATTAAATGACCACTTAAACAACTCCGATAACCGAAATTTTAGTTTGATAAGATGTTACTGAACTAGCTGTGCCTCGATTTCTCCTGCCTTTTTCTCAGACATGAAGGGTAATGAGATGTTAAAAAGCCTATAATCTTTCAGTTAATTTAGGCTATCAAGGTGCAAAATTATTTTTCAAATTAAACTAGTCGTTTCCAAGATAAGGGAGTTAAAATAAACTCTTTAGTTTTATTGCAGATAATTGGAAAATGTTCTCGTTTTCTTTGTTGGTAGCTTATGTTTGGCTATAGAACTTTGTTTGAAGTAACCGCCAAGAGTAGGTACGGAGAAGATGCACTAAAAGTTTTAATGATACCATTAGACGGCCGATAATAGACAACAAACTTCCAATATTGTGAATTTAAGCACAAATCTTAGCGTACTTTATTACTTAGCTTTGTTTTATTCAGATTTATTTTTTTAATACCAACTTATTTTAAAAATTACTACACTAACACCCTGTGTTTATATTACTGGCATATTATTATCCATCTGCTTGTCATACGCCTACGGAGTCTAAACTCCAAAGTAAATATGAAAGAGTACCTAGTTTAATTGTTTTCTATAATATTATGTGAAGAGTGAACTCTCTTCGCATAATAATATAAAGTATAAAGGGCATATAAATGTACTAAATTTTCATCAGAAAAAATGATTTGCTATTCAATTTTGTGTTTTTTATTCGACATTAAAATTCCATTATAACGTTATGCGTCCGACGTAAAAAAATATACAAGCTACACATAGACTTGAGAACCTAGTTTTTCGGTCGTAAAAAAACAACAGTTCTGACTTAACGTAATATGAAGCTAAGTTAATAATTTACATACATGAAAGTAGACGGCGAAATATGAGAAATGTTGACAG
This sequence comes from Autographa pulchrina, assembly GCA_905475315.1. Taxonomy (NCBI): domain Eukaryota; kingdom Metazoa; phylum Arthropoda; class Insecta; order Lepidoptera; family Noctuidae; genus Autographa; species Autographa pulchrina. The sequence goes on from FR997768.1 coordinate 7,839,009, forward strand.
CAACGGATTTAGGTCACTTCCTAATGGGCCGCTCGTAAATAGGGTTGCATTAAGTCTCAAATTTTGGAGGAACGTCCCGTTTATTTATACGAGTACCTTGCTTCCGATGATAGTTATGCCGTAAATTATTAAGGACGTCTTGTCTAAATCGCCTTTGCTGTATCACGCTGCGCCTATATTATAAACGAAAAAAAAATGTCGAAAGGCAAAATGTTATTTTTTTGAATCTGTGCCTAACCAGTATTTTAGTTTCTATCTATTTAACTATCGTTTCAAATCGGCGGGTTTTTTTAAAAATGCTTTGCTATAAGTTGTATATTACTGTAAAAAAAATATTTTAAAGGAATAAAAAAATGAGAATTAAACACGATTTTATGGCCAACAGACTAGAATATATAATCATTTTCCCTGCATATAAATATTGCTTCAAAAATAAATATAAACATGGCTTGTAAATTTAGCAAATCACAAACAAACGTTCAAAATGATACAGTGTAGATATTTATAACTCCACATTGATACAGATACATTTATATCTCGACACATTGATTGCTGACCTGAAAAAATCCTTCTCCTGCCATCCGTAATATCATAAAAACGTTGCGAAATTATTGAATATTTTCTTAAAAACATGTCCGAGTTACATGAAACGAACAAATAATAAAGAAACTCTATTTGGATTCTGGATAAGGATGAAATGATTTTTCTCTTTATATAAATATCTCTCCTATAATCTTTTTGTTATATAATATTATATTTATTCGTATGAGCGTTTTATATAAAAATTTCGAATGCCTTATAAAAGCAATATAGGCTGAACTGTTTATTTTTATATTTCAGTGTGTGGAAAACCCTTCGTGAAATAATATTCTGTGTTTATGTTTAGCCTTTTTTACTACAGTCTGCCTGGTTTCTATAAAAAATAGGTATTTTATCAAATATTATATTGCTAAATTAATAAATTTTTTAATAATCATCTATACTTGTCATTGCCGGTGTACCAGCTGTTTTGGAACCCAATGGTTTGGTGCGCAGCGATGGTAAGAGACCTGACGGTATGTCATTGTTGCCTTGGAAATTGGGTCGGCCTTTGGTGTGGGACGCAACGTGCGTCGAAACCCTTGCGCCATCCCACGTTCTAAGTTCGGCGGCCTCTCCTGGCGCTGCTGCTGGAGCAGCGGAGACCCTTAAACGGCGAAAGTATAATAACCTAATGGGTAATTATATTTTCGAGCCGTTTGGGGTTGAAACGCTCGGGTCATGGGGTCCGAGTGCACGAAATCTTTTTAAAGAACTGTCAAAACGTTTTGTAGACTCTACTCGTGATCAGAGAGCTGGTTTGTTCCTTGCACAGAGAATCGGCATAGCCATTCAACGTGGCAATGCTGCCAGCCTTCTGGGCACCTTTCCCGCCATTGACAAGGATGACGATGAGTATTTTGACGCGTGTTAGTTTTATTTATCTATATAAGATTTAATTTTAGTCTTTGTTTGTTCTTGTATTAGATTTAAGTATTGAATTGTAAATAAACTGAGCTGACTTTATTTTATGGCAAAAGTTGATAATAAGATACTTATAATAAATCTGTAGAAGTGAAAATTCTGTACATTGAAAATATCAAAAAAATAAATAGCGTGTTACTAGACCGTCACCGAACCTAAGTGAAAAAAAAAATTTGTTGTCCCTCTGTCTGTCTGTTTGTTCAGGTATCACGCAAAAACTGCCGGTTCGATTACGATGAAACTTGGTATAATTATTCTTTATTATACTGGGCACCACACTGGGTAGTTTTTATCCCGGAAAAGTATAAACAATAAAAAATAAACTTACTTTTGCGGTTAAAAGCTCATTGATAAGTTTCGTCATCCACGCGAACGAGGTCGCAGGCACAGCTAGTACAGTACTAGATAATAATCATTATTAGCTATCCAGGATTAAAAAAAAAAGGTATTTACAGACCAGTAACTGGTTTTACACTACACTGAATCAGGCTCCCTAAACCCTGAATAAGTGTAATAATTAGGTAGAAAGGGTAATAAGATTAGACAAACTAAATGCTAGGCCTAATTCATCGTATATTTAAATACTCGCTTTTATCCAGAATTACATGTATCTAATTCAAGAAACGAGTAGGTACTAGAAGTAACCCACTCTAGTTTTCTTTTTTGGCTCAGTCTCAGGTCAGTGCGCTTCTATCTTATAGACTTTGAAGCAACATTTTCCTGCTTGTGACGATTTTCAACTGAAAACAGAAAACCTTAATGAGGGATCGTCGGTAATTAACCTTATTTTGCTTACATTTCCTGTAACACAAAACTCCAAGTGTGGTAAATAATACTAGAAAAAAAAAAATGTCTTCAATTTGGGCGAAGGTATAATGACTGTTTTAAATTACACATTTAAACGTGTTATATTTTATCTAGGGCTATATTGATTTCTTTGTTAACAACGTTGGCTTTGATCAAAAATTGTTACATACATATATTTTTTTATTTTATAGAAGATTCTAGCATCCCACGCATCTTCTTTATTACTAAAACTTTATTTTACTTCAATGACTCAAGTTGCTTCTGACATTTAAAATAACCTAACATTATTTCTAACTAATTATTCAAAATCGTTTTGATAACAAGAACAAAAACAATATACCACTTAAATTATATAATAATTTAAGTTTGAAACCTTGAATAAAAACATATAAATTGTTACCAGTTAGCAGAGAAGCAGGTCTGAACCTAATATTTGGTACTATTTTACTAAAAAAAGTTAAGTACATAAAAGTTCTATTCATGAATATCAGATCATATCACCTCCATAAGTAATGTTGTGAAGTTAATAATACGGGCCAACTTTAACTTTCGGTTCTTACTTCGCTTGTATAGTGATTGATGTTGGCAACACTTACCGACCGTTAATAGCTGTAGTTCGGTAACTATTTTGATTGACCATTGTTCACGAGGAATCGTGGGCGTGGACAAAGTGTGACCAAAGTACGTACATGATACATTGTTATTTTATAATTCAAGGAGCATGTTTTAAAGATATGTTTCGACTTGGCCATAGTTTTGGTATGGTGGTTTTGGTCCTCAAACAATATAAAATTAGCGTTTGATTTAAAATAACGGTTCTCTTTTAATTCTATAATGTCTAGACATTTTTACGAGATTTTTTTTTAATAATTATATAAAAGAGAGAAATGGATTACATTTTTAAAGATTTCTCCTGATTTAATTACAAATATATGCTTCGATAGGCTTATAAGCTTGTACCTACTATAGATATCATTTAATTCATATTTAATATTGAACCCTACAATATGTTTTCGGGTCACAACTTTTGAATCCAATTTATTATACGATATAAAAGGCTTCCGCGAATCACTATCTAGAAAGAATATTCAGAAATCTTTATATACCAAATATCAAAAAACTTAATGTAAAAAAATCCGCCTTTACTTTTATAGCGTCTATAATTTCAACTCTAAATTACGAGTATCGGATCTGCGCTGTCACACCTTCCATCAAAACGCTTAAAGTAAGCGGTAATCATGCTTTTAGGTGGAAAAGTTTTAACACCGCAGCGACATTATCGCGCTTCATTGATTGACGATAAGGATTGTTTCAGTAAATTTCGTATATTTACCTGGAACTTGGTTATTAGATCACAATATAAGTTCGTGTGTGCAGCGAAGTAAATTGCATCTCGGAAGTTTGTTGGGAGACAGTGCGAGACAGTTACAGTCAGTCGACACGAAGCTTTGTATTATAAACTTATTATCAAACCGCGGTTGTACGAGTAGCGTGGAAGGGTGCCTATTAGCATGCTTATCACGAATGTTACTATGATTTGTATGTATGACAAGAATTGACGAGAAACTGAAATAGCTTGGGAAATTTAAAGAGTTTCGTCTGAAAATTTTATGGGTATATGTTACAATAAAACTATACATAGCGGTACATACTATTATTATTTACAGCTGTCACAATATGAAATATAATGGTAACATGAAACAATGCAGCGTTAAAAAAATCTAGTAAATCCGATTATTCTCGTTTTCGAATCAAAAAGTACCTTAATTATTTTCTCTTTTAGAAGCTCGTGGATAAGTACAGATAGTACGGATAGACAGATCTTAAAAGTTAAGCTGCGCTTGGCGAAGTTAGTCCGAAGATGGCTAACCATCTGTTGACATACCGAGATCTGTTTATATAACGTGCTTTCCGAGGCACGGACGGGCCGTCACTTGGAAAGCACATTTAACCTTCGTCGGGGCAGGCGGGTCGATTGTCATACATGATCATTGATAGTCGTTAAGTCGTTACAATTCTGACAAATAGACTTACCACAGGATACTGCATTATTAAAGAATATTATTAAAATATGGTTTGTATGTTAGATAAATAGACACCATGTAAATTACCGTTCAGCCGAATTTGGTACGATTGGGAGTAAAAATTTTTTTCGGAATAACTAACAGCCCCTGTAGACAAGCTTCATTAGAATTTCTACAAGCACGCACGGAAAGTACATGTCATTTCGATGAGTCAGGTGATATAGACTTGCCACTGCCTTACATTTGGGCGATTTGATCAGAGCTTCAAGAATTTCGTACATTTAAGCTATAGCTTATAGGATCAGCGTTAACTCTGAAGATATGTCACTTTGTTACAGGGGCAGGTTCGCCTTATAAACGTTATTAGACCAAGTTGTACTGTACGTAGGTAATGCAGGTACTTTAGCATATGAAGTTGGGCAGTAATTCGCCAGCCAGTTGTGTGGACGTTAAGCTCTTCGTAACTAGCTGCTCTACCGTTAAACCTTTTGATATGCAAAACTAAATGAAGCAGATTGAGTTTGTGAACTTCATCAAAACTTAACACACGTCACAGCCACGTCCGTTGCAGGTAGAGATTAAGAAATTTTATAATATATATATATATACATAACACAAAGTATTAAAAATAATTTTATTCTATGTACATGTAATAACATGAAATACATATACATAAGATAAGACACTAATATAAGACTTTAACTATAAAACTTGAATTAAACTCAACTTAATTTTATTTTCGACGAATAAAAAAGTAAAATAAATACATAATTTTGGCCTTTATTTTATTAATGGAACCAAAAGATCTAGTACAACTAAAAAGCCCTGTATACAGCTAATCTATATAACATAATATCACCATAATAACTTCTCCATACAGTTTATCTCCAATCTTACGACTTTCCATCTTTTTCCTTATTCAATGGAAGCGTTAATTTAGTGTGACCCAAATATAAGAATAAGCACGTCCAATACAGTAGGAGATAATCACGACGTGATCACTCCATTTACAACTTTTCTTACCATAATAATAGTAGGGGCGCTGAGAATGCTTAGCGATCCCGCGGCTCCAGCAAAGGCGAGAAGGGGACCGGGGTGTTTTTGGTCGGTGCAAGTCCGACATATCCCCACGTCGTGCCCTCGACGTCGGTCGAACTCATTAGATTTTCACCCCGCAAAAAAAAAAAAAAAAAAAAAAAAAAAAGGGGGTAATGCATCGAGAATCAATAAATGACACCAAAACCATTTTCATGAAAATAAGGCCAAGACGAGTTTATACTGCTTGCACTGTAAAAAAGTTATCAAATCTTATGGAGCCAAGCTTCTTACTCTACACGTCCTAACCTAACACTCTCTAACACTCATCATAGCATTATGTTTAGTTATATACAAACCCTACACTTTAGTCAAAATGCGTAGCTTTTCTGTTTGGTTACTCAAAGACCTACTGGTACCAAATTACCGCTCAGTGAATCACTTTCCGTTCATAAGCCCGCTGTCTCGTCTTGGCTGGGTACTACCGTGCCCCCAGCTATTCCCTAGGTCTTGTGTTGTGTTGTATACCTAATGTATGAATACATCGTTGCCGGTCTCTCAGGGAACCAATATCTTCACACATCCAAGTGTAAGTGGAGCCGCACTTTATTCAGATTCTTTTACGGTAACAGCTGTACATCTCGATAACGACAGACGAACCTACCAAGATCGCCTAACTCATTTTATTTTCACTTAATACTAAAATAATATTACCCTACCCAACCTAGAAGGCTTAAAGTCATTTGGGCTAGTTTGTCCGAATCCAGTGACTAATATTAATGTAACAATTTCATAGAAGTGGTACTATTTAACAATAATAGATTTGTTATTATCTGGTCTGTAGTTTTTCTGGTGTTATTTAAATATCACATTGCTTTCCTGTTTGAAATATAAAACTCTAGTTGTAGCTGCAGTATCGAAATAAAATATTGGAGAGTTCAAATTGAGAACTTAATTACTATGTTAGGTACGAGTTACAAAAATATGAATCTTTTTAATGTTTGTTCATCAAATATCTAATAACAAACTTTTACGTTAATGTTTCGCCATTACTATTTAGGTTAATTTTACCCTACCAGAGAAGTGCCCTAACAGGCGTTGCACTTTGGCCTACCTTGGTTGGTCTTTCAAGAGTTTCTGATGGTGAAGTAAGAATCCCATACATTATGGCCCGAGTTCTTATACATTCTTTAAAGGTTTCACGCCGAAAAAAAAAGAAATAGCATCATTAAATATGACGAGACTGCCACAATACTTGAAGTGTTTATGGAAATAAAACGATTTTTTACGGATTTTGTCGTTTATTTTGATTTTAGGTACCGACGTTTCGACACTTTTGCAGATATCATGGTCACGGGCACACGTGACGACAAAATAGACAAAATCCGTAAAAAGTAGTTTTATTTCAATGTCTAACATTCGCGTTAACCAAAGAAACCAATTTGAAGTGTTTTTATGTTTTTTTGAGCATGTAAAACTGTTTCACCTTGAATTGAAAATTAAAATCGAGTTTTGTTCCAATAGTAATATTTTTACTTATAAAGTATATCTATAGCATGCATTTACTGCTCTTATAAGCCAAGAATATAAATATTTTATAAAATATTAATATCGAGATACATTTTATGTGCATTCGCTTTACTTTGTGTTTGCTTTTATGTCTCGTTGGCTTAAAAGCGAATATGTATTGATGTATTGAAATAATGAAATGTGAAATGAATCGGATAGGACAATTGAATCAAATCAAATCAAAATATTTTTATTTCAAGTAGGCCTTTTTAAGCTCTTTTAAAACGTTAAATTACTGACTCCAGTTGCAGGTTCCAAAATGTCATTCCAATGGAGAAGAACTGGCAAGAAACTCCATAGATTGCTCTTTTGAAAAAAAATAAAAATTGTGAAATATGGCTTGAGTGCCTTAATAGACTGCTTTTTACACATCCCCAGTACAGATCCACTGTTATGGATGACATAAATAAGTTATTAATCTAAGTCAGAATTATTGCTCTTTCTTAGATTTCAACTATGTAGGAACTTAAGTAACACCAAGTCCGCCCACACAAAAAACCTCACTTACGTTTACACTTCCTCTATATTTACATTCATTAAGTACATAAAAATATTCAGTTACAATATTTAACATTCGTAATATAAGCATAGTATTGTTTACTGTTATAAGAGTAAGTTGCTTCTCACTATAAAAAACTTATGACTTTTCTCGCAAAGACAGCATTATTATAAAATGTGTAAACCCATCAGAAAGTAAATACTCAGATACTTGGTTTGAAAAGTCTCGTTATTCGCAATGAAAACTGGTTCAAATGGACTAAGTTTTAGCGCTGTCGGTCCATTTTAAGTCTTCATAATAAGCTGAAAGGATTTCAAAATTATTTTATCCTTCTCTCGTATAAAGTAAATTTGCGTTGTATTGTTATGGTTGGTAATCTGAACTTAGACACCAATATAATTAAAAGAAATTTCATTGAACTACTGTTTATATTCTAATGTTTATTAATTTAAATTGCTATTCTACATAAGAAAATCTGCGGTTTTTAATTGATCTCGATTAAGAGCAAACAACTTAGGTAATGGCTTTTCTATGAGACATCATCCACTACAAGACTTAAAGTTTTATTTAACTGTTATTTATCTGTGCTTTTTCTTCAACTTTTAGCCTGAAATTAATGTTTCTTGATATACTTGGATATAAACGTCATTCCATTGCTATGTTCTGTTCAAAGCAAGGAGGTACAAGGCGGCTTATAATAACCAATTAGCATTTGTGCCGAAGCTACAGAAATCGGAACAGTAACAAATTAACAGTAGGCAAATCTGAGACGAGATTAACATATTACGTCCAAGATTGACTTGAGAACGTTTTAGACTTAACCAAAAGCAATCTAATCTCGACTGCATTTGAGATATTGTAATATAGAGCTGTTCGTACCGCCAAAACTTAAATGTTAGAATAGACACCGGTTGGCATCTAGCCAGCGTAATCATAGCAGAATAATAAGTAAGTGTTCGTATTTGCACCACATTTGTGTTATTGCCAAGCAAATTTGCACACATTTATATTCTGTGATTAACATTCTAAACGGTTGTTATTTAAATAACAATAAACATAAACGTTTTAATAACGGTACATTTCATGTTAATTATTATATTTGGCTTATAACAATAAATTGTTTACTATTGTTTTGTATTGTTTGTTATGTGTACAACATGTACATTGTACATAATACGTTATTGTGTACAAAATTAATGCAAGTACATTCATACTACAGTGTACCAAAGTTACGCGGTAGTGATACACATATTTGTTACAATATAATTATTTGCTCGTGTAGTTGAAGCATTATGAGTTATCTTTAAAATGGATTTTATAAAATATTTACATTTATGGTATCTTTAAATCGCCTTCATTTGTAAAAACTACCTTAACTTCCTTGCCTGACATGAACTTAAAACCTTATTATATTATAACCCAACTCATACATAATTCAATAGTTGTAAATAAATTGAAATTGCAATTGCAATTGTGTATCCTCTAATTAACTTTAACTAGATGGAGTCGTCGAATCCTAACTACCCTGAAAAGAGACTCAGTGACCCCACAGTCAAACCATTACTACGGTTTTGTGGGGCTTAGTTTATAAGTTTTCTAAGCAAAATTTAAAAATTAAATAAATAAAATAATAAGAAATTTCAAAACAAACTTTAGGGTCAGTCTCTCATGAAATCCAGACAATATCGAATCACGAGTAATGTTGTGTAAACAAATGCAAGGTACAACTGACTGGCCATCGGCATTTCTAACAAGACTATAAAACTCAATGGTATTCAAAGCAGGACCACAAAGATGTCGGAAGTTTTAAACTGTCACTGTTGACGACCTGTTGTTTGACGACCTCCGTGGTCGAGTGGCGTGCGCACCGGTTTCAAGGTGTCGCTAGCTCTGCGGTCCCGGGTTCGATCCCCGGACGGGTCAATGTAGAAAACAACTTTTCTCCATTGTCCCGGGTCTGGGGGTTTGTGGTACCTTCGTTGTTTCTGAATTCCATAACAGCTTCTTACTTTGGGTTCAGAGCAATGTATGTGATGTTGTCCGCATTTATTTATTTATTTATCATTTATTTACTGGGTTGACGAGCGTTATTGATACATAAAGACTAATATTTGTGTATTCTGGCCGAATTCGTTAATATCGTTTAAAGTTGTTATCTCAACGTTTATATTGTTTGACATGGGTTGACGTGAGCCCCACGGTTATACCCAGTTATCCCTTTTTCCTAAAACACTCAAATAACTTAAATAATTTATTTTCATACTGATCTGGGCTTGAAAGAAGAACGCCATGTGCACCATCTGTTTATTTTCCCATGTTACTTGTAAACGACAACTCAACGAAATTGGTTCACTTAAAGCTAAAAAACTATACCTTGCCCGTCTTTTTCTAATGCATAGTCATATAAGTAGCTGTAGGTTTTTAGACGAATACAACTTCCCTTTCATGACTAGACACAAATACCTGCGCTTTAGACATGTTTAGATCATGAAATCGTCTATCAAGGGCTTATTGACGGTTGAATAAACTCACGAAGGGACCGGGTCCGAACACATTAGATTACTAATTCAAGCTTCCTGTCCTCAAACTAATCGGATAATAACATATTAGGTAAAATAGTTCCGCTTGACCTTTCCAAATGGTATGCAAGGAGTATATTCCACGAAGGCTTTAACTTTGTTATTGAGACAGGCGTGATACGAAAACACACGCTCACGTTCCTTTATACGACCATATAAAATCACCGAATCGATAAAATATGAATCGGGACCCATGTGCACTAAATTTTATTTACTTACGACGATAAAACACAGGCCAACTCGACCGGTCGGGAAGTTCTCATCAACAAAAAGGAAATAAAGTATGGAAAGTTATCTGAGATCCCTTTGTCTCAAAATTATTTAGAGGACTGCTGTTGAGGGCAAATGTATTTTATTATTACAAGTACCTATACCCAAACAAATTGAGTAGGAAGTAAAAAAACTGAGTTACGCTGAAAGCCTAACGAGTTCTCTTATGACAATGTCAACAATGTCGTTGTTACCACGTACACATTACGTGCTAATTAAATAAAATTAGGAGCTTTTTCTACTTTGTTATCCTGTGTCAACAAAAGCTCTATAGTAATTAAATTGACTGCTTAGTACGTGTGACAATAAAATATGAAAGAATCAGGTACGGTTTGTGAGAAAAAATGATTATGTAATAGTTATATTTTTCATCAGGCCATTTTCTTTTTTTTTACAATCATCATCATCAACATTTCATTTTTTATGTATATTTTTAATATCTCATCCAAATCGGATCAGTAGTTTCATGCATCAGGGGACACTCGAAACAATTGAAAGTTTTATAAGTAAAGTCTAAGTAGCTTCCTACATTAAAACCAATTCCATTGTAGACTCATCAAACACTTCCGAATACATTCAGGAAACGTCTGCGGCCAATAAATCTCGTAGTTAACAAGCGGTCTGGAGCTGCTTGCGGAGTGAATTCACTAGAATCGTGCGACGATCGAGAGCCGAGTACGTAGCCCGAGAGCCGAGCTCCCGAGCGCACTTCGTTTGTCGCGATATCGCTCATAAGCGCGCTATCTCGCCGCGCCGCCGCCGCCGCGACGTCCTATTCACCCGAAATAGTACCTCAAGGAGTTTGGTAATGAGTTCCCTTGAAAACTGTTACTAGCTCCCCCACTATTTTTAACGACGTCATTTTTGAAAATTGACTCTTTGCGGTGTACGGTCTAGAAAGGGTTACGCTAGCTCTATTTAGCTGAAGCTGGAATTCTTATAGAAAAATGTTCCTTTTATGTGTGTGTCATGTATTACTTCAATAATACACACTTTACCCACAACACTACGTTTATGTGTGTTTTAGTTTCATTACAAGAAGAGTACTTATTCTGATAAGTACCTTCTCTGTAGATGCTCTACGTAAAATAAAAGGTAGGTACCTAAGGTACGCTCTTATCGAAGTTTTTCCTAAAAATAAAGTAACTACAGAAACATTTAATTTCTGTAGATAGTTATAATTACACTAGTCCATTTCAATATTAACATATGTCTTTTATCTACGTACTACATATTATTATACTGAGTATTTACTCAGTAAATGCTCTACAAAATATTAAAGGTAGGAAAAAGATACGCTTTATCCGACGGGCGAATTCACAAAATGAATTCTGAAAAGTCGTATGTAGGTACTTTGTAACGCTTATCTCGACTTTGTTGTAAAAGGGAATCTTTTTTAATGAGTTTACAAAATCTCGATACTTTAATTTAAAGTTAATAACAAGCCAACGCCGAACCTCAGCCACGTCGAGCATTTTACCTCACTTTGCCCATCCGCACGCTGTATTGGACTAACTAAGGAAAGGTAAATTTACATTACAAACGAGCGAAATACAAAATCTACGTTCGTATATCATTACAAATGTATTCGTACTGAGCAACATGGATATTTAATACGTTTGCTTTTAGTTTGAAATTAAGTTACATTTCCAAGCGTATGAAGTAACATTATGGAGGTATCAAAGCAAAAGTTTAACACCCGATAAATACCACCAATACTCTTCCGAAACATAGATTAATAGACTTTTAAATCGTTTCAAATTTACTGAAGCACGAGCAATCCCCAAATGGAAAAAGTTTGGAAAATCAAAAAAAAATCAACATGACCACGAATCGGGTTTAAGCGCCCACTCACATACCTTCCTCTGTTTTGCTGTTTTACAAATTGATTCCTTAACTCGGCTCAATAGAATTTATTTACATACATATTATTATTTACCCGTTGAATCGCATAAACGAACGAGTCTACCTACGTTCGCATTATACCTTGCTCAATTTTATTTACAAAATCCCAGGGCCTATCATTGAGCTTGGAAGGGACGTTCAAATCCCATTGTAGCGGCTACGTACTAAAGGTATTTTGTAATGAAGAAAAATCTACGTAGGTACATTTATTTGTGTTATTTGATATAGGTATATAAGTAGTAGGTATAAGTTTCCATATCTCAAGACTTAGAACATGAATCATGTAAGTCTTGATGAGACCCCCTTTCTTTTTTATTACTTATTTACAATTAGAAGACATATGGCAAAGACCATTTTACAGCTCAGTTTTAAACAATAATTCTCAAAAAGAAGTCTCACGGATATTAAAGGAACCTTGATTTTCTGTATATGATGTCTTTCTCAGGTATATATACTATAACGGAGATAAAGTCGCCGTATACAAAGCTGTTCTATATACTCAGTCCTTAGTTTACTTAATCGCAATACAAGGTACTTCAACGCACAATAACTACCGAAAACCAGGCATGAGACGGCTTATTCACTCACCGAGTCCCAACTCCTATAGCAACGTGCCAACATCGACTAAACATTCAACACGACGGCTAGCACTCTATTAAATACCTCATTCTCACGAAGAAATGGCGTGATAACAGTTTACAATGCTTTTACATACCGACGTAGGTTCCAAAATGCAAACTCCTGTCTCAAGCTGCACTTAAAACACGTACAGTAAAAGTCGTTTAAGTCCCGTTCATGACTTTTAGGTAGGTACAATCAAAATGTAATTCGGACTTTTTACTTCAAATACTTATTTTTGGACACGGTTTTGTTACTTATCCTCCCATTGTGCCGAGTTTCTGCGTTTCCTTCCTTACATTTTTAACACGACTTAGCACGTCATACTTTACAAATTTTAAGGCATCTACATGTTCGCGCGGATTCCAAGGTACCTTACTTCTAAGAATAAAACGAAAACAATAAGCTGTTCGTACAAAAATGGGCATGTATTTCTGGCTAAGAAAACATTTTTTGTATAGTTATGGCGCAGTATACGATAAGTGTATGCTATTAACCCAAAAACTTGACATTTCAGAAGGGACTATTATCTTCCCCTTTCTAACTAGGCATCAAAGAAATATTCAAGGTATAACCAAGTTATAAAGAGATGGACACATACCTATTTCATTAAAATATTTGATTATTGTATAAATAAATAAATAAATGCGGACAACATCACATACATTGCTCTGAACCCAAAGTAAGTAGCTGAAGCACTTGTGTTATGGAATTCAGAAACTACGAAGGTACCACAAACACCCAGACCCGGGACAATGTAGAAAAGTTGGTTTCTACATTGACCCGTCCGGGGATCGAACCCGGGACCTCAGAGCTAGCGACACCTTGAAACCGGTGCGTACGCCACTCGATCACGGAGGTCGTCAAATTAATGAATATGTATAATCGTCGTATGAATTAATCTCGAACGAAACCATTTACCTAAAGGAACAGCAATAAGTAGGTTGAACAAAACAGTACTTACAAATTAATAACGTCTTGAAACTTGAACATATAATAATAGAACACATCCTAAAGTGGAGACTAAAACCAAAATAAACAAACTTAATATTATTCGAGTATTTTTACATGGAGTTCTTTTTTATGTTTTATATTATGGCTGAACCTTTCGTACTCACTACAGCTACACTATAGTACATTGTACGAAAACCATGTCAATACAAAAATCTTGCTTCCATCACTGAATAAACAAAGATAAAGACAAAAACAACACAACAAACTCAGAATGTAGGTAATAACACAAGTTATAAAGCTTATGACTTGCAAAAAAACATAAGTAAGTATACATTGCGTAAACTTTTATTTTATTGAAGCGGCGCGCTCACTCGACACCATGACGGGTAAGTTTAGGCGTTCAGCAATTTCTTTGTTAAGTCAAAAGATCGGCTTTCTTTAGCAGAAAATAATATGAAACATGACATGAATTGAAAAAGTTCACCGACGAGAAACTCGTGACAACACAGTCGAGTTCCATTGTTGGAAACGATGGTTACTTTTTAAAAGAACGACGGACGTACCCTTTTCACGAACTGCCCGCTCAACTCTTGTAATTGCTAGTTGTTTGTTTTTATAATCCACTAAACTATAATTAATATCTCGAAAAATCCAAAATTACATATATTGTAGAAAATAAATCACAGTCGGGTGCTGCCATACGCTGCCCTCAAATTAACTTAAATTTACTTGATTAATTATAATTTTGTTGTACTTAAATTATAATTTTGATTACTATTTGTACTGCGACACAAAATAAATGGTACTCCAATTCTAGAAGACCAATGTTTTACAGAAATAAGTCATGTGAGTAGCTAATTTTAATCTTTAATTGATATACTGCTTCTCTTAATTCATACTAACTTTGGCCTGTGGGAATGCTAATATTGTTAAGTCCTTTCTTAAAGTTTCAACTATCTCCATACCAAATTTTATCAAAATCTTTTAATAATATAATAATAATATTCCGGGACAACTCACACACAGTTATCTGATCCCAAGCTAAGCAGAGCTTGTGTTATGGTAACCAGACAACTGATAAACATACTTATATATTTCTAAATACATACCTATTATAGATAAATTACACCCAGACAACCAGAACAAATGATCGTGCTCATCACACAAACATTTGTCCTGGGTGGAAATCGAACCCACGACCTCCGGTATAGCAGTCAGGGTCACTAACCACTAGACCAACAGGCCCGTCAAATCTGTTTTGATATTTACTTGTGCAAGCTTACTAGACAGATGTAGGTACAAATAAACGGACAGAGCTATTTACACTGTCGAAAAACGTTCCTTGACGACTTAGCTTTATATTTATCTAAAAAACTACTGTCAAAAAACCTTCACTCCAATACAGAAAACCGTATCAAAATCGGTCGAACAGTTCTTAAAATAAATAGGAACATGCAGTTGCTTACAAAAAAACAACTTGTTTGTAGATAAAAAAACATCACTTAATTAGATTACATATTTTTATTTGTTATTAAAAGTCAGTTAAGGACACGTTCAGAGAACCTAGTTCAGAGAGAATAGTGACTGTTAGAAAAATTGGTTCTATGAAAACGTTTGGCTGTAAAATGGTATTGGCTGGCATTCTCGCAAAGAAGCTTCGTTGAGAATCCTCCATTGGTTTTTTTGTTATTCTGTGAATTTAATTTCAGTATTTTGATCGATTATTGGCTTACAATTCTACGCTGTTTTATTTTAATCAGCATAACATAACATAACATACCATCACGCCTGTATCCCCGAAGGGTTAGGCAGAGGTGTACCAATGTACACCCACAGTTCGCCGGTATGTTTAGGTCCCATGTAATAGGGGGCGAGCCTATTGCCACTAACCGGGCACAAATCCAAACTCCGACCTGCTACTGAGAATTTCATAGAAAAACCCAATAACATTTTAATCAGCTTACAATATATAGATAGATAGCCTATATACAGACTGGAACACAGGTAGTTTTGATTGCCAATTCTGTCCGATATTCTCATTAATTCATAAAACTAAATCACGGCCTAGTCGAAACATCTCAATCAATTGATCGCCTAAGTTCTGTAAGAGAGTTACCAAGATAGTTTGTAACTCTGTATGTTAGTGATAATATTGATACATTTCTTATCATATGAATGCTTATGTATGCTTATAGACAAATCTCTTTTCTTTCTCGTGTTCAGAATTATCTAAATCATCAAGTATGTTCTATATCCCGTTTCTGAATTAATATTGATTTCAAAACCTTAAAAATTTTATCCTTTGGAATGTTTTTGTTTAAAAAATACCTGAATATCTAAAGAAATATGGCCGTTAAGCCAGGTTTTGAACATTCGTGGCACTCGTTAGCGGCGACGGCTTTGTCGAACTTGAAATGGAAAAGCATCGACATCAACATTGAAATACCTAAATATTTATAGGATAGGAATTTTAAATGTATTCGGGTACGTAACGGGGCCGTGTATCGCAAGCAGAGATCGCCGGCAACAAATTGCGGTTGGGCAAGATAAAAAAGGTCCGTCCGTCATTTTGCTAAACGACCGGCCGGAGTGCGGCGTGGTCGGGTTGCGGCCAAAAAATGACGCCGCCGACCCTTGCGGGAAGTTCCACTTCTGTCTTGGAAAAATTATACTACTGTCAATTGTATACGATAGTTTCAACTTGTTCATTGTTCTGTACTGAAGCAAAGAAATCAATTTTTCTCTTTTTGTAGGCACAATCAGTAGGGTCAGTTACTTAGCATCATAAAAATCTTTTATTTATCTATTACTAGCTGTCCCCCGCGATTACTCTCGCATATGCCTAGTTCCTATTCCCTATGTTTATATAGTTATTGTTCTATGCGAGCTGGAAAAGGACAAATATCATGAAATCGGTCATCCCGACTTGATTTTATAACTGAATATTTATTTGGAATGCACTAACTGCGACATTTTTATATCTAAACTAGCCGTGCCCGCGGTTTCACCCGCGTGAATGACACTTCAAACACTATCTTTATAAATTAAAGCCGATGTGTTATTCTGATGTATAAGCTACATCATTGTAGAGTTTCATTAAAATCCATTCAGTAGTTTTTGCGTGAAAGAGTAACAAACATCCATACATCCAAACAAACTTTCGCATTTATTATATTAGTTTTTATATCTAAATAAGTCGACTTTCCAGATGACACAAACTAAAAGTTCTTCTGTGATAACAAAGCAAAAGTTCTTGACAAGTTTACAATATAATAATGTTCCGAGTTTTTAAAGAAACATATTGGATGTTTTGAACTTCTTCGACGGCTGCATTCTATTTATATACCAGTCAATCGCAAGGCTTTGACACAGAGTAGCGCTATAATGGAGTTTATTTACGTATGGATATTGGACATAAGTAAACAGAAATGAAGAAATTTAGTATGTGTATACCATTTCTAGAAAATTCATACAACCCCGAGAATATAGGAACTGTGTCATATATTATACTACTTTTTTCTTTACTCTATTCACTCTATTAATATCCTAAAACAAGTGTTAACTTGTAATGGACAAAAATATCGTGAAAAAAAAAACAAAGACATCAGCAATCGGGACGTACAGTACTTCATTTATCATCAAAAATAAACCTTTTTTTTTTTTTTTTTTTTTTTTTCGGGGGGAAATCCTCATGGACTTCCTCCGCCTGGGGAGAGGCGGAGGGGCGTGCCGGACTCTTACCGGCTAAAACCCCCCGGTGTCTCCTCCTCGCACGTGCGCGTGGGGCCGCGGGAATCCGGATTCTTCCGCAGCCCCACACTGGTGCCGGCCCGGTCTGTCCGGGCCTCAGCTCCTGCACGGGGTAGTGAGGTGTACAACTATCCCGTGCACCGCCTCAGGGGCGCGCGCCGACACCCGCGCGCGCCTCCGCCTCGGGTCCATCGAATAGGGGGCGGGGACTTCCCCAAGTCCCTCGCCCCTGGACCCATTCATGGGGGGCGGAGAAGGGCGTTGTCCGCCCTTCCCCTGCGCCCGGTGCGTCTTCTGCGGCCGGGGAAGGGAGTCGAGATCTCCCTCTCCCGTTCCGCAGTCTCCTTCTGCGACATCACGTCCTCGCAGAAGGACACCACCGCGTCCCACGACTCTGCGCTACCGACCATACTCCGCACTACGGCCGGCAGCGACAGGTCGCCTCCTACTTCATTTGTGAGGACACGGCGCTGCTCCTCCCAAGCTACGCACTCGGCGAGCGTGTGTTGCGCCGTGTCCTCCCCGCAATGGACGCAGTGGTGGCACCGAGCGTCCGGCTCCCTGTCTATGCGACACAGGTACTTGCCGAAGCATCCATGCCCCGACAGCACCTGCGTCACCCTAAACGACAGGGAGCCGTGCCTTCTCCCGAGCCAGTCGTCGAGTACTGGCCGGATCGCCTCGACGGTAGCGAGGCCGGCGGCAGGGCGCAAAAGCCTTTGCCGCCATTCCGCCACCAAGACCTGACGGAGCTCTCCCCGGCGCAGCTCGATCTGCCGCTGCACCGGCATCGAGCCCCGTGCCCGCTCTTCCTCGCGCCATCGGTACAATGACGCGAGTACTTTCGCCTCTAGGTCCCAGGGCGGAGATCCGGCCAGGACACAAGCCGCCTCGTGGGAAATCATGCGGTACCCGCGGACGACTCTGACGGCCATCGCCCTCTGCGGCTTGCGCAGAATGGCGAGAGCGCTGGCCGTCAGGTCGAGCGCCCATACGGGAGCCCCATACAGGGCCATGGACCGCACGATTCCCACGTACAACCGCCTACAGGCGGCGCTCGGGCCCCCCATGTTGGGAAGCAACGTTGAAAGCGCGCCCGCCGCGCCCATGAGCTTGGTCGCTAGCCGCCGGAAGTGAGGCCCGAATTCCCAACGGCTGTCGAGCACTAATCCCAGGTACTTCATGGTGAACCCGACAGCTATCCGAGCCCCACCGACCACGATGTGTGATCCCGGCGCCGGCGCCCGCCGGGGGCCATGAAACACCATGGCCTCCGAATCAAAAATAAACCTAACCTAACTTAGCAACCGTACTTGGTCTAAGTTAGGTTATCAGGCTTTCTTTAGCTTTGTAAGAGTGCCTATATGAAGCAATTATTATTATTTATTATTATAATTATGTCAAAATCAAAATCAAAATCAAAATCAAAATATTTTTATTTCTTATAAACCAAAAAAAGGCGCTTAAGAAACGTTAGGTACGTTAAAAACTACTGACTCTAGTTGCTCGGTTCCAAAGTGTCATTCCTATAGAGAAGAGCCGGCAAGAAACTCTATAGGTTACTCTTTTAAAAAAAAGGTTAACATCGATGTTAAGATTACATTCATTTTAAGATATGCGACCACAACGTAAACAGCAGAATGTTTAGATTAGTGTAAACTAAGACATCCAAAATGGAAGAAAATAGAATCGAACATTCAGCTAGATTTACATTGTCGTCACATTTACAAGGGACGAACATATAAGGAAAAGACAAATCTAAAGAAATTATAGAAATAATAAAAATATACTTTACATACAATCAATATGTAGTCCTAATAAAATCCCTAACAGGAATGTCAAGGCATGTCAAGAGCCTTCTTTATATAGAGGCTATGGGGGCAGCTAACTGTAGTAAATAAGCTAAAACAAGAAAATTAGCAGACCGCCAGGGAGGCCACATATGCAGATGATCTAATTCCACGCGCGCTTATCCTCTACGTAGTCCTTAACCGTATAATACGCCTTCTTTATTAGTTTTGATTTAATGCACGTCTTAAACCTTTTATTAGACAAACTCGTTATCTCTTCCGGTATTTTATTATAAAATCGAATTGAATTTCCTAGGAAAGATTTAGTATTTGTTTTAGTTAGTCTAAATCTTGGGACTACTAGCTTATTTTTATTTCTTGTATTTATATTGTGGTGATCACTATTAACACTAAAATTCAGTATATTTTTGCGAATGTACATTATATTTTCCAAGATATAGAGAGCTGGCAACGTTAGGATATTAATTTCTTTAAATGTATTCCTTAGAGACTCGCGAGGGCTCATGCAGTAGATTGCACGAATTGCTCGTTTTTGCAAGATAAATATAGACTCCACATCCGCTGCAGAGCCCCATAGCAGAATGCCGTATGACATTATGCTGTGAAAATACGCGTAATAAACTAATTTAGCAGTGGGAACGTCTGTTAATTGCCTAATTTTTCGAACTGCAAATGCAGCGGAACTAAGCCTTTTAGATAAAGTTGTTATGTGAGCACCCCACTGTAACCTAGAGTCTATTGTAATACCAAGAAATACAGTATCGTTAATAAAATCGAGTTTTTCGCCGTCAAGCATGAGATTTAAATTTGACTGAGACCGCACATTCGGAAGTGAGAATTTAAGACATTTTGTTTTGGACGTGTTTAAAAGCAGGTTATTCGTCGAAAACCAATCCGACAATTTTTCAAGGTCACCATTTAAATAATTAAGATCTTTCATTTTCCTATCTACTTTGAAAATTAGTGAGGTATCGTCAGCAAATAAAATAATGTCAGTTAAATCGTCCATCATGTAGGGGAGATCATTAATATATGTTAAAAATAGAAAGGGGCCTAGAATTGAACCCTGAGGCACGCCCATTCTTATTAAGGAACCCGACGAAGTTACTCCGTTTACGCCTACTTTTTGCTGTCTAGTTGAAAGATATGACAATACAAGTTCTGAGGATTGTCCTCGTAATCCGTAATGTTTTAATTTAAGAATTAGAGTATCATGATCAACGCAATCAAAGGCCTTGGAGAGATCACAAAAAATGCCAATGGCGTCCTGTGAACCCTCCCAAGCTCCTAAAATGTGAGACACTAATTTGGCCCCGGCGTCGGTGGTGGACCTTCCTCTAGTAAAAATGTAGGTACTATTTAATGAAATACATTTTTGGTTATTCTAATTCTAATATTCAACATATTGAAATTCATCACTCGCTAAAATACCTTCAATATATTGAAGGAACGCGGCTAAATTTAGTCGAAGAACGTCAAAATCTGTTGTACATATGTATCAAAAAAACAAAATGAAAACAGTGCTATAAAAACGACAAGATTCCATCAATCGGCAGCCAGTATTCTGACTGAAGATAAAAAGGAAAACCGCCATTCTTAGAAATGGGATCCGAGATGGGATGTATCTATAGCCTGCGGTACACTGTATACATACATGGCATCTACATTATCTCCCATTGTCTACACTATATAAACTGCTTGCGGTTTATTTGTGTGAAAGTTACACGTTTAGCGTTACATACTCGACTGCCTATTAATTTTCGCACCGCCTCTATGCCTACATGCCTACCTATTACACGCAACAGGCATGTGCCTATCGGTCATATTACAATTTCGTATCAAGGAGGTTATTTAAACAAAAGTAAGGTATTTGAATGCAGGATATCCTGTCTACACCAATATACTTAACGCTAAAATTAGAATGGAGCGAAATAGCGGGCAAACTTAACATGTAAATGCGGTGCAACAGTAAGAGAATTGAACACATTTAGTTTTCCAACATGTAATTTGATCTCAAACAATGAGAAAAATAATCGTTGACCAGAGAATTGAAGGGGTTAGGTACAAATTATACAATTCATTGAAATGTCCAGAGGTGTGTCGAATTGAGAATTACTAGTAACTAATTAGGGACACAACGCAGTTCCTAACATAACTCTAAACATTGACTTATTGAACAGTATAATTCTCACTTTAAAGCGATAATTTTAGAGTTAATCGAAAAGTTATTAATTATTATAATAATATACAGTTTGAATTGTCCCACTGCTGGGCAAAGGCCTCCGTCCATTCTCTCCATCATCGGTCTCAATCTTTCGCAGCTTCCTGCCAATTCCAAGTTCAAAATAATCACTAACATAATTTCGCACTCAATATATGTCGTTACTGAATCATTAGAATCGCTAATATATAATTTACGTTTCCTCTTTCCATCGAATGCAAAAGGTGAATGTAGCAGCAGGCGCCCGTGACACCTGGCCAATTTGAAATGTGTCGTGGACTTTTTAACAAGGTTTGGATACGACTCAGATTTGGGACTACGTTCGATGTTGAATCGCGTTCAGTTTTTTACAGCGAAATGTAATTAACTTCACGGACGTCGGGAAGTACTGGGCTATAATTAATGTTTTTGTAGCTACACATTAGTAGCTGGACAGTTGATTGTGACACAATAGTTATCAACCTTGTAGGTACTAGTTTATTTTCTCGAAATGGTGATAAAAATTCGCAGAAAGTAATTTAATAAGCATTTAAAAACAGTAACTTTATAATTTAAATAAATTTAAGATAAAAAAAATTGTTACTTATTTAATTAAGCCCATTCCCAAAAAAATAATATGATAAAATAATATGTTTGTTTTCATAGCTATTATTGTATAATAATTTGTATGTTTTCATTGTATTGTTTAGGAAAGGGATAAATAAGAAAACCATAATGCATCCTCTTAGATTATTTTCTGCCTATAGTCAATAATAAATAGAAGCTTCTCTCTAAACAAACTATTCAAGTCATGAAAGCTAATTTGTTGTTACGGAAAACAAGTGCATCGAATTAGACATGCAGGCCGACATGTCATGCGGACAGACGGCGGACTCACTGGACAATAACCCTAAATCAACATGAACTTATAGCTGGAGTAGGCAACGGGAACGCGACGACATCGTCCCGACAACGGAAAGGCAATTTACAGCAACAATAAAAGTATCGCTTTTATTGTCGAACACAATTCGTTCGGACAGCTGTAATTGCAAACTCTCGCACTGTCTATTGGTTCCGTAATTTAGATCCCACAGTTTTAGCATCATGTTCGCTATACTGAGCCGATTTTATTTTGTTTTTGCCTTTTTTCTGCACTAACTGACCGTTCCTATAAATAACGAGAGTGCAACTATAAATTTTGCAAATAATTGAACTTTTAACGACAAAAAAAATAAAAACCTATAAATACTTGGAACTCACCTGTATTGTTTGTTAAATTGTCTAACCTCAGCCTAAATTCATTTGTAGAATTATTGGGATCCATTTTAAGGAATATCGACAATATATTTGGTGCCGATCTCCAATAGATGTTCGTGTACACGTCAATATAGATTACAAACCGATTCATCAAGTTAAAACTTCATCAATCGCTAGCAAAATTTTGTGGAAAAGCGCGTGTGAAGCTCCGTCGCCGCTGGCACTAAGCCAGTGGTATCCTGAATATTTTTGGCTCGTTAGTTTTACAAAATTATTAAGCCACGCTAAAATCACCTGGGCTTAGACCCAGCTGCTTTGAGCGAGACTGTATAATGATTAGTTAGGAAGTCGACAATATCATAAAATAAATACCAAAGCTGTAAAAAATAACATAGGCTGCATGAAACGAAAGAAGAAGAATCTTTTGGGAGAGCTGTAAATAAAATGCTGAAATAAATAAATAAATGCGGACAATATCACATACATTGCTCTGAACCCAAAGTAAGTAGCTAAAGCACTTGTGTTATGGAATTCAGAAGCAACGAAGGTACCACAAACACCCAGACCCGAGGCAATGTAGAATTTTTTTTTTGGTTTCTACATTCACCCGTCCGGGGATCGAACCCGGGACCTCAGAGCTAGCGACACCTTGAAACCGGTGCGTACGCCACTCGACCACGGAGGTCGTCAATGAAATATCATTAAACATTAAATCGATTGTTCCTATTTTTTTTTTTTCGAAGCACTTCTATTTATCTCCAAATATCACCACTTATGAGACAATTGTTATCTTATTGTGTATAGTAGTGATATTAAGGGATATACAAAGACGCATAAATATGTAAGGATAGACAAAGGGATATACATATGTATATATCTATTTAAAAACATAAATCAATCAAGTAAAGCTCCATGAAAATTGTCTTTAACTAGAACCTGTACTAACTAGGCCTCGATCAAAAAGGCCCTTTAGATGGCTAATACACGCGGCTGTGCGCTGCTCCGTGGTTTTCAAGGCGGCGACCGCGGTCACCACTGACCGCCAAATGCACACCCCCTCGGATTCCCCCTTTCCTGATCCCTCTCAGTGTCGGTTACCGTGTGCCAAAGTAGAGTAGTTTTCCTACAAAGTAGGACGCCTAAACCACCTTATCGAAATTTAAGGTCCGATGTGACTGCCACCCTGTTCGGAAATCTGGTTGGTTAATTTATGTTCAAAGTGTGTGGGATATTTTAAATGTCTAATATTTAAATTTAAAAGTTTTGTTATAGCACATAGCATAGATGTATGTGAGTTTGGATTTTTTCCTTCCATGGAAATAAAAGGTGAATTGTTTTCAATAAACAATTTGCTTAACTATCTAAAGCAATACATGTACTATATTACATAAATGTGACTGTCTGTCTTTCCATTAAGCTTTCACGGTTAATTCACTTTATCATACTTTCAATATTACGTGATTGCGTGAAAGCAGCAATCAAAAAGCTCACTGTGGTTAAGCCTCAAGCAAAAGCTAGTACGTTAGCTAAATATCCAGGCAAAAATATAGGAAAGCCTTTTAATTACTTTTAATATTTTTATCTGTATCACGTACAGCTGCTTCAATAAAATCATTTCTACAAATTTCCAAAAATATTGAAATCCAAGCGCAAAAATAGCAAAGTCGTCAGGATTTTTAAGATACGGCCAGGGTAGCAATCTATAATAGGAAATAAAGATCTGAGCCCAAAAAATCTTGAACGAGGTGACAAAATTTCGAACCCAAATCAATGAGAAATATGATTTTATCAATGCTTTTCATCGTCAGATATTCATAGATTATGTCACTTAACTGTTCATAAAACATGGTTTCATGTAATTAGAAAATGCACTATAATTATTAACCAGTAGTTGGGGTGGTCCTAAGCCTGATCTAAAGAGAGTTAGTAAACTGTATAATTGGTCGTTAGTAAATTAGTAGAGTAATTAATAAAAAAAGAAAAGCTTCATCTGTGTATGAGTTTAATAAAATATACAACAGAATACGGAAAAAACGTTGCCTATCAAAAAAAAAAAAAAAATGGTACAACAAATTGCACAACAAGCAAATCAATGTCAAATAAATTCAAAACAATAATAATAGCAATGTCCAAATCAACCATTAGTGCAACTTGTTGTTACGAGACAACAAGCCATATCATATACATACCCCTATACAGATTTGTATCTATGCATCTTTATTTAGACAATAGGGTATACAGAACCGAGATCAACCAGATCACATCTTTAAAGTTTATATCTAAACACATTTTAAGAGAAAGACCCCCGCCACGGCTATCTATGTGAACGCGGTAAACTCATAAACAGCTGAACGCATTTTAAATTGGTTTTTGTATAATTCATTATCTCATTACCGTATTTTATAAAAATAAAAAAGAACTCTCGCATGGGTAGAGAACATAAAAGTTTACCGTAAGCCATTTAAACCCAGACGTAGACAAAACGTCACAAGCATAATTTTAGTCCGAAAGCGATTCCCAAACATCATTTTCCTCAAGGGAATAAGACATACTGTCTAGTTATTTGACAGGCCCTCTCGTCTTCAAACATTCCATTTATGTCCTTGTCGATTTGGTCCTATATACATATAGTGTGTATACACATAATGTGGCCTACTTGGGCAGAGGTCCAAACAGTATCATTATCATTGTTTATACGCTTTATTAAGGTGTTGTTTAAGATATAATAATAATATCAGTCTGTTACTGCGTCGTTGTAGAGCAAACGCGTCTTCTCATTCAGGGTAATGACGAACATTGCACGTTACGCTAGCTCATCACGAGTTAGTAAAGTTTAACCATGAAGTACATACATACAACTTTTAATAGTCGAGCCAACGCCAGTGTCTGCTGTCGTGTGATTTCGTATCTGATCAGTGAACTAGGCCTATCGTACACTAGTAAGATAATGTCAGTCAAGCCGTCATAGGTTACGCTACATCATAGTAAAACCAATCCATTCTCGCAGTCATCCATCTTGGTTCGGGACACCGAAACTAAAATGAGAAAAGCTACGATGTTTTCCTGTTCATACGAACATGTATGCCACGTACCCTGTACAATTTATAAGCTAGTTTTGCATTGTTCCCTGTCCAACCTTGCTTACTTACCACATAATTTATAGCGATTTCGACTGCTCGCCCCCAAAGCTGCCATCCGCACAATTTGATTTCAAGTTTATTTCTTCCGCTAAAATACCTTGTTTAATTCAGTACTAACCTAGGTGTATGGAACTTATACTATACTTGTAGACTATAAAATGGAAACTTGTCACTACAATAGTTGTTCCACTGATACTGTTAACTGTAGGTACTCTGTTTTTCTTTCTTATTAGTGATATATTTTATTCCTCTATTCTGCATACTAAAACTCTACCCTTATAGGTAACATTGAACTTTTTGCTTCTTTGAATAAATCTTGAGTATAAAACGATTCAAGTAGTTAATATATTTTATGATTCATGTGACATTATGGCGAAAGGCAATTGTTGCACTTGTACTTTCTGCTTCTGGCCCGCTTGGCTTGCATCCAAAAACTAATTACTTCGTGAACTGTAGGTATACTATATTTTGATACTTAGGGGACTTATTTAAGTGGAGTGTAGGTAATTAATAAACTTTAAATATAAGGGGATTCAGTCTTAAGTTAGCCATTAATTATAGCAATGTTTTTTTTTGCTTCTTGCGCCTATTACTATTGATGACTTTATGTGGTAGGTTACTGATCATTGTTGATTCATCAATTAATAAAAAAAATACAGAATTACTCCTAACTAATTTTGATCCCAAAAAATCATAAATGTTCCGTGGATTGAAGAATACAAACAATAACAATATAGGTACAGTTAGGTATAAAACCTCAAACTACCAACATTAAGACAACATTTAATAATGAAACCAGTTTAACCAGACCAAGCCCGGAAATATCGATATCCAAAGGAATAATGTTTCTAATTGAAGTGCCTTTAAACCCATTGAATATAGATTGCAACAAGACGTTTGCATTTGCAAACAAAAGGGAATGTTGAATAGCATTCATTCAAATATCAAAGCAGATCGTTACGTCTCAAAGCTCTGAGTATATTCTATAATGGTGGATTTACACAAGCTGGAGTCGACCTGGACAATACTTGAGAGCTAGTACATAGTACAGTCTAGGTATAAACAAGGTACTGTAGGTATTACTCAGAAGATGGATCTATCATTCTGATTGGTTTGCTCTGTGTTCTGATAGACGTCAGGGTACAATATGTTTCACTACCTGCACTCAAAGACTCGTAGTTACTTCAATCGATAATCTTCTTAAGGAAGTGCGGCAGTTACTTAGGTATAAGATTTTACCTAGGATAAAAACATAATTCAACATAGGTACTTAATTAGTTACTTACCTATATATAATAGTATATCTATAGATTAGAAGAAATTAAAACCTTTGATTTTTCACATAAATTATTCAACAAAATCATTAATTAGAACTTTAGAGGACACTAAGTTAAGTGAAGTGACAGTACGTAAAATAAGGCTCCGTCCAAGTTCGGAAGAACAATTAAAGAAATAGTCACAGATGAATCGAAAAGTACAAGGAAAAAGTTCGAGGAGGTCCAAGAAATAACTTAGACTAAGTTAAGGAAAATACTAACGTACAAATATTTGCAAAAGAGAACTGAAGCTGAACATGCCTCTTCTAGTGAGAGAGATAAACTTTTTTCCGTACATTGTATTTCAAAATACAAACGGCAATGACTTTAATGTATAATAGAGAACTTTACTGACATAAATCTAGCTATCAAATTACCTGACTTGAAGAAGCAAAGTATCAGTTTCCCATTATGCACTTCATTATAAATTTTCTTTAAACTTC
The DNA here is from genome assembly GCA_905475315.1 of Autographa pulchrina. Classification (NCBI taxonomy): domain Eukaryota; kingdom Metazoa; phylum Arthropoda; class Insecta; order Lepidoptera; family Noctuidae; genus Autographa; species Autographa pulchrina. The sequence goes on from FR997768.1 coordinate 7,866,689, forward strand.
GTATCATAATAATAGCAAATAGAAACATAGGACTGTCGAGTACATTTTGCGAAGTAAACATGATATTTATTCTTCATTTGAATGCGCAAAATTGCTTCGTGTTCAATAATAGTAATATTCTACTTTCTAGATCGAGCAAATTGTAATTGGAGTTGGTCCTGGGCGGCGCAGGCGAGGCAATTAGAGCTTATAGTGGGGCAGTCACATGCATTAAACTGCAGGCGTTTGGACCGTTACAAGGTGCAGCTAAATATTTCCCGTTCTCTTTGTCTAGTTACGTTATGGGCGTTAAATATATAAAAAAAATGAGACAAAATGTGCTTAAACGTTAACACGTAAATAAATATGAATTTGTCTGACATTCAGTACAGAAAACATCTTCCAGTATGCTTAATTATATATATATTCTTTTAGACGTATACGACTATACGTAAGCTAAGTATTCCACAGATTATTTTATTTAAAAAAAAATCAGTACCTACTTGCTTCAACACATCTTTAATTATTAATTAATTATTTAAATGTTAATTCTTATAGCAAGGTTTAAACAACCCATTGACTGACTTAAAAATTAAATCATTCATCTTTACACGGCCATAATAAAGCATATTCTTTTGGTAAACAATCCACGGCAGGTGCTCCGCTCTGAATGAATGAATTTGCATGCATCATTCTCATAAAATAGCTACCTCTCAGCAAAATCAAGGGGTGACACTGCGCGTTTATTCAATTTAAGTAAACCGGGGCAAAGCAGTCGCTGTGGTTTTTTATTTATTGCTGTTCAAACTCAAGCTTGATTGGGTTATACTAAGATTTTTTATGTTTTCTTTATTAAAGGTTTCTTGGTATAAAAATATAGCAATTACATGAATGAGCCAGCAAGTATGTTTTGTGAAAATCTTTATTATTCTATTTAAATTTTGTTATTTTAGATAAATCTTTTTAAAATTTCTACGGTCTACAGAAAACCAAATAATCTAAGGACTTTGTTATATGCTCTTTATATAACAATGTGTAACATGTAAGCAATGTGTAACATGTAACTGGCATACAATATGTTCAACCATACACTAACGAGTCTAGCGACTGTTACACAAACTTTTTATAATATCAACTTTGGAAGGGTTTTCGAAGTCGTCTCTCCGTATTCGTACTCGTGAATACCGAATACCTAATAGTTCACCTTTTTATATGTATATCGCTGACGAAAATTCTGCAACATTTCCAACCTTTTATTAAATAATCAAATTCACGTAAACGACTTTGAAGGAGTTGTAAATTTCCTTTTAAAATGTTTTTATGTTGATCATGGCGTGGAAGAAAAACTTGGAATGTATTATCCGCTTTCGTTCCCACGCAAGTTTAAAAAGTCAATTTTATATTGTTTGTGTGGTCGTTCCTTTGTGTCGCACATTTATTAAATATTTTGCTTATTGTGTTATCGTGTTTTGGCTGTGGAATACTTTTCATTTTGTTTCATAACAGGGTATTTTTAACTCAAGTTGTAATGACCTTGTTATCATATTTTTACTTACGTTTTGTTACTTACCTGATGCATCACACATATAGGAAATCAGCTTAACGAAGCTTGTTTGCAAGTTAAACGATTTCCAGATTTATATGAATTGAAACCCGCCTTCTAGACTTCACGTATTATATAGAAATATTATTTTTCTGAAATCTCAATATTTTTGTCATAACACATAGGGACTCGAACCCTAGACTAAGCACGTTCATAAAATATTAGGCAATAAATAAGACATCCTAAAGAAAACAAACAAGACATTTAAAAATGATTTATTTCAACTTTAAGTTACGTTTTCACGTTTTCAATTTCTTACAAACAATTATATTATTTAAATTACTTATATTCAACATCAGTTCAAATATAAACGTATTTATTTACAAATTCATGTTTGTAACGTTTCACTGTTGGGCTGAATTATATAAAATTCATCCCGTACCTAGTAGAGTATCATAAATGTCCAATCACATAATTGTCTAATAAATCAGACGTTCTACTTGTATATTTACAAAACATCTACTTAATTTCGATAGAGTAATGTTGTCAACCATTCAGGTCTTGGTTGTGAGGGTTTGTACTCCGAAGGGCTTAGAGCCAAGGGAGATGCAGCGTCTGCTAGAGCCACCGAGGACGAGGAGTCTGTGACGGCGATGCTCGGTTTCGGTTTCAGAATAGACCGCAACTCATCATTTTCCGAAGCACGATTTCGTTGCAAGTTCTCTCTAGTCTCTTTCATCCTCGACAGTTGTTCCCTCAAACTTCTGTATTCCTCAAGGAATTTTTCAAGTTGCGATGCTCTAAAATCGTAGTCCTCTATAGGCGGCCCGGTTCGCGAATAATCCCGAAGTCCAGAAAGATCGAGGAGAGGTGTCGCGGATGGAACTGTAGGCTGTTCCCTTGAAGGTGAGGCCGGGAGACTAGGGTTGCGGCGTATTCTATTCGCGCCTGTAGATAGGTCTAAAAAACTATTCGATCTACGCCCAGACCTTGGTCGACTTTTATCGTATGGTCTGTCAAGAAATGAGGTAGAGTCAGTACCGGAACTATTTCTTCTGCTATTAAGTAGGGGACTACGACTATCGCCATCTTTCTTGCGTGGTATCGTGTAGAAGTAGTAGGGATCATGTTTTATCTCACTTCGTAGATAAGAGGAGGTTCCTAGAGCACTCATTTCGATGAGATCGGGGTAATTCTTTTCGCTGTCACTGCCAGACAGGTCGTTGTCGAGCCGTTCGCGGGCCCTCGTACGTGGACATGTGCGCCCATTGTTGTTGAAACGACTGTTTTCTGATAATATCTCCGCGTGAGCACTCATCATTCCCGTGGAATTGGAACTTTGAACTGACTCTGACGTGGCATCCGATCTGTAACAAAACGAATTTATTGATTTCTCAAAAAGCAATAATAAACAATAAAGTGGATTAGATGTTGTGCTCAAGTTTAATATAATTTAAAAAAAAACTATTTAATTGAATAAAAGTAATAATGTAAAATGTTTTCTTTTTTATTTATTACATAACAATCAAAACTTGATTGTTTTACTAGACTATTTTTTATAGACAATTCATGATAAATTGGTATGTTTAACATTCCCAAAATAACATATAAGAAAGAAATTTCGTTGCTTGTTCCCGATTATTAAAAATTTACGCTATGGTTTTGGTTTTATTCGCTCATGCATTGTGATATGTGAATCAATATCTTGAAAGCACAGCTAGAGGCTTTGTAACAATCTGCAGGCAATGGCTGCCAGACAAAGGCCTCGATAATTGAAATTATCGGCGCATGTGAAGGTGATTGGCACAATTACCGAGTCGGTCTCGCCGTAGACCTGAACACAGACAATTGATACGTCTAGAATCCCCAAAATAAACTTTATTCCACTTGACGATTGAATCCAAGACTCTCTGAAACATTAAGCTACTAAACCAAAGGGATTAGACTATAATTACTGAACTAATTTTCCCTCGTGCTCTCTAGGTTTGGCGAGATTTTCATCACAGGCTCGCCCCACGACCCACGTTAATTTGTAGTAGGTTCGCAATCAGCTGCGATTTGGGCACTTGGCTTAACATAAGCCCTTACAGACATAAAAACCCAGCATATAAACGTTTAACGGCCAAGTTGGATCATGAGAAATATCTACGTTATTTTATACCCGATAATGAGTGTTGAATGATTTATGCATGCATATGGGTACCATATTACATTATATTATACGCTTGTTTTGTAATTAACGTTTAACGATCCTAAGCTATAATTGTTGATATTAACTAGATTTAAACGTTTCATAATAATATAATCATTATAGGTATTAACAGCGTTTAGTGGTAAAACATGTGTGTTTTCCATCATAACCAGAAACAATTGCTTTCCTGTATTAAGTGATCCCTAACCTTAAAACAATAATGTATTTTATTGACACAAAAACAGTTTTGTAATGGTAAAATACAATATTATAATATTTTATATATTTTTCATCGTTTAAGTTACAGCAATTTTAGTAGGTTAAGGTGAGTGTTTTTATTTGAAGAGCAAGGAACAATCCTTGATGTTTAAACACAACCTTCACAATGGTACTTTTTGTGAATACTGAATGTTTAATTACCGTATGTTGTAGTCGCTGAACCGTGGTATGTGTAGATCTCGTTCGGGTATGTTGCCCCTCGTGTTAGGCGGCTCGAAGCCGGCGCGGCGCCAGCCTGCCTCTAGCGGCGGCGTCACGGAGTTCTCCCCCTCCCGCGCCTCACCCCTCAAGTACCCCTCAAACTCGTCTTCTGGGTCATGTAATGGCACATTTCTGTAATCACCTCTTTTGCGAGCACTGTCAGATGGTATCACACGAGGAACTTCTGCGTTTGCCTTAAAATTGGCTTCTAATTTATCATAACTGTCGTCACGATGATTTGTAGTCACTATCTGTTCGTTCCATCTATCTAATTGTCTTTTCTTACGAGTCTCGTATACGCACAGTCCTATTAAACACGAACTTAACACTATCACTGCCGACACAGCCATGCCGGCCATCAGCGCACGCCCACCAAAACTTTTATTTTCTGGTTTTTTCTCTATAGTTAAATTTAAAATCACTTCTGCTTTGCCAGCACGGTTTTCAGCACTACACGTATAAGAACCAGCGTCTTGTAAGTCTGCTGATTTTATGGTTAAATTACTAGTTTGTCCTGCACTACGTAACATAAAAGCTCTTCCGGAATTGACATTGTTCGACGTGGTATTGGCTAGTAACCGTCCTGCACGTATCCAACGTACCCTTGGAGCAGGAACTCCGCTAACTCGACACACAAGTGTCACTTCGTCACCTTCTAGGCCGGTAAATTGACTCGATGTAGCACTCACTTCGGGGCGACAAGCAAAGTCTTCTAGATCTAATCTATCCCATGATTGAGACATTAATCGAGGTGGCAGAGCGCAATCTGGTACCACAGTTGCCGGCAAATTCTTTTCTATCATCCAATGTCGCATTGGTCTCAATGCACAGGTACATTCCCAGGGATTATTCGCTAGCTCTAAACCTTTCAGAGATCGTAACGGTGCTAATACCGCAACGTGAAGTACCTGCAGTCTATTTTGACTAAGCTCCAAAAATTCCAAAGAAGATTCAAGTCCTGCAAATCCACGTGGCTCTATTTCGGCTATTTTGCAACCACTGAGTATAAGTCGTACTAGAGTGGGTAATGCCATAAAGGATGCATCAACAACTTTCGTAATGGGATTATCACCGAGTCGCAGATCTCTAAGCTCCGGGATTGAATCAAACGAATGTGAGGGTATTGTTTCCAGTCGGTTTTTGGTTAAGTCCAGTTCAACAAGGTTTACGAGGGCTCTGAATGCGTATTGTCGTATGGTTCGTACGTTACAAGAGGCGAGATATAGACGCTGAAGGTTAAGCAGGCCAGCAACGGCGAATGCATCGTCCCGGAGGGTTGGCAGGCGGTTGTCGGTGAGATCGAGCAGCTGCGTGGTGGGGTCGAGGCGCGGCGGCACGGAGGTGAGGCCGGCGCGGACGCACAAGGCGGACTCCTTGCCGCTGCGCCACTTGCACTCGCAGTGGCGCGGGCAGTCGGCCGTGGCGGCCGCCGCCAGCGCCAGCAGCAGCAGCACCCACATGCCCTGCGCCAGCTCACCCAGCGCCGCGCCGCACGTCTTCACCGCCCACCATCATCCCCTGTATCGCGACAGCCCTGTCGACAAAATACATTTTTTTTATAATATATGACATAGACATATAGAAAAATATTATCCTCGTTTTTGTTTACACACAAAAACGAGGATAATATTTACATTTTACATTCAAACTAGAAAGTACACCCTCAATGAAATATTTTAACCATAATTTCAATGTTTTATTTGTTGAAAGAACACTACTCGAGAAAACCTCTACCTACTAAATTCTAATGTAATTTTTATTGGTAATATCATGTCCGTCAACAAAAATGTTTTTATTAGATAACTAGCCACATTTTTCCGCTAGGCTATAAACTTTATGGCGTTACAGCTTGACCGAAAAAAAAGAAAATGGTTCTCTACCCTGTGGTTTATGGAGGGTTACAATGAAATTACAATATAAAGTAAAAGCTATGGTTCTAATATTGATTCTATTTGTTACTACGCAGTGGGTTCTAAAGTACTTGGCAATGCTATTAACATTGGAAAACGGTTGTATATGAAACCCAGGTGTGTGTTCGTAACTAGCGACATGATAGCAACAAGGAGGGAATGGTATCGAATAGAGTTTACCACAACTTTGTTGAGCTAAGCTCTCGTGCCGAATATTACTTTACAGCTTTGCGGTTGTTATGCAAATACTGATATCAGTCCGGGCACCTAAATACCGACATTGTTCTACCCCACTGTTATGGTTAAATAGAAGTTTTAACTTAGCTCCGACGTTTGCCGACGAACAAAAACTTCACGATAATATTTTACCTACATTACATTCAAGTTATATATTTTATGATAACCTTTATAAAATAACATGATTTTTATGTCTAAATTGTACGAATGCTTCTTACAATGTTTATGCGTCTTACAACCTTTGTGATTAAAAATTTCAATAGTTAAGGAAAATCAAAAACTGTCTTTATATGGAATAATAACTCAGAGCTAGCTGTATTCCAGAAAATCGTCCTACGTTACAATACAAGACACAATATATATTTACCAGAAACCCACTAGTCACTACAAATATCATACCATAAGCCTTAAGGGTTTTCAAGACTTTAATTTTTTACCGGATTAGAAATGAATGTTACTGTACCAAAATAATTGTATATTATAAATTACTAGCTGTACCCGGCATGCGTTGCAATGCAATATTTTCTACCTAGCACCTGCCTACTACCTACCTACTACCTACCTACTACCTACCTACTACCACTTAGGGGTATGAAAAATAGATAGTAGGCGATTCTCAGACCTACTGAATATGCATATAAAATTTTATAAAAATCGGTCAAGCCGTTTCGGAGGAGTATGGTAACTAACATTGTGACACGAGAATTTTATATATAAGATTATTCTTTCGAAATGGTATTTAAACTACCTTTAGTAAAAGTCAATGAAGTTAGTAATCCTTTATTCCCTTTAAGACGTGGCAATTTATTTCGGTAGATGTATGAATTAATGAAAAGATATTAATGTCAAAGGTTTCGCCTACGCATTAATTGTAATAAGTTATTTTAATATTTAACAACTTTTTCTAATTAAGTCAGCTACAACTCGCGCTAAAGTAAACTTTCAGATATACTTATTAATTGAACCAGAATTTGAAGTCCTAATGTTTTGAAACATTTTTCTTTAAAGTAGATCAATATAGCTATGTGTCCGCATGTGTCTGTGACAAAGTGTCATCCCAACTACAAACATTAGCACATACTGCAGATACAATACATAAAATCAACTGTCCTTCGCAAATCACTCCGGCATTTGCATATGCCTTACTTGAAACCGTGCCACCAGCGAACTGTGCCGACTATACGGCACATAGAGCCAACCTAATTACACCGCAACAAATCTGGACACCAGTGTACTTTCCCATATCTGTGGCACAACGTATATATACGACTAACTACGGTCAATTCGATCACGCAATACTCGCGTGTTTTGTTTCACTAGTATCATCAGAACTCATATGCAATGTATTCGAGTATGATTATTCGATTCCACGTCGTACCTATAAGCCTTGCATGCCGCGAGGGCTATGTAGGACACGAGGTCGTATACATACACACATACATGATAAAAGGGTTGAGTCTCAACATTGTACTCATTTAAATAACCATCTAGGGACTATTAATAAGTTCCCGCCCAGTTTTTTGTTTTCCTATAATTATCAAAGCCGCATTTTTGCTTTGACTACGAACTATACAATAGGTTCTGCATTTTGCTATTGAACTAAAGTGCTTGGATAAACGTCCTAACGATTTATGTCCAGTAATGAAAATACACGCCAAAGCTAGTCCACATTTTAATCCTTTGATAGTCGTTTACGCCGAACTGAATCTGCCCTCTGACGCAGTACTAGATTTATGGATAAAATATTTTACAAAGTGGTATTCTATGCACAAATAATCCTATTAAAGTGCTAGCGCAGAATAATAAACGTTATCATTCAATCATTTGAAGATTCCCCAAACAAAAAGTTCGACCCTTCGAATAAAAAGGGCAACGGTTTAATACACATCAGCCCTTACCGGTTCATCCCTAAATCCACAAAACTCTGTGAATAATTTAAAATCAATTGGATTGCTCCAATAATCTGGAGAATTCTTATGAACAATTTGGTGCTTTCGATTTTCGAATAGCAAACGTCGGTAGCTAATTAAATTTCACACGTAATAACAATCGAAACTTTAATTCACAAGTAAAGTTTTCGGTGAGCGTACCTTCAGGTAAACTGTCGCTATTATTTACGGCTAGTCCTTCCCAACGACCTTTAGAGCCTCTAAGGAAAATGTAAACGCCTTTTATTGCGAGTCTTTTAGTGAAACGTTAAAATTAATTTGTGTTAATGTAGCTAGATGAGTCTGCTTGTGGAAGTTCGGGTTAGTTCTTGTTGTTATAATGAGGGATACTTTTGTTTATAATCACTTTATAGCAGGCAGTTTAATCGTCAAACGATAGAACTACTCGATGAAAAACTATCTAATAGTTATTAAGAAGAAATCACTGTTAGTAAGTTATAAATTATATTTTTTTTGTGTTAATAAATTTACAATAGTGTTTGCTTATTTAGAATTTGTATATTATAACTTGTAAACGTGTTTTGTTCCAAATCAATAAATAAATAATACAGCAACAATTACATCATTGGTTAGTAGATATAACAGAATCTAGGTTCCTAATTACGTTAGCTAAGTAACTTATAAACTTTTGTAATACATATGGCTTATTATTATATTATATCATTCCAGTCTGAAACCTATTAAAAATAGTATGGAAGAAGGACTTATCTTTACGACTTGTTGTAATAAATGTTTATTTTATAGCGTAAGGTCCAAATTGAAAGAATAAATCTTTGTTATAAGCTATAATAAATAGTCGAACGAAATAATATTGGCGAAATTTTATATATTTTCGGTAACATGTAAGCCTACGACCTAATAGACCTAATTTAATATTACGAGGCCCGCAGTTTTTAAAACTAGCACGAGGCAATTATTATAGCAACAAAAATTGTTTAGATACAAAGGAGAACTTTTCCTTTAGTATATTTTTCTTTTGTTTACCTGTGGGCGGTCTTCGCGCACTTTGGAATTATTATATTACTAGCTGTGCCTCTTGGTTTCACCCGTGTAAATCGTCCCGTAGGATACCATTTATTTACCGATGTTTTATATTTAATCTGCTATTCGGGGTGGAGACGAATCAGCACCAACCAGTACCAACATCAGTACCAACGTTCCTGAGTTACGGATAGTGTAACTAACCCGACTGTTTTATAAATACTCAAAAGAACTAAAAAACGTTTAGTTAAACATTCTTAAGATGTTCTTTACATAAGTTACATAAATTGATCTACTGACACAAAACGCTTCTACCCCAAGCCGGCGTAACGCAAGAAAAGTCGTTCCATACAAGTTCGTGACCTTATTTGGCGCAATATGTGTGCGTACGAACATTTTAGGAAAAAATTCTTTGTAGGCATTACTGATACAAACCGACAGGCGGATGACGACGGACAAATTTATCTGTTAGGGAACGAAGAAAGAATACTAATAATCTAAATCTTCACTTTCAAAATGGACGAAACCCTTGAAACTCAAACACCGCCTTTGATTTCGCCAATATAACATTCACTGACGGAATAACCTGAACCGCAATATTTTTATACATTTGAAAGAAAAACATTGCAATAAGCTTCACACAACCAATAACAACAGCTTTCGCCTTTCCTTACAGTTCATAATCAATTCATCAAAGCGGAGAAAATGGAACTATGCAATTAAATTCCAACTAATAAAATATTTTAACAAAGAGTCGTAATACACATGGAGGTTTTATGTAAACAAAACAATACACTGTTGGTTAAGACAAAAACATTTTATTTTTAAAAACTTTTTTGTTATACCTAATTATAAACATCTAAGAATCTAGGCATAAGTATTGTCTTGGTCACGTATTTGTACTGCTCTTGGTACTGAACTGTGTTTTCTTTTTACATGTCTACTCGAAAAAAAGGAGATAGTAATAATATAGTAATAATTTCTGAGATAATTAATGTACGAATTTTTATCGCTACTAAACTTCGATGTGCCCTTAATAGTTTTTTATTTTGGATACATGGGGCGCCGCCGTTAGAATACTGTACTTTTGAGTAACACTGACTATACGAGTATAATCAATTAGAAAAAAAAATGATTAGTTTCTTTATTCCCATTAGCGATAAATTCCATTATTTATAGTCCATCCTATTTTCATTGCTCATTAGCTTCTTATTTAAATATCAGATTATATAACTGCATGTCAGAGGAAAATAATCTTTAATCAATACCTACATAGGTACCTATTTCAGATAAGCTACAACTTAACCACAATATTTCAAATATTCACCATTCTTCCCTTTATGAGAAAATTCTTTGGCGTGGTACAATTGAGTCTAGATATTGTTTCTATTAAAATGTCGTGGTGGCCTAGCGGTTCAATGAACGGATTTGTATGCACAAGGTTGCAGGTTCAAACCCAGGCAAGTACCAATGTGGCTTTTTCAAAGTTATATGTACTTTCTTAATTATTCTAAGACACTTCTGACAAACGGTGAAGGAAAACATCGTGAGGAAACCTGGATTCCAAAATTTGGTATATGAAATCGCCAATCCGCAGAGAGCAAGCGTGGTGATCAATGCTCGTGCCTTCTCTATATGGGAAGAGGCCTGTGCCCAGCAGTGGGACGTTTATAGGCTGGATTATTATATTGTTTCTATTACAGCAACAGAACATTTTTCATTCCGGGACATAAAGAACTATTCACGTTAGTGAAGCCGCGGGCACAAAAACTTTTAACTTTACTTTGACTCAAGTAGATTTGTGGATCAGAATATAAAGTTTTATGAGAAAACATTTTTGAGTTGTAAAATATGTAGGACTGTAGGTACATTATTTATACTGTCAAACAATAGAAATTATATTTTCCAAGATTTTACAACTTGTAAATATAATGTGCTTTTATTTATAATTTAGTTTGATAATATTACCAAACCTCAATCTCACTAGTGGTGGACTTCATTTATTAAGGGATTTTAATGTAATCGAAATATAACCTTTCCTTATTCAAAACTACGAGTAACGTATGAACAGTAACATCTCTCTTAGGTAACAGAATACTCAAGTAACAAAAAAAGCTTTTTAAAGGAAGTGGTAGAGGCGCAGCGTACTCACAAATCGATCAGTCAAGCACAACAGTTTTTGTTCTAACGACTCAACACACAGGACTACCATTACACCATCCTCGTTAGACGAACACAATTAAAGCACGTTGAATCTGAACTCAAACATTTCACAAAAAAATACTAAAATAACTGGCGTATGAATTAGTTGTGAAACAAAATCTGATACATTCCAGTCTAAAAATTAAAAAATAACTACGTTTTCACAATGTAACGTTATATTTGGAGTCTATTGTAATACTTTTATTCCTGTTTTAGATGTATCGGTATCCGAATTCATTCAGAAATGAAGTGTGAGGGAACGTTATTTTTTAACCGACTTTAAAAAAAAGGAGGAGGTTCTCAATTCGGATGTTTGTATTTTTTTTATTTTTTTTTATGTTTGTTCGCGCATAACTCCGTTGCTTTCCAACCGATTTGAAATATTTTTTCTTTGTTGGAAAGGGTATACTTCCCAAATGGTCCCATAGTCACCAAGTCGGGATCTGATGATGGAATCTTGGCGAAATCGAGGGAACTCTTCAAATTTTATAGGAAAACGTACAGCGATTTTGGTATTTTCTACAACAAGTGAAGCATTTGCGTTCAATAAGAACGATTCTACTATCAGATCTGATGATGAAGCCAAGAAATGAAAATGAAAAAAATGAAAAAAAAGTGATTAAAGTTTTGTATATTGCTTGGCACCGACTCCAAAAATTGTTAAATTGTATTATAGGTTAATCGTAGTTTAGGTTAGGTTTATTAATATAGGTAGGTTATAGTATTATTTTTAACTTTTTAGTGCTTTTATCGATTTTTGAAGTCGGTTTTTTTTTTGCAAAAATAATTTTTATTGCCTTGACTAGACTTAATTTGATAAATATTAGTGGAAGTTGTCGAATAAATTATGCTCTATTTTTTATCGTCTAAATAACAGCTTACATAACAATGATTTTTTGTTTAAAATAAACCTTAATTATAATGGCTACAGAAAGCAGGTTTTATTATCCCACACCTTGTAGTATTTACATCACTTTAAGTATCACCTTTAGTTAGAGGCTACTTGTATACTTCTTTAAGTTTTCAACAAAAATATAGTTCGTTTGAGCGTTTGTGATGCAAACCGTACGAACCGAAACATAAACGAAGTCCTGAAGTCCCGCGGTGCGCACTGATGTAAATAGAGGTGAATAGACTTTTGTAAAGTCTATATTTTACAACTAAAGTCATAAATCATCTTATTGTACTCGACGCTTTCGAGTTAGTTCGCGTAAATTATTTCACAGATTCCTGTTGCAAAATGTAGCCTATGTTTTTGTCTGAGTGGGTTATTTAAAAAACCTGGTTTCCTAAATTCCCCTTACGAGTATGACCCTCATGTTATAACTGCACACGTGTAATCAAAAATAAAATTAGAGACATAATTGAAAATCAAAGTTACTTTTAATAAGACAGAGATGCGGATTGTACCAACAATACAGACTACAAATGTAAAGTATTTACTTTGTTTTATTTAATATATTATTGGTATATCTAAGTAAATGCTTCTATAGATAAACTTTTAATATTTGTTCTATTATTATTATGTAAAATTATTTCTCAATGTTGTCAGAACTTGGATCCCATTACAAGTTACACGAGTCATCCCGAACTTATCTTTGTTCAAGCGTAACATTGTAATTTTCATCTAAGTAATTTTCAATTATCAGTCGTAGTGGAACAAATATGTACATAGTTGAGAATATTGCGTGACAAGCAAAATCCTTACTTTCATAATTACAAGTCATTAATGTCTTGACAACACTCCGCCGGAGCATAAACCAGAGAAACAATCTTCTCAAGCCCCGCCCCTTCCTATAGTTTGTTGACACTTATTACAGTATCATATAAATATGTATATTTACATAAACGTTGCCACCACAACTTTAGTCGATCAGTTTATGTCAGAAATTTATGCATGCCTCCGTCCGGAAAATAACTCATGAAATTCACGAATGCGTAGCAATTTATCATCGTAATTATTTATTATAGTTACCTCAGAAGGTAATAGCTCAGTTTGTGCTTAGATCGTTAGATTAGGACCCTTAACACGTTCGCAGTGCGCTATAAAGTTACGCCTAATTCTCAGAGGGGAAGACAGATTTATTCTACCTATGAACAGAAAACGCGGTACTACGTTTATGTCACAATTTACAAAAAAAAACTTTTGTTTACAGCGTATATAAAATCAGTTTATACTCCTTTACTCAGTCGAACAATACAGCACGACAGAACTCTAAACAAATACTTAACAACAATATCGGGAAGCCATTGTATTCACCAATTTATGTTTATATACGAATGCGGACAACAAGGGTACTGCCTATTTCCCTGACTGCATTTCCTTCAGTTAACTGTTATGGCATCGCCTGATCGCGACGTTGTTATCCTTCGACTTTCACCACAATGGAATTTTCCCAGATCACATATTGGTTCTACCTAATCTTCACTTTTAGCGGTACAACATAGAACTTATCGAATCGAATATTCGGAGGGTAATCTTGAATAGGGGTCCCAGCGGTCAGCAACGTCCACATTCCTGTGGCTTTTGTGGAGCGTGCGTGTCGAATTTTATCCGCAAATGGCAACATTTGTTTTATAGGATACTATCATGCTGTGAGCGGCTCTTACACTCGAACCATAAAACCATGTGGAATTCATGGGTTTTGTGTTTCACTCGCTCTCGTTAGTGTCTCCGCTTTATTTCAAACGTCTGTTGTTTTGTACGTGCAAATCACGTTAGAAGACAAAAGTAAAAGAGGCATCAGAAGAGCCTTTGTACGATTAAAAAAAACCCTATATACAAAGCAAGCTAAATTGAACACAAACGTTAAAAAACACTAAAATTCTAGAAAAAGATATGCATTTATTTACATTTACAGCTTTAATTTTATTTACCTCGATATTTTTTTTTTTGTGATATCGATTTTTACGCTATGTGTTGACGATTTTACGTCATTAAGTCCCTGTTTAATTATGCTTTCTTTTACCGTAAACCGAGAACGCCCTTGATTGTATTACCTTTGAAGTGCTAATGAGATTGAAAAAATGTCGTTAGGCCTATCAGATTTTTATCGGCAACCTTTTGTATACAAAATAGTTCGTAAATTTTAAGGTGAAATAAATGTTTTTCGTTGATAAAAATTGCAATCACGATAAGAAGAAAGAAAAGATTTACAGTTTCCTCATTGTAGGTCAATATGCCGTGCATAAAAGTACCTATAAAAAAATATAATAATTATAACAGCCTATAAAGGTCTCACTACTGGGTAAAGGCCTCTTTCTATATAAGGAAAGAACGAGCATTGATCACCACGCTCACATCACGTTACAAGCGGGTGATAAACCAAACAAGTTAAAAAGGCAATAAATGTATTATTTTCCATTAAACAATCGGGGTACACTAACGAATAACAGACTCATAAAAAAGCCCATGTATCACTGAAAGCAATCAAAATATACCGCGGATTATGTTAATCCCGGCTATCAACTGTATGCAAAATTTCGACCGGCGCTGTGTTTACCGCTCAGGCTGCCTATTTCTTTTGGCCAGACTATACTTAACAAAACTATTAACGGACGTCCATTAACATAATCATACCCTCGCAAAAGAAATCTTTTAGATGGTTTTTTTCTAGAGGTAATTGAAAGCAGTTAAACGGTTAAAGAAAATGTATACGAAATTGGTATTGATATTTATGATTCGTATTGCATGAATCATTTAGAAATTGTATAATATTCTACTTCGTGAATATTTAGTTATTTCATGCATAGACTACCTATTTGTTCGTGCGAACAGTATTTTGAATTTCGAATTTGCTTTCAAGCTAATATTAAAAATGACTGACGCATAATGCAAAGTGTCCGACCACATCAAGATAAATGTTAAGCCTGCCAATAAACCTTAAAAACAACCTCAAGGACAAAGCCGAGGTAAGACCCTAAAAGTTTAAGTAAAAAGTAAAAACGTGACTCGAAGCACTCTGTGTAACCACCTGTCAAACACACATTAGTATGAGAGGGTAACATGAGAAACCGAAAAGATTTCCTCAATGACACTCACTTACAGTACACCACATATCATTACTAACACTTTAACAGCACTTCACCTTTATCTCAAAGCAATAAGGTTGATTTTTAAAAGTCTCCGACCCCATTGTTTGCTGACGGCCGTGCCATATAGAACTGGTAATAATTTTCCCCTAAAGTAAGTACCACTTTATATTATTAGTTGCACTTTAGTACTTCAAGTTGGGAACTTGCAGTGGAGCTAAGATTTAGGGTTATAACTTATGTGCGCCAAGTGTCAAAATGAAGAAATACCACTAACTTATAACTAACTTAAATACACCTTTGAAGTTTGTTCCTCTAATGTTGTAATGTACTTAATCCTTTTCGTATTAAACGAGTTTAAGTTCGAACGAAGCCTTTAAACATTTGCTCTCAAACACCAAAGTTACAGTGGAAAATCAGAGTTACAGAATGAATTCTGCATGAAGTTAATATTTGTTAACTGAATTATTTTTTATCAGTCTACAGTTTGAGGTTTTAAATCCGGTTTTATCAACACATTTTCATTATTTAGTTATTAAACTCTACATGCTTTAAACAAATAAATTTATGGTAGATTAAGTAAACTTGTTTGTTTTCGATTTTACCGTACACATTAAAGAAGTAACCACTTTATTTATTTAATGAAGCTGTATTCAATTAATATTTGCTTTAATGAAGCCATCTGATTAAATAATATTCTGATAAATAAATTCATTTAAAACGAACATCAAAGGCAGGTATTGGTAGCTGGTAGGTACTCGTGGTACCAACGCAAAGCTAACTACACCTTGTTTGCATTCGTTTGTTATTGTCGCCACTTGTACTGAAACACGAATCACAAACGGATTCTGTGATAAATGTAGTTTGACTACCGGTCAAAATACAAACCAAAAATACAAACCAATGTCTGGGCTTGTACTATGAGCTGTTAAAGCAAGACTGTTGCCATTGTGCAAGCGAGACGGCGCATTACACTTCACATAACGGCGTCTCGCTTACACAACAGCAACAGTCCTGCCTTAAGAGCACATAGTAACCGCGCTGTATATAGTTCACGATTTACAATAACGATGAACTTTAACAGTCAAAACGAATTGCAAAGAATATATATTATAAGAATATAAAATATGTCCTACATGTACAGACGAGGAGTAAAAATAGATTAACAAAAGCTCTTTCCCCTCCAAGTAGCGAATTTTCAGGTTGTTTTTCTATTGCTGCTATAGCAACTATTAATAAAACCTCCGATGGTACGGAACCGATAATGGGTTCCATCCGACTAACACTTGAATGGTTTTCTTTTTAATAATTTTATTATTATTTTATGTATATTTCAGAAGCTTAAAGTATTAGGTACTTTCAGCAGGGTACCTATAGCTGGTACTTTGAACTAAGGTAAATAAAATTAACAGTTTAATATAGCCATTATAATATATCGTTAGTGTGCGTGTTTACATTTAATTGCGACTACATTTCGGTTGGTTTTGTAATAAGCAACGAAATACCGACGCGACGTACCTACCTACGGCTGTGGAAACCTGTTTTGTTAGGCTCGAAATCGCTCGAAACTAGCGAAGGTAAGTGTAAGGTACTGATTAATTAAACATTTAAATTTGATTAACTATCATAACAGTAATCATTTAGAGTGTATATTTAAAGTGATTGCATGCCATTTTCTAAATTAATAAATAATGTATTTTTACACTTTAGTAGAACTACTATAATATATTCCGACTATATTATAGAGAAGATTTTTCCAGATTTTATATTACTACTGTCGGCGCGATTGTATGTATACCCTTGCCAATAAGGATAGATGACTGGGTATTCTGCTTTCTAGGTATGAAAAGTTGAAAACCCAGTTTCTATTTATTTAACCCGTCAATGAGGTAATAAAAATAAAGGTAAACCAAATCGCAGTTAATGACGTCTCGCATTCGAACAAAATGTAAAAATCATGACGTGATTTCCAATCAATATCTCGTCGTAAATTTTTTTAGTTAGTTAAAAAAAGTAATATCTAATAAATTTTCAACGATCCCATTAAAGCTTTCTATAGTTGATGCGCCCTATGATGATATGCGTGACAGTTCTCATATTCCTTGCTACGCAAATTTCTTACAAGTAAACAAAAAAGAAAGCAAACGAAATAAATTATTTTCTATTGACAAACAAATGAATTTTCCATAATTGTAAACGCAACTGATATTATTTATAGTATTAACTGTAATATATTTTAATGACTGTTAATTTTAATAAAGATGAAATTATGTCATAAAAATGTCAGATGCATGGAACGGAACTTTTGTCAATAGAGATTGACACTGTTGAATCTACATCAAATCGATGAATCGGAGCGGCCATCTTGTGATCGTATTGCAACTCGCAATCGTATCAATCAGCCTAGAGCGAATTCGCGGCCAGCAGTTAATTATTACCGTCTGAGACAAATCAGATTCGGAAACGAGCTCGCAATCGTCGAGTTCCGACTGTAGCGAATTATAATATAAAATAAACGAGTTGAATAGTTTTTATTCTTTTATTTATAATAGTTTTTATCATTATCTAGTTAAAAATTACTCGTTTCTCACCAATTTAATTCACAAATCTAAAATCTAAAATCGATCAATCCGATTTCATTTCCTTTACGAGCTAATTCGATATTTTTAAACAATCGATTAATTTTCGTTAGGCAACTTCACTACGATTGCTAACTATTACCTGTCACGCATATCATCTTAGGGCGCATCAACTATAGTAACAAGAGCGTCTCATCTAGGCGTTTCTTTTGCCTACGGAATCCTAAAAATATCACATTAAATGTCGATTAAGTTGGTTGGAGCTCGCGACGCTGCTGCCGCGCCATCGTGCCGTCGCGTCGCCGTCACCGCCGACCACAGAATGTGACGGATGATCGATTACGCTAATTTACCAACTCACCTCAAATACTCAGTATTCTTCGGCCTAGAGTTGATAGCGATATCTGAAACAAAACGTTATAATATATCATATTTAAGCCTAATTTATCCAACGTCTTATATGGCATGTGAGGTCTTTGAATCAATAAATAAAGAAGTATCTTAAAACAGTACTTATGCTTTTAAGCATATTATGGTCAAAATCTCATTATATCTCAAATCGGAACAAATATAGACATCAAATTTAAAAATAGTTGTGAAAGACAACACATTTTTTTTTTATTATCTATAAATTAAGCAATCACTTGCAGTTTTGTTATATAAATCTGGGGGCACGGCAGTGCCCCAGCCAAGTCTCGAGCAAAACGGGCACGGCCGTACCATTCTTTTCTCGACGCGTTTCGCGGCTATTTCACCCCCCCTGTATCATCGATACGGACAAAGCTAGGGGTTTAGGTTTTCGATGACCTAGAGTAAGTATTAAAACAAGCTCAGCCTCAAAATTACATGACATTTGAACCAATAGTTTACGAGTTATGAGCGATCAAAGTTACACCATTTTGTCACTCACTGACTCACTCACTGACCGATCATCAAAAATCTAAGGTACTTCTAGCAAACTTAGAACCTTCAAATTTGGCACCAAGATAGGTTTTTAGCTACATGTAAAGGGAAAATTATAAAAACGATAATAAATTATATACCTTAGTAAATAATATGAAACAAATTTATATTTGCGGTTTTACAAGAACATGGTATATGAATTTTGACTGCATTGTTAACTTTGTTCTTTGTTTATGTACAAAAAGCAAATATTTTTTATAGCAATTTTGTTTATTTATAAAAAGAAAAGAAAGAGACCTACAAAAAATAAATGAGATCCCACCAAAAACATTCAATGTAAAAAAAAGCCAAGTCTCTCTACCTATGCAATTCTTCCATCGTAAAAAGTTTTGAGATCGCATAGGAGCCAAGTCCTGTTCAACTTAATTTGTAATAATAAATCAATATTTTGTGACTATATCAATAGTTTTGTTTACATTACAATAATAGTGACTTGGCCATGAGCACAATAAGATACAAATATAAAGCGGCATATTTGGAGGAGTTGCAAGTAAATAATAAATAATATCAGGACACCTTAACCGACAGTCGGTATCATCCAAGATCAGTGAACTGCACATACACTATGGCGCATGTTTAGTCCATAGTGATCTCAAATTCCAATCAGTTACAAAATCATGTCCAGAATATATATAATATATAAATTCAACGGTATTTGCACGTAATTACAAGGAGCAAACGACCTTTAACTTGTGCTCTTGGCTAAGTCACTGTTATTGTAATGTAAACAAAACTATTGATATAGTCACAAAATATTGATTTATTATTACAAATTAAGTTGAACAGGACTTGGCTCCTATGCGATCTCAAAACTTTTTACGATGGAAGAATTGCATAGGTAGAGAGACTTGGCTTTTTTTTACATTGAATGTTTTTGGTGGGATATGTATTTCTATAACTAAGTAAGTATGTATTCGTTTCTACGCTTTTGCAGCTGACATAATGGTATATTTCGACATTTCAATTGATAGAATAGATCTTTTGAAATTATGATCCCTATTATGTTTGTGATTCTGATTGAACATGAATGTTGCATTCCTACAATTAGCGAATGAATACTATTCCAAACTATAGCTACTTCTAAAAATTTCCTAGTATCTAAATTCAATAACATTTAGAAATTCAAAATTAAATTATGGCCACTATGATATTAAATGGAAATTAAATTACAATGCAATTGTTTTGAAGCGATGAAAGTGTTCCCGTGGGTATAGACACACCCACGGGAAGAGTTTGTGGTGACCTTTGAGTTAGATGCGTGACTAATATCATGTGAGCATAGAATCCTTAGGAAAAGCTTTCTCATCACATTGTCTATATTTTTGGAAACAACCTACAGTAAATTGCAAGATAACAGTTGGATTTTATATGAAAGACTGTTGACTGACTAAGATTCGCGTTTTTTTCCGAGCAAAGAAATGATAAAGGTTAATAAAACAGTATAACAAACAATCTTGGAGAAAGCGCCTCGAAAGTGGATAACTAAAAGCCCGAAGCCCCTTCGGCTACGTTCTCTATTAAAACAGAGCTTTAAACCATAACTAATATAACTAACTATGCACAAGTATAATGTCCGCTAACTATGAGTGTCTAAATATCGACTAGTGCTAGAGGCTAGCACAACTTTTAAACTAATTCTGTACCACGTGAGGCCTTCAGCAGCTTAACGTCAGCTGAACTTGTTAATTTCTTTGTGTCGGTATTATACGCTTCGAACTAGGTAATTAATCTAGAGAGTCAGAGAAATAAATCCCTTAGTTCGCTTCAGAAAAATTGCTCATAAAATGTTACATAATGACTATTCTTGAAATCAAGGGCTTAAAACATTGATGTGTAATGATATTTGTTAGAATAGTCACCTATTCTTACCAAGAACTTACGTGTAGGACCGTTGTCACTTATACCTCTTAAACCATTGATTACTCTGGACTAAACTAAAAAGTGAGCCCGCACATAAAACGAATCCTCGTTTCGACTTTTAGTTTGACAAATTAATCAGTACGAGAACATTCTAGACTTGTTCTTTGAAGGTATTCATCCAATATCACAATTTAACTTCTAACTCGAGATCAACAACTTGAATAAGTTGGCTTCTTCGAGATCGTGAGTATACGGCGATCGTTATCCAAGAAACCTTAAATTTAATTCCTTTGCTATCCGTAAGGAATTATTAACGGTTTTGTTGACAAATTAATGGGCACGTAATTTGACGAATGGTGTCAAATACTTTGACAGCAATTATATTTAAAAGTCCAAATACTTTTCGTTAAAAGGGTGTCTGATTTTTTATCTAGAACATTAGTTGGATAAAACATTTTTCCGTTTTTGTTTGGGTTATGAATAGTCGAGGTATATAACTACCCATGTTTTTGCAATTATTTTACGAACTTAAAGTTTCTTAATATTTAAAACATTTCCTCAAATGATTATCTAACACGATTCGATATAATTTTAATACATTGGATATTTAAACAAAATAGATTACATACAAAAAAATCTTTACCCTAAGGAAAAGTTTTTCTGTGGCCCACTAATTACATATCTCCTAATCACCTGAGGGCGAGTCATCAATCTCGTCACGCTGGACGCAGTAAGGTTTTTATCTATTCCAAGAGACGTGAAATATATATTGATAAAAAAATAATTAAGTACTTCTATTTAATATTACCTACTCTTAATATTTGTATAAAATAAAGCTACTTTAGTGACATAACAGCCTGTAACATTCTTATGCTTTCGATAACTGAAATATGGTTTTATGAAGAGTGATTTTTGATCGTTGTACTAACGAAAACTAAAACTTCTATAAAAACGGTTATCATAAATATTAGATCAATGATCGAATAAAGATCTCGAATTAACTGAAATTCGTGTTTTTTTTTTACAGTAGTAATTACTATAAAATAAACTCGTTAATTTCTGTCGAATATTTGATTGGAGTTTCCATACCCATCGTTCTTACCTATAACCGATATACATCCTTTGTACAACAATAACAAAAACACCCTTGTATAATAGTGTGTAATAGAAAATGTGTCGAATAAATTGACATGCCAACGAAGACGAGAAGGAAGCCATTTATTTAATACGAAAATCTAGGTAAAACTCATTGACTCGGACAGTTCAGTCAACTCGTAATTCCATTATATTTAACTTCAGATATATTTTATTCCTATATTTTTCTTTATCTACGAGTTATTATGGTCGTGACTTTACCCGGGTAATTAACGTAACGTTTTCCGGGACAAGTGCTTTCAATGCTTTTTTAAGAAACATTTTAGCTTTATAAATGTATAATTTCCTATTTTATATTTTAATGTTTTTGAGCACAATTACATGGCTTTATAATCTTAATTGTTTAAAAATGTATGGTGTTTGTATATAGATATACTTAGACATAAATCACCTAATTTTTTTTTCCTAAATTTATTTTACTGATTGTTTCCTTTTTAGGAGCAAAGCCGATTAGGGATTTCCAGTCTTTACTTACCTATTTCGCTAACGGTCCACGTTATTTATTTTGGACCAGAAATGTCTTGGACTTGTATTTTATTTCAGTTTCAATCTTTCGTCACGTCTCCCAAAACAGCTAAGAAATATTTCATTTGACATTTTACAGTTATAAGATTACTTTATTTTGTGTTTATTTTTATTCAAAGACACAGGGATTTACAGGATTGTGGTCGAAAAACTTAATAAGATATAAGCATAATCTGAATTAAACATAAACTCAAACTTAATCTACTATCATATTTTCATTAAATAAAATTTAATGAAATACTTTTGTTTAATGTAAGTTTGATTTCCGATTGAGACTAACTTCTACATATTACAATTTATATACATCAATATTAAGACTAGGACCTCAAATTTACATAAGGATTTCCGTAAACATTCAGAACAAAACACAATAACAATGCTTAAATTTAAGTTGTAGTCACACACAAGATATTTCCTTCCCGTAAAGGTTGTTCAAACGTATACTTGAAATAAAAAATGCACGGAAAGGTGGCCCCATTCTAAAACGGGGAAGGAGAACATATGTTACACTACAACATAGCTATTTATACTTAGGTAATGTTTATGGAGCTACATCGAATGTACAGACATGAACATCATACTTACTTGCACTGCTTGGGCAGTCGTGAACACAAGTTATGGGGAAATTTACCTTCTTTCTTTGTAACTTTTATGCTCAGTTATATTCAACACGTTAGTTCAGCTAGTGTTAAATATTTTGATTGAATTAGTACATATTTTATAGAACCTACTTAGTAAAAAGTCGCGTTTTTCCTCCCATAAGATTTGAAGTAATATTTAAAAATCTTTTAATAACAGTAATTATATTTTAATTAGTTTTAGGGGGGAAATTGTTGAGGATTTAAACCCCTTTCTTATTCATGTAACAATCACAATCTACTTGTGCACACGGAAATGTAAAGATTTTACCCTAATAGTCAAACATGTGGGAGTGGGTCAAACAGCTGCTTGTACACTAACTTTAATAAATATTTAAATAGGAAGCAACTTTGTAGGTACATACATCCCCTACTACTCAAAACTTCATTAAGTATTCCAAATTAATAAGATAAACCGAGTGCGTGTCTGGTAAACACGGGAATTAGTGACAGTTAACACATAGCGTGATAAGAGAATCAATCTTGTCGACCAAAACATTAGTCACGCGGGACCTCACCGACTTTTATTTTACATGCCAATTTCGGGTTCTTCTTTTTAATAGCGACATTCGCGTGCTGAATGAGCATGGGTCATTCTGCGGTAATTGTAGTGCGCCCTTTGGGCATCACGCGATCGCGTGCCGAGGTACCGCGGTATGAGACGCTGTTCCAAGGAAGGCAGAACCCGACGCCTTGCTGTCACGACCAGGTCAAGTTTTCATAGCTCCAGAACAAGTTTCAACAATAAAAACCTATCTGTCTTACAACAAAGCTCCGTTCTTCTTACTTTCCTAGTTTGCTGTTTATGTGTTTAGTTTCTGCTTTGTACGATGAAAACAATAAATGCAATTGCGTCTTTCACTTTGTTCTATGCTATGATGTATATCCTCTATTCCCCGCAGGAAAAGTGAGGGAATTTATACAGATAGCTTTTATCAGTTTCGTGTAATATCGAGTAAATAATAATATAGCAAACTTAAATATGATAGTACTGTAGTAGTAGCAGTAGTAATTAGTACTATTTACAAGTACGATTACTAAAAATGACCTCCACTAAACCACTTACATTTAATTCTTAAAAGTATCTAATAAATTGGTAGTAAGTAACAACGTACTTGAAACACACTTGTCGCACTTTCTTCTATCGGATTTTATCTGCGACGGCGGCGGTTGGAATTGACAAAGATTTTATTTGTCGGAGTCACTTATTTCCACAAGCGCAACCCACTTCAGATACACTCGTAATGTGACCTCGAGCCCGTACAAACGCGCCCACCTTACCCATTGCGAATTCGATTGACTCGATCCAAGTCAGACCACGAAAACACTTGTAAAAACATCTAATTTAATGTCGATGACTGAATCGCATTCAATCAAGTATTCACAAAACAAGAAAAGGAAAAACAAAACAACACAGATTTTTTCCCCTGCTATCAGAAATTATTAAACTACTTGCGAATGGCCGTTGACTTCGCTAACTGTTTTAAGCCCATTTGCAACCAGTCGAGGAGTTTTCATAAAAACACAAAAACTTCAACTTCCAAATCCTTATTGCGAACTTTTTAATTTAAGAAAAGAACAAATATTGTCGCCAAACACTTTTCCTTTGACCTGTAAGGACCCTTGTTAAAACTTTACCTAGTACGAAATCCCATCATACCTACTACATAAATATATCAATTTAAATCGTTTTAAACGACTCACTTTTACCGGGTTTTTTAAAGTTCGACGGCAGTGAGCTAAATTTTCACAAAAAAGTTGAAATTTGCATGTAACATGCAAGCAAAATGAAAGTAACACATTTACTGGCCGGAATTTGCACCTATTTTACAATATTACGGGAATTTGCACGCAAACGCCGCGTCAGCAATGCGAACCTTTTTTATAAATGGAAAACAAAATGCAATGATACTTGTTAAGTTTAGGGTTACACGTATAACACAAAGCATTCCAAATGTTGTTTAAGGGTGCTTACGGTATGCACAGATTTGTAATGTGGAGTGAATTGCTCGCAGTTTTAGCACGGAACCCATTGTTGAGCTTAAATAATTTCGCTTAAGGTTATCATACTTACGAGTAGCAGTGACGTATTAACCCTTAATCAAATTAAGCAATTGCCTAGGGCATCACGTCTGGGGGGGCACCAGAAGAAGCAAAATAAAATCCGTCCTTAGGACATTACGTCTCACTCTCACGTCACCAAAAACCACACCGAAAAAAGAATTGTGTCTTAGAGTTTGATGATCAGTCAGTCAGTAAATAGGAGAGAGACAAAATTCTTAAACCACTGGTTAAAATTAAATGAAATTTTAAGTCTATCAGGTCTGGGGGCACTACCGTGACTGTATATTAGGCTTACCAGAAAAAAAAAAACGCGCAACATACTCTCGCCATGAGGTGGAGTAGGTTGCACGTTTTTTTTTGGTGGGGAAATTAGTTATTTGGCCAAAAGCCTGTAGGAGTGGACTTTGCGGCAGTCGTACGCTAAAGCTAAAACTACAAAAAAAAAGGTTAATACAAATTTTTTTGGAAATTTTCTCTAGTTTAATTTATTACTGATCATTTTAATTGTAAAATGAAAGTCAGAAAGGAGTTGTTGTCAAAAAACTGTTTTTGAGCGATTCTGCAAACGTTCTCCGACAGTCGTTTCTCCTTTGGACTGATCACCAACAGGACGTTTCGTTTTTGAGATATTCGTCGATAGAACGTTTCACGTATACATGTTTCACCGAAAGTCCTGTCGCCGAAACGAACAAATGCGAACCTTGCATTTGTTCGTTTCTGCGGCAGGACTTTTCAACTATGGAATATTCGGCGTCAGATCGTTTTGTTTACGATTGTTTCGACATGGCAAGACATGAAGAAAGAAAATGTTTTAATGTAAGACCGCCTAACTTTTAATTAATGCAATTTATCTATTACCTACCCATATTCTTCTATTTTGTTATTGCAAACATTGGGGAAATATAAAAACAAATGAAGTCTAAACGAAAGCGTGGAGGTACAGACCATTACAGAAAATAGATTGAAACTCATTTATCTAAAAAGAATCAAAATTAAATGGTCTTTAAATCATATTTAAATGGATGGCAACATATTTGTCACCTGGTTTGATAATTTTATATTTTTAACCTGTTTAATAAACTGCTTCCCTACTTATTATTGCCACTTTATAACTTCAGCCAACTTTAACCCATCCACAAAGTTAAAAGGACAACATAGCGTGTAGCACTCGTTACAAACAAAACAGACTTTAGCGATCGATTGTCATCGAGTTGTTTTGTGTGATACTTTTTGAACGTCCTAATATTAAATTATAAGAACACCATCTATTTAAGGCAAAGACATTATACTAAAGTATAATGTCTTTGATTTAAGGTGGTTCATAGTGTACTCTATTACTACCATAGAGAAACGTAAATAAGTAGGATTACTACTGTTTTATCTGTGGTGTACTCTTGTCAAGTCAAACATCACAGGTCACAGAGTACATTATTATTTGTCAAACATGCTGGAGAGAAAAAATATAAGGCTTATCTCTTGTATTATATAGTGTATTATCTATGGGCTTATCTCAACACATACAATAGCTATCGATCCGTTCAACAAATTGGTAATGGATAACAGATAGTTAAAGACGACGACGAAAAATCAATAATAATGCAACAGAAGCTTCAGCGCAAACTTCAGTGCGCTGCGCGCAAATTCAATGAAAAATATTTCAATGTTCAATATGTCAAAATCCGAAGTAAACAGCATCCAGAGTCAAACAACCAAGTGGTCCTGCCAGTCTCATGAACTGATTTCATGAAAACTCCATAAGATGCCAGCACGAAGAAAAGTCTCACGGAGACAAACAGAGTTGCTTATAAAATTTGTTGAGGACAACCCAAGGATTGCGATTGGTAACTTATCGCGTACCCGTAGGGCACAAAGTATAAAGATCAGTCGCCAAATTTGGAAGGCATTGACGCCGACGGTAACACTAAACTCAGTGTCTGATGGAGTTTGGAAAACGGAAAAAGACTGGCGCCGCGATGCTGCGCGGTGATTCCGATTGTCCTGACTTAGTGTCTCAAGTTGTCCGTCTGTTTGTCAACAACGCCTTAGTTTAATCTGTTATGTTGTGCATGTCTTTTGATAATAAATAAATAAATATTAATAAATAAGTACGTTTATTAATATCTTATCTTTTGTTTCGTATAATATATGTTCGCTTGTTTTTTCTCGACTGGGCGGGGGCACTGCCGTGTCCCCAGAATAGGCCTAATGGGGATAACACGAAAAAAACGCGCCACTTACCACCTCATGGTGGTGCGGAAATTAGCGAAATTAGTTACTATAGTTCATCCATTATACCAAAATAATAAATGTAAACAAACCATTCAAAGAGTTTTTTCGATGTCATTTTTATTATGGCTGGCGTGAAATAAAAAAGTCTTGAAATAATTATTTTCATACATAATTGATTACAATAATAAGTTGATTGAATCACTAAAATAATTTAAAATTGAATTTATAAATATTTATATTTATGCTTTGCAAATCGTACCTTAAAAAGAACCTAAAAATACAGCGTTTCCAAACTTCAACGCTATTTCATATGGTGACAATTAAGGAGTACCTCAAAAGTGATTATTTTACTTGACAGGAAAATCTTTTTAATTTGGTAGTACTAAGACCGCCATGTTTTTTTTCACTCTTGCTCAACTCGTTGATGCTAGCGTAGGTATTTTCGTATTTTAGTTTTCTCCTTGTTTTATCGTTATTTGTTGTTGTTGTTTTTAAGTTGATTGTTTTTATTACTTGTGTTAGTGTTTATTCGTAAAATGAGTGAACCTGGACCGAGTAATATATCTACTTTTTCTTCGCCGAAGAAAAAGCGTTCGAAGAGGATAACCGTGAACCGAGAATAACCGTGTTACAAAAAAAATACAACCAATAAAGTACAATTTTATTTTTATAAAAAACTTTGAGAAACATTGAATTCTTTGTTTACATTTATTTTTTTGGTATATTGGATAAGGTATAGTCAAAATGCGTGTTGGAGTGGACTTTGCAGCGCTTTTACGCTAAAACTATTGATTTTACAAAAAAAAAGTTAATTTGTAAATATTGTAGGAAATTTTCTCTAGTCTAATTTATTCACAACTATTTATCTCGGAAAATAATCCGGAAAGGAATTGTCAAAAAACTGTTTTTGAGCGTCATTTTTCTATATGGCAGCGCGAGTGGCAAAGATACGAGGTGGCAATGTGAAAATTCCAAAGAGCACAATGACATCTAAATCTATAAAATCACCAATTTTCAATCTCCCGGAAAACTTTCCAGGTACCTACCTACCTACTTTTTGAGCACCAAATGACTAGTACTAGCTGATAAACGGATAGGGGGGGCCCACAGACGTGGATTGCTTAGGGCATCAGGGAGTCTTAATCCGTCACTGACGAGTAGTATTTTGCTGAAAATTGTTCAGGTAATAGGAAAGGTACCTTTTTATTAAGTTTCTTTAGACTGTTTCGAGAATAACCGCATAAAGTAGACAGTTTATTTCAGCTGTATTTAATAAGCACTAAGTAAAATATGTCGTGTCATATAAAAAATGTCGTGGTGGCCTAGCGGTTCAATGAACGGATTTGTATGCACAAGGTTGCAGGTTCGAACCCAGGCAAGTACCAATGTGGCTTTTTCAATGTTATATGTACTTTCTTAATTATTCTAAGACACTTCTGACAAACGGTGAAGGAAAACATCGTGAGGAAACCTGGATTCCAAAATTTGGGATCTGAAATCGCCAATCCGCAGAGAGCAAGCGTGGTGATCAATGCTCGTGCCTTCCCTATATGGGAAGAGGCCTGTGCCCAGCAGTGGGACGTTTATAGGCTGGATTATTAAGTAAAATATGAGTATCTACTCATCTCCGTGATATCAAACGACATTATTACACTATAACACTGAAAAACTTCTATATAGGCTCTTAAGTATCTTAATAAAGAATACTAAGAGTACATGTTTATAGTCCATTACCCCAATGACCCACTACATTTATTGTTATTACAACTTACTCGCACGGTAAGCGATGAGTGGTTTCGGTTTCACACCCACTACATCTCCGCCATTTTCCGGAAACTACATAAAATCTTATATTCGAAACAGAAAACAATATACACGTAAAAACGTTTTTGTCGTCGTTGTAATGCAGGCGGCGGTGTATTATGAGACATTTGGATGTTTCTATTGTAACGCGCTGCGAGTAGCTCGGCATGGGGGAAACACCCATTTGTCAGACTATTGACTTTTAGCACGAGTTGCTTTCACACAATTTACTCGTCGGCAATGTCGGCCCGTCAATTCTTCACACAATTTGGTCGTTTTAAACTCGTGGTTGCATTGTAAAAAGAAAATCTAGAACCATTATTCTGATCACATCCTTACAATAAATTGTTGTTGAAACGTGATAAAGCTCCATTCTTTGAAATGTCTAATGCTTAGCGTTTTTATTTGTTTGAATTATACACTTACTCAAATGGAATATACAATAAAAAAACAAGCGATATACGTAACTACTATCAACAACAATTTAAAAGATTGCTGCGGACTGTCATTGATTTCTTACAGCGCGCGGGCGTATCGTGAGAGTAAAATTATGATGAAACTAAGAGCACCTAGCCCATATCTATTTGTTGTCATAACAACGGCTAGTCCATGTAATGGTTGCACAAAGTTTGAACAAATAGAGTGACCCTCGTCAACGGATGTAATCCAGCGACAACGTTAGCGTCTTGTGACATTGTGTAATTAATCTCAAATATCATCCGTACATTCAGAGAGTATAAACTTTATCATAGTGTTAATTTCCCGCTTCACTGTTAAACAAGGCTTATTGTGGCCAGCGAGATTAATTGCTAGCCGTACAAATAGCTTTTAGGGTTATCAACTTATGTTTAGTTGAAACTTTATATGAGACATATGTAATTATTAAAGTATATATCATCATGCATCATGTCAGCATGATTCATATGGGTATATCACGTCGCTACAGAAGGCATACGATACAAGCAATAGCGCGTAACATAGTTCTAAAAGTCTTTGTTTTTTGTCTCTGTTTACCTATATTACAGTATGAGCGACTAACTTTTATTTTCATATTTTTCATAAAAACCTAATATAGAAAATTCTAATAGGCACGCGATAGAATTCACACACGCGACACAAGTTGGAAGTTTCATGGCGTGTCAGCCCTACTAATATGTTAACTCTATTTTTGTGGTCGCCACACTCAGTTAGTTTGGTGGCTTCATATTCTTTGTTTGTTTCATAATTGCAAGACTCAAATGTGCAGCAGTGAAAGTTCTGATTCACGTGTTTAATTATGTGTGATGAAAATACATACGGAACAAAATATGCATAGACGATAAAAATACGGTTACGTACCTATATGTCATACATACGCTGTGTGTTTTTGCTACCTTAAATAAAGTACACTTAAACCATATATTCTGCATCGACATTTAGGTGTTAGCAAAATTTATTATTATTCATTGTGGCAAGTTGGTAGTGAAATATAAGTTTTTTTCAATTTTTCCATGCAAAAATTATACAAAGTGTACCCAAGCAGGCAGCGGTAAAGCTGAAGCTACAAAAGAGACGGAATTTTAAGCTTTCTCAGTTTCACCCTATAGATGAGTTTGAAATTGATACTTATAAGCCGAACTTTTCAGTCAATGAAG
This sequence comes from Autographa pulchrina, assembly GCA_905475315.1. NCBI lineage: Eukaryota > Metazoa > Arthropoda > Insecta > Lepidoptera > Noctuidae > Autographa > Autographa pulchrina. Next base: position 7,897,643 of record FR997768.1, read on the forward strand.
CGCTTTTCAGACTTTCAGTTTATAGTAAAGCGATTGATTCTTAAAATATCTTTGAATTCCTCAGAGCATGTTATAAAGGAATTCCAATTTCGCTATTGTCTTTTCCAATATTATGTCTTTAGTATAATAGGGAAACCTAATACAGTTACTTACATATTTATTTAGAATAACAAAGGATGATATATGATATACGTGTTAAATGTGCCTCGATATTCTCGTCGAAATCCTAAAGATATTTTGACTGTACCTGAGTTTAACTGGTGCAAACAAAATATACATATATATAGTATACCAAACCAGGGAATTAAAATAAATATAGGAATGTATATAAGTAGAAGTGTACATTTATGTAAATTAATCTTTCAAATATATTATACAATGTTTTGTGGAAACATTTATTTTAAACCTGAATGTCTGAAAAGATAAGTGTGGTAATTAAGTATTGTATTCTTAATGAAGAAATGACAGCAATAGATTAAATATTTAGATATAGTAACGTAGTAACAACAATTATGTTTTGATTATGTTTATTATTATATAGGAGTATGGTTGTATCAAAATCTGGGAGGCCTTAATTATAGCAAACAATGCATGTTATAGAAAGCAATGATTTTAGTAATATCCAACTTGCTGTCAATTATTGTAAATGTGCATTAAAATCGTGTATCGTGGCTTCCGCTGCATTGGACGTCAGTTTTATGTCATTATGTAATTTACTCGGAAACGCGCTACCCTGCGGATAGAATGCTTTAATAACGACTATTATGTATATACTATCGTCATACATAGTGACACAGGCCGCAAAATTAATGCTTACCCATAAAATTATTTGATTTTAAAGTGATAATAAAGAGTTGAAATCCTAGCTCTTGTCGCCAGTCTTGCTGCAACAAACAAATGACAACCGCGTCTTAAAACAAACTTTATCATTTTTTTACTGGCAGGGAGCGGTCCAACTCAGGCTTAAAGGCTAATGACCCCTGAAAGCAGTCGTTATATCACCAAGAACATGTTTTTACTTTATTTTATTCCGCGTTCTATAATAACGAATAGCTATAAAGCCAGTTGACTCTGAAAATCCGCAGTAAAACGGAATTTACGTGTGTTTAAGCCTTAATGTGCAGCTTTAATTTGGGAGTTTTTTTGAGCCATTAACACTTTGGGCTGCATGTCTGTCTGTACGAGATACGTTACTATTTGTTTTTTAACTACTGCCTCGAAAAGTTAGCTGCCAAGAAACTGTATAGTGTGAAATAACTCTAGAAAGTTAACTGAAGAAGTAGTCAGATTAGGATTCAGTAGTTTTTATTAACCAACACAGACAAGCATGTTCTTTGGAACAACATGTGATTATGAGAAAAAGAACATAATATGAACCATTAGAAAATAAAAAAGGGGTACCTGATGCAATTGAGAACCTCCGTAAAGGTCTAAACTATATATTAATGGCGCTCGTATCTAAAATAGCCGCAAAAGGATTTTGGATCTTGTTATAATTAAAAAAAAAAAACTTTAAAAAAAAAAAGAGAACCGCCTTCAAAAATCCGATTCACTGAAAAGTATTAAATAATTTTAAATGTACTGCTTATCAAATTACTAAAATATTAGGATAATAAGTATAATTATACTTCAAGCACAATTATTGTTATTTTTGGAGTCGGTGTCTGTCCTTATAATATAGTACTAAAATTTGCTATTAGCGGCTGACACCGACTCCAAACATAATAATAATTGTGCTTGAAGTATAATTATACTTATTATCCTAATATTTTAGTAATTTGATAAGCAGTACATTTAAAATTATTTAATACTTTTCAGTGAATCGGATTTTTGAAGGCGGTTCTCTTTTTTTTTTTAAAGTTTTTTTTTTATTTAATACTTTTTAGTGTTTGATACTTTGTTTACTTACTTAAAATGGGTTTAGTCAAGTCGAGATAATCGCGTTTAAACATACACACATACATACAGGTCAATCTGAGAACCTCCTTTTTTTGAAGTCGGTTAATTATAAAATACCAAAACCTTCTCCTTGGTCTAACAAACACTTTTCTGAAAACCGTATCAAAATCGGTTCAGTCAAACGCGAGATAATCGCATCCAAATATACATACATACAAGTCAATCTGAGAACCTCCTTTTTTTCAAGTCGGTTAAATAAAACATACTAAAACCTTCTCCTTGAACTAACAAATTATTTTCTGAAAACCGCATCAAAATCGGTTCAGCCAAACGCGAGATAATCGCGGACAAACATACATACATACATACAAACATACAAACATACATACATACAGGTCAAACTGAGAACCTCCTTTTTTTTGAAGTCGGTTAAAAAATACTCAACAGCTTTTAAAAAATGAAACATAATAAAACCTTTGAAGCAGCCACAGAGCAACTGCGCCACCAAAAAATCTCGTTAATTATTAGGTGTTTCAACATACAGCAGACTTTGAAATGTGAAAACATAGTTTTATTTCACACACCACAGAATAAAACAGATTAGCTCATTAATTTGAAAATTAACTAGTGGTGGCGTGGAGCGCACCTTTCAACCACTGAATACCCGCAAAATAAAATAAATCGCTTTTACAAATATGAAACTCGAATCCTCAAATTTCCTATGTCACATTTGAACTACACTAAATGTAGAAATCCTGACATTAAAGTGATTATCATTTAAAAATAGAAGAGAATCCATGAAAAACTTGAAACACATTTCTTATGTGTATTCATACAAAAATTGAGAACTCATCATCAGATACTGACCTAATAAACAAAAATATTTTATATAAAAAAAAATTACTGACACAAAATTTTACTAAGAATGTTGTTTAATCGATCTACCAGTTACAGTCTCATAGTGTAAGCCCCAACATTTTCTTAATAAGCTTCATAGTAATTAAGTAAAAATTTATTAGACCCCACTTATTAGATAACACGATGTGAGGTTTAATTAAACCTGACAGTTTGCGTCTACGTAACACGTCAAAACTAATTACCAATAGGTACCAAACAGCGATCAAAATTCCCTCTTAAACTTCTCATGTTTAATTACAAATTATCTTCGCATGCGAAATATGTATATAATTAAGGACTCTTGTTATTTTAATACTGGGCACTAATAATAGGAATTTCCTATTTTTGTTACTTCGTCGCTTTGGCAGAAATAGTGTCATCTTTAAACTTGATATTATTTTCGAAAGAGTTAGTCGTAATAATAACTATTATTTATTTCAGACTAGGTAGTTATGTGACCCTAAAATGTGTCACCATTTACGGTAAAACCTTACGATAAGGCACGCTTTTTCAAAAACTGTAAATTTTTCAGTGAAAAAAATAATTATGCATTAAACGGATACAATGAAAACGAAATGCACTTTCCAGAATTCATAAACCTTAACAGCTTAAAAAATACTTACGCATTAAAATGTATCTACAGCTGACAATGTAAAATATCTAGGTGTCACCATTGACTCAAATTTAAACTTCCGTAAACATATTGATTTACTATGTACGAGAGTTCGCAAATTAATCTACGTTTTTAAGAATTTACGAAACATAGCTGACTATAAATTAATTAAACAGGTATATTTAGCTTTGTGTCAATCCATTCTTACATACTGCATAACTTCTTGGGGTGGTGCGGCAAAAACCATTTTACTGCCGCTAGAGCGTGCTCAAAGAGCAGTTCTAAAGGTTGCTACCTTTCGCCCTTTTAGATTCCCTACCGACCAGCTATATACAGCATGCAGTGTGCTTACAGTACGGCAATTACATATTTTATACACAGTACTACACCAGCACACCGCACTACCTTTTGACCCTATACCCTCTGATAAGAGAAGAAAGGACCTAGTTTGCATAACTCCTCAAACGAAACATGCGTTTGCTAAACGTTTTTATGTATTTTTAGGACCTTTTCTATATAATAGGCTTAACAAGATACTTAGCTTCTATAGTGTTACGTACAAAAATTGTAGCAAAATGTTATCAGATTATTTAGCAAAACTCAATTATACAGACACTGAAAAACTTTTAGAAATTTTGGCATGACGACACCTGATCTGTAATTGTTTACTTTTGTATAATTTTTAAGTTTTACTTTTAGATAATAATTTACCATTAAGCTTTTTCTCATATTTATTTTTAACTTTATTCTCTTCTATCCCAAAGTACTTATTTGGACTAGATAGTGATGGCCTGAAACACAGGTTTAAATTAACCTAGCTCGGGCGGGTCGCTGCCGAACATCGTAATCCCTAACCAGCATATTTTCACCAATAAAATTTTCATCTTAGTATTAGTTTTATGTTAAGTTATAATTGTCTTCAAACTTATTATTGTAAGCTGAATTGTACAACTTTATGTAAACGTTTTTTATTTCAATAAATTATTATTATTATTATTATTATTATCACCTTTTGTGTTACTTTACGATCGTGTTTGTTATTTGACGACCGTATCTTACTAGTTTCAACAGGTTTCGAATACGCCTTCCTCTTCAGTATGAGTATAAAACCAGGCATATTTTGTGAACATGATCATTTCCTAGTTCCGTCGTAAGTGTAATTGTAGCTTTATAAAATTAAGCCAAGTTTAACTTATTTCATTAATATTGCTCATCGTTATTATTGTCGATACCACGGAACCATCCTACAAATCTGATTTTTTGCGCACTTTGTTATCCACACCGTAGGCGCCTATACTTAGCTAAGTACAGCGCGTACGCACACCTCGCCTGCCTCGAGCGGGCGGCCGTCCGGCGCGCGCTCACTTGTCTGCCGCCTAAGCGCTCAGTGGGCCCTGATGGGATTCCACCCTTTATTTTGAGGGATTGCCGCATAGTGTTAACTGAACCTCTGCTACACATATTTAATATTTGTTTATCGGTAGCACACTTTCCGACTCGTTGGAAACTGACTCGGGTGGTACCTATACCAAAAGGTCGAGGTGGCACGGATGTCAGTGACTTCAGACCTATTGCGGTGCTGAGCGCACCAGCCAAAGTATTTGAGATGGCTGTTCACAGTGACCTTTTTGCACAGATTGGGGTTCATTTGTCTGATGCGCAGCATGGCTTCCGTCCTGGACGAGGTACAGCGGGAAACTTACTTCACTTGATGACGCAGTTGGTACCGGCTGTTGACGCTGGGCTTCAGGTTGACGTAGCCTACCTTGACTTCAAGAAGGCGTTCGACACAGTCGACCACGACATACTCTTGTCAAAGCTGGCAGGTATGGGCTGCACATTTCATACTGTAAAGTTCTTCGCCAGTTATCTTCGAGATAGGCGTCAGTATGTCGACTGTGGCAGACACTTCTCGGAGCCCTACTACACAAGATCGGGCGTCAGTCAGGGTAGTAATTTAGGACCCTTATTATTTATTATCATGGTAAATGACTTACCGACGGTGATCAGGTCAACGTGTCTACTGTTTGCTGATGACCTTAAGTTGTCAGCAGTGATGAAAGACACTGCTGATCGTGACATGCTACAGCATGACTTGGATAGAATCACTGAATGGAGTCACTGCAATAAGCTATACTTTAATGTTGCAAAGTGCTCGGTGCTTTCATTCACCCGCACACGAAACCAACAACACCACCAGTACAGTATGAATGGGGAGCTACTGCAGCGTGTCACGGAGGTAAAGGATTTAGGCATCCATTTCACCAGCGACTTACAGTTTCGCAAACATGTGGTACATGTTTGTAAGAAGGCGTACAGGAATCTGGGATTTATGCTGCGTCAGGCAAATGAGTTCACGAATATCAGTGCATTGAGGGCTTTGTACGAGGCTCTTGTGAAGAGTCATCTAGAATACAATGCGGCCATTTGGAGTCCGAGCGAAATAAAATAAAAAAAAATGCTCGAGAGGATACAAAACAAATATATCAGATTTATGTATTTGAAAATATACGGGATATATCCGGGATACCCATTACTGTACCCCACGTTATTCTGCCTCGGTATGGTGGGGTACTACAAATTGGAAGTCAGGCGTGAAGTAGCATTAGCAACTTATCTACTGAAGGTTTTGAGAGGTAAGATACAAAACTCTGGTATACTCTCAGAGATAGGTTTTTGTATTCCGGACGAGTATGTGACGCGGCGGCGCAGGCCGCGGCTGCTGGTGGTGCTGCGTGCGCGCACTAACCTGCTGGCGCGCGCACCGCTCACTCGCGCGTTACGCACTCTCAACACGGTGGCTGATGACATTGACATATTTAACTGTACACTGAGCGAGTTCACAAGGGCTACTTACTGTGTAGTATGTAAGGATGTGTAGTATGTACCTATGTGTATGTAAGGAAATGTAAGTAGTTAAGTAATAGTTAAGGAAACATACTTTAAGTTACTATGTCGAATTAGGTTAAGTTATCTGTAATGGCGAGTAATATGTGATAAATAAATAAATAAATAAATAAATAAAAGTATTAATGCACGAAAATTAAAAAAAAAAAACTGTATAGTAAGTTTTAACATAGATGCACAAACTGCCTATCATGTGGTCGATAAAAATACAGTAAGAGAAAACGCAATTGGCATATTTTGTGACTTAAACAAAAGCATCGTTACAATTCGTGGTTATTAAAGGGCCCAAACATAATCACCCTTTGCAGAATAAAATTATCGTTCGGACAATCCTTATTACCATACTTAATAACGTTTCAAACGATTTTCACACTGCAAAGAATACGAAAATGTCTAAATAAATAATTAAATACATTTTAATAAATTTTGTATTTTTTTTAATTGTATACATTCTTTGAGGTTTCATAAATGGTAGAGCTGAAGTGAAATGATAAAACGAAACTGATATTTATTAAAGCGAGCGACACATGATGACGTAAATGACACTTATTGAATAATGTTATCCGTTTGCCGCCGGTTTGTCGCGCGCTTACCGCGTCTGCCACCCTAGTAGGTATTAAAACTAAAGGTACCTTATGATGGTGATATAACTATTTTCTTTGTAAAAAAAAGCGATTATCTATACTTATAATAAATCTGTAGAAGTGAAAATTCTGTACATTGAAAATATCAAAAAAATAAATGGCTGGGGGTGTTACTAGACTGAAACCGAACCCAAAAGTGTGAAAAAAAAAATTTTTGTCTGTCTGTCTGTCTGTTTGTTCAGGTATCACGCAAAAACTACCGGTTCGATTACGATGAAACTTGGTATAATTATTCTTTATTATCCTGGGCACCACACTGGGTAGTTTTTATCCCGGAAAAGTATAAACAATAAAAAACAAACTTAATTTTGCGGTTAAAAACTCATTGATGAGTTTCGTCATCCACGCGAACGAAGTCGCAGGCACAGCTAGTTATAAATAATTATGGAATTGATAAGAGAGGTCGTTGAACTGTTGAACAATAAGGATATCTTCATAAAGAATTTCAATCGTCTGAAATGGACAACTCTACGCTGAGCCTTCAATGCTCGTTGTTATTACTTTTATGGGGAAAAACATTTTCCTGTAGGTAGTGAAACAGGATACATTTTCTCAATTTCACACTTGACGTACAATTCATAGCTGAAAATATAATAATATGTGTGGGACGCATATAACATAGTATAACGATTTTGTTCTATTCTACTTACATAGGGTGGTATCAATAGACACAGACGAAATATAAATAGTGACGAAATAAATTATATTATTATTATTGATAGACTCATTTTTTAAGAAAAAAAAAAACAGTTTTTTTAAACGTTACCATATAATAGGCACGTAAATATAACAAGGTATGGTAAGAACGCTTTAAACAATAAATAAGCATAAAATATATTTTATTCAAAATTCAATGTCGAAGTGTATAATCTTTTGTTTCTTAAAAAATGTCTCTACATTACCTTTATACAAAAATCTATTATCACAAGACAAAAACAAAAGAACGCTGAACTAACCTAAATCTTCGAGACATTCAATTGTTATTTCCTCTCGTATATTGTGTCTTTTTCCGAGGAAAACGGTAACTATTTAATCGAGCGTCAATCATCGTGGCGTGCGCCTATCAATCTTGATTCGCCTGTAGTTTATAGTTTAAGTGACAGGATGGCCACTACTGCACACATTGGACGACGTTGGAAACACTTACGTATATTCTTTTAGCGTTTATCTTACTATTTGTAAAGTGTGATCTATTTACTCCAGACATTTTATTTTAAATACTGCAGAAAACTGTAAATAAATAGTACCTACATGCTAACAGATTTCATAGCTTACGTGTTTTTTATTTTTTAGACTGACGATTAATTTGTAGGGTACAGTAGGTACCTACGTAGCAACCTAGACTTGTATTTTTCAGTTAATATCGGTACTTTCTTTATCTATTCCACGACTTCTGTATTACAGTGTGGATAACCTTTTTGCTGATGCAATCTTTGTTCCACGACATGCGGCATGAGACACATAACTTTCTTTTGTCAGTAACTTTGCTTTTCTCGAACAATCTTGCTCGTATCGTCCATGTTTTTGCAGACATGAGAGTCTTCTTATGGATAAGCTATTAAATACATTGTGGACTTCATATAAGCAGATTACTCGCTCAATGTAAAATTCAGCTGAAATCTTTAAAACTGAAAGCTAGTTCAAACATAGTTTATTAAAAAGCTAATCAACACATAAAAGTATCAATCCATTAAAGGACTCAGTATATCGCGGTTTATTGCAGGACATAGGCCTTTCCCTCTCCTCTGTTCTATTTCTATTAAATTTATCATTAAGCACCCACCACCTTTGACATTTAATATGATATCTACATCATTCGCATGACTCTTAGAGCACACAAATATGTAAAACGCAGAATATATAACATTATTTTCACTACAAAATTATCAAATAAAGCCGTTGACGATTGCTTGATTTACACATAATGTACTTAAAACTCGCAACCATATATCTAAAAGTCTGTTGAGAAGCATAACAAGAATAAAAGAATATGGCGCGGGTAGCCCGCCACTAACAAATGACAAAGAGATTTGCTGAAACCCCAAAAGGTTGCCTGTTACTTAATCCAATTTCCTCGACATCTTTTGCTCAAATTCCTTTTAAATTGGTGTCACGTTGTACAACCATAATACCTAATGCCTTGCTACTGCTACTAGCACCAAATTATTTTTGTTTAACCTGGGTTTTAATGGTTCAAAATTAAGTAGTAGCAACTTTTATTTAACCGACTTCCAAAAAGGAGGAGGTTCTATGTAAAACTGTGTGTATTTATTTTAATGATACTTACAATATCACAATTGTTTATATTAGTTAAAATAAATTTAATTTAATTTAAATACATCATAATCATAATAATATTGTATCGTTTAGATTAAAAAAATTAATAACTTGTTACTACAGAAGAGGGTAATAAAACTGTACAGTTTAATTAAATTTGATGTTTATACCGACATTATTATTTGGTAGGTAGGTGCTAGAAACAAGATCTACTCGAGAACCTTAACATGATTAATTTGTTCCCTGCCTCCTTAATAATTTCATCACGAACGGCCCAGTTTAATTCAAAATAAATAAGGGTTTTTAAGCGAAAACCCTCACACCTCTTGTTTTAATTCAATGAGGATTCGGGAGGAAACGGTCCCTCCGAAGTGACGGTTTAAGAATTTAGTAGATTCATAGAAACAGCGAGAACGGTGCGAAAGGAGATCAAAAATATTCAAATCACCAAAGGATTTCTCCGGAACAACAACGTTGCCGAGGCTCGTACTTTACATAACAATCTTTAAAAAGTAATGAAACAATTTTAACGAGTTTTTTCCCGAATACTTTATCCAAATTTTCCTAAAATATTTAATAACTATGCAACTAGCAAAAAATCGGAATCGATCTTTTGCATATACCTAACGTAAAGGCAATTTTCCGTTGTTACGATTCATTGTTCGCGTAACTCACAAAACTATTAGCAACAAAAACTATCAACTTACAAGTTCTCGCATAACGATACGTTAGCGGAATCAATACTGAAATAAGTACGTAACATATACGTATTCGTTTTATAACAAAAATATTGAAAACGCTAGATTACCATTCGACACACGCAGAACCGAGGACGTGCTTCGTTTTCCAATATTTGAAACAATGCCAGACCTTGACAAGAAAGCACAAATCAAACTATGGCATATCCGCTCAACTATTTTAACTGTCGTAAATATAAACGTATAGCCGCGTTTTGCTTTGCTGTTTTATTGTTGCTATCAAATTGTTCAAGTTTAATTGTTGTTGACCACGAACTTACTTTTATTGCTATTTGGGGCGAGATTAATTTCCTTTGTTTTACAATGTAAGTACGTACCATCGTAAACTGATCTCTCGAGGATTACGAATGCTGGACGAAGTAAAATTGAGTGCAAAGCTGGACAATAGCCGGGATTAACCACGACTGACAGAAGAAGACAAACGCAGTGTATTCATCTATCATTTACATAGTCTGAAACTGTCAACTGCAAAACCATGTATAATGTAATACAGTTAATAATTATAAATGTGTATAATGTGTTCCACGTACTTTGTTCTGAACCTAAGCTAGTGCTCAAGCTACTTACTTTGGGAACCATATGCACCCAGACCCTAGATATTGTACCCGAACCCGACGCTCCTCAGCGCCACCTCAGCGCTGGCGACACCTTGAAAACTGGTCAGTTCAAAACAGTCGTCAGACAGTTTCTAAAATGATTAGGTACTTACATTTACTTACTTACAAGCACATGAGTAGATAAACGGAACAGAGGCAAAGCTTCGAACAACCGCTCGAATCGGTTGCACGCACACAAGCGCGCGGGGCATGTGTGCGTGACCACTGGCCGCTTGTCACATACGCGGCGAGACTGGAAAAAACCAGTTTACGCTGGCACAGCCAGTGTACAATCTAAGGGTCAGTCCGACGCACACTGTTTGTTTTGTTAGTTGCAAGTTTAAGTTTTTATAAGTTTAGTTGTAAAAACGTGGTATTATATTAATAATAATGAATAATAATAGAGAAAACAAAAATATATCATACTTTAACTATCCCAAGGAGTACAATTAGGTAAGTAAATATTTGGTTATTACTTTTTCAAGCAAGTACCTTTATTTTATTGTATGATCCTTTTTATAATAAGAAGAGAGTAATTTGTACAACACGGTAGGTATTTTTTATTAAAAAAAAAAAAAAAATTATAAAAAGATATAGATAAGTATAGTAGATAGAGTAAGTAATTTGTAAACTATTCTATCATACTATTATATATTCTATTATACTGACTATTAAAACTATTTAAAAAACGTTTTGTTTGATTTGTCTTCACCTATTGTGACAACCCTAACAAAATAGGTAACAATTTTGCACGTTCTTAAGAAGCTTTGCCTCTGTTCCGTTTATCTACTCATGTGCTTACAAGTAAGGTTTTTTTTTTTAATCAATGGAAATCTAAAGATTAAATTAGCTACTTTTTTCGGTACTAACTTTCAAATGTAGATTATTATACATACAAAATTCAAAATTGTTCAAGTTTTTACATTTACAAAAAAAAAATAAGAAGCCTTTTAGACAACCATAATTGTTAATGGCATTATTTAATTATATTTAGTATCGTTTGGACTATATAAATCTCACTTCAATTGATTGCTCAAGCAATTAAAGTAATACATTATAACTAGCTGTACCCGGCATGCGTTGCAATGCAATTTTTTCTACCTAGAACCTGCCTACTACCTACCTACTACCACTTAGGGGTATGAAAAATGGATAGTAGCCGATTCTCAGACCTACAGAATATGCATATAAAATTTCATAAAAATCGGTCAAGCCGTTGCGGAGGAGTATGGTAACTAACATTGTGACACGAGAATTTTATATATAAGATAATAAAAGGAGAAGAAAAGAGAAGTTAAACAAATATTGTTCTAACATTTAAATTTAACCGCAGGCATTGTATACATCCATTGCGTTCACTTTTTTGCAATAACAAAGGAACATCAAATATCAACACCAACTACAAATGTTGATATTTGACGTTCTATTTCATTGAACACAATAGAAAATATAAAAGTCCATTTTAAAAGTTGCTATAACAGAATTTTCAGACCAATTTTTGTGGTTTTTTTTAAATTAATTGCTTCTTGTTATTTTACAATAAGTTTCATTATTATTTTTGTGCTTCTGGATGTTTAAATTTGAGAACAAGTCAGCACTTTATTTTTTAAATTTTACATTCAAACAGATAAAAGGCGTTTTGTCTTTCCTTCTCATATTAAATAACAGTAAATATAATAGTTTTCATAAAACATTTTTTACCCCTCATCCGAAATATGTTTTTGAAACTAAACAAATAATAACAAATGGTTTTCCTCCTCTGAGTTTTCCGAATATTTCTGTGGTTTTCCCTGTTGATCATATTGTACACGATGTTTTATAACATAGGTTTTAATTCGATGTAACGAGAAATGATGGGTGTATTTTGTGTCCAATACCTGTACTACGAGTTCTTAAAGCGGGACGGTAGCCGCCGTGTAAGCGAGACGCTGCCGCACTGCTACGCTCAGTGTAGAGCGCCGTCTCGCTCCCACAACGGCAACAGCACTGCTATAAGCGTTCCTATTACATGTAATACTCGCTATTACTGAAAAATTACCAAGAAAATGTGTGTATTTACTTTACGAACAATTGTATTAGATACTGACAAGTAGCTATAAACTAAACTAAAGTTAGTCAAAATCCTGCGTTGTGTTCTGTAAATCCTGCGTTGTGTACTGAATTCTATACAAAAAAAAACAGGACATATTTCTATAACAGTTGAGACACATGCAATCATACCGACCTTACAATAAAACATAAACCGCATCGGTTGACGTAATATGTTCTACATCTTGGGCATTGTTCCTACGGTTGTACCACAATATCGGAACAGCCGCGACTTCAGTAAATAACATTAAGTTTTACGGTTCAACCACATGCTTGCAGGTAAAGTTTCGAATCTCTTTCCGGTCACGCTATCCTCAAACTAAGAGAAAACACAACTGTTATGTGACTTTTTGATTGTAAATGAATTGCTGTTATTCATTAGAGGAGGTCACTATTACGTTGTATCGTAGTTTAAAAATTGATTACACATTAATGTAAAAAAAATATTGTAATTTATAATTATGCGACGATTTTAAGGTATACCTTTAATATTATACAAAACAAAACAAACGACAGTCAAGTTAAGAATATCCTCTATTTGAAGTCGTTTATAAAAAAATATGTTCATAGAGCTGGAGAATCAAAATCTCTATCGATATAACTTCGTAACAGTAATTATGCAAAAGTATGCGCAAGCCTTTTCCAAAAATTTAAAACACAAAAACTCGAACAACTCACCAAAATTGCAAGAAAAATATTTTCTTAAACATCTTTGATTTTTATCGAACGAAACTTGAAGTAGCCCTTATGAACAAAGTAAATCTGACAAGGCTGTGATACAACTCCGTAAGTAGAACGGCGCGACGTAAGTGGCCCAGTTAAAGCTTTTGTCCTATCTAAACAGTTGTTTCTGTCATAGGCAAGCCCGAGAACGTTTGTCTCATATAATACGCCACATGCACGTGAACATTGCAAGTGATTCTTTAAAACTAGAGCAGACTGCGCTGTAGCTAACAAGAATTATAGTGATGACACTTTTATAATATAAAGTAGCACGAAGCTATTTTTTTTATCCGTGATGTGAAAAGAGCGGTGTTATAAGTTTGACGTGCCTGTCTATTTGATTGTTGGTGTGTAGCAGCGTAGCTCCTAAAGAAATGATATCGGATCATTTGTATAATGAGTTTAATTTTTTGTTTTAAATCTGACGTGATTGACATGGTTCTTAACTTTAATTTATGAATATCTGTTTGGCATTTCGAAAGACATCAACAATGCGCTAAAAGTCGGGGTGTTTGTATAAAAAAAAAGTAAAAAAGGGTGGAAAAGTCAATTGATTTATAAATACAAATAAAGGTAACTCTCTCGTTCCGCCTGAACCATTTAGGTACGTTCAGAATATAAGTAAGACTAAAATAATTAATTGAAATTGATAACCGAGGGAAAATATTATTTAATTAATTAGCGGTAGAAGTTATTATACCTAAGTTACGATGGAATTGGCGGCGTCCCTAATTTATGAAAATCGTAATAAGAAATAAGTTGGTACTTATGTACTATTGAGTTGCTACTATTAAGCTTGCAGTTTTTATAACCTAAATATAGGTAATTAATTGTGTCACTTTATATTTTATTTATTAAAAGAAACTAAACTTCATTTTCAAAGCCATAATATTGTGTAACATATAGTATGATTTTACGATGTATTGAAACCATTAAAAAAGTTACCTTCCTAATCATTCCGTTGCAAATGCAATATGACACCGTCCAGAACATGGACTTAAAATTCCAAAACACCAAAAAGATATATAAAAAAGTAATTACTTGAAATTCTGTGGCTTCCTAATCATTCCGTTGCAATATGACACCGTCCAGAACATGGCCTTAAAATTCCAAAACACAAAAAAAAATAAAAAAAAGTAATTACTTGAAATTCTGTTCAGTAACGGAACAAATTTACGCGCTTTTAATAAGTCCTAAACAATAGGTTTTGCTTGTCATGTCGAGTCTGAATTACGATGAGCTGTTCCATCCAGTGACACGCATTCATCGCGATGACACCACGATAGACACTCGATTAAGTCTCACTAAATCGACAAATTTTATAAAAGCGACCATGAATTTTGTAACCATTCAAAACGTGTACAAAACATGTGTACAAAAGTGATGTAGCTACACTGTTGTATGAATATTTGCAAGATGTGTAAATAATAATCGATTCATACAGATATTGAAGTAATTAAATTAAGGAAGGAAATAACCAGCAGCAAACTTTTATAATCTTCTTGTGTGTAACTAAAACTATTTCAAAGAAGATCTCTGTAACATAAATAAGGATATTTTGAAAATAATCTTCGAAAGCGGAGCCCAAGGCACAGCTACTTAACTAAACAGTATCTATTCACTCAAAACATTTATAAAACGTTCTAAAACATCGAAATTTATCCGAGGATAGGAAATTTACCTTAATAAACATGTAAGTATCTATAAAACTCTGGATATTCTGATAGAAATAAGTTTGAATGAGATAAAATATATTCAATTACTTATTCATAGATCGCGATAGGCCAGTAGTTTATATCTCATCATAAAATCGAATAGCTGATAAATTTATCGGGTTACTTCAAGAATTTTAAAACCTTAGGATGTAACTTTTATTTATACCTAGGATACCTATGGCACTAAGTAGTATTCAGTACACTTTAAACACTTTAAACTTTTTATCTTTTAGATATCATTAGCTTTACTTAAGGGAAATGAGGCATAAAATTACCTGCATCGTTTTCCAAGTATTAATTTTTAAAGAAAAAAAGGGAGAATTTTCTTGGGGTATCTTAAACGGAACCTCGTTTTGTAGTTTTAGAGTCGATCCTTTGATAAATTTTTCATCCATAACTTTTAGACTGATTAGAATGTGATGATGACTGTAACGTTATTAGACCTATCATACTCTTACTAAAACTGGAAGAAAAAATATTTGTTTACATATTTCGGTATGCAATTTGCGGTTTGAATTAGTAACCGATGCTACACAAAAAAACAATGCACAAACGGCCTTTTGAAACAATATCAACAGTTGACGATCTCTCGTTTTATTTTTGGTGCATCGCAAACCATACTAGGCTTCGCAAACTATGTGGCTTGAATGCCTCAAGCAAACGACCGAATGTTGAGCTCGTACTCGAAAAGAGCATGCGATGGAAATGCTCGCACTGAGTATACATCGCTAAGGGTCGATTTCACCGATTAGTTCGAAACCAGAGTGCAACTGGAGCTAAGTAACAATACTAAATAAGAAAAAAAAAATATTGATATATACATATTATCTATATACATATATATTTACGATATTACATACAGAAAATAGTAACAGTTTCCGCAACAGACAACAAGCTGTGAAGACAAGCTGTTCACTCAAAATGCTGCTGGATTTCAGTGGTCACCCTAAAAGACGTAATCAACCGCAAAACTTGTAAAAAACAATAATAAAACAACAAAGCTCTCCAAACCGATCAAGTAACATTTTTAACTACATATCACGGTCGGAGCATTTGTCTTTGTATAAAATGTGTTCAATTTATATTGATAAACTGAACTCAGTTTAACAAACCGAGATTAACTTCAACTCGATTTCATACTCGTGAAACCGACCTCGGCATTCATGTAGCACGCCGGCGCGGCCGCGGCCGGTCCGGCTAAGATACGCGACAGTAACGTGACGTGCCGCTTCCCGCTTGTTAATGGCACGAGTACATGTAGTCACGACACGCCCCGCTAATTGGCTTCATATACATACGTCCACTACTGAATATTAAGCATTTTATGCCGCTATAAAGAGACGTTAATTAGGTAATATTGATTTAAGTGTATTTTTACGCGTATGCTTAGTTGGGTCACGTCGTTGTCATATTACTTATTTATAGGTCGTTCTCATTAGTATATGTTTATCATACAAGTTTTTAGGTTTGTCTCGGACCTGACATAATGATGATCAATTTATCAATGTAAGTATGTAGAACAAGGTAGGGTTAGTTACACTATTTAAAACTTAAAAACGAGTCGATTTTTAAGATCTTTTCAGTTTTAGCTGCTGTCTCCATCCCGAATAACAGAATAGATATCAAGTAGCGATGGCAACAGTGCAGCACAGGTAGAACGAAAATAAAAGAAAAAAATGACAATCAAAGTTAAGTAAGAGTTTAGTTTAGTGACCACTTTAGTGGTCGTCCTCGAAACTAGAAATAGTCGGAAACATCTTGAAACTCGGAATGGTAGCAAATAACAGCCTCACTTCTAATTCATGGGACTGTCTATAGTGCATATACATTTATGGCTCAATTATGTTTACCGTTCCGAGGCGTACATAAATAAATACAGAACATACTGTACATACCTTTGCTATGAAGCTAAAAGATTCAAGTATATTTGACTACGTGTGGTGTATTTAAAAATACGTTAGAGGTAAATAGGTATTTTCATAGATAAAAATTTTGCCCTTTTTTAGTTATATTAAAAATAATTATACCTACATGGCCACTAGCTATACATAAAAAATCTACAAAAATATTCACGTGGATTTGAGAACCGATTTTTTCGAAAAAACACTTATTGGAATGGAAATAGAATCTATAAATATACCTTTAGTGACGTTGGATTTGACGCATAGTCTTTGATTTCCATTATCAGCCTTCGTTTGCCTCTCAAGATCTATTTCGACTCGAAAACTAGGCAACTAAGTTATTTGCTTGAACAATTAGTAACGAAGCCAGAGCGCCTTATTGTCTTACCTTTTGAATTTAGCAAGGATTTGTATCCTTCGGGCTAGCAAAGCAAACGAAGCCTTTACATACAAATAGAGTGAACCAACAATAATACTAGTTCTAGTCAAAAACAACATCCGTGTTTGAAAAAGCAACTGCCAAAAGGTAGAGCCGATACTGGCAAACAGGGTTTTCTGATTTGATTCTGACGTTTGTCAGAATCTGTGCACAACTGTATTTTGTGATTTCTAATAAAAAATTCTGTTAAACACTAGCAGTGCCCCACGGTTGCACCCACATTAGTCGCCGTTACCTTAAGATATCTTATTTTTTCGTGACTTTTCCGATGATATTGTACTTATTATGCTTTAGGAGTTGAAGGCGACTCCAAGAAATTATTAATGAAATTGGTCCTCTCATTCATGAGTTATAAATGGTGTAACTAACCCGACATTGTTTTATATACAGAATCAACAAATTCAAAATAAATATTTTCATATTTTATTGTTCACCTAAGGGTGCGTCCACATCTGACGAACGAGCATTACACGAACAGCTCGCGAGCCGTTCGCGAGCCGCTCGCGAGCTGCTCATGTAATGCTCGTTCGTCAGAAGTGGACGCACCCTTAGAACAAAGAAAGGTCTTAAATCCTGCGATAAAGTCTAACCGTTGCATTAACACTAAGTGAAAACTTCTTAAATGCAGTTTCAAGTATTATAATACAGCCAGACATAATAACAGCGTGGATATAACTTGCACTTACTTAAAGGACTTCTTACGCCACCTACAAACGATATTGGAATCACTATAAGTTCACTTTTGTGCTTCGAACGAATACAGTGTGATATGAGGAATACTTACAACCATGTTATACAAACGTGCAGATATAGGTATGCAGTACAGTAACCCGCAAATATGGTAGCGAAATTTGTTCATTCGTACATTCTGTGAGACAGTTTTAGCTAATTGTAAAATATATCACACATGTATATCTACTAGCAAGATAATAACTATTAAAAATATCACGGATGAACGATTATTGCTGACACAAAAAGTGTTTTTAATTAAAAACCACAAATCCAAGATAATCCATTGAGGTGATTCAACTTCGGACACATAGAACACAATTTCTTTTGGATACTCTATCTTGCAGTCAGATTCAGATTTCAATTTCGAACATATTATTTACCTACATATTGTGATAATAATAATATAATATTTAAAGTCTGGGTCATTGTTGTTAAAAACAAATGAAAACTGGAAATTAGTTAATAATAATAATAATATTCCGGGACAACTCACACACGGTTTTCTGATCCCAAGCTAAGCAGAGCTTGTGTTATGGTAACCAGACAACTGATATACATACTTATATATTTCTAAATACATACATATCTATACTTAATATTATAAAGCTGAAGAGTTTGTTTGTTTGTTTGTTTGTTTGGTTGAACGCGCTAATCTCAGGAACTACTGGTTAGAATTGAAAAAATCTTTTTGTGTTAGATAGTCCATTTATCGAGGAAGGCTTTAGGATATATAACATTACGCTGCGACCAATAGGAGCGAAGCAGCAGTGAAAAATGTCACAAAAACGGGGAAAAATATTCATACTTGAAAGCTTCCGTTGCGTGCGCTGCGTAAACGGTTCGGGTTACAAGAAAGAATTGTTCCTCTTTAAATGATCTAAAAAAATGTCAGTGACAGTACATGTCTATCTTTTAAGATTGACTCACTATAACCTTTTTTAAGGTAATCATTTGGTCGAAATTAATGCTTTATTGCCAATATAATTGGCTACAGAGTTTTATCAACATAATATTAACTAAAATTATCATTTACGCAGAAATACTTTTTTTTTAAACTTCTTAATCGCTGTCATAATAACAGAAATTGACGCGGACGAAGTCGCGGGGATCAGCTAGTTATAGATAAATTACACCCAGACAACCAGAACAAATGATTGTGCTCATCACACAAACATTTGTCCTGGGTGGGAATCGAACCCACGAACTCCGGTATAGCAGTCAGGGTCACTAACCACTAGACCAACAGGCCCGTCGAGTTCTAAAAACAAGCAGTACTAATCGGTGTTTTGGATGTTAATGAAAAGTAGATAACAAAATACTTGAAAATTGTTGCGTAGTTTACTAAAGGGATTTAAACTCAGTGATTATTTAGGTAGTTGAACCCTTTACGCGAAGCCTAACATCTGGCGGTGACTGATAATTTAAAGGGCTCTAGTTTGAATATAAGTGGAGTACCAATAATAAACTTCTAGGATGGTTGAATAACCGAACATTTTGTTTTATCAAGAAATAAGAACGAGACCTTTGTTATTTCTACTAGTGATGTTCGTAATTTATTAAATAAACGATCCTATTTTTAGTGTAAAATGGTGTTTTTTACTAAAATATAAACTAAGTTATAGGTTTTACAATAAAATATATTATATACCACTCAAGTAAGTGCCTAAACGTAGCCATGTCTTTTTGGCCATACATTGCTACTTATCCAAATGCTTCAGGTTTCGCACTTCTATTAATATTAATTTAATTCGAAAGTTAACTGTATGTACATAATTGAATAAAGGATAACCCTAAGAGAGAAAGATGTTTTTTGTAAAATACAAACTTAAAATTGATACGTAGTTTATATGACATTATGAACCAAACCTATACATCAGCCACTTTAAAGAAATAATGAACGTGCTTTGGGATTATGAACCTTAATTCAATGACTAACAGTTCAGTTTCCATCACATTCAAATTACTTTTAGGCTCTTTTCGGTAATATTTGTCATTCTAAAATGAACTTAAACACATGTTGTCAAAGTTGATAATTGCGTAATTAGTAATAACGTTTAATTCTCTTTCCATATTGTCTTTAGTATAGTTAGAATCTGTCAGCCTTTTTGTATTTATTTAAATAAACCAAACATTTGATTTTAAGTTGGAGCGTAAATCACAAGAAGTACAGACATAAATAATGTCTTAAATATGTAAATATATTCGTCAAGTGTCCCAAAACAACGGAAGCAATGAAAATGTAACCTTTTAATTATGAACCAGGAGATATAAGAGATGAGAACTGAGCCCCAGCATGCTCAAAACGTTAATTTCTTAAGATCCATTAATTTTCAAGATGATGACAATATTAAAATTGAGGAAAGTATTTGTAATTAGATTACAGGGACGCTCGTAAGTGGAGTGAGTACTTAATTAAGGAGAGAAATCAATTATCTATTAAATCGATAATGTCGAGAACTGTAACTAAGTTGTTAGATGTCTTATTAACGTTCCAAATTGGCTTTTTTAAATGTCCGTTCAGACCCAAAATAAATCTATACTTATAATAAATCTGTAGAAAGGTCAATTCTGTACATTAAATATATTTTCAAAATAACTATCAGGGGGTGATTAGTGATCGATACTGATGCCAAAAATGCAATCAGCAAAATTTTTGTCTGTCTGTCTGTCTGTCTGTATCTTCCTTATAAAAACAAAAACTACTCGACGGATTTTAACGAAACTTAGTACAATTATTCTTCATACTCCTGGGCAGGTTATAGTATACTTTTCATCACGCTACAATCAAAAGGAGCAGAGCAGTGAAGGGAAATGTTGGGAAAACGGGAGAAGTTACTCAATTTTTTAAGCTTCCGTCGCGTGTGCAGCCTTAATGGTTAAAGACTCATTGATAAGCTTCGTCATCGACGCGAACGAAGTTGCAGGCACAGCTAGTATTACCTAAGTATGTAAATTTATCGTACGATACCTCGTGCACAAAAACCTTTTGACTGAATACCTAGTTATTTAAATGTAGCTTAGATATAAGAATATTTTTGTGATTTGTGCCTCCAAAATGACTTGAGTGATTTTTTTAAATAGGAGAATTAAAAAAAGTTGAGTTTCAGTTCTAAGTATGGGGAACGCCCAAAATGTATAGTTTTTTTTGTTTGTGTGAAAATTTTAATGCGGTTCACATAATATCATCTTCTTACCAAGTTTCAACAGTATTTCGACAGTATAGTTTTTATAGTTTCGGAAAAAAGTGGCTGTGACATACGGACGGACAGACAGACAGACATGACGAATCTATAAGGCTTCCGTTTTTGCCAATTGGCTACGAAACCCTAAAAACTCTGTTTATAACAAAACGCGGGCGAAGCCGCTGGCAATAGCTAGTTTAAATATAAATAAAAAAAATCATGTCTATAAGTAGGACTCCCTTAACACATTTTGGAACATCCATAACTCAAAATAGATTTACAAGAAAGAAAGGGCGCGATTGTAATCGGTCATCCATTCTTATACGGAAGGCCACCTATTCAAAGCGAGTGGTCGAAGCTTACCATTTGATCGAGCGATACCCTGCAACAAAATGTATACACTTAAATATAACTGTAGATCATAACACGCTGATTGTGCCATTAATTTCGTGTAAGGAGAAAATATTAAAGTAAATAAAAAAAAAACATACAAACATCCGAATTGAGAACCTACTCCTTTTTTTGAAGCCGGTTAAAAATGGTAAATTTTAAAGGTATTTACTAGTCTTGTTTTCTTAAAATTATTCGTCGGTGAAAAATTGTCGTCGAAGATAAAGTTATTCTTACAAATTCTACATTACGGTCATGAAATATTATCCAATACTTCATTCTCCTCTATTTGGTCAAAAATAAAGGGTAATATTTATCTATCTGTGTTTATTTTTCTGATTTAACGCATTCACCCATTTCAACGTCATGGCGTCACAAGTATTCAACGAGTTCATCTGAGACACAAACTTGAAGAAAGCGAAATAAACGCGGGAAAACCTGGACTTTGACAAATGAATTCGAACAAAAATAACTTTATAAATGAACCCAACATTTTCACCCCTATAAACGGATGCGAATGGGCCACACTCGGCCCTATTCAACCACTTTCTTTGACACCCACGCAAGACACGCGTGGGTGTCGAAAGTGAAATGTGACGTCATAATTATCCCAATAGTCGTATGGAAAACTAAAGAAGTCAATCCTCTGGCTTCTATTCATAGCATTGTTAGCGTAAGCCGTTTCGGCAATACGGCTTATGAGCTTAATGTTTCGTTTTCTAGCAAATATGAAATCATAGAGTTACCTAACCTGAATAGAGGCTGAACGAAAAGGTAGGTAGATATTGTATTAAATCACATTTCGTATAATGTATAAAAAGACTCTGTATATTTATTTGAAAGTACTCAAACTTAAGAAAACAAGCCTTCCAACAAGTTTGAGATACAGGTTCAACCTAGTTCAGGCAATTATAATGTTAGCACATAATATGTTTAGATTTTAAGAAATAATGTTGTATTTTAGTGTGCACTTTGATAAATGTATAAAATGATTTGAAGTTTTTAACATAAAAAATCAAATATAATAAAAAAACACGACTTTTTATTACACCATATCAAACCTTTGACGTGAACCGTGTACACACAGCAGGAAACAGTAGTTCTCATTATATCATAGATTACTGTTTACTATTACTATTTATTTATTTAAATTTAATTGACGGACCTGTTGGTCTAGTGGTTAGTGACCCTGACTGCTATACCGGAGGTCGTGGGTTCGATTCCCGCCCAGGACAAATGTTGTGTGATGAGCATGATCATTTGTTCTGGTGTCTGGGTGTAATTTATCTATAATATGTATGTATTTAGAAATATATAAGTAAGTTTATCAGTTGTCTGGTTACCATAACACAAGCTCTGCTTAGCTTGGGATGAGATAACCGTGTGTGAGTTGTCCCAGGATATTATTATTATACTATAATTAATACGGGTTACAAAAACCACTTACACTAACTAAATTCAATAAACTAAAATAGACATGTTGTTCTAAACTAATTTCATTATTTGTTGTATTCCTCAATGGCTATTAATACTGTTTCATGTGTATTACTGAAGCAGATGCTGAAAGGGATTAAGCATGTCTTAGTATAACAGGCAATGTATTGCACATGCAGCAACAATGTAAATGGTACGTCATAGAAGTTTCTGGAATGTAGTGGCATTTTCAGAGTCAGATTTTCAGAGAGAAATTGTATAAGTGGGTTATAACGTACTTACCATATTATAAAGAGCCTTGGGATTTTACATTCATTTTGCGGGATAGAAGAACAATGAGTGCATTCTGGCTATGTTTAATTTAATTAAACTGTTGAAGATTTCTGAGATGAAAGGCAACTTGGAAATCCAACACCTTTAATTTGCAAATATGCAGCTTATGGCCACAAATGATTACTGTGAGTATCCGTTTCATCCCTAATCAGGCAGTCAAGAAGTCTAGTAATCGGGATTTTAAGAATATTTTTTTTATCTATTTTTGCTAACTTTCTTAAATTCCCTGAATTATGGTATCATTGGTAAAAGTAGAAGCGTATGGAAACCTAACCTTGTTACAAGTAGAGATTAAATTATTCAGTCTATAGTTTATCTTTTTTCCATATTTCTTCGAAGTTATGATGTAAGGACCAGCCTATAAAGGTTTACAGCCGAGCATGTACTGCTCTGACCTCGAATGCTTCGCGCCTTATTTACGGTTATTGACGGCGTCCCCAAGGTCCTCGCTTAAGTAACGTCCAACGTCAGATCTATTACCACCATTAGTATTATGTCGAGTTATTTCTTAATTTTGTCGAGAACATTTCATTACACGAAAACTGTATTAACATTAAAAGTACAACAGTCCCGGTGGACTGAATGTATGTAAACATTTCTGCTGCTACAGAATATTTATAGCAGATTAAAAACAAACAACTATCCCATTTTGAAATTGCCTTAACCATAAACTTGAACAAACATACCTGTAGTAGTTTCTATGCATTATCATATAAATTCAGAATACTCGCAAAAGAATCTCTAGGTCCGAGTTTTTTTATTTATTATTTAACTTTTAGTTTTAGTTTGGTCAAACTTTTTCCGCATAGTCTGCGACTTTCTTTCCTAAACCATCAAAAATATTTTCTTTTAAACTGGAACGAAATATTTTTCATATTGTATTTTATTTATTACTTTTTCATCTTATATTGAATCTACCATCGGTGAAAGTATATTATTGTTCAATAAACGATACAGTTTTATGCACCGGCTGAAACTAGTCATTCTGCAAGAATTCTCCACTGTACATAAATATATATATTATGCTAACTTGTCACGCGTGTCCGCTCGAGTACGAGGCGGCGCCGATAATCCCCTTAGTGGGTAACGAACTGGCCAAGTGCCGGACAGATAACTAGCTATTCCACTTTAGGCTATTTTCAAACTAGTTACTCCAAATCCAGGACTCGAAACTACTTTGTATTCAATATACGAGCTATTTTTACCTAACGTTGTGTAGTTCTGTGGCTTTCAGTGGAGCATCGGCATCGGTTCAAGTTAGAATTAAATACTACCGCTGTCGAGGTTTATTTTGCAAAACACATTTGAATTTCAATGTTTCACAAATAAACTTATGAACGATGTTGCTCATAAAATGAACATTTATGCCATGTTTAGACTGGAATATGAAAAAGTAGTGAAGTACTATTTTATGATAAGTTATGAGTACATATTATAATAAACCGCGTATAAAAGTAGTGTTTCAATTTTTACATCCACTTTGTCTACTGGCGTCTTTTACGAGGCTTACGTTTACATGCTATTTTTTGCTGATACTGTGAATTCGCATAACAAAGGATATGTTGAACAATCTTAAGCTAGTATATTGTACCAGCTTTATAAAAGAATGGCACCTAGACTGCATAAATGTAAACACACAAGTTATACAGAAATTTACTATTAAATTATGTACACTGCAAGTACTGCAACTAATAAAAAAGTAAAGATCAATTTAGATTATCCTCGTTTCCTACAAAATAACGCTATAAAGAAGCCGGATTTTTTGTGCAGTTGCGTTGTAAGGAAAAATTAATTTTAATAAAATAATATGCAACCTCAGAATATCCCTCTGAAAATAACATTATGAAATCCAAAGAATGTAAAGCGTCCGGCAATAAAGGCAGAGTTTCACATAATCAAACTCTCCCACAACGGCGACGAGTAGCTAGTTAAGGAAAGTTTATCTCGTCCCGATTCCGGTTTGTAAATATTAATTCAAGCAATTTACTAAATTTGTCGCGCGTTAATTAAATAGCAGTCGCTACGTAATTCGATAAATAAATCGTCCCGATAAATACAGAGGCGATATAATTGTAGGGACACGAATCGTCGTACGAGTAACGATCGTCTATTGTGCCACTGACGGCAATAATTTACGAATGACGAATTCGCTGTAATACCTACCATTGTGTTATTGTCCTTTGTAAGATGTATAATTCGGGTTTTATTTCTTTTGTTCTAAATGTGTCTTCTAAGGGAATCAACTGAAACCAAATGAACAGGACTTTACTGCTGCAATAAGACCGCACATTGTACAATTCTTTATGACTCTATTATTTAGTTCAGGCTACTTGTAGAACTCGGTACATACAATGTATTGAAATACCCAATGGCTGAAATTATTTATCGGTTTTTAGATAATACGACTGACCAATCCATGCGGCTTAGACCAACTTAGCCCCAAATAGCTCTCAATCTGATTTACAATCAATAAATCACATTTTCTCATTACGCTTGAAATTAATCAAATAGCTTGTTATGTACTTAAAATACATACAGCTAATTACACACACTCAGCGGGCGACTATGCGAGTAATAAATGTTAAAGCACAATGATACCGAATGAAAATTATGCTATTGTTTTAGCCAACACTAACTGTGCACTAATAAATTTGTCGAGAAATGTCATGCAACAATAATAACAAGGCATAACTGCATGCACACATTTCTCATGAACACATATTTGTTACATTCGAATTGAATCAATTGCTTTTAATTGAGCACGAAATTATCTGTTCGTTAATCATGCAAATGCACAATGTATCATATTTATTTAATTTAAGTTTAGTCATAAAACATGGGTAGGTACTTAAATAGGTTTAATGCCAATAAAAATGCATAGTATGCAAAGCCGCAGCAGTGCTCTAGGATCATAAAATGCCCAGTTTTATGATCCCAGTGAACCTTACTCACTGATACTCAACCGTATTGAGCAGTGAAAAGATGTTTGGTTGTAATTGAAGTCGTCTGAAAAAGGTACTTTGTATATATTTCACGTTTGTTCCCAAAACATGGGACGTGCCTCGTTTAGTTTGGCATTTCAAATACACGCGCTGTTTGATAACAGTTTTACTGTCCATTTTAAGTGAACCACAAAATAATTACAAAATTGAATGAGTTGTACACGCCACAGATTACAATTAATTTTCCATGTATTCTCTCTGAAACATTTGTAACCCAGATACATTTTTAGATATATTGATGGTGATGTTAATTGAAGTGTCCATTCGAGATTGGTTTGTTTATTATTTACACATAGTCAATCGACTAGTCAAATTGGGAAGCAAAAGTCACCTACCTATACAAGATAAATATACAATATACACTACAGATTGACCACTTTCCACGTTTTCTAATTAAATTCACAGTGTAACAACCCTCCTTTGGGAAATAAAATCAATTGATTACATTTTAGCAGTTATTAACACAATTCTTTGTCGTAAGACTACTTAAATTTGACTTAAATTGAATTAGAATAGTAGGCAAATTTATAAAAACTATATTCCTTGATCTTCAGCTTAATGAATAAGTATTTAATCCAATATTTAGTAAATTGCTACTTTCATGCAGTTAAGAAATAAAAATAATAATACTTAAATATTTATACCACTGCTGCACTGGCGTGCTATCAACCACACTCTATATTTTACTTTAAAGCAAAAGTTCCCGTAGAAAACTCTTTGTCAAACTTTCTAGAGTACGTGGCTAACAATAGGTAACGCATATACCTTACACTATAATGGAAGTCTAGTATTTTTTTTTTTTTTTAATAAATAAATGCGGACAACATCACATACATTGTTCTGAACCCAAAGTAAGTTGCTAAAGCACTTGTGTTATGGAATTCAGATACAACGAAGGTACCACAAACACCCAGACCCGTGACAATGTAGAAATGTGATTTTCTACATTGACCCGTCCGGGGATCGAACCCGGGACCTCAGAGCTAGCGACACCTTGAAACCGGTGCGTACGCCACTCGACCACGGAGGTCGTCATAAAAATAAAACTTAAGTCGACACAACATGAGAATTAATAAAACCAATTGTCTTCCTTTAAACCTGGACTTAGGAAGAGATTAGGTAACGACAATAGCGACGTCACCATCATCCTAATCGATATTATGGACGTTACTATTATCCTAATCAATATTCAATAACTGACCAATTTATTGTCGTTGTAGCCTAGCGGTGCGATGACCGGATTCGTGCGCAAAGTTGCAAGTTCGAACCCGGACTAGGACGAATGTTACTTTATTAGATGTCTATATATGTCCTGGTCCCACCTATATATGTACTTTTTCGAGTATGCTATGACACCAATGACAATCGCTGGATACGAACCTGCATTGTAGTGCTTACGAGACCCGGTCATTGAACCGCTATATAACCACAAAAGTACCAGTAAAATATCACATAATATTTTAAACTTTAAATTAATTTAAAATTACTCTCCCAACTCAGTCCGGTTATCCGGTACAGTCGACAGCTAAAAGATATTCATAAAATGAGTAAAATTTATGCTAAATAGCACACAGATATCATTTAATATTTAATTCGTATATCGTATGCAAAATGAACATTTAGGTTACTGTATAAACCTAGATTCATATTGAAAAGAGCACACTTGAGTTTAAAGACTACTTTATTTATACTATTCTGATTTTATACATAAAAAGTTGAAATACAATTTAACGCAATAGAAACCAAAATAATCGATAGTACAGAAATCCAAAAGACAAACTTTTATTAATGTAAGGGCTTCCATAATATTAATATTAATTAGCGATGTCACTCTGATAAATTTGGAACCGAGAAATGCCTCGAAGCACAAAATATTAGACATTCATTTAGAAACTGACACTAATTACCAGGCACGATCAAATATCAAAATTATTTTATGACTGTTCCATCTATATTAGGATTAATACAATTCGACGTTATTAAATACACATTCGTACCAATAACTTCCTCTCCAGAAGGATTGACATTTTTTATAATTCTAACGACCAAAAATATCAAACGCATTTTTTTTAGAGGTAGGAAAAATAGAATAGAACCTGCATAATTCAACACTGTAAGTCTAAGTTCGAACGATAACCGTAAAAGTGTAGTGAATTCCGGGATAATTTCACATTATACATTTACATAATGTCAGGACAGTTTACGACTATTCAGCTACCGCCTAATGATTTAACCTCATTAAACTTGAACATTTTGGTTCTTTACTTAACAAACATTTGATTAATGAACAATATGGCCCTTACTTGCGTAAGGCCCACCTTCTAAATACAGCGCAGCAATAAAGGCTTCCCTTTATTCTTGACGTGTAACTAATTAAATAGTCCATTGTGTTTTATTCTTTTGGGCACAATATAAACACGGTCAAAAGATGCTAAATAGATACCTGCAAGTATAATTAAGTAACCAGCTCAAGCTAAAAATAGGTCACTTTTCACACGAACGAAATAAATCTTTTGAAGCGAAAGCAGATATACAGTTATACATTGTACATGTATATTGTATATATTGCAGGTAGGTATAAACTAACACCACGATGTTGAATATGTTGATACGAAAAAAATAATGAGGTCATCAAAACATTCGGCATAACGACCAGACGCAAAGGCCTCGGCAATACATCTCCAATAGACTACGGAACAAATGGTAAATACCTGAAACCTTTACGAAGCAGAATGAAAAGAAACAAAAGCGAAAGCATTCGAAGATACGGAGGGGATTACGAAATAACCTTGTATTTTTTTATTCAAATTGTATCAACGAGGACGAAAAATTAAGGAAATTAAACCTCTTAACACGCAACCGAACTCCAAAACGATTGATTATTTTTTTTTACTTACTTACTAAGGAAAATGAGATTTTCGTGAAATACTGCCCTATAACGCTTTTAATTTCAAATGCTACTGTTTTTATAATAATATTGGTATTTAAATAAAAAGCAATGATAGTCAAAAGTATTTTTGATCGCAATATTTTTCGGAAAAGTTTTTAGCACTCGCGCTTTATATATATAGCAGGACTCATATGCTAATATAATAATGAAATCTATTATATTCCACAAATTATTAAAAAAAAAAAAAAACTAAAGTTCGCTACAAAAGTTAAAAGATGTTCTAAATAAAATCGCTATCTTTCATTGTTGAAATCTGAAACACACTCTAAAGTGGCATTCATTAAATAATCTAATTTCCGTGCTCTCACCTTAATAAATGTCATACTTTTAGTAGACAGCTTTAGCATAATTCCCGAAACACTTAAGTCAATTTATTCACAATCCAATTGCACTTGTAAAAACTTTCAGCACTATCCACAAGGTACTTAAATAACTGTACAATATTTGTGTAGTTTAAAAACAATTTTTCGCGCTCTCGAGATTTTTCATTAAGTATAATAATTGTTTATTTAACGATGTTAACTAAATTTGTGGGGGAGAGAAACGCGGCGTCCCGAGGCCGCTGCGTTCGAAGACTGAGTTTCCGCCCGCCCAAAGGGCCCGAGGCGGCACGAGGAGCACCGAACCCGCACGACTCGAACCCGATTCATAAAACCCACTCGATGAAGTGGTAAGTTTTTACGACTACCCGTTGGCGAGCGCGGTCGGGACAAATATAAAAGGATGGTTTGACACCTGTTTCTGATTATCTTCCTGTATTCGCTTTCTATTCTATTCTTATTTACTACATATTAATATTGTTTTATCGAAATTCATATCCCGTAAATTATTTGGAGTTCATTTTACGTTAAAATTTGGAATGTAGTCACGTTTCGATTACAATTATACTACGTAGCATTAAGTTCTTTTTCATCGGTATCGATAACACTTGTACCAACGGTATATTAATGTAAATATCAATACGAATGAAAAGCCAATTATATTTAAAACATAAGCTTTTTCATTACCTATATATATTGCAGACCAGCCAAGGGTTAAGGGTTAGCCGTTAGGTTCGCGTCGGCTGTAAACGATACCTAACAAACCTCTTCATTTGTTGCGTCCAAAGAAGGTTAATGTCGTTTCAGTAGAACAAACATACTTGAACATGATATTCTTTCTATTATTATTTTATTAACTAGCTGTGCCTGCGACTTCGTTCGCGTGGATGACGAAACTTATCAATGAGTTTTTAACCACAAAATTGAGTTTGTTTTTTCCGGGATAAAAACTACCCAGTGTTGTGCCCAGGATAATAAAGAATAATTATACCAAGTTTCATCGTAATCGAACCTGTAGTTTTTGCGTGATACCTGAACAAACAGACAGACAGACAGACAATTTTTTTTTTTTTACACTTTTGGATTCGTTGTCGGTCTAGTAACACCCCCCGCCATTTATTTTTTTGATATTTTCAATGTACAGAATTTTCACTTCTACAGATTTATTATAATTAGTATAGATATATAAGTAGATAGTACTTTCACCCGCATAATATACCTATAGTAGCTATAATTATATCTCGACGCCATTGACTTAAAAAAATACGCGTAATAAAGTTTGATACAGCGAATGTACTCTGAAAAACCTACGCATAATTAATATTCTTCTCATACTAAAAAGGTAAAAATATTTTATGTATGCATAACACGGCGGTAGAACAATAAAAAATTAAGCGACGAATAAAACTGGAATGAAAAATTAAATAATAACCTGTATTGAATTCGTCGGTTTTATTTCGAACAGTCAATTAATTTGGTTTTATGTTTCTATTCAATTTATGTTCATATTCTTTATTGCATTTAAACAATGTTTTAGCACAGTAGATGGTAAATTAAAGCTTAGGGCTAGTACAACCATGGACTTCAGGCGTAGCAAAATTCTAAATCTATTCTACACTTACAGATAAATTTTACTTCTGTATAAGATATCTACATTTATTAACTTACTACATAAACTACCTTTCTTACATACTTATGTTTGTATGTTTTAACAATAAATATGATGGGGTTTTCCATACCGGTATTTTGAATTACATATACAATATTTTTTGGTGTTTGATATAATAATAATAATAATCAAAATACAGAGAGGCATCTTTCAGGGTGATGCCCTCAGCCCACTGTGGTTTTGTCTTGCGCTTAATCCTCTCTCAAACATATTAAATGCTACAAATCTAGGAATACCTCTCACTTATACTGAAGGAATGCAAACGGAAGTAATTAAATTAAATCATTTGCTTTATATGGACGACATCAAATTATACGCAAAAAGTGAGAGTGAACTTAACGAATTAGCTTACTTAACGGAACAGTTTACAAATGACATTAAAATGGAATTTGGTATTGATAAATGTAAAATTAATTCAATTAGAGCAGGACAAAACTACCAACATCAATACACTTTATCAACACGAGAACACATAGAGCCATTAAATGAACATGATACATATAAATACTTAGGATATAGTCAGTCGTCACAGATACAGTGTAAAGAAACTAAACTTAAATTAAAGCAACAGTTCCAGCATAGATTGAATGTAATTTTAAGAACAAATCTTTATTCCCGAAACACGATTAAAGCAATCAACACCTTTGCCATACCTATATTAACTTATTCTTTCGGAATAATAAAGTGGACCAAATCAGACTTAAAAGATTTACAACGTAAAATAAATACAACATTAACTAAGTTTCGTAAAAACCATCCTAGATCTTGTTTGCAAAGATTAACACTACCACGAAAAGAAGGAGGTAGAGGACTTATTGACGTTTCAAACTTACACAATAGACAGATAGCCACACTTAGACAGTACTTTTTTGCCAAAACAGAATCCTCTATTCTCCACAAATTAATAGTTAAAAATGATAAACAGTTAACACCATTAAATCTTAAAGACCCTCTAGAGCAGAAAAATGAGAAACAAACCGATATTAAAACTAAGATTATAGAATGGAGCCAGAAGTCCCTACACGGAAGACATCGTCAAGACTTATGCCAAGTAAATGTCGACAAAGAGGCGTCGAACGCGTGGCTGAGTCGAGGTGAACTCTTCCCGGAGACTGAAGGCTTCATGATTGCAATACAAGATCAGGTCATAGAAACCAGAAATTACAGAAAATATATTATCAGAAACTTAGCCAATGATGTATGTCGAAAGTGCAATAGTGCTCCGGAAACTATACAACATATCACAGGTGCGTGTAAGTCTTTAGCCCAGACTGATTACAAACATAGACACGACCAGGTAGCCAATGTTATCCATCAGAAACTAGCATACCAATATAAATTAGTAGATTCCATAGTACCATATTACAAGTATAACCCAGACACTGTTTTAGAGAATTCCATAGTAAAATTATATTTTGATAGAGCCATCCTTACGGATCGGACTGTTCACTTTAATAGACCAGACATTACATTAATTAATAAAACCGCTAAAACTGGCTACCTCATTGATATCGCAGTGCCAAATACCCACAATTTGCAGACCACCATAGCAGAAAAATTGTCGAAATACACAGAACTAAGGGATGAGATCACACGAATTTGGCATCTGCAAAAGGTAACAATAGTCCCAATAGTGCTATCCACGACAGGAGTAACCCTGTCAACTACACCAATCCCTTATTTCTTTAAGTTTAACTCCGAACACTTATCACCTACTGCAGAAAGCAGCAATCCTAAACACGTGTAGAATAGTAAGAAAATTTCTGCAGTGTGAGCCTGACAACTCACAACCTACCAACACTAGACCACAAGTTAGTCTCAGCCGATAATTAATAAAACTGACGGACACTTGGCTTAGGCCCGTGCCACCAGTTCTTCCGGTTTGCGCCGAGAATTGTAAAGACCTTTCGAAATAATAATAATAATAATAAACCCCTCGGGGCAAGTCGTTACCTCATCATGAGAATAACGCAATACCTGAGGGCATATTAACTTGCTTTTTCCAACCTTGAGATATAAATAAAAACTGTATCTGAAGGTATATGTAGGAGCATACATTCGCAGGGCAGCTTGTGGCGAGCTGTTTGTGAGTAGCGACACAACGGACCTGATTGCCTCAGGGGGCCACTCCTTAGGAGGGCTTCCAGCTCTTTCTTGCCTTAACTGGCTGGCTAGAGAGGGGCCGCTAGAGCTATATGCTCGGGGGTGGAAGTGTCTAATGGCATAATAGCGAGGAAACCCGCTCCGGGCCGCTTCTGTGACCCGTGATGGCGAAATCGGGGCCGCACCGCTCTACACCCCAAGCCGCTCGCACTGGTGTTGCCCCTCGCTGCCTATCGTGGCGGCTGTTTCGGGGGGCCCATCTGGTGAGCTGGCGAGTCACCACCTGCCTATTTAATTGCATATACATGTATTGAAAGGCAGGTGCCATAGTATCCGATTTTATTTAAATATACAATCCACTTAACATGCACCTACCCATAACCATATTAGTTTTATCACCACACTTCACAATAGTTCTGTAGCTACCTTGGGCCGTTCATGTCTGTTCTCCCATAGGGCAGGGATGAATGGCCTCTGGTAGATGCCCCATCCCATATTAGAGTAAAGTTCTCAACAAGGCCGCTGCGTGTTGGATCTGTATCCCCACGTAAGCCTTTCAAAGGACCGGGTCTCTTCTTCTGAAGATATCCCGTGAAAATAAAGAGATACATAATAATAATAATAATAGACCATAAATTAAATTCGTCATCAATTTAATTTATGGTCAGTTTTCTGACTACGTTTTATTTGCGTCACTACTTAAATATTGATTTGCTAAAACGTTTCCACCATTAGCTGTTAGGCTTGTCCTTCTTGAAAGCAATATCCTGTAAAAATCGTGCCGGTCTCAAATTTGGATCAACAATATTATTGATCGTTGCCGAAAAGCATCCAGGACAAAATGACAAACTATTCACACAACCAGCACGTGTATATTTATTATTAAAGTCTACATTCAGCATAAAACGTATTCTTAAAACTGTAAAAATGGAGGCACTGAATCGCTTCAAAACGAACTTTAATAACGTCGTCTGCAGAAATCTAATATCCGTCAGATTGACAGGTAAGTATGTGTAAAAAAGGCAGAATATTGCATTGGGAAGTGCAATAAAATCGGGATCAACTGTTATGACTCCTCTTGCAGAGTATAACAATGGCATTATAGTGGGCCACAGTTTGTGTGGAGCTGTGTTTGCAAACTGCTATTGAGCTAGAGTAAGCACTGTTTGCGGTGAGGTGAACCCCGGTCCATTTTTTGTTTGTTAATTAATAGAAATGCGTTGAATGCTCTAAACATCTAGTACCTATACTAAAGCCAATCTGGAAAGAGAATGAAACGTTATTACTAATTACGCAATTATCAACTTTGACAACATGTGTTTAAGTTCATTTTAGAATGACAAATATTAACGAAAAGGGCCTAAAAGTAATTTGAATGTGATGGAAACTGAACTGTTAGTCATTGAATTAAGGTTCATAATCCCAAAGCACGGTCATTATTTCTTGAATTTGGCTGATATATAGTCCGTTTATGATGCGTAGTGTTATTACATTCTAGAGATAATTGAAAATGGCAGTTTGGAGTAAAAAAATTATGTAAGCAATATTATTAACGGCGTGATTATATTATTTGGGTAGTTTAAGTAGAATAGTTGCCAAAGAATAATCAGCAGAAAAAAATCGTATATTCGCTTTATAATCAAACCCGGAACTTTAGCGAAACCTTTAATCAACCATATTTCCCAAAAGCGTATTAAAAATATACTCATTTATCAAACGGACCATAAAGCTTCGTATAATATAAAAAAGAAACTAGTTCTAAATATCTGCAGAATAAGTAATTCGTTGAATATTATTCATCGGGATTTTTTCGGGATCCCAAAGTATCCCCTCACAAGTTCAAATTTCTTTTTAGACAATTTCTTGCAAAGTTCCACGGTCGTTCAATCAACGTCTTCTAGATAACTTAGTTTTTGTACCTTGTTAGGCAATCATATTTAAGTCCATCGATCAGGACGGAATTTATTTCCTTAATTAATAATTAATTCTGTCTTTTTACTTTAATCCATAATGACTTTTTTGCATATTTTATACACATAAAATATATACTGAAGATCTAGCGATGAGTTCAACTACTTTGTGACTTACCTTATGTAGAACACAAGGATACAAAGGTATCTTGCCTATCTGAAATAATTATACCCATTTCAAAGTAATTTTACTTTGATGAGTAAACAAGTAATGAGTTTGTATTTCAGTTCGTCCCAAGTAATTTGTTGAATTCGAAAATACATGATTCGCCCTTTTGATACGATAGACCTCAAATCTCTTTGCGCAAAGTTTTGAACCGGGCTTAAATCTTTTGCAGAGATTTGAACTTAGTTAAATATCAGATATTTCTCAAGCCTTCGGTAAAACCACATTAAATGTTTTTTTTGCCTTTTCTTACATTACGGAAAGATAATAAAATAATAAATAAATTTAAAAGAAATCTTTGTGTTTCCTTCCTAGTACCAGTGTTAACAAGAATCGATTATAATATTAAGAGAAACGAATCCAAGAACTAAAGAAAATAAAAGAGCTGTTTGTTTTCTAGTAAATGAATAAAATAAAGCGTTAGAAGAAAATGTCGTCGAAGTTCTTAGGAAGTAATTTTCTATTAATCTCTCTTCTTTATGAATTTATACTTAATTATTCTATTTCTAAGTTTACTACTTGAATGATTTTGAACATTAAAAGATATTTCTATTAAGATACTTCCTGAAAGTCTACAACAACAAGTCTTATATACCTGCCCTAAACAATCTTAGCCCTTAGGCCCAGTTTCTTTTGCTATCAATGTTCTAGTTAGTTTGTAGTCTAAACCCATTTTAATATGGTATATTATCAGTCAATTACAATGGTCAATTACAAAAGATAAGACAATCGGGGCCAAGGATTCACCATGCTTGTTTAGCTATGTCAATAGGAAGTCACCCATCACGGGACAAACCGCTACACGTGCGACTTAACCCTTGAGATTGGACTGGTGGCCGCAAGCACGTGCCTTTAGATAATAGGTTAAATTATACAAGCAAGTACAGGAACAGAAACATGGTTCTGGAGAAACAAAAACAAATCTTTAACGAAACATTATTTGTCGTAATCTTTCTTGAATTCTTCTTGTATTTGTAGCACGGGAAAAACAGAATTTTGTATTGTAACCAACAGTGCCTTCTTAAATACATCGCAAAAGTATATTGTGATTTAAGATACAGCAGAAGTAGGCATAGTTAGTAACAAGGCCTACACTTTTAAATAAACCTGAAAGGGTAAAGTAGGGCGTCAATCTCGTATTACTATCTTTTTCGGAACGTAAGGCTATGAAGTACTTAAATATTAATCGAATGAGTTATGATTGAAGATAATGGTTTATAAATCGATAGAAGAAAGTATTGCGGAACGTAGTCACAACGCTATTATAATATTGTATTTTATATCATAATACATACCTTTACACATGTTTTTCCTGTCCGTATTTGTGAATTTGTATGTATAATTTTGTATGGGGTTGAAGCACGAGTTCTAAGATTCTTAATATTGCCAAAGCCAAAAATGTTTACCGGGTTTAATAATGTTTTATTTCATTAAAATCATCGCACAATAAAAAAAAAAAAACATTCTTCATCTATTTATTGTAAAAAAAATAACGGAAGATTGCCGCTGCTTTCATTACATAATTAAAATGCACGCTGTCTTACCCACGACTCTATGTAACATAGTACAATGACAATGCAAAATCTAAAACATCAAACACTGTGTAGAAATTCAACAACGCGACTCAAGCAACAAACAGAAGCTCAATATTTAAGCAACCCAAACATATAACAGCAATATCGATTGCCAAAACAATCTTCATATAAACTATCTGTACCTACGTATATATATTAATCTGTCATCGTGTCTTCTCAGATTAATAAGGATTATATGTTGCAGCACTACTTGAACCCAGCTTAGATATTATTATCTATAACTCCTATAAGTATGGTTCGAAGTTGTGCCGTCTGAAAATTCAATTCAAGGAAATACATTTTATTAAAACGATTTATATTGGATACTAGCTGAGAGTGTTTCTTTCCCTGTAAATTATAATTTCATAAT
Organism: Autographa pulchrina; assembly: GCA_905475315.1. NCBI lineage: Eukaryota > Metazoa > Arthropoda > Insecta > Lepidoptera > Noctuidae > Autographa > Autographa pulchrina. The sequence continues at coordinate 7,935,295 of FR997768.1, forward strand.
AATTACGGTTTTATATACGGATATAATTTTTCCAGCTAGAGAATAAGTGTTTGTTTAATCAGCTATATATCTATAAAATCTTATGAAAATATAAACAGATAGACTGGCAGAAAGCCTGACAAAAAAAAATTGCAGATTTTAAGGCAAAAATATACATAAGCATAAATAAATATAGCAACGATTTTTAATGGCGTTATTATGTATTTAATGTATCGCTCGGACTTTTCATCATTTACCGTATGTTATTATGATGTTAAAAAGAAAATTTTATTTACTAGTATTTCAAATTGCAAGTATATCTAATTTAATCGTTATTCTAAGAGACCACTGACTAACGGTGAAGTGGCTACCAAATTGGAATCTGAAATCGCAAACCCGCAAGTGCGGTGATTTAAAAATAATAATCGGTACGAAAAGATACGTTTGCATTGCAGTAGAACAATAGCAGTCCTTATTATTATATTTATTTATTGTGAATAAGATCTAATTATTAAAAAAAAGAAGATATTCTAAAACTCTATTGAGTAGACTTTTTTGGTACAATATTATTTAAAAAATATTTCAAAGGGCTTCCCGATGATGAGGTTAACAAAAACATGGTCGCGATAAACAAGAGCTAAGTAAATAATAATCATTTTGTTGGATTTTTTTAAATTAAAATAAACTTTTAATCAAATAAAATTTAATCAGACAATGGGCAATCTTAACTATTTGTATGATAGTAGGAATTGGTGGACACTGACACTGATTTTGGTATGTGTACGTAATTAGTGACGTTCACAAAATGGATGGTGTGCGCTGCGTCTAATGTTCATCCACAGACGAATACGGGTTGCCACGCTATAACGAGTAGGTAAACGTTACATCACTAATTAGAGTTCGGTCTAATTACGTCATAACGTAATAATTTGAAAATCGAAATTCCGTATCGACTTTCAAAACTTTTTAATTTATTCGAACTTCTATAAAAATAGGAACATTATACTTTCGCTTGGCTGATGGTAGGGGGAGGTCCTAAATCATTTTTCCGCAGCAACAAGGAGGTGTATAGCTACCTATTACGGTATTGTAGCCATGACAGCGCCCGTCTGCTGAAGTAATGGGTTGGTCCGGTTCGTTAGCCCTGTTCTGTCCCCCCCTACTCTGATTTAGCCAGTACCGGCCATCCGAAACCCTGACCTCATTTACTCTCGGATAAAACCAAAAAATAAATTTGTTAATTGGAACATTATAAATTTAAATATAGAAACAAGCAGATGCTCATCTGTTTGCGGTTGAATATAATAAATTCGTATTACTCCAATTCACTGTTTGCACAATTTTAAATCACGTGTATTTTTAATATTATTTGTGTGTCCTACGTGTTTTTATTGAATAATACAGTAATTACGTTCCGAGTTCTGCGTGGGGTATAAATAAATTAAGTCTGGCAACTTTGTTTGCTTTTTACATAAGGATTTTATAAACATAAAACATCACACATACAGCCAATGAATTGCTTTGTCCAAATGTTTAAATTGTATTCGAATACTAATCGTGTCCGTATACGCTTGTAGCTCACGTAGCGTAGCGTCTATTAATGTAGAGCGGCTACGGCGTAGCATGTAGCTGTTTGTTAGTCTCGATCTAGGAGGTAACGAACTACTTAACGATTATGTTCAACTTCTAACTACATTGTAAAGAAACGACACACGTGTAAAGTTTATAGTTTAGTTAATATTTATACGTATTGAACTATTGTTTCTCGTTTATGTTATGTGGTAGAAAGCATAAAATTATTTAATGTTATAAACACCGGTCACATGTTACAATATTTAAGTACAGTTTACATAGAACCTTACTAATATTATAAATGCCAAAGGTTTGTTTGGATGTATGGATGTTTGTTACTCTTTCACGCAAAAACTACTGAATGGATTTTAATGAAACTTTACAATAATAATTTAATAATTTATTTCTCACCACAATATCACAACAATTACAAAACTAAAACAATTACAATACCTAATTGGAATTCATACTGTGGGAGACTGGTGCCTAAGCTAGGCTTTTGGCCTGTATTTCAGGTCACCAGGTCTTCCCCTCTTTAAGTAGATACGATTGTAACATTGATTCTTTATTTATCACTTTTAGGGCATGTTCTATGCGAGTTCTGTGAATTGTGAGTATATCGTGCTTTGATTGTTCGCGTGTGGGTATATGTGCGTGTATGTGTGTTTGTTGCGTGTGTGAGTGTGGGTGTATGTGAGGGTGTGTTTGTTTGTGTGAGAGTGTGTGTGTGTGTGTGAGGGTGTGTTTGTGTGTGAGGGTGTGTTTGTGTGTGTATGTGCGCGCGTTTGCGTGGTACCACTACTCCGGGATATAAAATATTTTTTCTGTATCGTTATAATTGAGCTGTTGGAGCCAATTCGTCACTTTCATTTTACAGTGTTTTTTTGTTAGGTGAAATATGCCTAGGGTGCCGTTTATTTTATTATAAAGGAAACCTCCTAAATGACTGAAAAAGCGCTTTGAAAATTTGGTGCGTTGAGAGTGTTGGAGTCGATCTACTGGATTCACTCGCCTTCTACCGACAGCCAATGAAGGGTGAAATTCTAATAGGCTATGTTGTTTGAGTATTGTGGCTAACAAGAAAAGCTGGCGAACTGTAAGTATTTTAGTGTCTCTGTATAACTCATGTATAATGTAGCTTATACATCGGAATAACACATAGGTTATAATTTATAAAGATAGTGTATACATTGCCCAAAAAACAGCGATATGAGTATTCACGCGGGTGAAACCTCGGGACACAGCTAGTTAAATCATAAATGTTAAGCCGCGATTGTCTTGTTTGGTTTTCAGATGTATCCGGACAAAAAATCAGGTTGAACCTCTGTCTCTGAAGGCATGTAAGGCCTGTTAGTAATGTTAGTCCTACGCCTGCTCTTCCAGTCGTATCGGTCTGCCGTCCCATTATACTATGAGAATGAAGGATTAAAGAGTGCAACTGTGTCCACGCACACACTAATACATAGAAATTTGTCCCACGCGGATGACACACTCTGTTGCGAGAAACTGTCGTAACCAAATTTCGTTCAGGAGGACACTATTATGGTCTCATAATGTAAAGACTTTAACATTACAAAGTATGGAAACAGCAATGGGATTTATTCAAAATCATTTTAGGTAATACAATTTCAGAATGAGTTTTTAATATGTAATTAAGAGTGTTTCAATTAATACCTTATTTATTAATGATACCTTTAAGTAAACGACAATTGGACTCGGTAATATTTTCTTTTATAATCGATTCCGAAAAGGCGAATGTTCTCTGTTTCAATAAATACTTACTAGTTATTTATGTGAAAAACAAAAGTCACAAGTTGTTAAATGAAAAACTTTGTTTGATGTAACAACCTAATAATATAAAACTAATGTTTTAGGGTAGGGTAGGTAGTTACATCAAATAAAGTTTAAGTTGTTTTTAGTTAGAAATATGTTTTTGGGTTTAGTAATGCTAGAACAATTTTCCTTTAGTAACTACAAATTTACTTTTCTAGGTATACTAAAGCTAATTGTATGGTATGAATATGTCCACAACTCTATTGTTATTTTAAACCGACTTCAAAAAAAAGTAGGTTCTCAGTTTGACCTGTATGTATGTTTGTATGTATGTATGTATGTATGTATGTTTGTCCGCGATTATCCCGCGTTTGGCCGAAGCGATTTTGATGCGGTTTTCAGAAAATAATTTGTTAGATCAAGGAGAAGGTTTTAGTATTTATTACTTAACCGACTTGAAAAAAGGGAGGTTCTCAGAATGACCTGTATGTATTTATATTTGGACGCGATTATCTCGCGTTCGACTGAACCGATTTTGATACGGATTTCAGAAAAGTGTTTGTTAGACCAAGGAGAAGGTTTTGGTATTCTATAATTAACCGACTTGAAAAAAGGAGGTTCTCAGATCGACCTGTATGTATGTATGTTTGAACGCGATTATCACGCGTTTTACTAAACCCATTTTAAGTAAATATAATAATATTAAAATTTGCTATTAGCGGCTGACACCGACTCCAAAAATAACAATAATTGTGCTTGAAGTATAATTATATGGGAACACGGGGCAAGACGGGCATGCGGGGTAATATAAGCACCTTAGTTCTTCCCCTCCCTACCCGTCAAATGACGGCGGCAACGCTCGGTTCGGCATTGAGTGTCCCCCGCGCACGCGGGGCAGGTAGTATTGTCAGCGGGAGCTCGCGCCATTTTGAGTCGGACACAAAACAACGTAAGTGCGTAATCTGATCTAATTTTTGTACATTTTGTCTTTTCCGTAATGAATATAGACTTAGGGAAATGTGTGACTACTCCTCTGGTCTTGATTAGCGTAGTAACTGTAGTTTTCATTACTAAAACAAAAAAATTGCAATCAAGTAAATACTTAATTCTAGTAGTTTGTTTTCTTGTATAACGACTTCGGGGCATTATGGGCGGGGTAATATGGGCAGGGTGCCCATACTGCCCCAGTTTAAAAAGGAACTAGAGGAGAAAGTACAAAAGAAACCTGAAGTTAAAAAGGGAAAAAAGATCTTGAAGAAAACTAAAACTACTAAAATAAGTAAGAAAAATAAAGAAAATGAGTCTGAAGAAGATGACGTCGAGTGCCTCTATTGCGGTGACTGGTACTCTCAAACTACAGAAGGTTGGGTATCATGCAGAGCCTGTTATAGGTGGACTCATTGTTCCTGTGCAGGGGAAGACGACAATGATGACGAATCCACTCATATTTGCTCATTTTGTGCTAGATTTTAGAAGTTAGTTAGTATTATGCCCATTATGCCCCAGCTGTGCCCAACGTGCCCCTGGTACGGGGCATTATGAGCAGAATCTCATTTTTTATTTAAGTTGGCCAAATGCGAAAACTATAAGTCTGAGTTGATTATTGTTAAAGATGATTAAAGTTTATTAAAAAGTCTAATAAATGATTACTAATTGAGCCCGATATTTCACTTAAATCCTAAAATATCACGTCCTGTCCTTAAAGGGCCCATGCTGCCCCGGGTTCCCCTACTTATTATCCTAATATTTTGGTTATTTCATACTTTTCAGTGAAAACTTACTTTACTTACTTACTTTTTGAAGGTGGTTCTCTTTTTATTTAAAGAAGTTTAGTAGTTATAATTTTTTATTATTTCCTTTTTTTTTTTTATTAATATTTGTTTTCATATCAGAAATTACGGATATGAAGTCAAAAAGACTAGTATCATGTATGATGTGGCTGTAATACGCAGTTCACGACCCGATGTATTATAAACTTTGATATGAATATCTGAAAGAGCCACGCCTCATAAAAATTGAACTTCATTTCTTCAGATTAGTTTTCACTACCTTATACCTAGTTTACAATCAGAATAAGTAATTACGAAAATATACGTCAGCCTCACAAAAACAACCTAAATTAAAAAGAAAACAGACAACGAGCAGTATTATATTCGTATCTTAAATAAGGCAGTTTCCCAAAGGAAATCGGGACGCGGGAACGACGCTGCGACACAAACGGCTAGTTAAAAATGTTCTCTATGACCACAATTTTAGTCGGAAACGAGACAAGTCGAAATAGACAATTTGCTATCGTTAAAATTCCCTTTACGGTGGACGAGGGAATTCGAAAGGGCTCCTTAAAGCCCGGATTTACAACGGAAAATTATATCTAAGTCTCTTGGAATCCGTCCACACGCGAGATGCCGTTTTAATTGTGTTTACCGAGACTTAGTTAGCAAACATTGAGCTACTTAATTCAGGGATATAGGGGAAAGGAAGTCTTTTATTACTTCGCGCTAACAAATTGACAATGCTCGTATTAGAGAACGGATATTAGCAGCTTTTAATCTAGCATTTTTATTACATTTTAACGAAAGTCTAAAAGCAAATCGCTTTTGGTAACGACAGCAAATTAAAGTGGAAAGTTTAACTGCCCTACGTATTCGGCTTATGTAACCTATGAGGTTTTTAGCCCCTATTACAAAGGATAATCGGTTTATTCGCAATTAACTGTGTGATCTCTGGTTAAGAATAGGCCACACGTACGAAACGATGGCCCAAGGGGCCTACTAGTATGGAACAGATTAGTATCACCCTTGGGACTCCATACCGGAGCTATTTATATGAAAGTATTACTATTTGATATAACAAAGCAAATATTTCGTAAGAATTCAAAAAGAATTTAAGGAAAACATGAAAAAACCAATACCTTATCTCATCTTATAATGTTTATGTTATATAAAAGTACCTTATATAGAACTCTAGACATTATACACCCTACTTCACATCAGCGCAAAGATGACACGATTAATAATTCAATGACTCCAAGTAAACCTTACATACTCCCCCACTTTAAATCCAGCTTAGAGTGGTGAGAACGCGGGAAAAGGCGTCAGTAGGTGGTACTTCTATCTTGACATACGTATAAAGGATGTATCATATTGAAGGCACGAATCTCGTGCAGTCAGAGTGCAGCATACATCCTAGTAATCTAATAAGCGACGACCAGCATATTCGCCGCATGACAATATAAACGCACTCAGTCGGAGATTCACTCAAGGGTGCTTTTACACAATTTCCTCGGCATACCCTTTTCGCTCGACACTCCACCTTTTTGCCTCCTTAGCCTTAGCACCTCTCTTCACCTTTTTATAATCAAAGGTTGCCAAGTGCCTGCATTTATTGAACTCATTTTATTGTAAAATGATTGGACATTTTCAATAAGAGGTAGTTGTATAGATAAGAACCTTCACACTTATGTGAGTGAGTTCTTTATTACGGTTAAATATTGAAACTTTTCCATAAGTCTTGATTTTATATAATCAAAGCCTACGTAGGTAAAATAAAATCCATATACCATACAGTATTTATTATTCTTAAATATTCTTAGAATCCGTTACATCAAACAAATTATTTATCGAATAACGATTTATCTTTACTAGTATTTTTATTTATGCTATGTTCACTATATTAATTCTATTCGATTTGTTATCAATAAATAAATAGGCAAGTTGTTTTGCTCGTAATATTCAATTGAGTGCGTCATACATAAATAAAGCGGTAAAATTACTGTCGATACCACCCTCATCGCGTGACGAAAATCGTCGGAACTACAAAAATAAAAAAGAGATTACGTCAAATAATTTGATATAAGTATCAACATATTATTGTCTGTTATCATTCCCGAAGTAGGGTCGTTGGAAGATCGTGACGTTATCGACGTAAACGAGTCACATGTAGCCGATAAGCTTAACGACAGTTCCGATTTAGTAGCAAGTGCGCAGTGATTCGACAATCGTTTGCGAGCGTGCGCCTCGGCCTTGCTTCTACATAGCTATTGCAGATTTGCAGCTTTGTGGCTTTGTATCCAGCTTGTTTTACTTTCTCAAACAAATGATTTTACTCGGAGATACCGAAAAATACTTACAAAGGCGAGTTGAGCGCTTAAGGACATCGATAGTGTTATAGTTCGCTTAGTCGCTATTGGAAAGCCCCTTTTGCTAGCCTTTGCAAACTTTACGAATTTCGTGTGAGTGTGTGGCTTTCGTCAGCCCGACAGAATGCTTGTTTCACACGCTTTTGAAGCGAATATGGTTTCTAGTCGCCTACAAATATGTAATACAATAAAATACAGACTTCGTAATTTTAAATAATAAATGTTTTTAACAGGAAAAATAATGTCTGACTCAAGAAAATGGAATATATATTATTATATACAATAACAAATTGCTAATCTGAAAAACTGAAATGTATTTTTACTGGTAATTTATTGAACCAATAACATTATCTTTTATGCAGAAGTTAATTAATTTAACCGAGCTTGCCGGGCACTAATTTGTATAAAGTAACAAGCCGAGTAAATATTACCATTCAAGACCAGTGGATAGATACATGTTGGATCTCAAGAGTCGTCAAAATATGAGTTTGCCACAACCTTATGGTAGACACACATAGACACACATGGAAGATGAAATACTTCAAATAAATCGCAATACAACTTTTCCAAGTAATTATTATTAACTTATAGATTTACAATTAATAAAAATTTCACTATATTTGCTACCTAAAAGAAACTTTAACAGAACACATTGCAGACATTATATGAAAAATAAACATTGATGGTGAATAGTTTTTTGTCTTTTTACATGATGATTAGGTTCTACTACGAGTTTGGGTGTGTTTAGTGACTTGGCTTTGGAGACACTCCATCACATCTACCTTGCTTTTGAAGGTACACAACTGAAACAAGAGGTTGCAATACATTAAACAAAGTAAAAGCACAGAATAGTCGAGGCATAAATAATCACTGCTAATAGAAATGTGTAATCTATATATTTCGCGCAAAACGTAATCCTACTTCAATCTGGTTAATTATATTTAATTAAATAGGTGTTTCAGAATTCATTATCTTTACTTACCTTCACCACAATTTCGTGCACAAATAAATTTCCCTGGATTTATATAAGTTACGTTGTTCGTTCCACATATTGGATTGTACTCAGTCGTTGAGGGGCAGTCCTGAATACACTTTCTCCGGGTTGGATTCTCCGTGCTATAATAAAAAAAAACATTAAATATGTGTTAAATATTATTTATTTGAAAACAAAACGATATGTTGGAACTAATAGTAACAAATTACACGTTAATTATCGTATCAATTTACCTGCCATTAGACAGAACTTGCCCTTGCGTTGGTGGTACAATCACAGGTTTTCCCAATATGGACACTGTGTTTTTATTTGGGTTGTTAATAAAATTCGTACCTTGGTTGTTTAATAATTGAGGCCGGTTCTGAGGCATGTTTGTGTAATTGTCAGCAGAAGTATGACCAGGGAATACTATTGCTGAATTTGGAAACTGAGCAGGTCGGTTCCCATTTAGATATGACATCGGAAATTGTACATTATTTCCATTCATATTATTTGAAGGATACGTTTGAAAGTTGTTGGGTTGCCCAAAACCTGGATTATTCTGATAAGGAAGACCGGTTTGGGGGTTATATTGATTTTGATATGGCTTTTCATTGCCTGGGAAGTGAACATTTGGATTATTCAAGTTACTTAAATCATCAGGTCTGAAGTCAGGATTAAAATTTCCTTGACTGGGGTATTGACCGCCCTGCCCAGGGATAGCTTGGTTGAAATTTCCACCTTGATTTAACATTCCTCCATTTTGAAAAGGATTATTAGTATTGCCTGTATTCAAAGAGGGGTTGTTTGGCCCGTTAGGATATTGTGGACGTAGAAAGTTGCCGTTCATGTTATCTCCCTGGAATGGAAAACCTTGTTGGTTTGGATAACCAACTCCGTTCGTGTTGCCTCCTGCCACGGGTCTATTCTGAAAGTTTCCTTGATTTTGATTTGGGTACACTGACCCATCATTTGGTCTATTCGGGTACTGTTGCCCTGGAAAATTGGCGTTCGGATTCATGTTATTTCCCTGATATGGAAAACTATTTTGGTTTGGATAACCTCCTTGATTTTGTCCATTTGGATAGTTTCCTTGATTTTGTGGCCTTGCCATGTTGTTATTCTGTAAAGATTAAATTATCTAATTGGTAAATTGTTTTGATTTGCAATAATGGCCTATAACCAATTTTGTAACAATGTTTGAATTTTTTAAAAGAATTTATTATGTCAGTAAGTAATTAAGCAATAATAAAAAGTAACCCCTTCAGCAAAGCTTGAATACTAAAATGAATATAAAACAAGTGAAAGCAGAACCAATTAATGAAATTCTTTAATAAATAACTTTACCTGATTTCCGTTAGGGAAAAAGGGATTCGCTGGATAATTACTTGTCGGATTTCCGAATCTTCCCGGACCAAAGTTTGGGAATCCCATGGCGCCGAGATCGAAAAGCCTCGGTTGTGCGGAACTTAACGGAGCGCCTTGATTACTGCTTGTGCTGGGAACTTCTTGTGCACTTAGTATACTGATCTCAAACAGTACTACTGCTACTAAAAAAAACCATAAATTTAAAAATGAACACCATTATCATTTTAGTAAAATAAAATTAGGTTAAAAACTTACATAGCGCTAATTTAAACATATAAACTGTTCTGTACGACATTTCTGATGTTCACTATTTAACTAGATGTAAAAGAATTTTTAAATCATTTAAAGGAATAAGTGATACCTATAGGTATCTACACTATACCACGCACTCTTCAACTGACAAATTCCCACTAACTAACAAATTCATCGAACGATCTATTAAAAATGTAATTATATTCGTCTAATGTTCTTAAATTGTCTGCTTAACTAATCGCTTCTGACGATGCGGTAATTCCTCATATTAGACCTGTCAGCTAAAAGTGATTAAGTAAGTATTTGGTAAATGTTTATTACTTTTACCTCAAGATTTATCAAGCCATTTAAACGACATTTGAAAATTTACCCTGAATTTCCAATTGCAAATGTGTTTTTATTGGCTGGCTTGTGGACAGTGACTTTATTTCAGTAAGGAATGAGAAACTGCAAACTGCATCCATAAACGTTTAGGTATTAGGTAACGATGTGTGAAACAAATTACTCAGGCCTCGTTTGTTTCATGGTACAATTGTCATGGCGATGGTAATTTCAACTGCCAGGGTGTTTTCAATTTCAAATGCTTTATGATGTGGTCTCCAATTCAAAGCGAACCTTAAAATACACCTTAGTTCTAGTCTTCAAATAAGTATATAAATAAGTATTTGATTGTATTAAAGACCCATTGAGCATGGTCACACACACGATGTTATCTACAAATTTTATTAAAACCCTGTCAACGTTTACGAGTTAACAACTTGAACTGGACTATAGTTTTATTTTATAACTATGAGTTTTATATAAATCAAATTTTATCACTCACTATTCGGTTGGATAAACCTGAATTGGAAAAATAAAGGTTAAATTGGTTACTGATTCAAAACGATGGCAAACGTGAGCACAGTAGGGATATGTTTTGTATTACATAGGTTTACTTATGTAACATAGGTATGTAGGTACATAAATATGTGTATATCTATGGGACATCATAATATAATAACATGTCATGAGAAAAAACATCTAGGTAATACGTACTAAGTAAGTCCGATGCGGTGTATAAATGAGTGGCAAAAAGTTTTTCTCATTTATTATCAAGAAGGGAATCCTAGCTAGTCTGTAAAGCGCAATTTCATAAATACTTCTAAATGTAAAGTACCTGCATTTACAACAAATTACCATCAGACGTGCACATTGCACTAGATGGTATAGAGTCACGTAACCTAGATTCCTTACAAAAAGACTTAAGGTAGCTACAACATATAAACACTTCTGTGCAGCTACTAGTACCTACCTTAATCTGATTTTACTTAATCACAAGTGGCCATGAACACACTATTTCATGCTATTGCATATAACATGACTATTTTCACTTTTCAGCCTTGTTTTCTTTTCCTTTTGTACCGACATACAGGGTGTTAAGAAAACCCTGTCCGACCCTCATAATCACATGCCCAAATAAAAATTAAATTTGGAATATTTTGGATAGTAACAATAGTAATGAATTTTGAAATAACCATTTTTTGCCGCAAAATTCCCTAAATTTGAGATTAAAACAAAAATTACAACACCATTTTCGTCGGTCGATCAAAACCAGCCAATTATTGACGACCTTTTGTTTTGATTATTTGGTAGCACCTTTTTTTTTTTTTTTTTTTTTTTTTTTTTGTCCCGGTATGACAACGCCGAATCTCTCTCTCGACTTTTGAGAAAAAACAATTTATTTAGGTTTTAATTTTTTTTTTTTTTCTATTTCTTTTTTACATTTATGTAATCAGGTTTCGATACCTAACAACACCTTAACGGATCGGACAGGGTTTTCTTAACATCCTGTATGTATCAAAAAATCTACCTGCATTGGTTATACTTACTATCTACAGACATTGGTATGTAGGTATGTGTACCTGTATGTACTTATGTTAGGTAGGTACCGTTGTATACAGATAAACAACACAATACTTAATTTTGTAAATGTCTATTAAATTTTTTTACTGAAAACTTTAAAATAGAATAAAAAATATAAGTGTCTACCTACCGACCACTAGAAGTCAGACAAAAATCTGGTTATGTTAATTATAGCAATGCCCAACAACCGGTAAATGTACCCAAATAATAACATTAATTAAAAAGCTATGTGGCATTAGGACGACTGCGTCCCGACCTCAGAACGTGTCGAAAAATAAAAGAGGTCACGCTACCGCCACAGGAGGCAATTAAGTAGGTAACCCATCCTCACCTTCCTTTTATAATATTTTCAATTTTTACGCTAGCATAGTCAAGCGATGTTTCGGACATTTTTGACTTGGTTAAATTAATATTATAATTATTAAATTCCTAACGAAACGAAACCCCCGAAAATTTTATGGTTTTAAATCTACATTTATAAAATTTTAGAGAATTTTTGTTGGTTAATTGGGAAGTAGGCGCTTACCTACTTATACATATTATTATTATAAACCAGGAGTCAGTTAGGATACAAAACATAGGAAGGCAATTAATTACATACCTAGATATAACCTAGGTCATTAACAAAACTGAGAATTCTCGTTATACCCGTTTTGATCGATATTTTTAAGCATGTCTACAATATTTAATTATTTATGTTTGTTAGCCCTAATTTCCAATAAAGGATCTCATTTTGTAGAGCTTAAATCAATCCATGTGCGGTTACATACCGACTAATAGTCACTTTCCTGGCTTTGTTTAATTACGAAACCGCTTCTTCGGTCCCACAGTCGCAAACCGGACTGTCGGTTGTGAGGTCTTGAGTTAATTTCCTGTCGGGCAAAGAGATTTTCGGTTTATAGGTACTTAAGCAACTACGGTGATTTCCATTAAATGGTTACAAATTTTGTATTTTGTTCATTAAAATAAACTCTAGATATTATCGTGATAGGCCATAGCCTAGAGCACTTTGTGAAGCAGTGAATGAAGAAGGCGAATCAGGGTGTTATCTATAAATAATTTATAATTAACTTAAAATATATTATCCACTTAATTACATAATAAATGGATATTGGTTTTTATTGGTATTTTATTCAAATCTTATTTGCACTTATTTTTTTATACCTATATACAAGATTTATATTTTTCAGTTATTTAATGATGACGTCAGTGCCCATTGTCCCTAACTTCAGCTAAAATTAGTTCTTGAGAATCAACCAAAAACGAAGTGTAGGTACACTGCCATCTGCTAGTAACATTGAATACTATGCTTGAAACCGTAAGGAGAGCCCCAGTTATCTGCGATTTCTGTTCGCTTAGGCGTCAATAGATATCTCTCATAACACACATTATTTTATTTCTACAATAATAATATCTAATGTTGAGTTGACTGGTGTTCATCTGCGAACAAAAAATATCTAGATAACAATGAGAAAGAAATAAAGAAGAAGAAGAAAGTATTCAGCTACTGTTTAAAAAAAACGGAAACTTTTAGTGATTTTAGTTACATGAATGTAATAAAACACAGAGCAAAATAATATATGTACATATAGGATAATATAAAACATATTATAGTTGCGAGAGGATATATGGGGGATTTTCGGAACCCACTCAGTAGAATCTACATTTCCTGTAATGTGACTTAATGTGACTGTTTGGTCCACTATGCATAAATAACACTAAAAGTGAACAATTATATATTCCTCAAAAAAAAACTAGTCTTTGGTTAAAATAAAGTCAATGAATCAGCAGAATAATAAAATTGCCTTTGTCAAACAAAATATAATCTGTGGTTTTGGAAAAAGTCGAGAATAATCCGTTTCCGTCGGTTCGTTTGCGACGACAAGACAGAAAGTGTCAATTTATTTGTTTTATGCGGTGTATGCAGTGCGGTATTCTAGTATTTCATTAGAAAGTAAGGAAGTTATTAATATTACAGCTATTGAGAAACAGTTATTTACTTGAATTTTACGTGTTTTACATTGTAATCGACATAAATATTTGTTCTTTAAGCTTTATTGTTCTAGAGTTAATATTAATCGTTGTTGCCGGTAGGTATATCAGTGATAATCAAGAAAAATGAATTGTCCGTTCAACGAAGAGCAGCTGACACAGTTGAAAGCGTTTGTCGAGTTTTGCAAAGGAGAACCGCAGATAATACATCATCCTAAACTAGCCTTCTTTAAAGATTACCTTGCATCTCTAGGGGTAACTATTCCAGTTCAAACGTTTGGTGCTAAGAATTTTACACCTTCCGGCGATACGTAAGTATTTCAAAGTTATTACAATTTTAATTTGCCTCAAATTGTCAATGGTATTTCTTGCCAATCTTCTTGCTGAATAGGCATTGTATAAATTGCATTGGTACTTATGAAAATGTTTCTAATTAGATCAATATCACAATAGGCCCTGTCATCTGAATCATCTGACTAGCATAAAATTGAGAATTCCTAATCAACACACATTCTAACCATACCCTGAAATGTGTAAGAAATATCAGATTTGTTTCCAGAAACATCTATGTAATGCTAATTATAAAACTATTCCGTTTATTTAAAAATACACTGTCATGACTTGTATATTAATTAAGGTATAAATATTACACACACCAACTTCTAAACTATTTAATAGTTGGATATTTCTGTGTTACTTGTGTCAAGTCAAATTGCAGAGATAAGTCATACAAAAAAAAAACATGTTTTTATTCTATATCCTGTTTGTCACAGTAATAAATAAATATATAAAATATGTATATTTACCCCTTACATTATGTTTTGTTCTTAAACTAGAAATTTAATATAAATCTAAATTTCAGCAATACAGCAAACAACAATGCTGAGGAAAAAGGTCGGTCTTCATCAGATGAGGAATCAACGGCTGAGTCTGATGTTGAATTGGATATGGAAGGTAATTCAACTTAAGCCTCTTAACCCCAAATACTAATAGGCCATTCAACTTTAACACATTCCTAAATATCTATCTGTTGCTACTTTACGCCTTACAGTGGCAGAGGCTGCTTCAGACTTAACTGTTAGTTATTTTTGATTTACCTACTTTTCAGTATTTGGCCATTAAAATGTATGGCTGTAAAATGCATGACAACACAAAGAATTGAAGAGTTCATGAATTTACATAAAAAATAATGCATAGTAATAACATTGTAACATAACACTTGGTGGTAAATGTCTAGATAACACTACCACATCCCTTCATACCATGTTGTGGATAACAAGCTGTTAAATTCCATTTCGAAATACTCACATCCCCATACTCAGAAAAGGTACTATCTATCTGAATTTTCATAGTCTTAAATAATATCAACTTACTACTTGTTTTTACAAGAATAAACATTTGAATAAAAGGTTTTTTTTTCACAATAGGTGTCATAGAACCAGACAACGTAGACGATTCTCAAGTAATGGGTGACTTGGCGAAGGAAGTGACAGATGAAGAAAGAGATCAATCTGATGAGAAGAGGTCTGAGGCAATGCAGGCATTCTCTGAGCAAAAGTTTGACGAAGCCATCAAACTGTACAATGAAGCTATTCAACTCAACCCGCAGAGTGCTTTACTGTTTGCCAAACGTGGACAGGTATGAAACACATAAATTATTTACCCATGTAAAATGGTTGCCACAGCAATGGGCAACCTTGGAAATAAATAAAACCTTTGTTTTCTATCCATATAAGGATTTATGCATCCTATACATTCTATTTTACATACTGGATCGATATTCTGCTGAATTATATTTTAATTGTATTAATATGTTATTTCCTGTTTTAGATATTCCTTAAGATGAACAAACCAAATGCATGTATCAAAGATTGCACACATGCCCTGGAACTCAATTGCGACAGTGCAGCTGCGTACAAATTCCGTGGGCGTGCTTACAGGTATAGTCATTTGTTGCTAAAATAATTTATAACATTAACCTGCTTTTTATTAGCTAAATTCAGTTTAATTTACATACAATTTCTCAGTAGGGCTTGTGACCAAAGTTCAATGTTGTTTCTGATTAAGGTGCGTATATTTAACATTGACGCGCGCCATAGCAACAATAATGTAAACAACACCTACTTTCTGAATATGCGGTCTATAGTAATTTTTCTTATGCTGTAATGTATCTATCAGGTTGTTGGGCAAATTTGAAGAGGCTTCTCACGATCTCTGCGAATCTCTTAAGATCGACTATGATGATCAAACTAACGAGTGGCTGACTGAGGTCAAACCTAATGCTGAGAAACTGCGCCAACACAAGCTTAGTGTGCAACGCAAGAAGGAAGAAAAAGAAGTAAGTTTTTAAAGAAAATAGATAACTACTGCAACTTGAATTGTGTTCAGAGCTACCAGTAAATACATTTAGGTTGAAACAAACAAATAATTTTTTTATGAGATTTTCCCCCATTTACATGAGGAAAGCTTTACAGCTTCTCTGGGATATAACATTACATAACTCATGTTGTCTATTTATCTAGCATCGTGACAAGTTGCGCAGAGCTCGTAAAGCGCAAGAGGCGCGTGCCCGTGCAGCTCGCGCACAAGCCGAAGCCAACGCTCGCGCGCCGCCTGCCGGTGCCGGCTTCCCGGGCGCCGGCGGCTTTCCCGGAGCCGGCGGCTTCCCCGGTGCCGGGGGTGGTGGCGGCTTCCCGGCCGGACTTAACCCCCAAGATTTCAGCAACCTCCTGTTCGATCAAGACATAATGGCTGCTTTCCAGGTAGGCTAATCAAACTAACACATACACTCCGACGAAATGCAGATTTTACAACTTATAATTCAAATTCAAATATTCTTTATTCAATATAGGCTACACAGTAGCACTTATCGAACGTCAAACACAAAATACAAATATTACATATATTTTTTATCTATTATTTTTGTACTAAATATATATACTATTCTTCATTTATAGGATCCAGAAGTTGCCACTGCATTCCAGGACGTTTCATCTAACCCAGCTAATTTTGTGAAGTATCAAAACAATCCTAAAGTTGCTGCAGTCATAGAAAAACTTCAAGCCAAACTCGGAAAGGGTGGTGGTGGCGGTTTCCCAGGTAACCTCATGATTTAATCACGAGACATCAATCGAAAACTTACTTTAACATAGACATAGCCCTTATTTTTATGGCAGTGAGAGTAATTCTGAGGTTTTGTCTTTTATAAATCTGTTATGTCATTGATTTACAATTGTCACAGGTTTTGGCGGAGCTGGTGGTGCACCCGGGGCAGGAGGGCCGAAAGGACCGTCGGACGATGATGTTGGCCTAGACTAAACTACATCTCAAGACGGGTCCAGACACGTGTAATGTATAGTGAAGAATAACGCCCATTTATTCTTAGTGTGGTCGGCACCACGAAAGTTTAATGTAATGCTTATGTCAGACCTGGCGCTGTTTATCCAGTGGCGGTTACATCATAATGATTTAATTTTGATCTGTGCTGGCTATTGTTTGCGTAAATTACATTATATATGTCTGGATCGAGCTTTATACATGCAATATTGATATCCAACGCGTATTCAGTATTGCAAATTCACTTAGTAGTTATAAAATACATTAAAGCACTCGTATAATATGGAGTGGGTTATTTACAATCTGCATGAAAACTCATAACACCTTTGTGTGTATAATTTAGACAGGTAATTAGTTCATACTATCCTACTAAGCAAATATTTCTTGTTTTTTATTTGCTGATATAGTATGCTTCCTACTGTTTTAGAAAAGATTATTCAAATCCTGTGTAGAATATATTTCTCAGCATGATTCATAAAATTTGTAAATGTGAGCCCACCAAAATATAGGTATTCAAAATTATTGCCAATTATACCTACACATTGATACTTTTGAAGATTGGTGCCTAATACTAATGTGGTTTACACCACAGCATTTAATATAACTAGATACTGTGATTTCTAATTAACTTTCTTTTTGCCATATTACTTAGGTAATAGAATAGGTTCTTCTCAGAGAACTAGACAGCATTTGATCACAGCATTCTGTTGTTATTAAATCCTATAATTATATTTTAATTGTATAACTGCTTATTTTTGTACAAAATATAATATTTTTATTTAACTACTTTTTATATAGGTGGATGTTAAGTTTCCGGCTAATTTGATATTTTTTCAAATAAAAGGTTTTTTGTATACCTAGATTAGTCAAAGTACAGAGAAGAAAATATTTTGCACGACAATATAAATTTTGCCTGATTAAAGACCGTAAATTTAATATTTGAATGTTTATTAAAATAAAATAATGTAAAACACGAATAGTCTTTTATTTATATATACCTGGCTATTAAAATCATATATAATTACTAGCTGCACCCGATTCTCAGACCTACTGAATATGCATATAAGATTTCATAAAAATCGGTCTAGCTGTTTCGGAGGAGTATGGTAACTAACATTGTGACACGAGAATTATATATATAAGAAGATTTATTTTGGTAATGATTCATGTAATAAACATAGTATGTTTTATTGAAGAATTTAAATACCTACCATGTTAATTATAAATGCGACAATAGGTAACTGTCTGTTAAGCTTTCATGTCTAAACTGCTGAACCGATTTTAATAAAACCTGATAATTGATATGGGAAAGAAACTTGATTATTTTGCCTGGGCAAAATAAATTTAGTGATTTCAATGCTTTTGGCTAGGAGAAATACATTGCAAGAACACTCTTTCTATATCAGATTCAGAACAAGTCCCAATCCATCTCCCTTCACCCGTAACTAAATGAAGTGTGAGAGTTTCGAGTTGCAATAAACCCTCCTCAAGTACAGTTTGTACATACATTCAATTGCAATTCTTGCTGAACAGAGTCAACATAAATAAAACAACCATTAATTACACTACATTAAAAATCTTTTATTTAATTTAAACATCATTAACTCTTCCCCAACCTAGCCTTATCTTCCTTTCATGTAGTTTCAGCCATGATGGCATGCTCTTTGGCAAAGGCTGAGCATTGGGGAATTTCAGTGGTGGTGGGGGTGCCTTGAATGGATCTTCTTCACTTAACTTACGTAATAAATACTCCTTATTGATCTGCTTTGGATCCCTATATTTATCCATGTATAAATTAAAAGGTCTTCTAAGGGGAAACCATTCTTGCGGCCTTATGTATGGTTCAGGGAAGTCATATTCATAAACTGAAAGCATATAATACCATTGAATGCCATAAAGATAAATAGGACCTTGATGTATGTGTAACTGATAGCATGGAACAGGTTGCAGGAACCACGAAAGACTAAGGTAAAGTTAGCTTGTCAACTTTATTTGTGGAAATACTTAGATGTCTAAATTTGTCTGTGGGTGATTCAGTGCTATAATGAAAATGGGTTAGTTTACCTGGTTCCTTCTTTTGCAGTACATTATGGAAGAAATCTTTGACAGAACTGTCCCAGATAGTTTGATAAAATGCCAGCCCTGCAGGAGTTATGGTATCCTGGTACTTTTTATACCATTCCCTGGTAACAAATGTCCTGTCTTCTAAAGAGACTGAAGATACTGGAAACAATAATTCGATTATATTGAATATATTATGTAATATTAATAAACTGACAAAAAAAGAAAATTGTTTAATTATATACCTTTTGGTAAGTCATATGTTACATTTTTGTCTTGTTTGTAGAGTACAAATGCATATCTATGATATCCAGTTCCCTTTATTGGGAAAGGCTGTAGGTACTCAACTATAGTATCGCCTTTCTCTACAAAATTCCCAGGAATGTTTGCCACCAACCAGTGTATATATTCCTTATCATTCTCTTCTAAATTACCATCCAAGCTTGTAAGGGCTAGTGTCCACAAACTGTCAGCATCTGCCTCATAATTAACAATAGGATATTCAAGTGCTTCAGCAGGCTTTATAACATTCCCAGTATAAACTGGCAAGTATGAACCATCCTTTAAGTCATACAATACTTCCAAATTTAGATATGGTACAAAGTACCCTTCTCCATATAAGTGTTCAAATATAGCGTAGTGGTCTGCAATTTGTTTTTTGTGCTGTGGACCTAAAGTTTCAAGCCATAGTTTTTTTGCTTCATTCAAATCAATTTCTAATTTATAGTTGCGTGCAAGTTGTTCCTTCGATTTATCAGCTTTTATTTGTTTAATGTGGTTTATTCGAGATAAACGATCTTTGTCCGACGGTTTCCTGAAATGAGATATTGATTAAAGATACCTGTTATAAACAAATAATAAAAGTGGAATGGCACTATAGTAAGTATATAATCCGGTTATTAAAATTACAACATTAGACTAATATTGGAGACAGATACATACTTGATCCGAGGTAAACCAATATCAATTCTTGTTGTATATAATTCATCTTTGTAATTTAGTTCGTCTAAACGTTCCTTTATCGTACGACAATAAATAGGAGCTTTACCCCTCACTCTATGTGCACATCTTATCTGTTGCAATTGTATGTTAGCCGTCCAGACTCCACGAAACGTAAGTAACATTATTCTTAAAAAAGAAAAGATTTAATTTAAAAGACTACAGCAAGCGAACAGATTCTATTCTGTGCTTGCACGTTAAGGTTATGTTTTTTTGACATTCAATTTGACAGCTTACATTCAGTGTTATAGCTATCGACGTACCATTTTTATCACTGCATGACAACCATGCAAAAAATCGTTTTTTTTTTCTTACAATATTGGTACAAATATTGCCTATTCACATGGTAATTGAATCTTACATGATATTTCGTTATTAAATATTTGCTGTTATACTCTTACAAAATCAATACCCACTTTTTCCTTCAACCTTACGTTTACTTAATAAAATATTGCACATTCTCATACGAGTAGTGTGAAGTTAATATTTGGGTGTTGGAGAGTGTGTAGTAGCTAACTACCCTCTTACACCAAAATAAATAAACCTTAAAATTAGCTTGAACCTAGGTTCTTCAGATAACATACCCATTACTCTTAGCCACGACACCAATGTAGCTTCAATACTAGTACTTCTTAGACATTTTACCTACTAAGGTTTCAACAAAATTGATAATATACCTATTTTTCATTTATGGTAGGTATACCTCAATTTCATACATAAAGGCTAGAACACATTTACTATGTATTCTAGCCTGAAGTTTGATTTAAATTACATAATTATTATTTAATTTTATTACACGCAATATTTTTGACTTTACCGATATCAAAGCAAGCACTAGGTGCTGATTGGAGGTAGAAAATACTTTTTGAAAGATTTTTTTTACTTTCTGATAACTTCTTATTATTCCGAATAAAAATCATAAACCTATTAAATTGTGCCTACTACCGCCATTTTTTATCTTTGTGTCTTACTTGTTATGTCTAATCAGTCTAATTGACATAAAAATAAAAAAAAAGTACCCACCATGTACCAACATAAATGATTAATTTCAGAACATGTGCATAATATTACAAAACAGCGCCTCCCTCACCAGCCAAAACAATACGAACCATCTATGTGACCAATGGGATTAGGGAAGCACAAGTCGACAACATTAATCGACAATCGTCTCTATGTGTATGTGTGCGTAAAAATATTTTTGACGAGCAAGCTGCGTTTGAACGAGGCATCATCAATGAACGATCCGATCCGTAGACGAGAGAGTTATCAAGTTACTAGCTGGCTGGTTGGGACTTGGGGCTGCTTACTAGCCCGATACAGCTTTTGTAAACGAAATCGAAATCAATACTAATTTTGTTTCATTATACTATTAAATACGGTTTGTGAACCTGTGTTGATAATACTTACCATTAAAAACTGTTACCTGTCTCAATAATATTGCGGAATAATAGTAATGGCAGTGTTTTAGTGTATTTTACTATCTACTATCTCAGTATTTTAGGAGCCATTTACACATGGCGAAAAGTCACGTACACTTTTACTACGAGTGAAATGTTTTTTGTTTGTTACCTAAATACGGTGAGATAAAATATTACGTTCAAAGTGTACATTAACTACGTAGCGAACATGGATAGCAAGAATATTCAGAAAAATGCCATGCACAAAACTGCAGAATTTACTTTCACTCCACCACCCGAGGCACCTGTGTTTCTACCTACGCCCGAAGAATTCCTGGATCCTCTTGGATATATAGCAAAAATTCGTCCGGTTGCAGAGAAAACAGGCATATGTAAAATAAAGCCTCCATCGCGATGGCAGCCACCTTTTTCATTAGACGTGGACAAATTAAAATTTGTTCCTAGGATTCAGAAAGTGAACGAGTTGGAAGCCATAACGCGTCTAAAACTTTTGTTTCTTGAAAAAATATTAAAATTTTGGGATCTGCAAGGATCTCCGTTGAAAATTCCCATGATCGAAAATAAAACATTAGATTTATATTGTCTTAAATTCTGGGTCGACGAGGAAGGCGGCTTTGAAAATTGTAATAGTCCTAAAAAATGGCGTAAGATAGCCAGTTCAATGGGATACAGTCAAAACACAAGTACAATGAATTTTCTAAGGAGTAATTACGAAAAAATTTTGCTACCTTACGAAATTTTAGAGAAAAGTAAAGCAGATATATTAAAAACTGTAAAAAAGACTGAACCTAAAATTGAAAGAAAAAGTGATGAAACAGGAAAGCCATTGATTACAGAAGTACCCATTGAGAGAATAACAAAAATCAAAGAAGAATGCGATTCTATGGATAAAAAACCTCACACAAGTATTAAGAAAACAAAGACAGGATCTGATATCAAACCTGATGTTGATAGTTCCAAAAACAAAACTGAATGTGAAGGGTTCAAACGTAATAGAGAATTGCGAAGGTTAGCCTGTTATGGACCTGGACCAAAAATGCCTGGGCTGAATGATGAAGAATTTGATATTACAAAGTCAAGGAAGAGGCCCCGTTATGATCTTGATCCATTGGCAATTTACCAGTGTGCTATTTGCCAAAAAGACTACAGAGATGAAATGCTCTTAGTTTGCAATGGTTGTTCTGATACATACCATACATTTTGCTTAAAGCCTCGACTCAGCTCAATACCAGATGGAGAGTGGCGTTGCCCCTGTTGCATAGCTGAAGAAGTTCATAAGCCTGCAGAGGCCTTTGGGTTTGCTCAAGCAGAAAGAGAATACACATTGCAACAGTTTGGAGAAATGGCTGATAAATTTAAATCTGATTATTTTGGAATGTCTGGACATTTAGTTCCAACTACAGTAGCTGAAAAAGAATTTTGGAGAATAATAACATCTGTTGAGGAGGATGTTACTGTTGAATATGGTGCTGATTTGCACTCAATGGATCACGGATCAGGCTTCCCTACAAAATCTTCATTAAATCTTTATTCAGGAGATCAGGAGTATGTTGATTCTGGGTGGAACCTAAATAATCTTCCAGTTCTTGATGGCTCCGTATTAAGATTTATAAATGCTGACATATCTGGTATGACAGTGCCTTGGATGTATGTTGGTATGTGTTTTTCAGCATTTTGCTGGCATAATGAAGATCATTGGAGCTATTCCATTAATTATTTACATTGGGGTGAGGCTAAAACTTGGTATGGAGTGCCTGGAAGTGGGGCTGAATTGTTGGAAACAGCCATGAAAGCAGCGGCACCAGATCTATTTAAATCACAACCAGATTTATTACATCAACTGGTAACAATAATGAATCCAAATATATTGATGGCAGCAGGTGTCCCAATATATAGAACAGATCAGCATGCCGGAGAGTTTGTGGTCACTTTTCCCAGAGCATACCATGCAGGATTTAACCAAGGCTATAATTTTGCTGAAGCTGTTAATTTTGCCCCTCCTGACTGGTTAAAGGTAGGCCGTGAGTGTATAATACATTATAAAAATCTTAAAAGATTCTGTGTTTTCTCTCATGATGAATTGATATGTAAAATGGCATTAGAGGGAGATCGTTTAGATTTGGACACTGCTTTGGAAACACAAAAGGAGTTACTAAGAGCAACACAAGAGGAAGGTTCATTAAGAGCTTTGATAGCCAAAAAGGGTCTTAAGAGTGTGCGTAGGACTGCATTTGAGTTACTTGGTGATGATGAACGGCTATGTGAAGTGTGTAAAACAACCTGTTTCTTGTCCTCAGTTTCATGTAGTGATTGTAAACACATGGTTTGTTTGCAGCATGCAGACAATCTCTGTCAATGCCCTCTAGGCAAAAAGATGTTAAACTATAGATATGACATGGATGAGCTTAATATAATGTTGCAGACAATTGATTTCAGAGTCAATAGTTTTAACAAATGGATCACTGAAACAGAGAACATTCTGCTTCCCACAGCTCCAGATATAGGGAGGCTACAAAAGTTAAAAACTTTGATAGATGAGGCAGAGGAACTTAAAATGCCAAAGTGTGCATTGTTAGCACAGCTAAAGGAAGATTACACAAAAGCTTCAGAAAATATTGAACCAATTGTCATAGAGTTAGATGATGATTAATTAATATAGACTGGTTTAGTACAAAATATTATCATCTGATAGAATAAGCAGTAGAAGTTCTTAAGATTACTAAAACTATAATGTATTGATTAGCTATATGATACATATTTACAATATTACATAACACTTGTATTTTCATCACAAATGGCAGCTTTAAGCGCTCACACTCAGGTAATAGTGAGAGAGTATTGCGTGGGCGAAGTTGATAATGTTTTAATTTCCAGATTTTGTTTTAATGTTTCTTCATTGATAAGAAACTGAATTATATGATTTTGATTTCAATGAACATTATTGTATTGGAATATCTCAAGTACTAAATGAACATTATTTTATGTATAAACATTTATTATAATGTAATGTATATTTTGGTCCTACAAATAAGTATTTTTACTATGTAAATAATAAATATATAGTAATGCTTTTCCATTTCTTGTAATGTTTGATTGAAGTAGGTATGACTTTTTATTGTAGTGAATTCCCACCGTATCATAATAAATAAGATTCTAAAATATTTTTAGTTTTCAATTAGTTATACCTACTAATAATTATGTTTAAAATCATAATTTTTTGAACTAAGACAAATAATAGGGACGTATATGTAGGTACCCACCTACTTATACAAATACTATAAAACATACATGCATTGTAAACAACAGTTTGGAAACTATAAAGTCAGAGTGATTAAAGTTTAACAAATGTAAATTATCATGAATATTAAAACTCAATATAAATAATTATGGTGGAAAGTTTAATGATAATAATCAATATTCATATTTTTTGGCAATAGTTGCAAAAATGTTTATAAGTCCCTTATAACTTAGGTATGTTGATCTCAATAAACAATCAGCATTATAAATATGTAATCAACAATAGCTTTATTAATTAGCCTTGCCTATGTTCTTGCAAGAAGGTTCAAATTGATATATATTTATGATGTTGACAGTAATTATACATATTTTTCAATATTTATATACTTATAATAGTATATATTATTATAAGAGTGAATGTGTTTGTCAGTAAAACCAATATGCGACAGTATACTAAATTGTTAAATAACCATTTAGGGTTGCTATATTATTTGTGGTGTAGTATAAATATTTGTGGTATATTTATATTTTTATTATGTATCAAGCATCTTTCATGTCAATTGTAGATATGTGTAATGAAATGATCTGTTCGAGAACCATGACGGTAAAATGACACAGTGTAGGACGGGCCCGAGTCTGCTATTTACACTCCGTGTCAGTGTGCGCCGGTTCGGGCGCGTTCGGGCCGCCCGAGTGCACCCGAGAGGGCCAGAGCGCCGCCGGACGATGCAACTATGAGCACACTGACACGGAGTGTAAATAGCAGACTCGGGCCCCTGTTTAAATGTAACTGGTTTGGAATGATACTAACCTAAATAAATACATTGTCTTAAATAACTGGTTCTCAAATGGCCATTGTTTTCCTATGCATCTCTGCCAATAATGACTTTCTTATCCCCGAATACTCAAACGCAACTTAACTAAAAGATGTTCCTAAACGTTTATCCTTTGCTTGCACCAGTGTGACAAAGATTGCACGAGACTTACAGGCTACCTAAAATTGAGTTGGTTTTGAGTATTTGGCCATTGCTCAAACATAATTTTTATGTTAATGCTAATCAAATATATTATCTCCTGTCACCATTCTTAATATAAATAAGCTTAAATTAAAACTAGAGTAGGTAGTTGATAGTTTTAAGAATGAATGAATATGTTTGTGGTTATAATTGTATTAAATTATACTAAGTACTTGTATAACAGGCTATGAAATGTGTAAAAAAAGTGTTTTTCTGATAAGAAATAGCCAAAATTAATATTTATTTTAGTTAACAATCAAGATTATCCATCAATTAAGTTTTCACAAAGCGCACTTTAAATTTAATTGAAGAGCCATTGCGTTTCTAGATATTAGTTCTAGTGAATCTATAAAGTTGTTGACGAGCAAAGTATATTTAAAACTAATATTTATAAGTAAAATACATAACTAGGGATAATTACTACACTTAGTACAAAAAATGTATACAACTAATAATTTGAGTCCAAAATAATTACGTGCGCAGAATGTAGGTATAAACGATTTATAATTTCCCTGTGTGTATAGGTACATTACTTTGTTCCTGAATGTAGTAAAGATCCCCAGTTATTTCGCCGATAGGTTTACTACACTAGATGTAAGACGACATTTTTTGACTGACAGCCTGTATTCATGTTTAGTTTTATAAATATTAGCATTATTCTTTATAACAGTGAAATATAACTAGTAAATTATTATTGAGTTGTGTGATTTAAACTGTGATTCCAAAAATTTTTATTTGCTTGTGACGGTTATGAAAAATAATGAGTGTGAGTATTAATTTAAATAGATTTAAAATTTAATAAATTCTTATTATTATAATATGACTTTCATTTAATTTACCTTTTGTGTGTACAAGTTAGAGCCAGCTTCAGGAATGATTATCTAGGCATGCATTATATTATTGATTGGCAATTTATCTGTAAGTTTTTACCTACCGATTTCTAAATTATATAAAACACACTATTGTTTTCTAAATAAAAAACTGAATTGTGCATAAGTATTTATTAGAATCGTGTAAAACTTAACGTAAGCATAAATATTTTTGGTGTTATACCTGTGATTACATCACAATAAAGAACTATTAGAACTTATAATATCTACTAAAACATTTATTATGCTTTAAGTACTAGTGCTTTTTGATATGGACAAAATTTTACATCTTGATCTGCAAATAAATAAAACTTACAATATTGAGAAAAGTAGTCACTGTTAGTATAAATTACGTTTAGGTACCTACTCTATTCGAACAAGGAACGGAACAAATACATTCAGAAAATTGGAATACCGAAATTACGAGAATGTTCGTGTTTTCTGAATAGGATTTTTGAAAGAAAGGAATTTATTAAGTCTGCAGTATCTATTTAACTCAATATGTATAATCATATTTAATTTAGTATATTTTGTACACGTTTTTAAGACACCTTTAAACTTAAATTACATTGTTCTATAATAGTCAAGACACAAATTCGTCCATACCATACGATAACAAGTAAACAAGCTATGAATTTGAACTTATAAAATTGAGTATAAAATTGTTCATTGTATTATGTTAGTCAAAAAATTATAAACAGGGGCCCGATGCCACTATTTTAAGGATTGCAAGGGAATGTCCTTATCTGAATACGAAAATTAGGCACAAAAACAAGTACACTGGCACGTTTATTATCCCGCCACTCACTGACTTAAAATAGCGGACTCGGGCCCCAGGTAACTGCATTTTTTATTCTCTTTACAAAAAGAACAATAAAACATTAATTCGTTTCAAAGTTGTAGAAATTTTAATATAACAAAATAATTATTCTGTATATTAGGTAGGTACCTACCTAGTATTCCTACTTCCATAGGATCTACTCTCAGAAGTGTTAAAGAGAATAACTGAGTAGGTACTTCAGACGCTTACTCAACAACTACTTAAAATAAGTACATCATTCAAGACATCAATTTTATAGGTAGGTAAACATACCTAATATTTTAACGATAACTCCCTTAAGTATCTACACAAAGACCAACTTTACGTCAATTATAATATTTTAATAATACAAAATATGATGATACTAAACATATAATCATATTGCGAGATTCTAGTCAATTTCTTCAAATGCAAAATAATTATAGCACCTTACATAAGTACAGTTTAAAATGTTCACAACCTTAGATTACTAATTACAAGTAGAAAGAGCTCAGACAGACTTTAGCCATTTTACCAACCAATCATAATTAATATACCCGCATGTTTTTTGCTTTTACAGGAACGTTGTGCTGAACGTGACATAATTTTGTTATTTAAAATTATTAGAAATCAAGTGGACTCGCCTTATCTTTTAAATAAGATAAGTTTTGTATGCCCACGCATGACTGCGCGTAGGAAGATACTTTTTCATATTCACATGAGTCGAACTATGGTAAGAACAGCTTCATTAAAAGAACATGTACCTAAATTTTATAATCATATTATCTCTTCAAATTCTGACAACCATATATTATAGATATCTTTCACCTTTCTCTACCTCTATTTAGAAAACATATCAAACCTTTGTTAATTAACCTTTAAGTAACATGTTACCAATAAGTTCCATTGTTACCAATAAGAAGCCAATAAGTTATATTTATCTGTGGAAACAGTTTTTGGATATTGTTTAGTATTATTAGATAAGCTATGTGAATTTATAAAATCTGTTTGTTTCCCTTAATAAATAAATAAATAAATAAAAATAAAATAAATGTTTTGGAAAATAGCTTATTATTTACTGCAGAAAAGATTATGAATTATAATAGCTAAAAAAAGTGAGTGCGTTTCGATCACATGTGACACAAGTTTCAACACTGACAAAAAAAAAACAAATTGTTCCATTCGTTTACACGAGATTT
This sequence comes from Autographa pulchrina, assembly GCA_905475315.1. Taxonomy (NCBI): domain Eukaryota; kingdom Metazoa; phylum Arthropoda; class Insecta; order Lepidoptera; family Noctuidae; genus Autographa; species Autographa pulchrina. The sequence continues at coordinate 7,964,178 of FR997768.1, forward strand.
TATAACACATCTCTTTTTGCGATGGTGATTAAAAAGGAAAATAAAACCTTAAAAACGAAATCTTATTAGTCATTTTAATCGAATATTTCAATCTAATTAAGTAAATCAGAGAATCGCAGGGTTCCCCTGGTCATTATTATTGATTATCGCAATTTACTTATAAAATAATTCGCTTTCGATAGATAACTGCATATTCAGGCACCCTTCCGGTTAAATGAAGAATTTAATCAATGAAACAGCGATTAGTGTGATAATCAGCTATCGGCCGATATGTTTTGGTTTATGGCCTCTAAGTGATTGGTGACAGCGAATCACAAAAATGAACCTTAGTACTTTGTCCTAAAGGCACTGTTAATGCTAAAGTGTCAACACGAATGGGCGGTCGACTGTCGTCAATATAAACAATACACAACAATATATATCAGATACTGATATTATACTGGTATTATCAAACGCTAATAATAGTTATTAGTATGCTTAACAAATGTTATTTTTTACATAGTTGGTGACAAGTTGTCAATTTGTATAAGGTGCAAAATTGTTTGTCGGATATGACCTAAAAAAACTATTAATCTAAATTTTTATCGATATAACTAAGGAAGACATGGGACGGATACGTTTCTGAGTATCTATAGTATTGAGTATTTTAAGTACATTTTGCATTTATAAAAACTTTAGAACTCTGTTTTATTCCTTACCATTTTAAAACATTAAAAAAAAACTAGTTTTGCTTAAGATTCGTTATTTTAAGGCACATTTGGTATAACAAGACTTTGTTCTCAATATTTGAACTAACTTTGAATACATACATTTAACATAGAAGGACATTCTGCCTTGTATAATATTATATTAGAAAATACCATTCCTAACAATCATTGAGAATTGAACTGTGATGGCTTTTACACTACATAATATGCCTAATGTTTATTCAAAAAGGTATGTTAAGTAAGCAATTAAGCGCATAAATATGCTGTCTAAGCTAAGAAATACTGTATAATTATTCAGTCAAGCTTGATAAGCGAATATTGATATAAAAGTCACAAAGTAGAAAATTATCATTAATATAAATTTTAACCAAGAACTAGGTATATCTTATCAGATTCAATTTCAATTGAGATGAATAAAAACTAATTATAATTAAATAGATTAGTAAGATTACACCAAAAATGGTAAATATACAATTTATAAATGTCCAATACCAAAGTATTATTTATTATTTGCTAGATAGAACTGGTCCAATCGATCACTTAAATTCTAGTATATAAAAGAGATTCATATTTTATTCATAAGCTACACTTTGGATTAACTAAAACGACGTTTAATTGAGAACTCTGATCTCGACTACTAAAACGCAAATTAAATAAAGACGTTCTCAATTTCCTGTCTCTATTTTACTCTTTAAAGTGACAGAGACAGCATGAGACTTAACGGCGACTTTAAACTAATTGACGTTTTCGTATTCGATCAAAGGTCACCTAATTTGTATATCCTTGCTCTCAAAATGTTTTATTTCTAGTCCTAGAAGTCCCGGAATGAAGTTTACTAAAATGTTCTACGAGCTCATCGTTACATATTTGATATACTCGACTGCCATACATAGTAAAATGCATTACATAAATGTCCTTACTTGGTATAAAAATACATTAAATATAAATACAGAACATTGATTAGAACAGTACAGAGATAAGAAAAAGTATGAACTAAGTATAGAGTGTGCATATCAGAGTATGAACTTGTTCCGTCGTAAAAAATGTGTCAAAACAGGGCGCGCCGTATTGACAAATCTATCTAAAGTCCTGATAATATCGGACCCATCAATATTTTCGCATAAACTTCTGTCTTTACACGGAAATTACTTAAATCAGCAAACGAGCGTAGTCAAATATTACGCGCACTCTATACCTTCTTCTTATACTCTACATCACAGGTTTTAATTGTTTACCGTGACGGTGTCCCTCATCTCGCGGCCTTTGGTTTCTATCGGCAGCGCTAGGCAGGCCACGGCGGCTAGCAAAGCGACTAGCGAGTATACGCTGGTCGCTATCACTATGGAGTTCTTTAACAGCACCTGGAAATTTTATGTATCGTAGTCCCGGTTTTCGAAACGTTGATCAACACAAAAATTCGTTAATCGCATGTTAAATCTCATTTTAAGCGCTGCGATTGGTTGTTTGTTTTTTGGTTAACCAATTAGAGTCGTGATCAGTTAATTTGACAACAGATAAGTTGATCAGATTTTCAGAAACCGGGTGTTAGCCTGGAAAAAATAGTACGCTATCTATATTTGCAAATTATCTCCTATAGAATATATTTTAACAGACAAATCTATTGGTTACTTAGGTATATGTGAATACGCGCATTTAAGGAATTATTTTTATGTAAAAAACATAAATTATCTCAGAAGTCTTACAACTTTTGAGACATACATTTTATCGTTTATGTATGTTATTATAATTTTATTCCTTATCATTATCTCATATTAAAATATGACAACAGTTTGTCTATACAAACTGACCAATAACAATAATTTATCATAGTATATTCTATATACCTGTGCTACGTATGGTGTGATCATAGCGCCGAGTCTGGCGACAGCACTGCACGCGCCCACTGCCGTAGCTCGCAGCGCCGTTGGGTACACCTGAAAACCATTACAATAATCATCTAGATTTAGGTTTAGGTACGGGCTAACTCTAGTACTTACATAACATAAATGTGGATATAGCTTGACGTTTTGACCGGGTTACACCGGCCGAGGTCGCAAGCAAAAGGTATTTATGTGTATGCATGTACGCGCTTATTCCCGTTAAATTATATTACTGTAAACATGCAGCGCAATAGTTTAAAAGTTAATTAAGCTGTAGTATATGTTAAAGTAATTATTTAAATTATTATAGCTTTTCATTAGCTTCTCAAACCGGAGATAGATTAAGAACAGCCCTAGCCAACTACTGTCTTACTGTGTAGAAACGGACGTGCCTAATAATAAGAGTTGAAATAAACATAACATACCATCACGCCTGTATCCCCGAAGGGTTAGGCAGAGGTGTACCAATGTACACCCACAGTTCGCCGGTATGTTTAGGTCCCATGTAATAGGGGGCGAGCCTATTGCCACTAACCGGGCACAAATCCAAACTCCGACCTGCTACGGCTGCTACTGAGAATTTCATAGAAAAACCCAATAACACCTTGGTCGACTTGGGAATCGAACCCAAGACCTCTAACGTAGCAGTCGCGCTTAGAACCACTAGGCCAACGAGGCAGTTGAAATAACAACGAAGTAAAAACATTCAGAGGGTAATATTTAATTTACATCAGCTCTATGCGGGCTATCTAGCCTTTGCTAGATTTATAGCCTTCAGAATAAACAAATGATACATTTTTATATGCATTATCACATGACTAGCTGTAGTCCGCGGCTCTGCCCGCGTAGACGTCCATTGTCAATTGTGAAAGTAGCATAATATCTCTATTTACAGAGCCCAACATTGTTTGTAGGAAATAAAGTTATGTGAAATTTAATAAGCATGTATATAGGTAGCTACAAAATAAATATTATATTCCAAAACAGACTCCGTAAGAGTGTAAGAATAGGAGGTCAGCCTTATACAATATATATACATAACATACAGTAAAATATATAGGTATAACTCAACTTACTTCTGGTGTATAAACATAAGCCGCTTGAAACAGACCGGCTATGATTCCTCTCGCAAGAAATAGCACACACGTCAGAAATGTACGACTGAAATAAACACATTCTATTATTTAGTAATGGTTGAAAATAATATTATTATTCACTCATGAATATGATATAATTTTAATTTAATTATTATTTAAGTAGACTAGATACTCACTTTCCGTTGTAAATGAGAACGCAGACGCACATCGCAAATATAACGAATTGGGTAGCCATCGTTTTTTTACGACCAAACTTCTCGATAATAAATATTGTTGCGAAGATACCTGAAATTTAATTATTTTAGTTACTTTACTAGGGTTTTAACGAAATATACATTAGTAAGCCTGCAGTTAAAACCCACAAGTAGAGTTGGGTTACATTTTTTATTGCATGAATATTCGAGTGTTATAAGGGTCTACATTTGTCGATACTTTTCACATCAATTTCTGGTAGTTGGTAGGTAAAAAATAAATATATAAATAATATTAGGAATGAACACAATACAAGCTGCTGTGAGTGCATATCAGATTCCACAATCGGTAGTCAGACGCCAAAATCATTTACTCAATTGATATGCCTATCGATACTATCAATCGTGAAACACTATTATAGGTACTACATGATACATAATATCAAAACTATTAGTGCTTCTTAATAGTGCATAAACTATCGTTAAATCTATAATATTGATAGTTTTGTACTATCGATGTTGACCTTTAGTTGAATTGATTCCTTTAGTTATAAACTACCATGTTGACATAAAATCCTACTACCCACCAGGGAATTCAGCGAGCGTGGTCCACAGCAGGTCCATATAGTCGGTAGTCTGCAGCGGGCGGCAATCCGCGGCACACGCCTCCTCCAGCCCGCCCGGGTCCGTCTCGAACAGCTCCGTCGTCATCAGCACCAGCCCGTAGTAGCAGAACGCGCATGACATCCTGCAAATATTAACACATTTGCTTGAATATTTATGGTCTGGGTGGAATTTATTTATAATGTGAAGATTTAGAAATATATAGTATGTTTATCATTTGGTCGGTTAACATAGTACGTCTGTACTGCCTAGTTTGGGATCAGATAGCCAGGTGTGAGTTGTCCCAGGATACAGTATAATTAACCCTTTCCCTGTCCCGTGAATCACATATGAAAATTTCCATTGTTTAACTATTGTGTCTACTGGCGGGACAGTTAACCTGTTAATGTGTTTAGGTCCAATTTTGTAAGCTAAATTAGACACTGTTCGCGATTGAAATTGAATTTGCATACTTATATGGTTCGGTGACAATACATGGTACTTTCGAGCGTCAAACTGATCTGAAGAAATGATGCAATCCCTATTCGTATTTGGAGTTGTTAGATTCGTCTTCACAAATGCTTTGAACATCACGTTTCTGATACAATTCGATTTATGATGATGAAGTGAGCCGAAATGCAGAAGAGAAGCTCGGACAATCAAGAGAGTTACTACTGAGTTCTGTTAGTTAGGTTCACAATTCACCGTAAATTACCTATTTGCTTACCATATAAACCACAGCAGTAAGCTGGTATTTCTTAGATGTGGTATGAGCAGATGCTTCAGCCGTCCCCGCTGGCCAATGCCCACGGAGTCGTCACAAACCAAACGCCCCAACAGCATCGGTCTGCCGTTATCGTGTGCTATCTGATAAAGGTCGACAAGAAGTAAGGTATAAAATTGTTATATTACTTAAATACATTCCCAACAACAGGACAGGGCTGTTTTTATGTTCCAAATAAATTAAAGGATTTCGTGTTTTTGTAAAGAATAAGGAAGGACATATTTGGAAAATATACAATTTCTATTGGATATAGTAACACTTCTTGGTCAAATTTTTTTAAAAGCGATAATGAAATACATAGTAATCACCTGTTCTAAAGTAGCTAATGCCTTATCAGGCTCGCCACTCGCTACGTGGTACCTTGCTGATTCCGGAAGCCACTATAAAATATACATAACCGATTAAATAACAACAATGTTTTATACGTAAATACTTTTAGATTAGACATTACCTTAATTTATTACACAAGCAGTAAAAAAAAAAAACTAGGTTCGATATTGATGCCTGAGGTTTGTTTAAATGTTATAGATTGATATAAAACGATTTTTAACGTATACTTTCGTCTACCGGTGACCATGAGTAAGGAGTCGAAACTTCGAGATAGAATCCATTCAAAATGGTTTTATATCAAGTATTTTTGACTCTTGATGGCTCTTCAAATCAGATTTTCTCTACACACATACTACAACAATACTGCATGAATACTTACCGGACATATAAGAGCGAAGAACAGTAGAGGTACGGTAGAGAGCGCGAGCAGCCAGTGTACGCCAAGCGTGGGCATCACCACCAGCGCTAATGCCACTTCTAGACAAGCGCCTAACGCCCAAAAACACTGGCCAACAAAATATGGCAACGTTAATAGTTTAACATAGCGTTACTATTAAGATGGTCGGGGGTTTTACAAAAGAACACCCAGAAGAAAATACATTTGGTTGTCCCAGATGGGGATCGAAAGAGCGATAATTCGCGCACAGTCGTAAGAAAAGAATCGATGTCTTCTTTTAAGCAGTATTCACAAGCAAATATCCGCTCATGTTTTCGATACGCATAGAAAAATATAGGCAATTAATACCTACTGTATGATAAAATGAGTTTCCATTAGTTAATAATTTTTCCATTCTGTCTATAACTTCGGGGATACAAAGGCGGTCGCAAATCAGTTAGTTACAATATCTAGCACAATTTGAATAACACTGCTTTTCAAATCAATTTATGTATAGTTATATGAGGAATGTTTTTATACTTACATCAAGAAGAACAACGCATTTGGCCCTTTGTTTTGTGGGTAAGAATTCTGCGTATAAAGTGACTCTGAAATAAATGAAAAAATATGTAAATAATATTGCTAAGTCATATATTATAGTACATATACTTATATAAATAGCATATTTTTATATTTGTACTACTTACGATTGTGGTACACATCCTATCGCAAATCCGACGAGACTTCGCAAAAATAATAGCCACAGGAAATTAGGTGCTATAGAACTCAATAACCCATAATAGAACAGCAGTACTCCACACATACTCAGAGCCTGGAATTGAAAAAGCATAACATAAAATTTACACATGAGCAAAACATAAAAAAGTAAAACATAATCTATTTAATATATAAAAATTATTAAATTATTATTATTATTATATTTATAATCACAAACTGTCTGTCACACTTTCACAGCTTAACCACATAACCAATTTAGATAGAATTTGGTATATATTCTGCTTGAACACTAAGTAAGGTCATATAATATTTATTGTTAAGGTACTAAACTCTGTGTAGTACAAAAGTACTCATGTCTTAAAGACATAAGATAAACCTGTAACTCACTGTTTTCCTTCCATAACGGTCACTGATATTTCCCCAGAATGTAGAACTCAGCATCATTCCCATAAACACTATAGTTGTGGTCAGTGCTTGCTGATATCTGAAATCATTTATTATCAAATAACATGTACAACATTATTTGCCCTAAAGCGTTGCACAGTTAATATACACAAAATGTACAGGAATATTGAATAATAAATATTGATTATTATATAACAATATAAATTAAAAATGAAATAGACTTCTTTAAAAAACCATTATTTTGGTTGAACCCCATAGTTGAGGGGCTCTAACAGTCCTTAAATGCATGTTAATGTGTTGATTAGGACCCCAAAGTAGACAAATACTTGTCACTCTTGAATAATCAACAGCGTTTGTTTTAGCATAAATTAATTTATTTTCAATTGGAATTATACTTAGTCATAAATAAATATACTTTATGTAAAGAACAGTGAAGACATAACTATTTCCTGAAAGATACTTGCAGTACCAATGTTTTCATTTTTAGAACTTTCTCTTATTTATTCTCTGTACATTAATATACTAATTATTTGAGTATGCCACCTTAGGAATGATCTATCCTGCCTCCCTATTGTCATATCTAGAATATGAAGAGTTTATACATATTCTGACCAGCAAAGTTGCACCTTGTTCATCACAAACACCGGTTATTATATCAGTAATTTAATTGTAAACAGTATTCCAGGGGTCTCAAGGAAATATTATATTTACTGAATAATGTCTAATGTCTATAATATCATTTATTATTTTGAATATGTACTGTAATAATTGTATTTATTTTCGGAAGCATAATGTTATGAAAGTACACACTTGCTGATATTCCATTCACAGTGCAGGGCCGGTGACAAAATGCTCAGTATTGTCATCTCCATAGAATCAGCCATCCAGCACAGTCCAGTAAATAGTGACAATTTAACTTGGAACCAGCCAAAACCAAGCGCATTGACAGCTTGAGTGACAGTGAAAGTGTCTGAAATATGCAATGTTTATTAATGCTGTTAATTACGTTAAACGCATAGTTTCTTTGATCTGATAAGTTTTTACGACACATTATTGATGTCTGATTTCTAAATTGCAAACATTGCTATTATATTCATTTAATTATTTACATATAAGCTCGAAATCGACAAGATTAAAAACTTTATCGGTCTTTATTAAGGTAAAGTTATGAAAATGAAAGTTAAATTACCGTCAGGCACCACTGACACTGATGCCATTTCTATTTCTTGTGGAGGCGGCATCGGTGGCCCCGGAGACCGGGGCCGCACATGACTGTCATCCAAGTCCTGGTATCCTCTAGATCGACCCATCCCAACAGGCTAAACAAGAAGTTCTGACGTGGAAATCACAACTAACGGGAACTTTAGCGGCTTTTCAATTAAACTACTTAACTGTAAAAAACGACTTCACAAAACAACCCCAGATATACTGGAATGTTTAAAGAAATAACTATAAAAACTTTGTCACGCATTTATTCTGATAAATAAATAAAAATAAACAGAAGCAAGTAGTCGTAGACGATTTGTTTTGACTTCATAGTTCATTTGTGAACTTTTGATAGTTCGTGACGTTGACATTTCTTTTAGTGTTGCCATACTTTCGGTATTGCTTTTTTTTTTACTTGTTTGCTTTGCCTCATGGTTATTTTGCATCAGAATAAATGCATGTATTAGACGACATTATGTTTGTACACGTCCCACTGTACAGGCATCTCTTTTTATGTGCCACTCTAGTTACTCCTCTTACTTTAACTTCAACCTATTTGTTGTTTCTCACCTCATTATGCGTTCCCTAATCTCAACATGTTTAGATTCTTAAAATAAACTATTTATATTAATGTATTAGGTATAATGGTACGTGTATACTAATTGAAGTAACGTGAAACCAGTTAAAAAAGGACCTTGATTCTACCTAAAGAAGTGTATTTAGGAATAAAATAAATAGGTACATACCTAGTTATTTTTCACAGCAATAGGTTCTACTGTTTTATTTTTAGAAAGGCTTCAAATTTCATGTTTTTATTAGGTATTGAAATTTACTTGTTAACCTAATTTTTATTTACAACGAAAAAGCTGTAGTCTGATTCACGTTTCGATGATTAAGTTACCCGAGAAATTCCGCAGTATGAAAATAAAGGACGCCAGTGAGTGGGTGTTGGGAAAAGGTTAAAGGTGAAACAAGTAGGTAGGTACGTGGGTGGGAAGCTTTAACCAAATTCATTGCTATTCTCTATATTTATTTAGCAGTTAAGTCAATAAACATAGTTCAACAGAAATTGTTTATCTACCTAATTCAATATTGTGTAAATGTGCTAGTCCTAAGAAACAATGTAATTACGAACAATAAATTTATTGTAGTTATCTATGTTATTGTAGGTAATTATTGATCTCATATAATCTTAGCACCTGGATAAGTATAAAAAACCGGCCAAGTGCGAGTCGGACTCGCGCACCGAGGGTTCCGCACAAACCTGTAGGTATACCTGTATGTTAAGAAAACCCTGTCCGACCCGAAAGGGTGATATATAGGGTTCACAATCACATGCCCAAATAAAATATCAAATTTGGAAAATTCATGATAGAAACAATACCTATTAATGGATTTTGAAAATATAATTAATAATTAAAAAACACGCCTGCCATGTCAAAAAAAAAGTAACCGACCCCGACTGCAAATATTTGACTTGTTTTTAATTTTTTTTTGACATGGCAGGCGTGTTTTTTAATTATTAATTATATTTTTTTTATTTAATACCTTTTAGTGAACAACAAAAAAACATGACACATCACAAAAAAAAATATCGTTCGGAACCCTTTGCAGGCGATTTCGACTCACACTTGACCATTTTTTTTAATGTCCACATAGCCTATGTCACTCGGGATAACTCAAAGCTTCTAATGATACCACAAACATTGAAATCGGTCAAGCCTTTTAGAAGTTATGGTGGAATAAAGAAACTCACAAACATACATACTTACATAATTATATACATACATACATGAACCCTGAAAACATAACACTCCTTTTTGGGCAGTCGTGTAATAACCATTTTTTACCCCGAAATTGCCTAAATTTGAGGTTTAAACAAAAGTTACACCACCATTTTCGTCGGTATTATTAGAGTAATTTGGATGATCATTTGACAACACCTGTGCCGACGCCGACTTTCTAACTTGACTTCTCAGAAAAAAAAAAATTTAGGTTATAATTTATTTTTATTTTTTTTCGAATTATTTTTTACATTATTGGAATCAAATATCGATACCTAACAATACCTTAACGGATCGGACAGGGTTTTCTTAACACCCTGTATATGTGATGTAACTAAAAATTTAAGATTTTCGCAGTTTTTCCTTTATAAGTGCTAAACATTTCTTCATGCCAAATTTCAAGACTCTAGATCGACTGGAAGTACCTTTTAGGTTTTGATTCCCTCACAAGTAGTTGCGAGTTTGAAAACATTGCTATTTCTTTTGATTGCGTTGACATAAAACTTTGATTTTGTTACAGCTTAAAGGTTTTATAGACCTGAGTAGGTATTTGATATGAATTTCAATTGAATACCTCGGTTTTCGCAATTTTTTCCTTTATCTGGTACTATAAGACGTTACTTCGTACCAAATTTCAAGATTCTAAGTTCACAGGAAGTACCCTGTGGGTTTTGATTCCCGTGCGAGTTTCGAAAATTTGCGGCATAAACGGCTGTATCTTTTGATTGCTTTGGCTTAGAAGCTTGATTTTTTCACAGCTCCAAAGGACAGTAGACCTAAGTATTAGATATAAATTTCAGTTTGATACCTCCACGCGTTCCTGAGAAAAACGGTCTTGACAGACGGACGGACGGACAACGAAGTGATCCTATAAGGGTTCCGTTTTTTCGGTCGGAACCCTAAAAAGGAAGAAGGACTTAAGTTTGTAGGGAGATACAGATATGAACGAGTAAACTTACTTAATTGTATTTATAATTTTAACAAGGTAGTCTACAGTCATATCATATCTTATGTTCATAGGATAGTAGATATGTCTTATAATATAATCTCTCTGTAACTTTGTTGGACCGAGCACCGAGTAGGTAGTTGCCTAAGAAATAAAGTATTTTTAAAATTATCTCGAGAAAGAAGTTTTTAATGCCTAACCGCTCCGACACATAGAACCATTGTCTATAAAGCAGGAACAGAATAAGGAACTGAAACATACACGTAGCAAAAATTGCAACTACTTATAGCAAACAGCTGATATCGCAGGGGATTGAAAAGAGATGGTGATATTCTTATGTCAGCTCTATTCGTCTCTCCAGGTTCTGTCACTCGAAAAATCCAGCGATATAGACGGGACTATGATTCTAAATCATCATCACGGTCTTTCATATTCTTATCATTACAGTGCTTTGTTTATTTGTGAGCAACCCAGTTTGTTTACAAGTGGATAAGACTATTGCTGTATGCATACAAGATACAAGATTTTATGTTCAATTAATCTTTTTACTTTATTCACTTTTCAATAAATTTCTCCCTCATTGTAAATTTTGAATGCAAATATCGAAAAAGAGAACAGTTTTAGGTACTACAAAGGTACCGTAACATTTAAGTTCAGTCTGCCCTAATTCTATCTTGGAAACTATAACTCACTTTTATTTATATACTATTTTTTATTATTTATTTAGTTACAAAGGTACATGGTATTCTTATGAGCTAACAGTGTCCCACAAAACAGTCCAAACTGTTTGACTGTGAGATCAATTTTAAACACTTTGAACATTTGTTTTACATTTAACATAGAATATAATATATTATAACATTTTATTAGACATAATTATTTATAATTATGTCTAATAAAATAATTATATAATCTGAATAAATAAATATTATTATTATTTAACGCACCTATTCCACTAGATGAAGGCCTCATTGATGACACGCACTATCATACGACAAGGGGTAGGAAGATTGTAGCAACCCGCGTCCAATCAGGACCGAACAGAAGACTGAGATGAGAGTTGCATAGGTAGGTCGTCTTGCATTTTACTAAGTTAGTTGTAGGATATGAGAAACATAGAGATAGTCTTTTAATATAAAACCTTTTAAGAATAGAGATAGGAGCATCAGTAAATTTAGTTTCTATTTCTAACCGAAGGATCAAACGGAAAACAGAAGAAAACAACAGAATTACATAAACAGAGGTGCCTAAATTATTTAACCAAGTTTTCCTTTGATCTACTAAGTAAAGAAAATGCTATGAGGACAGTTTGACTACACTGTATTTTTTTATTTGCGTATTTAAGTACTTTTCATTGAGGATCTAGGACGCACTGGTTATTTTTTACATTTTAATAAGATCGATTCGAGAGCACACAATCCGATATACGGATCCACCCCAATGCATATTGAGAATGATCCATATCGATTAAATCAATGTAAATATTTTGAATTACATATTTGTATTTATCATATTCATCTATCTAACAGAAGTTGTCAAGCATTGGCAAAGGTTTAACTTTTATTTTTGGTTGTGTATTGGAAATATAAAATAAAGTTCGCAAAAATTGGCGGAGCAGGTGTAGGGTACGCACAAATAAAACGACAGTAAAAGATGCTCATACATTTTACGTAATGATTTAATTTTTTTCTCGTTTATATTGATACAATTTTCATAGCTCGCTAAGGTTCGGTTTTGTATCCATAGGTACATTATCAGTTACAAGTAGGCCATAATTAAAAAAATACCTATATCTATTAAAATTCGGTAATGCCTATATAAAATACAAATACACAGATAGCCACACAGGTATCTACAGATAATATTCTGAGCAACACTTTGCAAAACGGCATCTAAACACCTGTTTGGACAAGTTATTAAATATAAGTAGGTACGAAAGTTTTCCTAGGAAGGTAATCATATATCCACCTTTTGTAAGGCTTTATCTATTGTTGAATGTTGCGACAGGTAAAACAATAGCGAAAATTCAACAGAACATTTGTATGGACAACCCTAACAGTAATGTACAATTTTATATTACTTTTAATGTTTAACATCGACTAGTAATACTTTACAGGTTTACATAACATTATCACTAATTAAAAGGATCCGTGAAGTTTTAACATAGGAAATTAATTTGACTTTACTTTAAACAGATATGTACTTTTGAAGATACTTTACTTATTAAATCTTAAATGGTGATTTGATGAATACAAAGTTGGAATGTTAGAAAAAGTGGTACAAAATCGTTTGTTTACTTAAAAGCAATTTACATTGTCAAGAGCAAATAGAAAAGGGGTAACAAAAAAGGTAGGTTTATGTTTTTTCAATGATCTCATAGATCATCCGCATTTTAAATCTTTAGTTAAGAAGCAGTAAAGCTTAAAATATCACGCAATCCTCTATTTTTCGAGAGAATCTTAACCCTTACAGATAAATAGATATACTATATGTACTACTTTGCTTTGCAAAAAGTTTGTTAATGGTATTGTCCGCGTAGACCGTAACAAGTTCAACTTAAAATATTTTGAGTTAGCACCCGAGAGAAAATACAATGTTTACCTGATAGGCCGATAACGCATGTGAATTTAGTACCGTTTGTAAAATTCTACGTAATATAATACAAACAATTTAAAATACTTTATCTAAAATTAATAATAAATACTTAGACATTTACAGCGAAGAAAATTCTCGCGAGGCCTTTACGGCTTGATGGCTATTTTAGAAGCAATAGAAGAAGCAGTGACATTCTCCTGTAGTGATTTATACAAAACTAAAAAAAAATAGTGTAATTATTTTATCTATAAGATTTTTTTGATGTATTGACTTCTATCTAAATAATTATAAGTCTTAGACAATCAGTACCTACATTATTTACAAATTGCACTCATTGTGCGACATAGCTGCCATATGAAGGAGCAACTTTTATATTACTATACTATCATGCATTATTCAGTCATCGACTCATTTGTTACATGGATTATAGTCACATTTTGTACCATCATTTACACCCATACTCCGCAACACACTAACATAATATCTACGACTAGTTCTGTACCGATAGTAGTTTTCTTAGAGAATAATAGAGATAGAAAAGGATCTTCTAAACTTTTTTTTGTAATATAATCATTGACACAAAATTACTTATTATTCGAAGTGGACGACAAAAGTTGATGAAATGGATACATTATGACCGTGACAAATGTATTTTTTTTTTGTTGTTTTGTTTGCCCCGTAACGCGACCTTTTCATACCGTCGCCGCTGCGTAACTATTTAGTCTATTTATTACTCAGTCTCATATTTGTTGGCGATAATCAGATGTTTTTGTTTAAGTTGCGATGCGGTGTTTGAGGCCTCGGAGTTCCACGACTAGATCAGAGTCATCGGCGACGAAACGCTTTTCAATTCTACGCCCTTTTACAGGATCCTGTTGACAAAATGAACATACATTAATTTTTAGTTTACATTTATTAAGTCGAAACTATTCCAGGCGGGTTAAGCTATCTGTAAGGTTGTGAGCGCTAGCACCCCTCCGGGCGTCGATTGACCCGGCCTCTGGGCCCACTGTGTCACCCGCCGCCCCCGGCCCGGCCTTGCTATTTTTAGACATTGGAGCTTTCAGTCTTAGTCGGTTTTCTAACAATGAAACATAAAATTTTGACGCGTTGTATATTTTTGAACAGTAATGTTAATTATGTACTAAAATATTTTTGGTATTTATAAATCTATAATTCTGCAAAAAAATGGGTATTTATTTGATTATTTTACTTACTTGTGAGTTAGACTTTGCTGACTTGTTTGCGAAGTATTGAACAATAGTGTCGTAGAAGGCATTGTTTCTTTTAATTTGACTTCTCTGATTTCCTCCTCGGTTGAACGGATTCTGTGCCGGCCGGGGCATCACTACTTCCTTGTCACCTTCAGTAAGTTCAGTGGTCGCTTCTGGGGCTGCGGTTGTTATGTCCATGCTCCTCTTATTTCCATTCCAGTTGATGAATCCATCATCGGAAGCATAGTCGTCCTCTTCGATCCTGGGCACGGTCTTGGGCACGTGGTACAAAGGCTTCCCGGCTAAGGCCTTCAATTCGCGAACGTCCTCGTCCTCGGCGTCGCGCTCCTCGTAATCAACAGGCGGGAAGGCTGCGCGGGCATTCTCGCGCCGCCTCTGGGCGTCTTGGGCCATTTGCGTAAGGATTAAATTGTCGAGAAATGCTGCACTGACGTCATCGACGTCGTTGGATTGCCAGCGGGGCGTTGTGTCACTCTCGAACCACGTCTCCTGTCCGATGGGGAGAGCCGCTAGTCTCTCTTCTTGTCTTTTAGGTGCTTCGTTAGCAACAAAGTGGCCATAAGGATCATAGAAATAGGGGTACTGAACTTGAGCGTGCATTTCAGGTACAGTGATCGCCGGGGCATCATAAAAGTATTGTACTTTAGGCGCATAGTAATATTCTTCATCTGGGTACTCCCGAGATGTTTGTGGGTACATGGGCCATCCTTGCATAGGGTAAGCCTTTGATTGAGCTACTAAGTAGCCAAGCAAGACTGATAGCAGCCTAAAACAATATTAAGTTTTATTAGTATTTAATTATGCACCTTATTAATTATTATAATATATCTATTCAAACATTAATTAATTAAATAAATTACACTGTTTAGGATATGAAAAATTAAGTTTTTTTTTTAATTTAAATATTTCCTATCTTCACTATAGGTATATATTTTTATTTAAATATGAAACTCACCTGAAGCTCGAAATACGTATGTTGCACATGATTCACAGTTCGATGTTACTCTAGGCACGATCGAGACACGACTACAAGTAGGAGGGGAGGCCCGGCCGGCTTTATAAGCAGGTCGCCCACGCGCGCCGCCCACACGTTCTCAATGAAACAGCACCCTGCGCCCCCAGCCCCTGGCAGCCGGCGCTCCTCTCACCCCAGCTACCCTCAACCCGCGGCATACTGGTATCGATCGCGCCCACAGATTATTCATCTTGCAAAACTACGGCACTGTTTTTGTTCTTCACAAACCGATGACAATTGACAAGAGATTATTTCATAACATTTTTCGCTCCAGTCTAGTTAGCTTGTTATCACATTGTATTGATTTTAGTTCATTAATGTGGAAGCAGACATAACAATCGACTAGGGTGGCATTTGCCTACCGATGTACGACCGTCTATATGTAGATAATGCGGGCGCGTGTGGCTCTGCAGACATATTATATTAAGCTAGTCCTGGTTTCTATTTAGAATAAGTCCTGTAGGGACGGACTTAGAATATTTAATCTTCTATTTCTTTATATACAGAGTTATTTGTTAAACATGAATATCCTCGCAGGACTACATTACTAACATCACAAACTGCAACTTTAACAGTTAAAAGTTTTTAAGAGGAATGATCCCCAAGGTATTTTTGATATAGGGGTTAGTAAGTATGACAAGTCCCGTTTAACTGAGTTAGCTGTAACTTTGAAATTGTATTATTTATAAATATATTTGTGATGTAAATAAAAGTAACTGATTAGAATTAAAATCCCGAACTATGCAGACGAAGCCGCGGGTAAAAGCTTGTATAACATTAAGTGTTCGGAGTCTACTTGTCAATTATGCTTCACAACTTAATCCTTTGAAACATAATTCTCAACTGATCTCGATGTTACTTCAGGTACTCAAAATTAGAAGCCTACCTAAAATTGTTTTCTGTTTCAGTTCGTTAAAGAAAAGTTACATTACTTAGAGTACATATACCTAGCTTAATATCTTCTTCCAAGAAAATTGTTTTAAAGTAAAATAAATGCAAATACACAAATTTTATTAACCTTTATTAAATGGTCATATTGTAATGATGTTCGCTACATGCGTTTCGCAGACATGGCAATTAACTCGGAGAGGTTAAAAAGGCGTAATCTCCATTTTAAGTGCAGTATAAAACTAGAGTGGGTGTGGGCGAGTACGTCATGAGCATCTCCACGTATTTAGTGCCGCTGTGACATTTAACGTCACTGAAAGCGAGGAGAATTCATTCACATATGATGCCCTTACTATAGTGTAGTTTAGAGTAGTTGTATTAAATATGTACGAAAAATCAATTATATATTTTATTACAGTTAAAATACAAGTATGCGGTGTATAGTATATCAAAGGGGTTTTAAAAAAAAAAACAATTTAGAACACTCTACATGAAAAGTGCAGACAAAGAAAATTCTCATTTTCAGTAAACTTGAATTACCAGATTTAATAAATCTTAGAAAGAATCTCATTCAGTATTTTTCGAGAAAAACTTCGAACAAACAGATACAGTACACAGAAACACAGTTGTTTCGAACGTAGGCAGCGCGTGGGCGGTTCACTGAAGGAAGCCTTTCTGGAACATGTACTTTAGAATGTGCAAATAATGTCGCATTTTATAAAATACATTTTCTTCGAGCTTTTTGTCCTTTTGTAGTATTGCTACAGTTTCTGTATATAACAATTGTACAAAGCATTTCTTGGCTATGGTAGGTACATTGCCCACAAGTTTATACATTTTACGTACACATAAAAATTGTTGTAACTTTATAAAATGTATAACACTGTATGATTTTTATCACGAAAAATAGTGGGTTTTAATTATGTTTTTTTTTTGTATTAAAATACATAAATTTAATGAAATACTTAAATAAAACATGCGGGTGAGAATGTCTTAGATTTATTTTTTATCTTTACTTTATACCTAATTCCAATCAAAAAAGAATAAGTGAAAGTAGTATTTTTTTGTAATTTTGTATATTTTGACTTAGCTAACAGAGGTTCATTATCGCTACACAACAATACCTATCATAAAAGCTTAAAATAAAGCTATGACGCATTAATTAAACTATGGTAAAGAAAGTATTACACTTAGGTTTACACCAAGTTAATTCTTGTAACTAGGACAGAGTAAATCAGTTCTATTAATAAACGTCTTCATCTAGGGCTAACGTTCATTATATAATTGACGTCAACTGGATGACCGACTTTTTTTGTTGTCAAGCCTTGTAAGGGAACAAGAGATCGCATAATAAAAAAAAATACAATTTCTAATCTGTTTTATAATAAGCATATGTTAATTAGTATCCCCGTTATAGTTTACTTAAGAGTGCACTAAGTAAGGACTGATTCATGTCTTACGAAAAATGAAAAACGGGTAACTGAGGACGCCCTTTCAAAATTTACTTATTATTCATTCAGAGTAACTGGGGGCGGTGTTAATTAAATGGTCGAAAAAAATGAGTTACTTTAATTTACACTAAAAGTAAGTAGACAATTAATTACTTGTACAAATATTTAAAGTAAAACCATACCGGGGTTTTAGTTACAGTTTCTGGGCGATTTTAGGTTAAATAACTTGTTAGCTGGTCACTGCATCATTATTATATTATAGGATAAAATCACATAAACTTGAGATAATATCCAAATCTCATTATTGATTAAAATCACAGGCACAAGCTTTTTTCTTCTCTTTTTATCCTATTTACTCTATTTACCTTTTTCTATACAACCCATGTGCTAATTCTTTATGTTAAGAAAATGTTTGCACTCATTGACACTCACCATTCTCTCTTAAAGTGCTTATCAGAGTTAATGACAATTTTTTCAAGTAGATTTTCGATACGAGTTTCTAGTTTTCACCTCTCTTGCCAAGACGACATCTTGTTTTACTATTTTTGTTTACAATATCCCTCTTTGGAAAGCCAGATTTATTTTCAATTTCATGTAGAGCCGTATGCGCGGCTGATATTATGTAGATACTTTTACAATAGATATGCAGTTTCCCCCTCCCCCTACCCTCCGCATGTAGAGAAGATGAATAAGGCGCAAACAGAAACTAATATACAGTCTATTTGTTTAGATAATAAATGAAGGAAGCCTGTCTTCACAAGTAATTACATGAATCTTAGCTTTATAGAAATAGCTCGGATTCTTGGATATTTTTAGACCAACTAGTTTGTATGTGTGTGTCCTGATATTAAGAAGGATCACGGTTATTATTCTACGCTCACCTTATTTATACCTGAAGTGGCATAGAAGCTATTTTTAGTCTGAAAGCCGACGGACTGAAGCATGATTAAATTTCGATCTATTCTTAACAACAATACAATTGATTTATTATTGTGGTTCGTGTATTAAAATAACAAATAATTGGTGTTGGGGTTGGGCAGCATCGATCGGTACTTCGGGAGGTGTATACCTACTAGTATGGGTTCGGTGACTATTTGGTTTCGTAACATTATAGATCGCGCAGAGTTTCCTCCCTGCGTCCATGGGGTAGGTCGGGAGAGGGGGTCATATTGGGTGATTTTCGGTGCAGTCGAAGTGCATCGTCAGGTTTGGGAGCGGAAGTCGTCACAAACAAGAGTTCAATGCCCGCCTGGCGCCTCTCAGTCGTACATATATCCAAGATACAATTTCACCTGTAGGTACCTGGTACATACCTACCTATTTCAGCAACGTAACTCTTATAAAAACGAGCAATTTCAAAACTGTTTACGTTAACATAAACTTTAGGAAACTTACGCAAAGCGACGTTTTCCTGGCTTCTGTGGTTGGTTCAACCAACCACAGAAGCCAGGAAAACGTCGCTATTGTTGAATGTTTTTAAGTTGCGAAATTTTATTAAATATCAAACAAAGAAATTAACTGTATTTAAAAAAATCAAAACTAATTAGCGATTAAAGTGCTTCAGTAATTAATTCGTTAATTACAGATTTAATTATTTGGTATACCTATGTAATCTTGTAAATACTTATTCTGTTTTAATTTATGTTGATATGTAATATGTATGTTTTATGATTTAGTATAATCAGCAAGTAAAGCTTACTGGCAGTATCTTATCGTTGCAATATTTCAAACATAATTATAGAAAGCGCGTCACCAAAATGATAATGAGGTAGTTTTATCTAGAGTGGGGAGATAGCAGTCACTATTATAGTAAAATCACGAGACAGAGCAAAGAAAAACAAAAAAAAATATGTTTTTTTTATTTATTTAAAGATACCTGTCTCACGTGCTTTTCACATGAAAAACTGTGGTATACAAAAAGTCCAAATAAACTCGAATGAAATATTTGATTTGCGCATATTATGTACTTAGTGTAATACTAGTTGTGCTAGGATTGAAAATGATTCAAGAAAGTCTATAAGTTTTAGTCTAGTCTAGGAAAATAAAATGGCAATAAATATAACCAGCAATATTCAGTGTCTGGCTCGCTACAGCTACGATTACACAGTATATTTTGTGCGACACAGAAATAGCGATTCCGTAGCTATTGAATTCTTAGAAAATCTGAAGAAATTTATAGTGTCATTCACAATGCAGTTGGAAGATATTGTCATCTTATTTACATATTTTATAAAAACTTTCAGTAAATAGACGGTATGGCCAACAGTTGTTTCTCAAAACTGGATGTGTTAGTTTTATTTCTTTTTGTTAATGGAATTTAGGTAACAAATTGATGATTATGTAAATAAAAAGCTCTAGTAAAACACTATAGTAGAAGGTAAAATTAATATCGGCTTATTTTATTCTAATTTTAGAACCATCAAAGTATTTTCTGACAAATTCGGTAGTAAATAGAAAATGTTTCATATTTATTTTTAGTACCACTGTATTAATGGCTTTGATATCGGATTGAACGAACAGATATCTTTGTTATTTTTCCCATATATTATACTGTCCAATATAATATTACTGCCACCACTTTATAGCTGTAATTCCGAAGCTCAAACATTCGAATCCACCCATAGCCCACTGAACTAATGAATCATGCGAGGCGAGCGGAAAAGTCCGACAGAAAATCAACTAGAGGTACCTCGTAGTGGAAAATACTAGGACTTTGTTTACTGCCCTTGGGCATATGACGAAACGTTATCTATAAACTTTTATGTAGGTAAATGACAGCTACTCTACGTAGCTTGTCACTTGTATTTTGACGTGTTTTTAGTTGTATCGATCTTATCGATAGGTACTCGATTATTATCGATAACCTCGATTCTGAAAGGCGCACCTTAATCGGCTTTGAAGCTTACATTGAGCTTATTTATTGTCCACAAATACAAATAACTGTATGACAATGCGGTACGGAGAAAAATAAAAACTAAATAAAAACTTAAATAATAAAAATTTAAAAAAGACAAGAAAGGAAAAGCTTATTTAAATATCTAGATTGAATAAACGGACAAAATATAAATATTAAATTGATATGTATAATCTTAATAATTCAAATACTTCATTAAGTTGTTTCTCATACCCAAAAACATTTTTTTTACTGGCAATGGGATTATGTATAAATTATTTGCTGCCAACTTATAGTGCCAATAACTTATTTAAGTAAGTAAGTGCCTACAAAATATTTTGCTTACTAGATACACTAATATAATTTAGTTAGTTTATTTTATTATAGTACATTATCATCATAGCCATCTCATTTAATCGAGTCAACATAATGTTCATTTTCTACACGTTGTTTTTACAAATAGCAGGTGTCTAGCCCATCAAATCCAGTTAATCAGAACTCCAAACCCAACCAAGCTAAAGTGTAAAGTAGGTCATTTTATGAGAACCTACCTACATATTTCTAGACCAACATATTTGCCGAACCCCATGGGAAATGGCCGCGATGTTATCACAATGTAGAAATCCCACGCATCATTTCGGAAAACTAATTAGGTAAGCTTTTCAGGGAGATAAAATGTAACACGAATACTGTACATTGTTGGTATATAAAATGAAAAAATAAGGACTGTTCTTTTCTTCGTTTTTTCTTTTTGGTGTTTTTATTCCGTAGCATTTTCAACCAAATGTATGTTTTACGTATGCTGTTCATTTGGCCAATGAAGTCTAATTCAATGCTCAATACTCAATACTCAATAATTTATTGCGTTACTCAAATTAATATTGCTGTTATCTTTAAAGGTGGAATCATAAAAAACTATGTCAGTTTTCGCGTTTAACTAAACTCAATCCTCTTTTGCATTTAAGCAACATAAACTGAAAGCAGTTTACTTGAAAACATTCGACATTTCTACTTGAACTTTCGAAATATATAAACTCGAACACGAATGCCAATGTTCATAGGAACAGTTTCTTATATACTTCGTGAATCTGTCCTTAGAATAATTTGTTATTTCCATTAAAAAATGTTAAATATCTTTCAGTCCCAAACTTTACATAAAAAAGATACTTTGAGTTACTTACGTAAAATGGAATACTAATGATCACTTCTGATTTTAATCACAGTAATAATGTTTTATGTACATTGCTCCTGAAATTTTGAATATTTTCTGGAAGACACACTTCTTCTTCTTCCTTCTGCCCTTTTCCCAATTGAATTAAGAGAGACTCATATAAAACGCAATTGCATTATACGTAAACAGCTTTATATGCAAGCGTTCTAGTAACAGTTTCCGTACATACTCACCGTCTCCAGAAGTTATTTACATTTAAATTGCATTGTATTGAGCGGGCAACGTTCTATGAACAGACACATGGCCGGGGTCTGACCTGGAAGCTCTCCGGTTAGGCTCCAGGTGTCCTATGGGTCAGTAAACTGTGTCAGGTCGCTAAACTAGGTCATAGGTCCAGCTTTCAGAGGCCGGCATTGAAATGCATTCCCGTAAAGCGGCTGCGATCGTACGCTGAAAGGATTATTTTTTTAATTTTTTTAGAATTAATTATTGTTGTATTACCTATATGCAATATGCAAGTTTGTCAGTACCCTTACTTTAAAAAAATCCAATACAATGTCAATGCAAAATTGATAGTAGTTTAGCGGACACGTAAAAGGGTGTTTTGAAAAAGAAAATTGTCGCTGGGAGATAATACTTGAAATCTAAACATTGACGGTATTTTTGTACTGTGTTTTGTCTGTGTGCCTGCTAAATGAATAACGATTTGCAGCACTGTATTAAAACTGAAATTCGATCAGAACGAACCCTGCCCAAAAAGAAGGGTAATGTTTCATAGTTCATGAATATACCTATGTCATGTAAGTACTAGGTACCAATAGGTCAATTACCGTTCTACGATTTATTTTGTAAATATAACTATCTGTAAAATAAAAAAGTATAAAAAAGTACGTACTTACACACGTAAAGTAAATTAATTTCACAAATTTATGGCAAAAAGGCTTTAGCGCAGTAATAAAAGCGCTAACAAGGCATGATTCATTGAACGTGGGAGATTTTACAGCAACGCCCTCGAGTTTGCAGGCTCTAGTTATACTAGGAACTCGGTATCCCTTGGCTCGTAAAAACTTGATTCGATAGGATAGGTTGTGAGTATATGTAACTAGTTTTTGTTTTCTCGTTTTGCTTATTAGGCGTTCAGGATTGTTATCTTAAGTGTGTTGGCCAGACGAAAATTATAGTTTTATACATATCAGGTAAATTGGTACCTTCGGTAGACCGCATGTCATTGGTGACAAAAATTAGCTTTTAATGGCACTATGTAAAGCGGTACGAATCGTCAGCTTATGTTGAGAAAAAGCCTTACACTATTAATTGAGAATTCAGTCGTATATAAAATCAGTTTCATTTGATTATTGTATAAATCTTTATGCACAAAAATGGTATACAAAGTTGACAACTGTCCACTTGTTAGTTGCCCCAAGTATCTTCCGTCAGTCAATCTTTGATCAATCTTCGGTGAAAGAGCAAATGAACACTAAAGGACAAAAAATATAATTAAAGGATGTATGATGTATGGCCCAAAACCCTCGTACCTTTTGGGTAATTAATATTATTATAAACAAATGAATATGTCATAGGTGTACGTTTATACATAATATTATTATGAATATTTAATATTGAATTACCTAGTAGAATCATTTGTAGAGGTCAGATAAGCAGCCGCTTCATGTAACAATGGTATTCAACTAAATAAGGTGAGACTGGAAGCCCACCCCTAGCTTGGGAAAAGGTAAGGCAAAAGATCTGAAAATGCAAATATTTGACTTGTTTTTATTTTTTTTTGACATGGCAGGCGAGTTTTTTAATTTTTTTTTTTTTTTTAATACCTTTTAGTGAACTACAAAAAAACATGACACAACACAAAAAAATATCGTTCGGAACCCTTTGCAGGCAATTTCGACTCACACTTGACCATTTTTTAATGTCCACATAGCCTATGTCACTCACAGTCACAAACATTGAAATCGGTCAAGCCTTTTAGAAGTTATGGTGGAATAAAGAAACTCACAAACAAACATACATACATACATACATGAACCCTGAAAACATAACACTCCTTTTTGGGCAGTCGTGTAATAAAATAAATAATTATATTTCAATTACTGGCAAAGTAAGGTACCGTTACTTGAGTATGATGCGTGGGTGCCGAATAACATATTTGTTATTAAATAATTACATATATGTTTGAAATTTTTGAAAAAATCCTGCCTTAGGTGTTTAATGAAATGACAAAAAATTATTCGGGTAAAGGTTTTTGCGGGTACTTTGACGCCTACGTTCATATATGCCTTTGTGGGTACATTCACAGCCTTTGGCGCTATTGCTAGCCAGCTCGGGCAAGGCCCTGCAACTAGTCATCTGTTAAAAAATTGGACGATATGATGTATGTTCTTCTCCATTGTTATGTAATTAAAACTGAAAATCTAATTTACACAAACACTTACAACTATACTAAAATTAAATCTTATATAAATAAATAAAACTAACACGCGTCAAAAAACTCATCGTCATCCTTGTCAATGGCGGGAAACGTGCCCAGAAGGCTGGCAGCATTGCCACGTTGAATGGCTATGCCGATTCTCTGTGCAAGGAACAAACCAGCTCTCTGATCACGAGTAGAGTCTACCAAACGTTTAATTATTTACACAATTTAATGTTAAATCTACCAAGTTCTTGGGTACGTTGTAGGTAAGTGCTTATCAACCAATCATATAAACAGATTTAATTGAATAACGTGTCAGAAATCAGATAATCTATCAATGTCCATTATTTATATAGATCAGAATCTATGAAACTCACATATAAAACAAAATATTATATAATAGGAATAAATTAAAAACAGAAGTCCCTGTGCTCTTTGTTTACAATTCTAAAGTTCTTACTGCCAATGCTAACTAAGAGATGGCATAATTTTACAATCCGACGAACAATATTTGTTTATAAATATCGTGGAGGCTATCTGTAATTGACGTTGTTATCAGTTTCAGTCGTTTCAGGGTAACAGTCCGCTTTGTGGGCGTTGCTGGGGCTCCGGCCAATCCCTCAAGCCTTTTGAAAGATTCGAAGCCTACGCAGAGTTCATCGAACGAACGCCTCTTTTCTGTATGCTGGGGTTAGATTTTAGAAAATCACATAAAAAATACCTTTGATGAATATACAATATTTTATGCTAATTTCTATTGGAGATTTTTTTAAGAACAGACACTTACGTTTAATGTATAATTGTGTCTATGTTTCCATTTCCTAATGGACATCTATGAAAAGATATGTCAACATCATCTCGGGGACTTTTTTAACCGACAACCAAAATACATAAGTATACATTTATGTAAAACAAGATAACTTTATCGGCCTAAAATACTGACCAGTTAAAAAAGGTTTTTTTTGGTATTTCTTGCGAATCTAATGAAATTATTTTTTCCTAAGTGTAGGTAATATGCAACTATGAAATGAATTATGTACTCACTGTTTGCATAAACACGTACTAGGTATTCTCTTAATATACATCTCTATATGAAAACGCTTTTAGGTTATCGTAGAAATAGTTTTTACAAGTTAATTACAAAAACACTAGTGTTACAAATTAGACTTCTATATAACATTGTATGGAATCAGAACATTTCCAAGTGACTATAACTTTATAATTGGCTTGGGAGTCAGGGAGGTTAACAGATGTCGTGGAAGATTTGTCCGGTCACGGTGACCTCCGGTATCTAAGGACTGAAGACTTATTTCCTGAAATATAATGACAATTGATGATAAGCCTGGCGTTCTGCTGTGGGGTGAAGTAGTCCTTTCGCAGAACCTTAAATAATTTTCTTCGAGTAGTTGTTGGACGTCAATTAAATTATAGTCAAAATCATCAATTTATACGATGATGTAACGAATATGTAGTAGAGGGGAGTCTAGTGCCAACACACTTCTAAACAAACAATCTTTGTCTGCGGTAAGTACATAATTCTTTTTTTATTCGCAATTCCCATGTAGGGTTCCCTATATAATACAGCACATGTAGTACGAATTATGCCCGGTAAATCAGTCAAAGCCTATGCTCAAGCTAACTTCGGTAGACCTCTTCAAAAACGAATAGAAGATTGGTTCACTTAGGTCCTTCTGAAAACGTTAAGAGAGTTGATTGTGAAAGGCCACCGAGGCTGCCATAAAAAGAGCACAATATTTGCACTAACAGACACTCATTTTGATAATAAAGTTTGATCACTTGTCCGTGTTGCTCAATCGTGTAACTTGTCATGGTGATTTGGCATCAGTGACTGAATAATAAACAAGAGATAAGACCGACACCCTAACAAGATGGCCGCCAAAGACCTCTAACATCTACCCGCGCGAATTGATAAACCCTTTAGACAATACCCTTTAGAAAAATATATATATTTTTTTTTTCAGCCATTATCGTCCCACAGCAAGGCAAAAGCATCCCTTTTTTTCTTTCAATTCTCCCGGTCCCGAGCTACAACGAAAATCTATAAGAAAATTAATAATTCCATACGCCTGAAAATACAGGACCAAAAGAAACAAAACATACAAAAAATAGAGTCATAATCATTAATTTGTCAATTAATTATCATTATCCAATCCAATACGTATATAAATAAAATCGTCGTAAAATATTATTTTTTATTAATTCAGTATTATTAAATCAGAATTTATGATTTCTCTAAAACCTACACTGCACAGTTTTCTCCACGTGTAAATATTTAATCTTGTTGAGCTCTAGTTTACGAGTTCTCCGCTCCTGACCTATTTGAAGGTCGAATAAGGTCAGTGCAAATCCTTCTTTTCCTTGCATTCTCACTAGAAATGTATGTACTGCTTTTCATACAGCAAAAAATTCGTATATTTACTTTAAAATTTACAAAGCTATAGCAACGATTTGACCCATGACATTTCGGTATTTCATTTGCCTACATAACTTCAAATTGCTGGTATAATGTGTTTTCGTATTCAAATGTTAAGTAAAGTTTAAATTATCTTACAGAAACAGAGAGATGGGCCTTAATAATAATTATCTATAGTATACTGGTGATGGAAATTAAGAGCATATCCATGGATGGCCTTTTTTGACAGAGATGGGAATTTGATCGTCTTAATGTCATTATTTTTTTTTTGCCAGTCATCTTTGACTGTAAAAAGAAAATTAACATTAAATGTACAAACCTTTAATGTTAATTTTCTTTTATAATTTTCAGGTCAGATATCTGTTTTTTTTTTATTGAACAGAATGTGTTACAATTTTACTGAAAATCGCTCCACGTCAAATACTGGTATTCAGCTGATGAGTCCGTTGAGACTAGAAACCGAAATCAACATAGTTCGAGAAAAGGCTAGGTGTTTTAAAACTGTCACCAGGTCTGAAGTCTCGGGTTCGATTCCCGGACGAGTCAATCTAGAAAATCTCTTTTCAACATATCCCCGTCTGGGTGTTTGTGGTATCTTCGTTATCTCTGATTCAATAATACAAGTGGTTAAGCAAAGTACTTTGGGTGAACCCAAAGTACGTATACTTTGTATGTGAAACTGTCCACATTTTTATTTATTTATTTTGTTTTTGTCGAAACTGGGTATGGAGCAAGCTTAAATCCCAAGAGGACATTACTTTTTGACGCGATAACCGACATCTACACGGGCGGAGCCGCTAGCAAAAGCTTGTATAATAATTTATATAACTGTTTTATGTAGGTACATGAACCTTCTACTTACATTATGTACGTAACAGTTTTCATTAGATGTTTTAAGGTTTCGCCGAGCGGTAAAGGGCCGGTAGTAAAACCCTTAAAAACAAATTTAGATGAAAGCGTTTTGTGCGAACGTGTGTTACAAACTGTTTTTTTGTAGATTGTATGAACTATGAATACATTTTTTTAAAGAAAGGCTTTGACGGTTATATTTTTTTGAAGGCAAATGCAAATCTATCTACACTATCACTTTACAACAAATTGTCGCAAATTCAATTAAATGTAACATGACAAATGGGTTTCCATTATATTCCTTTTCTGGATTACAGAGTAAAATCAATATGTTGTGCGTACTTTAGTGTTTTGACTGCGCGTTATGTGTGTGTGCAATCAAAATAAATCCAATACTAATTTTACCTACACGCCGCGTATACTGATATACAAATACGCATACTTACTGTACAATTTCATCGGTTAGATACAACCATTCAAGAGATCCATTTTTAACCGACACGTGTTTGAATAAATGTATTCATAATTACGATGAAACTAATTATATTTACACAACCTTCAATGAATATTTACTTTATTCATTTCCTCGAATCCATTTCTATTATAGCCCTATACTTAATTATAGGCATGAGCTTGACGCAATGAATACATGGGAAAAATAATGATATAGAATAAAAATCGTAAATATAATGATATAGTATTATGTAAAACATATTACATTGTACATATATCATGCTTTTCTTCTATTTTCGTTCCACAATGTTAGTAATGATGCGAAGAATAAAAATATATTGTTATTTTACCGAAAATAAAGGACAATACAAAAAGGACATAAAAAGTTATAAAGCAAACTAATAGGTATATTCATAATGAGTTTCATACAAAACACATCTTCATTTATTAGCTACAGTTCCGCACTAAATAGCAACGTGCGCATAGTACAACAATAAAATTGAAATGAAAGTATTTCTGTGATACATTCCGTGTGGTACATTAATATCGAATATTGGTCGTTCCGGAAGTAACTAAAGGAAACGTTTCTCGAGACACATAAAATTGAGTTGCGCAGGTGGAAGTAACTTGTCTTGCTCCCGCATTCAAGATTCATATATACCCCTCTCTCTCTCGCTGGAGGGTAGCTGCTGCTATTTTTAGAAGTGCCTGGTATACCCACTACGAAATTATTGGACTTCAACTTTGCTCATAATTGTTCCGCAGACGGGAGGAGGTTTAAAATAGAAATGGTTGTGTAATATTTGGTATAAGCACGTAATTCATCCTTCGCAGTTGTACGTACAACTGCGAAGGATGAATTACATAACAGGCTGTCCTGTTACCCCATTGTTCTTGAAACTTCCATAGCCGTGGCAGTTAGAAGAAAACCAATTAAGTTTTATCCAATTTAGCAATTAAACTAATTGAATTGTTACTTTATTTGTACACTATATAGTGAACGTCACCGACCAAGCAATTAAGTTACATTAATATTTACTAGGTTGTATTTCGTTTTAAATATGAATGGTTTAACATCGTACAAGCGTAGTAGATGGCAAGCCCACAAACATAATGATTCGCAGAAACTTATTTTGGCTGTCTGCCTGAAAACAGTATGAAATGCCACATTGTGTTAGTGCAGACTAGCCAACGTAATATAATGCTTAGTAAGAACATTTTCTATGCAACCCATTACAGTTAACTTAAAATATATACAACTTAAATATTTAATAAAGATACAATGATGTTTGATCTTTTTCTCCCGTCTAGCAAAAATACCCCTCATTTTAGGCTGTTAATTTTATCGAATAGGTATGTCTGAATTCTGAAGAATTTTAGAAAAACTGCCATCCTGACCCTTACAATCTTGAAGGTCTATTATATTTTACTTAAAATCGTTATATGAACATAATTTCAGTCTGTAAATATTATGAGAGGGCCGGGTGCATCGGAGCTCCGTCGCTGATGAACAATATTGATTGCTTCGCGGAGTTGCGTCGCACCAACCCAAACACGGTGAACTACTACTATAGTAAACTAGAATATGACTGTGGTCCCTGAATAAAAAGGTTGTAATAAAACCAATCCTTCCTACTTGCACCCATCTTACTTGTATCCGTTCTACTTGTATCCATCCGACTCCTACTATCTTCTTTAAATCATATTAAAATGGATGCTGCTGAGGAGAAGAAACAAAGGCCTATGCCCATCAGTTGGTGAAGATGATGAACCAATATTTGTTGCAATGAAATAGTATGAAAGTGTCTATTTGAATGTCAAAGCTCATAAATAAAAAATAAATAGTACCTGACTTGTCTATAACTTATAATATTTGTTATGTTTTGTTGTGTTTTTAAAATAGACACTATTAAAAAGCTGCTGAAGAAGAATGCTTCTTCTTTATAAAATCAGCAATGATAAGCACACAATCTGTGTTGTACCTACGAGTGCAATATCGAGCCGCCGACCACAGCAAAGGTTATCCTTGATCTACTTTCAAACTAGCACAGGATAAGCTATATAGTACAGCCGGCGTTCACTATAGAATAACGGACCAATATCATCGTTAAGTGGAAACAGATGGTGTTTTGTTTAGAGCTATATTGAAAAAGTGGCTAACGTGGCCAAACTCTGTTATAGTAACTGAATTATAAAGATCAATGACGAGATATTAGGACTTAATGCATTTTATTATATTAATTAATCAATCAGCTTATTTTATAACAGTGAATGGGTACACATAGGCCTTTCAAAAGATTATGATATCTAGGGTCCTTAACAAGATTACAAAATTGGGCTTGTATATTCACTCGGAATTAAATTATCAATGGACTACTTGGTCGTAGAATTTAAGTGGCCCGTAGCCAACAGTTTGAAGAATGGGGATACAGAGTTTTTTTTAAGACATATCTGTTTTTACGACCACGTGCAAAAACACATGGTCGCGAAAAAGGAGAGAAGGTCCTTCAATGTCATGGAGGTTCATGGCCAGGGCTGAAACCCATCCTGTTCCTATAAAGGTCACTAGAATCGTGTACTGTTTAAACGTTTCTACGAAGAATACGTTTCTGTGATTGCGTGAACTCGATTTAAAAATAGACCGAGTACCTAGAAGTAAAAATCTATATTTGGTTCCAAGCGGACAAAAGGCTGGTATATACTTAAAATATCGTCAACATTCTCTAGGAATAAACCAAATTAAAGTTCAAAAGAGTATCCTACACTATGATCTACTATATTATAATGTAAACATACGTATAGGTATTAATCAAGCTATGGCAGACTTGGGTTTCAATCCATTCATGAATGTAAGTGCTGACGTCAGTAGCTTTCCCCCTTAGGAGGCGCGGTCCCCCTCTCGGCACTAGCGCACAAAATGGAGGGAGGTGTGACGTCAAGCTTTCATGCAACAAGTGATAGGTACCTAGGTATAGGACATGGCTATTTTTAGACTCCCGAAAAAGGCTCAGCCACCTTTGTAAGTAGGTTGTGTGTTATGATTTCATACTTGATGTAAGATTTACTTATTTAAGCATTCAAGTTGCCCTGACTTAGGTGTTGGCGGAATTTCATTTGTTAAATGAAGGTAACGTTACTGT
This sequence comes from Autographa pulchrina, assembly GCA_905475315.1. Classification (NCBI taxonomy): domain Eukaryota; kingdom Metazoa; phylum Arthropoda; class Insecta; order Lepidoptera; family Noctuidae; genus Autographa; species Autographa pulchrina. The sequence goes on from FR997768.1 coordinate 7,995,774, forward strand.
TTGAAACCCTTTGAAAGTGAATCACTATAAAAATTTGGTTTCTTTTTAGGCACCTATTGTATATGAACGTTTCTCGCATGTTCTAGCAATTAGTCTTATAAATGAGTGTTGGCGAGTCTGATTCAATTTAATAGTCGAGATCAGTTTAGTGTAGGCGTTACACGGCCGGCATTTAACCTTCAAATGATGTGTTGCACAAAGGTCATGATAATTGATCCAATTTGTCAAAAACATGTTGTACATAGTTTGATATTGTCGGCATTTGGTTTTGTCGACAAGTATTTTCGAGTTTTAATACAACTTCAACTATGTATTTATTTCAGATTTTCTTGTGAAAGAGAAATACAAATTAATGTACTATAATAAATTGATCATTTTGAACCGTTTCGCATCATGTCAAAGGTTATTCTGTAATTACTTTAAATGTCGTTGATTATGTAAATATACTATTCTATTCCAAATAAACTTATAGCTTTTCTACTATTCTAAAGGTTAAAAGCTAAATAATTACTAGATATAACATGGTTTCTAGAACGATCAGAAATAGAAATAGCTACTAATGACAAAATCGATAGAGGTATTTCAGTCTCTTACAGAATATCTAATTTTCTGTACGTATGCGTTTTAAAAATAGGAACCATTTAATCAATAAACGTAGACGCAAGTGTCATTCCGTGGAGACGAGAATGGACCTCATCCCCAAAGCCACCCAACGGCGCGCGCCGTATTCTACCAGGCTAATGGAAAACATACTTTAATCATTAGGACCTAAGGAACAAAATTGATAACAAAAATTTACCTACGAGTATTATAAGTAGTTTATCTCTAAATCTATTTTGCTGTTCGGTTTTATTTGGAAAGATGTATTTTTAACCGATTTTAAAAGGAAGAGTTTGCAAGTTGAGAGTTGCAATGTTTGTTTAGCGATATTTCCAGAAATTTATTGTAATCGATTCTAAAAAATCTTTTGTCATTGATGAGATAAGTCAGGAATAATCCCATATGAATTTCATGAAAATGTATTCAGTACTTTGGTTTACAAATCAAATTAATTTGAAAAAATTAACCAACAATGTCAACACAAAATTACATATATTGTACTTTCCTGAAATTGTTTTGTTTACTGAAGCTATTTATTTTTCATTTTTAAGTGGTCTATTATTTTCCGCAAGGTCTTTTCCTACAGCTTTATAATGCCACCTGTACATATAAATAAGGAATTGATTTCTTTCAGGTTTCGTTTAGAAGGCTGGTTGTCCGAAAAAAAGCTTTTAATACAAACTTCTTGTCAATGTCACGTTTTTGACATGTTATTTTTTTTTTTTGTTTGGTATATAACTATGTATTGCTGTTTATTTAAAAATGTAGGTTATAGTGTTCTAAGTTATTTAAGAATGAGCTTTAAGGACTTCAACGCCATCTATCACAAAAGCGGGTAAATTATGTTTTAAGGTACGTAGTCAGAGGGAGCTTTTCGTAGCTATAATACGCTAACATAAGCTAAGAGAACATGACTTTAGTTCTTAATATTAATAAATGTAGATTTTTGTTTTTAACAAAACACATAAAATTAATTGCATAACAATCCTTTAGTTTAATTGAGCCCTGTATGTCTATTCTGTTAATAATTTCGGTGACAGGTGAAAGTGAAGTGACAATAAAGCTCACTTCAAAAGTGAACCCAATTGGCCTTGATTTAGAATTCAAATTCGAGAATACGTATTTGACATCTCACCGCGGATTCCGCTGTCGAGACATGAAAATAATGTTACAGAATAGCACGGCTGAAACGTGAAACGGGTAATATTGACTAATTTTAAGCTTAAACTGATACAACATGTTTATTATTTCCCAAACATATGATTTCTTACAAAAATAAAGACAACGTCAGTAAGTTACAGAATACTTGTGTTGGATGCTTTGATTATAAAGTGAAATTTTAAATAAATTGTAATTTAAACCCACAAAAAAGTCTGTGTTATACCGTGACGTATATCTGATATTGGGTAAAGTCTTTGAACTACACAACTTAATTCTACAGTTAATTGATATTTATAAAAAAATCGTGACTAGCTAGCGCCATCTACTATTAAATTAAAGAAACGTTAAAAGCTCATTCGCTCTACCAGAGCTTTCCAGTATACTGCTACAAGCTTTTCGTAGCATCCGATAGATGGATTTTACCCAGATACCGTGAGTGCTAGTATATTTTGACACTATCTATCCCTAACTTATTTACTTACTTTTGTTAATAATAAAAGCTCAAGCTCAAGAGGAGAAGTAAAACTAAAAATAACTTTTGATTTAATCTGAGTTGAGTACGTAAAGAGTCTTGAAGTTTTACCTTTTCTAAGGATAGGAAAAACTATTTAAATCTACTAAATATATATTTATGTTTAGTATATTGGGATACCTATTAAATAAGGTTTCGTTGGTTATTTGACATGTGATGTTTAATTTGAAATCATAATAAAAACAATATATTTAAGAAAATATGTATTTATTAAAACATCACTATAATGACACTTATTTCAAAAGTTACGAAATATACGTGCCTACGTATTCAGCGAAAGATTTAAATAATATCTTTATTTACAATTACATATGATTGCATGTTAAATAAACAGAGTCTTAATTAAACTTTGTCACGACGCGTAACTAAATTACATGCACACATCACAGTACACACTTGCACAGCTGACCGAAAAGTATGCGCCTGAGCATCGTAGCCTCATGTAATAGACATCAACGCACGCGCATCGTTTGTGCTATCTCAGAAAAATGTTACTCAAATTGCAAATATCACTATTTTTCAAAATATTTCATGACATTAGATTTTTAGTAAGGATATAAAAAGAATAGAAGATCAATTCTATACAGTTTTTTTTTTAGGAACTTTCCATAATTAAATCATGATTAAGTACCGAGAAAACAAATTAATGATTCTATAAATTTGAATTACCAATCAAACAAGCAAGGTTTCTAGAATTGCAAGCTATAAAAAAGTAGTATTTGTAAACAAAACCATAACAAAAGTTATAAAACAAATTGCCGCTACATAGATTTCACAAGTGGTTGTTAAAAACCTATGTAATAAACCAAATACTTACGTGGTTACGTTTATATTTGTTTACCTGTGCTCCTATAAGCATTTCTTGGAATGGTAAGTAACTCGTATCGAACAATAAATAGTAGAATACTTCGACGTCCATTATCTCGGCATCATCATCACGCAGCTACAGTGGAAGCTTTCAAAGCTGCGGGGGAGGTTCGCTGGCGGAGGGAGGGGCGCGCGCCGCGTGGAGCCTCCGCCTGCCAGTGCCGCGCCGACTGCGACGCCGCCCGCATGCCGCATCCGTCGCGTACTTTACTTGTCAAACATAACAAAAACATAACTGAAAAGTGATTCAAATTGTGTTGCGTGTTATCGGGTGACTATAGTGTTAAGAGTCAGTTCAGTGCAACTCGGGACGTACATGTTAGACTACCGTAGATAGTGTTTTGTCACGTGTTTACGAATGAATGTGACGGCGTAGGCGCAGCCGCGGCGGGTCGCACTCTCCGTGAGATATTCGTGCGCGCGCAGGTCGTCGCGGCCATGCTGCATACCTGACGGGAGCGAGTGCGCGAGTCTGCGCGAACGGGACACAGCGAGTGCTCCCGGTGCGCGTCAACTTTCGCTGACGAAGAACAACCCTGCAATGTTTTTGTCGGTGTCATGACGAGGATGTGGCGATGGCACGTGGCGCTGGTCGCGCTGGCGGCGCTCCTAGGCGCGGGCGTCGGCGCCGCCGCCGAGCAGATGCAGTCCCGCGCCGTCGATACCGGCGTCGACCTTCGCGTGCTTGAGGACCAGCCCGTCGGTACCATCGTTGGCAGGATCCCTACGAAACCCGGTTTCACTTATCGTTTTAATGAACCACCCAAGGAATTCATATTAGATCCTGTGTCCGGTGAGATCAGGACAAACTTGGTTCTTGATAGGGAAGCTGTGGACCGCTATGCGTTCGTTGTGTTATCAAGTCAGCCGACTTATCCGATAGAAGTGCGATTACGGGTGACAGATGTGAATGACAATTATCCCGAATTCCCCGAACCAAGTATAGCGGTGGCGTTTTCTGAAAGTGCCGCGGCCGGGACAAAGTTATTGCTCGATGCCGCCACCGATATGGATTTAGGAGAAAATGGTATTACTAACGATTACAGAATAGTTGATGGTGATACCGAGGGGAAGTTTCGGTTGAATGTCACCGTTAATCCAAGTGGTCAAACATCATACTTACACCTGGAAACAACAGGAAAATTAGATAGAGAAACAACAGACTTTTATATCCTGAATATATCAGCGCGTGATGGTGGTAATCCACCTAAGTACGGGTATCTCCAAGTGAATGTTTCTATATTAGACGTTAACGATAATCCACCAATATTCGATCAAAGTGACTTTTCAGTGTCTTTAAACGAGAGTGTACCCCCAGGAACTACAGTTCTAAAAGTAACAGCCACGGATAGTGATTTAGGTGATAATAGTAAAATAACCTATGAAGTGACCGATACTGAGCGTCAGTTTGCAGTGGATCCTGAGTCTGGAGTGATAACAACGACAAAGAAGTTGACTTGCCCTAAGTATTGTAGTAATACTACTTGTAATATGACTTGTGTTCTTACTGTAATCGCGAAAGATCATGGCGTACCTCGGCAAGATGCACGTACGTATGTTACTGTCAATCTCATAGATGCCAATGATCACGATCCTGTCATAACGTTCACTTACGTTCCGCCTACAGCCAACTTTGCTACGGTAGACGAGAATGCTAAAAATGGATCACTTGTAGCTGCTATAACAGTAACTGATTTAGATGCGGGTTTGAATGGCATCACAAGTATTAGCATAGTAGCTGGTAACGAACTAAACCATTTTCGCTTGGAAAATTCATCAAGTGTGTATATAGTACATGTAAATGGTGTCTTAGATAGAGAAGAAATTAGCAAATATAATTTGACTGTTGTTGCTACTGATAGAGGATCACCTCCACGTACAGCTACCTCATTTTTAGTTATTCATGTTAACGATGTTAATGACCATGAACCTGTGTTTGAAAAATCTGAATATTCAGCAGTCCTCACCGAACTCGCTCCTTCTGGATCTTATGTGGCCAGTATAACAGCTACTGATGAAGATACCGGAGTAAATGCTGAAATATTTTATGACTTTTATGATGGAAATCAACAACAGTGGTTTTCTATCGATCATTTGACAGGGTTAGTAACTACAAAATCAATGCTCGACCGTGAAATACAAGGAACAGTTGAGCTAAACGTTTCAGCAAGAGACGGAGGACCGAATCCTAAATGGGCATATACTAGACTGAAAATAACTATATTAGATGAAAATGATGAAGCTCCATGCTTTTCACAACCTCAAATTAATGCAACACTGCATGAAAATATAAAGCCAATTAAAGAAATACTCATTCTAACAGCGTCCGATTATGACCAGGGTACAAATGGTTCAGTGTCATATTATTTGCCGTCTAGCATAGAGAGGAAATACCCCAATACCTTTATATTAGATCCCATAACAGGACAACTTAGTACTGTAATCGAATTAGACAGGGAAAGAATACCATTGTATGAATTACAAGTTCTTGCGAAAGATCAAGGATTCCCACCTCAGTCTTCTACTGCCACAATATTACTGAAAGTTCTCGATGTTAATGATAACGATCCCATGTTTTACCCACAAAGATATATTGAAAGCATAAATGAGGACTTACCTGTCGGTACTAACGTTTTACAAGTAAAAGCTTTTGATTTGGATGAAGGTGAAAATGCTAGAATTATGTATCGACTTGAGAGTGGTGGTGATGGTTATTTCGATATAGAGCCATGGACCGGCAATATTATTTTGCAAAAGGACTTTAGAAAAGCACCTGAAACAGTGTACACACTAAAGATATCCTGTAAAGATAAAGGAAATAGACGTGCGTTTGAAGACGCTATAGTTGAAATTGTGAAAACATCACAACGTAAGAATCTTCAATTTGATGGTTATAACGGTTACACATTCAAAATTCTTGAAGATGAAGGTACATCAAAGGCAGAAATTGGCCGTTTAGTAGGCAAAGTAAATGCCAGAATATCGAGTGATACAATCTCATACTATATTCTTGAAGGAGACCCAAAGCATATCTTTAAAATGGATGAAAAAACCGGAGCAATTACGACTGATTCCAATGTAGATCGTGAAGATAAGATGACGTATCATCTCAAAGTTATGGCGAAAACTGGAGTAGCATTCGGTTTCACTACTGTAAATATTTCAGTTTTGGATGTAAATGACAATTATCCTATATTTATTGAGGACAAGGATGAAATACACATTCCTGAAAATATGGCAGTTGGACAAGAAGTTTATTTTGCAAGAGCCACCGATCGTGATTCTGGCTCTAATAGAACTATCTTTTATACGTTAAGTTACAATCCAGAAAGTAATTTTCGCATCTCAGAAACAACAGGAGTTATTTATTTGAATAAACCAATCTCGAGTGAACCAGGCACTGTTATGTTTATTGAAGTAACTGCTACTGATAACGGAAGCCCATCTCTAGCAGCAAAGCATTCCATATCAGTTGTTATTGATGACGTCAATGATCACACCCCTGTTTTTGACCACACGTCTTATGAAACGTCTTTACTTGAATCTACATTAGTAAATACAAGGTTTTTCGCTATATCTGCATCTGACGCTGATCTGGGAGCCAGTGGTAGAATATCTTACTATATCGCAGAAGGAAACACTGATGGAAAGTTTGGAGTATTCCCAGATGGCTACTTGTATGTGAAGAGTCTTCTAGACAGAGAAGAACGAGATTACTACTCATTAACGATCATTGCAACTGACTACGGAAAGCCCGCAAGATCATCTCAAGTGCCTGTAGTTATTCATGTCTTGGATGAGAACGATAATAGCCCACAATTTACTAACACAACGTTCATATTCAAAATAAAGGAAAATGAGCCACCTGATACTTTCGTTGGAAAATTAACAGCTACGGACAGGGATATCGGGCGCAACGCTGAGCTAACATTTTCATTGCCTATAGCGCAAAATGATTTCAGAATAGATTCTAGAAACGGCTTCATAAAAACGTTGAAGTCATTTGACAGAGAAAGCTTAGCACTAAATAATGGGCAAAATTACATAACCTTAACTGTAACGGTTAGCGATAACGGTAAAGTTAAATTGTCCGATTCTGTACGAGTTACGATTTACATAACAGATGTCAATGACAACGCGCCTGTCTTTACGCGTACTCCATATAAGGTCGAGGTGTCTGAAGGTGCCGCTGTGGGAGCTTCTATTATGCGAGTGTACTCGACAGATGCTGACGAGGGATTGAACGGTGACATATATTACAAACTCATTGGTGGTGATGACTTAGGAAAGTTTTCCTTAGATGAAGCTACCGGGCAGTTACTGATTAACAAACCTTTGGATCGTGAAACGACTGACCACTATCGGCTCACAATCTTGGCTCATGACTCCAGTCCAACAATACGCCTTTCTGCAACCACAACTATTACAGTTGATGTTTTAGATGAAAATGATAATGCACCGGTATTTACTCAAACCCAAATGAAAGTATCCGTGCTAGAAACTGAGCCGGTAAATAAAAAGATAATCCAATTTCATGCCACTGATGCGGACTTAGGTATTAATCGGGAATTGCAGTTTTCTATATCGTCGGGAAACAGAAAAGAAGCGTTTTTCATCGACAGCTATTCAGGCGAGTTGTTCTTGCACAAACAATTAGACTACGAAGACTTAACTTCGTACGTTTTGAACATCACTGCGACAGATAACGGCAACCCGAGCTTATCTTCAAGCATATTATTTACCGTAAATGTAATCGACGCAAATGACAACGCGCCCATCTTTACTAATACTGCTATTGTGCGTCAGATAAGAGAAGGTATTCCGAAGCACACTCCAATAGTGACAGTCACCGCAGAGGACCCAGATTCAGGCTTAAATGGTAAAGTTTATTATTCGATCACGCACCAAGACCCTAATGACAGCAAGCGGCATTTTGCCATAAATAACATCACTGGGGTCATACATACTTTATTGCCTATTGATAGAGAAAGTATTGACACATTTAGAATAACCGTTGTCGCTTATGATAGAGCAGAGCCACCATCGGCGAGGCTATCTGCGGAGAAATTAGTTACTGTAATCGTCGAAGATATTAACGACAACGCTCCAGTTTTCGTATCTATGAATGCAGCCGTGATCAACACCGAGAGGCTAGGAAGAAGTGCCGGCCGTGGAATATTTATTATGAACGTATTAGCCCGTGACTTAGATTCAGGAACTAATGGATTGGTCACTTACAAGCTTATCCACGGTGGCAACGATCTATTTGATTTGCACCGAAGTAACGGCGCATTGACTTTACGTTATCCTCCTGCTACACCAGAGGCTAGGTGGAACTTGGTCATAAAAGCTACGGATGAGGCAGTGTTGAGTGAACAGAAGAGCACCGAGACCTATCTCACAGTCATTATGGGCGGTGCAGAACTGCAAGGCGTCACGTGGACTAACGTAGGCTCGGTATCCGTGGCTGAAAACGAACCAGCGGGTACGGCTGTGTTAAACTTGACTAATAACTATAAATCGGGTTTAGAATATTACATAGTGAATGTGACTGGTGATGGTAGGCAAGTGGACAGGTTGTTCGATATAGATTCTTCCTTGGGAATACTATCCACAGCTGTGTCCCTCGACCGAGAAGCCGGTGTGGACCGGTATGAAGTGGAGATATGTGCAGTGTCTACAGGAGCTCCGCTAAAAACGACAACGACTAAGGTAAGTTTAAAATAAAATAATATAATTAATTGGACATATTGTATGGTCGCATCGAGTGATTTTTAGCGTTGTAGTACAGTTAACAATTCAAAGGGAACAATCCAATTAACTTGGCACAATCGCCGGTAGAGACAAAACATCGGCACCGTACTGTTGTTAAAACAAAAATAAATAAAAAATGAATGCTCGTTAGCGTATGTCGGCCGGCGCAGTCTAATCGGGGGCTCTAAATTACGATAAGTCGCGTCTCGCAAACGATATCAGAACACTCGTTCTGAAACCTTCCAAAGATTAACTGTAGGTGAAACATGACTTTTGTTTGTAACACGTATCATTTTATTAGTATCATACACATTATGGGGGAGATATGAGGACTCTGCTAAGATGTGGGACGAGATGGGCAATGCAAAAAATACGCAGAAAATCTATTGATTTTAGTCGCAACATCATTTTAATACAGGATACTTGTGTTACCCTGTCAAAAAATATGGTTAATTCTAAAGTGTTTAATATTTCCAAGTTCATTGAACACAAGCCAGCTTAATAATAATAATTTAGCCTTCGATCCGAAAAAGTCATTTTGAGTCACAAGTTTTAAGCACAATTTTGTTATTTGCGAGGGAAATAAAAAGTACCTAAAACTGGTCGTGTGCTCGTAAAAGATCTCGTCACATTACGATTACGATATTGTACCTCACCTTTGACGTATAAAATGCTGAACCTCTGACATACGGGTGTGGAGAGTTTACACCACACGACGCAATTTGTAATTCCATTGCTTTATTTCAAAAACACTTTGTTTATAGTATAATTACTTATTGTGAAGTAACCATTGTAAAGCCAATTGAAATAATAGTCACTCACCATCAACCATATAAAATATACAATAATTATTTTTGCAATAAAACAATGAGAGAATGTTAATTGCTACGTTCATAAAATTAACATAAAACTTCTTTACAGATAAAATTTAGTATTTAAATAAAGTCAGGCTGCATTATGGAATTTACAAGTGTCGGTTTTAATACAAATACCACCTATAAAAAAATGGAGTGTAACTAGATGGAAGCCTTTTGAATAACGTGGTTAGGAGATACCTCAGTAGATATTATCAGGCGACGAAGGTAATGGCTTTGTCATAAAGTTGTTGCTTACGACTCCATTAAAACAGCGACTTCAGGGTGATTCAATGTAAAAATCCTGCACCGCGTCGTAAATGTCACACCATACGAATTATTCTATTTAGGAAGTACTTTGTTTTAAATTATCGCGTTATTTTTAACATCAACTAACACATAAAATTGGCAAAGTTATTTTACATTGGCACAGCCGTTATCTTTAACGGGCGACCGAAATGTCCTCAAAGTTACAGTAAAATCTTTAGGAATTGGAGTAATAATATAAAACGTATTAAAACCCGAGACTCACTTATTTGAATATACGAATCGAATGTTACTTAATCGACGGCAAGCGATTGGTCGAGGCGAAGGAGAAGTGTCACTTTAACTACTCAATATATTGTCATAAAACAGTACTTCTTAACAACATTTTATTTTATAATGCGAAATCTCGTTATATTCACTTGCTGATTTACATACAATTAGGGCCGAAGACGTTATTTGGAAATATTTTGTTTAATGCAAAGATAAAAGATCATCTTACCTTTATCAAGAGTGTTCAGAATTGCATGAATATTTTATTATTGGGATAAGGATATTCTTCGTCAATACCGATTTTGTCCTTATACATAAATAGTCTTCTTCTTGTGCTGACAAACGTTTTAATAATTACATTACCAAGTTAATACAAATTAGATGGTCCGGTTTAATGCCTAAATTACAGGGTTAGGTACCTTCCCAAGAGTTTTCGTACTGGGTGTACGTTACAAAAAATGTGCATCAAGTTAGAGGTGTCAAGTTTGAGAAACCGACTCCAATTATTTTTATGATCGTAATCCGAAAAGTGGTCAGGTGCGGGCTGACGCACATTCTCGAGCGATCATGACTACAAAACCGTTACGGGTCAGTTGACATTAAATTTAAAATAATTAAGTTATATCGCGTAACGATGTGAACCGCGATTACTGGTAAATAGAAATCTTTTGTTTTAGACGTGTTAGCTATGCGTGGGGATTTGTAAAAAAGATATTATCAAATAGATTACTCAAGCGTTACTGATCTCATATTATGATACGACGTTTTTCTAGTCTAAAAAAACATAAAAGCTAATGTAGGAAAATGTAAATTTAAAGGTGATTCATGATTTTGGTATCCTACTTCAGTTACTTGAATAAATACAGCATTCAAATCACTTTTCGTAGCTAAAGCATTTTGAGAATGCATTTAGTGTCTTTGCTCAATCTGCAGTAGTTGTGTGCAGCTACGGCCGTCTCAATTATCATTGCATTTTTAATGGAGGCCGCCATAAAATCTTTGGGGGGTATGATTGTGTGAAAAGGAGCGATTTAAGGTAAGACGGGGAGGGGGGTGACTATCAACCGACACCGAAAGCGCATTAGGGCGCCGGGCTGCATTCCCGGGACTGATTTATGCAACTTGCACCCGGCGGCGCGGGCATCGACACCCGCCTTAATGAACGTACAACGTTACGTTATACTGTGGAATGGCTTTCATTATTTCACGCCACTACTAATAGTCCTGTGTCTACGCGGCGCGTTTAACCCCCGACTTGCGTAAAGCTTTCTTTATTCTTTCTTACCATTTAAAGATTATACTTATTGGTGTACATGAATACGAAAATGAAATGGTGGATTTTATGTAGTAACTATTATTTGTAAGCACGTCATGATTTAAATATACTATAATATATTCTGTAATATCAACTATTCGATGCATGCGTGCGTGCCGCTTGTTTGCTTGTTCAGATCGATCTGGTTATTTCCTCAAAAGGCCAGTCCAGAAAATACCCTGCATTTGTTTACACAATTTAACTCGTATTTTAACATTTGTCCGGACTTTAAAAGAGACTATGACCCCTGAGTTTGTTTCGAAATTCCTTTTCAAGGCAATCAGACAATGTTTCAGCAAGATAAAAATTACTTAGTATTACTTAAATTATCTCAAAAGTAGCCGTGTAATCTGTTCAGCTCGTATACAACCGTGAATAACCGTTTTTGCGAATTCCCACATTAGAGCGGAAATGACATTCTTCAGTTAAAGACACAAAAATCAATGATTTGAATCGACAGAGAGCGTTGCTTGGAATTGCCGATTTAAAGTCGGCTGTTTTTAACTTATTAGCGTTTCGGTTTTTTATCAATGAATTTATTGGTGGCCAGCGCAAACGTGCCGATTGGATGAAAACTTTTAATGTTAAATCAACGTTTATTTAACCTGTTACCCCGCCTAAATGCGTTCCGAGGCGCAATTGATAACGAGTTTGGGTGGCACGTCCCCTAAAAGCGTTATCGTTGAAAAAAAATCACTTACCTTGGTTTCCAAAGTCAAATAAACACAGCTTTTTGTCATATCTTTAAACGCATTAAGTAATTTCCGTTAATTTTTCAATTTAAATACTAAATGAGTTTTTAAAATAAATTTATTCATTTTAATTATTAACACTTCTTAATTGCATTATAATGGAAATGAGTGCTTTCATGTAACGTCGGAATCTTCTCGGCAGCGAAATGTTTGCAGAACCTAACAAGCCAGAAGCCGTTGGGTCGCGAGATTGCCTAACGTTAATGAGCTTATAGTGAAAATAATAAACCAATTATAAGGCTTGTGTCACGCGACTAGCATTGCCATTATATTGGTATAATCGGGTAGATAACCGGTGACTGACAAGTTGCCGAAAGACGTCAGTCGTGACTTGAATCTTGACTTGAATCGCAGTATCCTAAGTGAAATCCTACGCTGCACCGCTGTACCATTTGAGTAAGTTGCGTAAATCAGCGAAATCGTGCGAGCTTTAAGTTTAGTTCGGTATCAAATTACTTACACAGCCCTAGTTGCTTAATTCTACAAACTTAACTTAAAGGATAAGTTCGTTTTACAAGCCTTTGAGAGGTACGATAACATTTAAAATAAAACTTAAGTGTAATGGGCTAAGTAAATTTTATGTCGTTGTAAAAAGTGTTTCAAGTCGATGTGTTTAAATAGATTATGTCATGAATATGTATGTAACATATATACACGGATAGAAATAATAGCAAATTTTCATAAATAATTAAAGCTAATTCGGTTAAATAAAATAGTGCGCCCTAAAAGATATAACAAAAGTTAAATATCACAGTACAGTAAAATTACACAGGGTGTGTAAAGGGCTAAGTAAATTTAATGTCGTTGTAAAAAGTGTTTCAAGTCGATGTGTTTAAATAGATTATGTCATGAATATGTTACATACGGATAGAAATAATAGCAAATTTTCATAAATAATTAAACTTAATTCGATAAAATAAAAATTGCGCCTTCCAAAAGACATAACAAAAGTTGAATATCAAAGTATAGCAAAACTACACAGGGTTCAGATATTCGTTCAAAACGTGGTAAGAACGAAAATGGAGATGAAATATGTGGAATTAAAGAGAAAGGCAAATATATTGAGAAACCTAGTACCAGACATCTTTCCTTTAAAGGGAAGACTATCCATTGCAGCGGATTGATACTATAACTCATTATACCATGATATACTTCATATAAGTTTGTATGTTTATAACTCTTTACATATAACACTTTATTATTTAATTTAAATCGTATCTATACAAAATATGTGGCAAAAAGTATTTGAAACATTTTAAACCTTAAACTCCCTCTCATTTTAAAACGTATTATGTGGCAATCACCAAACTTAGTGACTATTAAGAAGTTCAACTGGTTTTTAAAACAATAAAATACAAGAATTTATAGTCAACCGCTGACAGAAATGATTACTTTATAGTAACGGTTTCCTGTCAATACTGACACCTTCGTCAGTGCTAATTTTTTGTTATACTAATTGAAATATCATATTTTTCTTATGTAAAGAAATATACCATCATTATCTTTTTTTGAACAACCTAATAGCAGGATTAAAAATAAATCCCGGATATGAGATTTAAGTTGTGAAGAAACCAATTGAATCATCATTTAGAATTTACAAGCTCTCCTTCGTTGATTGCTGTAAAGTTATATGTCTTTAAACATTTTTTTGTTGCATAAACCAAACTAGTATCGCCGTCTAGACTCTTAGACCATTGATTTATAGACCACAATAAAAAATATTCAGTTGTACAATGAAATATGGTGTAATACAATATTACCTCTTAAAACAAAATGTTAATGTATTGCTTTTTTGTTATCCAATTATTAGTTTATCAACTTGAAAAAACAAGCACTAAAATACTTTAAAATCTAAATTTATGCGGCCTTATAACATGGAATACCGGTTGTCGAACATTAACTTCGTATAAATTCGAACATCGTCTACCAAAACTGATATCCAGTTGTATTTTCTAATATTCCGAGTTTTTCTACAAGAAAGGCGGAATACACGAAACAAGTTATTCTACAAGCCTCAGAGTTTTGAGATCCACTTTCAAATGTATCTAGTCGACATTTTTTATACAGAAAACTTTTATCGAAAGTACAATAATATAGTAGATGAAATTCAAGTGTTTGCTCAATCCTTCTCTAGGGCAACATTCTTTTGTTGGAACAGTTCTACATAAGTAATACCAATGTATAACGAGAAAATAAACTCGTCGATTTTTCGATGAAAAATAAAATTCTAAAACCATTTATACCAGCCAGTTGCTTTTCACTGGCAGATAATATCTTAACACGTTCGTTTATCAAAAGAAAACATAGCGGCAATAAATTATAAAGCTATCAGGTGCGGTTCACATGTCGGGTTAGTTTTTCAAGACTAGAAAATCGGTTTGCGTCACCATTGCAGACGATACTGACTCGAGAAATCGCTCGCTCTATAGATATTTGTATTTGATCGGCATGAGACCTATCACTAGAGAATTTATCAAAACAGCCAGTCCCCATATAAGGATTAAGCCAATTACATTTTGATGTAATACCTCGAAACTTAGTTATATTAATAGTCGCTATTAGTATAATTACTTTTAATAATCTACAAGGTATATGCAGGAGAGTTTGTTTCATTTATTTATTGCAGTTTAAACGCGTCTCAGCAAAAACTAGTAAGTTAGGTATTAAAGTAATTTATTGATATTATAATTTCATAGTTTAGTGGGAGATTGGTGGTAAAAAAAGTATAGTAGCTACTGAAATATTTCATAACCATTTTACATTATGATTAGAAATTAATTATAGAAGACGTTTATAAATTGAGCTATTAGGTGTATGTAAAATTTGGATATTTATATTATATTTTTATTATAATCTATAGGATGCTAAACTTTGATAAATTGGTCAAGATTATGTAAAAAAAACCACAAATATGTTATCTTTGATTGTAAAATTAGTCAAACTTCATGTTCCAATATTTGTTTGAAATTAATGTGGTAATAAGTTTTAATATAATCGGCGGCAATGAAGTGTTTTTAAATTCAGATTTTATTGATAGGAATGTATGGTCAATCTCGCTATCTATTTTCGCAACAATTTTTCAATATCTGTCCATAATCACAATACAGATTGTTTCTTGACAGTCCCTCGGCGAGTCCGCTTTCTTATCGCTGTTGACTATAAGGACCAGTGAAGCATGAGCCGCCCCGCCCCGCGCGGCATTCCTCGCGGGGACTCGCGCGGGGACACTGATCGCCCTGTCATAGGCCTTGCTTAATTGGACAGTTTATGTGTGTGCATTCATGTGAAGTTGAACCGGTTCCTAGTGGTTCTGTTGCTTTCTACGTCATACATCGGTGTTTATGTAGGGATACTTATAAGATCGATGTGTGTATGTAGTTCACAAGTTGAACTTGTATGAAGTTTATTATGATTTGTGTATCATTGGCGAAGGCGCGATGGGAGTTTAGCTGAAGCGAGCATGTAGCTGTCGTCTTTATTATGTTTATATCTTCGTTGCGACTTTCCGAACTAGACGTACAACAATATTATAGGCGGCCATAGCTTAGCACTCAGGCACGCATGTCTTGCTTTCTGCGGAAGATCGGCCATCTTTAACGAACATCTCATTATATTAAAATGCTTTATCGAAGCTGTCGAATAAGTAACTCTGCGATGTCGTTAAACAAACTTCAAAATGTAAAGCTGTCCGAAGAAATAAAAACATTAAAATAACCCTTACAGAGTAATTTATGTGTATTGATTATTCAAATTAGCTAAACCGAATGCATGGAATTTTAATCTGAATGTTCAAAAAATTATAGTGTGTTTATGTACGTACATTGCACAGGCGCGGCGTACCGATTTAATGTATAACGAGATTTAAGATTCGAAAGATATATTGTAGAATTATAGTTACCTTCCTGCCTGGAGGTGATTTGTGTGGAACGCAACTTAATTTTTAAATCACATAGTTCGTACTTACCCATATTCTGCTCTATGCTTTGTAAGAAAAAGCTTTAGAGAATTCAACGTAGGCAAAAGAATTCATATAAGCTTTAATCTTCTTTAAACATTTCAGTCGATATGTATATTTTGCGGCTAACCATTTCGTTTTACATTTATACGATTTGGAAGCTCAATAGCTTTTAAATCGACATAATGCCGCCACCTGTAACTAAAGGGCCACAAACCTTACGCCTCCACGACGTTTCATTGCAAAATTGATTTCCTGATGGTATCTAACCTCCCGAGGGAATGCTGGATAAATAAATACTTTACGATAATCTTCGGAGATCTGAGACAGGCCAGAATTACAGCAAGGCCCCGATATTACTGCATTTTAATTCCATTGCCGACACACCCCCGTCGCATTACCTTGTGATATGATTTAGAGCGTTATTGTATGTGGTATGTGCAATGTTCAATCCCAGCATCGTAAGTCAAATAAATTTTGGTAAGGCTGAAATGAGCGTAGCCGGCTGATCTCGATATCTCGCATGTATTACCTACTAAATTACAATTAAGACCGTCGTTTTGACATATCGTGTTATATTTAAGCGTGCTTTTTGGTTCTGTTGCTCTTTCTTGACCGTGTTTTGGCATGTTTTATGAGTAAGCGCCTTTTGGTAGAGCTTATTTTGATTTTTAGATATTGATTGTTTTTAGTGGTAACATAGTTTATTGCCATTTACATGTGGTACTAAAGCAACAGGCTAAGATATTGTTTAATTAAGCATTGAGATTAAAAATACGCAATTAAGACTGTATAAAAAGCCTATTGAGTAATGTTAATAAATGGTGTAATTAAAACTTCAAGTATGAATATAGTCTCTAATCCTTTTTTAACGCCCTGGGACATAAGATAAAATGTAAGCAATATGGAAGACGCACTGATTCTCGCCATCCGCGGTAGAATCTCGTTTAGTACATCGATAAAAGTTGTAAAATGCAAATGGGTCTAGTGAAATGTTAAGAATCTTACGCCCACACCTCCAACACCGTTACTTTATTCACATATATATTTTCATACATTACGTTAGGATTTCGTATTCACTAATAAATATAGATAATGGTACTTTTTATGTAAAAAGTTTACATATATTTCACACTTCTCATGGTATCGTATCAATTTATCGGAGGAACCGTTTAGTTTGGTGGTAAGTGTAATCTAAGATATTTTTGGTTTGAATGTTAGCTATTGACTTACAAATCTTGAATGACTTTCATTTAAAAACGGATAGTTTAAATGGTTAAGGGAAACTATGTTCATTGCGTAGTGTTGCTTTGTGTTTTGTAATTAAAATGTTCGAAGACTTATGCCTGTTTGTTTAGTAAATATTTTAGTATTATAGCCTTCGCTATATATGATTATTCTTGTCGGTTCTTCAATCTCTCCTGCGCCTTGCTTCCACATACGTAGGGCTTTTAACGACTTACTCCTAACAGCTTTTAAACCATCCTTATCTTACATTTTGTGGCATTTTTGTTTACTACTCAACTACTTAATGACCTAGTGATATGATATTGTTTGAGCGTGTTTACTACAGTTTTAAGAACGTGTCTAGTAAAACATAGTTTAAACTTAAAGAATTTCTCCTTACAAGTTTTTCAATAGGGTTTGGAAATAATAAATTGATATCTTCAGAATATCATAATTCATTATTATGCAATGCTTGTACGAATTTTGGCTCATAGCTCAGAGTGTAAGCTTAGTTAATAGTTCAAAAACTTCAAAACAACCTGTTTACTTTTTCATCTTTGATGTATTTAAAATAGCTATACTAACTAATTTGAGAAAAAAATGAAAAATACCAGAAGGAAATTCCAATACATTTTACGAGTAGGTAGTTTTTTTATCTTCCCAACGATATAATTTTATCCTAGTTTCTCACTAATTGTATTCACACAAACTTATCAACGTAGGCCCGTTATTTTTTGCGCACATTTACTTCTCTAACAAGTGACAACTCACACCAAGGGTTAGCATTCTTCATCTTTCTCAGAAATCCAACGGCTTATTAAAATGCGGTGTGTATTGGCATTGCGCATAACATTGAGTTGTAGTTAAGAACGCTTTTGTTTCTGTTGTGGGCTGTGGCTCTACAAGTAAGCTTGCATTTATAAACGTAACGACTATGAAACTGTTCAACCGATCTACAAATAAGTTTTTTTGTTGTTACAAATTAAATATTAAAAATCCTACCTCTAATTTTAATTTTGACTTCTTCAATGAAAATGTTTGATTTTGATTGAAAGCATTTATAATCGAAAAACATAACCCTACTTCTAGTGCAGTCGGGTAAAACATAAATAATCTCGAAACTATAAAAATATATCTTAATAATAATTCTACGTAGCAATTTGAATGTGATGGGAGAGCCGAGTGTGGAGTCCATATATCTAGAAGGGCAAGACAATAGACTATAGCAGTGACTACATTTCATCCGATAATTGTAGAGGGCGCGTGAGTCGATCGTCGATGCGCAAGCGCCCCGAACGGCAGCTAAACGCCATTTTGTTATTAGGGATGCGATTCATCGATAATATTCATTATTATTTATTATATCGATTAGCGGTTGCTAGAAATACAAACAAGTCGAAAAATACTTAACCGACACTTAAACGATTAGGTACATTTATCTCTTAAGTAATTGTCAAATGAGGTAGAATTATCTACTGCTAAAGATAATAATTTATAGAATTTGGACAAGTAGAAATGTCGTTTGTCTGCGCCGAGGTATTTATGAACGTCTACTCAAATTTCTTACCGACATTCATGGGACAAATATCGGGCTCAGGTAAAATTGAGACACGACAGCGAACAACGAAAGGTACGGAAAGGTTGTGGACACAAATGCAAATTATAATCTGAAGTTACTTACATAAACATGAAATAATTTTAGTTACATTATTGCCTTGCTTTGATAAGCGATATCGATGAAATGTCACCTTGTCATGTTATAGATAAGGGTTATTATAATACAGCGTAATGTCACATCACTATTCTGAGGAAACGGGCCGTTAAAAATATTTAATTTGGTTGGCGCGTAACCCGTAATTACCTGTTACATAGTTATTCACGATCCTCGGCCAGTGAGTAAATCCACTGCACAAGTGGTTTGGAAATGTTTACAGAAATGTACCGGCTTGTTGGTTTGTTCGTGAATTACGGCCACTTGGTCATTTAAATTAATTACCAGCAAACTGAACCCTCGCTTGTTTTTACATTCGTCATATTTGTTGGCAAAGAAACGATTAATAACTTTATTTCAGATGTATTTTAATAGTTTATATGCAACTATACTAATTCAATCATAGAGTCGAGATTTATTGTTTTTTTATTAAACGATTGGATTGATTCTAATTGATACGATATGTGATATTATTGTCTTTTTTTAACTTTTGCATGTTCACAGTATTTCATTAGTATTGATGGCTTACTAAAACCAATTAGAAACTCTGAAACCTGTTTGCAGGTTCTAGAACAAGTGTGTGAACTTGAGTTATTCTACACCATAAAACATGAGCCCTCCTCTTTCCTTTAGTAATAAGCCTATTCAATTTAATTATTCAGTTAGTGAAGGGGTTCGGAGGTTTTTGTTCAATTTAATTCGAGTGCTTGAATTCTGCCAAAGATTATAAGAACTTAATTATTGAACAATGACCTTGAGGAGCCGTAGAGGTTAATGACACTAACTTTTAGTAAATAGTTTAATGCAGTGAATGAATAAGATCCCAGTGATCTCTCAGCGGGGTATTTTATAAAGCTTATGTGGAGCTTTATATTTTATTACGGTGATTATTTTAATTTTTTTGGCAGTTAAAACAAGTAAAGCTGAAAGTATAGATCAATATTTTTTTCTTATTAAACCTTAGTTGATATTCTTCTTACATTTTAACACTGTCCTTTGCACGTTTAAAGTGCGAACTTTTGTCGTATAGCGGCTTATAACGGTTACAATGAGTCAGGTAGTTTCTTAGAAATATTGTATTTTTTAACAATGCCACTAGTTGGATTTGCGCCAAACTTTAAAATAAAATATATCTCAGAACAAGCTACTTTAAAATTCAAATCAAATTTGTTCCACACTTTGTCAGAAGTAATTTAATAACGTATATTTTTTATTTATGTCAAAACATGGTGTTGTAGATATGAATCTTTTCTCTGTTAGATAACTGTTATCTTTATCTAAAAGTGGCAGTGAAACAAGCCCTGAATCTAATAAATATCAATGATGTTTGTACATAAACCAAGCAAACAGGTTTCATACTTCGGCCGCAAAAGATATCAATTTAAAAAGGCTCGTAAATACACACATACTCGTATAATGCTAAAAAAAACTAAATGTGGTGAGTATATGCGAGAAATGTAGAGTGTACGATTTGAAACTCCTATAATGACTTCAGGTCGAAAATAAATCAGTGAGGACGTTTACGATATAGCTTCATTTAAACTATAAATAATTACGAGTTCAAGTGCCTCAAACGACATTAAATCAAAACAATTTATGTATTAGAATGTCACTAAATTACGTCGCTATTAACAATACCATTATGAATTGTCCGACACCGATTATAATTATACTTGTACCTAATTAAAAAAATAGGATTACGTTTGCTCAAAATTATTAGTTGCCTAAAGAAGTAATCAATTGTTTATGTAGAATGTAGAGGTGATGATGCATTCAGTTTGATGTTTGTCGATACCTGCGCAAAGGAAGTGGGCCATTTTCATTGTTCGACAAATCCTTTGTTGAAATATGAACACTATAGATCCATTGAAGAATTACGCCGTGTCAAAAGTATCGTACAAATGACATGCAGCCAGAATTGTATTATGTGCGCGTCTTACTCAGCTGTAAGAAATGCAGGTATAGTTGGTCGTATCGAACAATGTTTGGCCCAACAGGTTGACCAACTCGACGAGGCATCCGCCGCTCATCCTTACGTAGCTCGCGGCTATAAAGGTGCGCCATAAAACGGGTCTCATTTTATGACCATTTGACGAAGTTATATACGTTTTTGAAGCCATTTCTTAGTCGGACCGACCATTGTGGCTGCGTGACCACTTCGCTGCGTCTCCGTGCCATTCTTATTATTCTAAAAGTTACTATTGCGACAGGATTCTTAGCTCAAATTTCTATGTGATTTAAGGATATTATTTAAAGATCTAATACCATTGTCAGATAATCAGTTTAGGTTAATTCGTTTAAGAATCGTGCTGGCTGAGAGTAAGGGCCCGGGCTATCGCGGAGGAAATCTGCAATCTCGACAATGCTGTATCAATATTCATGCTTACGGTCGCGACCCCTACTATTTGCATAACTGCGCAATGCATTCTCTCGGTTGCAACTGTTCTATTGTTTTATGATCTAAATGACCACGCGATATAGGGCCGGTCACGATAATCATGTATGTTAATATGTATAGATGCATGTATATACTTTGCACTACATTGTAATAGACTAAATTTTCATCTAAAATTAAAATGTGATTATCGTTAAACATTTGTTTAAATTATTCGATTTTCGTAATTAAAAAAGTTAAAGAACCAATTAACAAGTACAACAAATGAATAAAATTCATAGTAACATTAGCTGTATTTTCGATTCGGTAAATTAAATGTGTAACAGTCGATAAAAACAACAAAATATTTATTGTCTTGATATTGACAATTACAACAATTAGTAATTGTGTACGCTCCATTCGATTTGTGCACGGTACGGCTGATCATGGAATCTGTGTTATATGAAACAATTTAAAAAACAAAACCGGTTAGTGCCAACTTGGACTCCCAACTATTTTCTAGCAACACTTTCATATGTGTCTACGCATAAATTACATCTATGTTTCAAGAATTTCAAAACGAGTCTTCATATTCTTGTATTTTGGTTTCTGCGTGAATTATTCCTCTATATTTTCTCTTTCTTTAGTAGCTGGAAATTACGTGTACAGAGGGATCATTGCATCACATAATATGTTAAACTCATTTGTGTAACTAATCATCTTTCTGCAATTAAAACTAATACACAAGTATCTTTAATTATTTATTAGTTCTTTAACACCAAACGTCTGTTTTTATTTAAGATGCAGTTTGTTAAAGTTTTGCTTTGCTCACTGGTATATGCATGCCTGAGGAAAATAATTACTCTTCCTTTCTTGGTTTCAGGTAAGCATTCTACACAATTAACTGGTCTTTGTTCCGACTACGTAAGTACTTGTTTTAAATCCATAGGTTTATGTTATTATTGTAAAAGAAAATATGTCTGTCTGTTTGTTATAAGTTGAAGGCGTTGAAGCTTAAACCGATAAACCATTTTGATGAATATTAGTATGAAGTGTGTTAAAACTCTAAGAAAGGAGTAGCTTTATAATTTGGTTGTTAGATTATATTATATTTTATTTTCATCAGTATGTTATAATTATTAGAGTTAATTATTTGTATTGTTTTTTAAAATTGATCCTATAGGGCATATAAAAAATATATTTATAACCATTTAGAGCAGATCGTAAGTGTGTTTAGATCAATAAAAATGACAAGTGGAAGCGAAACTACAGATAACTTCCACTGAGCCTTTTAATAGCGGCCTCTCGGTAATAAATTATGTTTAATGACCACTAAAATAAAATAAATTGGAAAATACGACGCTTCAGAGTACAAATAAAAGAATGTTTCCCTTTACAAATCCTAAACGCATATATTAAGTGAGATAGAGATATTAAGTTATGAACGAGTCTTGTACGCGCGTGTGACCCCGAGTAAAACGTCACGCGGCTCGTTTAAATTGAGAGGAAAATAACGGGCCCAACAAACCAATGGGAAATGTAATTTTGTACAGTTATTGTTGTTTAAACTATTTAATTTGTAAGTATAATAATTTAAATACTTTGAAACTGTATTTAGCAATCAACAAACCTTTATACACCTAGAACTTTTATGTGTTTTTGTAAGCAAACTCAGACATTTGTTGCCCTACTTGTAAGACTTTTAGTGTTAACAATACTAGTCGTAAATTTCCTAAACAGAAGTGATTATTTCTAAAGAACGTGCTATGAGTCACTTGTTAGTACATAAAATATCCTAGAAGCGAAAACACCAAATTATACAACCTCCTTTAAAGTATTTAACAACTCCTAAAACAGTATTCGGATTTTGAATCCGAAATTAATGTTGTATATATAATTAATCAGTAACTTTATCACAGACAATAAAAGTAAAATTTTCTAATAAATTTCACGGTAAATAACTTGGTAACCAGCTAATTGGGTCTATCTATGAGCATTAAGATGGCGATAGACAAAAATAGCGGCTTTGATCACCAGGAGATTGGACACGCAATATTTAACCAGTCGGAGTGTGTGTAAATTTTATTATTTGATCAAAGGACCGTGGTGTATTGTTGTCAAGGCTGTAGCTG
This sequence comes from Autographa pulchrina, assembly GCA_905475315.1. Taxonomy (NCBI): domain Eukaryota; kingdom Metazoa; phylum Arthropoda; class Insecta; order Lepidoptera; family Noctuidae; genus Autographa; species Autographa pulchrina. The sequence goes on from FR997768.1 coordinate 8,019,545, forward strand.
CATTTATGTATTTATTTCGCTGCTTTTTATGTTATGCGAATCGATTTATATAATTATTCATGGATAGAATCTGTAGAGCCATCGTATATGATTTGTAGCTTCTGCATAAAGACATACGGAATACATAAGTTTGATACACGCATATGTGTTGGATAAATTTACCTTTATTCTAAATAATTACTTTGTTACTTTAAATTAGTTAAACATTTGAAGTAAATATTATTATAATAAACTCTGCTGGCTGGTTCTTGTACCTAGATCTTATTATAAAATAACTTAAACAAGGAATAAGAAACCCATTTAAGTTGCCTTTAAAAGCTAGATCAAATATTTTTTTATCAAGTCTTACACTACTCTTACTACTTGTACTCAATAACCTCTCCTCGAATAAGCGTCTACAGCCTCAAAAGCCTCTATACCAAATATTCTGCAATGTGAAAAACATTATGTTAACTCACGGCATCCAGACTTGAGAATTTCCGCAGTGACTTCATAACTAAACATTGCTCAATCGACTGGAACAGTGAGAAACGATTTAATGTCAGACGGTTTTAGACAACGAGTACTTATGTGGACAGTGACAAGGATCGCAGGCGTAACTGCGATAACCTCGCGACCCCCAATAGGTTGTAATGAAAATGTAAGGCTTGTTACACGTTTGGACACAGAGTAGTTAGCACTTAGAGTGCTTACTACGTTTTCTAGGATTTTTTTTTGCTGATGTTCGTAGCTGTTAGAAAATGTAAACGGTTTTGGTCCCTTAATATTCAAAGTCTTCTAGATCTGAATTTCTGTGCTCGTTGTAGCTTTTTTACAATTGTTTGTATGTATATTAATATGACTACGAGTATGGACTAGCTCAGTACCTAAATAAATTATTTTCTTTTTATGAATTAATTTTGCTGAAGTCCCTGTAATGTATCATTTGTAACCACAGTATATATTTAAGTAATTAGAATTAGTGTAAGAAAAAAACATTGAATACAAGACAAGCATAAGTCTGCAATTTTAACAAAGGGACGTTAATAAATGTTAATCATGAACATAAGTTCATGATTAACATTTAGTTCTTAATCACTCTATTCTATTACTTCTCAACTTGGCTTGGTGTAGTGTAAATCTATTTCTTAGTCAATTACATTAATACTTGGCCAATTGACCCCGACGAACTGCATGTCTTACTATTTATAGTTTTATAATTTGGATTTTAATTGTAATTATTTTATTTATTGTCATCATATAAATCTTTTGTTTTGTTTACAATCATTTTATAGTTATAATGTGAAGAGTTAGTTACTTGTGAATGCTATTCGCGCATTTCCTAGTCTTAAGGCTGTTATGATAGTCTTCGTCGTAAAGCCTATCTGTTGCATAAATACAATTTTTACTTCGACGACCAATTTATATTCACAGTGTGATACGAACATGCAAATGAAAATCTTTTTTTAACTTAGTTGGAACTTTCTGATGTGAAAGAATACGTTTAAAAAGGAAAAAATATTTACTCTGTTGGTAAGATTATTAAAAAAAATAGACTTATGTGCCGCGTATTTTTTTACTTGCATTTAAAAAAATATATGATAAATAATGCTTTCAAGTTCATGAGTGGGGGGGGGGGGGGTTCTTGCCGTCACGTCTTTGCAAAAAGAATTGCTAAGTGTGATTTAGTTCCAAATTTCCTGTCACAACATCTTTATCACATTCTGTTCATGAGAAAAAAAATAAAAATCGTGTCCAATATTTTTTATGAAAGTACTTGACAAACAAAAAATGCAGTTATTGCCACAACTGTCGAAATGCAAAGTAAAATCTAATCGAAAACACTGACTTTAGATACATTACTCGTTAAAAGGTACCTACAGCTTAGAAAAAGCTTAGAATGCCTTAATTGAATACGAGACGGATTCACTTAGATTCCTCCAATTCCTTCGAGGGTTTATGTATGTTTTATGGCCACAGGGGTCAACGGTACCAATGCCTATTAAGGAAGGGAAATAAAAAACCTTGTCTGGATAGACAACGATCAGAGGAGTTTTCACTAGCAACCCGCCATTTTTAATTAGCGACTGTACTGATCGTTGTGTACTATTAAAACGATGCGATAAATTAATCTTTGACGTTTCCATCAAGCGGCCATTTACAAGCTATTGTGAAGTTATTGCTAAGCTTGTGGTAGGTACTTATTTGTTCGATGATAGTTTATGGTATTCTTCTTATATTTAGCATTTGACAACTTAAATAAACTTCAATTAAGGTTTTTTTTTTGGGACGGACTTTTTGATTGGTACATATTTAAATGATTGTGGCATTTGAAACTCAACGTTAAATAAAAACGTTACTATTGTGTGTGTCCACAAATAATTAAATAAAGTAAAATAAATAAAAGTTTAGAATAAAAATATGCTCTAGATCTATATCACTCCAACATGAATATTTTCATGTATTATAAGCTATTAACTATACTTGGAGAGCTTCAGGCACATCAAGTTTGTTATTAGGACTTATCAACACTACCAATCTACTTGAAATTCTCAATCTAGATAGCATAAGAGTGTAAGGATGTTTCAATTATCAAAGCTATTACTTTTAAGCGTGTACATTAATTTGTCTTGTATCACTCATTACTTAAAAAAAAAACGCACTGCCTAACTACCGAGAAAAAGCAAGAATTAATAGGGTGTTCATAAAAATGCGTGTTCTAAAGTAACCGGTATCGCAAATACGATATTATACGAGCTTAGTGTTGTCAGCCATGATATTTTTAAGTATCGTATTTTATAATAAGACAAAGGATGGTCATGCATACGTATTGAGAGGACGTAATAGCATTGTAGTTATAAATCAAGTGGAGATATTGATCGTAAATAAAGTTGCGATTTATGACAAAACTGAGATATCTCGCGGCGTTAGTGGCTCGTGTAACGTACGTATACATGCAGATAGCCTTTGCTCCTCCGACTGATGGAAATGTCAGCTTTCAAGTAAATATACGCATAATAATGTTGCCTATTCGCTAACGTGCAAATCGCGTTAGCTGTAATTATTTTCATATCAATGTATACTTAGGGTTTTCTTTTTGCTGTCTTCCAAACAGTTATAACGTTTTCGAGGTATATGGCAACCTGTTTTCATTACAAGTCTTTTTACATCCAGAGTTGTCATTATAATAATCACACTAAACAAGCGGTTAAAACAAAATGTGTTTGAAAAATAACAGTAAAAATATTAATACGGGAACTGTTATAATTTCTTTATTAACACGTAATATAGCAGCGGTGAAATAATGGCTAACACTAACTCACACTTGACACAATTGCAACGTCGCGGCAAGTAACAAGTTAATAAATAAAATAGTATGGAGTATTCGCATTTAAATCACACTCTGTGTATGGAGATGAGGATGTTTAATACACCCCTTAATTGATATGTTGCGTGTTGAGTTATAGTATCTGATCCGAGCCTAGGCGTGTTCCTCAGGCAATTCTATTGGGCAATTTATTTATATGGATTCCATGCCAATCCCTACAAGTAGATGGCTCATGACTACTTTATATATTGCCACTAAAATGTAGACTGATATGTTGAATCTTCTAATCAGCTAATTAATTATGTGAAACATAGAATACTGCGAATACTATTTTCCAATAATTCATCTAGAAGGTATAAGAGGTGTAAAATTATGTTTAAAATCATTCGCAACAATTTTAGGGGACATAAAATACCATGCTTTTTAATATTAATATGGCTGAACAACGATAAGTTCTAATTTTATATATGAGATTAACATAGAATAAAGATAGAATCGTGGAATATAATTATATATTCCATCTCTTAAAATTTACGGCCTACTGAATTCGAGGACATCGACAAAAACTGGTCAAGTGAGAGTTGGTAAGGATTAAAGATAATCTCGCAAAATAAAGCAAATTACAATAAAGAAGTGGTGTTAATGCCCCTTACTAACTAACCTTAATATCATATTAAGAAATGTCAAAAACCATCACCATCTATTGAAAGAAAGAGATGGCGATATCTCTTCGTATAGCTCTATCCCTGTCTTGTTACTGGAAATATAGTTCTAAAACATTATTACACATGCTGTATTATACATAGATCCATTATTTTTTAACTGTCTAAACACCTGCTTACTTTGTCTGAGAAAAAAGGTCATGACATTGAAAAGACAGTTGACAAAGAGAGATAATACGTGTGCCGTATGTGAAACGTTTTTATAATTTCTGTACGGAATTCCAAAAACAAGAAAAAAAAAATAGGAAGTAAATTAATCTCGACTGATAGAGTCTATTAGTATAAGTCAGAGATTATGTTTGAATAGATTAAAAACAAAACTATGATGTAATTTATCTTCTCTATATTACATGGGGATTTGTACGTTATATTATAATACGTTTTAGCTCATGTAAGTTTTAATATTTGGTACTAGTAAATAAATAGTTTGTATGTAAGAAGATTTTTTTTAAGAAAGTCTTTAATCGAAGATCAGGTTTTTTATAGGAGCTATTGATTTAACTATAACTTTAGCTAGATAATAAGGCGTAGTATGTAAAAGATACAAAAAGCCGTTTGTATTATATTTTCCTAGTTGTCATTCTGGTTAAATAATTCCTTTTGGCTTTAATTCATTAAGATTATATCAACTAATCCTTGATTATTAGGATAACATTGCAATAAAAATCCAAATATCTGATCGGATTTAAATATTATATTTATACACAAACTCCTTTTAAGGTGTAATGAAGTCGGTCAATTTATTAGTCTATTATAGTGTTTAAATATTAATTTTATGCATCATCGAGACAAGAACACACGACGTCGATCGTTAGATCATTGTGTGGTCACAGCAAACAGGACTTTTTTGAGCTTGTAGATAATTTATTCAGAACATCGTTCGACGGTTAAGCATCCAATTTGTCACGGACAAGTCTGTGTTTAGTTTTACCAACCTTGAGTACTTTCCCGCTGCGTTTGTGTGTTCTTGAATAATTGTTACATTTACTTACATACGATACACACTCCGGCTCACGCAATACTCAATCATTTTGATATTTAGACGTAATTGCTTTCATATAATGATCGATTTATCAACTTACACCTGTACCCGAGGTCACGCTCTCCCCTCGTGTAACGTGGATTCTGACCTCTATTAACTCCTCATACTTATTTAATCTAGAAATATGAATAATTTGTTACCAGTTAATGTTACGAAAGCAATCCATGATTAAAGAGTGTTTACGATTCAGCAATCCAGTAATCGAATCGCCTGGATGCAGATAATAATTTAATCATTATTCGAACGATTTTCTATTCGGATGATGTTATTATAGTAATACCAGTTTTCTTCAAGCGACGATTATCTAATAGAGGTAACGAAATGGGTTTCGAAGGTCAGGGCTGCCAGCGTCTTAACTATGGTGCGTAGACTAAGGAAAGGTATGAAACATAAATATATGGCAACATTATGCGCAGGCATATGAATAGCTTATCTACCGCGTAAGAATGCCAATAGCGTGAGAACTGGCCGTGTCCACTTCCAAATTATTCTGAATACGTTCGATCCACGTCCTTGATGCGTGACCGGTTACTAAATCAGCGAACAATACAGTAGAACGTGTGTATTATTTTACTTCGCACGTATGTCTGCACCCAGACTACCTATTTATTATCTATAAAAATGTCCTATGGCGATCATACATGCAACACTTGGTTGTTGTAGCATGTTTTTCTCAAGTTTACTTGTAATATGAAGGACGTACTACTAATGTTCTTCCATACCTGGGTAAACTGTTTGAAATGTTGAAAGAAATTTACTTTTCTATAAATTACAAGTTCATTGACTTTTCCTAGCATTTTACTTAAGCAGATCCATATCGCAAAGACAATCTATCGATTCAATTCAAATTATCTTTTATTTATATCTTTGGAGAAGAGTATATATAATCGTGGTACAATCGAATGAGAAACAAACGGATATAGCACGTGAATCGAAGTTAAACGATTAAGACGAATAAGCCGTATCGAATTCGATTATGGCGTCGGGCGCTCGCTGCGAGCTCCCGATGACAGAATCGAGAATGCGATTTAAGATTTTGAGAGGGCTATGTGTACGTATAATTAACGGTGCGGAAGCCGGGTAGTTAGTGCGAGGGGCGGGTTGTCCTCGTAACGATAAATCATAAGTGCGCAGGAGTCGCTGGGCGGAGGATGGGCGGAGCGAGTGATTTTTAAACGGTTTTTTGAGTTTCGCGACGGCCAATGCACGAGTAATTCGGGCATCCTTTTCTGGCGCCTCGATATGGCGACACTTTTTCGTTAATTAGGAGAACCATGATTACGACTAATTTTCCGGACAATGAACCCGTCGACAAAAAGTGGTATTCAATTAAAACAATACCTATCCAAAACGTAAGTTGTGAAAGCTTCATAAAAAGAATTCTTGGTCTCCGCCAGAAGGTATTTCTCGAATGAGAGATTCTTGCACACAGGTCGTAAAGCGTTCGCTTCCCGATTTTTTGGGTAGCGTTGTCACCCTATGGCTACTAATTAATACCCCGCCGTCGGTAGCGCAGGTACGCTCCGCACTGTGTTTGCGCTCGCATGCTGCTTTTTGTTCCGCACTGTCTCTATTGTTCTCTGTCGGATCACATGATGTCGCTCTTAATTCCTTCTCACTGCCTCATGAGCTCTGAATACTGATTGAAAGGCTAGTGACATATACAGCGAGTAGTTATAACTGCAATCATCTTCGAGACGTCTTTTCATTGGAAAAAAGACTTGTCCTTGTTTTGATCGTATTAATTGAGCTTATAAGAAATTAATTCGATGTTATTACGAAAATACGAACAAACTTGGCATAATCATGAAAGTCTAGTGCAGAGGACTCTATTAAGATGTGCAGATGTCGAGGTAATGTCTTTATTGATATTATTGTATGTTAATTAACGGTATGGATCAACTCAGAACTGGTATGTGATGGTAGAAATATTTGTTGTAAGTAGTTTGTATCTAAGTTATTATTCCAACATTATGTAGCTATTCATATTCTATATCAATTAAATACAGTAGTACATTTTTAATGGAGCCGATGTTGGTACACGTATGCAGAGGGCCCAGGCCGGGCCTATTTGTAACAAGTAGTTATAACTTGAAGTCTTATCGGCTCATCTCGTTTAAGTGCGTTTGAGTAATCTACGAGCCGTAGAACGTTTCGTTAACTCGATACGCAATAAATAAAAATAACGGATCAAAATAAACATTCCCAACCCTGATAGAGATACAAAATATCATATTATTTGAAATGCGAGGCAATATTTAAAATGCTTCATAACAAGTAGTGATCACCTCGGGGGCGTTACTATCTACATATTTATACCAGATACAATTCAAAACCTGTTTCTTCTCGCCACTCGATTCTAACAAGAATTTGGACTCATACAAAAATAAATACTGTCCACGAAACATGAGAAAGGTAATATCGTCATATTAAAACATTTGCTAACTCAATTTTAGTCTAAAATAAAAGTTAGTAAGACATGTTTTCGGTTGACCAGTGAAGCGGTAGTTAGATCGAAACAATTCTGGAAATGAAAAGCTATATAGCAGTATTTATTATGACATCCGACAGTAAAGTACAAAATTGATTTTATCGAGGCTTACCAACATGCATAGTTTAAATTTCTCCACAGGTCTGTTAAACCATGCTGTAGTAGGGTAATTACTTCCATGCTATTAATTAAAATTTAATTTAGGTAACCGTATTTGAGTAACGATATTGTAAGCTGTAATATATAGTGGGTCTGAAACCATGCCAGTCCATAAGATACGGCTTTGGGAGTATTTCCGCGGTTCATTCGCTAACAGGCTGCTCTACACTATTTTGTTTTTACAACAAAAAACTTCTTATAAATTATCATTAAGGATAAATTAAAGCTTATTATGTTTTTGCTTTAGCTTTTAGCTTTTTTTCTACTTCGTTTTTGGAGATATTTAATGAGGCAACCTAAATCATTGGAGTTTTTGCTAATTGTACTCGGTTTAATGCATTGTTCAACTAATAATCAATTTGTTATGCTAATTATAAACAAAAATGTGCATAAAAACAATGTTTAAATCTGATTCTAAACAGTACTTATGTTTTATTTATATTTTTCTTGGTCTTTGACACTAAAGGATCCCATTTGTATTCTATTGACAAATTTATTAAGGTCAGTCAAAAATGACTAACTGGAGTTCATTTAGAAAAAGGGCAGAGTTTTGTCAAATAGCTTATAATAATGTACATATTAATAAATTAGTTAAATGATTATCTATTAAAAATAATTACAGACATTAACAAAAAGTTTGGTCTCTACATTATACTGACACGATATTCGATACTACAATGATTAATTCTAAGTTCAGTCAACTGTAACTTTTGTCAGTTGAACTGGTTCTAACTTCTAAGTCGTACAAATACAGCTAATATTATTAAATTGTAAATTAGCCTTCAGGATAGCGTGACATAAAGTACGCTACAAGGTTTACGACAACGGCTAAACATAAGATAAGGGTGGGCTTTATTCGTCCCATGTCCCCTTGAGTAATCGTTCTGATAGTTGGTATCTCTCGTTGTGAAGCCCTCGTGATTTTTACAGTCCCCACGAGGCATTAGCGAGATATTTATAGCGCAGACAAAGCGCGAAAATGCGACACTTGTATTTATTATATTGATTGTGATATGAATTGTGGATCATTAGAATTTCTTAGAGAAAGAGTATTGTCAATAAAATCAATAAACTTAGTAGGTATGGTGACTAGTTACAGTAGGTAGGATACGGACGCGATGTTCCACGCGTTCGTTTTCAGAAGGAATGAGGGGTGGGCACTTTACACCCACCCCTCTAGAATGAGTCCTTAAAGGACCGTCGCCTGCCGGAGCTGCGCTGAGAATGCTTAGCGATCCCGCGGCTCCAGCAAAGGCGAGAAGGGGACCGGGGTGTTTTTGGTCGGTGTATATGTATGTATGTAATACCCAGTAAAATGGGTTGTGGAGGCTGACCTCCACAACCCATTTTACTGGGTATTAACACTATCTGAATAGGCAGTCACTCCATGTAAAATACGGTATTCAGCTGAATCCGGTAAGACTGGAAGCCGACCCCAACATAGTTGGGAAAAGGCTCGGGAGATGAGTAATAGATTCGCAATTAAAACCGTTTTGCACTAGTTAAAGATAGATCATTACTTTATGGACTCCGCTCTATAAAACGAAAACTAATTATAGGAGGCTTTCATATGGAAACTCAATTATTGTTAAGTACGCAATAGAGTCCCAATAAATCATTTAAGTTTACGCACACAAATTCCATAACTCATGCGTTATGTATTTTCAACATTTTGCCTTGGTACTAAAATGCGGGCTATTTTAGTGTATGGTGGACAATGCCGGCATAGCGGCGGAGGGCGGGGGGCGCGGGCGCAGCGGCGGGGCACGACGCGCGTACGCAGAAAAAAAGAGAAAATCCTCAATAGTCCTCCACGGCCCACACGCCAACCTATGGCCACTCAATCGTTCGTATTCCTCTAGCGGAACATACAAATCTAAGGAGACGACGTTTCTACGAACACATTTTGTATTATACTACGTTATAAAGTTAAAACAATATCTAAGTGGAGAAAGTTGCAGTCTTTAATGATCGTAAAGAAGAACAACATATTAAAAGTATTGTATTTTCATAGCCAAGGCTTTCCCATAACCAGTAGCATTAAAATGTTTATCTACTACTTAAATTGTAGGTACCAGTTAATTGCTACGAGTTAAGTGTTAATAAAATAAATTTTAATAATTCTACACAATTAGTAAATATGACGTCAAGATTTTTAATTTGCAGGAACAATAAAGTTGGTTTTTAACATAACACAAAAAAGATCAAAAGTTTAATATACCAAAGTAAAGAATAAAGGGTCTTCCTTATGGTTTTCTGTGTTCTGCTCGACTCAAGCAATGACACAGCGCTTACTCTCAAGTGATACTTCGATTCTTTAGGAGTTAACTTTGAGCCAGGGCCTAGCTAACGAGTAATGATTGACTTGAGTATTTTCAAGTACATAAACCCGACGCCTTAATGATTTATAATGATTCTGATGCAGAAACAATAAACAAAATCGGGCTGGAATTTTATTTTGCTTTCATTGAGTGTTTCTTCAGAATCCAATACAAGATTTTGAGTTGAGTTTGTCTTTTCGTGGACTAACAGTAACTTAAGATTTTTTTTATTGTTTTGTATATTTGAGGACTACAGAAGTTTTTATAACGAAGAATTTCGAAGAATTTACTTGTATACAAAATAATATACATAAAGTTTAATTGTATGAAAAATATTTTCGTGTTTTGCATAACATAAATAAATATTCGAGCTCTAATTAATTGGTTTGTAAATAAAGTTTTAAGACTCCTGATCATATGGTATTTACTATCTTATTTTGTGTGCTATGTACCTACTTATGTTTCGATGAAATTATTCTATTGTCGGTAATATTTTCTGAATTATTCTGAAATACCGCATCTAATTTGAAATTACGTCCAATTAGCATAGCTAAGCTCATGGCTCATTGCGTGGGAGTAGGTACTCTGGCGCAATATGGTCTGGAGCTTTCAAAGGGAAAATTCAACATGGTAATATTTAACACACATTTTATTTGTATTCTTATTCTACGGCATTGCCGGAGCCACAACCAGGACTAGGCTCCAACTGAGTCATAAACATTGCTACGATCTTTCAATTGTTTTTAGTTGCCCACTAATACCTCTAGCTTTTACTACTTACTCGTTAGGGTACCTAGTAACATAGATAGATTTGCTAAACAAAATAAAACTGTGGAAAACAAAAACTCTACTTTCATAAACATTATAAGCATTCAAGATATAGATACTTCATCAAGTCTAAAAAAAAAAACTTACGATTCTGGGATGCCGTTTAAAAAAATAGGTAGTTACTAATTTAAATTTCGAATTGTTTCCGATCAGTTTGAAAGTCATGCAGGTTGTGCCTAATTATTCGAAGTCACATGTTCATCAAATACAAACATTCAAATTTGGAACAGAGTCGAGTTGGACACACCTACGCATCGAACGCAATGTTTTTCCACATTCAATTCAAATAAGGGCGAACTTGACTGCTTTGTCCATTTGTCTAAAAAAAGTTTGTATGTGGTAATCATTATGTATTCATGAGGCAAGTTATGTCGCCTTATAATAATATATGTAATTGCTGTTAATAGTTGGGGTAATTAGGTTGGAAAAAAGTCGTATAAATCTATCGAGTAAATAAAAAAGCTGTACCCAGTTTAAAAACTCAAAGATGTGTATATGATGAATATGTATTGATTTTCTGAGTAGGTTCAGGTTACTAATTACTTTTCTATGTATCTATACTATATTAGAGAGCATTTTAATTAGTTAAGTGCATGTAGTTTTACACAATACATACATAGTACAAAGTACGTGGTAATAGGATGAGATTATGTACTTATATGAAGTATGCAAATTAGTTTCCATTTAACGACGACTCTATCTAAGAACAAAATAATTATATTTTAGTATAGGCGGTAGCTTTTATACACAGCACGCACTTCTTTCTCAGTTTATAGTTCGATTGATTAAAAATTAACGGTTATTATGATAACCTATCCAAAGATAATTTATCGACTACAGATAGAATTTTAACGTAAGATCAACATTTATGTTAAATTCCTATTCCATTCCTAAAGAGTTCGTTTGCTTTTACGCACATATCTGTGAAACAACCAGTTGGATTTAAAAAAATGTTTTGTTTCTTATAGTTCTATTCTCGAGATTAGTTATAAACTATTCAACATCACATTAAATACTTTTGGAGAAAAGCAAGGCAAGTGAAACTGCGGGGCATAGCTAGATTTAGATATTATTATGAGGGATTTTTCTAGTAAAGTTTAACACCTAACACAATGGCATGCTCTATATAACCAGTCTGCATTGTTCAAAGGCCTTTAAACTCGGATAGTACTTTAGGATTACCGGCTTAATAATCTCAATGTAAAAAATATGTCTAAGCAGTAAAAGGATAGGGACACGATTATACGCACATACGCCTAAAGTATTGTCCGGACAATACATCGGCTGCACGACGTGCGACTCAATGCCTTTCAAGTCAGATTAAGTTAGGAAAGGCACATTATTAATAACGGCCAATAACTTAACTGCCGCTTGAAATATCGAAGTTACTTTTGCTTAAGCGACACTCATATATTATGTGAACTAAGAATATGTTTCCGGATCGAGAGAGGTTTTGTCATTGGTTCTCAAGTGGGATTATTTTATTTTGTAACCGTCAATTGTAATGTATACAATTATTTATTTATGGCCACGTTATTTACGTTCATTGATTGTTTATTTTATGTTACTAGCATTGTGGTAACGATTATGTACCGTGTAACATACGACTAAGCCTTGTTGGTTATTAGAATTAATTACGATATTTATTCAGCGCTTTTGTAGAGGCGATCCACATTTGCAGTAACGAATCTGATAAACAAATGTGGTCAAACCCTAACTTAAATAAGTAGCAAAAAATACGTCAAGTATTCAAAGTCGTCATTCTTAAGTCGTGGAAGTTGAGCAGTGTGAATAATAAATTGAATGCAGCCAACAAAAAATACGTTGATTTTATATAATGGCGCTTGTAAAGTTGCATTTGGACAAATGTGTAGGAACTTGCCTGACAAGGGTCGTGAATACTTTTAAATGTTTTGTGAAACAACATTAAAACAAGCACCCAAATTATGTTATAATATGAACATAAAACGTTTCAAACATTAAGTTTTTGTACAAAAAAAGGCGAGCGGGATACAAATAACATACGATCTTTTAACATGCAAATCACTTAGCTGTGTTTAGGTAGTCACCTATTAGCTGCACATTTAAGAAATAAGTATCATTCTCAAATTACGAACACGTTTCAATTACTTTGCACATTTACTGAGGTAATGAACTTAACACTTTACGTCCAGTATTTAACAAATAGTAGGGAAGCGTGAATAAGCGCAGCAGAAACTGAACAACGCTGTAGAACCGCGTAGACAAAGTGGTAACACTTTGTATATTTCAATCTGAAACGATGCACTAGTCAAACGAGCCGATTTATCTTGGCAACAAAAGCAAAGTAGATAAATATATTTATGGTGCAGGCAACATATCGTCCGGAGGTTGTTACCAGGTTTATCTTCACTCCGGCTTAATGCTCCGTTCGGCCTCGGAAAAGCTTTTAAAAGGTTCGCTCATCCCTCGAGCGACGAAAGCTCATATTGTGATACAAGGCTTCACGTGTTACACTTTTTTATTTTAAGTTTTACTCGTTTTGTGAATGCTTGCGCATTCCTATAAGTGAATGGTTAGCAGGTTCGCATCATGATTTCGCGTACCTACTTAGGTATCGCACCGGTGTTCTATAAGTAGCCGCGCTTAATCGTTGATGACTCGGGAATAATTCCCGCGTTGTAGATGAGACGAGATTTCATAGACTACAATGTAATTTAAACAATATGAAAAAGAGGCTGTGATTTTCTCTCGTTCACCTTTATGGCTTTATTAAGTCCATGATATATTTTTGTCTGGATATAAACAGTAGTATTCATATAACAAACATTTCATATTTCATTAAGGTATCTAGACTTTCTTAAAAAAAAAAAAGTAGTCGTCTCATGACAACATTAACCTGAAATCTCACACAAAGATGTATTGCCGACCAAAATCAATATATTATAATAAATACGTATGACAAGCTAATATTTTCACATAACACGACCACCGCGTGGCGCGATGGCGCGTCGCTCACATAAAACGTAATCTCTTACTTACCACAGTTGCTGCGGGTAGCCTAATCTGTTCCCGGCTTAATCATCCTTGTCAACAGAAAGGAAATCCGTGTAGAATTCTCTAAATATCATATATTTAAAAAAATACATACCAGACAATGTGAAATAGTACCACAATACCATAAAAGGTACCATAGTACCATAAAAGGAAACACTTTGGTATATTATAGGTTTTGCATTTCGTATTTACTCATATTTTCATGGATTTCTAAAAAAACAAGAACTTACCTAATACCTAAGTCTATAGAATAAAAAGAGTAATAAAAAAAAAACTTTAAAAAAAAAAGAGAACCGCCTTCAAAAATCCGATTCACTGAAAAGTATTAAATAATTTTAAATGTACTTACTGCTTATCAAATAACCAAAATATTTGGATAATAAGTATAATTATACTTCAAGCACAATTATTGTTATTTTTGGAGTCGGTGTCTGTCCTTATAATATAGTACTAAAATTTGCTATTAGCGGCTGACACCGACTCCAAACATAACAATAATTTTATTGTGCTTGAAGTATAATTATACTTATTATCCAAATATTTTGGTTATTTGATAAGCAGTAAGTACATTTAAAATTATTTAATACTTTTCAGTGAATCGGATTTTTGAAGGCGGTTCTCTCTTTATTTTTTAAAGTTTTTTTTTATTTAATACTTTTTAGTGTTTGATACTTTTTTACTTACTTAAAATGGGTTTAGTCAAGTCGAGATAAACGCGTTTAAACATACACACATACATACAGGTCAATCTGAGAACCTCCTTTTTTTCATGTCGGTTAATTATAAAATACCAAAACCTTCTCCTTGGTCTTACAAATACTTTTCTGAAAACCGTATCAAAATCGGTTCAGTCAAACGCGAGGTAATCGCGTCCAAATATACATACATACAAGTCAATCTGAGAACCTCCTTTTTTTCAAGTCGGTTAAATAAAACATACTAAAACCTTCTCCTTGAACTAACAAATTATTTTCTGAAAACCGCATCAAAATCGGTTCAGCCAAACGCGAGATAATCGCGGACAAACATACATACATACATATACAAACATACATACATACAGGTCAAACTGAGAACCTCCTTTTTTTTGAAGTCGGTTAAAAATGCCATCAAATAGAATATTTTTTAGAATACTTATAATACATTTATGAGGCACAGAACTATATGCTAGGTAGACCATTTTGTAAATAAATGTAATGTGTTTATAACAAACATCTCTCGTAGAATAACCGGAGATTTTATTCATTTTATCGTCTTTCCAGTGTAAGTCAGGCTAAAACAGCTTGTTTCAGTAGATTCTCAAGTAATACCTGTTTCCAAAGTTGTTTAATACACCCACAGGAAGATGTTTATTGTTAGCAGTTTAGTCACACAACATAAACTAAGCTTGCTCTATTTTCTGCAAAACATGATTTAATCTGGGTTTTAAGGTCGAATACTTCATTAAAACATTAAAAAGCACAGGTAAAATTAAAGTCATTTAACAAAGAAGGTCTATTCTTGTTGGATGTCTGTTTTTTACTCTATTTGTATAGATTTTTTAAGTGTGTGTCTACTTTAGTCTGCTTTTTATGTAACCTTAAAGGTAGCATGTTTAATACGGTGATGGTAGGTGTCGCTTGCGCATTTTACGATGGGCTTAAACCGTCGTCGGTCAAGATGTAACAATTCGCTTTGGACTTTGTCGGCCGTCTCCCGAAGTCTCTTCTCTTGTTCCCAATGTACCAAACCGAACTTTACTTTTTCACTTAGATTTATTGAAGCAAATATTAAACCGGAAATAACCGCTTAGATTAAGATGGCGGTACTTATAATCTTATGCTATAGATTTATAGGATGATAAGACAGGATCACCAATCGTGATCTCTTTGTTTGCCCGTTATACAGTCAAGACCGCTGTACTAATGGGTTCAGATATTTAGTGTAGTACGGTGTTTTACAGTCTATTGCAGTGTTTTTCATAATAGAAGTATAATGAGACGAGCTATATAAATATAATAAGACATATTTTACCAGCGCGATCAGATTAAAAACGTCGGCAAATACGAACTTGTCTTGTATACAAAATCATTGGTTTAATCCTAATTAATTTATTCATCGCTACATTTAATTCATACACTTTTATAAAAATATGCCTACGCTACATGCTTTAAATTTTGATTGGCAGTTACAAAACTATATTTATTACAGGTCAGGTTTACAGCTAATCAGTTGATTATCTCAACAATTTATCTAAAAGTTACAAACTCGTAGCGTTTTTATCGCGTAATTTTACGATTTCTGATCAAATTCAATTTTATTTGATTGTTACGATAATGAGATATAATTTCAAGGTTCGCGACTAATCCGTTCGAAATGTGTTTTTTGTATAATTTGTAAAACAGGTTTTAATCTTTATTAAATGGAATTATGTCTTGAAACAGTGACAGTGGTGTTGTCGAATGAGATAGGCGCCAGGCAAGGTTACTGCCTATTCACTATGCGGTCTTACTACATAGGGCTGTCACATAAACAATCATATTTTAATGACCTAATAGCTAGCTTCGTAATAGTAAGCATTTTCTCTGAAAATAATACTTGCTTACAGATAGTCTTTCCTTAAAGTGATTCTCAGATGCCTTAATATCTTTTTATTTGCCAAAATAAAAAGATAATTTTCACACATTGCCTGAGAGCCATGTGAAACTTTTTATTATTTAATTAATTTTTAATATACGTTTGTATGTTATGACGAAATGGCAGTCAAATTCAGACATAACTAAAACTAACGCAGTAAAAGCAACTATGCATCATAGTTAACAGTTGAATTAGCTATAATTTACATCCCTGCAAGACGAATGCTAAACAAAATTAATAGAAGTCAGATACATTAGCACAAAGGGTATTTGCTAATATTATTTAATAGCTCGGTTGCCTATAATTTGCGTTATGTATCTCAGTAGATTTATAGACACTAGGATCGGCGCCGGCGATTTGAATGGCGGCGTGTGATTGGCGGACGCCGGGTGCAGCGCAGGCGCACATGTATTTAGGTCACAGCGCCGCGTGGGTCTAGTCTAGCAACAGCTTTTATAACAGGGCTAGCGAAACGATTGCGAACCTTATGTTAGTAATTATGTACCAACGCACAATTACATAATGTCATTATTATGCCTCTATGATTCATATCTATTCTATAGAGCGGAATATGTTTTTAGCTACTGCTAACTAAATCTGAGTTAAAAAATATTAAATAATAATAATATTCCGGGACAACTCACACACGGTTATCTGATCCCAAGCTAAGCAGAGCTTGTGTTATGGTAACCAGACAACCGATAAACATACTTATATATTTCTAAATACATACATATTATAGATAAATTACACCCAGACAACTAGAACAAATGATCGTGCTCATCACACAAACATTTGTCCTGGGTGGGAATCGAACCCACGACCTCCGGTATAGCAGTCAGGGTCACTAACCACTAGACCAACAGGCCCGACAATAGAACGCATTTGTTTGCTATTTTCCATTTAAGTTCTACTGTGCCCAGATATTTGTTTTATTAGCGTCAATAGCTAAATTAAAGTCCATAAATGTCCTTAAATAATCTGAAAAGCTACGTAAGGAGTTTTTAAATCGTTTTAAAAGCTGGAATTCAGGTGTATTTTATATAATTTAAAAAGATAACGATGACATAAAGTAGGATGTAATAACCGTCTTACCATACATGGTTTATTTTTATAGTCGTTCGCTAGTAAACTCTTCCTTTACATTTATTAGAATATACATGTAATAAAATAATATTAAACACTTTTAGTACTTAGCACTAAATTAATAACGTAGATGTGGAGTGTAATTTATTCAGGTACTATATTTAAACAAAAACAATTCCTTATGAGTTTCTGCAAAGGAAAGCGTCAGCTTTAAAAATGACTTACGACCGGCTACAGCTTAAAATTCCTATTCAATGAATGTTTCGGTAAAGCGTAAATTAGATTTACGTGGCGGACGCCTGATTCATTCCATCTAAAGGCTATAAAATCTAAACTTAAAAAGGGGATTTCTGGAAAAGTGCAAGGGACTGAAATAATCATAGGAGGTCTGAGCACAATAGGGCTAGCTCGTCTCAGCTCGGAGGGCACGTATGCTCGTAAATACGACGTCCCTTATTATTAGCAGCCATTGTTCGGGATTGCTCGCGTACAGTCGCCAGCGGCCGTCCACGCACCGAGCTTGTCACATGAGCCCCTTTGCTTTTGGACATTTAAAAACATGGCATGTAATTTATTTTCATAATTCATGTCCGTGTTAGTTGACAACAAAAACCTATACAACTTAACTAAGTGATAGTTGTAGATCATTACTAATAAATCACTCGTTATGTTCTGGGTAAACGTGAACTATTGAGCGAAGGCTATTCTTTGTGTAACATTCAAATCTTAATAGATTTAGATAAAATGGCGGATTGAGTTTTATTGCCGGCGACTGTACTTCTAGCTCGACGTCGGATATCCGACACTCGTAGCTTTAATATGCAGCCCTGGTTCGCCCGACCATTGCACAATTCAATCCTAAATAAACGCAATCCCGCCATAATTAGCTATGGAACTGATGAATTCACGAACCGCCATTAAAAATTCTGAACACAGCTTAATTAAAAATTGTGTTTATTAAAGCGCATTCCGATTTCGATAGATGTTAAAAATCGAGGTTGTGGTATAGGTGGGTTGAGTGAATAAAGGCTTCTATCTCAGGTAGAGTCGGTGCATGAGGCTGGGGGACGCCAAAATTCGAATCATTCATCTTATAATCTGACGTGTTCTATTGTGGTCGGCGCTGGTATGGGTTTAGTGGGAGGCCGGCTTGAGTTACTACGAATATTTATTGTTGTACAACATATGGTTTCGTATGTCTATATAAAAACTGATAATTTACCTGAACGCTTTTAAATACTATCATTTAGAACATCGCCTTTATCAATTGTTTTTTTGTTTGCCTGCCGCACGAATCATGTTTCGGTAGTTGATGTTGTTTTTGGGTTTATATTACTTGTTAGACATTAAAATGATAAACATAAATAATACAATGTAGGTAAATAAACATGTTGTAGTAGCATACAAGAAGCATAAACACTATAAGAAGGTCATCGTATTTTAAGAAAGAAATCAAATCAAGCTCTACCATATAACCAGTACAGATTATTTTTGTTATCTAACTAAATGATTCAATATTTACTTAGATATTTACAGACAAGTTTTATTGCTACAAAGCTAGAAAACGTTGTACAAACAGGTGCTGAGATAACGAGAACAGAATTATTGTACAAACATTTAAATAAAAATTCTAAAAACGCTTTGCGGCGCCCATTAAAGGGCACTCGATTAGAGGCTGAGCAATAAGAGAGGCTTTTTAACATCGATCCATCAGACACTGGCCACAGATAAGGGCATATACCTGTCACAGTAATAAGTATTAAAGCTTGATTCATACAAAAAAATAAAAAATAACTTGTAATGGTTTGGGTTCCGCGGCCGATCTTGAATTGATTAATACGTTACAACGTTCGTGTATTTATTGGGTCTACCTAGACTACAAATTGCTGTGTGTAATAACATTAATTTGATTAGTTATAAATAATTTATGCATGATATAAGTTATAATTAATGTATTAATTAGCAAAGTTAATGGTTTATTCAAGTTCAAATCAGACCACATGAGGTCACATTCACCACAGTTTAGAATAATAATACTTTATTATAAAAACTTAATAAGTATACGTGGATAAGGTCTAAACATCCGTAAGCCTACAATTATAATGATTGTGTTTCTAAAAATAAAACGGTATTCGTATTAACTGTCATAAGGACCGGTTCTTGGCACCTTTTCAATGCACCTGAGTACTCCGAGTAGATTCTCGCGGTATGTTCGTTACATTTCTACGTAAATTCTTCACTTATCTTCAAGCTGCTTTTCCTCAAAACGGTGGGCAGAATGCTAAGCTTACATAGAATATACATAGTTAAGATAAGAATAGAGTTTACGAACATGTGATTATGAAAAGTTTTTATGACAGGTAGATTTTTTTAAACTAGGTATGTGAATACTATATCTAGTAAAGTATGTTTTTTATTTATTTGAATTAAACAAATTCGTTTTATTACTTAAAGGTGTTAAAAATATATTTTCTTTAGAACTCCCGGATTATAAGGACAAGTCGGTATTTTTTTTGCATTTAAACTGGTAGTGCTTGTTTATGATTTGAAGAAGAAAATATTAAAATGCCTCGTTTAATTTTATGTATTAATTTAATCGAGGAATTTGTTGATATATAATAAATAATTAAACTTAATCTATGAAGAATAAATTATAGAGTTCATTTGTTTTAGTTATAAAGAGCGATACTTTTCATGCTAAGTTTACTTTTCCTTTTTGTTATTCCCGGTGTCCGAACGGCTGATCAATTAAATTTCTTGTCAAATCAACTGATTACGACTGTAATTGTTTGACTACAAGACAAAGAACCTATCGCAGAGCATAACATAAAGTTTGACTGGTGATTAAACAAATCTTTGTAGTGATCAACGCTTGTCAGTGAGCTGGGGATCCGTGTACCGTGTAGAGTATACGTGTTTTAACACGAGGTCCTGAGCCTAGGAAATTTATTGTGACACACAGACACTACCCAGACCGAGTGACATAGTCTGAACGAAGCATTACTGTTGATTCACCAAAACTAAATTCTGTGTCGACATTTGAAAGTAACTGTCCCAAAATCCGTAGACCGTATGTGCCGAGATACGTATCTTAAGTAAAAAGCTGTACCGCAACTAATGTATCTTGTTGATACATGTTGCCAGATAAATGTTGTAACTGACAAGCTACCTGAATGAAGCGCCTCAATTACTCCTCTTTATATATTAGTCCGACGTCTAAAGTATTGTGTAATCGTTTCGTAGCTTCTAGTTTGCTGCTCTACATTATTAATTTAGAAGTTTTTTGTAAAAAAAGGGTTTTTTGTTTGACGCGATAATCTCGAAACTGATAATCGAATTAAAAAAAAAACTTTTTGCATTTGGTAGTCCAATTCAGTTACGTTACATTACGTTAGGTACTTGCCTTGGTAAAAAGTGAGGCGAGGGAAACGGCGGGGCATAGCTAGTGAGAAATAAGCAAAGTTGTACAAGATTTTATAGTTTTTAGATAGTGCAAAAACATTTTAAAACAAAATTATTTTCTTTTTTTTTATGTTTACTAAGCATTGCAATAAATTAACAAATAATTAAGTACGTTTTCAACTCATGCGTTTTATTATTTTACACCTTAATAAACACGTTGGAAAATCTATTTATACTGTAATTACTAATTAGCAAGTGGCAATTTAACACGGTCAATTGACACGCTATCCTTAACGAATTGAGATGTTTATGTATCGTTTCTATGAATATACGATAAGTACTTGTTATAAGAAGGAGCAATTATGGATAAAAGTATACTCGTACATGTGATCAAATTTCATTAAAGATACCTTTATCAGGCTGGGAACGATATGATATTAACTAGAATGTCGCATACGTTTTCACACTGGCAATAGTCCAATGCAAAATAAAATTTCCTTGCATAATTAGTAGACCATCATACCCGGTATAACGTGTATTACCATAAGGAGACTTAAATTTATTATTGCCATCAAAATAATACGAGTAATAATAGTTTTACAATCCAAGTTTTACTGGACAGTTTGGTATCTATGGTCGTAAACTTGAAATTGCCTAATGAATAACACGGGATTAAGTTTAATGGCAACGTTACAACTCTTGTCATTCGTGAGATTTTTATAATTATAAATTATTATAAAACTAGTGATCACCCGCGGCTCTTTCCCAACAGACGTTAATTTTATTACGACGCCCGGCTGAACGCATTGTTGGTATTTAATGCTTTACATATGGAAATTTTAAGTTTACAGTTTTAATATAAGGGGTTTCATCAACTGAGTGACAATATTCTAAATGTTTGTTAATTTTGAACGCTTAATCACCCTAAGGGAATGATTTCGGTCAGTCGTTTGGAGCGGGTCTCAGTTTAATTGATATCGCTAACTAATCACATTGTGCAATCACCAGCTACGTTTAGCATGAACATGAGAACATTATGTTCGTATGTTTTTGTATTACCTTTTTCGCCAGTAATTACGAACGGTGAACATTAAAGTTTTGCTGGACCACGGCAGCGAATATAAATCGGGTGTTTCATGAAATATCGAGTCGCAGCCGTGGGCTACGCGGCACGAACGCGTCGCCGCCCTTATCTCTGTCGATACGATTTTATACGATATCCGATTTTTCTTTTTCTGACTTTTATGGATCGGTTGTTCGCGGTGTATCGATAATTCGAGATCGGTCTTTTATGTTATAATTTCTATACAGGTAGCGTCTCTCGCTCTGCATCGCTCCCGGTGGTTTCTAAAACACAACACTGCAACATTGATTTGTGGGGTACTAATAAGCGAGCAGCTTTGGCACTATTCCAATGTTCTCAAGTGTTTCAGAACTCGCTCGGGTTACGATGGATCCTTTTTCCTATAAAAAGCGTTAAGCCATATAAACCGGTTGCAAACCGCGTTCTCACAACGTACGGCCGCTTCATAACTGGCTACTTTATGCTATTGTAATGATCTAGGAGCTGCTACTGCCCACAAAAACACTCGCATTGTCTCTAGACTTGTTACCGTATACAGCTATGTATTTTATCACTTCGCGCGTCCACATCAACACTTCCGAGAAAAAACTAAAAAGTCGCCGAGTTTTTCTCTCCTCGACTTTTTTCTGAGACGTCGAGCTTCGAGCGTATGCTACGTAAATACGGACGAATTGTGACAGTTTTCGTACGTCTATACTATTTGTTTAGGTACCAATGGCCCGTGTGTACTGAACACCTTGTAAAGATAATCTACATGTGCATACATAATCGTTAAAACTAATAGTAAGCAACAACTATTTCACGGTGCGGTTGGTTAATGAGCATAAAAAATGGAGATGCTGCTTATGAATTCCTGTTGTGTACACAGTTTTCGAAAAAGTTTCGCAGACGAATTATTCATAATGAGTATCTCAGAATGGAATTATTTCAAGGAATTTTATGACTTATGGCCTTATCATTACGACACTTTTCTGGTTGGCGAATGTAGCGCCCATGTTCGGAATTTATATAACGTATCGCTTTAAAATTTTAAAAATACTGTGTTTGTTGCTCGAGGGTTGAGGGTACGATCGATTGAGTTTATGATGGGTATTTTTTATTATATTATGTTAATTCACTAAATATGTAGTTACACGGTTATGATTGCATGTATGAAAGTATTATTATGAATGAGAAGCATCTGGGATTTATTTCATGTGAATCATCTAACTTTGTTCAACAACACATCATTGTTGAAACAAGTCTAAATGTTGCAAAAATAATTACGAAATATCCCTTTCTAGCTTCCAAGAACACTTACCCCGTTCAGGGGGTAAATGGAATTTTAGTTGTATCTCCCCACTTACTTAGACTTAGAATTCGGGATAATTCCTTATGTGTCTAGGGAATAGACCTTATCTCAGAATCTTGTGTAACCGTGTCACTTTTTCGCTAGGTTTGCACCAGCGGGGTGCGCAACAAAAAGGTCCGTGCCACAGCAACACGTCAATTCGTTTCTAAGTTGACGTGTTAGAGCTGCATCGGCGTTTTGCCGGAATCAAGATCGGAGGATTCGCAAAAAACGTTTTACCAGGAGTCGGTATCAAAAATAAATGAAAATCTTTATCACGGGTAGTGTCGGCGTTTGTTGTCGTGTCATAACTTGTCGCGGCGAGGTTCGTTACACGCCGGTAACGTGACACGACAAGCAACCGGACACCTCGTTGCGTGTTGCATGCGTGTGGTGGGCGGTATCCCCCAGCTCCCTACAAAATACAACAATAACAAACCAATAATGCTACCTTATATCCGTACAATATTAGCAACAGATCTGTTCCACGCAGCGGGAATAGCGAAATAATCTGCGTAAATAACAAAGGTCAAGCAGTATGGCAGGACTGGGAGTCTGGGACTCGCGGTGTCAGTTACAAATTACATTCCACACCGTTCAGACGTCAATAATGTTCTCGATAAAGCAGCGCACGCGTAGACCGACATTAACATTGATGTAAGTGCTAAACCAATTGTAGAGTTCCTGTTTTACAGATAATCACATCTACGAGTAGCAAGCTAAAACACCAGATCCAATGCTTTCACGACTGAACAGGATGTGTCCACATGGTAACAGCTCATTCTGTTGGTATAAGGTAGACCTGAACTGTCATAATCTGTTATTCCATTTACATAATAAGGCAATCGATTGGAATTATTTGAGATATGTGTATAAATTTCATAACTGTCAAACAGACATATATAATTATGGCACTAATATTTTTTTCCACTTTGGATTTTTCTTTGTGAGGAAAATAGCAAGATATACAATATGTTGTTAAACTTTACGTATCCAATATTTAAAACGTGACGGTACCCTATCTGTGTGTTTGTAACGCTATCATGGCTAAACCCCTAAACTTATTTTAATGAAACTTTGCATGGAGTAAGCTTATATTCCAAAAAATACATAGGCCACATTTTTCTTGATAACCGATATGACAGGCGGAAACGCGGGCCAAAGTTGTACTTGTACAACTCAATAAAGAAATACGCGTACCTAAGTCAAAAGATTAACGAAGACTTGTATTACCTACCTATCTTCTTTATCAAATGATTTACCGCATACTAGTAGATATCATGTATCAATTATAAATGACTGCTGATAATTACCTATTTTCGATGATTTATATTATTATTTATTGTACAAATGTGAATAAGCTTATAAGCTTACAAAAAATAACGCAGCCATAATAATCTATAGCAGAAAAACTTAAATACTTAACGCTTTAACATTTCTACGTAGCTAAATATGTTGGCTATTAAAGCTTATAAATATTTTATTGCCATATAAGTTCTGTTGTCAGCCTATAACGCAGATTCGTCTACGTATGATCCTATCACAAGAGATCAACGACCAGTCATTGTATCAATTTAGTTGTCAACCAAACAAATCGATTGTATCCTGACCTGGCAAAACTGTGAGCATTCGCAAACCGCTCGCTCGCCTCGTAAATTTATTTTAATAATAGTCCGTGAACTTGTTCTTACCTCAGGGCTATAATTTTTCATTTATTTATTGATATCTAATTATTTAAACTATCCTTAAAAATAATACAACATAACCTTCTAATCGTATCGTTCTGCCCCCGTTCCTAAATCTACCATGCGGCGGAATGCCGGAGAACGAGTTTTGTATCCGTCCCGCTCGTTTCTACGTTATGGCTATTTCCGTCCTTGTCGGGCGCTTGTCATTTTCTATAAGTTTTTCTAACATTCTCCGCTTGCACCGCCCCCTCTATTTCGGACAAACGCCTGTCTTATGAGCGATAACTTTTGTTTGTTCAACAGTTATGACTATTGTTTGACACACCGATGCTTGTTACGCTCGGTTTGAGTGTTTGCTCTCTTAATGAAGCTCTCTTGCCTCATCCTTATTATAACTTTTTACATTTTCAAATAAGCGTTTAATCATTTGTTACGAAACAGTAACAGATAGGTATCAACTATTGAGCTTTGTTGTCTATTAACGTGAAACCAGATTATGTCGTGTACACATGCAGCGTTTCAACAATTAGTAGAAGATTGTAGCTTAGATGAACTTAAATTAAAGCTCGTTCGATAAAATTGAATCCAATAAAATACGGCAATATTGAAAATGTTCTTTGACCGCGGCTAAAATCTTAATCTAAGCATGCCACGCACAACGGCTGCTTAATGCTAACGAGTTACAAATTAAAAGAGACCGAGACGTGTGCCAAAGGTAACTTTATGGGCTTCGCATGTCTTATATCAATAAATTATTAACTACGCTCCTTGTTTGATTTTACATTCATACTTATTATTATTTACCTTAAAGTAGACTTTAGCCCCTTTGTTTATAGTCTAAAATTGAGTACGAAACTTTTGAGAAGAGACTTTGGAACCTAACCCTTATGACACGGCATTAATGTTCAGTTTGTAGTGACATAGGTGGGGATGAGCATGTACAAATAGTAGCGAGTAAGTAGGTATTTCAGCGTAAGCGAGGAGAGGCGAGAATCTTTAGTTTTAATTAATACGCTGAATCTAGGACCGGGTATTCGCAATTTTCAATTAGTCGTCGGCGCCAGTAGCATGTTTTGAGCCATGTGATTTAATGGGATCCCGTATTTCCCATACAATTTATTGGTGAACTATAAGTTTCGTTGGGGTCAATACCTGGCTCACTCACATTACTGGCGCACTAACAATCGGAGAGTGGTCATGCGATAGCTTATAATGAATATTTCATTGTAGGACGGCGCCTTTTGCCTGTTGGATGGTACAAACCGCCAACGTTTGCGAGTACCTATACGTATGACTCATAGGTCATTAAAATTAATAGTTTTCAGCCAAAGGCCTCAACTTAACCATATGCTTTAGGTCGCAAAGCTTAATGCATGAACCGTTATCTAATAAACATAGTTCATCCTAAATAGCTCCGGTGTTTTTCCTTACCGACTTTGTCCTTAGACGAAAAGGGCAGAAAACAGTTAAAGTAAAAAAGTGATTGTAAAAGATAAACTTGTCAATTTACGATGAGGTTTCCAAGTAGTTATAAAGTTTAACAGAGAGTGGTCAGCGCGCGTCAGTGCCATACACAGTCACGAGTTCACGTTCCCCTGATGTTATTCTCACGACTTTTCTCACTATTTGACACCAAATAATAATTATCGCGTCGCTTTTCAAATATCTTGTGTCAAATAGATCGCCTACACTTACTAAATAAAGTGAAATAACCAAGTGTGAGATAGTTCATGTAACTAGTGCTCTGTTTAGCTGTATAATCATTGCAGCCGTTGTAGCGATTTGCTCTACAACTTTTGCTTGTATAAGTAAATATTTGCAGTAGCTCTAAAATATTATGTATTTATGTGTAGGTATATTTCTCGGCTGTATGTTTATTAATTGGAGTCTTTGTTATGTTAAGATTCGCTGAAAGAAAACTCTAACTTGAAAGCTCGTTTTTCACATGATTTTAAGATACTAATACTAATCATTCTGTTTAAATAAAAGTTTCAAGCTTTTATTTAAACAGAAGCGTTTCAAGCTATATATATAGTCCAGATGTCGACGCCCCCAAGGAATAAACCTGTATTATACTGTTACTGACTTTTTACTGTTATATCATTTTCGGCATCTATAGGTCGGGATTCACCTATACAATTTTTTTCATTTTTTTTCTGCGGTAATTTCTAATGATTTTCCTTATAACACTTTTTTTCTTTGGAAATTTTTCATTTTTTATTTACTAGAAAAATAACGTAATACATTATTACAAATTAAGTTCTGTGGCTACATTTCGGTAAAGTAATAATACTGTTAAATATATCAGAAAAAAAATCTGGTTAATGCGATTACAGGTTTATTATCGTAAATATTGTGGTAGTAATTTTCGGTAATACACTGTTACAGTTATCATCCCGGTAAAAATTGATACCTTACTATACGTATCGGCGGGAACTTGCTCGCGCTCGGCGAGTCAAGGACGCGTTTCTACATGTAACGCACATTACGCACACTAATAGATGATCAAACGAACTTACCTGATGTTCGATCATTATTATACGAAGTGCCTCGTTCTCGATATATGTTATTTACCATGCAGCTTTCTCGCGTCGCTTGGCAACTAAACTCTTTCAGATCCAAAACTAAACGAAGTATTAGTGTCACACTGTCTTTGTTCTCCTGTCAAACTTCATTCCTTTAGAGTCTCGTAGGTTATCTCAATTTTACCAAGGGTGGGATGGGTAGGGAACATATATCGAGAACGAGGCACTTCGTATAATAATGATCGAACATCAGGTAAGTTCGTTTGATCATCTATTATACACTCCATGCCTCGTTCTCGATATATGTTATTTACCATGCAGATGTTCAAGAGATGGTAAAGTTGAGATAAAACTTAAGATAAATAAGTAGGCATGTCCTATACATAAATACATACTATGCACTTGTGCAGTCAACTCTTTCTAGTTCGATGCAATCATTTAAATAAACTAAACTTGAGTTGTTCTGTTTTGAATTATCCTGAACAAGTTCCTTAATCAACAATCGTAGTCCCACAATGTTACAAAATAACCAGTATTATTTATAGAATAACAATCAATGTCTTAAGACACCTCATAGCAATCCTGAGAACAATAGTATTAAGTTTAAATTATTCTGCATCTGCATGCAACAAAACCTGGCCAAACTCTAATAGAAAATTACAAATCTTGCTAATGCTATTTAATATATTTATCCAGCAGTCTGTGTAATTACATCTAGAAGTACAAAATCTTTTTGTCTTAACCATAGGTGCAGAAGCATGGCGTGTACTATATGCCCTGAAAAAAAAACATAAGTATCAATACCGCCTACTGAAACAGTAGGTACTTTCTAATCCATCTTCTACTAGTGACTGAAGACAAAAAAACAATTTAACTATGTGTGAATTTAATTGTTCTTAATTAAAAAATGTGATATATGGTGTTTTCTTTCTTAACTTGTTTCAGTTGTTGCGCTGCATAGGTATATAAATTATTTAATTAAGTATTCTATCTCTAAAATCTTTAGTAAATATTAGGCTGAGAAAATCTCAATGTATCCAAAAATGCTAAGTAAAGATTTGGCTGCGTACGGCCCATTGCCAGGTTTTTAAAGGTATCAGTAATGATAATATTGACGCAATCTTCACTCAACTTCACTTAACCCATATTCAGTCATCTATTTATTTTAATAAACATAAGTACACTATATTTTAATGAAAGAAGTTTGTGCCCGCTGTGCTGTGCTTAGTGCAAGCAAAAAACCATCCAATTCTTGGTGAGACTACCAAGACTTAACCATTTCCCTGTCCAAGTCTATAAAGACTCACGTCTTTAGTAAAAATATGATTTTGATGAGGCATATTCTGAATTAAATATTTCAAATTAATTCCAAACCAAACGACGCGGACGTTGGCGAAAACCTAAGCCGCTTTGATAGAAGATACTGTATTGGAACGTCCTTATCATCAACCTCCTCCTATAAGAATTAATAATATAATATTCCGGGACATCTCACACACGGCTATCTGATCCGAAGCTAAGCAGAGCTTGTGTTATGGTAACCAGACAACTGATAAACTTACTTATATATTTCTAAATACATGCATATTATAGATAAATTACACCCAGACCAGAACAAATGATCGTGCTCATCACACAAACATTTGTCCTGGGTGGGAATCGAACCCACGGCCTCCGGTATAGCAGTCAGGGTCACTAACCACTAGACCAACAGGCCCGTCCAAAGAAAGGCATTTTTCATTTAAATTCTTTGTGCAATAGTGGTGCGATTCCACGGTATTACCACACATTCTATGAGTCTTTGATTTTTTAGAAAATTGTAATGATCGAGGCTATAATAATGAGACCAATGATGATAATACTGATTAGTTATTAATGTTTTTACTTGGCTACTTTTTATATTTTGACTGATTGTAATTGTGATTTCTATGAGTACTTTGTTCCTAATAAATATTATAATTTTAATACATTTTATGAGTTTTCTTTAATTATTCTCTCGAAGATACCGATACCAAAATTATTTTACATACTCAGCTTTTAATGATTACGAAAATATGACTACCAAAAATTTCCTATAAAATACGGGTTACATTACTTTACCTTCTTATGGTTATTTGTAATTTTACCATAATAAGTCGGTAACTGAAGATTACAATATCTCTCTGTAATGAAAAAACACGTTGAATAATCCAGTAAAGCACTATTATGCCTAAGATTTTTAAGAAAGTTACAATAATAATTCGGTAAGTAAACATTACTGGAATAATATTGATAAGTCAGGATCCTAAGATATCAGTACCCTAAAAATTGTTTGAAACCATTTTCGGTAATATGTATTTTGGTGAATAACTAATTCTGTGTATATCTAATAGTTACACTTAATACTTTAAACTGTTCGGGTAAAAATTAGCTTTTCCGCCATATAACAATGTTTTCATTATTCCCCTTTGTTAAAGAGATATACTCGAAAAACACTAAATCATTTTTCCTGTAAAATTTGATTTTTGCGATTACCGGTTTATTCCCCGGGGACGTCGATGTTAAAACAGCTGATTAGCTATATTTATGATAAATATGTTTCTATAACGTGAATATTTGTGTGAAACAACTGACTTGACCAAACAGGATAATAATATTAATACGTTTATAATAGATCAATTGATTAATTCGTGCTCATCATATGTACATATTTAGTTGTATTGTAAATTCAATCCAAAATATATGATGTCGATGAACTTGTGGACAAGTGGGAAGAAAAGCAATAAACATTTTTATAGTCTAACCAGCCTATTCCTTCGGATTTGGTTTACGGTTTTCTTCTTACTATTGCGTAACTAATGTCAGACTTGGCTGTTGATTATGGCATTTATAAAGTTGTTTGTTTATGTGCATCTATTTCGGCGATCGGCTTTACTAATGCCCCGTAGCGATCGCAATCAAATAAAACGTGCCGACACGCTCCGACAACGCAGCTTCTTTTCAGTGTTAATGTAATAAAACTGCCTACACGCAGATGTTATGGTAGGGAACAACGTGCAAAGTTGTGCGCTGTCGGCTTGCATTAGTAGAAATTTTCTAACTTCACAGCGACGGCGTTTAGCCTCAATACTGCGACCGACGCCTTTACCTACCAATCAACAACATAATGACCCTCTAATCAAAAGTAAGGCATTAATTTATTTAACTCGGGTAAACCAGTAGTTAAAGTCGGTTTAACGCAGTAAGTCGCAGATTCACAGCAGGTATGTAGGAGAGAGGCTTCCGGCGTGCGCGTGCGCTTTCACGACACACCAGACTCAGCCAACCGCCTTTTATGCGGGATCGTAAATTTCACGACACGTTATTTTATTATTAAATTATTTAACATAAAATATTAGCTTCGTATTGAATGAAGACAATACAATAGTAATACGCTTTGGGTAATTGCCTATTTCTTAAACAACAGTCGCCATTAAACTATTGCGGAAATGTGCAATGTACATTGAACGAGTCACCCGTTAATTTTATGAACAGAAAGTAAAACCGTTTAGCAATTAATAAAATAATAAGTAGCTGCCGTGTACACTCGAGTAGCATGTAATTGGAAAATGGACAATCATCCCGTTTAAAATAACATTTAGTTAAATTAAATAAACAGGGAATGTCTCGTTAAAAAAACGTAGAGGTCCCT
The DNA here is from genome assembly GCA_905475315.1 of Autographa pulchrina. NCBI lineage: Eukaryota > Metazoa > Arthropoda > Insecta > Lepidoptera > Noctuidae > Autographa > Autographa pulchrina. The sequence goes on from FR997768.1 coordinate 8,050,852, forward strand.
GCGAGGTCTAAGACTCGGCACCGAAATTAGTTTCTTAATCAGAATGCCACGGTCATTTCTAAAATTTATAGCGTCGTCTATACGTTAGTGTTTGTTTCCTCCATCGTCGGGCAGGTAACATATTTCTCGAGACAGCGGGGGGTGTCTGGGCCAAAGTTAAAGGATGCGCAGGAGTGCCCCTACGCGCAGCCGGCATTACTTATCCCATATCGAATTTATTCGACCATAAGCTATAAAACAATAGTAACGTACACTGATCTCAAAATAACTAGTTATTAATCTCAGTCGGCTATTCATAAAAGTCTTACATTCTGTTTTTGTATCAAAATTGATCTAAATAAGTCAACCGTTACACGAACTTGATTTACAATACCTTAAAATTTAACTGTACAAAAACTTGAATCTCTAATGTTGGGTTCTGTATGTAGAGCAGGACATAAATCAATCGACAAGTGTTTGTAAGAAAGGGCATTAAAATTAAACATCCGAATATAAAAAAAATGTATAAATTAATTACATATAAGTTTCGTAATTTGCGACAATCCGATATGCTACTTTGGTGCAGTTAATTAATTTTAAAACAAATAAAACCGTGTTAATTAAATACGAAAAGCAAACGTCAATCTCGATTAATATTCACTGGCGTTAGTCAGGATGTCTCGCGAGTCGCGCACCTGTGACACCTTAATGACTCAGTGATAAGTTAACAATTAGGATGAAGCTATGTTGTTAACCGTTTTTCTCGTTAATTGCTACGCAAATAGAATATGTATGCAGCGTGCCAAGCAACTAGATACGACCTTAATACCCAAGTTAATAGAAAAACAGAGACCTCGCTCACGAGTGATACACTAAACTGCAAAATAATAATAACTCTCGGATAAATAACCAGGATCATTACAATAGGTATTTATTTACACTCCTATGTAGTAAATACACCGGCAGTGATAGTCGCATAAATAAATGCACTTTATTGTTGTTAATAAAATTCTATATCCAGCTCCTGACGCCCATCTTTTTATAGGGCACCTTTGTAAATTACGTTAGGGTAGAGCTTACCTGTGGCCTCGCGGCCAATCGATTAGGTGCGTTTCAAACATATTTTCGTCAGAGTTCCATTCGATGACTCGCTCCAACTTTTGTCGCTTGATTGCTTTTTGATGTGGCGATAAATGTGACTTATGTGGTTTTGGGTTAACAGCGAATACATTTGTGTAATTATGGGTTTTTAGGACATCGGGCGGAGAACGTTTAGTGTGTGAACCTTGTTGAGGATTTCGGTCATGCTCCTTACAGCTGTTATTAAGTTGACCGTACGATAAATACATATTCATTCATATTCACTGATTATTGTATTATACTAATTTTCGGCACGATATTCGTTGTTTAACTAAAAAAAGATTAATGTAGTGTTACTAAAATCATTCGCATTTATGTTAATATTTCGATTTGTTTATGTTTCAGGTATGACGCAGTGCTTAAATGATCTTAGCTATTGAGCGGTAAGTTTAATAAACAATTCGCGTTTTAATGACATGTCTTGCACGGCTGCATTATATCCAATACACGAGATAATCACAGAACACTTATCAAACAAAAAGTATTTTAATTTACCGAGGGGCAAAGCTTCATTCCTGCATGCCAGCATGCCCTCAGATAGATCGACTCAACCTAGATCGCCGTTGGCAAAGAAGCATTCAGCTACTAGTCAATCTTGGGCAGGCATGCGGCCGCCATCTTGGATCCGCGGACAGACGGACGGACGAGAAGACGCTCCGACTGTAATTGCAACGCTATTCGCCCCCAGCCGTTTTTCTAGAATAGTAATCCTGCAAACTGTGTTTGATACGGTCGTGCCTACGATCTGTCGCCGCGTCCAGCGACATTAGACATACAATGTTAATACCTTATACTGAGATACTTAACTACAATCCATTCCGTGGGTAATTATTTCAATAAAGCACATTTCAGTAAAAACATCAAACATTAATTACAGAATAGAATTATTCTTAATTAATAGAAACTTATCAAGTTGTCGGAGTGCATGTTAGTGCAATAATCATGAGCAGGTTCTGTGTGACACTCGCATTAACTACTGTGAACTTGCTCGGAGCTATTTCAGGACAAGTGTTGAAAAGGGCGTCAATACATTAAGTCCCAGTTTGTACACTAACATTCGATTGAAACTCTAGATAGTATTTCTTCACTAAGATTTAACTATTATGTAAGGCACGTAGTCGGCCTTAAATGGTCTGTAATTGTAGGTGCTTGTGAGGAAGTTTTTGCACCTGTGATTACTGTCGCAACGATCCGACACCAAGTTTTTGCTACTTCCGAATGATATATTGTAGGTCTAAGACGTGAACGGTGCGCCGGATACGAGCCTGCAAAGAGAAATAAAATACGTCTACATATTTTTCAAAGTAAATTCCATACCTCAAAAGTGAAAAAAAAATAATTCTATGAATAAAACACGTTTAATGAATACATTTGAACTTTATGTATAATATAGATACAGTAATATAGCCAATGTACAGCAGTATATCGCAATTTACAGTAGAATTCGTACACTCGCTCTTTAAAATGTTCGTGAAAAGCTAAAATGCACGATGTATCGGGCGGTCGGGAAACTTGTTCTAAAATATGTCGAGATGTTTTTGCATACCACACACCAAGCCAATACAGTTAGGGATTGGCAATTCTAAATAGCTATTGCGCGTAATCTAACAATTGCAGTAATGTCGATTATTTCTCCGGCATGATAAACATAGATCAATTAACGCGCCTAATTCCAATCCGGGCAGTGCTGTGCTGACCAAACTCGGCGTGGTAACGTAACTTTCGAGATTTCCCGAATGGACCGGTACAGGCGACTTTTACCAATAGCATAACTTAAATTAAGAACACAAATACATTTATCATTCGCCTTTCGGAACAATGAGAATAATTTATGTGCTGCTTTTCTAGCCCACACGAGAGCCGTGTTCGTTATATGTGCGCGACATAGATTTTGAATCTTTGACATTTGTAGATTGTGCTTACATACGTCTCTCCTCTACGTCTTTATTTTGCACATTGCTATTTATTTATTGCTTTGTCGTTCTTGACTCATATTGCTTTTTAACTGCGGTGACATTATTTGTTTTTGCATTGAATAAGAACAAAGAGTTGATGTAGAAAACATGACGTTTGTTAAGCACGTCTACGTTTCTAATAGCCATTTTATCTGATGTAATTTCACCAGTATCTTATAGTTTCAAATAATATGATTTAGACATTATAAATACTATTTAAAATAACATGCAAAAAAATAATTTGACGCTAATTAGCGTTAACCGTACTTCTATGTAGATTTAAGACATAACTTTTTTGTTGACCCGCGCTGACTTATTCACAGGCCTACATACATATATTTATCTAAATTAAAAGCTTTTAGTTGTTTAATTAGTCAACTACGACATGAGACATTTTGACTGATACTTAAGGAAGTGAGTCGTTTTATTTGGATCACGGAAACTAGACTGTTTGTCATTCACGTCTGCATGTACGCTGATTTTGTTTGTATAAATGTCTCAATTTCTATTTGAATTGCCGGCTGCGGAAGTACTGAGCCAGTTTAGTCCGTGGCGTGTGTCCGAGCGAGGACTGTGAGAATATGTAGTCATTACACTTTGCATGGGAGGTCTATTCTTAGATTAATGACACTGTTAAATTTAATCATCTTTATCTGCACTATAATGAATCGATCTATGATTTTATAAAAGCAAAACATTAGTTAACTTAATCAATTATTCAGTAATATGCAGATTGTTAATCGACCTACCTTTTTAATCTCGAGAATTTTTACATATAAAGCATTATCACAAAACTAGTTTGTAGATTCATTTGTGTGATCATTATAGAATACTGGTCAAGGAAAGATCTTAGAACGATAAAATTGTGTGCTAATGAGTCAGCGTATTTTATTTTGGACGTCCAAAAGAAATATTTGACGCAGTAACCTGAAACTGTTTTGTATATTTTACGCGGGGCTCGCGGGCGATAATTTCGATACGAAGCCGGCCGTCTGGCAGGACTAACGTGGCATTTATGATTTATAATCCGGCCCCCGTCGGGTCCCCTCTTCTGAGAGACAGCGGACTGAAAAATAATTTTGATTTTAAATTGGAAGCAACTTATTAAACCTCGATTTTATGTGATGGGACATTGTAAATGATTGGCATCAGCCGATCCGAACGCATCGATTCTTTTTACAGTTCATAGAAATATGCTCTTTGTATTCTAATATGAAAACGTCGAGTGCGTTTACCAAGAATTACGGCTTATGTTTTGAACCTTAAATAGGTAGAACATGACTAAGAAACGTAGGCAACTTGTATGACATGTCTTCTGCGCTACCAAACATAGCTACTTACATTAAATTACAAAAAACATAATCTTGATATCGATTAATAAAATTCATAAATTAATAAGCTGCATGTCTGCATAGCAGTTACACTTCTCCGCTTAAGATAAAAAAGCTGATCGGAGCTCATATTCACAGTAACTTTGATATGAAAAATGGAACGCACAACATTGGATACAAGAAGTCATAAAGTATGTTAGTTAATTGCGCATAGTACGAGCGACTATTTAATAAGGGAGATTATCTCGCGTGATGCATACGGCGCGAGTGACACTCGCATGCGAGCATAATGCAGTGACAAACTGCTGATGATTTCTGTATTATGTATCGGGCTGAACGTTTAACACGACCAGTGCTCTCGCCACCTAATTACGACAGTCACGCTTCAACTAAGAAAATCTTTTGTGCTCTTTTTCCGAGCGTTGAGAAATGTAACAAAACGGGTTAAAGAATTTTTTGTCGGAATGACTTTTAGTGTCACGGCTTCGGCCAGTGACGGTTTAATGAGAAAGCTTTGTGATCGCTGGCGCAGTCGACTCTGTGTCGAATTGTCGCTGCGATGTTCTTCAAGTTTTATTTTACAAGGATCGCATCGGATGCCCACGTAATTCTAGCTAGTGTTTACGACACAGACTAAACTTGTGATCGATGCGCTAGCATCACTTTCCAGTTAGGTATGCCAAAAAAAAGGACGGTGAAATATTTGCAAGTTAATTTGATTTAATTATGTAAACTGTCCAAATTATTCTTTTATAGCGGTATCTTGATTGATGTAAAATATTCTTGCGAGCCGATAATTTACGAAGAATATTCGGCGATACAAAAAAAGGATATTTTTGGCAGTGAATATTGAAATTCATTAAGTTTATAGCGGGAATGGTTCGGTGGTGTTCGTGACGATGTCGGTGTCGGAGTCGGCGTCGTGTCGCGTCCGTGACGAATCCGTCCCGGCCGAACCCTCGCTGCCGAGGGTTTGGTCAAGAGACGATTGGTTACGGGTCGTCAATCGTTACGAAATTCAACATGAATGATTTTATTACACTTTTAAATTGTAACGTGATACAAGTACATTAAAATATGTATGCAGATAAAATAAAAAAACCATAAATGTTTATTTGAAAGAAAAAAAGTACATGCTACTATGTATTTACAACTTTTTAAGGAGAGCAGACATTTTCTCGGCCTCACTAATAACCTTACCCTTAGGGTCCACCGATGTTGTTACTATTAGTCCTTCGCGAAGGTTTCCATTGCAATTACAAAATGATTTAATTGCAAAACATAGAAGCAAACCAGTCTTACTGCTGCTTGTGGACATAGGAGCATCTGGTTCTAGTAATGCGAACTATCCCGTATATGAGATAAAACCGGTGAGGTCATGTTGACGAAAAGTAAAATTATTTTTGAATAAACAATAATAGTAATTTGTTTGTATTTATTTGATAGTGGCAGAGACTAAAAAGCATCCATTTACAAACAAAATTACATGGCATTATCCCTCCGTTTATCGATTGAAAACTCGAGATAAATCTAATGTTAATCCCAATAAACAAATAATATCGGTACCCTACAATTTTGAATGTGTGTTTAATTTAAAATTATTGCAAAACACCGTTAACTGCTTCAGGTTAACTGGTATCCATCAAAGGAAATTCTATGAAATTGGCCATTGTGTCGGCTGAGCCCATAACTCGAACCAGCTTAGAAGGATCGCTCTTTAACCCTCGGCTCGCTTCGTGATGTCGCCTCGACCCCGGGCGAATCTATTTTGCCCATCATAATCGCTGCTTTCAATTTACGGTGGCTATTCTATCGCTTGATATATAGCACCATTCGGTTTCCGATGTTGGTTATTGTTTGCAATCGTTTTAACCCTTGAGGTGCAATGTTATTGTATTTCGTAATTATAACAGTGCACCGTAAGTAGGAACATTAGAATATAATGCTAACATCCTAAACGTGTGCGTAAACATTAAGTATCGTATATGAATACCATACACAGATAGGAATTACATTAAATAAACTCAGAAGCATTCCGATACACACGGGAAGTATGGAAACCTTATCAATAAGGCGACGGGGAGTCCGATCATATCGCTCGTTGAGCACAGGAATATCTACACGGAGAGTTACGAATACGCTCGCACATTACCTTATTTCGAAATCGTGACTGGAAAAATATTATTTATTATCCATTCATACACATTATGTTAATGTCTATCAGTTATATTATTACCCAAGTATCGTACCGTTCGATTTATGATTGAATCATTTCTGTTTCTCTATTCAAATATTTGTTTGTTCCGTTTGGGGTTACCTGTTAATGAACTATAAAGTTTTCATGGTTTTTTGTTGCACGGGAATACTTTATTGAATGTGCCTTTAAGAAGTGTCATTAATAAATAATTAAAATAAAAAAAAATTGTGACAAATTAATGTGGAAGAACGAACAGCTTTATGATTCTGTGGTTTACTGAATCGTGAACAAAGATGGCGTCCGGGAAATTGTTATTGGTAATGGTTGAGCCGACTGGCGAGCGCGCGCCGGCTTCGATGTGATTCATCAATTTTTGTTGGTCCGCCACCATTTTGAGATTTTCCTTGAGATAGTGTTCTTGTGACTTGCAACACTCGTTACTCATGTTTTCATTGTCTATTTGCATGTCAGTCATATTTTAAGATACTTGTCTATAGGCCTTTGTGGACCCAATGATTAAATCTTACGTAGGTACAGTACAATTAATCGATTTATTTGCGGTTTTCTATATGTATAGATATTGATATTTTACATAGTATTTTAATTAAATAAACATATTTTATGAAATTAAATGCCAGTTAAAAATGTAATAGTATTATTATTCAAGTCCCTCTTGTTAACAAAGGAATAATTCAGAAATCTGAAGATTATGTTACGAACATTTATTATAAACACATGTGACATCTTATAGTCATCACAACATTTTAATAGACAAAGACAAATACAATTACAAAGTAGGTAACATACCTTAACTCTATATTCAAAGCTATGCAACTCGCTAAGCTCAGAGCTTACAAATGATTTTTAACGGTAAACGTGGGCTATAAGGTATGTAACATTACCTAGAATCGAAGTGTTAAGTCTTGTCTGACACGAGCTGGGGTAGATACAAAACAGTTACATTTGTTGACCCGCCGCATAATGAACATGTGACACAACCGATAACACTTGTATCACTAACGCTAATTGAATTAACACCTGCATGCGTTAAATATTACTCTCAACATAGGCAGGTGTTTTATTTATGAGAACAATTTCTTTCTTTTGCATTCTAGGAGGCGCTGATACAAGAGTTATAAAAACAGAACGTAATGCTTGTTCACCCCGTTCAATGAAGTCGTACGTGTTTAGAAAACTAATACTAGAAGCATACCTAAATATATAGAGAAAATGTGTGCGTAATTTCAGTAAAGTCCTTAGTCAACTAAAATTACAGCTATTTCAAAGTTATTTACGAGCAAATACTTATTTACAATCAGTGAGGTAATGGAGACTATAACATGTAATATCTATTTTATGTATCTGTTCAAATTCCAATCGGCTTTTAACAGATCCTTTTCCATTTTGCTTAACATAAATGTTTCATAAATCTGTCTCGAGTAGAGAAATAACGTTTAACGCACACACTATTGCGATTAAGAATCCATAGAAAACGTCTACGACTTTCAAAGCTGTGACAGAAACAATGATTTTGAGCAATAAAACTGAAGACATAGAGGTAATAACTCTGTGGATTGCTTCAAACGTTCAGAACTATAAAAGTTTCAAGAAGTATGGTTAAGGCTATGTCTTTCTTTCTTCCTAGGTTTGGACCTCAAAGAATTGTTTTCTTGAGGTCTGAAAACAAAACTAATTACTTTGACTTCACCTATGTTACCGAAAATTATATACACTTGTCGGTGTACTCAAAGTTTAATTAACATCTTTTAAATACTTTTCCAAATTTTCGCATTGTCTTTTGCTCATAATTTGATTTTAAAGTTAAATGAGTCTTTTGTAATAGAATAGTTATGACACACTAATAGCATAGCATGCCTATGATTGGTTTCCTATGAGATAGGGAGCGTATATCACTTTTTATCGGCGACAGTCAGAATCGCGATGTAAAACTGGGAATTCTCGTAATTAAACTTACCTTACTGAAAGTTACCTTGCTAGTAACAAAAATAAACTACGTTGATTTCCTTTGTTCGATTTTGTTTTGGTAATTGCATTTAATTGATTTATATTTCTAAGAATGAACATGGTCTGTCAGTGAAAATTCTTTTAATATCCTAACGCTTAATAAGCTTAAGAGTTGTATCCAGTTTGTAGTATTATGAGGATAAATTGGTTTAATATCGTTTGCACACAAAGAACAAATATGAATAGACACTGAAATACTCATCTTCTCATACATTCCTTTTACTACTCAAGACGCCGATAATTTTGAAAGGGTACGGAATTTATATTGCTGTATATTTACGATGTTATAATAGATCAGTTAACAAAGGCTTAGATCAGTTGTCGTGGCAAAGTTCACACGCGGCCCGCTCCGCTATCACGAAAAGCTATTTACTACCGACACACTTCTGTCCATCTGTGTAGATAATAAACTGTTTGGTACGACTGCTACAGCCGTTTGGATGGAACATCACGCCATCAAGTACTTATGATAAATTCCTTGTTCCAATAGTGAATGCTCTTGTTATATGTTCTGCGCCTTGTTTGATGAACTTCGCCGTATATTAGAATGAAGTTGAGTTAACGGATTTATTGACGTCTAGAGTCTATCACTAAATTACATTACTCGTATATATATATCATATAAACATTTTTACCCAAGCCTGAATAAGGAAATGGAGGGTAACTATTATTACTTTTGGCGATATTCTGTACTAAGTGATTGTGTAATTATTTAACTTCGACTTTCAAATCGCCGGAGATTGGAAACAAAAAGTATTTAAAAAGATCAGTACTAAAAATAGAATGCTTAACTTTTTAAATTTGTCACAAACCAGCAACTTTCGACGTTCGTAACAGTTTCAAAAAAAGAACAGAGAAAGCTTTAAACTTTCCGCTAACAACTATACTTGTTCCGTTCCGATTAAATTATTCATACGACTAAATTCGATATAAACTATTCCATTTATAAAATTGTTATCTATGTTACGTTAAGCCACGTTTGCCTGCGGCGGCACCTAACGCGCTGTCCATACCACGGACCAGACCAGCCTGTAGGCTAAACACGGAAATTAATCACGCTTTATTAGCAAAGCTTCCTTATATGTGAATCATATTAAGATATATCTTATGAATTATGTGGACGATACATAAAAATTATTGAATTTAATTTGAAGTCGCTTTTCTTTGGTTTTAATTAAACTTGCTGGGTGTTATCGTAAGATACGTTTGATTGGCAATTTTAAAATGTTACTGCTTTATTTGAAGTTTTGAAGCAGTAGTACTAATAACATAGTCTGAAGTAGTACTTGAAGCTGAATACCTTATTCATCCATTTCTTGTACATTTAAGTGGATACAGTCACGAACCTCTTTCAAGAGAACGGAACATTTCGCAGGTAAATACTTCATTTAATATTCTTATATCGTATGTAAACTTAATGTTTGCAAAGTAAATAATACGCATGAAAAGGTTTTATCTGCCACCTTTACTTAAGATGTTTTATCACAGCACATTAGCTAATCCCACAAAAACCTGCAAGGAGTTCTGATAGGTATCTATTTATTCCCCAACAATTTATTCATCGTACATGTAAATAAGCGATATCTGCATGTTTAGTTTTTACTATTTTACGGCCGACGATGATTATAAATATAAAATCGCTAACCGCAGGCCTTGTAGCGTTGTCTTTTGGTTCTTTTTGCGACGTGACAGCGCCATTGCGTGCGCAGTTATTGGGAACATTGAAAGACGCCATAAATTCAAGAGCGTCGCGTCGTGTAAAAATACCATTTAATACAATAATTCCGAGTCACAGATAAGCAATCGTGTCTGTAATTGATATATACGGGAAGTTCGGTAAAAGTGTTGCAGTAAAAGTCTTTAAATTATTATGCGTGAAAACTAGGGCGGAATGGTATTGGTCGTATCTCAATATGTTGACAACTTCATTAGGTGAACGCTCGTAGAATTTTTAATTCGGAATTCGGATGTAAACCATACAAATCACACGAGAAGAGATTTCTTTTTTATCTTTATGTTTCGTAAAGCGGGATTTTTATCAACTAACTCTTTGTTAGTTTCAGAATTTTCTATTTTTTGAGGTGTTGCTTACATGGCTAATAACTTGTTAGAACAGTGAAAAATATCTAAAACGATAAGATTTGAGAGGTGTACAGATTTTTACTTTAACAATTGGACAACATTTGTCACTACAGTTAACAAGATACATCCGTTGCTTAACTAGTTTGTAAACATAAACGTTACTTGACCCGATTAGAAAGTCGCTTATCTGCGATCGAGATGAAGATACCGTGCGACTTTTAACTTCTTATATACTCAATTATAATCGTCATGAGAACAGAGATCTCATTAAAAAAACTTTGGAAATGTTATGCTAAACTCTGGATAAAATATACACCATCAAATTATTCTGTGAGGCGAGGAAAATGATCTCAACCAATATGTATCTTACATTTGGATGCTAATTGATGGCTCATTATAGTATATTAAACTTTTTTGGGTGTAGATGCAAACAGACAATTTACATTTAACAAGATTGGTTTCCATTAGATACCTTGTTGAATTTTTCTCTATAAATTCCAATATTTAAATAGGTAAATTAAAAGGAAGTCTGTTGGCGTATAATATATAACTCAATTACGTTTATAAGTCCAACTACGCAGTTTATTTAGATCGAAAACCTGTCGAGAAATGCTCCAGTTTCTATCCAATATGTTAGCTTGACGTTCATTGCTATTATTAAACGTGTCTCCAGAACCAGTAGCAGTTTTTAAACAGTAAATATTCAGCATACATTTTTTGTGTTCGTACATTACCGTTTCTACCTCGAATAAGCCATTTTGCATGTTACATGACTGTTGAAAATATTCACACGCACTTGACACTGACAGTTATCAACGTCAAATTCATGTGGTCGTACAAAGGTAATTATTTTTTATCTGATGCAAAGGAACTGTAAACAAGACTCTCGTGATTCATGGTAACTGGTGATCCTCAATTTGTAACTAGTTTGGGTTGAAACAAGTTTAATTGGTGCAGTATAGCTAGGTCCTGTACAGTCGTAACCTCACATCTCTATTTATTTAGTATAGGGATGAGACTTGACGGGTTCCTACTAAAACGATAAATCGAGTTTGAATTCAATCGTATCGTTGTAGTAACTGAAAATTCGATATTCTAATTAATGTTAATGTATTTTTAGGTGGAGTAAACTTAGTAAATAATTTGTACTACATGACTAAGTTTCTTTACAAATCAAATCTCAACTATAAAATCCCTGTAATATATTTACTCAATAATAAAAGACCAAAATTAATATCGTGTGTTATACGTTCATCAATAGATCTATGTAAGATGGAAATACTAGTCGATTGTAGTCGATTGTATTCCGAGTGAGTGTCCCATCCCTAACACATAGTTCAGAGAGCCGGGCTAGTAATTAACGTTCTGTCTTGATTTGTGGCGTTATCATGATGTCTCGCCAACCACCAATTTATAGCTGCATTTAAACGTACATATCTGCTATAGTCATTGTTAGGCTGTAGATAGGATATTATAAACTAATCTCGCAGATGAAGGCTTCAAATGTTATTCAAACTTTGCGTAGGATACGATTCCATTGTTGTCTTTTTCCGTTTTAGTACTTTATGATATGTAGTTGATTCATAAATATAGGTGGAAAATTTATTATAGTATATTGGTACATGGTCATTTAAGCATACGGGTTGTTTTATTTTAGTTTATTTTTCGGGTTGTAGGTAATCACTATGTAATTGATCGACATTCTATGTATAATAGTTTCCTTTTAACGTTTGTTGTTTCACAAAGGTTGTATTTTTAAAGCAAAAAATATACATATGTAAGACTACATATATAATCTACAATTTTTACAGTACCAAGAACTCTTACAGAACAAATTAACGATAATAAGTGGGCGTTCTATCGCAAACCAACTAGTTAAGATTGATTACTTATTTTTGGTATACCTAGCTGGATAAGGTCACTCGAGTCATCACGTACTACATTCTCCTTCGAGAAAAGTTCTGATATTAATAATAATATAATCTGTATAAAAGGTATGTACTTGGGTGGGCAAATATAAAGGCAACTCAACGTACAAAAGTAATTCGCACGTTATAACGTTTCTGGAGTTGTGCTTGATTTATAAACCCTATTCGTTCCACATTAAGACATTAAATAATAATAAAACGTTATCGCAACGGGTTCGTAACGCGAACTACAACATAATAACATGTTTACGACACAACTTCCGTAATAGACGGACACTCGAATACTTTCTTTTTTCTCCTTAAGTTTCAACGCAAAATTTGTACCACGTTTCCTGTCGAGTTATTGAACATGATAACTTACTTATTAACATTATTTGATTGATGTATAAAATAATTAAATGATAAATAATTAACTATTTCTGTCTCTAATTGTAAGTAATTAATTTGATGTAGACTTATTTTAATTAAACTGTTTTATATAGCTAATAACGTTATGCTTTCTATCGCTAATTAGTTTTTATTAAACGTTTTTTTTTTGTCGATTGTTTTATAAACACAATTGCCAATTTGAGTATCAACGTACCACATACTTTCAGAATATAACTATATTCTATAGTGACTTTCAAATTCGCATCTGACCGCAAAAGGCCACAATAATATGATTCCCCGTGACTTATGATAGTCATGGCGCAAAAAGTCATTAGCTATTAAATCTCCAATCAATTGACGACCTCCGTGGTCGAGTGGCGTACGCACCGGTTTCAAGGTGTCGCTAGCTCTGAGGTCCCGGGTTCGATCCCCGGACGGGTCAATGTAGAAAATATTTTTTTTACATTGTCACGGGTCTGGGTGTTTGTGGTACCTTCGTTGTATCTGAATTCCATAACACAAGTGCTTTAGCTACTTACTTTGGGTTCAGAACAATGTATGTGAGGTTGTCCGCATTTATTATCTGAGAATAGTTCCAGTCCCAGGTTACTTTATAAATATCTGCGAAAAAGAGTACAAAGTTGTTTATCGTTCATTTAAAAGGTAAACAAATGTACGAGCCAACAAATTTCAGTTGTTCGTACAGTTTGCCCCATCTATTCTCAAGTCAACAAATAACGAACGGCGAGCAGATGATATCTAGTCAGATTCCGGGTAGGTTGTGTGAGCCTGAATGCCTAACGGACGCGTCTAAGTCTAGACTTGGTAGTACTGTGTGACGGCCGAACCCCGGGTCTGTCCTGTCACTCAATCTTTCAGGCGATTATAAGCTACGTTAACAAATAACTGTATTGGAACTACGACATTTAACAAATGCGCTCCCATGGTGTGATGTTTTACATAAATACATTCTAAGGACCCTTTCAATGAGTACGCACCTATTACAATAACCTTTTAAAAAGTTACTACATTTAACAAAACCAATAAAAAGGGGTTTGTATAAGTTTTATTAATTTTACTGTTATAACAGTAAAATTCATAAAACTTTTATGGCGTAGCAACTAGCAACGCTGTAAGGAAAGTCTAGATTATACATATAAAAGCGAAATTTTGTGGTTAAACGGGGTCAATCGTATTAAACTAATTACCTCATTAAGTATTTAAGTATTTAAGATAATAATGCAAATTAATTAGTTTTCGACTAACACATTAAAATTAGGCTAATTAGAAGCAATCTAATAGAAATTCTAGTATAAATTGGCCTTTGCATTAAAAATTATACTCCAAGATGTACTTAGTGGATTTATGTGAATCCCTTTAGCCAATAAAGTAGGAGATGTCTCGTAAATCGTGGGTACATCGGGACGGATGGTCGGCGCAGTCAGGCGACACCTACAGAGTGGGCGCATCCACCGTTAGACGTTAGGCCCGGGGCATACGAACTCCGGGGATCACAAGCCTTTACTTAGGTACCTAGCAGGCTAGTACCAACAGTCCGCAGTCCTACACCCCCCTATTTATTCGCAACTCCGTGAGTTACTTTGTTTCACGGCAGATTTTGTTATTGTGAGATAAACATCAATACATTCCAGATATCCAATTTGGTATAAGTGCAGATTGGATTGGTTCTCAGAATTACTTATAACCTTCCAGTTTTACAACTATCTGTGTCCTAAATACCGTTCGTACTTCGCAGCTAATAAAAGCAGCATGTGCTTTATTTTTGCAAATCACGATCTGTTTACAAGCTTTCACATATACATGCATACAATCGCGCCTGTATCCCCGAAGGGTTGGGCAGAGGTGTACCAATGTACACCCACAGTTCGCCGGTATGTTTAGGTCCCATGTAATAGGGGGCGAGCCTATTGCCACTAGCTGGGCACAAATCCAAACTCCGACCTGCTACTGAGAATTTCATAGAAAAACCCAATAACACCTTGGTCGACTTGGGAATCGAACCCAAGACCTCTAGCGTAGCAGTCGCGCTTAGAACCACTAGGCCAACGAGGCAGTTAGTTTACAAGCTTTCATGATTTGTTCAAACGTTTGTTCAATACATCTTAACACTAAATACCTGTTTACGCGATTTAATCTAGAACTAGATTCACAAAATGTCAATGTGTTAAATCACATAGCAAGAATAGCAGTACAAAATGTTACGTAGAGCGAAACTATGCGTAAAGTGTTCGGCATACCGCATCATTTGTTTGTCCTAGAGGCGAAATGTCATCGTCCTACATAGCACAGTATCATTTATCTGGTATTGGATTAGCACGCGTGTAACCCTAACTGTGGGCTTGAACGGTACAAATAGTTCGCACCGAGGCAAGCATCTATGTCGACCTAGTAACAGCCGGTGTCGGGTAGCGAACTCGGTTCACCGAGGTCGGCTAAATAACTAATGAAGAAAATTGATATTATACGAATACGATGTATCCCATATTGAAACTATAAGGTTGCATTTTGAAACTGTTGCTGTCACTATAAATTCACTCGAAGTGCCATTTAAGATTAAACAAATGTGTTCCAGCATCATAATGTTGTACCAGCCATCAACTCTAGCAGCTCGTCGGATTTGCTTTAAAGCGTTTACTCTTATCTCTGACTGTCATTAGACATTAATAATCGGCATAAATTAAATACTCAATGCAAACGTATAAATAAATGCCCACTTTCATATAGAAATGCGTTATATACTGCGGGCTGGGGCTTGTGACTTAGTAGTTATAGCTGTATTCGATAAACTTGAATGCATTAACTCTTACACCTCGAAATTAACTGAACCGCTTTTCGAACTTAAATGCAGTTAGATAAATTGGGTTGTTTAATTAATGAAAATTTTAGAAAATGCATTTTACCGCTACTCTATATGTTGAATCAATAGTTGCTAGATCATTAAGTCACTCTGCAAATACTAAACAAAACCCCAACAAATATCTCCGTATCAAAATAACTGGATTCCTGAAATATTATTTTAATTATATCTACATGATAAAATAACGGAATAAGTTATCGAAGATCTATATGCCATGTAAAATTCATTGGATTCAGTTGAAATATAGTTGCGGTCAACAGTGTTCATGAAAGATAGTTTTTTACGACTTTGACAGTATTGTCTTACTTTTTTAAGTTATTTATTATACTGATAGACAGATTATGTTATTTTAATCGGATAAAGTCCTCATGAGAATAGTATATGCCTTGTTTTTTTTTAAGCTTGTCAACAAGGATGTTAAAAGTGTATTGCACAACACACAAGGCACTGGGCGCGCAGGAATCTGAATGAATGAATATTTTCAATGAATCTAAAGTATCGTCATTCAAGGAGGCTCCCTTGCACCTACATGATGAGGATAATAAGTGGGTAGTAAAATGTCTCGCAGTATCCATAAGTACAGAACCCCCGCAACTACATTTTACTTAACCCTTAACCAGGCTATGGATTGAGCATTTCCCACCTAGATTTTTAAGAGTTTTTACCAGGTTTTGGTAAAGAATCTACCACAATCTGTCAAAAACGCCAACACAGAAATATTATTTATGGTAACACAAAAAATAAAGTGGAACGGAACGCAAATGTTACTTTTGCAGCCATTTCATCTGTGGTTGGCCGTTAAACGAACATTTTTGTGACAAGTGCACCGTATTTTTGATCATTATGGCGAATCGGAGAAAGGTAAGTCGTACAATTTTTTGATATGTTGTAGAATTTGAGTTTTTCTAGTGATTTGTGCATTATTTATAAGTAAAAACTTCTAAAATATCATGATATAACTAAATAAAACATGTGGGGAACCATATGACCTAAGCCTGTGAATGCCTAATTATTGCGGGAGTTATTATGTCCATTGCCCGGTAAATTAAAATCTTTATTTTATACTAGGTTTTTGCCACGGGTTTTATTTAGGATTTACTCACACGAGATTGTTTTACTCATTTATCGAAATATAAAATGTGGGTAGTAGTAAACTTTTGTCGTCAATATTTGTCAGTCTACTTTAGTGTATTTTTTGTTATTCAGGTAATAAACGATCAACAGCTCGAAAATATACTAAATGAAATTGTCATCAGAGGAAGAAAATGATGAAAATGAAGACCCATATTTAGATTATGTCCCAAAACCGGAAATCCAGATCCAAATCCAAAATCCAGACGAAGAATAAATACTTTTTAGTTCATACTCAATTCCTTTTTTTAATAGTTTATTGTGTATTTATGTTTTTTTTTTTTAAATAAAGAATAAGTACTTTGCTTAAAATGACAATCGTTTTTTATTTTATATATATAGATAAAAGTCGTCGTCTAGACCGGCAATGGGATTATGTTTTCCCACATGTTTTTTTTCAGGTTTTCAGCTAATTTTCTAAATATAATTGATAAAATCTCATACCAAATTTTATCATTCATCTAAATCTACCAAAAAAACATTATTACTGCAGGATTTGTCCGAGGCCTGGTAAAGGGTTAAACGAAAGTCCTTTATCTGCCTCTTATCGAAGCCCGACACTATGCCTTCTAAGAATTTAAACATTAAATCTCAATAAAATAAAAAATAAAAATAAGGCTCTGACCAATCTCTTCCAAGGAAAAGATCTACACATAGTCTGAGAGCAGGTATATTTCGCTGATAGGTATTAATAAATATTAGTTAGTAAATTGCTACATGTCAAGACCATACTGACTCATTTCCGTTGTCATTCCTTTTAGTGCCTAGGGTTGTGAGAAAACTTTTTATTACCAAGAATTAACACATAAAAAGCCATAAAAGTGTCTAAGCCGATAACTACACGGCATATTTCATACAAGTATCGGAGTATCGAGCCTCTCCCAATCCTAGAAACCAGTCCGACGTTTATACGTTTACGGCAAAGACTGTACCGATAGTGACACCCGGCATTGATCGTCATGACCCGATAATGTTGTAACATTGTACCGCGCTCGATACCGCCATCTATGTTATGTATTATGTATTTTATTTTACTCGCCAGATCAAAGACCCTATTTATATAATTATCTACAAACTTTGTACTGAATTATCTTACCGTTATTTGAAATGCTTTGCTTATGTCGTGTGTAGTTTTATTGAGATGAGGTTAATATCAAACATGCGCAGTCAATAATTGGCCGTTTATATGGAAATTAAACGTCTTTCTAGATGTATTCTTCAAAAAATTCCTATGACCATATGTTATCAGACCTGATACGGGTTTGCGCCTAAATGTTCGTTGCATGTTTATAATAATGCATTAAGAATTATTAGGAGCTTATCTAAAATTCAGATGCAATTGCTTGTACAAGGTGCAAGCAATATTCGAATTGGTAACCTCACGCGACTGTAAGTGCTAGACCAAAATGTAAGCGTAAATCTGTTACGATCAATTATTATTAATGAGCCCTCAGAATCCAAGTACTCTGTAGAGCTTGGTATCCGATTGTTTCCTGGCTCTTTATTCAACAAGATATCACGTAAACTATTATTGCTATAAACGCGTTAGTGTCTGCGTGTAACTCACCAAAGTAAATCCATCCCACACAAAATCTATCCAATAAATATCCAAAAAGCTTGTTCTGCAAGCATTCCGCGTCCATTGTGTTCCTTGCAGATATATCTTGCGTAAGGAGCATGCGATTCCTGCGAGCTTTGCTTTCTCCCCGGCCCACGCTCGGCGATCCTCGTCACTATTGATTGACAAACTATCCATTACCGCATCGAAACCGACTTTTATCCGAAACTACGTAATGTAAGAAGAGAGGAGCGGGAAATCTTTGCAATTTCGAGTCGCCCGCGGTGACCGGTTACCTAATGCAATAGTTGACAAATCGCTCAATTGTCCCAACTTGGTGGTTTGTCGAGCCAACTAGTTGGGTGGCGGGTTGCGCAACTAGTCACCACTTGAGTTCGTTTGACGGATGCCGGAAGACGTCCAGCTTTATTGTGCTTTATTGCGATTGGACGGTGGTAAATAGTTGTGAATCGCATCTCTGAGAACATTTTGATTATCGGGAACGATTCTATTGAAATTTATTCAGAGATTTAAATAAAACATGTTTTAAAGAAAATCGAAGCGATTTTAAATATTAAGCAGCTACATTACTTGTGATCCAAATCCGTGATACCTACGCTTTTAATAAATGCGTTTTAAAAATATTAAAGTAAATATTTATAACATTCCAGTATAAATCATACATTAATAATTTTATACGTTTTAATCTTTTATGCAGTAAAAAAGAAAAGATTAGCGATGCCATAAATATGTCTCATATAATCACAGCAGGGTGTGTATTCGCAATTTTCGTGGCTTCTCGTACATTTGCATAAAATCTAAAATCGCTTCTTGATCAATAATTTACATATAACATTCAAAATAAAAGAATATGTTATAAAAATAAATGTACTATAATGTTAAACAAAGCTTACAAAATCACTTTATTTGATCACATGAATAAAATAAGTTTTATGGTTAAATAATTATCAATTGTATGTATAGTATTGTTAACCGAAATTAGAATCGACTAATTTCCGTTTATCTACTCATGTGCTAATACGTCGCGTCACTATTACCGGATGAACGGACAACACTAGAGAGCAATGGGTAATGGCGGCGCGTGCGATTCTCGTTGTAGTAGTCTCTTGCATTATATAAATTAATAATAATCATTATGGCGTCTCTGGCCTTTAAAAGTATTGTAATTGTAACGTTGTATCCATCCTTATGATAATACATATAATGTAAAGTTTAAAGCATCAGTCGTTTCCTTTTAACAGTATATTGTCATGTGATAATTATTTTTCGGCGTCATAAGACTTAAGTACATTTTGCATGTGTCACCATTAATAAAAGTAACTCTCTTTTCTAGACATTTAGAGAAACAGATCTATTGAACAAACATAAAAGGCTACAATGTAAAAAAATGTGTTCATTTACGACATATTTGCATATATTTTTTGCTTATATCACACAAGACGCTAACTAAGCAGAAAGCGAAATGCTAATGAAGTGTGGTTATCTGAGCTGAGCCTTTTTATTTGTCGGATAACCCGTAATGTGTTTTAAAGATATGTTCACCTTCAAGTTTTGATGTTGTCTCGAAGTTTTTTTCCTCCTGCTCTTAAATACCAGTAATGCGCAACGTTTTGTATTGCAACATTTTAACGCTATCTGACTCTCAGTTATGTAGGATGACTCGTAACTTTAGGACAAAATGCGTGGGCTTTACCTATTAGCACGTTTAAATAATTGTCGATGAAATCAGAGATAAAAAATTAAGATGTTATTATAACGAGGATTCGAATTACACTGTTTTCTTGGATTTAATAAAAACATTTAAGATACTATACTAAAGCATGCCTTAACTCGGATCTTTATCAAATTGTCTTGATATAAAGTAAATAATTTGTTTTATCGGTACGTGTTATATTCTATAATATATTATGCTATTAATATTTTAAGTGTTTTCGTACTTAGGTGTCCATTATCCAAGGAAGTAAAACATTGTTGCTTAGATACTAGGTAATAACGGTCGTAACACAATATATGGCTCCAATCAGCTGGGTCTCGCGGCTGACAGGAAGACAAGCCGCGCACAAGAGTTTTTCTTTCATTCCCTGACATGCTTGGTACCTAATACCTAATTAGTATTCATTCGTAATACATGGAAATAGTTTTATGTAAAAACACACATAAAGAAACATTATTATGTAGGTGGTATTTTGTTTATATAGCATAGTTTTTGGTTATTTATCAAAAAGGAAAAGATTAAACTTCGATGCATAGTCTTCTAAAATATCTTTATCCTAAACAAAAGCTTTGCACTGCTTTACAGAATGCATTTATTGCAAATACGAGTTCAGTAAAAGAGTTCCGGGAAGAGATAGTACTTATGTTTGTAGGTCTTTGAATTAAATTGTATATAGGTATAGCAATAGATACTATTGTTGTTTCATGAAGGGAAAAGGTCAAACATTGTCGCTGCTTTCAAACAGAACGCAACTACCACTTTTAATGTAATGAGTCCAATATTTCCATACAATAATACATTGTTACGTCTCAGGCTAATTGAAATAATATCCAATTTAAAGGTCCTGTCACATGATGTAGGAACATTAATTAAGTACGCGATTAAATCCCTTACAATCTGGTAGCACGGTATAAATCGCACAGAAATGGAAACAGCGGTTTAGTAGCAAACGATTTAACCAGCACAAATAAACTCCGACTTAGGGCATATCTACTCTGCACTTCCGGTAAACCAAGATAAATCATGTAATCTAGAAAGACCGAGAAAATGTTATTTGAAAACACGTATTTCTGTAGCAAAAACAGAATGAATCGTGTGAAACAAAGAAATCTACTAATGTTTGTCCGAATGGCCGGCGGGGAGGCTATACACCGCGAAATATTTTCCAAGATACATCGGCACGAGTGCGATGTGGCGATATCTTAGGTGCGCGCCAGTTCGAATCGTCTATCGAGTCTATGATCGGCTCCGTCGAGGGGTCACGCGCGTTAAACGTAAATCAACATATCTCGCGACGGGAGATCTAGCCGAGCATGCGCCCGACCAACAAAAACTGAATTTTATAGCCGTAACACTACACCTGGGAAAAAAGTAAATAAATTGGACGAGATCGAGTGAACGACCCGGCCTCTCCGCCAGCTCTCCCTGAAGCGGCCCGTCACGGGAACATTTATCTAGCTAAGTAGGTACCTACCACTTCCTTTATAGAAAGTTTGTGACTCCAAATTACAACGCAGTAACACGAAAGTAATTAAAATAGAAGTCGTTTCAAATACAGTGAACATCGAGCTTGTCTTAAATAAATATTGCAACCGTATGTATATATTATGCAGTCGAGGTTTCCTCGTAATGTAAATAAATTAATCAAGATTCATTTGGCTCGTAATAGTATGGCAGCCTCGCTTTACTAGTTGAGCGCGCCTACATGCACCCTTAAAGACGTAGCTGTGCAATTAATGATCGATAATGACATTTAATTGAACATTTAAAACAATTCTGTGTTATTATAAGTAACGTAAGCTGAAAATTGTCTTTTTTACTCTCATTATAATTGATATTACTTACGAAATTACTTTTTTTGATGGACTGTTTATGTACTCGTACGTATGACTAATTGTTATTGACATAAAGATTGCAAACTTTTGCGCAAGTATAGTTAGTTTCCAATTTATCTTTATCGTCTGTCTGCCCGCAGTTCTACTCACGATACTATCAAGCCGTCCTTTTGAGCACTAGTACGGTCAAATAAGTTTACTGAGTATCCTATAAATGATAGTGATGCCTAGATCTATCGCAAGTGCTATTTGTTGAACGCAGACTGTAAGTGGGAAGGCGTATTAGCAATAGATATTTTCAAACTAATACGATGCGGTTTGCACATCCTCAAGTATCATAAACCCTTTTTGCGCTGTGTTTTGTCACTAGCTAATATCTACATGATTACAATGTGACGAAACATAGAATACTCACATCGCAATATTATTTAGTTGCTTCACATTTCTCAAATATAAATAAAGTTGCGCTGGGCTAAACCAATATGCAATTATATTAATTAATACACAAGCTCTTATTACTGTTACAACTGAGTTTCCAATAATGATATTACAAGCAGAACATCAGTTTAATTATTCTGTTATAAATGAACTGTAACGAGGGCGTGTTCGATAAATATCCGCTCTATGTCACGTCTATTAAGGTTGATGTTCCGGGTAGGAGCTGGACGGGGTGCTTTCTCTGGAATGTCGGGCAACTGTCGTACGAATCGCAGACCGAGTTCCGATCGAGAGAGTCGATCCGTATCTTCGCGATCGATTCTTATCGTGACAGTTTTACGCGTCGCGTCGCGATCTCACTTCCAATACGAGCAATGCACAACACTACTCCAGCGGGCCTCATCTCTGCTTAATAACCAATACAAACGTCATATTCGATCGATCCAAGCTTTTTGCACTTTTCACATCACATCTCACGTAACTCTGTCAATTAGAGATTGACAGAGTTACGTGAGATTACTGTATTCTATTATTGCTTCTACACTTAATTGTCTAAGCAGGCAGCTGATAAGTATGTATATTAGGTAGTCACATCTTTTGTCGGTGCTCGTATCTTGTCAATGACTTGTCAAAGCTGCTCATGTTTTGGCTCGCTCGAACGTAATTTGAATAACAAAACGTTAGCCCGAAGTGATCTGGCGATCGCCACCATCGCCATGCAATATTACGCTGTTTGAATAACAATATTAAGTTGCAATTTAATTAATTGGAACCGTACTTTTATCTATAAACTATTAATAATTAATTCACGCTTATGTTAATTATTTAATCAGTGTTAGTAAATTAATTAACAAGATAATATTGTGTTAGTTGCAGCGACACAATCCATTCGTATATCGGTTGGCAGGTATGTTTAGTGGGTGTCGTAGTAGTCAATTATGTTGATTCGAAGGCAGAAAAGAGATAAGAAAATCTAGGCATTCGAAAACTATAGTAGCGAGTCAAGTTTAAAGAATCTGAAACAGTAATCTGAGCGCTAAAAGCATCGGAAGATAACGCACACTCACATCCCCACAATCTCGGGTACGCGGTGGAGTGATAGCGCTAATGAACCCATGTTGCCGTCACCGAAGTGGCACGGTTTGAACGATGGCACGCCGCACGGCCATTAGTGGGAAACTCAAGGCCAGCCGAGGGCGGACAGCTAGCCGTAATTATCTAAAACAAACTAAACCGAAAGGCGGATATATCGCCTGTTGCAACACTTCACCGAAGACATGTTTCTCTACATTCGGTTTGCCGATAAATTAGCCTACCTATATTATGTGAACTGTACCTCGGACAAAGCAAACCAAGTTAAAAAAGTTCAACGTCAGCGTTTATGTAGTTGTCAAATGTATTTCTAAAGTCAACGGTGAAACGTGAAAGCGCAGTTTCTATTTCTTTGTATGTTCAATCGTTAATCAACAAATACAAAATATGTGTTACCAGAAACAAAGGCCATAATTATAAATGCACTCTTGTGTTGTAAAATAACAGTGCAGCGTCGCATTTTATTAGCGTTTCATACTTACTAGTTTCGTTACTTACCTCCAAATGTGCTAAATACATACATTATAATTTGTCACGACCTTATAACTTTGAATTATTGTTAAAATACAATATGGCTATGGGCAAATTTAATTTGAGTTTGTTTCATACTTATTATTTTCTCTGAATACTTTTTTATACTAACAAAAAGTGTAGATTTATAATTTAGATATTGTTCGAATTAGTTCTGGCTATATAATTGTATTTATGTATGACGTTCGTATGCGTGCGTTAGTCCACAATGTAAATAGTTTATGTGATGCACACAGATGCAGCGATGTTAGATATAAATGCTCGTAACACGTTTAATGAGATCTTGATGCATGACGATAAGTTGCTTGGCTAGACGGGCCGCTAGATTGATAGATTTTACAGAAAGGCCTGTCCAAGTAATTGCTAGATACATTAGAATGTTAGTTAATTAAATTTACACAATATGATTACACATACATGTTTAAAGGAACGGACCTCAATGAAATTTGTATCGGACCACCTCTGTGACGAAAATAAATGAAATCGGTCCACAATTACCAGAGATATCGCGTTACAAACATACAATCGAATTGAGAATCTCCTCTTTTTGAAGTCGGTTAAGAAGGGTGTGCTGGTCTAACGGTATGCGCTGTTACGTCCTTTCGTTTGGAGCGTTAGTGGGCGCGTATTCTGTCAACCACCGTCGGTATTGATCTACAGTTCGCGTCAATATCTCAAATGTCACTCTATGCTTTGACAGTTGCCAATTGATACTTGTAGTACACCAAATTAAGTTGCCGTTTGATTGACCGAAATGTATTTATAGTTTTATTTCGTTCAATAAAGCGTTAATTATAATTTTAAATGTTTGATACCGATTTATTAGACGTGATCTGTGTCAATGTTTAAAACGCCAACACAAGCCATTATAGGTAAATAAAAAAGTGTATGAGCTATGATAAAGCGACATTTTATACTACTAGTTGTGTATACTATCTATTTACTTTTGAACTGAGCCCTGATCGTTGCTTTATAAACATTATTTTATTAAATATCGGCCTGAATTTAGCAAAGTAATAGTGATAATTGTTGTGATATTACAAGGACATGGCATGAACAACGCCGTGTTCGCTGTTCCAGTTCAAAATCGGTTCGTGCCGGACCTTTCCGAAACACTTCTCATTCTGTCAGTTATTCTGTCATCCTAAAATAATGTAAGTTGTCTTTTATCTGATATATAATTTACAGTTTTTAATTATAAAGTGCTTTTTGGTTTATTGTGCGATGTTTTTGTTAGGGTTAATACCGAAAATCAATATGATTTCAGGAATGAATACCTATAGCTACTTAGTCAAAACAATAATTAAGTACATTTAAAGAATGCTGTTGCAATGTTATGCGTCAACATTTTCCATACTGCCGTCAAAGTAACCGCTGAAGCGCGTAAGCTTCTATTTGATACATGCTCATTGACTTGTAAGCACGTTAGGTTAAGGAAATCTAACCTAAATAAACATGACCTTACGAAATTCCTGAACGAGCCGTGTCGTTAATCAGTCGATTACTATCACATTAATTCGCAGTGATTAGCTGATGGTATCTTAGCAAGTGGGGCGCACGCGTCACAGTTCATTATGAGTGCGCCTGCGCCGTCGCTTGCTCCACTTCGATGCATTACGTGACGAGCGTGAGAAACAACGCTCTTGAAAGTTTTAATAACCGTGCTAAATATATTATCATTCTTGATTTTCCTGGCTCTACATAGTGTATCAATTACTTTTAAATTGCGAACATAAGACTAGTTACTGGTTTGATATACATGTATTTTAAACTTGTTGAGATCTAAGGCCTTAAGCGCAAAGACAGTGCTAAGCTTATGGACTAATAAAATGGTGTCTAAAAATAATTTTTAAAATCGGTCCAGGCGTCTTTGAGAAATCGAGTAACAAACATAAAAAAAAATACAGCCGAATTGAGAACCTCCTCCTTTTTTTGAAGTCGGTTGAAAATAATATGACTTAAGTGTCATAAGAAGTGACGAGTATCCCTGAATTGTTTTAATAATTTACGAGCAGGATCGGATGATCGGATTATATTCACTACATGTTTTAACTGACAGTTGTCTCCATATATAATTTTTGTGTTAAGGTCATACTGGTTCCAAAAAAAGATCTGTTGGTACTTTAAAAGTACTTTAAGCTCAATATTGACGGCCTGTAATAAAATTCATCTTAAACAATCAAGGTTGCACGAATGAACTACTGGATTTAAATGAATGGATATTTCCGCTAAATTTAAAGTTGAATCTTTCCATTTTAATTAATGATACATTCTGAAACTTATAAAATTAATCTTGAAGTGATTTTCAGGTTGATTTTAATACACGCATGAATAACCTCGTCAAAATTAATGAAAAAATTGGTTCGAGTTCCTTACCTCCCCTTAAGAATGATTGAACGATCCTTAATGAACTGACTTAGCCCTTAGGTAATATTATACGAAGAATTAGGACATGAACATACCGTTCCCCTATAAAATACTAATCAAACAATAAAATTATATGTAATTTAATTACTAAAACTTCAAAGAATTAAAAGAAGCGGAAAAAAATACTATAATATATTTCATTGATTAACTTGACACGCGGTAAGCTTTCGCATAAATCACTATCATTAATAGACTGAGAACTAGTTCAAAAGAAATAATATGCATTTAAATAGTCTCACACATTTTAAACATATTATAAGTACCTAAGTATATACCTATGCTAGCATAAATTATCAACTGCCTTGTTGGCCTAGTGGTTCTAAGCGCGACTGCTACGCTAGAGGTCGTGGGTTCGATTCCCAAGTCGACCTGTTATTGGGTTTTTCTATGAAATTCTCAGTAGCAGAGGCAATAGGCTCTAAATTCTTAGTGGCAATAGGCTCGCCCCCTATTACATGGAACCTAAACATACCGGCGAACTGTGGGTGTACATTGGCACACCTCTGCCTAACCCTTCGGGGATACAGGCGTGATGGTATGTTATGTTACGTTAGCATATTATCAAGATAGAACACACTCTCCCTTAATTGTTTTTTTTATGATCCTAGTCTATAACAATGAGATATATAGCTTAACAATAACACGAAATAATACTTCTCATAAAATATATTTACGTTTCGTAACCACGGTGTGTACCCAGCCTAATATTCGGCCGCCGAAATGAGTGTGAATTATTTTCGCGGTGACGTCTCATCAATTTTTAGCTTTTCGATTAAGTTTAGGGCAGGATAATGAAGCCTGGATATACGCGTTAAATTTATTAGGCAGCTCTCTTATCACATTTTTTATTAGTCATTAAATTATTCAGGCAAGATTTTTTAAAGTTTGTTTTTAAATGCTCTGACTGATAGCGTATCTTTTATGCAGTTTTTTTGCAAGTGATTATTTCATCAATCTATGACTTTTATCCGATAATACTTTTATACAAAATTAATACTTTAATTTTAACTAAACTCTATACGTTAGCAAAAGAAAAAACTACCTACTTCGGTAATTTATTAATACAGATCTGAAAATGACCAGAAATAGCATTTAGTTTTAAATCCTATTTTTTTTATTAGAATCCATTGAAAGTACTTATTGTGAAATAACCACGAAATAACTCTGTCGCGGCTCTAGTATATTATTATATCGTGGTTCATATATTCTGCATGTTTGAGCACACTGCAGTCATTAGCCTAAGCATTATATTGTAAGGTGGTCTACCGGTCAATGTCATTGCAATTGATGTAAGCCGATTGAAAGCTTACGGTTTTCTGTTGATCTCAGTACAAACAATGTATGAAGAGTGGAAGAGGTTTTAATACTATAGGTATTTATAGTGAGATAGTGCTTACAGATAAGCGATAAAGCATCTACAAAATTCGTTTCATAATCTTTTAACACCAAATGAGGATATAACGGTACCTTATTATAACAGCTCGTCGCTTAAAAAACAATAGTTAAAAAAACGGTATTTAGGCAACACGACTATCGGAGGGCCGTTCGTTAGCCTGAATTTCGTCGAACGGGAATCGAACCCAGGCCTGCGGCCGTCGTGGCCAGCCGTAGACAACGATCTCGCCCCCATTGTGTGCTTTGGAACTTGATAACATTACTTTACTGTTAAAAAGGAGAATTTTAATGAAACTGGTAAGAAAAAAGGTATTTTCGATGTGAAGCTTATCTGGTAACCTATTATGTTCTATTTTAGTACATGTTTTAAATAAACTTTATTATATCTGAAAAAATATCTCCATTATGAATTTAACACGTTATTAAGGCTTACTTTTTTTTTAAATGCTTGCCATAATCAGATTCACATGAAACACGTAAGATATTTTTTTCAAACCTCAATTGAATGCTAATGTAGGTAATAACAAGACATATAATATTATACTTCAATAAAGTACCGATCTATCATATAACGACAAATACCGATAGCCAATTGATTCCGCATACGGACAGAATAGGTACCAATTCATTACACTAATGGCACTCTATTGTCAAAAGATAAGTTTTTTTTTTCTCGATATGTTTTGACCATCCATTAGCGAGTGTCCAAACAAAAGTCAATGGCATAAGGTGTGCCAAATAAAATATCACACATCACTTTTATATGAAATGCAAAAAAAAAGTGTCGAAAAACCAAACATAATGTCTTTGACACCTTCATAGATTTATACAATCATTGACACTATAGATTCATTTTGGTCACGCATAAATAATAAGAACTACCTAATATTTTTTTATCTATGGAAGAGTCATTCATTTTAAAGTTTGGAATTTTACAGCGAATACTGGTAGGTGATAATTATACGTCTTCTCATAAACACATTAATTAATATTTTTTTAATTGAGAATGGCGGATTTAGGTACCTATTGTGGTTTCTAACAAAAAAAAGGTTATAACCTACTTAAGTATGTACTATGTTTGCTCTCCACGCTTTTCATGTTTAAACAATATCTTGAAACCTATGAATAGAAACACTAATAGTACCGAAAGTTCAACAATTCAAGTGATTAAAATTATAATAGGTGCCAACTGGCTTTAAAGCTGCATGCAGTACAAATAAATGTGACAATCATCAAATTAAATTACTGTAACTTCGAGTAAGCAAGCAATTAAAAAAGTAAGCACTAAAATTAAATACAAAAATCTATTATACTTTTAAAATTGTGTACAAATATTTTGCGTATAGATTGATGGCGCTCGTTAGAAAGTTTGGCGTTCTAAATGATTGAAGTTTGAAAGTCATTATAATTAATTACTGAGGTATTGTTGAGAGTACATCCGCTTTTTTGCTGTCATTTTGCGATGAACAGGCATTTAAATGGACGAGACGATGATCGAAACCTGAGCAGTTGATTAGCTCAGCAATTAGTATTTATAGGAACTCTCTAAACACAAAAAAAACACAATTCTTTCAATGTTAGTAAATTTCAAGCTAAGTTCCTAAAATAAAAAAATCTAAACAACATAAAAATAAAAAATCCTAAGGTACACGTGATATTAATCAAATCGTCAAAGCCAAACTGCGATCTGGTATAATTAAGCCAAAGTCATATAACTTAACGATTATAAGCATAAGTAAGAGCGAATTACGATCATGCGACTTTAAATTCGCGCACATTAATTGAGTAAACACACACTATTTATTAGTTTCTCAATTAAACTTTACCTGTAATATAAGGACATCATAAATGTTTTGAAATTTACAACCAATTATATTTACCAAATGAAGTTATCACAATAAAGTCACTAGTTATCCGAGTAATAAATCGTAAGGGATAAAAACCATCTATTAAATTATTATAGGTATACTTTCAAAGTTGACTTTGGCGAGGTATTAAAATCTCGAGATGAAACAGGACCTAGGTATGGAGACGGCACAATTGTCTGCATGTATGAGATATTTTATTTATTTATGAAGTGTTTATTTTATGTATCGGTAAGAATAGACTGGAAATAAATGGTTTGTAATTAAATGTTTGAGATACACAAACCATGAGTCAAGTTATTGTTATTTATTAACTAGTTGTGGTCGTCCGACTGCGCTATTGTTCTTTGTGATGTGATGACGAACATAACACGTCGGTATAATACATTATGTCTTATATTCTTCTTGGTATAAAATGTTTTAGCTTTATTTTTGTTAGCGGAAAAATAGAAGTAACTGGAAGA
Organism: Autographa pulchrina; assembly: GCA_905475315.1. Taxonomy (NCBI): domain Eukaryota; kingdom Metazoa; phylum Arthropoda; class Insecta; order Lepidoptera; family Noctuidae; genus Autographa; species Autographa pulchrina. Next base: position 8,081,207 of record FR997768.1, read on the forward strand.
GGAGAGCTGATGATTGAGCTCAGTGGCGTTCCATAGGAGAGGCATAAGCCCAGCAGTGGACTGATATGGGCTGATGATGATATTTTTGATGAAGATTATAAACAGGATGTGAAGATTTTTTGAATTTCTTATTGGCATACATTCAGAGGGATCGAGCGGAATGTTAAAATAAAAATATAGCACGGATCCTAGATCGCGGATTCTACTTCACTTTATGTGTTGTACTTTAATTTATTTGTGTTGTATAAAATAAAGAAACATGTCCTTAAAACAAAATTAAAGTCAAAGCTGACTTGTATTTGAGTCATCAGCATTCATTTATGTATTTACTTCAGTCCACTTCAATAAGCTCAGAAATTATTTGCGATCGGTTGACACTCACGTATGATAAAGTTAAACACTTTAACAAGTCGCTATTAGTAGTAAAGTATTAATTAAAAACAACCATATAACTTACAGCTCATAATTGTAACGCATTAACTTTTCTGAACCAGGCCTATTATACAGACAACTGGCTAAAATGTTAAAATACTTTTTAAATGGATTCAGTCTATATGTTACCAATGCATTTAAAGGTGATCGTACACGAGCCTTCTAGAAACAGTCTATATGACTTGGCCGCATTCCAGATTGAACCGATGAATGGAGAAAATGTATTCTAGTTTTAATAAAGCACGTTCATTTTGTTTCGATGTATCGTCTGAGTCGGTCTTAATGTCGCTTGAGACGCGACAGGCGGTCCGGGGCCACCAATTGCACACAGTTACGTAGATTACAACGTCTCGTATTACAAGACACTTGCAATATTTACTGGTATTAGGTGCTTTAAAAGATACACAAATGATATTAACTTCGTTCCACAATCCGTCGCGCCATTGTTTTTATGTAGTCAATGTGCTTTGGGATCGTTTATGTTAAAGTGGGTTCAAGTGGAAGGTTACACTTACAAGGTCAACTAAAGTAGACGTAGGTGTTCAACTTTTTTGGCTTTATCAGCTGTTTTTACATTTTTGTCTTTTTAGTCGATTTAATGTTTTAAAGATATAGCCTTTTAAGAAGTTAAGAGCTTTAATGCTACTTAAATCATAACTATAAACAATTTAGTGCCATAAGAAATGTAACTAGAAACAGTAAATATAATATAAAATATTATTAGTTAATGGCAAACGTAAAGGAGCGAGATGAGTTGTATCTGTGCGCAGATCACGGCACTAACTTGAAACGGAGATTATCATAAAGCAGCACAGCGAGCAGTGTCGCAGCAGATGTTTGATAAACGCACTAACAATGCCACATTAGTATGAACTTAGAAACAATGTAAATTATGAAGATACCACGCTTGGAATTCTTAGCCAAATCATAGTTTATTACTAGCTATCTCAGCAAATGCCAACATTCCACACCACTAATGGAAAAACTGAGAGTTAACGAAAGAGTAGCGTGAACCACAGAATATAATAGAGATAAGTTTATCTCAACTCAAAAGTCATAAACTTCATCGCGCGGGCCGGTCGCCGCTCGATAGCTGAACTCGCTCCGTACAAATCGCCCGTCAACCGGCAGATCTAGCTAAACTAAACACGAGTAAAAGCAACAATAGTCTCGCCCGACATGGAAAAAGTCGTGACCGACTCGAGCGCGGGTCAGGCAGGATGCTGCGGGCGTAAATAATGCCGACGTCCGATCTTAATTATCGCTCCATCGTTAGAGATGACCGACGGGCAGACCGAAATCGGCGAGCTGGTTGCGACATCGCTCCTCTGTCGGCCGAAGTGCCCCGTCATTATCGAACGGTGTATCGCCCACCGATAAATCGCTAGAACCACCTGCGAGACGACCGGTGTTATTGTACAGTTTTGGCAGCGGACATTATAATTCTTTTGTTGCTATTGCTATTATTTTCATCGCGATGACTTGTCAATTTAATACATTCGGAGATTGAAGATAATATCCGATGGTTTTAAAAGGATTTGATTTGAAACAAAAGAATATTTTTGTTCAAATGGCTGTAGCAAATCAACATTAGATTGCAAAAATGTATAGGATTGTTTTTAGCTTATGAATGTCGGTGGTATAGAGTTCCGGAGTTACTTGGAGTATCCTAATTGGTACACGTAGTAAGGGTCTCTTAGAAAAAGAGCAAATAATCATATCTACCCAAAATACAAATGATATGCTCTCATTTGGTTTCAGTTCGTTAATCGTTAAGTGCTTTGTGTTCGCCGCTGCGCTTGCGCCGATCTCGATCCGCGAGCGACGTTGAAAAATTCAGAGCTCGTGATTTTCGTTCGTGTACTTCATTTATTCGCACGGAGACGGCGAATATTGTTTACTGCACAGCTCTGAGTCCTTTCCGGCTTTCACTTTAACTCCATTATAGATCAGGTTTTATAATTACCTACATTTATCCTAAACTTAGGACATACATTTTCAAAACCTGCCTATATGCTAATGATACGCCTACCAAGAAACCCTTCTCCGTTATTTGTTAAATCTTATCTGCGAACTTTTAAAATCAAACGGAATTTTCAGTTGTGCTATCCCATGCAATCTGGTGCAAAACATTTTGAACTTAACTGCCAGCTTAATACGTATGATTTTATTATTCAAGTTTTTCCAAAAATATTTGAGACGCGCGTAGTTATTACGAAATTATACTATCGATCAGGCAATAATACGAGGATAGTGCCCTCGGGAGGCGAATTTAGGAGAAATTGAGGGTGCTTGCGTGCCTTCCCGCGAGCAATATAATCCTTGCATGCACAATAATAAATGTTATTCAGCAAGATCATATAGCACAAGGGAAACGATTTTAACACAATCAAAATATTTTCAAAACTATAGAGGCTCGGGAGTCGATTTGTCATGATTACTTGTCTAAAACATGATCTTAGCTGTAATTCTAGCAACGCTGCAACGGTACTATACAAATAGATACACATAATATAAACAATATATTTTGTACCTGGCTATCGACACGTAACGGAATTAGAAATAAAAAATGTAAGTAATCGTATTGTAAGTATTTAGTCTTTGTGGCTTTGTTCAATCAAACATTGCATTTGAATAGAGCCTGATTGCTGATTGGTCGACATGTTAGAAATTAGGTTTAGAGCACAAACTAGCAAGCGTGTGGGTCTGGTTCCCAGGTAATAATTGCCAGTAAGTTTTTATAGCGTAATTCCACCCGGTAAATAACATTAGGCTTTCCCCTCATTACGGTACTTAATACCATCATTGCTAATATAATCTGTAAGCACATCACAACCCTGCTTCTCCTTAAGGGAATACAGGAGAGATGGTATATATAGCGGCAGATCGTGAAATCGGTTACTTGGTGGACATTATTTTCGGTAAACATAGGTCCGAAACGGACTTTGGATCGATGTGCTCAGGGCGATGCAAATTGCGTCGCCTGTTATCGGTGCACTTTATCCGGGGTACTTTTGTGCATATTTTACATATATTTGTGGGGATGCGGCCGATAGCCGGTGTGGGCGGATCCAGCGGCCGCATGCTAATGCACGCGGTAAACGGCGCTCATGCAGACTCGGACTTAGGTAAATTAAACATTAACATGATCATACCGAAGTATGCTTCAGCTTATCACACTACATTACCAAGTCGCTAACAACGGTAACAAACAAGCTAAACAAAATTAGAGAACGAACTTGACTGCTTTGATTGCTTGATATAAAGATGATTGGCTCTACCGACTCATTTAACTACTTGAATATCGTTCAAAAAGTCATAGATCAAACTCGTAATACATAGGTACAAAATAAATAGAAGCAATAAAGATCAGTATCGCGTCTCTCGGCCACTAATCTCTGACACCATAACATAATTGTGCAGAGTCCCGGGGGGATAGCGGCCGCGCTGCGGTCACGAAGCGCTCTAAACATAGAGTCTAGCCCTAAACGATGCCACCATATCCGTCGGCCGACAACATCTACTCATAAGTTCGTGTAGCCGGCCTCACGGCTACGCGAACAGCGAACAGCGAACATACATATCTGCTGTACACGGTACGAGTACACTGCATACTGCAACGGTATTGAAGATTTGTCCAATGTTTTACAACGCTATGTACGCATTACAATGTCTCACATTGCTTAGAATGTTCTGTAACAATAGGCAATTGATTGACCACTTCCTAGGTGTTTATTATTTTATTAAACCGCCGTTTTTTCAATAAATTCCCAGATAACTCTTGTTAATATTGTAAAATACAAATACCACTCTCCAATGTGGATACCTAATAAAGAAAAAAGCTTTTTCAAAACAAATACTAATTTCTTATTCATACATACCACAACCTTATTCCGATCAATATAAATAAACTTGTTTGGCGAAATTAATAATTATAATCCCTATGTATGTGGCACAATGTCAATAAAAGTCAGTTGGTCAAGTAATGAATAGTAACTGCGCAGTCAAAATGGCACCTGACATTTCAGTTGGAGGCGATAATAAGAGCCAATAGCTTTTTTACCGTAAGGCTATAGAATATGTTAATATTTTACTCGTATATTTGTAGTTGCGAATATATCGTATGGTAGTGCTAATTTACTATAAAAATATTATTACTGTTGAGACAAAGGGGAGTGGTATAAACAAAGGGAGACTTTTGCCCAGCAGTGGGTTTACACCAGGGCTGTAGATGATAATGGTTGAATAGCTAATTGAGATGTTAACCTTAATTAATTATATTTAACAAAAAAATTCATTACTTTTAGCTCAGTGTCCACTATTTCATCTCTCAAGTAATAATTAGTTATTTTTACGAATTCTAGGTTGATCATAATTATTACAAAGAAAATTTTGACACTGTTATCGAAACACTAAAAATGCATAAGCAGCTAAGTTATTTCATTATTCCTATGTAGTCAAAGCACTCTTATTGCACTGCAAGTTGAAATTACATAAAAAATGGTAAGAGGTAATAAAGGGAGTGACGTAAAATTTGGAGGTAAACGACTCGAATGATTGATGATCGTAAAATTACACTGTTTTAAAAACGACAGTGCTGTGTGGTCATCTTTCAGACCTTAAGGTTATGTGCGGCTAAATCTATATCGTAATTACATGAAAAATTTAATCTTGTAACGTGTTAATATTGGATTTTTGGAATAATTACTTACTACCTACATCATTAATATAATTCAGAGTTTCAGACACTACATCTGCGATCTTAATTTTGTTACCCTCATTAATTTGGTCGATACATAGAGTTATGGGGTTTACTTAAAACTAACTAATTACCTACCACAGTAACTATTATATTTATAACTTGCAGAATATATTACATTCTATAACTTAGTCAGAACATAGCAACAGTGCAATGTCTTCTTTACTTACTTCTTACTTCCTCAGTGATAAACGATCAATCAACATCCCAAAATAACTCCACCATACACGCTTATCTTTGAGATGGAAATGAGTGTCAAAATTATGTTCCTACATCGTAAGGATGGTGTAAAACAAAACACAGATACCGAGTTAATATATTTTCCCTTGGAGTAAATATTGGTGTTTCAAGGAAAACTCAACTAATGAACCTCTTAAAATATTCAGTATATAAAGGATTTGATAAGGAGTGTATAATAGATATGTTAACATATGCAAAAAGGCTATTGATGTCTTATATAATCTGCAAAACACCCCTCGTTTTGCGTCGGAGGTTAAAAACTTAACTGATCACTGTCTAGTTCTCATATGAGAAATCAAAGTTTTTAAATAAAAATTAAAAGTTGTGTTTAAAAAAGTAAGGAATGTATACTCGCGTTACTTTTCCCTAGTTCTCAAGTATTGGATTAGATAAATGGCAGCCATTTATCGTTTTCTACACATAATTTCCATTTCAATAATAATCTGTGTAAGTTATAGCTCGGATAAATCATATGTAAAGTGCAGCGACCTGAACACAAAAACAAAATATTTTATTAACATTACAAGAATATCTTTAAAAAGGCTTGAAAAAATACTATGAACATAATATATATAGGCATGTAATGTAAGGACATAAATTGCCTGTATTACAAAACCACAACTAGGTTATTCAAGACCTAGGGTACAGCAAAATTCTTTGTTGAATCTGTCTGTACATTGAATAATTCAAGCTGACTATATTCAAGAACTTACTGTTGATAGGTCAAACCTCACAAGACATTATTTACCTGTTTTGATATTATCCGCCAACGCGAGTCCTGTCTCTTAATGGATATGCAACGTATTTTTATCAACATCGGAAACACTCAGTCCTTAGCAGTTACATTCAATGGCAGCATTCGTTTCCCTAAATTATGATAATTGCATAGGTTCTTGTTCAATCCAGTGATTACAGAACTCGTAGGTGTCGGTACATAAGAAACTTAATGGTTTTTCAACGAAGTATTATGTAAATGATATTACAATTTATATTCCTAATAGATTTAACCGATAAGATGTTCAAGTTTTGATATTGTAAATTTTTTACGTCTATTAAGTACGGGTCATTATTCAACACACGCGAGGTACAAGGAAACATTCAATATTTCTTATTAATCTAGTAGCGGACCGCAATCAATTATCGAAACTTGACTAATCGACGATCCCAATAAACCGACATTCTGTCATTTCTCTTCCCTTAATCGATTACTTCAAACGTGAACTCTAGGGGGTCCACTAGCGCTGCGGCCAGCTACGCGCACCCATCGCGTACCTAACCTTTTTGTCCATAATAAATCTTTTTGGTCTTTTTGTTGTGAAGTATGCTGCGCTCGCCAGCTCAACCGATCGTTGTTTATGCCCGCTACACGCCACTACCGACAGCGGTCAACAGTCATATGTATTTTGCTATCTCATACAATTTAATATACTGTTTGATTTTATAACACTTTATACACTTTCTTTGCGACTTGTCAGCTCTCAAGTGTGTTGTATCGCCGAGGCAGCCCACTCATCAATAAGACAATTATATATACAAACTTTGTCATTTCCGTATTATATTACCTCCATTCAAAAATTAATAAACCCGCTGGGAATTTGTTCGGTTCCAACTATAAAGTAAATGTTTACAATCGATCCCGGTACGGTTCTCATGCATTCTTGTATCGAGAACAATAAATTTTATTAACACGTTTCAATTTATTTCCTCCAGAGTCAAGATCACACAATCAACGTTAATTGCTGCTTCTCTTACGTAAAATACCGGAGGTGTCAGGATAGGTTTTCTATGAAGGCTTCTTAAGACGGCACCCTCATCTAGATACAAAGAAAAGATTGAGTCATCATAACAAATGCGCAGGCTGTCCTCACCGGCCGGCCGGCGCGGCGGCTGCGGCGGCAGCGCGGGCGAGGGCAGGGAACTCTCCACAATCGGCCTCTTCTTATCTGTGACGGCTCCGATCATTGTGTCCCGAATACTTCGTGCTTCACAGTACCAATGATGAAATACTGCTAACGTTTTAGTCTTTTACCTTTCTGTCTTTGTTGACTCGTCGAGTTCCTTTCGAACTGTTTTTTGTAAATGGTCCATCGCCACGCTTATAAAGCTTACTCTGGCTCTAAAAATCTTATCTAATTCATCGTATCAAGTGAGAATTAAACACCGAGTACACTTCGTGTTCCGATCAATAAGTATAAAATTGTAACTGTACAAGCGTATCAAAAAAGTATCAGCCTAATGCTCACCATAAGTCACTCACTGTAAAAAAAACATCTATCAGTAGTTGATTAACGTTGATCAATACGTAATTATATTCTGATGTAATCAATCTTTGCGAAATATTCAAACAAAAACTCATCAAAAATACTCCTTAAAAATGAAGAATGAAAAAATGGGACCCACCGAAAAAGTAAAAAATGTTTAAATTACAAAAAAGGAAAAAATGTGCTCCATTAATCATATTGATGAATGCACTTAGTATCACAGATACTAACATCGAATACGATGCATTCTACTTGGAACATTATTTTTGATTTTCTTTCAATTCAACCCTTTTAAGTTGTCCGAAATATTTTAATAACGCCTCACGTTAGGTACATTTTGGAAAATAAAACTTCACATAATGATGTTTCGAATCGCGGGATTGATTGAGGTGAATGTTTTAATAACACGTGCGTGGACATGACTAGCGTTTATTGTATAGGTATGCATACGTATGTTGTTACAAGTGTTAGGTTGGATCGTTTATTCCTTGACTAACATCATCGAGATGTTTTACAAATGCGTCGCCACCGGAAATGATACAGTTTAGGTTGAAAAATAAATTGGTCGATTACCGATGTTGGTGCGTGTCAAATAAAAGAGCTACAGGCGTATTTTGTCATCCCGTCCGTCGAGGCGGCACGTCGCAGGCGGACGGCGCGCGGCGGTCAGCGGAGTCACACATTTGTCGAGCGACTCGCTCACTGGCTGCATTTTTAGAATTATTAATTTGGTTCGTGTTCTTATACTGTGTTAAAGTGGCCGATTTTGTGCCAACCTTATAAATAAAACATTACCAGACTTCTCTTGCGACTGTTTTATAGGAGTCGACGGTTGCTTAAATACGTTATTATTAAGTTGCATTGTTTTACTTTAAAAGGCATTGTTTTTACAACCCTGCAAATTAAGGACGTCATGATTTTATGGCTTTACATAATTAATCAGTTTAAAATATAATTGTTTTAAATAGGTATAAGTACTTTAAACGCATTTATTTGATTTTGCGGATTCATATAGTAATTGAATATTTTGTTTCCAGGTGGAAGTGGTGATACTAGACAAGAACGACAGTCCTCCGGAGTTCAAGAACATTCCGCCTGCGTTCCTCGCGTCCGAGGACTTGGCACCGGGCCAGCGCATAGCAACCATCTCGGCCGAAGACCCTGACACCATCGGCAGTATCACCTACACCATACAGAACGATGACCTCACGCCCTTCTCCCTTGACCCTCAAACTGGTGTCCTAACCCTCAAAGATCCTTTGGACCGGGAAACAATTTCCGAGTACCAAGTGATCGTGAGAGCTGACGACGGCATCCAGTTCACGGATGTAACAGTTACTATTCAGGTTTGTTTTAGTTGTTTTCTTGAAAACTCGAATTATGTACTCGTAAAGATACTTAGATCTTGTAATGTACACCCGTCTACAGAAGCACTTTGAAGCACACGTTTATGTTCACATTACTTTTAAAACCACTAAAACAGTGTCTGTAAAAGTATTGTTTTTACAGTATCATGCTGTCGGAAACTAGTTATTACAGTACATAATTTGTATCTTTAAATGAAAGGATGCATTCATTGAAAAAGGGAAAAGTACAATAATTATTCTACTGCACAGCACACTTTAATTTTTGCTTACTATCTTTGTAGTACATACAATATCAAAGTTTACTATAATTGCATAATGACTCGACTTCCAGTGTTTATAAAAACATTTATAAAAGCTCGACTGTTGTATCTCGGAAAATCGGTGTACTTTAATAACTAAGATTCACAGATCGGATAGCACTATGTCTCAATATTCAGTGAATTTAATTTGTAAACAATTTTAATAAAAACCTTAAACTTTGTGGTAAATTTTAAATTCGAGCTCTGTATATTGTTATGAACTAATGAATTAAATACTTACCCTAAGTTACTATTTTATAATTAAAGATTTTTGCAATAACATAGTATTAGAAGAAGAATAAAAATGGAAAATTATTTTCTAATTCGATAATTTCATGAGGATAGGATAACGTCTGCCAAGTCAACTAGTTTCATGAAGATTTATTTACCTTATATTATTATTAGATGTAGCATTTTGTTACCGGGTGTACATGAATACAAACATCTGCATGTCGGTCCATTGCCGCGTGTCGGCTCAAATCAGTAGGACTCTTATCACGGCGTCTACATCCACTTGTCTGCTCGACGAATGACTGGCGATTAACTAATCATTGAAGCTCTTAGATTCTAGAGGGATATCAAAGTACTTCTCTGCATTTTATTAATGAGCATCTGAAATTATTTTTAAACGGTAGTTTATCTTAACAAAAATAAATTTACAGTACATGATTCAAGTAAAAGATCTTGTCTACTGGTGGATCGACAGAGCTTATAGGTCCATATTTAAATACAAAAAATACTAGTATTTGTAATGGTCATATTCATTTTCAGGTAACTGACACCAACGACAACCCGCCTGTATTTAAAGAAAGTGCATATTCTTTCGACATTCCCGAAAATGCTGCGAGAGGTTCCGTGGTTGGCACCGTGGCGGCCATTGACCTCGACTCAGGACCAAATGCCCAGCTTACTTACACCGTCATCTCCGACTGGGCCAACGACGTGTTCTCGCTCAACCCTCAGACAGGAGTGTTCACCTTGACAGCTAGACTGGATTATGAAGAGGTAAGCTACTACAAAGATACTGATAGTCTAGCACATGCGCATTACACTTGAGGTCTCAGATCGCCTAGTGGCAATCATTAGCAGAGTAACGGTTACTTTCTTGAAATCTCTACACAAATAGGCAGCGGTGTATAAGCACAAAAAACCTTAAAAGATAAGAGAGAGATTAAGGTCACGTATAAAATATGTTACGCGTGCTTCTTGCTCGTCTCGACGAACCGAACCGAAAATAAAATGACAGCAAAAGTTAATTGGGCTTTAAAAACGATTGAGTAGTAAATGTAGATTGACAATAACCTCACAGCGGGCATGCCAGAGCAAGGAGATACGGAGGCAAGAGTTTAAAAACACTCGTAAAGTGGCGCGACATCATCGTAAAAACGGACGAAATGTGCAATTAAAAACACTTAAAATAGATTAAGTGATTACCGTGGAAAATATTTGCAAAGGATCAAAAAACAAACCAACTTGATTCAACAGCCTCCTAGACCTTGGCATATCGGGTTCGGACAAATAAAAACGTATTTTAAATAGTACATTTGCAATTTTTGCAAATAATGATGTCGAGAGTCGATATGAAATTTGAGCCGTAATGAAAAGATTTAAAGTCCAAAATGCATATGGGCACCGGTGCAACCAGTTACATGGATGCAACTGCCCTTCCATGTACTAAAATAGTCTGATTGATTCCAATCCAATCGTTGATTACTAGTCGGCAATAAATAACAATTGTATCTGGTAGATGTTATTGCGTTCCGAGACTTTTATTTTGAAGCATTTCGCTTGTGTAAATACGGAATTAATTAAAGCTTAATTAATTTGGCGAATAAATTGTATAAGCACTGCAACGGCGACACGCGACTCTTGGAGTTATAATCAATTAAATACTCGCACATGCTTGTAAAAATGTCGATGGTTATAATGCTGTCCTGATGAAGGAAGTAATCTGACCCTGAGTCTAGTTACTAAACCAACAAACACCTATATGCACAGTCTAGTCCTCGATTAAGTTTTTTTTTTCAAGCTAGTTTATAGTATCTCCCAGAAGATTTTACAACCCAATTCTTTGGCATAGTCCGTCAAGATGATGTAAAATTAAATTGAACTCTGCGATGAGAAAACATTATCATTTTTATCCAATAACGTGGGAGTTCTAGTTATTATACTCGTAAATAAGTGAATGCACAAATACGAAACCTGGTAGATACATATATTACGGAACATTCACTCGATAATATTTATGATGAGATAACTGCAACTAAGTAAGTCAAAGTTTACAGCCTGCCTTTTATCTGCCTTGGAGATTAGACTAAAACATTTAACGTTCAGTCTTGTTTCTAATAGGGAAGTTATAATTATGTCTTACAAAATTATTTACATTTTATACTGGATGGATGTCTATTTAGTGTGTGAAAGATGATAGGTATAAGAAAAAAAAAATAGTCCTAACCTAAATGGCCGTATGGAGCTTGATAAGAGCTCATGGAGCCCAAAGATGATAAGACACAGGGCAACAAAAATATGTTTTTGTAGTCACTTATTCATCCGTTTTATAAAGACGTAGGTTGTCAAACAAAAAACAGTCATATTATACAATCATATAGAAACTTACGACGGCTAAGATACATATCAGTATTTAGCATTTCATAGCAGCATTTTTTCTATGAAATTAAAGAGAATAATAAAGATATTATCTTTCGTATACTTGAGAGTAATTTACGACTACAGCACCGATGGTAAGGACTTTAAATTCATTTACGTTGTCTGCATCCAACAATGTTGAGAGCTTTTGTATGGGTGCAAATTTGTTTCATTGTAAAGTTCGTGTATCATAAACTATTAATATTTTCATCTCCATATTACATACGAACAATATTGAAAATTGGCGCCTCGTTATTATGGTATTAATTGTAGGTTTGAGGCTTCTTAAACTCTGGTTTTATGATTCATAAGATGTCTTTATTTTCACTTGTACATTGTTTTACTACGCACTGTGAATGGATCTCTTTTAGACATGAATTTTGCCTACGACCCAAAATTAAATAGATCTTTGCAGAGTATATTTTGATGTTTAAACTTGTAGAGTCAAATGTTAACTAGAACACTTGTTCAATATACGAAGTTTTATATTCCCAACATAAAGTTGGTACAACTTGCAGCCGACCGTATATAGTACAGGATGTTATTATTTTGTTACACTGTACTGAGTACCTTAAAGAAGCCTTGGCTTCGCTTGCAACATTTTATCATAATTTCGTATACGTTGCAATTTTAAAGTGGATAACTATTTATAGTGTTTTGTGTCGATTCACATGTGCTTCGCCGCCCCTTACAGCTCGCGGCACATTGCGGTTGAAAGAATTATCGTAACATAGATCTTGAAGAGATCATTGACCGCATGGCCTCTCCTGACGCGACGTCACTTTTAAGAAGTTCTAAATAAGATTATTAGCTCAGCTACAAAGAATTATAAACGTTAATCCACGGATTACGTCTTACATTTATGAAGGTTAAACATTTGTGGAAATTACATAATACGAAACTATAAAAGTAATTTTGAAGTGGCAAAGTAAATACCTGTTTTATAATACAATTTTCTCTTAAATTTAAAAAAATGCAATCATGAGAAGTTATCTTCGTCGATAGCAAAATATTAATAATATTCTGAATAACTAAGACTGAAAAATAAGGTTCGTTTTAATTTATTAGTCCCGTTTATAAGTTCATAGTCATCCATAGCATGTCAAAAATGCTGTTTGCTGAAAACATGCTCGCGGCTGAAAACATGCTAACTACAAATGAAATAGAAACTTTTAATTTATGAAATTTTTAATTTATGTTAAAGTATTCCACATTATTCAGTATATCATCAAGATCCTGTATACCAGTAGTGCACCTACATGATATACAACAGACATTCATGTCTTTTACAAAAAAAAGAAAAAAATGTATAAAATTTATTATGAACCATGAAAAATATTGCAGGTTGTAGATAATATACGCAATTTAAGAATGAAGGACAATATTGCCTTCAGGCTAGTATGTAGGTATTTAATACGAAACGAGTCGACTCTGACTTGTTCAATTATTAACGAGTAAGACATACTCTGATATAAAATTACAGTACTAATCTCAGAATGTAATTTGGACATACTTCGCAATTAAGTAATTTACATCTTAAGCCTAAAATTCTAGAAATTATAACCATTTATTCTTGTGTTAATGCTTAGATAAATTACTTGCAGATTTTCAACAAAATTACAAACGTTGATTTTCTGTCACTTATAATTACTAACCTCATGATTACGAAGCCTAATGCGTCATAGATATGGCATTAAAGATGACTAAAGATGGTGTATGTAGGTTATTGTGCAACTACTGTGCTACTTGCATCTATCCTCATTAAAGTACAAAAACCACTTTATCCACTCAGTAAGTAAACACAACTGAAAATAACAACACAAAATGCAAACTGCATTCTCTATTCGAAACATAAATTTTCACAAATTCGCTATTATAATTTGTAAGCTGGAATACTATGTAGGTATAAAATATTCACCTCGTAAAACAGGAAGCACTGATGTTTCATAAAATAAGTATTAATCTCAAGGCGGCAGCTGTTGGATACTTAAACATTTACATGTTTTGAACAATATAAAAAAGACTTATTGTTCAAAGAAAAGTACGCTTTAAAATCACGAGTATGGTAGGTATATGCTTACCCTTTCTTTTTACAAAAAGCCCGCCAACATAAAGCCTATTTAACATGTTTTTGCGGCAACCCGTCGTAACCGCCATATTGTACTCATCAATGCCGTAGTAAAATGACAAACAAGTCGTTAAATTCTCTATGGACATAAATCAGAAGTCGTTTTGTAATTTTTTGGCATTAAGTAGGAGGGGATTTTATATTTATGTGCAGTATTTCTAAGGGATTCCAAACAAAATTAAACATTACTATAAATAGATAGAAGTATCTTAGTAGGCTCAGGTGCTACTTGAAAACTTGTTTCTTGATCACAGGAAAGTTATGAAGATATAGGTAGGTCAGATACTTGTCATGAAAGTAAACACATCAACATTTCATTACACAGCATTTAACGTTCCTACAGTCGACGATAAACATAGATACCAAAATTTAAGTAGATCTAGATACCTACTAAAACGAAAGTGTATATAAAAATTTACTTTATTAGATATTCAGCAAAACTTAATTAAGCTGCTAACAGATTTAGGAAGTCAGTCACTAGGTTGCTTACTCTGGCTCCGTCCCAGAGAACGTACCAGCTACAATGTCCGGCGCTTTTTCAGATCTGAACCAAAAGAAACCCGTTCCATTGTTTTTAAACATTATCTTTTGGTTACGTGTGCTCGGCTCGGCCCGGATGCGTGTCTCCGGCGAGATACATAAGAGCGGTGTTCGCGGGCTATCCGCGCCGCACTGGACTCATCAAGTCGGCCGGCCCCGCTAATTAGTAAAAACAATTCGCTGGGTACATTCGTTCCCTCGACCGCCCGCCAATTCCGCGTAACCCGCTAGAGAGCTGCTAATTTCATCCCGGTACAGTTTTTTCGCGTCGCGCATCATATTCGGCATTTGCCCGCTCGATCCGCCATCGAAATTAAGGCTCGAACAATGTCTGACAAAGCAGCCGTCCGCAAAACATCCCCGAGCCGGATTCCGCGACCACTACTTGTTTTTTCGCTCCACGATCCGCGAATGAGGGAGCTTGTCATAGCTGGGAAGCTTTGGTGTCCTATTATATGGAAAATCTGAATGCCGCCGTCATTCGTAAAATGTTACCGTCGTACTTCATGTAATGCATTGTGTTAGAGTTCAGATTTTCTTGTTCGTTACTTATGACGTTGTTTGTCAGACTGCCGTGAATACATTGTAAGCCTTTTAATTTAACATTACGATAACGACTCACGTCTTATTATATTTTTAGTATAGTCTGATAAAATAGATGTCTACAGATAAGGTAAATGGGTAGGTTAATGACATTGAAACAATATTATTTATTCTGTAATTGTAGGTGAATTTAAGTTCAGCTGCAAATTTAATTAATTATGCATTAATGTCATCACAATTTCAGACACAGCACTACATTTTGGTAGCGCAAGCGCAGGACAACGGGCATCCGTCTCTGTCTGGCACTGTGACGGTCTACGTTAACGTGATTGACCTCAACGACAATGCACCCATATTTGACCCCATGAGCTTCTCAAACGAGATCCTGGAGGATGTCCCTGTTGGCTCTTCGGTGGTTACTATAAGTGCTACTGATTTAGATTCAGGTAATTATATTTATAATATATCTACACATAACAAACAAATGTTAGTCGAAAAGTGAATTTCGTAACATAAACTTTAATTATAATATTCTGTTTTGATACTTGCATCCCAAGGACTGACTCAGGTAAAAGATGAAACTGGCAATTATCTGCATAACGCATAAACACTAACATATATTAATACCTAATACCATTTTCCAGGACTAAATGGCAAAGTGACATACACCATCAGCTCAGGAGATGAGGGCCAAGACTTCTCGATAGCCGAGAATGGGACGATATACACCGCGAGGCTACTTGACAGGGAGACTCTGCCGATATACAACCTCGTTGTTACCGCTAAGGATATGGCTAAGCCGCCGGAACCCCAACTTTCATCAACTGTACAGGTAGGTTTAGTGTACTTAATTTGAATAAGGTTTAATTTATAGATGTAGTTTTTGTAGATAGAGTACCTAAATGAGGCAAATGTGATATCAGACCACAAGTGCTCCAGAGCAAGTAATAAAAAATACTAAGTATGAGAGACTGGAAATTTAAAAACAGGGGTCATATTTTAACAGAATAATAACTAAATAAAATAAAAAATATGATTCTTGTAGAATATTATTTTATGTATCCTAACAATTAACAGCCGAACAACTTACATTGTGTTTATAAAGGACCAAGTAAGTATATTTACATTTAATTCACACGTTGGTGTAACTTTTAGAAGGCTTTTACCAAATGTTTCATATCGATAATAAATACAATGTGGGTTTCGTACCGTTTAAAGTGATTATTCATTTTTTTACGAATTGAAAACATTTATTTATAAATATCATGTTTTAATGCTTAAGTAAAGATATACCTCAACTAATTAAATGAACTTTAAAGGTTATATCCCACACCCTTATAAAAAACATGTTCATTACGAGCTATTGTTAAGTGCGTCTATTGTTGAATTTCACAATATGCCTCTGATGAGAGGAGACGGAAGCATAGGACGCGTTTTGCTTTATTATTTTACTTACCTGCATTAACTTTCTTAGAAATTGTGAGATGCTGCCTTTGTAACAAATATGAAAACATAATAAAATTAAATTGACGCGACATCCGGTCAAACATCTCCCATTGATTTGGATAAGCATCTCATCCGAGGCATTTTGGTTCCATTTAAGTATCGGATTTTTTAAACTTGTATGCGTCGTTTTCACACACTTTTATAGTATGTTTTTATTGTTATAGGTTACCATACAGCTAAAGGATGTCAATGACATGGCACCTGAGTTTGTTACACCCAATATAACCACAGTTTCCGAAAATATTCCATTGAATACAGTCGTAATGACAATAAAAGCTGTTGACAAAGATGAGGGCAGAAATGGATATGTGGAATACTTTATGACGCCAGATCCTGATATCAATGGTTATTTTTCTTTGGGTAATGTAGACGGCATATTACGAGCAACAGGCAAACTTGACAGAGAGTTAAAAGCAAGTTATACAATCACTGTCACGGCTAAAGATAGAGGCGACCCACCGAACATAACCAAATCGAAAATAAGAATAAATATCTTAGATGAGAATGATAACAGTCCAGTTTTTGATCCAAAGCAATACAGTGCCTCAGTCCCAGAAAATGCTAGTATCGGGGCCAGTGTACTTCAAGTAAGTTAACCTACTTATCTTGCATATGATGTATTTAAAAGAACTTTAATTTATGCATTCGTAATTTTGCTAATTTGTATATTTTTTATTTATTTTGTATATGTTGTAGCATTAACTAATAGTGTTTGTTATATTATTTACAGGTCTCGGCCACTGATATAGACGAAGGTGCAAATGGAAGAGTTAGATATTCCATCGCTTCCGGGGACGAAAATAGGGATTTCAGTATAAGTGAAGATACTGGTATAGTCAGAGTAGCTAAAAACCTTAATTTTGAACGAAAATCTCGTTACATGCTAACGATTAGAGCTGAAGATTGCGCAAAAGACGATGTCAGATTCGATACGGCTGAATTATCTATATCAATTCAAGATATAAACGATAACCCGCCCACGTTCCTAGACTCACCGTACTTAGCGTACGTAATGGAAAATGTTATTCCTCCAAATGGCGGGTACATAATAACAATTCATGCTTACGACGCTGATTCACCACCATTTAATAATCAAGTCCGCTATTTCATAAAGGAAGGCGATGCAGATCTCTTCAAAATAAATGCTTCGTCAGGGCAAATTTCCTTGTTAAGAACATTAGATCGTGAAGCACAGGATGAATACACCCTAGCCCTCGTAGCAATGGATACTGGTGAGTTTACGTACTTAGCTATAAAACTTAATAACACTAGATGCCTAAAACTCATGGCACTTAAACTAAATGGTGCTCTGAATGTATACGCGTATTCAGTTATGTAAATCCCTTTTATTACTGTAATAACTTTGTAAAATACGTAGCATTATTGTTTTACATATGATAATCTTAGTATTTTAAATGTATTTAGGTACGGATGCCTTCTATATTTAGTAATCAAAACCTTTCCGTTTATTGCAGGTTCACCACCACTTACGGGATCAGGCACAGTCAAAATAGTAGTTCAAGATGTCAATGACAACAGCCCAGACTTTGAAAGACAAAGCTATAGAACCAATGTCAAAGAAAACCTACCTTCTGGAACCGTGATTCTTACTCCAAAAGCTACTGATAAGGATGTTGGAAACAATGCTAAGATTAGATACAGCCTCCTCGGTGATAAGTCAGAGAGATTTCAAATAGATTCTGCAACAGGCATTATATCCACAAATGCTACTTTAGACAGGGAAGACTGGGATATTTACTACCTTATCATTATGGCGCAAGATTCTTCAACTACTGACCCGAGAACAGCTACCGCCAATCTTACAATAATTGTAGAAGACGAAAATGATAATACACCAACATTTGCTCACCCCGTTTATGAAGCACATATTTCTGATAGAACAGTCAAAGGTGATTTTGTCTTTGGAGTTAAAGCAAGTGATAATGATATTGGTTTAAACAAGAAGATCGTGTATGATTTAAAGGGTGAACATCAAAACCTATTTACAATAAATAGAGAAACCGGCGTGATTAAAGCCAATGAAAATCTTATGAAATATAAGGACAAGAATGGTCAAACCTTTAATCTTTTGATTATTGCTACAGACAGTGGTGTTATTCCAAGACAAAGTACAGCGGAATTAATATTAATACCAAAATCAGTGAAAAACTTTCCCAAATTTACTGTTACTAATAAACTAACTTTTACCTTTTCGGAAGATACGTCTGAGGGAGTGTTAGTTACAAGATTATCCGCAACATCTCCGAAAAAGGGTCCAACTGGTTTACTGCAGTATGGAATCGCAGGAGGGAATGTTGGAGATGCTCTGAGAGTAGAACCTATGAGTGGAGAAGTGTTTATTACCGGAAAGGGACTTGATTACGAAACTATGCCTTTATACGAAGTGTGGTTTGAAGTCAGAGATTCAGACAATCCTCCATTAAAGTCTTTTATCGAAATTGAAATAAAAGTTACAGATGCTAATGACAACCCTCCTGTGATCGAAAGCGCCTTATACAATGCAACTGTTTTAGAAGAAGAATATCCACCTCAATTGGTTCTAAAGGTTGACGCCCATGACGATGACTCGAATGAAAACGGGAGAATATCTTTCAAATTAGTAAATGATTACGACGAAACATTTAGAATCGATGCAGAAAACGGTGAAATTTACACCAATATAGCTTTGGACAGAGAATCTATTCCATTTTATGAATTGATCATAGAAGCAGTGGATCATGGAGTACCACAACTGGTTGGAACTTCAACTGTTATAGTAACGGTTTTAGATAAAAACGATAACCCACCACGGTTCACTCGACTTTTTAGTGTCAACGTAACAGAAAATGCTGAGATTGGTTCCTTTGTAATAAGAGTCACAAGTTCTGATTTAGATTCTGGACCAAACGCCAATGCTACTTATAACTTTGTGGAGAATCCTGGAGAAAAGTTTATTATAGACCCAATAAGTGGAAACGTTACAGTAGCCCGACCTCTTGATAGAGAATTACAAGATGAATACATTTTAAAAGTCGCTGCAACCGATGGAGCCTGGCGTTCCGAGACTCCTTTGACTATCACCATACAAGATCAAAACGACAATGCACCAGAATTTGAGTACTCATTTTATAGTTTCAATTTTCCGGAACTGCAAAAGAAGAATAGTTTTGTTGGCCAAGTTATTGCTACTGACAGAGACAAACAAGGCCCAAATTCTATTATATCGTACTCTTTGCAACAGCCATCAGACTTATTCTCCATCGATCCTGCGACTGGTGAGATATTGAGTAAATTCAAGATGAATTACAAAAGAACATCTGTCAACTCATCTCCTGAAAATACATATTCAGTTATTGTTGTTGCTACTGATAATGGAAAACCGCCTATGTCCTCGGAGTGCTTAGTAACAATAAATGTGGTTGATGCTAATAATAACGCGCCGAAGTTTAAAACACATGAAAAGTTTGTACCTGTACCTAAAGATGCAACTTCAGGTGAACGAATAATAAAACTGACGGCAGAAGACAATATGGACTTCGGCATCAATGCTGAAGTTGAATATTACGTGTCAGGTGGAAATGGAACAGCATATCTTACAATTGACAAGAACAGTGGCTGGATAGTTGTAAGCAAGCAGTTCTATTACTTGGGCCAATACTACGAACTCAAAATAAAGGCTGTTGATCGCGGTGTTCCTCCACAATCTGATGAGACTACTGTCATATTTGTGGTAACTGGAGAAAACATCTATAGCCCTAAATTTACAGCTTTAAGTTATCAAGTAATTGTTCCTGAAAACGAACCTATTGGCTCTCCCATTTTGACTGTAAAAGCAAGTGATGAAGATGAAGGACCCAATGGTATCGTGAGGTATTCGATTTCATCAGGAAATGCTGGCAAGGAATTCCAAATTCATGCCATATCTGGCACAATTAGTATTTTGCGTCCACTAGATTTTGATACAATCCAAGAATATAGGCTAAATATCACTGCCAAAGATCTAGGTTTCAAGTCGAAAGAGACTATCGCCACTCTTACCATTATTTTGACCGATATCAATGACAACGCTCCACAATTCAACCAAACGCAATATGTGGCATATTTACCAGAAAACTCTCCAGTAAACAGTTTTATATACAAAGTCACAGCAGTCGATATCGATTCACCAAAGAACGCAATCATTAAATATTTTATTAATAACGATATGGCTTCATTATTTCACATCGATGTCAATACCGGGGAAATATTTTCCAAGGAAGTATTTGATTATGAAGAGAAAAGACTGTATACGTTGGAAATAAGGGCTGAAAATCCTGATTCTATAATGCGAAACACAACAAAAGTGATCGTTCACATTACAGGTGTAAATGAATACTATCCTAAGTTCAAACAACCCGTTTTTCACTTTGATGTATCAGAATCTGCTGAAGTTGGAGCTAACGTTGGTGTCATTCAAGCAACGGATCAAGACAGTGGAGATGACGGAATTATATACTACTTGTTTGTTGGTTCCAGTAACGATAAGGGCTTTAGTATCAATTCACAGACTGGCGTGATTCGAGTCGCTCGGTATTTGGACAGAGAAACACAAAACAGAGTAGTATTAACAGTCCTAGCCAAAAATTTTGGTGGTATACATGGTAATGATACTGATGAAGCACAAGTTATCATTTCTATTCAAGATGGCAACGATCCACCTGAATTCCTACGCCATTTCTACGAAGCAACTATTTCTGAAGGAGCAAATATTGGACAAGAAGTAATACAAGTTAAAGCAGTTGATAAAGATGTGCGCCCACAGAATAACCAGTTTAGTTTCTCAATAATCGGGGGCAATACAAACCAAGATTTTAAAATTGATCCTCAAACTGGAGAAATTGAAGTCGCACGCCACTTAGATAGAGAAACATTGCCAATGTATTCGTTGATAGTTGGTGCCATTGACACTGGAGTTCCACCACAGACTGGCACGGCAACGGTTAAAATTACACTGTCTGACATCAATGACAATGGGCCAATATTTGATGTTTCTAGTTTCGAAGGCTCTGTCTATGAGAATGAACCTCCTAATACCAGCATTACGACCCTTTCAGCTAAAGATCCAGATTTGCCACCCAATGGAGCTCCATTTTCATATGCTATTGTTGGAGGAGCACATGAAAGCTATGTGAAGGTTCACAAACATACAGGTGTGTTATTGACAACTAAGAAGATAGACAGAGAATTAACGCCTAAGCTAGAAATAATTATACAAATAGAAGACAGTGGTACACCTGTTATGAAATCTAACTATACAATATTCATTAAAGTGTTGGACCGAAATGACAATGCACCAACTCCAAGATCTGCCCATGTTATTGTTTACGCCTTTAACAACAAAGTTCCACGCGGTAAAATTGCTGATGTTAAACCTAATGATCCCGATATTACAGGGGATTATAAATGCAAAATCATCAAAGAATCCACCTCAGAAAATACACTATCGCTTCTCAATATTAGATCAGGATGCAATCTTTACACAAACGCCGTTAAACCTGGGCAGGGATATTCCTTTTCTGTATCAGGAAATGACGGTGTTCATCGAGATGTTATATCTTCTATCAGCGTAGAATACTTTTCATTTGACAATACTACTGTTGAGCAATCTATTACTTTGAGAATATTAAACATGACAGCGTCAGACTTTCTAACTCATTACTATCGCAGTTTACTAGAAACATTAAAAGAAAGTCTCAAAAGTACAGAAAGTATTTATATGTACAGTATCAATGAAGTAGACGGACATTTGGATTTGACGATAGCTACAAAAGGCAATCATACTACTTGGAAAAGAGAAACAACAGAAAAGTATTTAAAAGCAAAAGAGTTGCAAATAACTAAGTTGTTGAAGAGTCAAATAATAGTTGCCTACTTTCCATGTGCCTCCCAACAATGCCAAAATGATGGCCTGTGTACAGATTCAATAAGGGTTTTAGATGACACAAAAATAATTGAAAGCCCATCTCTGATCTTATCGTCGCCCTTAGTGAAGCACGAATATAATTGCCACTGTATAGATGGATTCATGGGAAGCAATTGTGAAAAGCGCCAAGATCCTTGCTCACCAAATCCATGTCGTTTTGGTGGTCAATGTAGAAAACAAGGTCACGATTTCACATGCACTTGTCCTGCTCGCCGAGATGGTAAAACATGTGAGTTGGAAAGAGACGACGTTTGCAGTAGTAACCCATGCAAAAATGGAGGTTCTTGTAAAGAAAGTGCTGACAGAAACTCATTCTTCTGTTTATGTCGTCCTGGATATCGCGGTAATCACTGTGAAGCTTTAGTCGATTCATGCCGACCTAATCCTTGCATGCACGGAGGTATATGTATCAGCTTAAAACCTGGTTACAAATGCAGCTGCTCGAATGGTCGATATGGAACGCACTGCGAAAGTACAACATTTGGATTTGGTGAACTTTCCTACATGCAATTCCCATCCCTTGACGCGTCAACAAACGACATAACTATTATATTTGCTACTACAAAACCAGATGCCCTTCTACTTTACAACTATGGCGCACAGACAGGAGGAAGGTCAGATTTTATAGCAATAGAATTACTCTCAGGAAAACCTGTGTTTTCATTTGGTGGCGCAAGAACATCTATTACTTCAGTGGCCATTATGAATACGAATAAAAATCTAGCTGATGGCAGTTGGTACAAGCTCACAGCCACAAGAAACGGCCGTGTGATTTCACTGAGCGTAGCTACTTGTACTGAACATGGAGATGTCTGTACAGAATGTGATCCTGGTGATGATTCATGTTACGATGACGACACCGGACAAGCAGGGTACGTATCAAACTCAATTTATTCAGCATAAATCCAAGCCATATTAACTCTAGTCCAACATTTTAATTTTATGATCTCAAAATAAATAATTAATGTTCATTATTTGCTTTTTTCCAGGACCTTGAATTTCAATAATGAACCATTGCTCATCGGTGGACTTCACAAAGCAGATCCTGTTCTCGAGCGACCGGGTCAAATACATTCTGATGACTTCGTTGGATGCATGCATAGTATCACCATCAATGGGCGTCTGCTAAACCTTACGAACCCTCTAAAGGCTCGTAGTGTTGAACCAAAATGCGAACGCTCAGAAAAAGGCGCTTGCTTCAAGAAAGACGTTTGTGGCTTAGGACAATGTTTGGATAGATGGAAAGCCAATTTATGCAAGTGCAAAGGAAACATAATTTCACCTGACTGTGGCCTTTCGCTACAATCTATTTCAGTTGCTGAAAATGGATTTGTATCTTACACAATCTCAGAAAAACACCGACGAATGCAATTACTGGAAACATTTTATGGAGGCAATACTGGCTGGTCAAAGAAAAGTGGCAAATCTTCTGGTAAAGTTATTCCGAAAGTCAATAGCCCTGCAAAAAGTTTGTCACTATTCTTTAGAACTCATAGAAAAGATGGGGTCCTATTTTACTCAGCCACTGACAAATACTACACTTTGATAGAACTATTGGAAGGTAAAGTGAGTTATACTTCAAAACAGAACACGGTTGTTAACATGACTCTATCTGAACAAAACGATGTGTCTGACGGTAACTGGCACAATGTCACCTTAGTGTCAATCGGTAGAAGTATACGACTGTTGGTGGACAATAAAAATGTTGGCGAAGAACTGGACGCTGCTGGTGTCCACGACTTCTTGGATCCCTACTTGACTATCATATCAATCGGAGGCGTTAAAAATGAATGGATTTCCACCGCTAGTCAAAACAAGTTCGAAGGATGCTTAGCAAATTTCTCTATCAACAATGAGATTCAGCCATTTAGTGGGAACGGCAGCATATTCAAAGAAACAGTCTATAGAGGTAAAATCTTGAACGGCTGTCACAGTGCTTTTGGCGTTGGAGCAGCCCAAAACCATCCCTTGCGCATTGGCATTACACTTGTGATAGTATTTTTCGTTATCTTGTTAGTGGCTATATCAGTCTCTATAATCTTTTACCGACTTCGAAAGCAGAAGAAAGAAAAGGGCAATGGATCAGCAAGTAAAAGTAATATCGTACATTCAAAACAAAATGGAGGCCCTGCTATGTTAAACGCACCAAACTTGATTGCTGGTACAAATGACAGCATTATGAATCGAAATCTTCACAATAATGACACTAGTCTTAATAGTTACATGTCAGAAAATGCCGACATAACACGAAACGTTGGTCATATTGTTGGCCCAGAATTGTTATCAAAGAAGTATAAAGATAGAGAAATAATGAACATAGATCCACCGAGACCACAAAGGCCAGATATTATAGAGCGTGAAGTTGTTGGAAAAAGTCCGGCCCTAAGAGAAGACCATCACCCACCTCCACCGCCATCTACAAATACATCACACCACACCCACGATCATCCCAGCGGGATGGACTTAAATTCGGAAGTACCTGAACACTACGATCTAGAAAATGCAAGTTCTATAGCACCTTCGGACATAGATATTGTCTACCATTACAAAGGATTTCGGGAAGCAGCTGGCATTCGCAAATACAAGGCTACGCCACCACCTATAGCCGGCTACCACCATAAACATCAAACCCCTCAACACCGTCACTCTCCCCACCATCCGAGTGGATATCCATCGCGAGTGCCGCAGGCGGCGCAACCACCCCCACAACCAAGACAACATCAAACTACACCTTTAGCACGATTATCTCCAAGTAGTGAACTAAGCCAGCAACCACGAATATTAACTCTGCACGACATATCTGGCAAACCGTTGCAGAGCGCTTTGTTAGCCACAACATCTAGTTCTGGAGGAGTGGGCAAAGACGCACTACATAGTAACAGTGAACGAAGCTTAAACAGCCCCGTTATGTCACAATTAAGTGGGCAAAGTTCTTCAGCGGGGAGAAAAACACCAAGCGCACCACCACAGGTTCCTCAAGTAGTATCTGTCGGTTCTGGTGCGGTGGGACTGACGGCAGAGGAAATTGAAAGAATGAATGCCAGACAAAGAACTTCGAGTTTGGTCTCCACATTAGATGCAGTTTCCAGTTCAAGCGAAGCACCTCGGGGAGGAGGAGTTGGCCATCACATTTCTCATAGACATCACTCACCTCCAGATGATAACAGGAGCTCAACAGGGTCGGATGATGAAAGTGGAAATGATAGCTTTACTTGTTCTGAAATAGAGTATGATAATAATAGTATAAACGCAGATAAGTTAGAAGATGTAAGAAGACAAAATGTCAGTAGTGGAAGTAATCCTAAGAAACCTATATTGCCACCACCGTATGAAAGCTTTGATTCTTCATTCCGTGGTTCGCTTAGTACTCTAGTCGCATCTGATGATGACTTAGCCCCACATGTAAGTTCAGCGCTGTATCGACAAGCAAATGGATCCCCCGCATCTGCGGCGCTCGGCTGGGGACCTGCTGCTCTCGATTTATTCAACTGGGGCCCAAACTTCGAAAGCATGATTGATGTATTCAAAGATATAGCTGAATTACCTGACTCTGTTAATGGAAGAATGTCTTCCTCATTAAGACTGCAGAATGGCACACCGAAGCCGTCAGAAGAATACGTTTAATTTAAGAATTTGTAGCGTAAGGTTGTAAATAGTACTATTTTTGTTTAAGATTTTGTAAAAAGATTGTTGTGATCTTGTATCAAGGTCTCTATATTTTCTTGCCATATATTGTTTATATGTTTTCATAATTAATGTGAATGTGATGGTTATTGTGTATGTAATGTTAAGGCATGTATCTTTACGCCATCATTTCGCTAAGAGGTGGGAAGAGCTCTTTTGTCATCAAGTGTCAACCATTGCAGTCGGTGTTTGTCACTTGCTGTATTTTAACATGCGGGTTCTATGCCTTTAGATGGTTCTGTTTATTGTCATTTGAAGCAAGTAATTTAACAAACCACAGCTTGTGTAATAGTTTCTTTTTATTTTTACTCTCCAGTGTCAAATCCCAATTTCATCCGTTTAAATGGACTGTTACTGCTTCAAAATGTAAAACCTCATTGTATATAGTTTGTAAATATAATTATATCTGAAAACCAACTATCTGTGTATAAATGTATCAGTGAATTATGTTAGTTCAAATTTTAATTCAAAAATTAAAGAGCTCTGATTGTTTGGGTATATTAAGTAGTGTATTGTGCTCAACCGTCGTGTAAATACTATGAATACGCTTATTTAATGGAATCAAATAAATCCATGTGATAATGTTTGTGTACACATATAAATCTACGTTGTCAGTTTTCTTTGTAACAGAAATATGTATGTATAAAACAGTCAGAGCTTTCTTTCCTGCCGTGCTATTCTGTAACATTATTTTCATGTCTCGACAGCGGAATCCGCGCGGAATCCGCGGTGAGATGTCAAATACGTATTCTCGAATTTGAATTCTAAATCAAGGCCAATTGGGTTCACTTTTGAAGTGAGCTTTATTGTCACTTCACTCTCACCTGTCACCGAAATTATTAACAGAATAGACATACTGTTCTTGATTTTATCGCCATATTATTTAGTAAAGTGCCAAATGACTTTAAATAATTTTAAATAACTGACTGATTTCATAAATAAAATATAATTTAAAATTACTTTTATTTTTATTTACTCACGCGCTCTATATAATGATATCCTATATTGTCTTTGATATATAGTAATGTTAACGATTAAAAAAGGTACTTAAAAGTGAAGGGTTCGATTCCCGAGGAGCAGTTTTGAGTTATGAGTGTGCCATTGTTCTAATTAGCAAATCTAATGTGTAGAAGTCCTTATATACCTTACAATATTTGACTACGTATAAGTAGTAGAGATAAATGGAAGCTGAATACGCATTGTGCTGACCTCAAATAAATGGAAACAGGGCAGGGAGATCATGATGATATACCTTACAATTTAAAAACTGGCATATAACATACAGACAACAAGTTAAGTATTAATGAGTACTATGTTTTATTTTCTTCTGATAATCAATTGCATTCATATACACCAAATGAACTTTTGTTATTTCACACATATTTGATTATAAAATAAATAAATAAATGCAGACAACATCACATACATTGCTCTGAACCCAAAGTAAGAAGCTAAAGCACTTATGTTATGGAATTCAGAATCAACGAAGTTACCACAAACACCCAGACCCGAGACAATGTAGAAAAGTTTGTTTCTACATTGACCCGTCCGGGGATCGAACCCGGGACCTCAGAGCTAGCGACACCTTGAAACCGGTGCGTACGTCACTCGACCACTCTATGAGGTCGTCATATTGGCTAAATATGAGATGACTAGTATTTGACAAGGTGACAGAGGCTGTCTTTTTATTTCTATAGTAAGTACCTAAGTAGGTTTGCGGGATGGCTGCTTACTCATCGAGGTTACGCGGATATCAAAATAAATACACACAAGTAGAATAGTATTATTTACAAAGGTAAAATAACGGTATAAATATACGGGTGAATTTCAACAAATGCCGTTATTTTTATCATATCGGTGAACTTTTACAATTGTAAGTTTTTTGTATATTTTTCTGGTTTTATGTAATCTTTAGGATATCAAATATCCCCAAATTTAATATCATCAACGTATCATTTAAGACTAAGGAGTAAATTCAGTTTGAATTTTGGTTTCCACCGATATGAAAAACCGGCACCGACTATTTTTTCTGTACACCGATATGATAAGTATATCCACCGAAATGATGTACATATCCAGCGATATGATAATCTATCCACCTTTGAACATCAAAAAGCAAATAGTAGGTACCTATACATTTTTACAAGGGTGACTTAGAACTGAAGACCTGAACTTAGGGTCTTATGTGGGTAGATCACGTCCAAAGAGAACTGAGTTCTTAGAAATCTTAGACTCACCGAGATGATAAAATGATCCACCGATATGATAAAGCAATCCACCGATGTGACAAAACTGTGCGTTGATCATGAATCAAAACACCGATATTAGACATAAGACACCGATTGATTTTTTCTTATCATTTCGGTGTAAATTATCACATCGGTGGTAATAAAGACCACCGATTACAGCGATATGAGAACACCGACGTGAGAAATAACACACTTTTTAGAAAATTAGAAAAAATGCATAATATCTAGGATAAATTCAATAACAGACAATGAAGCTAATTCACTTACTACATCTGTTAGAACCAAACAATAATAATAAAACTACTCATTACACTAGAAAAATGGAACCACCGATAATATAAAATAATTGTCCGGGAGCAACTGAAATGGCGTACTTACGTTTTTGGTGGGCATATGCAGCGATTTGACACACTTCCATCCTGATTGCGCACTAGCACACACCAAGGAGGGATATACAATTGGGGTGTGGACGCTGTCCGACTCGTCGATGAAAAGTTATGTTTAAATTACTTTTGTCCAGCGATATGAGAATTTTTTTCAGGACAAGTACGTTTGTGCCTCTCAGTAATAATAATCGTCAATTATGTAAAAAAATATGCTATATATTAATAACAAAACTAATATTCTATGAAATAGAATAAGTTATATACTTATATTACTTATTTTTATTAGTGTATAAGCTGTTTTGTTTGTAAAAAAAGTAGAGGGACAGCACCGATGTGAGAAAAATAGAGGGTTTATGTATTTTATTTCTACCTTTGTAATAGTCCTAGGAAAATTATATTTTTGCCACAACCCAATAACTACCTATTGAATACTAAAAAAAATAATTCAGAACTATATTCCTATTTTCAAATACTAATTTCACCGATAGTTCAGTCAATAAATCACCCAAAAGGGGTTGTAGAGTGCGTGAGCAAGGCCCTAAGCAATTACTTCAGAAAATTGTTCAGGGTGCTTAGAGAGTTAACATACTAAAAGTCCCGACATCTAGGGGGTGAGGCGGAGTGGGGGGAGGGGGTTAAAGTTCCCATTTTTCAGTTTTTCGCTAATATCTTTTAAACGGTGCGTCATGGAGATAAGAAGTCTTCTACGCAATGAAGGCTTATAAAATTATGTACAACTTTTACCTTATACACTTTTTCACATTCCTACCGGTTTTCGAACTACACGTTCCGGAAAAGTGAAAATTGAAAAAAAACCTACTTGAATTGAACACTACCTCTTGTATACTACTTCCTTCACGTTATTTGGGGATAAAAAGTATCTTATATCTTAAATCAACTCCTACTATATCAATTTACTAAATTTTATCCAAATCTGTACGGCCGTTGGGATATCAAAACTTTTATCTACACTTGTCTTATACACTTTTTCCAAATTTTCACCAGTGTTCGAGTATTAGTGTGATGTGACAAGCATTACCGAATATTAAATATGAGCTAGTATATAAATTAGGTATTTTATTGATAACATAAGCTGGGAGTACCTCCAAGCGGTGAAGGCGGTAACAGTTTGAGATCTCGTTTTCTACCAGTGGTAATGGAGCAGAAGCGGGTCGTCACTTTTCATTCCATATTTCCTGTCGTAGAAAACGAGATCTCACTGGCTAAAACTCCCATAATCATCCATATGCCTTGGGGTTATGTTATTGTTGTCGTTTATGATTCAACCTCTTTGGCATAGTAGCCTACCCGGTAACGCAGAGGAGCAGCCAGAACAGTTCTTTGCTTTGTAATCTTCATTAGTTACGCAATTGGATTATCCATTTTAACTGAATGTACTATTCTTCTTCTGCTCAAAAGCGTTCTGGTTTCTTCTTTTACATTATGTGCGCATAATAAACAATTAGTCATGAAGTCGAATTGGGGAGCTGAAGACCTGAGCTGAGACGGGCCTGCCTCTTCTTGACATGTAGATGCAACACTTACATATTTTTAATTGTATCGGCTCGTGTGTAGTTTTTACGACAATTAGTGTGAATTAAAACGGATGTCAAGGCGCGGAAAATTTGGTGCTTATCATCGTTCCGATCTTAAATAGCTTTGATAAGGCCGAGTATTCCTTTTTGTTTCTTTAACGATGCCTTTAACGATGTCCTTATCACACACAGGACACTTATTATTATTAGCACTCATGATGGATAATCCAATTGCGTAACTAATGACGATTACAAAGCAAAGAACTGTTCTGGCTGCTCCCCTGCGTTACCGGGTAGGCTACTATGCCAAAGAGGTTGAATCATAAACGACAACAATAACATAACCCCAAGGCATGGATGATTATGGGAGTTTTAGCCAGTGAGATCTCGTTTTCTACGACAGGAAATATATATGGAATGAAAAGTGACGACCCGCTTCTGCTCCATTACCACTGGTAGAAAACGAGATCTCAAACTGTTACCGCCTTCACCGCTTGGAGGTACTCCCAGCTTATGTTATCAATAAAATACCTAATTTATATACTAGCTCATATTTAATATTCGGTAATGCTTGTCACATCACACTAATACTCGAACACTGGTGAAAATTTGGAAAAAGTGTATAAGACAAGTGTAGATAAAAGTTTTGATATCCCAACGGCCGTACAGATTTGGATAAAATTTAGTAAATTGATATAGTAGGAGTTGATTTAAGATATAAGATACTTTTTATCCCCAAATAACGTGAAGGAAGTAGTATACAAGAGGTAGTGTTCAATTCAAGTAGGTTTTTTTTCAATTTTCACTTTTCCGGAACGTGTAGTTCGAAAACCGGTAGGAATGTGAAAAAGTGTATAAGGTAAAAGTTGTACATAATTTTATAAGCTTTCATTGCGTAGAAGACTTCTTATCTCCATGACGCACCGTTTAAAAGATATTAGCGAAAAACTGAAAAATGGGAACTTTAACCCCCTCCCCCCACTCCGCCTCACCCCCTAGATGTCGGGACTTTTAGTATGTTAACTCTCTAAGCACCCTGAACAATTTTCTGAAGTAATTGCTTAGGGCCTAACTCACGCACTCTACAATGTCTTTGTTGGATGGACTACGAAGACAAGAAAAAAAGTCGTCTGGGAAATTCACCCATACATAAAAAATAATTAAGATGCAAGCGACGTAGTACAATCTTGGGATATAGAAAGCGTATAAATGCTTTTAATAAATGACAAATTCATTTAATAGACTAATTTAAAAATCTTGACTTGTTTATTGACATCAGGTCGAAGACACAATTTTTGGGTGTTAATTAGCAAAGATTTTTATTAGCCGTTCGCGCACAACGTAAATTTATTATAATTATGGTAACACACAGAGGAAAATTATTGTTTTTGGTTATTTCCACTTGTAAGTTGTTTAATTAAATACTTCTAAACTTCCATTCCAGACTAAACTATAGAAAAGTATTTCTATCTGTCCGTATGTTCCGCTTTCACTGCTAAACAGCTGTATAGATTTATATGAAATGTGGTATAGGATAAGTTTGGATCCAAAGAAGAAATGCACTTAAGTGGGCGGAGCCAAGGGCACGACCGGAAGCGGGGAAGTAATAAAACTGTTTATTTTTATGGTTGTGTCCTAAATAAATAGAATAAGGTATAAGTAAGCATGTGCTTGTACCTCCACCGCTTCAAGATTAGAGAGTACTAACTAAAGATACATATAAATTATCATATAAACCTGACCCTGCGTTAATAGGCGACAACAGGAAAACAATATCCGGATGTATTCACTAACATCAAACAGATACCTCCTTCGAAGGTACAGATAAAAACACGGCAGTTTGTCTTTTCAGATACAAAGTAAACAATATGAAAACTAGAAACAGGAATGCCCTTAATTCACTATCAGCGCACTTTTCGACTGTAATTAAGTATAAAGAAAAACACAGTAAAACACACAAAACGCAGATAAGATGATAATGCACGCGCTTGTTCCCTTACAACAATTTCAATGTCATTTACATAATAATTTGGAACAAGAGAGCATTGGAGTGGCCTTTACACCTTTATTATTTTTATATTTGCTTTATTTTTTTAACAGCCATTCAATTTTTGGGTTAAGTTTTAGAAAAGAGCTTATTTTTTTTAAACACTGAACATATTATCTTCATAGATCATACCTAATAACCATGTCGAAAACAATTCGATGGGTCAAAAGTAAAAAGAGTTATACATAATATACAAGACAGCAAGGAGAACGCATAATTTTCGCGCGCTTTCATAAAAACGGCCAGCGTTAGTTAAACTCATCTACATCGTGCAATTACACACACCAGGAGTTCCTATTTATCTTCTTTTACATGACAAAAGAACAAAAAAATAATTGATATGTTGTAGATGATAATAATTTAGTTAGTTACTGTAATAATAAGTCAAAATTGCAGTCACGTTACATACACCATGATCGCTACTTTAACAAAAGTAGTGTATGGTAGTAGTATTATATCCCATCAAAAACATAAATGTGAAAGGCTGCCAAGTTCGATACTATGGCAATGCTTCGCCTATAAAAGAAGTGAGATCTGAATAAGTACCAAGTTCCATAAAAATACCTCAAATCATAAATAGTTATAGGAATGCTCACTTGATTTCCAGCAGTTTTTAAGGTACATTTTGAATAAGTATCACGTTACATAGAAATACCTAAAATTATAATAGTCAGAGAAACGCACACTGGTTTTTTTAGCAGTTTCCTGATAACATTTATTATTTTCAGCACTTTTTAATGATGTTACTTGGCAAGTTTTCACACACCACACACCTTATCAATGCAATGAATCGACACCTTTGGACTGCAATGTGTCAAGTATATAATTTTCTATTAAAACTTGCCAAGTTACATCATTAAAAAGTACTGAAAATAATAAATGTTATCAGGAAACTGCTAAAAAAACCGGTGTGCGTTTCTCTGACTATTTTAATTTTAGGTATTTCTATGTAACTTGATACTTATTCAAAATTTACCTTAAAAACTGCTGGAAATCAAGTGAGCATTCCTATAACTATTTATGATTTGAGGTATTTTTATGGAACTTGGTACTTATTCAGATCTCACTTCTTTTATAGGCGAAGCATTGCCATAGTATCGAACTTGGCAGCCTTTCACATTTATGTTTTTGATGGGATTTCATTTATTTTTGTTAGGTGTAGGTTCTTTATAATTTTTTTATCACTTTTGCTTTAGTAAATGTCTCATTCCACTTAGTTGTAAAATTAGAAATTATTTAGACTATGCGAGAAAAATAGTCTTTTCATTTTTGTTTGACTGATTTAGCGCACCTAGTGTACCTGCTTTGCACTTCGTAAATCGTGGGTTCGGTTCCCGCAACAGACACACACAGAGTGGTGAACAATTTTATTGTTCTTGTCTTTAAGACAAACATGTATTGTCTTAAATTGGTATGTATCTAAATTTAAATAGGTCTTATCTCATTTCCACTCCATACCTACTTATAGTAGAACAAAATTACACATTCATTGTTTTCGAAACTGACTCACACTTGGCCGTTTTCAGATTTTTACTTTATTTCGACCTAAAGACAAACCTTCGAGCCAAATTTCAGGTCGGTACGATCATTGGAAGATAGACCCATTTAGTTCATTATGACTTCATAGTAGAACAAAGTTACACCTTCGCTATTTTTAAAACTAACTCACACTTGGCCGTTTTCAGATTTTTCCCTTTACTTTGACCTTAAGACCTATCTTCATGCCAAATTTCAAGTCAGTACGACCATTGGAAGTGGTCTAGGTTTTTGATGAGTCAGTGAGTCAGTGAGTGTATAGTAAAAATAGCGATTTTCTGACGTCAATATCTCAAGAACTGCTATAGGTAGAATAATGAAATTTTGTATTCTAGACAATTAAGGGGATGTTAACAGACACTCGAAATTTCATATGCGTAGATAAAATATGTTTTGAGTTATAGGGTGGTCGAAATTGGCCCGAAATGGTTCGTGTAATATAACCCACGGCCGGTGTGTCGCTTTTTTTTGCTCGAACTTGGCGGACACACTGCCGTGTGTCTAGATCACGCGAAAACAATATACACAAATATCGGTAAGCAAGGCATAACGGTATACTGTACCTATATATTGATATTGTTCGGTTGAATTGATATTTAGCGAACACGATACGGTTTTAAAATACAACAAAACACATACCTAATATAATAGTGCAAGTAAGTATAAAAGTGTGGAGACCATCTAGATTATTTAAAAAAGTATCGCAGCAAAAATGTACACATTTGTTTTAAATATTTGTGTCGCAAAAAGCGTAATTAGTCAAAAATGAATGACGTAATATTGGTTTCCTTTGAGATTGTTCCTAGTTTGTGCTATTGAGTATAATAAGTGTAAGTTATATCAAAACAGATTGGAGCGATATATTAAAAAAAAAAATATTATGCGTAGGAGGGACCGAAGTATGTTTGGTTAAAACTATTTTAAACGTTGAATATTTTTTTTTTTATGATAACTGGGTTTTTGCGGTTGCCAAAAAAATATTGTTATTTCTGACCAGAATGTTTTGTGATGGTTAGGTGTTGGTACCAAGTATTTTAAAATTATCTCTACCCTCCTTCCATCCCTCTCTGGTTACGGATTGCGATGAATTTCTATCCAAGAAAAAAAGGTATGTTTTTTGTACTTATAAGTGATGCAGTATATACAAAAAATACATAACTATTGTAAGTTGCCAAAAATGTATTTCAGATAATTTCTACATTAAAATTATATATTGTATGTACAGTTGTACATCACAAAATCAATAGTTTCGATCGTTTCTTTGAAGAATTAATGTTTCATGTGGCAAAGAACATTTTAAATTTGATTGTTGAAGTCGAGTAAATAAAACGGATACTTCAGTTTAGTGATAAGGTCTTACAGTGTTTAAAACCGCACAGTCTGCTTCGGGCTGGCTTATAAGAGTTCATATAAGGAGGTTCTATAGTTTTCGCTATTTAATCAGCTGTAACTAGTTTAGTTACGCGTGAATTTTGGCGGCTTGTAACCACATAGTTTTTGTTCTTGTGCAAGAAAACCCTTTTCAGCAGTTTCACATAGTTGGACATCGTGACAATGTTTTTCATTATTTTTTTAATTAACTTCATTTACATATGTAAGTATTTTAGTAATTACTTTTACATCAACGATTTTCCGTTTTTCCAGTGGAATGAAAATTACTCGAAAATTGATGCAATCGATGATATTTATTGTTTGGTATTTTGAAGTTGTTTATAAATTATAATTTTAATAGATCTCTCTTCTTTATAAAACTAAAGTTACTAATTTGAAGTCAATCAAGAAAATTTCCAGTCGCTTACTTACAATATTAAGCAGACCAAAAAGGATTAAAATCACTAATCATGTTCAATAGCAGCACCGATAATTCATTTATAAATATAGTTAACGGTCATGGTCGAAATGAGCAATAATATTTCAGCGCTGAAATTTTATTTATTTTTAAATCTCAATCTAATATTTATGTTTTACTAGCTGTTCCCTGCGGTTTCACCCGCGTGAATGACAATTCATACACTATCTTTATAAGTTATAGCCTATGTGTTATTCCGATGTATAAGCCACAATATTGTAAAGTTTCATTAAAATCCATTCAGTAGTTTTTGCGTGAAAGAGTAACAAACATCCATACATCCAAACAAACTTTCGCATTTATAATATTAGTAAGATGTGTTTCATCGTTATCGACGTCAAATATTTTACTTGATACACACTGCATTAAAGTAAATCAAACATTAATTTGCATAAAGTATGGCAAAGAGAATTGTACAAATGTTAATATTTTAAATAAAATTAAAGTTAAAGAAAAATAAGAAATTACGATATAAGTGAATCTATAATTTAAAACAATTAAAAAAAAATTAACATTTTCAAAAATAGCAGTGGAGACGTTATGTGATAACTTTATAAATAAATAATAGAACAAGTGTCGAAAATATGATTTGTAATTGGTCGAACCGGAGGTCGTGGTTTCGATTCCAAACCAGGTCAAATCTAAGTGTGATGAGCATGATCAGTTGTTCTGTATCTTTGTGTTATTAATCTAGAAAATAGCTGTAGTTTGAAATATATGAATAAGTTGTCAGGTACGTAAAAGTACAGGCTCTATCGAGTTTGGGATCAGATGGCCGTGTGTGAGTTATCACAGAATATAATATAAGTTAAGAGCCTAATTGATGAGGGGTTATTAAGATCTTAAAAAATATATGCATATCAAGTAATTCAGTTATTGTCACAGTTTTCCGTCGCTTAGTTACTATTTGCAGAATTAATTATTCCAAAATGTGTGATAAAGAGTTCTTAAGTTAATTTAAATTGCATTCTATTTGTAAATGATGTCATGAAAGATAGTACTATAAATTTTAATGTGAATTAATGGGGTTTATGGCTTTAACAATAAAGTAACTAAAGACTAGATTACTTTACGTTAAAACAATTAAATTTAACGGTCCTTTTTAAATAGAATAGAAACTGTGAACTCTATATAACAAAATTTGCATATTTTTTTATTTGTTATTGTTATAAATATTTGTGTTTTTAGGTATCAGTTCTACTGCATTCGGCTGCATAGCTCCACCACTGGAGTGTCCCAATGATAATATTACTTTTTGGCTCTACACTAGGTATGAACACATATTATTTATCTTTTGATTAACTTATCACTAAAGGAACTTTCTGATCGATATTCAAAGTGAATGTGCCGCATCTCACAGCTATGAATACTGTTCGTAGTAAAGAAAGACAAAGATACTACGATAGGCAATGATTTGTCTTTGCTTAACGTGGTTTTATTTGGCCTAGCATAATTTTAGATTCTATCAACTCCGAACCCTGATTAGTTTTATAGAAATCTCTAAGCAGTTTTCGTTTTCAAACATTTTTTAACACGGAAAAATAAACAATCTTGATTTGACTACTTCCGTGGTCGATTGGCGTACACACCGGTTTTCAAGGTGTCGCTTGCTCTGAGGTCCCGGGTTCGATCCCCAGATCCGACCGATACTTTGGCCTCAGAGCAATTTCCATATTTATTTATCTTTAAAACAATGTTTTTCAATAGGGCAAACGAAAACAGTCCACATCAAGTATTCGCTTTGAACTCATCATCTATCGAGTCTGCGCCATGGGTGAAGGGAGCGCCAATTAAAATATTAATACATGGTTACACGGGACACAGGGACTTCTCTCCTAATACGGAAATCAGACCAGGTATTCAATCTATATTACTACCTTTAAAGAAACCTACAATTCATTTTCAATCTTGGGGAATCGAGAACCCTTACCCATATGGGACATTTATTTGCGCAATGGCATAAAACATTCTACATTTCCTTTTAAGCTAAAGACATAATTATACATATACAAGGTGCTACCGAAAGGGATAAAGAGTTATCCTGGTATACAGTGAGCTTACAAAAGTTCAGCTCAAAATGAGTTAAATGATTGAAAACATAGGTGCAATTATACAATGTAATTGGAACCGTATTCAAAATATGTAAAATTAACAAACGTTGAATGAATACGAGTTGTTGTTTCGGTCGTAAAATGAGCCGTAACATTGTTGGTATCTTAATTATCTTTGTTATCTAAAGAAATTACCTTAAAGTACAACTGGTGTTTAGAGTTGTAAAACTGGAAGTATATTTTTATAAAAGAATAACTAATTTCATGAAATTAATATATTAAAAGAGTTTTTTTTTGTATCTGGTTAGTAGAGACTCGTATTTGTTTTTAACTTGACTTAGATCTGAATATTCCAGCGCCTGATAATTTTATCTGAGGAATCATTTTGATTTTTTGACGGTTACAATATAAAATATTCTTATGTCAGACGTGAATTTTATCTCTCGAATAAAAATTAACTGGTGTTGTCAAAACCTGCCCTTAAGTAAATTAATTCTTGCTTTTAACTCTGTATTAAATTGTTTTTTTTTTCAGCTTACATGAAATGTTGTAACTACAACATAATATCTATAGATTACAACCCGATAGCGCGCGAGCCATGCTACATAGCAGCTGCCCGCAACACTGAACTAGTCGGCAAATGCACTGCCCAACTGATCGACCAACTAGTCGGGCAACATGGCTTCAACCTCACACAGTTCCACGTCATAGGGTTCAGTCTTGGAGGACAAACTGCTGGGTTTATAGGAAATTATCTTACATCAGGGAAACTGGAAAGAATAACTGGTAAATATGAAATTCAAAAACATAATATATCACATTTTATGTACATATAATATTAAAAAATTACGTTGTAATAGACAAAAGTACGTACATTGAATCGACACTTGAATTTACATGCCACATTTTTGTAGAGCAACCTGTATCAGACACAAAATTGCTATGAGTGTATTTAAAAAGTATACTTGCTTTTTAACTTATCACACACAATAGCATGGAAGGAAAATCGAATGTTACTCAATTATGTGAAGTATGATAAATTTCAAAAACAGTTACAGTGTCTCTTAATAGCTACTACTATTATTATTTTCCAAGCACCTACATTTAAGCCTACACTTTTGAGCCCCTAAGTATAAACGCTTGATATGTGTTTGCGCAAATGGTTGCTCCTTTATAAACAGTAGTATGTTTAAAATGTCATATTTAATGTCGAGTAAAACATGACTTACGGTAAATTTATAAATTGTATGTTTTAAAAACCCGAACAAGCCGAAAATTTTGTATTTTCTAAATAACTAAACTTAAACTGCCTTTTGTTATCCAAAGCTTTAGACCCAGCACTGCCTCTGTTCGTCACCACCAATGAGAACAAAAAGGTTGACAAAAACGACGCCAAGTTCGTGGATGTTCTTCATACCAATGCTCTGGAGAAAGGCAAGTTGGAAGCCAGTGGTAACGTCGACTTCTACGCCAATGGCGGCATCTCGCAGCCCGGCTGTAGAGCTACTAGAGAGCAAAGTAAGTAATATACGAATTAGTTAGAATATAGTAGGTTCGTTCCCAGTAGGTAAGTAAACTGCATTTACTTAATCGTATGTAATATATAATGTAAGATAAAAAAGCAGCCTAAGTTTTAAATAACAAAATGATGAATGAGACTTTAAGTAATCTTAATTTAACCTGGTTTATTCAGTATTCATTTTATAAACTGAAAAAAATGTGGTATTTTAACGTACCTCCCAAATATTACAAATCATAGTAATTTCAAAAATTGTATGTCTTTTAATCTAATAAGCCTGTCGTATCCCACTGCAGGGCAAAAGCCTTTCTCTCCCTCTTTCACGCATTTCTGTCCTGAGCAAGAAGGCACCGTGATTTATATTATGAATTTCATTAAATAGTTTCTATGCCGTTATATTGGCACCCCCGTGTGTTAACTGATGATAATGACATCTTCCAGCCAAGTCTGGTTGCGATCACGGACGAGCACCGATGTACTACGCCGAGTCCATCACCACCGACGTTGGCTTCTATGCCACCACGTGCCACTCCTGGATTACATACATTATCGGATGGTGCGAACTCTTTAACTCTGCTGATGATATACTCTTTGGAGAATATGTTCCGAGACAG
Source organism: Autographa pulchrina (assembly GCA_905475315.1). Taxonomy (NCBI): domain Eukaryota; kingdom Metazoa; phylum Arthropoda; class Insecta; order Lepidoptera; family Noctuidae; genus Autographa; species Autographa pulchrina. The sequence continues at coordinate 8,121,360 of FR997768.1, forward strand.
TGAGTATGCTTTAGTACTTTTCATTACTTATTGTACGCGTTACACGTGACAAACATTAATGAAAATTAAGTTTTTGTTATGTAGAAAAAATTATGTGCATCTCATGAGGCTTTTACTCAAAATTTTTAGAAGCATACATAACATTATACCTTAGCTTCATTTAAATACCTAATAAGGTTATGTATAAGTTTATTCACATATAATGTCGAAGATACTGGCAAAAATTATTCCCACGTGAATAATGAAACAATACAAATTGTTTATATAGGCATCAGGTAAATAATCGTGTCATAACAATATAAATGTTCAAGTTTAATTAAATTAATATAATATTCTTTACAATTAACACTTGGGTACATACACTTTATTTAACTTTGCACATGCTTCACACAACGTGCGTATAACCCCGGATTAAGTCACGTGGCTTATCAAAAAGAAATGCCTTACGTGTTGTAAACATTTTATAAACATATGTTATTTATCTGTTTTCAGTGCAAAGGGTAATTACTTCTTTAGAACGAATTCGGAGCCACCGTTTGCACGAGGACCGAACAACAAGACCAGAACGTGACATTGCTATACTTCTTAGAACAATAAATAAATCATTAGTAAATACTAATCATTTTTTCCTTCATATTGTTTCTTTGTGGTATTATGTGGGCTGCTTTCATTTTAAATTCGCGACGGAACCAAGTACTTAGTTTCAGAAGGAAAACATCCAATGAATAAAACTTAGTACTTTTTTTCTATTACCTGACTAAAGATTCTGCCAACTGCCCCACAGCTACGTCAATCAAGTGGTAGCAACATTAAAAATATTTTTCAAAAGGAGTCTGCTCACCTAATCAGCAATGTAGTACCTTTAAGTAATAGGTATGCCTTTTGAGTTATGTACTTGGAATCAGACATCTTATGTCACAAGTATTTATTTAGCCAATGCTTAGACTTACATAGAACCTTATTTACTTATCCAACTTCCTATATTTATATATGATGTAACAAGTTGTTAGTATTGTTATAACATTATGAAGACACGCCGTTGAAAAACGAGACATTTATTTAAAAAATCAGTATTTCAGAAACTATGAGTTAGCCTGTTATTCAATCCATACTTTCTTATTTCCAAAGTAATATGCAACTATTACGTTCACGTGTGTGCAGTAGCTGGAACAATACTTGACTTATAAATACACCGACATAGTCCATAAACCTCATTAGTTTTGTAATCGTACAAATAATTTCACGAAACTTAAGAAATAATTTCATAAAACATAATTAGAATATTTAAATATTAATTGTAATTATTTCACTAGCTTTGTGACATGAGCTGAGCACAGACATTAAGTTAAATAGCCGACGCAAATCCCTCGGTTTGTATAAAAAAAAAGGTATGGTTTCCAAAAACAGCCCTTATCACTTCCGTAAAAAAAAACCAAGAATTTTCCGAATTTCAAAAATGTACCATCAACCTTTTAAATGATCATCATCATCTCCCGAGCCTTTTCCCAACTATGTTGGGGTCGGCTACCAGTCTTACCGGATTCAGCTGAATACCGTATTTTACATGGAGCGACTGCCTATCTGACCTCCACAACCCATTTTACTGGGTAATCCAGTATCTCATAGTAAGACTGGTTGTCAGAATTGACTTAACGACTGTCAAAGATCAACGTATGACAGTCGGGAACCTACGGCTTAACGTGCTATCCGAGGCACGGAGGGGTCTCGGTATGTTTAGAAAACGGTCACCCATCCACGGACCAACCGCGGCGACCGCGGCTTAACCTGTATTATCGGTCAAACCGTACGGCTTACACTTAGCCACGAGCCCCTCTTCAACCTTTTAAATGATGACTCAAGTAAATTTTTGCTTTTATCAAAACACGCAAACCTCGACCTCACGTAATTAGGTATATTAAAACAGTTATATTATTATTTTAAATTGTTCAAAATTATTTTCGTTTTTTGATGTACATTTTTTTCAGATATTTTTGTAAACTACGACTACGAGTCTATAATAGTATCTACTCGTAACTCATACTTTAACTATTACGCAATGACAAACGCAAATTCAGAATTCGTTTCACGCGCCAATGTCAAAAAGTCTCCGCATACTTATCGGATTTTGGTTTAAATACATTCTAATCGCAATTGATGATCTTTTTTAATAATACCACTGAATAATAATAGTACGAAGCATAGTATTTAAATGATCAGACCAGAAAAAAAATCGAGCGACACAAACGCGTAGACGTGATTTATTTTAAATTATTAAAAACCTACAAATAATTTACATGTTAATTTTATATTAAATCAATAAGTTTGCATTTCCTGAAATTTGCAATCAAATAAACATCTGGCCGACAAAGGAATCTCCCGTAAACAATGAGGTATATCTCTGGCTTTTCCCGACAAGGACACTACCGCGACCGTGTCCACAGATTTATCATTCTACTATAAACTTTATTAACCACAATGCTTAAACAGTATCATTCACCAAATTGATGGTTTATTTATTTTAAACTAGGCTATTATAGGTCAACCACCGTTCTGTAATCAAAGGACCTTCAAATTAGCGGCCAGTTTCGACTATTTTCCGAATGCGGTCAAGATTATTTATATCCTTCGGCCCTCGGTGTGTATCAATATAGTTAAGACTGATAAACTCTCCACATTACGTGACACCGGTAACCTATTGATGCGAAGTGAGATAATCTAGTCGTTGATATATCTGTTGGCGGAAAGCGGAATACTAAAACCTTAACACAAAGAAACAGAGAGGCAAATTGTAAGAACTGACACTAATGACAATAGTACAAATACTTGATACTTGTGTCTTAAAGAATTTATTCGTTTAAATGCAAGTACGCAACCTTAAACTATTCAGAAAGACTACTCTAAATATAAAAAAATAGGATTAAGTATAATGACCAAATTTTATGAAATCAAATCTTGCTTGTCTCTTATCCATTTTAGACCGTATTTCCTGGACACGGTCCTAAAATTATCCTATTTGTTATCCCTTTACCTGTTACTTTCTTTTTTTATGACCCTGCTTGTTTGGCCTTTCTTTTTGTGATTACTAAATACCTAGCTCATTTGTTTATATAATAAAAAAACAACAATGTCCCTCCTTATAAGTATAGATAATGTTCATGACCGCACTTCCCGCTCAGAAGGGAAATGTGTAATCTGGCTTGGACGATGTAAAACAATATCTATCGTTTAAACTCCCACGCAATAGTTGCGGACATTATATCCGAGCTACTAAGCGGTTAAATATCAATTTGTCTATATTCTACCAACTTTGGTCTGACGTAGCGAGGGTTTTGACGACCAATTTGGCATACCGGTTGCGTTATTGGACCTCTGTGGTTGTTGCAGCACAGTACCCGAAAGTCTAAGGAAACATAAAATATTTAAGATATTCCATGCATATTCCATGAAAGATTTCTGAAGGCCCATAATATATGTGACAGAGAAGACTGACAAAACAAAAGAAGGCACAATTCCAGCCAGCGGTGGGCAATATGATGATAACATTTTTACCACCTTTACTAAAATAATATAACTATAGTGCATATTATTATGGCGTATTTTAGAGAGTAAGTATAAAACCAGAATAGTGGTTATTTTCAGTTCAGTGTAGTTTTTTCCAGTCTTATAAATGTAGGTGAACTTGATTAAAGTTTTAGTAAGTACCTTTCTTTTAAAGTGGATGTTGGCGATTATATTGATCGCTTGATGTATGGCCTTCGTACGGGTCACAGTTTGTAGTCACTATTGTTTTCTCACGGTATATAAAGTTACGCTAGATAAGCGTAGTTAGGTTCAAAATACATTTAGATTTCAATGCTGGAATACTGAATATTTTGTTTATCATGAGATCGAGTAAATAAGCCATTGTAAAAAATCTGTCAATCATGAATAATGACGCACGAACAATGTTAGATTATGATTGACAGTAATTTTTTGTTTAAGGTGGGTTTTTATATGACTTCCAGTTTTTGTTTTAGATTACCAGTTTCCGCAGTAGAATTTTTTTGGTTCGTCTTAATTTTGGGCCTTCTAACCTATCCTGTTTAATTGCTTATTTATTCTATTTAATATCGTTTTACCGTTTTACCATAATAATGACAGAAAAAAATAATAAAAATATTTTCGTATGAACGTCCATGTCTGGGGTGGCAAACACGGCTTTACGTCTTTTTCCAAAAGTATCTGTATTAAAATAATGCTTATATAAAACATGATGCATAAGTCGGTACATAATAAATGAATGTTGATAACATTTGATAAATTATCACCAAGTATTAAGTTTTGAGCCTAAGTCATTATAAAAAATGAAGACATCACAAGTCTACCATCCGAATGCTCGCTATGGAACCAGAATCAACACCCGCGTACTTAGCTCAGGAGTAGCCTGTAGCTGACTGTGGCAGTCCGCTGACGACCTCGCGTTGTTTCGCACTGCGCGGACGCGTCAACACACGCAATATCGCTAGATATTCGTGTTCCAATTACAAATATTTATAAATTCGAATAAATAAATGTATGATAATTATAAAATAAATTAAAGATAGAAATATTAAATTCAAAAATATAATTATAAATTAAGTTATCTGGTTATGTGGTGATTTGTTTGTTTATGTAAAATAATTTAGTGGAAATAAAAAAGTGTGTGTGTTATAATGGCGAAAGCTATAGCAATGCTGCAGGGCTTAGGCCAGAAAGTGAGCGGGAAGGAGCATCAGGAATGTAGGACTCTTCAGGTGAACATGCCACCTCCTTGCCCCGTTGACGTTGAGTTCAACAATATCACGCTAACAGTCACCGAAGGATTGACCTCACGAAGTAAGTAATCAAAAAAAACAAATGAAGCTACGAAAAATCTAGTTCCGACATTTCCTTAATGTAGTGGTACATTTTTAATGACTATGACTATCAAACGGTATGTCACAGATTAATACGCCGCCTTATCGACATATTTAGCTCGACATCACTATTCGATCGATAAATAATTACAGCGGCCAAGCTATTAAGGATAGTTTTGTTATTCTTGTTCATCGTATAAATGTAGCTATATTCAACTCCTTTAACGCTATCAATTGACGTAGATAACATTAAACAAAGTTCGAATTAATAAAGGATAAAACAATACATTGGCTTTGCTAGAAATAAACAAACCATCATGACACCATTTTAAAGCACAATTTACTTTGGAACATAATATCTTACTAATAATAAATTAATAGATACAAAAAAAAAAAAAACAAATGTTTGCATTACATTTGCATATTTCCAGTTTAATACCTGACATCGAATTTAAATATAGAATATTTTTAGAGCTTGTGTTTATTTCCATCTATGTTTTTTTATGAATAAATCCTCATTTCATTTAAGGAGTCGTCGCGTAAACCAAGTAACCAAAGATTGGCTGACGAGAAGGCCCTGTCCCTTTCTTTATTTTGAAATTGGAATGGAGTTACAGTAACTGTTCTCCAAACTCGTTCTTTAGATCCTAAGGCTATAACGGTTAAATGTCTTCCTTGATTTGGAACGATACGAAATAACCTGCATAAACTGTTTTGTTAAATTGGAACCCATCCTTTTTTTATTAATACTGTAAATATTTTAGTACCAGTTTACCTGGGGTGTTTTATGTATAGGGTTACTGCTTTTTGTTTAAAGCATTACCTTATTAAAAAGATAAATATTTATTTATTTATTATTATAAATAAGATAACGTATAATAAATAAAATACAAATATTTCATAACTTTTGATCTCTTCTCAAAAAATGTGAGGATATAAAAAATACTGTTATTGAATCGCACCTACGTATAAACATGCAAACTATACTTTTAGGAGGTCAAACTTTCTCGTGTTAGTAAGAATATGAATATTCGTTTCGAAAATAATTCGAGTCTGCGTCTAAATGCATTTAGAAAGCTAGCTAGAAAAATGGCTTTTATGGGGGTCACGGCGGTAGAATCGTATCATTTCTTTTTCGTATTAGCTTGCATACATGTATAAAAAGAATTGCGACTTAGAAGAATAATCGTTGATGAAGAGATAAAAATTACTATTCTCTAATACATAATTTAACAGCGCCTATTGCATTCCGAATTGTCAGAATTTGCAGTAGAAGCAAGAATAAGGTACACGACGTCACATATCAAGTTCAATCCAGAATAATCTGATCCCAAATCACAGTCACACTCACAACTCACACAAATCACACTCTGAAGAGCCCAAAATCCGGTAGTGCGAAAACTAGTTAAAAAACAAATATTCCGAAGTGATATGATGCCTACAGTGTATATTGTATAACTCCCGGCAAATAAGTTGGCAAGATTTTGACGTAGTGGGGGTAAACACGCGCATTTCGGCCTAACTCACCAATCTCTAATCGACTCGGTCGACTAACGCACCAATTGCGCGCTCGGATCGGCGCTACCGCATACCCCGCGTCCCGCTTGACCACCAAATAGACCTAAAAAGCGATTTCTGCGCATCTAACGACTCTTGCCAACTTACGTGCCGGGAGTTATATCTGATGTAGCTGAATATCTTATTTAGACTTTAGACATCTAATCTAGTTAAACTAGAATCCTAAGAAAACTTTCTCTTGAGACTAATGATAATCTAACAACTAGACTGGCTTGTCAAAAAGTATGTCTAAAATAACTTCCATCGTCTCAGTTCAGGCTCTTATCTACCGAGCCCTTAATATTTACCAATAATCGCAAGGTATTATGTGTAACCTTGCCGTAGTTCGTATTGCATTGAATGCGTTATCACACAATGACATGCATTCTCCGAAAGGCTCAATTTAAGTTACACTGTATACAGGATGTTAAGAAAACCCTGTGAAATTTTTGTCTGTCTGTCTGTCTGTATGTTCCTTATAGAAACAAAAACTACTCGACGGATTTTAACGAAACTTGGTACAATTATTCTTCATACTCCTGGGCAGGTTATAGTATACTTTTCATCACGCTACAATCAATAGTAATAAGTTCGTAACGAAGTCGCTGGCACAGCTATATACATAAATTCAATACCCTCGGCTAGAATACTCACTGTGAAATATTTTTAAATACACGTAGGGAGATATGTCAATAACCTGTAATCGTTATTGTTTCTGAAATGCAGCTGTCAACAAGACGTGACGATAACGCGATGCACTGCGATTCTGAAATATATAAATAATTACATCGTAAATATTTTCGTTGTCACAATTCCATTGGCAATGAATTGAACTAAGTATATTGTAATCAGAATTAATGAATACCTATATACATATACTTACTGGGTTACTTCTGGATTTGCATTTAATTTTGGAAATATTCAGTAAAAATAATTTAATTTAAAAGTAAATTTTGTGTTAATTGTATATTATTACGAATTAATACAATGACAATGAATGTTGACGAATACAAAAACAGTGCATTAATTACATAAATTAGGTATTTATTTTATCCATTACACTAAGTATATACCCAAGCTAGATTCATAAAATGTTTACGAAGTCGAAAAATAATGCTTACATTCTGTATAATAATTTCTGCTGACAATGCACTTTTACCAACTAGTAGTATTTAAAGTGAAACAAAGAGCAAAATATTAGAGAAAGGTGTTGCATTTCTAGGTTTCTAGACAAAAAAAAATCTGGCTAATAATTTTGATACACATTCTCTTTATTGTATAAATTTCCTTTTATCATTCTTTTAGAAAGATCTGTAATTTCTGAGCGGAGAGCAGACTACCAGTCAATTAATCTACCCTATTGTGTCGCAAACATACAGGTTCTACTGCAAAACGTTTTTGCTATTCATTAGCGGTGAGCATTGTCTAATGTACTTAGCACTATGTAATTACTAATTACTTAGAACAGGAAGTGTTATCAGTACTAGAAATTGCGACAGACCCCTTGGCCGTCACGTAGGCTAAGGATACATAGGTCTTCACGCATGTCTAGGGTACCTAGGAGCCTAGGTGTTGTTATGTGTTTTGGCACGCCTCCCGATTGCTGCCAACGGATGGAATATCCGTGTTTGGAGTCAAAAACCTTCAACTATGTGAATCACTGTACGCGCAATAAAAAAATTATCTTAACAATAGTTAATTAGATTTTTTGTAAAGCAAACAGGTGAAAAAACTGTAAAAAAATAACCAGTATATAATTAGCTTAGGCATAATATAAATCACAGTATAAATGTTATCAAGTGCGAAATCTGTTTTGTACTAACTGAAGTTTAGGAGTACGGAGAGCATATACAAATACGAAAGCCATTGGTTTCTTTAACTGATACAATATAAAACAACACTCTAAAAAAAAATCAAGTTATTCCGGTTTGTGAGCAAGCTCGTCCGCCACTCGGCATCAAATTACTTTCGCAGTGAGCAACTTTATACGTATTTTAATTAGGTAATAATGTGGACTGCGGTTGAGTAATGTGTACCTTTACTAATGTCTAGACTAGACTTAGCAAATAATGTACCTTGTCATTACCTTTTAACGCTCAACGGTATACCTAACTATCTTACATATTTTCATATTTTTAATTTCACCAATTGATAGAATGTTTCGAGAAGAAGATTTGTCTATCCGTATGAAGCCGGGGCAGGTCGCTCGTTTTATTTTTAAATAAACATACGTCGACTAGATTCACATTTAGTAAGTGCTCATTGTATAATTTAGCACTTACTAAAAGGTTTTTATCTCAGTATCAAACGAATCTTTTTATAGCTTCATTGTTCGCGAAAGTATTAAAATCAACCGCTACAGTACGGTACATTTTTTCAGGTCATCTTGAAGACATAATAATATGGCCAAAGAGAGACTAGTCGGACAGCCATGACCAAGCTATTATGTATCACAACACAATCAATGTAATGATAATGCGATGCACATTTAGTGGTATCGATGCATTTATTACATAATTTATAAATAACGATTAGACAGTTATTTTACTATAGTTGCATTTGGAAACCTTGGTTTTGTTAATTCTACAAAATTGTATGACAAAACATTTTTTTAATTGTAACGGTCTGATAGTATATAGTTTCTGTGACATGAAAATATTAGTAGGTACTCTTTGCATACTTCCATTCAGTAATACTGAAATCCGGCCGCGACATTGGCAGTTTGGTATAACGTTAGCCAGAAGAAAACGTATGACTAATTGTACAAGTTTCCTTTATTGGACTTCATTTGTTTGTTAATGTTCACGATAAATGAAAATAGTCACAGTCGGTTTATTTGCTCGCAATGCTTAGAAATCTTTTCATGACGATATACACACCAATACACATACATATTATATCCCTAGATACCTTTAACATGTCCGTCAAAGGTCATTGACTTAAATAAATGAAGTAAATGTTTACAAAATGTATACTACTGTGACTTTCGTTGCCGTAAAATTACAAGCCTTTTTTTTTAAGTTGGCATTCGTAGATATTGAAACCTATTAAGTATGGGCCACTAAATTGTTTACAAGATGTATATCACATAGCTGCCTATATTTTTGTTAAAAGTTTGCGTTTTTTTTGTTAAACAGAGTTTGTCAAGATAAAGGTCATTCAAGTTAGTAATCTGATAAATTCCATATCAAATTGAGTAGGTTAGGTATACCGACATAGCTAGCAAGTTATACACGAATGAGGAAAACACCATCTAACCACCTAATTATGGCGTGTAACTAAATTGCTTAAACCTAGGTTAGGTCTAACTCTAACTATAGTTTTACCTGATTTACGTACCATCCTGTTATTACAAGGATTGATTAGTCATGAACCAGTTACAAGTAAATGACAACATGTCGTTAATTGGACATAATCGTAGACAATTATCAACGCAATGGAAAAAGCAATAGGATTTTTCTTTAGCTGTATGAAAATGGTTGTTGTTTAGTTTTTAGGATTCCGTATGTAAAGGGTGCCAACGGGACCCCATTACTAAGCCTCCGCTGTCCTTCCGTCTATCTTTCGGTCAGTAGGCTGTATCTCAAGAACCGTAACAGCTAGAAAGTTAAATTTTCTACACATTTTTTTATGCTATGCGAACAATTTTTTTTCTTTTGTCTTTTACAAAATAATAAAACAATACCTTCTAGTATTATATCGTAGTACAGAACCCTTCATATAAAGGGGCCCACTCGTAGGTTGTATATTTTGGTATTTTTAACATAGGTATCAATGACCTACATTGTTTACCGTTCGCAAATGAAAACTGTGCAGCGATCAAGGCTGTCGTCAAACAAATATCAAATGATTAGTTTTCTTTACTTAATATTAGTCATCATTTTACGAGTTATTTTGTGACGAGTTCTTACACCTTCCCGTTACTGTATTTGTCAAACATTTACGGTATCTTAAGAAGTATTTATTTCTCAAATAAACTGCTATTTGTTTTCTTATTTAGGTTATATACTTATTCAAGTTCAAGGTTGACTATGATTCATCTTTTTCATGTATTTTACTGAAATATTTTTCCGTAACATTCGAAACTAAAGTAAAGTATTTACACCTACTATCTATTACCAACAAGTTTTTATTTTTGTTTACTTTGTAATGAGGTCACAAGTTAATTTGTTTTAATTATAGAACCTGTATCAAGCCGGTATTCTTTCTAAACAATTATCACAAAGACCTTCATGCTAGATCCATAATATAATGTGCCAGTTACATAAAAAAATATACAATAGGGCACCGTGTCTTTTAGCACAATATGAAGTGATGTACACTGAGCAAAGTTGTTTACTAACTCTGTTTGAACGTTGCGACTAAACAATGCTTAACGTTTATTAAATGTTTTGATTATACTGCAAGCTATAGGCATAGATTGTTTGTTTGTATGTTTATATACGTTAACGTTACGCTCATATTATCTCGACTCCAAACACTACACAATGTCTAAAGGGTAGATGAAGAATGAGTTAATTTAAACGTTTTGTTTTATTATTAGCCGTTCTCAAAAATGCGGTCTAGTCTTTGTTTTCGTGCACTTATAAGCTCGGTTCATGGCCAATCTAAATATAGTTTATTAAAAAACAAATAAAATTCGAGGTTCTTAAATTTTATTAATTTCATTAGAAGATAATTAATATCTGACGTTTTCACATCGTAAAATTCGTGATAATTGATACAAAAAAGCTACCCAGTATACAGCAAAAAATAGTTACATTTACCTCATTTTATACATATTGTTTTTCTAATACTTTGGTCTCATCTAACTAATGGTTATACCATGCTATTCACGTGACATTTTAAAACTACAAAAATTGTACGGTATATGGTAAAGTTTTGACATTGACACCGTACAAAGTTGAATGTTTAGAAAATCGCTGTTCGCTTGTTTTGTTGGTTGTGATATATATAAAATTACCATGATAATATTGTGCAACGCAGAACGGAAACACGTGTGGAAGCACACGTGAGCAGTAGTCGAGTTAACCGTAATCTATTTGAGATGACATTGTAGAAATCTGTAATAACTATTTGTATGTTTGTACCTAATAGTGTAACTACAGCAAGACGCCACCGCTTCTTAAACTCAGGAAGTTTTTTTTAAATTTTAGTATAATAATACTAATACAAGTCCAATACAAAATTAACCGACTCGTGCTTGACTGATGTTTATAACTTCAGGTGTTCTTAATCTGGATTTGTTATGATTTATTGTCTTAGTTTGCTTTACTACATAAAAAAACGTGCGCAAAAAATCATAGTTGCATATATAATGCTTGATAAAATATCAGTTCTAAATGTAGTCAAAATGTTATTTATTTAGGTACTCTACGGACAACACTATAATCTAATCTCTCTATTTTTTTTTTATTTTTTAACCAAGTTAAAAAAAAGGAGTTTCTCAGTTTGACCTGTATGTATGTATGTTCGTCCGCGATTATCTCGCGTTTGGCTGAACCGATTTTGATACGGTTTTCAGAAAATAATTTGTTAGATCAAGGAGAAGGTTTTAGTATTTATTATTAGTATTCCTAATTCGAGGTTGACTTAATACAGGAGTGACAAATTTTAAAATTAACATTCATCATTCGCCAATGGCAGATTGTAATCCACAACATAAACTTTAGTATACGTTTATACATTAGTATTAGGTACAGATAATACTAATAACCGAGAGATCATCAATTAACCTATGAACGCGCTTAAGGACATTGTATGTACAATAAAAACTGACTAACTGTTGTTTTATTGTGATGGAATAGCAAACATTTCCGATGATACCATAAACGTATTGTTGAAATAATAAGATATTGTAAATTAATTATAATGTCATAATTGCTAAGAAGTAATAATTATGTAGAACTATGTGTTTATAACCCATGACACGGTAATTATGTTTACGTAGACCGCCTGCTCGCAACTTTGTTATTGTATGTCAAATGACAGCCAATATGGAGCAAGAATGCAGCACCATATTGGCCTAAATATTGGTCCCAATGTTTGTATAAAACCAACTTTTGGAACTAGGAAAACTGTGTCAAACTATTGAGCGAAATAAATTACTATAGCACTTTCTGTGACAGTGAATTTAGTTATATTTTTGTTAATAAACCCAGTTATATTATGAATCTATACTAAGATCATAAATGCGAAGTTAACTCTCTCTCGTTTGACTGTTATGCTTTGGCTATAGGTACCGCTGAGCCAGTTTTTAATTGAATTTTGTATTAAGTAAGCTTGGATCAAAAGGAAGGAAGTAGGCTTCCTTTAGCCGCGATAACAGACATCAATGCGGGCGGACCCACGGGAATAAAGTAGTATTAAATAAACAAACTAAATGCATATGTATATATAGATGATTCTCAAGAGGATGCTCAATAGCTATTGATAATCTTGATTGTATTTATTCAATAGATATTTATTTTATGAGACAACGCTGTAGACTTCGCGTCATTTATTTAATTTAGTTCTGATGTTAAATATTATTCCAACACTTAAAGATATCCAACATTTTGATAAAAAGATACTGTAATAAAAAAACTGCTTGGGAATTGCTAGTTATTAATGTTAATGTAAACAACCTAAATGCAGTTGTGTGCGGTCACATTAAAAACTTATTAATTAGCACCTTTTGTAATAAAAACCATTGCCGAATACACTTATATTTATTTGCGGCCAATTTCAATAACATTCCGTAAATAGTTTTCCCTACTAGAGATAGGCTTCAGCACCATACCAGTAACGTCAAATTCTAATCTCTAGTCAGAAAAACGATATGGGGATATGTTATTGAAATTGGAAGTTATATTCACTAGATTATAGTCGACCTCCTTGGAAACCAGTCACTGTCAGTGTGTCATTAGATCATGACCATGTTAGCAATAGAACGAGGCAGTTATCGTTGAAAGGCACGCAACCTTTTTGATAATCTAAGCTAACAGTCGCTTTATAACTGTTGACTAGTTTATACCGCTTTTAAAACTCGTACTGAAATTGAGATTCGGGTATTACCAGGTATTACGGTCTATTTATATTACCTAAACGTACAAAAGTAGTAGTCTAAATACAAAACTAAGGGTATTTATTTTTCCATATTTTGTTTGTACCTAGTTACCATAGTAACCGACGAGTATGTTCCCGCTTTGGCCCGAAAAAAGGGAGGTGCGAGAAAAAAAAATTGGTGAGGGGAATGTAGGCAGATGTGAAAAGCACTCCGGTTGTTTTAGTCAAATCCAGTCCAAAAAGCCTTCTCTTTTGTATAATCTGACTAGCTGTACCCGGCATGCGTTGCCTACCTACTACCTACCTACTACCTACCTACTACCTACCTACTACCTACCTACTACCTACCTACTACCTACCTACTACCTACCTACTACCTACCTACTACCTACCTACTACCTACCTACTACCTACCTACTACCTACCTACTACCTACCTACTACCTACCTACCTACTACCTACCTACTACCTACCTACTACCTACTTACTACCTACCTACTACCTACCTACTACCTACCTACTACCAACCTACTACCTACCTACCTACCTACTACCTACCTACTACCTACCTACTACCTACCTACTACCTACCTACTACCTACCTACTACCTACCTACTACCTACCTACTACCTACCTACTACCTACCTACTACCTACCTACCTACTACCTACCTACTACCTACTACCTACCTACCTACTACCTACCTACTACCTACCTACCTACTACCTACTACCTACCTACCTACTACCTACCTACTACCTACCTACTACCTACCTACTACCTACCTACTACCTACCTACTACCTACCTACTACCTACCTACTACCTACCTACTACCTACCTACTACCTACCTACCTACTACCTACCTACTACCTACCTACTACCTACCTACTACCTACCTACTACCTACCTACTACCTACCTACTACCTACCTACTACCTACCTACCTACTACCTACCTACTACCTACCTACTACCTACCTACTACCTACCTACTACCTACCTACTACCTACCTACTACCTACCTACCTACTACCTACCTACCTACTACCTACCTACCTACTACCTACCTACCTACTACCTACCTACCTACTACCTACCTACCTACTACCTACCTACCTACTACCTACCTACCTACTACCTACCTACCTACTACCTACCTACCTACTACCTACCTACCTACTACCTACCTACCTACTACCTACCTACCTACTACCTACCTACCTACTACCTAATTGTTTTTTTTTTTTTTTTAATGTACAAAAGTATCCTATGACCGTCTCCTGGCTCTAAGCTACCTCCCCACCAATTTTCAGCCATATCGGTCCAGCCGTTCTTTAGTTATAAATAGTGTAACTAACACGACTTTCTTTTATATATATAGATAAAAATCAATTAGGATTTCAGGCGGCAAAACCAATAAAAATGTCTATAACAGAAGACAATGGTACCTACCTATGAGTGTCACAACAAGACTATTATTTTTTCCCCTTAATTACAAACCGAGCAGTGGTGATTAAAGGAAAATCATTATTATAAAAACCAGACCAAGGTTTTGATGTCAACAAGGACAAATTATGGTAATAGCAATATTTTCAAACGACTTCATTAAGAACCGCTACTGCAAGTTATCATTATAAACAAATAAATAAATAAATGCGGACAACATCATATACATTGCTCTGAACCCAAAGTACGTAGCTGAAGCACTTGTGTTATGGAATTCAGAAACAACGAAGGTACCACAAACACCCAGACCCGAGACAATGTAGGAAAGTTGATTTCTACATTGACCCGACCGGGGATCGAACCCGGGACCTCAGAGCTAGCGACACCTTGAAACCGGGGCGTACGCCACTCGACCACGGAGGTCGTCATTATTGTAGGTAAATGACAGTTTTTATGTTATTAGGGGGTAATACATAATATTATTATAAATCACAGACGAACTTTGATTCACAACAATAAATAAACGGGGAAATAGACTTCATACTGTCTTTCCGTTTGTTTGTTTTTTCCAAAAAAAAATGTTTTGCCAAAATGCGTTTATGGTTAAAATTAGACCTGGATTTGTTGACAAACGTTTATTTATTCACGAATTTAATGAAATTAATATACGTTATGATAATAATAATAATTAATACACTTATCTGTAAATAAAAGGCCACGTGCCATACAAACTGCATTACAATACAAGAAAATAAATATTGTCGTGATAACAAAACAACGAGAAACAGAATTTAATAAACTCTGCGTTTCCGCTAATTAAGCAATTACAGAAAAATTCCAGTTCCATTACATTGTGTAATTAATTTATATTAAGGGCAAATTTGACATAAGTAAATGAATTACATATTTTTTTCCGTTTTTATTATATCACACGGATACCCATCATATTATTAAAGCTGAAGGCCTTGCGTCTAAACCTAATAACAATAATGAGAACAATGTCCACCAAAAAGTTTTTATTCTGAAACTACCTGTAGGTCACTAAATAACTACAGTAGACGTCTTTGCTAACATAAACATGTAACTATCTAACTGCAAGTTAAAGTCTCGTCCTCCAGGAATAAGGACACATACTCTACTCTACTAGATAATAACTGCAATGATGACTAATTTTGATATATATAAAAAATATATAATAATAAAAAAATATTAGACACGTATTTTTTCTTTTGTCCCGTAAACAAAGAATTATGAAGATACAGCGAGTACAGTTCTTGCGTGACGTCACGTCTAAGCATAAATTGTACCTACCCGTGACGTCACAAGGCCCACTCCTGAACTTTAAAGTGGTTTATCTTCTTATTTTTTTATTGATTTGTTAAAAAACGTGTCTATTATATTTTCATTATCTAAATGGAAGACTAAATAAATTGTGACTTTTCATATCCAGTCATTTACCCTATTCAGTACTGTAGGTTGGTGGCAATAGCATATTTATGAATATCCATGTTTCCCCATGCTGATTTCACTAGTCAACGGGATTTGACTCAACATATATAAAGCTAAAATAATCACATTGGAACTAGCCTAGATTCATACGTATTTCCAACGAATCCGTTCATTGAACCGATGAGGCATCACAAATATTGCACTATACTTCATCAAAATAAATCCTGATAAATGATAATTTATATAAGAAAAGCATCTGTCAAGACATAGGAAATAAATTGCTTGTGGTTTGGTTGGCTACATTAATTTTGTGTACCTAATGTGATTAATACTACGGTCGATTCTTGATTTCTTTATTGTGAAGTCATGCTTAGATGAATCAGTACATAAATAATATACATTGCTTCATAATCGAATTATATATTATTTACTTACACGTGAATCATGAATAGACAGGCAGTGGTGATTCAAAAAAGCATTACCGCGCACTTTTCATCTGACTATCATTAGGTGGGCTCTTCTAGACGTATGATGGTAAGATGAAAAGTAATAGTAGTGGTAGTTATGAAGGGACTCCTAGTTTCAATCCCTAATCCTCATCTCTCCTCTTCCTTAAATATGTTGGAGTTCGTTTTCAGTCTTACCAGATTCAGCTGAATACCGTATTTTACATGAAGCTACTGCCTATCTAACCTCTACGGTATATGCGTCTATTCATCCCTGTTCAAGGCAATCAGGAGTTGATCCCGACAACTCGTCCTGGGTCTGCCGTGAACTCTCTTTTTGGACTTTATGGTCCACTGTTTGGATGCCTTTGTTGATCATTTATTTGGTAAAATATTTCACGATGTATAATATATTAAACATAAAAAAATATTGCATTTATATAATATAGTTTTAGCATTGATATATTTTGTTTTTTGAAAGGGGGTTTAGCTACTTCTATCAAGGACTTAAAGTAGTTTAACTTGCTTTCATTACCCTTGTATAAACTAGGTTTTCATGAAAGATATTTAATTATAAATACAGTTTTCTTATGGATAATGTCACAATTTTTAATTATTATTGCCTCACTTTTCTGATGCAAACGGAGTTAATTGAATACTGTTTAGCATTGGTATAAAATAATAAATAAATGAAATGGCAAACATACAACAATAAGATTCTAATAACAACCTATAGTAAACTAAATAAAATAGGTACTTAACTGTACTTAAAAGTAATAAATATTTTTATGTCACTTCGATTATTAATTACAATACTCGGTATAAAATTAACAGGTATTAATAAGTGTCTTTTTTTTTAGTATAATAAATAATACGAACAAAAAATATCTTACTAATATACTATAATTATATTATCATAATCCTGTTTATGATATCATAGGCTTGTTGTTTCCACTTATTTAACGTCATCGCGAAGCTTATGCGTATAGCTAATTAAACGCAACTTAAGAACATTTGCTAACTAAATTATATGGCTATAATTAATATCTGCTGGATTTGTAGTTTTTCCATACTCTTTTATCTTTCTGACTCGCGCATGCGCGCGCGCGCTTCTCACGATGTCTAAGCCTTAACACATCCATTGTATTTTCCACCACTCCTAACCATATTTTATTTCTAAACAAGGCTATTATTTTTCATGATTATATTTCCAATTTTTGTAGCTTACGTTTGTTTTACGTATTTCTAAACCAGCCTCCGAGATTTTCCTCTTCCCTGTCCCATAAAAATACAGGTTAGGGCAACATGACTGTCAAAAGACATTAATAAAAAAACCATCTAATAAGTCTTGAGAAAAAAATTATCAGTATAACATGTACCAAGTTTTTCTCTGTGGCCAACATGTATGTACCATGCCCCATGATACAACGGAACTCGTTGACCTCACGTCTAGCATTTACTTCCCAAGCGATTTATAGACCTTCAGGCTTCAAGATTAAATTTAAATTATATTATAGTAAAAAACTGGTATTTTAATTATTTCCTATTCCAATGTCACAGATCAGATGTGAGACACGTGTCAGCCACAATTTTACCCATTGTTATGGTTTTAGTTTCACATTAATTAAAGAAAAATAAACTTATACAAGTTTTTCCATCGAACTTAGTTTTATAATAATAACTCTGAAACAGGTAAACTTAAAAAAAAACTGTATCTGTGTAATATTAAGTTTATTATTGGATACATTATTTATTTTAAAAATAATAATCTTGAACGTAAATGCATATTCTGCGTGTTACTAACGGTATCTTCCAATTAAGTCCGACATCTTTCATTGCCAAGTTTTAAGGTCAAGATAAGTTTATCTAGCCCGCAAATCGTGTTATTATTTAATACTTAAATAAATATATTCATTGATTAATGAGAACTATAATAATCTCTATTCAGTAGGTATTATTATAAGTTATTTATCTTGCTTTTGTGTCCCATAGCTGGGCAAAAGTCCCTAAAATTTTTAAGACCCCCTGTTTTAGACACCTGCTACCACCTCTTTGTAGCCACTCTTTGAGTTGTTATATTCGCCCATTGTTCAAAATCCATACATAACCTAAACGTGTCGAGCCTAGTCCCATCTTAAGCTGACAACGTCGATAGATATGTAGGAACTACTATATGTAGGTAGGTCAATGGCAAGGAGTTGTAATTTAATTTATTGTAAATTATTTTGTTCTAGAGAGGAAAACAATCCTAAAGAGTGTGTCTGGGCTGTTTAAATCGGGTCACCTGACAGCTATTATGGGACCGTCTGGTGCCGGAAAATCATCGCTCATGAACGCACTCACTGGCTTCTCGTAAGTAAATACTATTTATTGGGTTTTTTTTAAAGCTACATAGATTGTGAAACCGCCAAAAAAAGTTAAAAAAACATACACATCCCATATAAATATAAATATACACAACGAAATATTATAATGAATAAAAAAAAAGATTTTCTCGAATTAAACTTAGCAAATACTTACATAGTTTGTATTTTACTCAGTAATTTTCCAAACAGCTTATATACCGCAGCAACTTAAACTAATCCTTCATGCATGCTTGATATTACATCACACTAATTCATAAATCTTTATTTATTTCCGATTCTAGTTAGATATTCCTTATAAATCTTCATTATTAGTCATATATATAATATTAATTTTGTTGTATTAACTATTTATTGTATATTTTTTGTCTCAGAACGCGAGGCGTCACAGGCAGAATTCGGGCAGGAGACACCATCTGTGAGCTGAGCCCTAAAAGCTCGATGCAGTCGTTAGAGGCGTACAGAAAGAAGTCTTGTTACATCCTTCAGGATGACAGACTAAACCCACTGTTTACCGTCGCTGAACTCATGAAGTTTGCAGCCGATATGAAACTAGGAGACACGCTTACAGAGAAACTAAAGTTGAGCGTGGTGAGTTGACTACTTTCTTTAATATTGATATGATATTGACTACTTAGACGGAGTCAAAATCAATGACTGTGCTCAATCGTTGCACGGATTAAGTCGCGGTTTATTTTGGATTTTAGGTCCTATCGTTTTATTATCTTTGGTGTATGTATAAAAAGTCATTCTACAAATCATATTTAGGTGCTTACATTTATTTTTTCTTAAACCCTTTTGGGCAAAAGCAACATACACTTAGCAATTTGTTACGCTAATCGGGTATCGTATAATCAGGCCATTTTTCGCCCAGTCGAGCCCTTATGCTAATAATTAAGGCAAACAAGTATTTCGCCATTTTTCCGGTTTAAAGTCCTAAGAAATCAACAGGTCGATGTCCGGTCAGTTGCCCCAGATATGTACAAATATTTTTAGCCTACCGATATATTTTTTTATCAAAAATCGAGGCAAGGTGTAAAATAGCAACTACATATTTTGAATGTTAATATTATACCAAATGCCAAACATCATGAATAACATTACTGATACCTAAATTTCGAGGCACAAAAAGAAAACACTGCTATCTTTATAGATGCTGGTTAAAATAAATAAAGAAAGAAGTGTTGAAATTATTCATCAATCTTACTTTTGTCACAAGTTCGAGTTTACTATGTCATATGTTCTCTGATTAATCGCGTAGTATAACAGTACCATAATATATCGTTTTTCTTTGTAATAGTTTTAAAAGAAGGTCAATTTGGCACTTTAGTGTGCTCCTAATACTATTAAAGAAATACTTCTACAGTTAAAAGGAGATGATATGATATTTATTGGTGTCAAATAAAGCGCCGATATGCGAACATTTATCATAATTATTTCCGTTACAATAATAGCAGTTTAGTTGTTTAAAAGTTGTAAAATAAAATACAAAGAACATACTTGCTACAACGGGCTTCCATAGCAAGCAACGAATTCCACATTTTTTCAACGATATCTTACGACGATATCTTAGAAAGTATAATTAGGATGGCCTAACGATTTGATCCGTATAATATCAGCAAAAACAACAAATTAAAATTATTCACTGTGCATTCAATAGTACATATTTTGCTAACAAATTAAGTTCCTTAAAACAAGCTTTTTTTGTTTCAGATAAATGACATTCTCTGTACATTAGGCTTGATGGGGTCAGAAAACACTAGGTGTGCGAATCTCTCCGGAGGGCAGAAGAAACGACTGTCGATAGCCGTGGAGCTGATAGACAACCCACCTGTACTGTTCCTGGATGAACCCACCACGTATGTACACGACTGTACTTGTATAATGACTCTTATGACATATTAAATTAAGAACTCATTTTCCTTGGTCCATTGCACCCGCATTCGGGGACTGGAAGATTTTTGTAAAGCATTGCCAGAAGGACCGCTTGCGGTTACCGTATTAATTGGTCGTTAACACCCGTATTCGCAGTGCGGTAGTTTTAACATAATAATATGAATTTCATTGGTTGTTAGGCGTGCGGGGACTCCCGGCCTGCGGTATAACGACCTATGAAAATGACCCTTTACTCATGGATAACTGTCGCACATACGATTATATCTAAAAAATATTTATTGTGACACAAATAAAAAGATTAATTAAGCAACATAATTATTAACTGTCTAATATTTAAATAATGTATCCGTGTCTATTTTAATATAAGCGGACATCGCCGACATTAATTAATATATATTTACCAAAAACTATTTATAATTCCAATAAAACATGTAGACATTGAATTACAAATGATGTTTGTATGTCTTGTTGAAAAACAAAACACTATCGGATAACATTTTAGAGCTATTTCCGTTGTTCAGGCCGATTTGTAACAAACAAGCGAAGGCTCCTTCTATTCCCTATCAAATTCTTTTATAATTTTAAGGTGGGGATGAAGATTAGGGTGAGGATAGAATGAGCATTTGATCGTTTGATGTAAATCGGCCTTTATGCATCAGGGTGCAAAACAGCGCTGCTAAATGTAAAGACCATCTCAAAACAACATTAAAAACTGATCAAACATAGTTACCATATTATTACGTCCGTGATTTATATAATATTATTTTGATCGCATTTAAAGGTTATCCGCGCCGCCTACTGCACTATTAATCGTCAATTAGATAATGAGGGGTAATTAAAGTAATTAAATTCCAATATAATAAATATAATTACATCAGTCATGTAAATGTTGATTAGGTAATTATGAAATGAACCAGGATAGAATATTCTATCTCTTTCTCCGTTTAATTTATTACCTAGATTTCTAGGAAACACTGAGATACCTTCTTCTTTATTTGCCAGATAATGTTGCAGTTTATCTTAAATCGTAAAAACAGAATAAAATTAAAAACAAAATTGAGTTCAAAAGTTGTGTTATAAAACTGTATGATAAACGACCTTATTATTTAACCGACTTCAAAAAAGGAGGAGGTACTCATTTCGACTGTATTTTTTTTTATTTGTTAAAGCTGGTGCTTCCAGTGTGGTCCCATTTCACTTTGGTCCAGTTTGACAACGGAATCCATAAGGAATAAATATGACTTATTTTGAAGGCAGTTCTTTTTGTAAGAATTATATTAAAGACTAGCTGTGCCTGCGACTTCGTTCGCGTAGATGACGAAACTTATTAATGCGTTTTTAACCGCAAAATTAAGTTTATTTTTTATTGTTTAGAATAGAATATACTTTATTGTACAACTTTAAAATTACATAAAAATAATAAAAAAACAGTAATAGTGAAGCGTACAATTGTTTATACTTTTCCGGGATAAAAACTACCCAGTGTGGTGCCCAGGATAATAAAGAATAATTATACCAAGTTTCATCGTAATCGAACCGGTAGTTTTTGCGTGATACCTGAACAAACAGACAGACAAAAATTATTTTTTTCACACTTTTGGGTTCGGTGTTGGTCTAGTAACACCCCCCGCCATTTATTTTTTTGATATTTTTAATGTACAGAATTTTCACTTCAACAGATTTATTATAAGTAGGTATAGATTATCTCAAACGTTTAGACATAATAAATGCTTCATGACATAATGTAGGCGCATTATACACATTCATATCGTGGTATCATACAAACTTTTGTACCGATTTGTCATACACACACCTGTCACTCACTCACAATCAAAACACAAAAAAATGCGGAAAATGATTAATGTTCTGTAAGATAAAGAGGTCTTTACCCTGCGGTCTGACAGTGACTAACTTGCTTGAGGTGACAGATTTAAAACTTGTTTAAAATTTTACAATAAAAGGACCATATCCTTTGTTTAAAACTTTTCAAGACGACGCATGCCTGTATATCAACTTCATATTTGTTGTGGTAATTTGCGCCAAATGTGACCCTTTTTCTGTGATTATATATTTTATTAATTTTTTTACCTACACAAAGGTACAATAAGAAAAGAAAAAGGTATATAAGAAATAATTAAATTTGTGATTTTTCCAACCAGAGTGGAATAATAAAGATTGACAATTATTACGTCCAACAAACGTAATCACGCATATTATGTGTTATCAATTATGATTTAAATATTGTTTATTTATTTAAACTTTATGCAACAAATGTGTACATAGGCGGACTTAATGCCACAGGCATTCTTTCCATATTATATCTTAATATATATAAATCTCGTGTCACAATGTTTGTCCTCAATGGACTCCTAAACCACTTAACCGATTATAATAAAATTCGCACACCATGTGCAGTTCGATCCAACTTGAGAGATAGGATAGTTTAAATCTCAAATTATAGTCGCAATTTTAAGAAATTGACGTGGACGAAGTCGCGGGAGTCAGCTAGTAGGTATATTATATATGATAACATTGTTACTTTATCAAAACATTTTTATGCAGTGGCCTGGACAGCAGAACGTCAGCTCAGTGCATGGGGTTACTGAAAAGTCTAGCTAAGAATGGCCGCACTATTATATGCACGATACACCAGCCGCCAGCCTCCATCTACTCCATGTTTGACCAGGTAACCCAAAAATATATTATGTTGAAATACAAAAACTACCTGATTGTATCAAAACTTGAAGCCGCGTAGATCTTGTTGCGACCATGCGGCGCGCGGCCTGGGTTTCAGCTTTTCACCCTTACAAACAAATAAATAGTTTATTTTATATTTATCATGTGCGACATGAAACTGCGTTTTAATTCCTTATCTACTCACATTGTCTCACATCGTTTATTATTATATTTATTTTATTTATTTATTTATTATCTTATCCAGTCATTTGGTTCGCTTTTAATGGTGTATTTTTGTTAAGTGTTTGGATTCAGCTTATGCAAATTATTGATAACCTTACATGTCATGTCAATTAAAATAATAAAAAGATGCAAAAAAGATGATGAGTTTAACTATCATATCAATAAGCTTGTGTAATATATCTACAAATAATATACTTCTTAATAATTTAACAAAAATATAAGTTTGGTGTCAAATGGCGCAACATTAATTATTATTTAATCACACTTCGCCCGAAATAAAACTAATTTGCATAAATCTGTAAGCTTGTTGTGTTTCTCGAATAAATAAATAATTAATTACTTTTTTATAGAAACAAAGTCTAACGTATGATTACATGTCGGCTCGAAAAAAATGTTTAAGTTTACAAGGATAATTAGAGACACGAACAAAAAACAATTTTTTGTACATGTTACCGGAAATGTATGAAAACTAGGAATTGTATACAATCCTAGGAAATTTATACAATTCCGAAGCTATTTAGGAAATGTATAAAATATTGTTTCAAAAACTATTTAATACATAAATGTCCTAGGCAATGTGCACAATTCCTGGGAATTGTATATGTATAATTACAATATCGTATCAGGAAGTGTATAAAAATATGCTTTCTGTAATAAAAAACGTTGTTAAAATGAGAATAATATTTTTTATTAAAGCACTCGTTGAGACAACAACGTTCAGGTAACAATCGTATCGTAAAATATAATAATCTTCATATTATCTTAATAATGAAAGCTTCGAAAATCAACTATAAACACAAATTTTTAATAACATATGTTGTCGCTCGCTTCGCTCGCTCCATTGCAAGGTCACAATACCTAACCCAACCTAACCTATTGATCTCTGTCACAAAGTCGAACCTAACCAAGCAATGGATTTTTGGGAATATGTCGGTTCTTTACTAAGTTTGATTAGAGCGAGGCCGAGGGTTTGATTTGAGCTCGACAACTAGTTGTCGGCGAACATGTCCCTCCCCTCGCCCCACTATCCCCGCGTACCCATTGATATCTCAAATGTTTTACATTTCCGATTGATATTTAGGAAATGTATAGATTTCCTAAGAAATGTGTCTAATTTAATTTATTTTACACATTTCCGTGCGATTTTAAGAATCACATACATTTCCTAGGAATTGTATACAATGACGGATTACATACATTTCCGGTAACATATAGACGCTTATTTTTTTCGGTAGGTATTCAAATAACTTAATCGGTCTTAAAAATTGTTATTGCTAAGAACATAATTCTAGAGTTAGTTAACAAATCACGCCAATATATAAATTAAGAGCTATAATGAAATATGAAATGGAAACTTTAAATGTACAGTTGAACAATGAACAGTTTAGCCAAACACTGTCTCTTAAGATACAGGTCTCCTAGTTTAAGAGGCAGGGTTTATCATTTTTGGTTATATAGATTTTGATAAATAATATAAATTGTATGTATGAACCTACCACCTATGTCTAATCTGTATATTACTTTTGGGTGAATAAACATTTTATTATTATTATTATTATTAACAGTATCGTCACAAGATTTACAAATACGAAAAGGCACCTATATAATTTTAGCATATCTTGTAAAGAATTTAGATTGTTTTATTTGTAAAAGTTATAAGACTACCAATAAAATATTATGCTATTGCGACTCTTGCTGAGTGTTATATTCATAATACAATTAATTAAATGTTAATGCGAGGAATTGCGTACTGAACCAGCCATAACGTCAAGACAATTACATAAAAAGTTTATAATACACTCGAGAGCAATGAATCCGGGTCACTTAAAGAATCCTAAAAATCTCGGAAACTAAAAATGCTAGGTTAATGCAATAAATTGTATTTAATAGACAATGTAATACTCCTTAAATGAAGGTATTAAAACTTCTTAGTTATTGTAAAGTTATATCATAAAAAAATCAAATTTGAAAAAGGGCCACTTTCGAAGATGGAACTACGAAATTACAGCATTTGGTTTTGCTTTTGTTTGTAATCTGTCATTTATGTGGGTACATAAACCATGTTGATAGTGCTCTATATTCATTATTCAAGCTGAAATTATGTCGCTTACGCCTGAAGAATGCACCAGAATACTTACAATGCTGGAAACCGGCCGGAGTCAGCGCGATACAGCCAGGACTGTCGGTGTGTCGCTGTCAACAGTACAAAGAGTTCTCCGACGTTACGAAGAAACTGGTTCTAACCTACGCAGACCAGGAACGGGCAGAACCAGGTGTACCACAGCACGAGAAGACCGATACTTGGTGAACACCATGCTTCGAAATCGCTTTCTCACAGGAACTGAACTCACAAATCAGTTTCGACGCCTCGGAGGAAGTAACCCAAGTGCATGGACAGTAAGACGTCGGCTTGCTGAATCTAACTTAAAACCCCTTAGACCTGCAAACGGCCCTAAACTGGAGCGTGGGCATCGTATTTCAAGACTAAGATATGCCCAGAGCCACGTAAATTGGAGTATTGAAGATTGGTCAAAAGTTATGTTCTCCGACGAATCAAAATTTATGCTCTACAAGCACGATGGAAGACACAGAGTGTATCGAAGACCAGGAGAAAGATTCAAGCAAGCATGCATCGAAGAAAAAGTAGCCTACGGTGGTGGGTCTGTACTTGTGTGGGCCGGAATTTCTTCTGAAAGTCGCACAGAGCTGGTGATCATAGAAAACGGCTCTTTAACTAGCGAAAGATATGTGGAAGAAATCCTCAATGATCACGTTGGTCCATTTATGGTCAATTTAGGTGAGGATGCTATATTTATGCATGACAATGCCCGACCTCATACAGGTAGGATTGTGAATGACTACCTTCAAGAGATGAACATTACTCGTATGGAGTGGCCAGCGCGCAGCCCGGATATCAACCCGATCGAGCATGCTTGGGACGAGCTAGGCAGATGCGTAAAACAACGAAACCCTCCCCCAATCACGCTTCGTGAGCTCAAAATTGCTCTCACAGAGGAATGGGAGAATATTCCCCAAAATCGTATAAGGAACTTGGTGTACAGCATACCAAACCGCGTAAACGCAGTAATGGAAGCACGAGGAGGCAATACGAAGTATTAAAATTCAAGAAAATCGTAATAAAGTTCAAAAATTTCATGTTTCCTATTTTTGTTTTAAGGAGAGATCAGCAGTTTTTTTCTTTATGTAATTTTGTGTTAATAAAATGTATGGTGACTCATATTTTTTTTACTTTCATTTAAGGAGTATTACATTGTCTATTAAATACAATTTATTGCATTAACCTATCATTTTTAGTTTCCGAGATTTTTAACATTCTTTAAGTGACCCGGATTCATTGCTCTCGAGTGTATTATGTTGTACGAGTATAGGTGAATCATCAATAAATTCAGACAGTAGTTTACTCAATATTCATCAATTTAAAAAAATTATTAGTACACAATCATGAGCTCTTCGTTACAATAAATTAGTTTTAATTATCTAGTATATTGTTTGTTGTTGTAAGAATTATGATTTCATTGATTTTCCTAAAACCTGTCGTGTCTGCTTTCTTCTCCTGAACCGATTTATATTTATTTAGTCACCTATATAAACCCGTTATTTACTCTATTTTCAAGTATCCTATTAGGAGCTAAGCAAATTATGTAAAAGGTTGCAAATATATGTGACAAGGCGAGTAAGGTAATTTTTAGCGTTGTTTTATATTCATTATATTCAAGATATTGACTTTATCAGACTAGATTCAAGATCTAGAGACCTTTATATTTAATCAACCATACACCGACAACTTGAGAAATGCGTGTTTAGATTTGTAAGATAAAATGTAAAATCTGGCTAATTTGTTAACCTTTATTTATTTTTTTCTATCAACGTTAATAGATACTAGTTTGTCTTAGACCGGCTTCAAAATGTGACTGTTCTCTGCTATGCTTTTAAGCGATATCTACGGAAATTGTGGATCTATTTCAAAAAATCTTGATTTCGCATGCTTTAGGAGCGGTCCCATTTAAATTTCATTAAAGTTTGTTTATTTTTACATTTACGTGTAATCAATTATTTAAATGATTTAATATTTAATTTCTTATTCAGGTGTACATGATGGCTGAGGGTATGTGCATATACCACGGCCCCAGTGAGAACACGGTACCTTACCTCGCATCCGTAGGTCTACAGTGCCCTATGTACAACAACCCCGCGGATTACAGTACGTATAACTTATGTCTTACTAATATTATATGTGTGAAAGTTTGGATGTTTGTTACACAATCACGCAAAAATGGTTGAACAAATTTAGGTGAAATTTGCCACACGTATACTTTATTATGATTTTGTATCGTCGTGAAATTCAATCTAATAGGAAAGGCTTATTATAAAATCAGTGACTATGTAGAGGATAAAAGCGCGTGGATTTAGGACCTTCTGCACATGTGGCCTCCCTGGCGGTCCGTTAGTTCATTTGCCTCATCTTGTTGTTTTATCTTTCTCGATTAGCTTCCCCACGGTCTCTATTCGTAGAAACCTTTTGACATGCCTTGACATTCCTGTTAGGGTTTAGTTAGGACTACATATCTTTTGTATGTAAAGCTATTTAATTAGATATTTGTTTTTCCTTTTTTTAATTATTGAGTTTAGTCTTTTTTTATTATTCTCATTCTTTTCGCATAGGCGACCTTTGTAAATGTGACAACAATGTAAATTTGTTGCGTGTCCCTTTTCATTTTTCTTCCATTTTGTTGGATGTTATCATTTACAATAAACTAAACATTTTGCTATTTACGCTGTTGTCGCATATTTGTATATTTTTTTATATATAATTGTATTTTTTACATTGATGTTAACCTTTTTTTTAAAAGAGTAACCTATGGAGTTTCTTGCCGGTTCTTCTCCATTGGAATGACATTTTGGAACCTGCAACTAGAGTCAGTAATTTAACGTTTTAAAAGAGCTTAACTACTTGAAATAAAAATATTTTGATTTTGATTTTGATTTTTATCCTGGTAAATTTGGATGCGATATTATATACTGCGATTATACAGCCTAGTTTATTATAGACTAGGTTACTCGAAGAGAAAACGCCACTTCTTGCTTCAAAATGGATTCCCAGATAAAATGAGTATATTATTTTTCCAACTTAGAAGAGAGAGACACCAAATTTGGATTTGGAATTGTTGTTAATTTCGTAGGAATTTTCTCTGTGCGAAACTTTACAAGACGTGGAAGTAACAAAAAAGCAAATAGTTCCCTCTGAAACCAATTTTAAAGTCAAGACACGGGGAAGCTTGAATATGGTAATATATAAAAAAACCTTATTACACGCTGTACACGACTGTACTATACGTCTCACGTCATCGTCGTGTTCAAAACTAGTCGGACGTTTCCG
The DNA here is from genome assembly GCA_905475315.1 of Autographa pulchrina. NCBI lineage: Eukaryota > Metazoa > Arthropoda > Insecta > Lepidoptera > Noctuidae > Autographa > Autographa pulchrina. The sequence continues at coordinate 8,150,758 of FR997768.1, forward strand.
AAAATTCCGTGATCATTGACGTGTGTAGAGTTTTTTTGAGGCAGGTGTCTAACAATAATTATATTTAAGTACAAAAAATATAAAAAAAAATATCTACACGGCCTACGCATTTACGTAGAGTATTAGTAATTACTGGTTTCGGCACTCGCGTTTGAGCTTAGGTAACTCCTACAGATAAATTATATTATTAATTTGAAAGTATTGATATAAAGATTTTTAAATTACACACTAAGAGCGAAAAAGCCTCCAGAAAGTAGAAAAAAACATAGACGAAAAGGCTTTTTTACACTTTAAAGGCTTACTTTTTACTCAAATGACTTAAACAATGACCTATGCTAATGAAATTGTGTATAGATTACTGATACTTGGCGTTATCGTCAGTAGAAGTAGGCATAATGATTTAATGATTCAAAAGGTCATTAAATCACGGAATGAATACTTCATCAATCATTCGAGTGGCGTCGCGTGCGAATGCAGATTACTAACTAAGTACATAAATTTATTCCATTCAACTATAGTTTTTTAATAGTGAATACGCTTACACGAATTCTAAGCTAGGTGTAACCTTTATGTACCATTGCTGGCAGGTTCTTGAACCTGACATTAGCCTCTCACAAGTTGCGCTCTCAAGTTCAAACATCTAAGAATTTGGACCGTATTTCATGTCCGTCAATTATGTTAATAAATATTATTGAACAAGTTTTCTTTTGTTTATTTAGATAATCAAAAACTTACATCAACTCTATTGTGAAGCCATATTCTGATAGGTAGATACTTTATTAACCTATATTAGTAATTGTAACTTATATTAAGTCCTAGCGACCCGCCCCAGCTTCGCACTAAGTATATCCAAAGTTTCTCGGCTCTTCTATACTAAAAAATGCATGTATTATAAATACATAAAAGCACCCTCTTTAATCACTTCACCTATTGCTGAAAACTGCATTAAAATCTGTTGCGTAGTTTAAAAGATCTAAGCGAACAGACAGCGGTTGCGACTACTTTTTATACTCTGTAAAGATAAAGATGATAGGCCACAACAAAATGACAGCCAATAAGACTTACTTTTAACAATAAGAACCGCAAACACGCTCTTTATACACGTTACAAAGCTAACGTATGTACCTAAATGGTTTAATTAAAATTGTATAAAATTGCATTGATTTTTAATTAGGTACTGTGTGGTCATTAAAACAAGTTGCATATAAAATTAATTATATTTATCAGTTGACTTATAACTACGCTATAAACCTAACATAATAATTATCGATATAAGCTCGATGAATAGGTAATATGTACCACTTAGGTATTATAATGAAATGATTGGTTTCCTTAGCTTCAATTTCCATTTCACGCCAAAGATGGATAAATTAATATAAAGCTATGCCTAAAAATAAACTTCGAAAATATAAAAAAAGACCAGAGCATAAAACTTTTTTAGGCAAAAATATTTATTTATTTATTAATGTTTCTGAACACAGAAGAAAACCGATACAAACGAATAACTAAGATACGCATTTTGTTACAGACATAATTAGGTAGAGTAGTTCACTGATAAAGGCTAAACGTATTCACGTAATTACGTTATTATACGTCAAAGCGTTTAAATGGGAAGTTGTATTCACAACACGTAGGCAATAAGCAACGTGCAGTACATACATTTAACTATCTAGTAAAATATGTCTAACAACTATGTATGTTGACAGGTTGACAGGTCTGTTTTTCAGATTTTGAATGTATAACAGTTCATAAAACAAAATCTATAGTCGTGATTTTTTTCTCTCGAATAAAAACTATCTCTCACATAAAATAACTATCGGCGTTGTGAACCCCCCCCCCCCCCCTGGATCACCTATTTCCTTACTTTCACATTTATAACATTCGTGTGGAGTACATAAAGTTTAGATAAACTTTAAAGGCCTTTTAAGGCACAAATCCTTATATGAGTTATTTTCACAGTTCTAGAAATAGCGACCGGCGAATACGGAAAGTTCAACGAACTTCTCGCAGAGAAGAGTTCGACTCACGAATGGACAGAGAAGACTGCGCCACTACCTGTCATCGAGAGACGAAGCGAAGCGATCTCCTTTGGCAAAACCTCCATAATCGTCAATCCACCTGACGAGCTATACAAATTCGGGAAGTTGTTTAAAAGATGCATTTTACAACAGTATAGAGACTGGGTAAGTTTATCTGGGGGCACGGCAGTGCCCCAGCCAAGTCTCGAGCAAAACGGGCACGGCCGTACCATTCTTTTCTCGAAGCGTTTCGCGGCTATTTCACCCCCCCTGTATCATCGATACGGACAAAGCTAGGGGTTTAGGTTTTCGATGACCTAGAGTAAGTATTAAAACAAGCTCAGCCTCAAAATTACATGACATTTGAACCAATAGTTTACGAGTTATGAGCGATCAAAGTTACACCATTTTGTCACTCACTGACTCACTCACTGACCGATCATCAAAAATCTAAGGTACTTCTAGCAAACTTAGAACCTTCAAATTTGGCACCAAGATAGGTTTTTAGCTACATGTAAAGGGAAAATTATAAAAACGGTAATAAATTATATACCTTAGTAAATAAAAGGAAACAAATTTATATTTGCGGTTTTACAAGAACATGGTATATGAATTTTGACTGCATTGTTAACTTTGTTCTTTGTTTATGTACATAAAACAAATATTTTTTTAGCAATTTTGTTTATTTATAAAAATAAAAGAAAGAGACCTACAAAAAATAAATGAGATCCCACCAAAAACATTCAATGTAAAAAAAGCCAAGTCTCTCTATGCAATTCTTCCATCGTAAAAAGTTTTGAGATCGCATAGGAGCCAAGTCCTGTTCAACTTAATTTGTAATAATAAATCAATATTTTGTGACTATATCAATAGTTTTGTTTACATTACAATAATAGTGACTTGGCCATGAGCACAATAAGATACAAATATAAAGCGGCATATTTGGAGGAGTTGCAAGTAAATAATAAATAATATCAGGACACCTTAACCGACAGTCGGTATCATCCAAGATCAGTGAACTGCACATGCACTATGGCGCATGTTTAGTCCATAGTGATCTCAAATTTCAATCAGTTACAAAATCATGTCCATAATATATATATAAATTCAACGGTAGGTATTTGCACGTAATTAAAAGGAGCAAACGACCTTTAACTTGTGCTCATGGCCAAGTCACTGTTATTGTAATGTAAACAAAACTATTGATATAGTCACAAAATATTGATTTATTATTACAAATTAAGTTGAACAGGACTTGGCTCCTATGCGATCTCAAAACTTTTTACGATGGAAGAATTGCATAGAGAGACTTGGCTTTTTTTTACATTTAATGTTTTTGGTGGGATTACATTAACTATAACTTATTGCATTATTCAAGTTATGTTCCGTCATGATATGTTTCTATCCACTTAACTTTTTCTAAGTTAAAGACGGCCTCCAGTTTCGCTGAAAGTTGCATAATATCGCTACCTACAAACAAGAATGCTTTTTCTATGGAAATTATTCATTAATAATTTAATAAAGTCGGCAAATCGGCGTAAGCAGCAATGGCGCTGTCCCCTATTGTCTAACATCAGAAACTTTTCGCTATGTGTCTATAACATCTCCAAACCGAAACAACATAGTTATTATGACTTTTATGAAACGCATAAGTATGACTGTATTATACTAGTCATATCTTCAGGAATCGATTCTGCAATCTGCCATCCACAGATTAATTTTAAACGAACGTATTAGACATAATGACAGCCATCCATTTATAATTATCTGCCCATTATCACAATAGGGTTACCAGCATTAGCTACCAGTACAAATTCCAATCCTATTTACCTACTCGGTAATTTTCACGTTCACGTGTATTAAGGCGGAAACATACTTACGTGTCGTGGCGTGGCGTGACGCGCCAGAAGCATATCGGTTTCATACATTTAATATGGTCGACGCGACACGACACGACACGTAAGTATGTTTCTAACCATATTAAATGTATGAAACCGATATGCTTCTGGCGCGCCATGCCACGCCACGACACGTATGTATGTTTCCGCCATTATACACGCACGTAAAGAGGAAGGAAATTGTCACGTGGAAAAACAAGTTACTAGAGATCGTAAATAAAAGCAGCTTCCTTTGAAAGTCACAACTCACGAGATACCATTAGGATTTTCCTCTGAGGAAACTTAAGCAATGCGTTGAGATTACATATTAATAGGAAATAGTTAAAGTAATCTGGTATATGTATGGATGAATGTAATTATGATGAATAATCTGAACAAGAATATGTACACTTATAGACATAAAAACATATGTTTTGTCTCATGTAAAATGCAAAATGCAACTGTGCGCTGTCTTCTTTTTTTCCTGTCGACATCAGATGGAAATAGTTCCATCTGATGAATAGTCATCAGATGTGACGAGCCCAATATATGGCCAGATCGATTGCTCTTTGAATAGTCTCTTCTTAGTCTTCTCCGGTGGAGCTAACTGGGCATCTGGGGCATATTTAGTATCATCATCATTCATTTAATAAATATCGAATTATGTTCGTCAGTTAGTCAAAAATTTCATTATTTTATTAAAATTAATAACAAATTTCTCTCTTCCACAGACAGTATCCCACCTGAAACTATTCATGCACATTGTCATCGGCGTCCTACTGGGCCTGCTGTTCGAGCGAGCTGGCAACGACGGCTCAAAGACCCTCAGTAACCTCAGCTTCCTACTGGTCAGCATCGTGTACCTCTGTTACACGTCACTCATGCCTGCCGTACTTAGAAGTAAGTAAATAAAAAAATCAAGTATCTATGTGCTACAATTGTTCTTGCCGAAAGATCGCTTTGTGTCGAATAATTGATGCGAAAAAATGTACATCAATTTTGAGCTAAAATTTTGAAACATATATCTTATGTACTCTTCACCCCTTCTGGATAGGTAACACTATATTAGCAGATCAGAAAATGTGATAGGTATAACAGAAAAGTGAAGCTTTGAACTTATTTACCAAAAAATATTAGTTAGATACTCCATACAAAAATACCCAATTTTGGACTTAAACAGAGTTCTTACGCAAGACCAACGGAATGGGGTTGCGAGCCAAAGTGAGTACGAAACTAATCGGTCGTTCCTGAAAATGCGTGATATGTCCCTTGAGTTAAAATAATGAAACACTATTAAGGAATATAATTATGGTGTCTCACTATAAACAACAAAACGATACTTTAATGTTATAACGCGTACCGTCTACATAATTACGCTAATTAAACTAGTTATTTCCTGTTAATTTTATTACTAATTGTTGTTATTAATGAAGGTAATGAGGAAAATATTGTAGCGTGAACTTTAAACTTTAAACGAAAACGATTTTCCGCTCACATTACCATGGCATATGTTAGCATTTTTGTAACTAAGTAATTTACTTACTTTAGACGTAAGCTAAGTACGAAACGTATTGATGTTTGTCTAGTTTCGATGTTAATGACATCTGAATAAAAAATAAGCAATCGTTTTAATCTTCATTTATCGTCACACCACATACACCACACACACACACACCCATTTAACGTGTACCTTCCCGCTGACTTATAATTAGCATACCTAAAGTATTATGTGATGGGGGGCCTGGAGTTCTATAGTACAGGCCTAGGCTTAGTTTAGACTCCAGATCTCCCACAAATTACATTTACGGAACTGTCAACTGTTATTTAACTTTAAGATTGTCCTCGTACATAATGTGTAATTTGTGGAGATGAATAAAAACGTTTTTATTTATTTATTTTAAACAACAGCAAAAAGTAGCTAATTAGCAAAATAATAAGCAAGGCAGACAGGCAGGACAGCGGCGCAGAAACCGCTCAGAACACTTAAAACCTGTTGTTTTTTGTTTCAAACTTTAAAAGCTCACTAGTTTTAGACATTTTTACTACTTTTGTTATTTTGTTGGTAGAAGATTGTATTTCTTTGATCGCACTAGTAGGTAAGGGCAAGCTCTGGTCGTCTACATCTGGAGAGAGAACGCACGAGAATCTGTAGGCTTTTATTCTCGATCCTTAACCTTGCAAAAAACCGCCCAACCCTTATAACGGATAAAATCAAAAGCTTTTTAGACTGTCTGTGTTCACAGCAGATCCATATCCATTCTACTTTTTGCACTATGCTCATTATACAAATTAAGTGTCAATGAGTAAAGCGGTATCGTAGATAACTACCGCTTGCAACACAGCCGTTGCTAAGGCCAATCATACGTGTAGCGAGCAATGTTCCTACGGTATCAAAGTTCTCCATGACCGTATTTTTTATAGGTAATAATAAATTAATAATACCAAAACATTCATGGAGGTTATTCAATCATGTATGATAGTTATCGAAAATTTTTTTACCAACCACAAAAGTGGTTCTCAATTCAACCGTTAGCTTTGTTTTTGTATGTTTGTTACGCAATACCTCCGGCAATTGTTGATCGAATTAAAAATATATATATTCAAAAATAATCGATAAAGTGCTATAGGTGCCATGAACTAATCCAAATAAATTTCTTTATTTCTAGTACCCACTGAGATGTCGGTGTTGAAGAAAGAAAACTTCAACAATTGGTACAACCTGAAGACGTATTACGCGGCTCTCATCGTCACAGGCATGCCTTTACAGGTACCGTATTACTATCAAGCTATAAATAAAAATAAAATAAAAAATAATATAAGTAACTATAGACCTTGTTAATTATAGACACGTGGAAAGAAGAGTCAAATGTCAATAGTATCTACCTTTGTAGTTTGACGTCACACTACACTAGACGGTATTATAAACAGGAAAGATTTGTTTATAAAGAATAAGCTCAAGAACTAGGGACTTGAACAATTTAAAAAAATCCGTCACAAACATGTGACAGATTTTTAAAGCCAATGTTAATTGGCTTTATTCTATTTAAATAAAATATTTGCTTGAGTTAAATTCGTGTATAGCTATCTCCGATGAATTCGAGTAATTAATTGTCTATCGTCTGCTCTGTTTGATATGACTTCTGCTTAGTACATTAATACCCTTTATAATCGAAATTAATTGTTTACCTAATTATTCATTCCAATTTCCTGCTCGTGATCAGATATCGCGAAACATACAGAGGTTTGGGATCCAAAATATCAACAATTGGGCTTTGCCCTGCAGTAGGACAAATACAGGGCGATGTAGGCTTGCAAGAAATAAATGAGGAAATTTAAATAAAAAAAAATTGAAATCTGAAATCGCTAATCCGCGATTAGCAAGCGTGGTGATTAATGCATGGGAAGAGGCGTGTGCCCAGCGCCCCAGCAGTAGGACGTTTATAGGCTGCATTATCTATTTATTTTAAATATTAAATATCTACTTATTTAACTAATTATAATTCAATAAATTGTACATATTAACAGGTAATCTACAGCTTCGTGTACTCCGTACCCTCGTACTTCTTATCCGGGCAACCGTTGGAGCCGCACCGGTTTGTGATGTTCGTCATCGCGCTCGCCAACGTCGCCTTGCTGGCTGAGGCGACGGGCAACGTTATCGGGACTTGCTTTAATCCTGTTGTAAGTACCTTTGATCCTAGTAATTATTCTTGTAGAATTTATAAGGTATTGCCACTTAGTTTTGAGTTACCGTAACTACTGAAGTAAACTGTAAGTTTCGATGTAGCCTATGCTCAAGTACCTCTAAACTTAATTCAGTAAACAAGTTATAAGTACAAAATACTTAGGTATTTACAATCCTAAATGCATGTTTAATGCAGGTAGAAGCAAATTGAGTCATCTACACGGCTAAGTGGTTGAACATTTTTAGAAATCTAATAAGCTGGTAGAGCTGGGTCTGGCGGTTATAGTAAGTAAGTACTTGGGCATTTACGTTCGAAGAGTTGCTAATATTAAGTATGTTTTATATAATAGCTTTGTGAGTGACACTAAAGATTCTAAGTACATTTATTAGGTACCTACCTACACAGCTACGATTCACTATTGCGCGCATATGTGCTGCGACTCAATTCTACACGCAATATAGCGTGACGAACTATTTAAATACTTTAGATATCAATCGACCTACAAACATAAAACAATACTGGTCATGTCCTATAGTAATGTTCTTCAGCTTACAGTAAGTTCTAAGTCGAAGTAAATATTACTGGAATTACCTAATTAAGGTCTAAACAGTTTAAAGGACAAGTTACTCAATATAGGTTACACTTAAGTTATGAACTTGTGAATCACAGTTATCTCTTGTGTAACATAACATGTGACTGTTTGTATATTTGCATGCATTTGTTGCCGGGACACGTGATGCACATAGTAAACAAATAAAACAATATTTGTTTCATAAATATCACTTTGTATAGAGATGGCCTTACTGATGGAACTACATGGAAACAACTTCAAGATATGCACTTGAACCCATATTTTTAAAACAAATTCTTACATGTAAAATGCTACGAATGTAATACAACGAAAATGACACAAATTTCTACTAGAATTTTAGACAGATGAATTAAGTTTAATGTAGTGGCAGTTTTTCTCGCTCTTCTTGTGTTTTTAATTCCAATTCTTTATTGAGGACACGAGTATATATAGGTCCCTTTAATAAAATAGTGGAATGACTAATCTAAAATTTGCCCTGTTAAATACGTAAAAGGTAACTTTTATATAAATTGGCCTCTCGAAAGTTACCATCCAATTCGGTAATTGGATGGTAACTTTGTAGAGCTGTAATTAAAATTTACCTGTCGCAAGCTCCATGATGAATGAGCTTGAAGAAAGGTGAAATATAAATCTCGAATGGGACACTATCGCGCCCCCAAGCTTAAGCTTGTTACCTATATTTACATTATTTTTTCTAGAACGGCACTTTCCTGGGCGCAGTGTGGACGTGTGCCATGATCGTGTATGCAGGCTACCTCGTGCTGCTCGCGCATATGAGTCCCTTCATGAGAATGGTGTCTTATGGCTCCTTCCTCAGATACGGGTTCGAAGCACTCGTGCTGTCTCTGTACTCAAACGGAAGGCAGCCGCTATTGTGTCCGGAGTCTATGAACTACTGTCATTTAAGGTAATTATGAAACATATTTTTACCCTCGTTTAATTTATGTTTTCTTTTTTTATCTGTACTGTACTTTACCGTTATAAGTACAAAAGTAACTTCATCCTTCTATATGTTACTGCTAAACCGCAGAACCGATTTTGTTTTAACATGGCTAAGAACAAGCTAGAATCCTAAGATAGTACATACTGTACTAAGGTGCTGACCATTATATAGTATTGCCGTTTAATAAGTGCTTAAAATAAAAAAAAAACTGTTTTTTTTTTTAATTTTGTTTTTTCCACATGGTACGCAGCCGGAGCCGTGAGCAACCACTGGCAACTTATAAAGTTTTTTTCTTTTTCAGACATCCGACAGCAGTGATAAACGAGTTCAGTTTGAAAGCGGACAACTACTGGACAGATATCACAATCCTTGGGATCGAGATCATAATCGTCAGAATACTCGCTTACTTCACAATGAAGAGAAGTGTCAAATCAGCCGGCTAATAATAATACTACAAGTTAAGGAACAATTTATATAGAACTCGTTATTAATGAAATGATGAGAATTTAATTATTCTACTATTCGGAAATGGGTTTACAAATGAATTATTGTAACTAATGTTAATAGTAGGTAATGGAATGTATTTTAAATAATATCACATCAAGTTATTTATGTGATAATGGCACCGCGCCGGTACATGTAAGGAGATTGTTACCTATTCACCCAAAAATGTTAATGCAAAAGGTGTAGCGCACGTGAAACACGTACCTAATCAATATACAATATGTGTCGAATTAGATTTAAGAATACTTATTTCTAACTGTTTTAATATACAGGAAAACCCAGGTCTTGTTATAAAGAAAGAAGATATTTAAAAGTGTTTGATCATGCAATACTGAATACAAAGATAGAACTCATTAATGGTCAGAGACTGACTAAAACCCTTGGAGATTGTCTTTTTTCACCAGGTCAAATTCTCCCGGGACTTCTTTTCGAACTGATAAAGAAGGGGTGCGGGTCACCCGGTATAAGCATATTAAGTCTTTCAGTTCCATTTTATAAGTTACCCGGTATAACAGATATCCTGTTATATCAAGAGTAATGGGTACCAGGAAAATACATGTGTAAAATAGGTATAGATATTTATTTATTACCAATATTATGATAACTTACATTTTATACCTACTCAAATATGTATGAGATTGAACAAAACACAATATTTTACCTGTAAGTGTATCTACATCGTATAAACAGCGTTAATGGGTTGATAGGTAGGTACTAATTAAAATTAGCATACAGGTAATAAAATAAGTATATTTGTATAATAATATGAAGCGCAGTCCACACCGCGCCCTAGCTAACGTAAGTAGGTCGTAATCTGAATGTAAAGCTTGGTTAAGTTATTCGCTTACTTTAGCTTAGCTCGAGGTGTGGCCAGCGCTTTATATAATAAGAAAATGCATTTATTGTTTTATAGCAAATATATAGCACACTTCTTGCCATCGGTCACATACTTGGAATGAGTTGTCGTGCCTTCTTCACTTTACTATAAATGGTGTTATAAAATAAACGTTACTTTTTAACACCAAAATAACTGAAAAGTTAAATAATAAAATAGAAGTACAGATAGTATTAGGAATGTAATGGTAGAAGGTACCTTGCTTAGTTTATAATCAACGCACAATGTTCTTGAAAAAGAACCAAACTTTTAAAAGAGTGGAAACATGGTTGGGCCGTGCATTAATTGCTTACTGAAATAAGACAGGCATAAAAAAAAATTGAACATAAACCTAACTTAACAAAAGTTGACTCAGAATGAAGAGTGGACAATCCTTCTCAGGTTTCGTTTGTAACCTGTAAACTGCTGAACCAACTTTGATGAATCTTGGGATGGGGAATGGTTGGATCCCAAGAAAGTACGCAGACTACTTTTCTGATTCATATAAAGTATATTCATTCATTCGTTTCATGTAGGTCATTTTAAAAACATTGTGATGTGCGTTTGATAAAGATTTTAGTGCCTAAGCCCACATCGTGCCTCAAATTATTTAAGTAAGGTGAGATCAGAATGATCAGGTTAGATGTATTAATACTAGTTACCACTGCAAACGCAAGTGATAACATCCTGTGATAAGCTTTCTTTAGGTGTAAGTACTTAAATAAATACTTAGATACTTTGCCAAGTGAATTTGTGTAAACAGTTTTATGCACAATTAACACGCATGTTTTATAGCACGTGTTTGAAGATATTATTATGAACAATTTTTTTTAATAAATAATGCAAATTTTCATGAATATGATTTGTTTATTTCAACTGACGATTATATCACCAGAATAATCGTCAGTTGTTTTCTTTTCTTACTAATCCTCCTAACACTGAGGGAATACGCATCCCTATTCCCTAGTTTAACCTGAACACTGAGCACCACTTCATAGTAAGTAGATCATTATAGTATGGATTTTTGCTTGCAAAAAGAAAATGGTTTGCTCTTTATCGTTTGCCATTTTACAACAAAGAACAATAAGAAAAATCAAAGCTAGAGTACTCAACTCTTTTAACGCCTAGAAAAAAGCAAGCAAGCAACTAGTGACGATCCCGATCTAGTCCTCAGTTCAGTACAACTTCACTACACTAGTTATTCACTAGTTCAATTAACAGAGTTGCCAGCCTTGGAGATTTCCCGAAATTTGGAAGGAAGAAGTGTCTATACGAGAATTTTAAGGTTACAGATTCAGCATAAAAAACCTACAACTTTATTTGAACAATAGTAGGAATATAACAACATTTTATAAATTCACTCCTTAAGGATTGGTAGCGATGTCTAAAATAGTCTAAATTGGCCTGACGTTTGACGTTTATTAGAGTAAAGTTATCTTGAGTCCATTTTGTCTCTATTGTATTTACTCAGGGGCCCGAGTCCGCTATTTTAAGTCAGTGAGTGGTGGGTTAATAAACGTTCCAGTGTTCTTGTTATTGTGCCTAATTTTCGTGTCGAACCTCGCTGGTTAGCTAGAAGTTTCACTTAACGCCACGACTGTACGCTTACCGCATAGATTTCCTGGAATTTTTAAAGTATTAAAAAAACTTGGGAGTAAATTTGTGTGTTGATAGCAACACTGGTTCAATAGCGGAAGTCTGCGGAAGTTCAACATACTTATCTGACACCTACACAAAAAGTAAACAATTAAATTTTTATCATTTTTCTCTTGTTTAGACGGTGTTATCTATCGTAGCCTAATTATTCTATGAGTGAGTGACTTCATAATAATGTGTTTAGTGTTTTATCACTAATTTCTTACAATAAAAAGTGCCGGTTATCATTTAAACTGTTAGTTAAAAATGTGAGTGAAACTTCTCGTCTCAACTTTATTTAATGTTAAATTAAAACTTGTACTACTATTCAAAATGTTTTTTAATATTTGTTTTAGGTTACGATTCATAGTTATTGCCTGTTGTATGATCGGTGCGGTTAACCTAACAGATGTTTCTTATTACGAAATATTAGGGTTGTCCAAAAAAGCTTCGGCACAAGAAATTAGGCAAGCCTATAAAAAGTTGGCTGTGAAGTACCACCCAGACAAAAACCCAGTAAGTTATTTTAATAATAAATTATTTTAGTTATAATTAATGAGGAACTTATAAATACTGAACTAAGTTCGCTAAAAGTAGTTTGTAGGTATCTATTATTATTACCTAGCATTTATATTAATAACTCGTACCTGTTTTAATCGTTTAAGTAGTTACACTATAAAATTTAAGTTTTAAATGCTAGTGTAAAATAAAGTGATAAATTTGAAAGAAAATTAATTACTATAACAGAGCAATAAACTTTACTACCTGTCTTACCATGGGATACTGTGTTACCCAGTAGAATGTTCTATGGAGGCAATCACTCCAAGTTAAACATAAAATGAACTGGACTGAAGGAGTCCTCAACATAGCTTGGAAAAGGCTAGGCAGAAGATAACCAATCAACTTTGATTAACCATTTTTCTAGGGAGAAGATGAACAAGAAAAGTTCCTAAAAATAACAGAAGCCTATGAGACTTTAAAAGACCCTGATAAGCGGAAGAATTATGATGTGTATGGGTCTTACTCTTACTCAAAGAAATATGACTACCGGTCCCAGTCTGAGTATGACAACCTATTTTATAACGGGTTGTATCACGATGATCCTAATGTGGATACATTATCTGGAGCTACCTTTAGTAAGTACTGTGATGTTTGTACATTTTGATATGAATATACTTACTAAAAATGTATGTATTTTTAATATACATTTATTTGCTTATGTACCTAGCACTTTTAATATAAAACCAGTACTTTAGTTCTTTACTACTTTTCAAACTTTCTGTATGTAAATTATTTATTGAATTAAATGAACATATTACACATACTTCAAGATAAATATCTAATTGAAATACTTTATAAAATATTATTATATTGGAGTTACACACATAGTTTAGTTCAATACAAAAAATATTAACAAATACTATACTATGAATGTAGTAATTTAATAAATAAAATACCTTATATATGTAACAAACATAAAAACCTATTTTTATAAGCAAGAATTTTCTTCTTTTCATACAGTATATCAATGCAGATTGTTAACTGGTCTTGACTAATCTACCTTAGTAATTGCCTTATCTAATACCATTAGACACACCATACTGTTATTACAATGGAATGAAATTAGCTCTCGAAATAACTTCCTTTCTCATTTTACAGATGTACTTACGATACATACATACATACTTAAGTTTGATTGGATATAATAATATTAATCTTTTTGTAAAGATTTTAGTAACTTTTTTTATGAAAAAGTAATACTAAGTAGTTTTTGTTATTGAAATTATATGGTTCCCTTAATCTGTATAGCTCCATCCCTCTTAGTTACTAGAATAATACAGGTTTTATAAATATAAACAGCCTTAGTTGTAAAGCAATGTAAATGCTTATTTGCTTGATGCTTCCCAAACATGTACCAAAACTGTTCTTCTTATAACCAATGTGTGGCAATGTTATATTTCAATTTTAGATTGCAGCAAAGAGACATGCATCTGCCCTGTTTCAACATTCATAAAATATATTAGTAATCTAGTACTTTAATTAAGTGTTGATGGAAAATTATGTTTATAATGTTTCAGAGAATTATATGGATGATGGCTTCTATTTTATAAATTTCTATTCACCCTTCTGCCCACCTTGCCAGAATGTAGCTGAACATTGGAAGAAGTTAGCTGAAATGTACAAAGGAATTGTAAGTAATTTACTTGGATAATTATAATTACATTATAATTATGTGAAGCCAGTATGAGTGCAAAAGTCACTATAATTGTTAGGATTTCTAAAGCATTAAAAAGATTTTTATGAACCAAGCTTGAACCACAAGTTGAACATAGGCTACTTTATTTTGCCGTCGCCGGCACCACCGCGGCCCAAGAAGCGGACAACATCTGCTCTACTCATCTATATAACAACTTTAATAAAATTAGATGTAATGTTATTAAAATAAATATTTGAATGATTTAAACAAAAAAGCCTTTAGCCTAGGTAGTAAGTGATAAAGATAGATGTGTTATACACCTAGGTGTATATCACATCTATCCAATTGTATAATATTCAACTTATCAGTATTTTAATTGTGTTTTCAGGTTAAAGTTGGTGCAGTGAACTGCAAATATCACAACTCATTTTGTTATAACAATATGAGGATAGGCAGTTATCCTACATTATTGTTTTATCCTAATGTAAGTACATAATGTATATATTAATATAAAAGCTAATAAATTTGTTACCGTGTTCATCAAAAAATTTTATAAGTACATTTATAATATTCGTTTGCTAAAATGTCACTTAATAACAATATGCTTTGCAAATCAACTATTTAATTTCAAGGTCGACTGGTAGATGCGATTTTGTTTTATAATATGCAAGCACACGACCTCAAAATAACGGTTACTATTGACAGACCTTATGTCATAGCAGTAAGGTTCATTATTCTAAAGCACTAAAGTGAGATTTACCGTACGTCGTGAATCATTATCACGGTGTAACCTCGAAGAAATAATAGCTAAAATAAAATTTAGATGTTTAATTATCGTCATGGAATATGGTACTGAATCGTGTTTCTTAACTGCATTCTTATCAAGTTCATGCTACGTTAGTCTTGCAGTTATTGAAAAACGTTAAGTATATGTATTTATAATTTTCATTTTTACACGCTTGTTAGAAAGTTGTAATGAATAAAAATTAATCAATTATTAAATCCGTCACAATAATAAATTAATGGTCAA
The DNA here is from genome assembly GCA_905475315.1 of Autographa pulchrina. Classification (NCBI taxonomy): domain Eukaryota; kingdom Metazoa; phylum Arthropoda; class Insecta; order Lepidoptera; family Noctuidae; genus Autographa; species Autographa pulchrina. Next base: position 8,166,114 of record FR997768.1, read on the forward strand.
TTAAGAGTTAAAAAAATATAAATTAGTTGTTAATGATAGTCGGTACCAAATTCAAACGCCTCTGCTTTTAAATACGACTCTTGATAATAATAAAAGTGCATATTCAATTGAATACCAACTTATTTTATCACAATGATGTTTAGCGTAAACTATACTAATGAAAATTTAGAATGAACATCCTGTCATTATATATTTTTCTTTTCTAGGGTAAAAGCGGCAACTTCGTATACCACAGCGGGGAACGAACCCTGGACGCTCTGGACGAGTTCGTGATGATGTTCATTCGCACTCAGGTCCCTGTACCCACGATATCGCAGCTCAGAAGTACTGACAAACCCATGGCATATGTACTTGGACCTAACAGGATTGGCAAAAATGCATTGACCAGGATAGCTTTCCGTTTGGTTAGTATGAACAATATTGACACAATGTAGGATATGTCCTTATTTACGAAACTTTTTTTTTATTCTAACAAATATATAGTTTTATATTACAAGGAGGCTTCATTATACCATTATGTAAGAAAAATCCTTGATCCGAAATTATATATCCATAACATCCCTGGTCTCAAGTAAAAAAGCTGGCAAAAGTAAAACCGAAAATAATCGTAATTATGAAGTGTTTCTGTTTTCTTATAATATCTTGCAACTATTCTCAGACAGCCATTTAATCTCAATCTAGACATAGCCTGTAAGGGCAAAAAGACAACTGATAAACATACTTATAATAATGTATTTTCTTTTTAATGTTCCCAGCATGGTATTGTAACAGTAGCGATAGTAGAAGATGACGATCTTCGAAGCAAACTAGTCAGCGATGAGTACACAACAGTAGTGTTTAGATATAACAAGATTAACAAAGAGATCGAGAGTACCGACGAAAAGGAGATATTGAATGAAATTGTTGAATCTCTGCCGAAAGTAGAGGTTATTGACCCCGATAAATTAAAGGTGAGTGGCGGAGAGGTCATGGCCCTCCCTTTTTACTTTATGTTTTTAATAATAATAATAATAATCGTTTAATTCAGGTATACACCCATATTACACATTACAAGAAATTAATATAAAAACAACAAAATCTTAAAACTATTTAGGTACAAATCAGTCTACAATAAGCTATCTAAAGTTAACAATAAAATCTAAATAAACAAACAAAACAATTATAACTATGGAAGGCAAGTCAAGCTAGCGGCTCGGTCTGCTTTGTCCTCTCTGTTAATAAAATGAGCAAGTCAAGGCTTCAGGTGCAGGCATTTCTTCTCAGAACTCTCAGGAATAAAATGTCGACCCGTCAAATAACAAAAAAAATACCACATGTAAAAATAAGTTCTTTATTATTTCTATAGTTACAATTAAAATGGATTTTCTGTTTTCAGGAAATAAGAAATGGTTTACGCACAGGCTCTCAACGTCCGTGGGTTATATTTTTCTCGGCCAAAGGAGAAGATAGGTTGCAGCTTTATCAAATTAGAAAAGAGTTTCCAGATATGAATTTTGGTAAGTGTTGTTGTATTTATAACAATTTTTCTAGTATTTGTAGTTTCAACATTTAACAAGTCACATTATAAGATATTGGCCCTTGCATTGTGGTGACACGTTTGTTATGATTTTTTAGTGTCTAATAATTTTGATAAATGTCAATTTATTCATTAATTCATTTGGAGCTAAAATTGTGTAGACTAGCTCTATACCAGATGTACACTTTACCACTTTAAAATAGATATACCCTTTCGGTAACACCCTGTATATCCAATTCTGGTGACAATTTGAGCTGAAATTTTGTAAACGAGCTCTATACTAGATGTACTCCTCACCCCTTTTGCATAGATATACCATTTCCCTAACATTCTGTATATATACAATCAGGTGAGATCAAATGCTGGCAGTGGAGCGAGCTATGCTCCTCACTGCAGGTGGAACAGTCTGGTTGGGGCGTGTTAAAGCGCGGCGGCGGCTACCAGCGCGCGCCCGACGCTCGCCTCGCCCGCTTTCTACGTTCTGCTGTAAGCGCGCGCAACTTACACACGCTGTCCGCTGCTGACCTGCTCAGGATACTCGATGGAGGTAACCGTGACAGCTCTATATAGCCACATGAGGTTGTTATAACACCTATTATTAGTATAAGTTGGTTACTAAACAAAAAACTATTACACATTATACATTACTCATGATTAGGTATATTCTTGCAAACAATGTACGTAAGTAAAAATCTTATAAGCAATTTATAATTATTCTAAAAATGCATTAAAAATACACAAAATAGTTATGTGTAGTATGTTCGAGTTAATTGCTGATTAATTAAATAACATAATTGTAATAACAATATTTATTATGTAGTTGTAACTTATTTTTGTTATTTTTCCAGAAGACGACAACGTGTGGGTCCTGCTAGTGATTCCGTATAAAGCATCGTGGGATCATATCTCTGAACCGTTTACACAGGCCAGCTTGGAGTATATCGAAAATGAAGATATAAATGTAAGTGAATGCCATTATTTAAAATCTGTAAAAGCTTTTATTTTTCAATGCAAGCATAATAATATATCATTAATATATTACTTTCTTAAAATATTTCAAATGACATATTCCATTTTCCAAATAAGCAATTACATAAGTATATATCCATAACGCATGTACCTAATACGCTCTAGATGCCAAAGATCTAGTATCTAGACACGCGGCCGCGTGTCAAGCCAAGTTCAAGCAACTGGCTAGACAGCGGCAAGTGTATCATTACACGAACCACTTGGTGCCACTTTTGACCCTTCCATAACTCAAAACCTCTTTAACGTAAACACATAAAACTACGTGTGTTTTATTATATCCATAAGGACACCTAGAAGCCCAAATTTCACGAAGCTAGCTCAAACGGTTATAAAGATATGAAGGTCTAAAAGTCGTAAATTTTAATATTGACTGACTGACATATAGTACCTAAACCTAACCTACTTCCAGATGACCTAGAAAGATGAAATTTGGAATCCAGCTCGGTAATTGTGTGTAAGCGAAGGAAAAAGTCTAAAAATAAAAAAAAAGTTAAAAAATAGGGGGGGTCACCATACAAAATTTTGTTTTTTTTTTTTAATTGTAGCCTTGGAACCGTTACAAGCTGATATTTGAAACTATCCTAATATATGTATTAATATATCTTCTATATAACAGAAATATAAAAATAAATTTAAGTAAAAAAATAAGTGATATCCCTATACAAAAAACTTGTAATACCTACGCGTTAAACAACCGGCCAACGGTGCGTTTTCGGCGGCGCGCGGCACCATGCAGCGGAAACGCAAGAAATAACATTTAATCTCAATACCTACCTAGTTTTCTTTACAAAAAGTAATGATATCCCATCAAAAACATAAATGTAAAAAAGGAAAGCCAAGTTCAATACACAAAAAGAATGGAGATCTAAATTAGTGCCAAGTTCTATGCAAAATCCAAATATGTATTTATAGGAACAAAATAACATTATGAACAATTAGTATTAAACTCTATTTCTTTGCTTTATTGGATACCTATAACAATTGCTGTCATTTAAAAATGTAAGATCTTAAAGTAGGTTAGATTTGACTTGGCCAGTTTTTATCAGAATTAAAATACATATATATATGTATATTAAATGTGAGATGATATGAATAACTTTATAAAATGACTGATGTAATGAAAATTGGCCAAGTCAAATCTAACCTACTTTAGGATCTCACATTTTTAAATGACAGCAATTGTTATAGGTATCCAATAAAGCAAAGAAATAGAGTTTAATACTAATTGTTCATAATGTTATTTTGTTCCTATAAATACATATTTGGATTTTGCATAGAACTTGGCACTAATTTAGATCTCCATTCTTTTTGTGTATTGAACTTGGCTTTCCTTTTTTACATTTATGTTTTTGATGGGATTGAACATTCCGAAGAGATCTTCGGAATGTTCAATACTAGATCTTTTCTACCCTATTTTTCACCTTCGTTATCTACGAAAATCGCTTATATATATATATCAACTTTTTCTTCTATTCCAGTTCGGTATAATGGTATGCACAGCTAACACGGACAAGTACTGTCGGCAAGTGACTCGCAACCAGCCAGTGATACTGGTACAAAATGGCGGCAGGCAGCATGTGTATAACGGACGGGATTATGAACAAGAGCTGATCGAGTTTTTGGATATGATATTAGATAGTGAAGGTATGTAAATAAAAATGAATTTCAACTGTCTCCTTCAGCGTTGTTTCAGCCGTTGGGCAGCCACTGCTAGGAAAAAACATCTTTAATCGTTAGGTGCTAAGATCTTGAGCCGCTGTACATTGATTTTATTATTGTGTGGTTGATTCAAATAAGAAAAAAGCCAAAACTTTACTTGATCAAATCAAAAGCCTCGTAATTTGATCCTTTTTGTCCAAAGGTCTCTTGAGATTTTGGATCCTCATTTCGCACCTTAAACTTAGCTGCGCAAAATATATGCGTCAAAAGATTTTCTATTCCCTTAAGTATAAAATATAGGAAGTAGGAAAGCAAGCATTACTACTAACACTAGTAACTAATAACATCAAGCTAATATTTTACAGGTTTGGAGTTAGACGAGAAGCAAGTTCTGGAAATACTGGACGCGTCTTCTCGCGAGCACGCGTGGCTGGTCGCGTACCTGCCCGCGCACTGTGGCTCACTCTGCGACAACCTCGCCTATGAATGGACTATCGTCGCTAAGAAAGTTTGTTGCTAAACACTATATCTTATGATCACAAATAACATTGTTTTTTAATTTAGGTATTAAAACTAAAGAAATTAATTAATTGAACGGAATATTTTTATGTAAAGAAACAAGGTATACCGTAATGTACTTATTAATAGATAAACATATTATTATACAAGATCAAAAAAATAAATCATGCCTGATTAACAAGTTCATTTGCAAGGTACAAATAAAACTAACATTGTGTGGCTTGGCAGTTCCCAAATAGAAGTGCTTTATTAATTATTTTTCTTTGAAGGGCGGGATAACAGAATTCACACATAGTTTTTTTGACGCGTGTTAGTTTTATTTATTTATATAAGATTTAATTTTAGTATTGTTGTGTGTTGTAGCTTCGTCCGCTTGAGTTTGTACGAGTAGGCGTACTGAACTGCGATCGCAGCCCGGGCGGGTTCTGTGCTAACATCAGATCGCCCACAGCAAGGCTCTACCCTATTGCTTCAGGACATCACTATAGGTACGTACCTTTTGTATATAAACATAATCTAAATACTTACTTGACCAAACTGCGATATGAATCTTTTGAGCTGTAATCTGTTTTAAATTAAATATTTGCCTTAATTTTTTTTTGTCTTGTATAATTACCAAAAAGCATAATATTCAATATTCATTGCAAATATTCTGCAACTAAGTCACTTACTAATGTCTTAAATTTCCTGCATGAATATGGCTAATGAATTTATTTTCTTGTTCGCTATTTTAAAGAGAAAAGCTTTATTTATTTTGTATGTTCCAGTGTAAGCCTCCAGCACCTCGCGCAGGCGCCATACATGTTGGAATGGGCGCTCGGGTATATTGATGACTCAGTCCAGAAACTCAATTGGAAAACATTCTCTACGAATGTTATTGCTGAAGAATTGAATCCCACCGGGTAAGCAATCAAAATATTTGTTTTTAAACCTAAACTCTATTTTCATAAGGCTAGTAAATGAAGTAATCTCTTATACATACGTTTGTCTTTTAAATTAGATTTTGGGGATGCTGTAGTACCTATGTAATAATGTACTTATAGTCTTATACTTATGGTAAAGAATTTAAAATAGAATCAATAGTATCAAAATGGAACAAACATTCGCTTTGTTGCGTGTAGTTCTGGTTACGGGAGCCAGAAATGATAAATTGTCAAGTATTTGAGAACTATCTTATATATGGTCAACATTTGTTTTTTTACAGAAGCAAGAAACCGTGGCTAGTGTACTTTCACTCACCGAGATGTTTTAGCTGTTACGCAAAGTACTCAGATTTTGCAGTAGCCGGCATCGTAAGTATTGAATTAGATTTTTTAATAATTTTGCATATTTTCTTGGTAAATGTTATCTTATTTCAATGTATTTTACGTTTGTAGAAAGTTATGGTAAAATATGAGATCAGTTTGAAGTTTACAAAAGAGAAGAGACCGTTTGCTCTGGTGTTTACATTTATTTTGTTTTTTTTTTTAGCTACTTAACAACGCAGTCCAACTCGGCAAAGTCAACTGCTTGAACGAGCGCAACCTCTGCCAACACGAACAAATAATGAGTTACCCATCCCTAAAGCTTTATCTCAGCAGAAACCAGCACCAAAGATTTAGCAGCGTTATAACTATACAAGTGAGAGACTACGAGAGTTTAATCGAGGACATAAAACCTTTTCTTTTGAAGTATGATGAGAATCTCTTAGCGGGAATTGACCCCAGTATAGGAAACAGTTATGGTATCAAACACGACGAGTTTTAAATATGCCTTGTATACGAGATCGACCTACAGTTGAAAAATACTATGTAAATAGTAATTGGCAGTTGCAATCGAAAATGAACTCTATTTGTGAACACACAAAACTCAAATTATGTTCATATTTAGGTAATCAATTAGGAAAATATAATCAAAGTGTACAAGTGATGTGGATACACTACCTGTACTATACTTCAACAACTATGCGTAATGTCCCGAACCAGGTGCCCACTCTAGGACCAACATCAGTCGCATTTCGCAAAATGTTGCAAGTCACTGGAAGGCACGTAGATTAAGGGCCTACGCAGACCGGGATGGCATGGCAAAGGATTTTTTTTTTACCAATGGACATTCAAACGTATTATTATACAAATACGACATAGATTGCCATGATTAAATGATGCAATGAAATCCTGTGGATGCTACGACACCATTTTAAAGTATAGCAATTTACGTTGTATTTCTATATCAAGACGTTTGATTGTCCATTGGTAAATATCTAAATTCCTTGCCATGCCATCCCGGTCTGCATAGGCCATTAAGCGTTGCATTTCGTTATGTTGAGGAACATTGTGTCCGCCGGTGTATCCTTGGCTTTTAACATTATTTAATATATATGGTATACGTAATGTCACAATAACTTAAAAAGTCTTGTTTAATTATAAAGTTTTATAGAAACTATAAATATTTGCATCTCACGAACCACTAATGATTTAAATGATATAACGGAAATCTCAATATAGAAATTAAGTAAAAAGGTAAGACTATGTAGCTACTACCTTATTTTACGTAAGCAATAACTTTAAATTATAACTCATTGGCGAATATGTGAGGCTTCTTAACTTGTAAACTATTGTTTATATAAGTAGTATATTTAGCCATAATATATTAATTACACTGCATTTATAGAGAAAAAACTCGTAGCTGAAATATGTATGGTTGTTACTATTTAAATATGTATTGACATATTATTATGTGTTTATGAAACAAGCAATCTCTTTTTTAAGTCTCATTAGTGTTAACAGTGTTTTAGCAGTTTTGTAATTATGCCATGATCTAAGAAATATGCAATTGTGATATTAAAACTATGTAGATAATATTAGGAAATTAGTGTAAATAGATTAAGCAATAACAGAGAGAGCAGTGCCTTCACTGATGTGTCAATTTTATGTAAGATTGTTGATTAACCCAATCAAAAAATAAATTCAAGGATCATTCATTGTAATGTAAAAAAAAAAAAAAAAAAAAAAAAAAATCTGTACCAGATTCAATTCAACTGTTACTAACTAAATAAACCTTTACTGACAATAAAAAATACCATAGACAGTCTTAATATTATTTATTTGACCTTTTACGACGGAATTAGCTTGAAATTATACTAATTCAATGAATAACAGGCATCTTAACAAACAGCATCTGAAAAAATAAAATAATATAATTTATACATATCTTTTATGGCTCCTACACACAGTGCCGGCGGCAGTGCCGCCGGGCGAGCCGCCGCCGGCCAAGCCGTCGCGCGTCGTCACACAAACAAATGCCGGCGGCTCCTTTGTGCGGCTTTGAATGCCGCCGGGCGCACGGCGGCTTGGCCGGCGGCTCGCCCGGCGGCACTGCCGCCGGCACTGTGTGTAGGAGCCATTACACACATAGTTATACTATTAATAATAATAATCCAGCCTTTAATCGTCCCACTGCTAGGCACAGGCCTCTACCCATATAAAGATGGCACGAGCATTGATCACCACGCTTGCTCTCTGTGGATTGGCGATTTCAGATCCCAAATTTTGGAATCCATGTTTCCTCACAATGTTTTCCTTCACCGTTTGTCAGAAGTGTCTTAGAATAATTAAGAAAGTACATATAACTTTGAAAAAGCCACATTGGTACTTGCCTGGGTTCGAACCTGCAACCTTGTGCATACAAATCCGTTCACTGTACCGCTAGGCCACCACAACATTATTATATATATATTTTATACCAAGTTTTACTATTACTTAGTATAAAATAGTATATCCAACAGGACTTGAATTTGTTTAGAGGGTGTAAAAAGCTTAAACTTAAAGACGAAAGATTACAATCAAAGCAAAAATAAAACTTACATCATTGTTCCTATTCAATTGAGCATCTAAGATATCTTGATCAACACTGCATGGAAGGAAGAAATCAACTGGCTCAAAAAGTCCTTTGGAGTCCAAAACCAAGCGGTCTTCACCAACTTCTAAATTAAGGTCTTTCAGATCAACCTGTAAATAATAACTAAGGTAAAATATGAGGCAACAAGCATTACTAGGACTAGTAAATTATTGAACCATGGTTAGATGGCACTTACGTCTTTGGTGCATGTACACTAATTAAGTGAATACATGTACAATACACTAATATTGTAAAGAGGTAAATTTTGTATGTCAGACATAACTTTCATACTACTTTAATTAATGTTATCAGCCTGCAACTGTTCCACAACTGGGTAAAGGCATCTTACATAGAGAAGTAAGGAACAAGCATTGATAATATTTTGTAGCTATTTATAGTAGTAACTGTAAAATTATATAAAGGAAGAAATAATGTCATGCTAGTTAATGAAAAACAGTCACTATAATACATAGTATAGTTATATACTTACAGAAGAAGGTATCTTAAATTCAGCTAAGAGATACTCAATTTCTCCAGTAGGTGGTTCTCTTCTTAGCCTATACTCCAACACCTTCTGAGTAACAGGTTTGGAGGGCTTTACCACTGCACCATCATCACCCAACTCCTCAATCAAAGGAGGTTTCATCTTATTCTCACATGTCTTTATATCTCTTATCTGTATGCGGTGAGACTGCAAAGTACCAATAGATTTCCTATTTTTCAATATAGTGTACTTCTGCATATCCATCTCAAATTGATACTTGTCCTGCAACCCTTCAAAGACCACAGTGAGAAAGAAAGTTTGGAACAGATCATCCTTTTCTATCTTCTTGAAAAATTCAGGGTTCACTGCAACATCATAGACTGTGGCTGGTGAACCAGACTTGTCCGGCTCAGTTCTCCCTTCACCAATGCTCATAGGCACCCGGTAAGAAGAGGGGTCTTCTGAGCTCAGGATTGTCATTAGCTCTTCATTGGTGATATCTCTAGGGCACGGTATTGCGTCTGTTTGGCATATATTCACAAATACCTTCTTGTTATCATGTTTTGTGTAAGATTTAACACAAAAACCTGTAAAAGACCATTGTTACAGTTTAGCTATATCATTTATGTAAGAACGCTCCTTAAGATTAAATATTTTATTATTAACACAAGTATTACCCGGCGTTGGTTTTACTAGCTTTGATGGTATAGTATCAGCCGAAGCTAAGAGTTTATTGAACTCTTCTTCTACTGGATTTTCCTATAAATAAATAAATTATATTAGACTGATACTTTCTAAACTTTTTTATTTCATAGTTTACGTTTATTTTAATAATGTTTGTAAGTCCTAAAACTTACTTTTATAATTCTCATGTTCTTCTCCATGATTGTTGGGTCGACGTCCAAACTTATTGACTTTTTAGTCATTTTGTTTAGTTTCTAGGAAACTTCGGCTATGACAACGGAATCAACAAAATAATATCGCATCAAATTGATCAAACTTGTGTGTCACTCACACTTTTTCAAAAATAAACCCAATAAACCTTTGTCAATGACAGACAGACAGACCATATATTATGTTGCTTTCATAGAGTAAAAAATTTAAAAACAATGGAGTGCTCATTCATATCGCTAAAAACCCAGTGTGCCGAGCGTAAGCAAATTTTTGGCTGTACACAATACATTTGGTTACTGATTTAAGTAAACATAAGCATTAGCAAGTGAGGCATTATCAAACCCCTCACATATCGCATGTGACTGTGATGCCCCGTTCGTCGCGTCGCAAGGCAAGGCACATTTTTCGTACCGCCCGCGCGCCCGTCGTGCTCTTCTGCACTCTCTAAGATGTGATAGATCTGATAGAGGTCAGAGACCCAGCCATCCAGGAGGCATTTTGTTGGTCCCACAGAGTTTGAAACTTTGATCTTTAACTGGAAAAGATAAAGTTTTTTCTGTCCAACGACACACGTTTATGCAAAAATTACGATGGTTCCATTTACATTATGAGGATTATTATATAATTAATATTACATAGTTTCAATAAACAGCGCGCTCTTTTCTGATACTATTTTAGGACGATTCTAGTCCACACTCACGGTTCATACCCTGATATGCGCACTCTGTAGTTTCTCATCTATCCTCTTTCATACATTTTGTCATTCATGACAGAATCTGAACCACAGAATGCTTATAAACATAGTATCCATTTTTTTTTTGTATTCTGTGTTCAGAAAGTTAAACAATGTTAGAATAAGGACTAAAACAGTAAACATTTCACAAAAGATACATAATTCGTTTCAACAATGAAATTTCCCTTTTGTATAAAAAGTATTTGTGTAGGTTATTGAAAGTTTTTTTATTGCTATTAGATGTTATATTATTATAATCTTAAAATAAAGCGATAGAAATTTCTAGAGATTTTTAATAACTATTTACCTATGCCACTGCTTTCACAACTTTGTTTTACTATGAGAATAAATAATACAAAGATTTTCATAACGGGCTTTCATGGTTAATCACAAATGCCCGTGAGATTTCGAAACAGTCACCCACGAAGTCTACGTTTTAGTTTTGTTACCAATTAGTAAGTTTGTGTTACACTATGCGATTAGTATTAGTGATAGTGATAACACGCCATCTCTAATTTAAACGTCATGGGAACTAGGTCGAAGGAATAGTCCATGTCTAACTTATTGGACTATTTTATTACTTTTGCGAGCCCTTCTCCATTTAATTATTATCTAATTAGTGCGCCTAAAAAACGTACTGACGATGACCTTTATTTCTGAGACATAGTTGGGTTTCATAAAACATCGGTAGGAACAAATCGAAGGTAAGGTATCATTCTGTCTTTAAAATTGTTTGCCATATTTTATCTATTTGAACTTTCTTTTATGAGTTTATGTTGCAATTAACTTTATATATTTGCTACATGCGCAGTATGTGACTATATGTAATACCAATTTCTTATCTTTTTACTATGTGAAATAACTGTGTTGTGGCGAAAAAAATTTAGACCTAGTTTGTCAGCTGTGTTAGTGAATGTAGAGATACGTATGCATAATAGGTACCAGGTCGTAGTATTTACTTTTATTACAGGTATTTACAATTTACGATTTGTTGTAGAATTGAAAATGTGTAGTGAATACGTAATATAACCCAAAAAGGCTACAAACAAGCATTTTCATGTAATAAAATATAATCAAAATTATTTTTTTCTAACTGGAAATTGCATTTGTGGTCTGATATTTTCAGTTTGATTCACTTGTTAAAGTTTCTGAGTAGCTAGTTATGTGTATCAGCTAAGTATCACTGAATAAAAAAAGTATAAATTGCAAAAATAATAAAAAGTGTTAATTTCAAAATCAACTTTAAATTATATATAATTCTTATCATGTAATAGGTATATATATATGTGTCTTATAATACATAAATATTCTAGATTTTATAATACAGAGTTCACTAGCCAACACTTTTTAATAGAGTAATTAAAATCAAGGAAGGCCTTTACTATGTAACTATGCTAAGTAGGAACATATTATTATTCTTTAATCACTGCCAATTACTAGTTAATTAGTAATATCCCAGTATTTATATGTAACCTGTATGTATGGATGATATTTAATTCAAACTTTATTATAATTGTTTGCCACACCCTAGACTCAAAAATATATTGAAATTTATAATTATTTTATATAGTTCATTCTTTAGTTCTGGAGCCTTCTTGACCTTTTAAGCTAAGAGGTAATGAAAAAGGCTGGGATATAGCTACAAGTTCTGTAAAGTTTTTTTTAATAACAAATTCAAGAGATTAGATGAACCTCATGATGACTCATTATGTCCTATCTTATATTTAATTAGTATAAAAATTATCCTGAACTCTACTGAAGAAATGCATTGTTATGTAAAAATATGCTCCCTCAAATGACTTATATGCAAGATTCTGTACTCAAGTTTTGTAATTCAATTAAATTTCTAGCTTTTATACTTAAATTGCATGTTCTTTTTTTCTAGAAACCAATTATATATGGCATAATCAGTGGGTCATAATGGCCGATAATCACAGCCTGAACTATGATGTAAGAGAGTTAAAGTTGGGTGCAAGTTTCACAAACAATAAGGCATCTCAATATCACACAATCAAATGTAAGTATCTATGTTAATAGTTCATTTATTTACTTCAGAAGTACATTTTATACAGGATGTTAGTTAAACCAAAATTGATAGCATTAGAAGTATACAGAACTATATTATATGAAATGGTGACACTAGTTTAGGATAAAATAGCTTCAAATATAATGCAAAAAAATATAATCTATGTACTAATCTAAACTAAGGCAACTATTGCTCTAACCTAACCATGGTTATAATAAAAAAAAAACGTGGAAATAGTTAAATATTATTAATAAATTACTAAGGAAAGATTTACCAACTATTTCTAATTTTATTGATATTTGTTGCCAAAATAATTCCTTATTATCTAATCACTTGGGTTTAAATGAAGTAGTAATTAATCATGTCATTAATATAATGCTATTACACTTAATGTTTTACTTAGAATTTTGAGGATGCATTGTGCATGAATAATGTTACATTTATTAGTCAAATGTCTTTTGAAAATTATCCCAATTTGGGGCAGTAGTATATATATTCCTGCACTTGGCTCACTGCCAAAGGTAGCAATGCTCTTAGATTTTTTAATTTTAAGATGATTGCCTTATATTTAAGTGTCATTGACCTATAACTTATGCAGCTTAAGTTAAGACCTTGATTAAAACCTTTGCAGATGACTTCAAACCAGCGTCAGTTGACGTTAACAAAATGGCAACTGTGGATGTTGGAACAAATAATCAAGTGACTGTCACTGTACCACATTTAGGTTTGTATTTACTTATTTTAGACTATGAACATATATAAAAGTTAGACTAAATACTCATTTATAATTTTGAACTACCGTCAGACAATGGCTTTGATGTGAAAATGCTTTAAGGCCAGTGCAAAGAAGTGAAATGTCAACAAAGGTCAAGGGTATTGGTTCGATATTTGAATATATAAAGTTGATGGTTTATTGGTAGCCTAACAATCAAGTCAATGACCCTTTGTCACATTTTACATTGATTGATCAGTTGTTTCTAAAGTCTTGTGTAGTTGAGCTTAATATTTCAATATAACATTCAGATACATAGAAAGTACATTAAAAAGTTTGGAGAGTTTTTAAATTTGGTTTCACGAAACATTAAAGTAAGGTACATTGTTTGTCTTTCAACTATGATCTTAAATTTTGACTTCAGTATTAATTAATGATCGTTGCTGATCATGATTTAAATCTAAACTAATATATAATTAAGCACATTTGCTAAAAACCTGATGCTCTTGATAACCAAATTCTTGACGTAGGTTAAAAGTTATGTAACATCATGTTACGCTACCCGGGAGCAAAGAAAAAATGCGGATAAAACCGCGGCCACATCTAATTCTAGATATTCGGAAGCTCTAGAATAAAACCTCCGTTCACGTACAAAAACACATTTGCATTTATAGTAGTCTCATCTAGTTTACTAGAGCTAGGTAATAAATCGTGAAGAAACATTTATCTGCTCTGTTTGTTTTCATTCTCAGTTGCACGTAACTTTTTGACCTAACGTGTGCTACTTTTTTGCTGTAATTTGAATTAAACTCGAATGGTAATTAATATTAGGACTACGTTTAATTAAAAATAAATTGTATAACATATTATTATGTTTATAAGTGACATCGCACGCCGTTACTATTGCTTAGTTTTCACTTATTGTTTTTTTTTCTTTTTGCTCGTTTTGTAAGGGTCGTAGTGTTATGTTAAACGGCTATTCAAATAAACAAACGATACTACTCTATATGTTTGTATAGATTTAGTGCAATTTTAAACAAAACAATTCGTTTAAAAATATTCTTTACGTTTTCCTTATTACGATCATGTTTGGTGTTGATTCTAGTTGAGATTTAAAGATAAGTATTTCTTTCTTTCTCTGATTTATGCGATCTAGCTTCAATGCTAGTTATGTAAGTGTAAATATTTGGTCTCAAACGAGATTTTTCTTAAATTAAAATAGTCTATAACTGGAATCGCATTTCTTTTATGGCACAAATCATTATTCATGTCCTATTTTGGAATTTCCCACGTTATTCTGGGTTTTCCATTCGAAGTATGTATTTCTGTTTATTAGTCCTAATTAAGGTTGAAGGAGGAAAATAACCAGTGAAGTATCTACTTAAAGAAAACTTAAGGCCATTTTTTCAATGCTGGAAATTCTTGAATGAAATTAAAAAGATCATTGTAATATTTGTGTACCCAGCTGTGGGACGTTTGTGGGCCGATATTACTATTATTTATTAATATTATTTTGTTATAATACCTATGTATGTAGTTTTAACCGATACACATTTAACTTCGATACTTAATCAATATATATACAAGTGCTTACTTGATGACTTGATACCATGATTTCCTTCATGCTAGCGACTTTCCGCGCCATTGTAGCACCTTTAATCCGTAATACTTAGTACAATTTTAATAATATCAGTCTACAAACATCCCACTTTTGGGCATAGGCCTCTTCCCATATAGAAAAGGAACGAGCATTGATCACCACGTTTGCTCATTTGCGGATTGGCGATTACAAATCCCAATTTTCAGAATCCATATCTCCTCACTATGTTTTCCTTCACCGCAAAAGTAAGTACAATTAAATATTATAAAAAGTTTATATTTATGCCTGCAGATGGTGCTGGTGTCCCACAGACTGTATTTAAAGGCAACCAGAGGCCTTACACAAAGGAATGTGTGCTTATCATAGACAGAGTTACCGGCGAGATTACACTGGAGAAGCTCTCTAGTAATATTCAAGTTAAAAAGACAAGGTGAGTCACAAAATAATGATGAATACTACTAATTATAGTCGTAAGATTTTATTTAAATATGAAAAGTTAGCGTATTCTGAAGAAGAATCTTTGAAAAGAGAACTTAGAATTTTGGGGCGATGAGACGCTTTTTCTTGCCGCGACAAACAAGTATTTGAACAAACATTTAATTTAGTCCTGCTAATTAAATAAGTTTCATTTAAATAGCAATAGTACCTAACTAAAAATACATGACATTATTCCTAACTTTGATTCCACGAATAGTGGTATTCACTACGCCAATCGCTATTGTGCGTGATGTGCTGCGGGTTCGATCCCCGCATGAAGTGTAGAGATGAAGATTTAATGTTTGTGAAAAACCCCGCCATACACTAACATAATGCGAAAAACGATAAAAAAAGGAAGATCATACCTAACTAAACCAATAAGCAAGAAAAAACAAAACCGTTAACTGAAATATTTTCACAATTTAGTCCTTTATTTTTGTTGATATTCGAAAATCTCGTGTTAGCATCATTAAATGTCTCGGTCCGTTATAGAAAGGCTATGGTCCGGTACTTTTATAGAAGGTTACGTTAGAAAGTAGGTACAGTCAACAATGGAATTTCATTAGTCACTTGAACTTGTTCAAAAAAAATTTCACGGATTGCACAATGATTTTTAAGTTACCTAAAATAAACGAATATGCTTTAGATTTAGTAAATATAAATTGATCAAATGTTATGTAACTTTTCAATCAATTGATATTGTAAAGATGTTAATTTAAACATTTTAAAATCTTGTTCTGATTTATAGAAATAACAATCAGAAAATAGTATAAAATGGCTTAAATAAATCTAGTATTCTTTATTGTAATAATTACTTTACAAAATATAACGATAATCATTTATTTTTAAATTTAAGTTCTTTTGAGAATTTTAAGAAAATCTGAGATACACATAAAGTAGTAGCTCCCATAATATATTTTAGCAAGGTAACAATTAAACTTCGAGGCAGTTTCTCAAAGACAGTTTTTTTTTTATACTATTATTATAATTAAATTGTCTTTTATGTTGGAAACAGACAAGAAACAACTCAAAAGCCGCGGCCCCTGACGCCCGTGACCACGGAATTCACGAACACAACGCAGCGGTCCACGTCACGCACGCGTGTCGCCACCAACAGACGTAGTGCCAATCCTAGCACAGGTAAGCAAACTACCCTACAAAATATTGTTTAGTTTATTTACTAGTCTGAGAAAAAAAACTTTTTTTTTAAGTTCATTTTGTCTAGAGGACGACTAGTATATAATGAAAAAGAAATCCCCTAGTGTTAAGTAATTAAGGATTTCAATTCGTTTATGAAGTTTAAAATCTGCACAAAGCAAGTAAAGGATGCAGTTTTAGACATAAATTGGTCAAACTCTGCAGGTTCTATCCCGTTTGGAATCAGTATTTTGTCTACAAATACAATATACGACATACTTATAATGTCCAAGTATATATTAGTATCATAATTCCAAGATTTACTTCAATATACTTGTAGTTAATATTAAAATTTTGCATTCGTTATTTCCGTAGCACCTGGAGTCGCTCAACCGAACAACCCGGTACGATTTAATGGCTCGAGCAGTATGACCAAGCCGACCCTGGTGAGATCACCTCCGCGGCAAAGGACTTCGCCACCACAAGCCGCGCCGTGAGTATTATATGCTATATCTGTCGAACTATGTTTTCCGGAAATATGTTTTAACATAAAATGTATGTTTCTTATATTTTATTTACTAAAGTAGTATTACAAGGATACTTGTCAGTCACTACTAAATTGGGATGCTGGGTAAATGTTTCCACCCATTCCCTTTTTGAATTGCAACTTTTGTTAGCCTGACCATTGAAATATAGTAATAAATTTCGATCTTTACTAAAATCTTTTAAAAATTGTTGAAAAAGCAGCAGGTAGGTACTATGTTCGACTGTGTATACATATTTTTCTTTTATGGTTTTTTTTAAATTTTAACTACCTAAGTTTAGTAGAATGTATGTGGAGTAATAAGAACATTATCGATCCGCAGTTGGTCAGGCGGCGGCAACAGCACCCTAGCGTCGTTGCCCATGATAGGCCTGGACGACGCGCTGGGCGCGGGTCCCGCGGCCGCGGCGCCGGCGCTGGGCTCGCTGCCGCCGCTGCCGAGCGCCGCGCCCCCGCCGGCCGCGCCCCCGGCCGCCGCGCCCCCCGCCGCGCCCCCCGCCGCGCCCGCGCACAACGGCTACGCCCGGCCTTACGAGAGACCCGCGCCCGCGCCCGCGCCGCCTGTTGAGCGGGCTTACCCGCCGCCTGCGCCCCAGCAGCATCAGGTACATATAGCTTAATAACCACTGCCGTACAGTCAGGGACTAATCTGTGACCTATTTATTTATTAACAATTTTGTAGACATGTTTTTTTTCGGACACATAAAATAACTTAATAGTACAAAGATACTGCTTATTCCCGAAAGATTGTTTTTTATTTTCAGCAGACCTGCGAAAGGAATAATTAATATCTGACCTCAACATAAACCTCACAGTTTTAAACTTATACTTCAAAGGCTGCTAAACTGCGCTGAACGAACAGCCGTATTTATACTTTAATAAACACTATTTACATGATTTTATCAAGTATCTATATTTTGTACAGTTACTTTTAAAGCTATCTCATCACTGTATTCTCATCCTATTTCGTATTATGATCTGTAACGGTTTATTAGCTCTAAAAGTCTTCCTTATCTGGTGGTTACCATGTCGCTCACATCAATTCAAAGAGTTTTACTATTTCCAGCCACCACAACAAGACGACAGCTCATCAAGTTCGTCGAGTGAAAGCGGTAGCGACTCTGATAGCGGTAGTGATAGCGACGACAACGATTCCAGCGCGCACCACTCTATTCCCAATGGTAAGTTATGACGTCACTTATACCTATGTTTTGTGTACTATTTTTCTTCTAGCGTGAGCATTTAAAAGACGCGTTAGCTTAAATCTAGGACAAAGTCGGTCTAAGAATTCGGAATTATGGTCAGTATACAAAAAAAAAATATGTACACCATTTTCAAAACTTTATGATAGGATTTTTTTTTTACATTTTCATTCGTTCATTTTTCATGATTTGCATCTTTAATTTTTTTTATCCAATTTTATAGTCCATTAAAATTTTGTTTTTGTCATATTTCAGGTAATGTAGCACCCAACCCAGCGTTACCTAGTGACGTGCTCAATGATGATCTCTGCCTGTCCGAATCTGGTAGCGACTCCGACTGACCTCACGACAACTTCTTTATTTACTCGGGTTTGGGTGTCTTAATTTCTAACGTTATACTCTACTTGCCCTCACAAAACAGATTACTCGTCAAACTTGGCAAGTGTACGTCACGTATTATGACACTTATCCTTTCTACAGTATGTGCACAGAGTAGATAACGAATGGAATGCTTGAGCTCACAGCTCGCTGGTTTTTGACCAGTACAGAACGAATATTGGTTTTGCCTCGGTATTAGTTCTAAATAAGTCGTTCGTGCATATGAGATTTGTGTTTTAAAACGCAATAAAGTAATAATATTGAGAGAGATTTAAAAAAAAAATAAGTGTGCTTCTGGAATAAAATTCGAATTATGCGTCGTGCCCGGCTAGCTAGCTAGTTACTCCAGTTGATTACTACTGTGTGCCCACTTAATATAATTCAGGGAGTGTAAGGTTGTCGGAAGCAAGCTGTGTATATGAGTTAGTGTAAGTGCGAGAGCCTTCCGGCCGCACACGACCCGCCGTCGGCACTCCGGCGCTCGCTCTAGTGTTACATGTTGACTTGCCATGTTTTGAAATATTTTTGTAATGTAAGAGATGGTACATTAAAGTATAATATTTTTTATGTCAGATTTATTTTATTCATAATTTTTAAGTAAAATGAACTTAAATGTTATGCATTGTTGACATAATTAAAGATAATCGTAACGTGCCTCATAAGAAACATTGATATTTTATTTTATGCCAATATTTGTAAAAGATAGATTTAAGTATGACGTAATGATTGGTAATAATAATAATTTATCGCGTAATTCATTTATTTAAATATAGTCAATATCTAAAAGTTGCAATAATCCTTTGTACAGGAAAAGACTACGTGAATATTATATTGTATTATATGACGAACATGATAGTTTGTCGAGAGATATAAATCGTTTTGTATGTACATATATAAGAGAACCTAATTATATTAATGATAATACGGTTGTTGTGGTTGTTAACTCGCAAAACCTGGAATTGTGTGCCTTCAGCAAAATACATTGCTAATTTATTTTGGAACATTATGTTGTCTAATATTAATAGACGTTACCTACCCAATTATGTCCACATGCTCTTTTTACTTATGAGAATATAAACAAAATAATGAAATGAAACAGTTTTTTATTTGTTCAATTGCGTGCATGTACCTATCAATTAAGAAAATAGCTGCAATTGCAGTTAAAAAAAAAAAAATCCCCTCGCTTTTTATCTTACTTGTTGGAAGATTATCGCGAAGTGAGTTTAATAAACACAGCCTTGTAAGCAGAAGTTTGGTAAAAATTTGCGGTCTAAAAAATATATGACTGCAGCAATGCCTAATCTGTGAGTCACACCTAAAAGCTCACGGCTGACATTTGAGATCTCAAAAGATTATGAATTACTAGCTGTGCCCCGCGGTTTCACCCGCGTGAATGACAATTCATACACTATCTTTATAAATTATAGCCTATGTGTTATTCCGATGTATAAGCTACATTATTGTAAAGTTTCATTAAAATCCATTCAGTAGTTTTTGCGTGAAAGAGTAACAAACATCCAAACAAACTTTCGCATTTATAATATTAGTAAGACTATAAATAAACTGCAATGTACATGTTATCAATATTACTGTAATTGACATGAACAATCAGCTATATCTTTGCTATTGTTTTTTTCCTACTGCATATGTAATCATTTGTTTTGCTGATAAGATAAAAGGTGATTCAAGAACAATATCTGAATATTTATTATGTAACTTGAATCATTGTATCTGTACCCCGATAGTATCAGTGTGATAGTTAATAATTACTAATAAACTATAAATAACTATAAACATTTATTGATTTCTTGAAAATGCTTATCTTTTTAAGCACACTGAAAGACCATAATGATTCTTTTTAAATCTTTGAGAACCTATATAAGGTACTTACGCACTTTGCGGTGAGCCGGAACGCACGTCAGATCACCGTCCGTCCGGTTGGCCGCAAAGAAATATTTAGGTGAAAATTGTCGTCTTCCGAGCAATTGTTTCGGTCGCCATGGCGCCAGTGCGGCCTTGTTGTGGCCCATATACTATATATATATACTTCGCTGTTATGAATGTTATCTCGCTCCCAAGTTATTCATAGCAAGAATTTTACAACTAAATAAGGATTTTACAACCAACCAGTCGATATTTTTTTACGTAAAATAGACAAAATTCAATAGATTGAATAGATAGCAAAGGTCGGCTATAGTCTATGGTATTACACTAAAAAGAATGAAAATTTACTTTTCTCTATGGAATGAAATATTGTTTATGGCTTGTGTCATGCCGTCATTCATTGACACTTCATTGATGTCTGTCGACTGTCAATTACGGGGAAATAATACGCGCTTTGCCTTTCTAGTTAATAATACCGTTCTTTATAAATTTGTTTGACGATTTGTTTACGTGACTGTATATTTTATAAAAATAGTGTAGACTAAGTATTAAGCCCAAATCATATATTAATTAATAGCCAATTATCATGTTGTGAATATACCCGGGTGTTCGTTACAAATTTACAAATGAAAATGTCTAACTCACTATCACACACTAACAAAACTCATACGAAGAAGACGAATAGCAGCAGAGAACGTGATAGAAATAAGTCGGTAGCCTCTGAATCTGGTGGGTCCAGCCAGTGCGATACGCCTCCACTCAACGAAAAGGTAAAAACACTTATGTAGTTGAGGTTATCATAATAATAACTTTAGTTGTTACCTTTATATCTATTGATTTTACTTAATACAATATATAAAAAATATTTAAAGGCCTATATTTTACTTATTATAAGATGTATTTATATATTATATTGTTTTAAATAACGTATTAAAAAATATATATTTATATTTTTTAATACCTAAAAACAACTCAAAATAGGTAAAAGGTATGTTATATTTGTTTATTCGCTTCTGTAAATGGTGAACTGCTTACTAGGCATGCCATGACAAGGTTTTATACTAGGCGTTATGGACATCATGAAGGTTAATAATTTTTATATAAGACAAGTTTTAAAAATGCAATTTTTTGAGTATAGCATCTATTTTAAATTTTTAGACTGATTGGGTATTTTATCTCCTTAACTTCATTAATACAGACATGGTATTTTCTTTACTTACCTACACAGGAATAATAAACATTGAACCTGTAATACCAACATTAAATAAAACTTTAGATCACCACTTAGCAGTAACAGTTGATATACTATGAAAAATAAATAGTCTAGCAATAGCTAAACAATTATTTAATTTCAGGAGGGCTGTTCATCACAAGGCAGGTTTGCGGGCATCAGCCCCGACTCTGTAGTATGTATGACTGAGCAAGCAGGCTATGAGGTGAATACAGAAGCAGTCACTAACCTTGCTGAAGATGTCAGCTACAAACTAAGGCAAACAATTAGTGTAAGTACAGCATAACTATGTCATCAAGATTTAAATAAATGTTTCAATCTTTGGCAAGTTACATTTTAGTTTCAATTTTTTTTCTTTGCCATTACTGTCCCACTGCAGGGCTAAGGCCTCTCTACCCTTCTTCCATTTGTTGCAATATGGTAGTCATAGTGCACTATAGCAAAGGGAATATCATCATCATCTCCCTGCCCTGTTCCCAATTATTCAGTGTTGGCACATTGCCTATTTTATTTATTTCTATCTATCTCTACTACTTTTATTCTCAGCAAGTCAGCATGCACTTTTGCTATGAATTGAGAATATTATATTATTTATGTTTCTTTTTTCGATGTGTAGCTCAAGTTTATTTTGATTTCATTACAGACTCTTGCACTACACAGTGAGTTGATGAAGAAGACATGTGTTGATAGCTGGGATGCAAACACAGTGTTTATGCTTACGGACACAAGTCCTGTTGTAGGAGCATGTGTGACACAGTATGCTCCATTTGGTGAAGATAAACTATGTGTTCCCCTTGTGAGTATAACAAAATTCCCAACATATTAATGAACACGAGATAATTGTGTGTATGAACAAAATGTATTCTTTTATATAGTTACTATGGTATGAATATGGCATCTGCATTCTGCCTTTGATATATCTACTTATCTATATACCCGAAATTGTAGTTTAATTGTAAGGCCGCCAATACAAGAACTGCTAGGCCAGTAATCATCATACACAAATGGTGGGAGCTGTCAACTGCTCTGGTGCATCTTGTGTGCCTTCTTTTTCGATGTCGATTCCAGTCGAATTGTTTCAATTGGTCCATTTGCACGCAGTTTTTTACATTTATAGCACGAGTGTCCCAACAGGTTAACATAAACCCTTGCAATTGCAGGACAATCTTCTAAACGTGTCAGAGTTCGCTCTGACCCCACAGACGTATGTGTACGGGTCTGTACCTACGATGGCCGTCGAGTGGATCACGGACGAGAAAAATCTCAACAACATTAGCAATATAAGTGTTCACCTGCATAATTATTATACGAAAGTCGCTAGAGGTAAGTACTTTTGCCAGTATACATGTCATAACAAAAGATAGAACATACAAAAAATAAGATATTGGTTAAATAAGGTCTAACTAGACCTGCCATAGTTTTAAACTCGACCTCGACTCGGTCTCGACGACCTCCGTGGTCGAGTGGGGTACGCACCGGTTTCAAGGTGTCGCTAGCTCTGAGGTCCCGGGTTCGATCCCCGGTTGGGTCAATGTAGAAATCAACTTTCCTTCATTGTCTCGGGTCTGGGTGTTTGTGGTACCTTCGTTGTTTCTGAATTCCATAACACAAGTGCCAAATAGCTACTTACTTTGGGTTCAGAGCAATGTATGTGATGTTGTCCGCATTTATCATCGCATCGCATCGCAGTGCATCGCGATCATTCGTTGACATCGGACGCGTTTGCACTGTCCGCAGAAATTATTATTTCGTGCCGAGCGCGCGCGGCGTTAGCCGCCGCGTGTTTTCACACCATGCGTTCGGAAGAACTCGTGGCGAACGAGGTCCTGGCGTTCCTGCAGTACCAGCTGGACGTCATGGATGAGGTCAGTGTGACACAGATCTGCACCTCGAACTTCAGTGAGGATGAGATACGCAGCGCAAAGAAGCTGCTGTACGAGTCGCTGCAAATGGCAGACCGAATGCCGTCCCGCAGGAGGGATGAAAAGGGAGAGAGGAGTCTTCAAGACGCCATAAGGCTGTTGAAGGAGACTGACCCGGACGACGTGCCGACTTTCGTGGCAAAGGACTTGCGCAAGCTGCCCCCTGTCACCTTCGATCACGTCGACGTCACCAGGCTGCTAAAAGACATCACTAGTATGAGGTCTAGCCTGGTCGAATTACAATTGAAGCTGGAAGCATCGCAATCTACCATCAGTGATCTACGTACTGAAGTAGCAGACCTACGCAGCTCGGTATGTAGGTCACACGCGCATGCCAACAGCGAAAACACACGCCAAGGAGAGGTCAACGCATCGCCGCTGAGCGCCGAGTCAGCAAAATTACAGTCATCGCCGGCCGTCGTAAATGCAAGCGATGCTAAGCCGCGCCCCGCCCTCCCCGCGTCCCCCGCCGTTGGGACGCCGACGAGTGTAAGTACGTCAACACCAAGACGTGCTTACTCAGCTGCTGTAAGGCAAGTTCCCGCTCAAGGAAAACCAAAATCTGGTTTAATCCAGATGGCCCAAAGCGTGATACATCCCACATCATGCAAAGGGGCAGATAATGCAGATGGCTTCATCAAGGTGGAAAGAAGAAAAAAGAAGAAGCCATCTAGCCGGAATCAATGCGGAACCGCATTGACGTGTCCGAATATGCTGCTGCGTCCTGCTATCCCTACGACGCAGTTGTATGTGTCGCGTCTGCATCACACCACGAAGGTCGAAGATGTCGTGGAGTACATTCGATTGAAAACCAGCTGGACTTTGAGAGTCGAGAAGCTGGAGTCGACGCATAATACGAATTTCAAATCGTTCGTAGTACGTGTCCCAACTCAGGGGATCGACAAGTTCAAGGAACAGTTTTGGCCGAAGGGTGTCGTATTCCGGCGGTTCCGCGGGAGGCTACGCGACACCACACAGCTCAACACGACGCCGTCTCTTCGTGTAAACAAATAGTCATAGTTTTATAATATATTATTGTATGTATGTTAGTCTGTAAGGTATTTATAATATGGGCCTCTGTAAGCTTTGTTTAGCATTGTTTTATATTGCCTGAAATAAATGATTATTATTATTATTATTTATTTATTTAAACTTCAGTTCGTCATTATTATATAGACAAAATCTAAAAGAAATCAAACTTCACATATCGTCTGACTACAATTATATACTGCATCATAAAAACCAGATCCTGTTATAATATATGCAAATAAGGTCACATATTTTGCTTTAGTGTTATTCATATAGGTCTGGCTGAAAAATATCGTCTTAAGTTTAACTATACGGCCTTTCCCCATCAATGGAACAGCGTCGCAATTTGTCTCAAATGTTCAAAAACATTACAATCTACTTCTATATTCCAGCGGTGCTAAGCCTCCGAAAAAAACCTAAAGAAATAGCAGTAGAAGATCTAATGACGAACACACGCATCGGTCCTATATTCCCGAACCTCTTCAACTTGGCGGTTCTGGTGCTGAACGAGGACAATCTGAACGCGCTCAACGTGCCCGCCAAGAAGCCGTTGCAGTCCAACGTGTTAGATATGGTCGACGCATTATGCTCCAACCCCTGTAGTTTAGATACTAATATACAACAACAGGTAATTAATGAATACTTTTATAAAAGGTTTCATAATTAATTATTATTACGGTTTAATTTTGATTCTTAAAATTTCTTGGGATCTAGACTAGTTTCGGTCGGACCCAATTAATAATAATAGGTGTCCTCATTGCGGCGGCCAGATGGCAGGCGCCGCCAACGACCCGCCTTTCCATTCCCGACAGGGAATGGAAATTGGAAGCGGACTTATCGGGATTAAATGTTTCAATGTGTTAATCCAGGTTATAAAAACGTTTTTGTCCAAATTGTATCCCTTGTAACTCTTGCGTAAAACGTAAAACATATATCCATCGTTGCTTATAAACATACATTTTATTACTTTGATGCACGGATGGCGTAGTGACAAAATACCACGGTAGAGCCGTGGATACACTAGGGGTTCTAATGAAGCAACTTGTTGCGGAACTCGTCTCTCAGCAACATGTGGAATGACTCGGGATATGCGCTCGCTATAGGAGCAAAAAACAAGCACCTGCTATACGAATTTATGTAATGTTACGAGGCAGGCTGCAAGTCGTTGTGCAACACGTAGATTGGGCATTGCGCGTTTTGTTGAAGAACATTTTGTCCCCAACCTTGCCTCACATTATTATCGTCAACTACCACTGCGGGACGTGTTATGTGCTTGATTTGTACCTATATTTCTTTTGTTTCAGTTTCAAAGGTTATTCCCAGTGATGGTCTCAAACATACTCGGCAATGGATCGCTTTCGGATAAAATGGTTACAATACTTACAAAAATAACTCGGACCTGGCCATCGTTTATTACTATAGGTAAGTTTTTTACTAATACTGTGCAGTTTTTTTAGAATATCTTTGAAATATTGATGGATACACTCTTAATTGGGATTTTACTAAACATTTACCTCTGAAACTAAGAAACAGGCAACTCTTGTTAGCCTATTAATTTATGCAACTTCGATATACCTATTCAGGATTGGTAAATTATTTACCAATTTTATTTGGCGCATAATTACTTTTTTATTTTATTTTCTCTTTTCTCTTTATATGTTGAAAAGGTGTCTTTGTGATTACAATAACATCCTTAGTTTTATTTTAACTAACCCTTAAAATTATCTAAGCTCATTCCCTCTCACGACCAGAGACCCTTACCCAGCACTGTCACAATCACAAGCCCCTAAAATACACTCTTAAACTGCCATCATCGTTCCAGGTAAAGGCATCCTATTCGACTACCTAGCGCAAGGCACGAAGGAGCGTCTCACAGCGCCTATGATCAAGTGTGTGACGGCGCTCGGCCGGGCCGCGCTGGTGGAGTGCCTGGCGGAACACCTCGACCACCTTGATTGTAGTATACACGCGCCGAGGAAGAACCATTTGCATACTGATTTGAGGGAGACTATACTGGTAACCATGCTTTTATTAGAAACTAGATGTACCCCTTTTACCTTGGTGTTCCTGTTTTCGAGGAAAAAATATCCTTTGAATCATTTTTCTGTAAAATTTTGCCCATGTATACTCTACGTCTATCTGTCAATTTCTGATCATCACAGGCCAGTAGCTTGTCACCCATTAGTGAAGAATGATAGAGAACCCTGCTTTGACAGTGGCCCTATTGCATTTGTTACATAGTGCATATAATGGGTGTATGTACACTGTACGTTATATACCATGACTAAGTTATCTTTGGGGTGAAAACTTAATGGTTTTAAACCATGCCGAGGTCAACTAAAAACACACTGGTCTTCCCGACCTTTTTTTTGCTGTAAGATAATAAATATTCGGTTTCATTTTTTTCAGGACGTGTCAACGTGCCTGCTCAGATCTGAACCCATGACTTTCTTAGAAGACTACGTGACCACAGACTACACGCTGTACGAGATGCTCGGTGACTCACTGATGCCGAGGCGGTTAATCTTCCCTATTGCAGGTACTTTTAACGACTAAATAAGTTATTGCTTTTTTATTAAGATTTAGACACATTGACTTAACGGTCACGAGTAGTCTCGCCCATTTTTTGAGTATTTGTTATGTGTACATCGGGCACAGTTCACGTGTTAAGTGCTATTTGATCTAATTTTTCATGATATAGAGCAAGTACCTTAATAAATAATTAGAGATTCTATTATTGTAGGTTTATTATATTATTGTGTCTAAGATGTTTTTAAGAAATTCTGTGAAAATTTCAGATAAAATCACAAGTGAAGACGCTGCACCTGAAAAAAGTTCCGACGAAGAGTTCACATACGTACCTATCCGACCAATCATGAGGCGACCCAAACTCAGACTTGTTCCCTGCATTAGCAAAATAAGAAATGGCCACCACAGAGAAACAGTCTTCGAACCGTGTAAATTTAAAAGTGATAAGTGCATTCGAATAAAAATCAAAAGTTGCCGGACGCAAGTGTCGAGACCCAATACAGTGAGAACTTCAGTGCCAGTGTCAAACTTTGTGTCGAGTAGTCGCGGAGTAGTGGTCGCCGGTGGACTACTCCATAGATTTAGGTATAAATTAAGCAAGCCTAGTGATACATTTCCAATATTTGGAGCTGTCATGTTGTAAGCTTTAATCTAGTATATAAGGTGCTATAAAAATATCTGCCACGGCTTTAATGGGAGGTAGTATTGTGTTTATAGATTACAATAGTAAAGATAAATTATTGATTATTTATCATTTTTTTTTTCATACAAAAAAAATTACGTATAAATTTGAATTGATTTATTAGTATAAAACCATCCCGTGTAAGTAGTTGCACTTTTAAAACACTTGTATGCCTGCGTATTATTGCGTACCTAGTAGATTATGTAGTGACGAACTAGTCAGCTGATTACAGTTTTCATTCACAGAAAAGATGGAAAGAGATGGCAGTTGTTTTCATTGACGAAGCGTCACATTGCGCGTAATTTGTGAACCACGTTACGCAGAATAGAGTCAACGTTAATTTAACTATTTTAGTCTCTCAAATTTAATTAACTGTTCCGGGGTACGAAAGTTCTTCACTATTGTAATCTATAAACACAATACTACCTCCCATTAAAGCCGTGGCAGATATTTTTATAGCACCTTATATATAAATTATTAATTTTTTATTCATTGTTTAATTTTAATCCATTGATGTTTGTATAGTATGGATACGACATAAATGCAGAAAAGTAAACCACAATATTCTAGTCCATAGAAGTAAAATAAATAAGGATGTAAATTAAAACCCGCAAATTAAAAGACTGACAATTTCAAACATAATTAATTGAGTACATAAAAATAAATCTCTGTTTAGAACGTATTTTGACCTCTGAATAGCGGCAACGTCCCATTTTAATGATCACAAATTCAAGTTCATTGAATCACTGACCTAGTCTATATCACAACTTCAGAGTGTTCCAATTTGGTCAAATTAAAACTAATTTTTGACCTATTAACTGTAACAATTTCGTTAATTTTTTTATGTATCGTGAGTAAAGACGATAACAAGTAGTTCCATGTATTGCATTTAAGTGGCATCCATACTGTATGTATATGTATTTGTGCTGGCAATCATTATGTAAGAGAAGTATTGAAATTGTTTTTAGTATTTCCAGAATAAAACTATGATGTTATAGTTCCGTTTTTTAAACCAAAATCTTCATACCATTTTTTTTCCATTTTTTATTATTTGATCAGAGGGCAATATAAACGAGGGATAATATAAATAACAAAAAAGCATAATGCGGATATTCTTAGTTATTTTCACAGGAATTATTTTCGAATGTTCTAGGACACGGAATATAAACTCAAGTAGGTACCTACATTACAGTCAATACATTAGAATCCGGTTGATTCATAATAATATGGAAATTCCCCGTGAAATCGCTATTTCAGGCAAGATCTTGAAAACAGATGAAGATAATATGCGATAATAATTCTAAGTGTAGCATAAGTACTAAAATCTATTATTGGTCATTTTATCTCATTTTCATGTTAGACTGTTAGGTCACTTTCCATGTGCCGTGATTCCGTGAAAATCGTGAGTAAGACGTTTTTGAGTTATTTACGTCATTCTATGAGGATATGGATTTTGCCATTTATTACCGTCAGGGGCCCGAGTCTGCTATTTACACTCCGTGTCAGTGTGCTCATAGTTGGCTCATAGTGGGACGATTTTACGATAATTAGCATTCTACTAAGTTAGTAGAATGCCAATAATAAATAGCAGACTCGGGCCCCAGATAATATGTCTTATGAAAGACACTGAACAATTAGATAAGTTCAATACAAAACTGATGTTGCGGAAATCGAAGACTAAAAATGGAAGACCCGGTAAGACCCTCCTCCGCTAGCCCCTGGGATGACACAGTCCATAAGAATTTGTTAATGTAAAAAAATATTAACATGAATTTCATTTATATGGCGAGGAACGTGGGAGATTGCAAATGCACTTTCTCTCGGTGCGTATAGGAACGAGGTACGTAATGGAACGGTCAATGCAGCTAGAAAAAAAATAAGAAATATGTGATTGGGATATGAATTTCAGCGGCTCCTCCGACTTATTGTGAGCACCTGGGTCCTGGGGCTTGGTCTAATACCTTTCTATGCATATTATATCATAGTGATTTTGGATTGTCAATTTAAGGTTGTGCATTAGGTAGGTCCGTTCCGTACTTCCTACAAGCTTGTGAAACCCTTGCCAGGGTCTTCAGGATACAGTTGAAATGTTTTACAAATAATGATTTAAAATACCAACACTTAAATTAAGTACCTACATCCATGCCTCATATTTCCGTAAGCGACATATTGAAAGTACCTGCATCTTATTTTCTGTACAACACTGTATTGTAGACATTGTTACAGCGTTTACATTAGAATATTACATTACCATAACGTTAAATGCGTCCTCGATCCCTAAAAGCATTCTTGTTATACCTATCTCTTTTACGTCTTACATTTTATATCCGAGGCAACGGCCACTTCTGCATTGTGACAACATTGTTTTGTGGGAAGAACTCACGCATAACGAACTATGCTAATTGAAACAGAGCATAAACTGAAACACTTATTCTAGTTGTAAACTAGGCGGTTTAATGAGTTTTTTGGCGCCAGAGTTAGCCTAACCTTAGTTTTGAGACGTCATATTACATGTAACGATTTAGCCTCTAACGATTTAAGGGTAGATCGCCTCTGAGGCGATCTACCCTTAAGGGCCTACGCAGACCGGGACGACATGGCAAGGGATTTAAATTTTTACTAATGGACATTCAACCGTACTGTTATAGAATTACGACATACGATAAAAGACGCTCCACAGGCTCCCGTGGCGGGATGCCGTGGCATACTGCGGTAGGCAACGGCATGCCACGGACTCCGGCGCTCGTAGTGATATACTGCGGGGTACACCTTCTTCTTCATCTGCAATAATCGATATCAACACCAAATCCCAATCTACCATTTTAAAACTGAGGCACACCAACACTCGATCAAACGCAACTGAAGACTAAAAGTGTATCAGGCAGCAGGAGTCGCTGAGGCGTGCTTTGTCGTGCCGCGGCACGCCGCCTTGGCATGCCGTGGCAAAGTGCTGGAATGCCGCGGTATCTAAGCGGCCAGTGTGCGCTGACTCACGGTAAAATCCCTTGCCATGCCGTCCCGGTCTGCGTAGGCCTTAAATCGTTAGAGGCGACGCCTCTGGCGGCACTAAACGGTAGCACAGCTTTTCTATTATTTTTCTGTTAATGAAATCATATGGATGTATGGGACATCACGAATAGAGCGGCTGCTGCACTATTTCGCGCAGCACATATGAATAAGATAGAATGGTTATAGGCCCCTATTTATTCAAATACGGTAATCCTTCTTTTGGTTCTAGCCTGGGATGATTTCTAGGATTTTATGGACATTTGGTAATTTTTAAACTCGATTTCGAGCGAATTAAACCCTAAGAACGCGTTTAATGTTACTTTTTGTAGCACTGCTCATTCCTAGCCAAAAAAAATCGCATCCTGCCATTTCGCTTCGCTGCCAGATTCTGTAGGAACAGGTATTTATGTTAAATCCATCCTATATTCCCTGACAACCCCCAGTAATAAATATACTGTAACTATAGCTAAATGTGTTTGTAACATATTAAAAAACTAGAGATCCTTAAAAAACTTAAAAAGTAAATCTACATACGTAGCTAATACAAGAATGAAACCCAGATTGTATCTTTTGGCACTACCCGTCGCACAATCCCAATACTTCACAGCTCTATTCAGATGGTAATGCACACTTGTCAGACTGTCTAATATCATGCTGTGTGATCTTTGATGGGATAATTAAAATAACAGTTGCTGCCAAAACTACTTAAAGTTACGGCCGTTTTTGGCATAAGACACAATGCAATCCTATCAATTTCACTCGCCGGGGTTCAACAATAAATTGATAGAATCATATTGTGTAAAGGACAAGTTTTCTTACATTTTCGTCTGGCATTTGATATAAGAGTTTGTAGTGTAACTCAATTTCTCTGCGTTTTTATTTTTATTCGTAGCAACTCTGTTTTCATTGTATTTTATGATTATGAAGCGACGCGTAAGCTATTATTTTCTATATTAGTAGATAGGCACATGATAGGTAGGTACACATGGCGTTTTATGTTGTTCTAAAATAAAAATATCTGAAATGATAAATATTCTTCTATCTGTGAATGGTCTAGGTACACATATTATTATTAACTTGAAAAAATCTTTGAAAAGACTCCTACCTACTGTTCAGGATTTTATAGTTCGGTAGAATCCCACATCACACAGGTATCCATCTTTAAACTAGCAACACAAGAAAATTCATCAACAATATCAGTTGTCTTTAAATTTAGATGGTGTGGGCACGAACGATTGGAGTACGGATGTTTACAAGAGGTTGGCGTCGCGCGTCGCTATCGGCGCCCGCCGTATTTCACCTGCGCGGCGACGGCGGGACGCGGCCGTTTGCCTATTACACCGACGCGTATCGAATACGGAATAAGCTTAATATTTCGTAAATGTGTGCTGTTCGTTGACTTGCTTTTCAAGGTTTTCTGTAAGTTGGGTAAGTTGCTTCTGCACTAGGTTGCTTTGTAAAATAAGGCTAGTTGTCAGAGAACTATATTTAAATTAAAAAATATTTTTGGTATTGCGGAAGACATCTACCGTATTTAGTCTGAGCACAGGCTTTTACTGCTGATTCACCGGCCTCTAATCAGAATGAAATAACCTTAAATTTTTGGTTCCTAGTTTACTAGGTAGGTACATAATCTACTCATTGCCTACGTGTAACGCATGATAAATATATAATTTAAGAATCTACGTTAACATCTACAACTTAACTTACGTCACCATGAACGGGATTGATTACACTCATTGAGTATTCTGCAAACGTTAAACGGAACCTTATTTGACACTGTTGTAAATATTTAAGTATTTTTTACTAGGTGTCTGCTAGCGTCATGCTTAGCGTAGTATGCGTCAATTTTGGTATCGGCACACTGATCAGGATGTTGGTCAAAGTCAATGTGGAGATTTGACATGTTTGTACAACTTTATTACCTAGGTAGGTACCTACTCTAACCCGTGCCGATAGTAGTATAAATAGAGAGGTACTAGGGCACGCCCCACGAAACGAAAGGTCTTTTGTTATTTCAAAATCAAAGATTGAATTGTAACTTTAAACCAATGGCTCTACATCCGTTAACTCGTAAATGGCCACAGACTACTAACTTAAGTAAACCTACTTAGCTACATAAAAACTTATTTTTCTTTTAATTAAGACTATATCATTGAGGATCAACGGTGTGTACGGCGGCCGATACTTTTGTTACTATGTCGGTACTCACGAACTTGGGTGTCCATAAAATTTTTGGAACATTGCCTACGCTGCTTGATCTAAGACGAAGTGCGCTTTCATTTACCCATTTAGTCGGACGTCCATAAAATATTTTAAAAACCATTACGGTGAGTAAGTATTTCTTATCCAAACTTTACTGTAAGAGTTTTTAACTTTATTTTTGAAGTGCAATCATAAATGTTTTAATAAATCAAACTCGGTGTCAGGGATGTAAGTACAATGTACTTCACACTCTTACAGGATGCATTGTTTAATTTGAGGTTCTTGTATAATTTTGTTGATTGCATAATTTTGCTTAGGGTGTTTCCACAAGACTGATATTTATTCAAGTTTTTATCTCTTGTAACGTGTCCGTAATACAATAAATACATTTTCTTTACCATAGTAATTACGTAGGTGTCCAAAACGAACATTATAATAAAAAAAATTCAGGGCTTAAGGGCCAATGCTTATTTTCGATACTATTAATTACCTTACATATTATTATATGCGTCTGTCTGCCCTTAATTTTATTAATAAGTCTTCGTCCAGGTGTTTGTTTTGTTGAAAACCACCTGTACTCAAATCAATTCATTGCTAAACGATAACGTAGGAGTGTGAAACGAAAATCTAAAGGTATCTATAAACAGTCCTTAATGTTTTTCCGACCGAATATCATAAAAAAATTGTCTATCAAACGAATATAAGAGATTTAAATTCGTGGTGTGGTTTCGTATGTACTTTACTAGCATGAGATACAAGAATATATTTTTGATGTAAAAATATTTCGTTTTTAATTACCTAATATGAACAAATGCGCAAGACGCGAAAACCTGCTAAGAACTTCTCTCATTTCCCTTTTTTTTAATTCCCTTTTTTTAAATAGCCTTGAATCATTATCTAATTTCTCTATGTATTTTATATTATTTTAGTAGCCCAACTTAGAAGAGCAGGCATAATAAACTTTACTATTTTCATAGGGAACCCTAACACAAGATCAAACGATAATCTTCAATATGTTCAATGTCAATATCGCGAGCCATCCGTCACGAAAGCCGCTTCTCCCACGTAGTCGTTGCGTCACTACAGTTTAAATCAGGCAGAGCTGCGGGCCATACTAATGTGACATATCATTGAATATTTATAAGACCAAATGATTAAAGGGTTTTTGTATTTAAAAAAATTGTGCATCAGCATTTTAGGGTTGTGTTGAGAGTTGTGGCTGTGATTCACATTTCGTTTTGCTTAATTTAAAATTATTTTATTTCTTTCATTACATCATTAGGCGATTATTGATCATAGTTTTTTACTATGTGCCTACTACGTCAAAAAGTCTGGCTGGGTGATAAAAATAAGGGACTCTAGGTACCTAACTGTTTTTTCTTAACCACAAACAAGCTTTTTTATTTGTCGTAGACAGAAGCACGAAAAGTAATGTCTAGGTACAGTTCAAATTAAAAACCAATTAGTTAGTAACTTTCTAAAAATATTGAATCTGTTTACCCAAAGTAACTTAAAGAATAAATAAATGCTTCTAATCTCTTTTAACCGACTTCGAAAAGGAGGAAGTTAGGAATGCGAATGTTCATATTTTTTTAGGGGAAGTTCCAATGTTTATATAACTTGATATTTAAGTTACACAAACATTGTACCTTGCCCATTCTAGTAATAATAGAAAGAGGATAAGAAGATTAGTGGAATGGATGAGTAAAACGAAGGAAAACATGTTTTTTTATATTCCCTCGCAACCTTCCCTCTAACTAGGTGATATAATTTTATTGGTAGATAACGCTCACACTAATCCTATTTGTATTTTGCGTCGTGGCGAGAATATTTCTCTTTATCTCTGAAGGAAGAATACACGCTTTGTTTTTATTGTCGCTGATCGCTAAAGTTTTGAACATGACGGAACTGTTATTGAACTGTCTATGAAAAGTTTGCTTCAGGATCTGGTGACACCATTCGTCACGACGGCCATTCTTTTTATGTATAAAAGAAAATAAAAAATGTTATGGAGTACTACTTTACATATTCGCTGCCTACTCTATTGCTCCGAAGGGGAAGAACCTCTAAACAATTTTATTTTACTAGCTATAGGTGGTAAATTTTGACTCTACAATGAAGTGTATATAGCATATAAATAATACTTATTTAACTGAACGAATTCCACATTGCTTCGAAACCATTTTCTCTCGAAACCTCATTATGGTAACGACATTTCCAACTCATTACGGCAATGGTGTGACACCTTCAGAAAAACAAAAGAAAAGATTGAGTACATTTACCTGCATTTAAAGCTATTTAAAGTGCTAACATAAAGTTCGTTACCATGGCAACCGAATTAATAATTATAATCATTGTGTTACCAAAGCCCAATGTCACGGTGCATTGTGATCTGTGGGTGTCGAAGTCAGTTTTTTGAGTGGCCCGGTCGTCGACAGAGACTGATGAGCTCATTGTAGACATACAGATGTGCACCGATCGTGTACACACAGGTTTACATAATGATTGCAGACCGTTTCGTCTTGCCAACTGTCGGGTTGTATTACGCGTCTCAATTTTTGCTGACGAGACGGCGCCGACCTAAGGAATTGGATTTTTGGTTTGAGATGCGACACTTTAGGTGCTTATATGACTTTGATTAATTGTAATCATGCTGAATGGCTGACTGACTTACGTGAATTTATAAATTCAAATACATAAAACTGATTTTTGTACGGATTACATCGCGGTTTTATATTTCTATTTGGTATGTTATGGTCCATTGAAACAGCAATGAAAGTTTATTATTTTAGGTTTTTACTTAGGTATAAAGGTAGTAGACATAGTTTCATGGTTTGGCTTTGTTCTTAAAGTTGCTTATTTACTTTTAGGAGAGTTCAACTGCGCGTAGTATGGATACTATTGAAAATATGGATATCTTCAAAATCAGATAAAGGGGCTTCAGAGTGAACCAAATACCACTTAGATATTGTTTATTGTTCAAAGATTCTGGCGTCATTTAAACGCTATCATAAAGTGCTATTACGATATTTTACATGGAAGCGGCGCTAAAATTGATACGACAGCTACATTATTCAGGTATTATGCAATAAATTGATGTTTCTGATTCGTTTCAAAGGTTATCTGGCACATTTATCAGCGGTAGCATAAACAATATAAGTAAACATTCGGTTTAGACGATGTAGATATTCGTCATAATTCGTTTATGCCATTCTTTGTTGTGTTAGAGTTTTGTGATCGTTTGCATCGCGCCGGTTAAAGTGGTTACCGAGATGTGGGGCGCATGAGTGATGTGTCTATACCTACCTACGTATTCACTACGTAGGTACCTATAGGGAATTTATAGGTACTGAAATGTTCGTATTGCCTCGCGCATTGACGACCGTGCGTCATACCACAACCCATTTAATACGGTTCCCTCAGACAGACGCGTTACATTGATGCTGTTATGCACTACAATGCCATTAAGTGCAACTTTGTTTTATTTTTAGTAACGTAACTTTCCTGAGTTTTTACTAGGGAGAAGTGGCTGTAGAGTAGGTACCTACTTAAGAGTTTTATATGTACTTAATACGAAACCTTTGAATTAAGTACCAACAAATAGTCGTATAAAGCTTCATACAGATTATTTATTGCCCATTTATCAGTCACAATAAGTGGCGTCATTGATATCAAAGTCTGAAACATTAGACAAGAAAGCTATCTGTTCTGTAAACTGTGTCAGGACTATATTGCCTACATGACTCTTCCAAATATTTGAATTAAATATTTCATTGATTGATGACCGTCTACTTTGCCTAATAAAGCTACAACCGTCATCATTTAGGCGCTAATTTTTGGCGCATACTAATCATTCCCAAATAAATGTGCGAATCGAAATGTTAACACAAGTAGGTAAACGATACGACACACATTTAATAAATGTGTCTATGTGTACTTGTATAATTAATTATCACTTGTACTGTCCCACTCACTATATTTGTCAAATTAAAGTTTACTACATTTTCAAGAAACTAATAAATAGGTACCACGGGTACACAAGGCATGCATTTTAAAAACAATTGAACAGCTAAGCTATAATTCTGTACTATGTACCTAAATATGTATGTCTCTACATTAAGTAATAAGTATGCTTTTACTTTGAAATTTTAAGAGGCTTGGGAACAGTTTGTCTCTTGTTTCTTGCTTATTAAAACCCATGGTCTTTTGGTCCCTTGTGGTTTAAACATGGTCGGTATGGCGAGACGCTAGTCGGGTGGAGATGATATTTTGCGGTCAGGGTAAAAATAGAGAAAGCACCGTGCGAACGTTCAACTCGACTAACAATCACGATACGGAATCGAAGTGTTGATTGCCACTCGATATATACCGCAGGTGTGTGGATGTACTGCCAAATGACGTCACGACTGTGATTTGTTACTTAACATATAGGTACATACCTAACTACGTTTGGAATAACCCAAAGCATGCTCATCAAAAATATATCGGGAGCTTGCCTTCGTTGAGCACCAACCTTTGAGAATAATATTTATTTAAGTCATGTTCCCGATGCGATGAAGGGAAGGCAAGGTTTGGCTGTTTTTTATAGAAGTAAGTTTGAAGTTAACGGCCTAATCACAACATAAACACATTAGATAATTAGAGAAAAAATTAGATAGAGTGTAAAAGTTACTTATTTATGGTAGAATTTTCTTTCAATATCTAAAACCCGGCGGCCTGTGTCGCCGGTATATAAAATAAATAGAGCCCCTTTTTCTATTTAAGTTCTGTCAAATGTGTTAAAGCCAATACCGATTTATTTAAGTAAAATGGAAGCTTATTCGCATCGCATGCTTCGAAGTCATGTGGGCTCGTTATTTAAATAATATTTACAATGCTATCGATATATCATCGCCTTCTTTATATCATCGTCTAAGCGAAATTGATCCTAATTATTTTTAATGGAACTTAAAATAAACGTGGTTACACATAGCATCTAAATTTGTTGTGTCCTCGTTCTATATCAAGTGAAGTGCCTTCTAGGTCGTAGTTTAAACATCTAGGCTTAAACTTCATTTTAATTCCTAATTACATAACAAAGTCCACCTAAATACTTTAAGAATACACAAAAAAGTGTATAAAATCAGTTTAGGGCTAATTATAATGCTGATAAGGCGATGTAATGGCGCCAACGCTAGTAGAATTAATTGTACGCGTAGTATTACATAATTTGGCGCTAGGCGCCGGCGCTCGCGGAGACGGCGCGCGCGCAGACGGCGCCAAAAGACAAGCGTCGGGTTGCCAGTGTTTACATAGATTTATCAACAAAAATACCTTTGATAATATCAGTTTTGGGTTATAGGTAAACAAGCCCGTTGAGACTGGCTGAATCGTGTGAGAAATAATGCCCTTGATTGAAAGAGGTTCTTAGGATAATCATTTTTTTATGACCACCATTAATATTTTTAATATTGGTCTCGTTTAACTATCGAGTAACAATCCAATTTTCCGTTTTATTTTAATTAAATGTATTAGGGTTACTAAAGTAAGTATATTTCTTTAAACTCAGGAACACGCGTCATTGCCATCTGAGGTGCGATCTTCCGAAATAAAAAGGCATCTAAATGTTCAATATTCTGATCTAAGACATGGTCATGCTTAACTATCAGATAAACAGCTCAAAACTACAGCAATCTGGCAACACTGAACCCAGTTAATAAACCGTGAAATATCGTAGTTACCGCGATAAACTTTAGTTAAGTACCGTCAGATGCGGATTGCTCCGTACTTACGCTTTAAAATAGATAAATGATTGCGCAAACATAGTGTAGGACAGATCAAAAGTCCTAAATGCACTGTACCTACTTGTTTTATGTTAATTTTGACAATATTTTGCTTTTCTGACATATTTTGCTGTGGTATACGGCTTTATCGTGCTGACTAGACAAGTAAGCAGTGCTTTGGTTGCAGACATTTATGTAAAATATTTCACAAGAATGTGTATATTTTACATGATATATGTATACAGGGTGTTAAGAAAACCCTGTCCGATCCGTGAAGGTGTTGTTAGGTATCGATATCTGATTACAAAAATGTGAAAAAATGGAAAAAAAGAAAAAAAAAAATTATAACCTAAAAAAATATTTTTTTCTCAAAAGTCGAGACAGAGAGTCGGCATCGTCACAGATGCTACCTTATTACCTAACAAAAGGCTCCCAAAAATACCAACGAAATTGGTGTTGTAGTTTTTGTTTTAATCTCAAATTTAGGGAATTTCAGGGCGAAAAATGATTGTTTCAAAATTAATTATTATTGTTTTTATCATGAATTTTACAAATTTGATATTTTATTTGGGCATGTGATTGTGAACCCCATATCACCCTTTCGGGTCGGTCAGAGTTTTCTTAACACCCTGTAGAGAGATCTACATAGATAACTATGTAGATCTCTCTACAGGGTGTGCAGGACGAAATATATCAACTATTACAATTAGTTGATATATTTCGTCCTGCACTTTTCTTTTATCTTATTTTATTTAGTGGTCAACTTTTCCAAAATAATTTCTTCAAGAACATAGTTGACACGTGATTAAAGTACGTAACACCTTAACCCCGAATATTCAAGAGGTTTAATTAAATACCGCGTACACTTGCCTCAATGAA
Organism: Autographa pulchrina; assembly: GCA_905475315.1. Classification (NCBI taxonomy): domain Eukaryota; kingdom Metazoa; phylum Arthropoda; class Insecta; order Lepidoptera; family Noctuidae; genus Autographa; species Autographa pulchrina. Next base: position 8,206,032 of record FR997768.1, read on the forward strand.
CTGTAACGCATAAATATTTTACAACGTCGCAAAGTTATTTTCAGATTGTCTTTTTCAAATATTTGTGTGACTGTGTACTTGCTTACTTAATGTTGATAGATATATCTTAAATCAAACCGTAGACTGTGTAGGAAGACGGACAAAAGCAACGATCTTTATCGCATCCTACATTGTTCATATTATGTATTATTATTGTATGATTATTCAACAATTTATTAGCAATACTAATACCAAGTTCACACTTAACAAAAAAAACATTGTTATCTACCGAATCGTAAGTAATCGTTATCCAAGTTCGGCTCGAGCCAGTCTGAAACTTTCACGTTCAGGAAATGTGAGCCGGCCGTCAAAAGAGCCGGTCTCGTCTGCGAGGCGAACGCGTTGCTCCCAAACTTTGTTTACTTCCGAACTTAAGATTGGAAATATTAGATTTAAGGTTTTATGTTGAACTTGGATTGCTTGTGTTAATATGTGCCGTGTTACGTGTTATGCAGATTAGTAATTATTTAAGGTGAGTGGTATTTAGTTTCGAATTTTTGGCAATTGTTTTGGAGTTTATAGTTGTCATTTGTTTATTAAATATTTTTTTCATTATAAGTGACAGACTAATACGACGCGCCTTAATGCTAAAACTCAGATAAAAAACATATGAAATTATAAAACAAATCATATTAGGTACTCTAACTACGTAAAGTACCTAAGTAATATAATATTTCAGGGACTATTACGCCAAGCGAACAATCAACAATTTAGGATTGCCTAAATTAGTTTTTGAGACTAAATACTAGTTTCTAAAAAATATTAATACGTTTCTCGTATTTAATCGAGGGAATAACCGCCAATAACGTAACCTCTCACATCACATCAAATGTAAATATTGTCTTTTGTAAATTCTTTTTGGCTAACAGTAAACGTCAACAAACAAATTAACAGCTTTTAGTTAATGTGAAGTAAAGTGTTGTGATATCACCTCACATATTGCAAATATAGTCTTTAACTGTAGGATGAGATTAAGGCTGGATAACAAAAAAAATACAAAAATTAAATACATACTTTAGAGTTTAAAAATTCTGTTAAAACTTCTTGTAAATCGTTAGGTCACTTTAGGTTATAAATTAAATTGCAGTTAGTACTAAAATAAACAAAAGAAATTAATTAAATCTTGCAGATTCCTAAAAAAACAAACCTTATGATGTAATGAGCTTATGATCCGTTAGGTAAAGCTGCCAAGCGCCACCATTCCATCATATCAACAGATCTAATTTATCTGTCAAAATCATGGGCGCCATTATCAATTCTATTTTCAAATATTGAAAGTCGTCACAGGAGGTGAAGAATTTGATTGGTGCTATAAAAAACTGTTTACCGCCAAAATTTTAAGAGCCATACCGTTTGTGAGATCGATCATCATACTATAGTAAAAAAAATACTATGCGTTGACGTAGCCTTGGGGAAAGATATACACACTTACATATGGTAAATAATCGTAAAATAAACCCCTAATATATTACTAAAATCTTGTTTGATCTTGTTATAAAATGGTCATTGGAACGCTGACAGCGTCTACATCGATATTGTTTATGTCTGCGGCAAAGTTTACAATAATCTAGTGATTTGTAATTGGCTCACATTGACAAAATAGTTTCTCCCTTTTAAAAGTAACTACCATCCTTACAGTATTGCGATTAATATCCAGGGTTGCGTACCGAAGTTTTACGATCATTCTATTTCTGCGAGCTGTCTACATTTGTAATTTCGTACATAGTTCCCACAAGACTGGCGCCAAACCAATCAACTTTCAACTAGGTATATTGTCTCATTTCAATAAACATAATAATTAGTTGAACAAGTTTTATCTCTCGTTCTACTCATAAAATCACGGCAAGTCGCTAAACGATTTCGCCTTGATAATTAATACAAGCATGTTATTTATGTTTTCTTTATTGTTGTTACACATTTCAGTCAGATAATGTTCGTAGCGAAATGGGTTTTATGGATTGTTTAACAGATTAATTAACCTTTAATCGTGTTCCTCTTCTAGTGTTTGAATCAAAGCGTTTTACCATTGTTTATTCTTCAGTACCTAAGTTTAATTGAACAACATTGTTTGGTTTCTTATGACTTTTTTTTTTGGTTTTGTAGTATGTACCTACATGTTATTAGGTTTATTGAGCTCTACTGACTTTTTGAAAAAAAGTCTGTAGGTAAGTTTGCGTTATAACAGATGGGTAATACATTATTGCACTAATAACCTGATTCAAGTTACAGACTTGTTAAGTGCTAGTTTTAAGAGGAATTTTATTTGTAATTGACTCTTTAATCCAAAATTAACGTTATTTGAGAACATAATAATATGTCTCCTAAATTTTGGAGTACTAAATACCTATCTTTATTATTATTATTTATTAGGAGCCTGTAATGTCCCACTGCTGGGCAAAGGCCTCCCCACTCTCCCTCAATTTATCTCTTTCAAGAGCCGCGATTGACCAGTTTGGTAAAAATTACTTATCTTTGCTTGATTATTAATTTGTGAGTTATGTTTCTTGCTCCCTAATAGTATTAAATATGCTACAAGTATGCTACCTACAAATTGCTTGCGCAAAGGTAATTATTGACTACATACACTTAGTCTATTAGTTTGGGTACCTTTTTTTGCGACCAATATCTAATAATCTTGCGGTAAAGGTGCGGTAAACCCAATGAATCATAAGGAGTTCATCAATAATGGTAAAACACATAATTCCATTGAAAAGTACTCGAACATAATTACATTCTAGTGAAATCAGGTTTAAATTGTTTTGTGATGTCATTTTAGAGTAAAACTTACTTAAGTATTTATCTATTAGTGGTTTCCGCAGAACGATAAATTCGAAGAAGTTTTTGTGGTAGTGTGAGACGTATTTTTTGTCCTGAAATGTAATTATTTAATCAATAAAGCATAGATACTGAAATACTGATAGCCTTAATAATATTTTTGATTGAAGTACAGTTCATTGTATGTATAGTTGATTGTGAATATATTATGTTCTGAGTAGATAGTTAGATTGTGTAAGTCTAGGAGTCTTCGGATTCCCTATTTCCTTATACGCATAATACCATCCTTACGCTAATGTTTTGAGCGTACTTAAACCCAGATGTCAGTTATATATCAAATATTGGCTAAAAGCCAGGAGTGGTCGAGCTAACGCTTTTGTGGACTTAAATTTGAACCCCAGGTCGGCAAAGTTAATTGGATTTTCCTGTCAAAAATATCATTCTAAGTTTGGACCTGTGCCCAATATATAGTTGAAGGAGACATCTTTTATTACTTTTGAACTCGAAAATTCGGAACTAAACCGGGTGTCTGTAATTGCTGTTTGTAGTTTCGGGTTTCACAGCTTGGAGATTGTTGGAAGATTCTTCTGATAATATTGTAGAAAACCTGATATATTTTTCTCTTGCTGTATATTTGTATACGGTTTTGTTTGTACCTATTGTTTTATTCTGTTTAAGGATATAAAATCATGTGCAAGTTTATGAGCCAGCCGTTTTAGTATAACTATCGTGGGATATATAAAACTACGAACAAATTAGAAAATTTCTGACGAGTTAAGTATGAAATAATATTTTGTGCATGTGATTAAATGGTGGTTAACTCCTTAACAAAAGTATAACAAAGTGCTGTAAACAATGTCGTTGTATATCTTATAATATGTTCATAAAACATACAGGGATATGAGACTAATTTAATAATAACAGCTTTTTCATGAAATCAATCATTACAAATCTATTATCAACAGTCAATAGTAAGTTTAATCAGAGGTAATATAATATTAAGGATAACTAATACATTTAACATTAAGAATACAAGCTTCCTCTCGAGGGGAAAACGGCTTGAGTAATATATGTTTATTTATTCGTTAGTTAATCAATCAAATGTCATACAGGCTGTAATCGAATGACGCGGCTGTAAAATACTCAGTTATTTCCCTAAGATGAAAAAGAAGGAAATAATAGAATTATATGATAAGTTTGTCCATTCATTAATTTGGTTTTATGTACTTATAAATGCATACAATTATTTCGTTCTAGGCTAATCAAAAATAGTTAATGTTGTTTTCCTTTTGTATGAATTTAATTAGCGAATATTATTATTTTATGCAAACAATAATAATAGGATATAATTAGTGTGATAATTGGTTGTTCTACTCATGCTTGACAATATGACGCCATCACTAACTTTAAGATAATACTTAAATATAAATAAAACCTGACTATAATATATAAACAGCTTCCCTTAATTTGTGCCTACTAAAATCTCTTAATTAATTAAATCATAAATAATTAAATCAATCTTAAATAATTAAATCTCTTAATGTCGTGGTGGCCTAGCGGTTCAATGAACGGATTTGTATGCACAAGGTTGCAGGTTCGAATCCAGGCAAGTACCAATCTGGCGTTTTCAAAGTTGTATGTACTTTCTTAATTATTCTAAGACACTTCTGACAAACGGTGAAGGAAAACATCGTGAGGAAACCTGGACGCCAAAATTGGGATCTGAAATCGCCAATCCGCAGAGAGCAAGCGTGGTGATCAATGCTCGTGCCTTCTCTATATGGGAAGAGGCCTGTGCCCAGCAGTGGGACGTTTATAGGCTGGATTATTATATATATAAAATCTCTTAACATACATAGACAGAAATAAAGCACTTACTAGAAGAAAAGACGTAGAATTAAGTAAGTCAACGTTTTACTTAACAAGAGCGGGATTTATAACAGCCTTAGAAAGCTACGTTTTTTTTTAATTTATTGATAGTTTAGGGAATTATCATTTACCAGAACATGTTATAACACATTAAATTGCACGTTCGGCAAAACGAAAAGTAAATTCGTTACCTATTTTTTCAATTAATTAATTAGATTGGTTTCATAAAATACTAATCAACTACTTATTGTATTTAAGTTAAAATAAAACGTTATTCACGGAAGCTTATATAAACAAAAAACAAACGAAGACACACATCTTTTTTGCGCAACAAAGAAATCCTAAAAAACAAGTCTGTAATTAATCCAAACTCATTATAAATGGCAGTCGCGAACCTCATAATTACCATAACGTCATGTCATTAAATAATGATGATCACATCACTTTTTATGTCAAATAACTTTTTAAATGTAACACTTGACAAGCGATTCACGATTCGCAATTGTTTTAACCGTGTTACTTTTTTAGTATGGAGATAGATTTTTTCATAATTATGCGAGAGTACGTCATTATACGGACGAGATAGCGGTGACGTAATGTCAATATGTCGGATGTGTACGCGCACGCTATCAAACGAAGCGCGACGCTGCGATCGCGTGACATAATTATTGTCTAATAAAATGTATGCGGTCAGTAAATTGTGCTTTGATTATATAGTGCACATTGATCTATGGCGTTGGTTTATGGTACATAAGTATTGTATGACATCATTCACAGCTAATAATAGTTAGTAGGTTATATTAAAAGTATTTTTGGATGTTATTTAAGGCATTTCTGCCTAATAATTTTCCAGACAAGATTTCCAGCTCTCTCATAAATAAATAAATGCGGACAACATCACATACATTGCTCTGAACCTAAAGTAAGTAGCTAAAGCACTTGTGTTATGGAATTCAGGAACAACGAAGGTACCAAAAACACCCAGACCCGAGGCAATGTAGAAAAGTTGGTTTCTACATTGACCCGTCCGGGGATCGAACCCGATACCTCAGAGCTAGCGACACCTTGAAACCGGTGCTTACGCCACTCGACGGAGGTCGTCTCATGATAAGGATGAACTTTTACACGATAAAATAACGGAGAAGTTGGGAAAGAAATAAAATCTGCACAAATGAAATTGAACCTTGCTCCCGTTTTGTAATGTTTTCAAGACGTTTTTATACGTTTATTTGTCTCTACATACTCTTCTACGTAAAAAGATGGAGACATGAGACATAACGGCTATTAAAACCTGAGTTGTTTTATTATTTACTTCTGGTGGACAGGATTTCCTTCGCCTACGACGCGGCGACGTTCCAAAAAGGTTTTATGCACGTCACTTTTAACTGACGACCGCATGATTGAAAACCTCATTTCTGATGACATCCACCGTACAGATTTGTTCCTGTTTCGCCCCGGATTTTCGCCCCACATTCCACAAAATTCCAGTTTCGCCTCACTTTAATTTTATTCCTGTTTCGTCTCACTTGATAAAATGTTAATTTTGTGTACAGTCGGAAAAAAAAGTTATTTGCAACGATATCCTAATATACATGTAAGAACAGTATACCTGACTAAACGGTACACCTGTACAACACCGGTACGGTACACCTGAACAGTATACCTGACAATATAATTATCATTACAAGTGGTGATAGTATTTAGTAATTTATAAATTAGTGTTATTTAAAGTTAGATCAAATGAATATAGACTAAATTATATCTAAGAGTTTTACATAACATTACTATTACAGTTTGACTAAAAGAATACGCAAAAGTATTATGCCTTTAACAGTTATTCCAAAGTAGTCAGGTGCAAAGATGATCCTATTACCTTTAATGGTATTAAGTAGCTACTAAAATATTGAATTTCAAATTTGTTATTAAAAATAAAATTAGATAAAATATTAACATTGATTTTGATGCTGTCTGTACAAAACATGCTAAAAAGTACATAAATTACTATGCGAGACGAAACAGGAACAAAAAATGGGGCAAAACAAGAATGAAATAATAAATTATTATTTCGAGACGAAACAGTAACAAAATCTAGGGCGAAAAAGGATTTTTTTATGTGAGACGAAACCTGTGGGGCGAAACAGGAATAAATCACCGTACATCATCGACATTTATATTAATTGCCTGGTGATACTTAATTGTAACGATGATCTAACTGGCTGAACTATTTAACCAGGGTGTACCTACTACGGTATTTCCCAGTTTTATCGCTGAATACCTATCACATTAATTATTACTATTTCATTGCATTGCCTCAAGCCATCACGAATACGCGTCAACTAATATTTACATTATGTCTGCGTAGAAATATTATATTTAAACTTGCTAACAAGTAGAAGTTACTAGCACTTAACACGCACTCTATCTCTCCCAGTTTAAGCACTATTTGCTTGTAAAAATGTAACGTAAAACAAGATTAATATTAAGTTAAGCTTAACCACAACTGTAACTGCATATATTTTTCGAGTTTAACTCCTTATTATAACTGAAAAGATAGTTAATATATTTTACATTGCAGAGGTTGCTTTATAAAAAAAAAAACTTATTTTACAATCACTCTTTATACTAGAACACCCAGTTCTAGATCAAAATAACTCATTAACACCAACGACAAGTTCAAATCTACATTACATAAAATTAAAACAACATAATTTATTCAATTCATAAATGATTGTCAAACAGAGGTCCAGTTAAAATATTAGCGGCATACGTTTAGCTAACTGCTCAACAATTTGTAGCTTAGAATTATCCAAATGGACTTCGAATTAGGCCGGACTCCACTAAAGCGGACACGAGAAGAGCGGAGCGGAGCTGTGTTATAAATTAGCAAAAAAAAAATATTATTTCGTTATTAGCACATCTCTTCTCCAGCTTTGGTGGAGTTTACTTAGCGAAGATGTATCACAGATTTGTATGGCATCACACACCTCGTTCTATTCTAGCTAGTAAGAATTTCCGCAAAGCTTCGGTGTTAACACCCTAACTGAAAACCATTTCTTCTTCGCCGCTACTTAGATCCAGCCATCATATTCTTTTGCCTTATTATGATTGTTAGCAACGCAGTCGAGGTCCGAATCCCGCAGGGCTTGCCCTTAGTGAACGTTGCTGACGTAGTTAATTTTTCCTTTTGCTCTGGCTGGAGGCTTTAAGGGTCTGGGCAAAAGTTCGGTGAAGCAGTCAACGCCTGCACTCAGGCTAACTGCGTAGATCTCTTCCAAACAGCTTCGGAGGATACCTACACCGTAGCTCTCCTTCATTTCGGACATCTCCGCAAAATTTTAATGGTGCGGTGGAGTCTGGGCCTTAGTCCAGGTGTTAATATTCCAAATTAATTTACATGGCTATGTATTTATGTTTGACAAGTTAGGTCGCGTCATTTGTCTCGTGGGCAGAGTTTCGGGCTGATGTTTTAATTAACTCAGTATTTAATCTCTAGCTTAATATTGCTAAGTGTTATCAGTGATAATTTATAATTAATTCAATAAGGGGTAAGTTTTTTAAATATAATTCTGTATAAATTTACCCTGCATTCTTAAAACGAAACTTAACGTTATGACTTCGTAAAAGTTTGCTGGGTCATTACTGAAACTTCGATCACTTTTAAGTTTCATGCTGTATCTGTTAGTTTAAGATATAAAGTAGCGCCAGATAGATATTTGGATCCCAAATCCCAAATCTAGAGTTAAGTTGCGTTTCAGTATTCGGTAGTCTTTGATTCTAATTCTGTCTTAAAATAAGAGAACGGTACGAACTTCAACGGTAACTTAAACTTTTGTGTTGTGAAATTAAAAAGAAACAATTAATTGTTTATTGCCTGAATCATTTGTAAGGCCAAACATTAAAAGCTTCATGCAGCAAAATATGATAGATACTCGATCATACCACACCATATAATTAAATACTTCCTTCGAAGTTAGCATACTTCAATATTAATATAAGTTCTCTTAAATATTAATTATGTAATGCGATGTATGTAAATAAAGCTGTTGCGGTAATAAATAATACCTTGGTGGCAAAGTGTGCAGCCCAGTTAATTGAGTAAATTATCTTTGTCAGTTAATGTGTCTATCTGCGCAGTCACTTGCCGGCAATGCGTGTCAGCTTGACAGATTGGACTAGTTATTTATTTCCATAGCTGCGTATTTTTGTTTTCTGTATCTAGTGATTTGTATGTCATATTTACGTTCAATTTTAATTGAATGAATAAATGCGTGCGCGTTCTATGTTTATTTTTTGTGGTTACCATCTTGTAGGCTTGTGCGCCTTCCCCGGGGCAAATGAGGTCCAGGAGATTTACTATGGGGTAAAATAAAACAAAGTCTACTTTTACATAATAATATTTATTTTTAGTACAAAATTACAAACTAACATATAGGTTACTAGGTCCAAAATTTCGAGTTTATATTTATATCTCAATTGTTTAAAGGTTTTTTGCCAGCATATAATATCATTTAATTATCATTATTATTATTAAATACAAATCATAAAAAAATGTATATAATTTTACCGAGTTTTGCACGAGGCATACTTTGATCTCTGGAAACAGAACAAAAACAGCCATATTTGTCAATAAACTAGCTAATAAAACCTATTAATTTAGAATGCCGATTCCGTGATTCATTTCTTCCAATGCTCAATAATACCATTGTTGCCAAGTAAACTGCAGAACAATACGTCCTCCAATTCACCCCGACTCACCAAACCGTAAAGTATTGTCTGTCCTCCGTACCATGAGCTCTTAAAGCAGAACTGTCGCCATTGTGAAAGCGAGACGGCACAACATTCCGCATAGCAGCGTCTCGCTTCCGCGAAAGCAATAGTCCTGATTTAACAGCTCATAGTAATTTTGTACATAAGGCATTATGACGTCACCAAACCGCCCATTCACCACCATGACAGATTGTGATTGCCTTTTAATGATTATCTGACATGCTGGCTCAAGTCACCTAGTCATTGTCGTGAACTGATACACCGTGGAGATAAGAGCAATGAGATCATAAGACATTGTATATGCCTATGTCTGGGTATTAGTTTATACATCGCTTTCGGTCTAAGTTCATTAATATTGAAAATGTTTCACTTCTTAGTTTCTAGACTAGAAGAATGTTGTTATAATGAATAGTTTTAACAATTTTTTAGCCTAACTGTAGCCACTGGAGGGCCAAGGCCTCCCTTTCTTCTTTCCATTTTTAAATTTGAATAGGTGTGTAGTCTTTAAGTATTAGCTAATGATACCACGGCCACAGAAAGAAAGAAAGAAAGAAACATTTATTTGTTAGAATATAGTACAAAAGGTGACATACAAAGTAATGAGATCTTATATTCTACCATTTCTTTCTCTTTTAATCTTTTAGTACAATACTTTCAAAACGACAATTTGGAAACGTCTACTAGTAAAATGTTATTAAAAACCTCGTAGGCTTTAGCGCAACATTTAGTGTCATTAAAATTCTTGCCACATTCATAATTATTAAGGTGTCTTTGGAGAAATTAAAGGTTAATGGAGGGCTTCTAATAAAGTATTGAGTATCTAAATGACTAGTCCTTACAATAGTAGTATGATGATGAGATCGTCTTCCGTAAGTTGATTAATGAGTTAAAGGATAGCGTATCTCTGTCATCTCTGAAATCGTGACTAGATCGCAAAGATAAGGTGCGGCGTGTCCTTAGAGTATTGATACAAAACTGCAGAGTGCACATTATCAAGGTAAGAACCGTCAGTGTAGTATGAACTAGTTTCGTAAAAATAGTATCAAAACAGAGCGCCGTTTTAATTAAACTGTCTTTAAATCTAATAAACATCGATATTTTCGCGTAAACGTCTGTCGTGAAAATAACTTACATCATTAAACGATTGTTCTACATAGGTACCTACAACCAAAACTTTACCTACGCTCGGCTCAATAAGCTTTTAGCAATTCGCGCATCCTATACTATAGTTTTCACTTTATTTAACTCTATGGGCGTGTCGGTGTGTGACACATCGTTACGTTGTTTACTAAATTTCGAACTACGGAAAAATCCTTAATTACATTTCGCGACTTTCGACTGTGTAGCAAGAGGATTACAAGTTTTTTGGCTTGGTGATAAAGCTTTACAATGAGAAATTGACAAAGACAGAAAGTTTTAGATCGAACGGCGTCTATGATATTCAAGCAAGTTGTTGCCTTTCTAGTAAAGTTCATGGTGTTTTTTGGACCCCCCAGATTATTGACTTGCTTTATATTTTAGAATAAAAAAAATAGAAACATTTTATCTTTATGTAAAGGGATAAAATGTATTGCAAATTCGTTGATCGGTGACTACATATATTTCATCATCATCACAAACCTTTACACTTATTATAAGCAAGATAATAAATAATATGTATTCGAAAAAATAAAGACAATTTTCTTTAGCGCTAGGACAATTACTAATTTTTCTAATATGCTAATATCTTCATAGCAATGATAAGTAAACAGCCAATTACACTAGAGCAGGATAGTGGGTGTGTTCGTGCGTATCTAGCCGTGTATCTGCTAGCTACACCAGAACACATAAATTTGCCGTGTTTATGCACCTCGCACTTCAATTAATAACGAATAAAATTAAGTGTTACACAGTCGCGATTAAAATAATTTACACGTCAGGTGCCTATTACGTGTTGCTCTGGTATTTATTAGGCTCGATTCTGATGCCATTGTTATCGTAATGTCTATTTTAACCCCATTTGTTGAGCTTATAAAGTAGTCGGATAAGCACAATGGCGCTTGATATGCAAAGTGATAATGATAATTTTGAATGTTTAGTGCATGTTACAAGACTGCCGACCTACTAACATCGCTGTAACAAGCAGTAGCACTCAGTGAAACGGGTCAAATTACCAACGATCACTGTTTAGTGTCAAATTATAAGGATTTATTGTTTTGTTGACTCCGAGGCGCCAACTTCCCAGTTTTCGTTGTTTATTCCGACTATTACAAGAATCCATTGTAGGAACTTAATTGATTGGATAATTCTAGTAAGTGGTATCTAAGCGACTCACAGAGAAATAGGGCAGCTAACTGTGTTTTTAAATGTCGTTTTGGTAGATTATTTCTGCAACCATAAACTTACGACGATACATGTCGCCTAAAGTCATAATTATTTACATTACACGTTGTGTGAGAGCACGATCATTCCTAAACTTTGATTCGCTTTATCTACTTAGGTTTTTCTAAATAGTTTTTTTTATAATGTACCTGACGTACTTAATAGATTCGTCCTTTCATACCCAGTCATTAACCCTATTATAGTAAATAATCGAGAAATCCGTTTAGCTGCTCGAGTGAAACGTTTTCGGTTCATCGTCTTGTCTAGAATATATTTAGCCTGTCAAACAACTTCATATTAAACCGAGCTTCTGTTCCGAAGAGATTGACAGACATCTAAATATCTCAACGTCAAAGCAGTAACTATTCGATTAATCGGTATCAGTAATTAAGTAATTATATTTTAGTAGGTAACAGTTTTTAAGATTTGTCTACTGATTATAGTATAATAGCAACCTGGCTTACTTATTTTAATTTAACTATTTCAACTACATAACTAGTCATTGTTAACTTGCTTACTGCAGGATTTTCAATATTTGGGTAATACCAATATGTTTTTTAGTTAACTAGAATTTTTAACCAAATGCAATTCCAAGACAAAATCAATAACCAATTTCGACAGGTCACATACTTTTGAAAAAAAAAAATGAAATTATGTAAACGTTTTGATTTCAGTTATTTGATCCATAATATTAAAACTATTCGCAAAATTCCACAGTCGATCGGGCGGAACTAAATTCAAGAGTAACCCCCAGGTTTTATCTCCAATTATAAATTATCCTTAAACATGAGATCATAACACATTGGAGCTTTGGTACATGACAACAGTTTAACCTTTTTAATCCTTAGGTACCTACTAAAGTATTCGCCTACCTCCATTGTGTCGGCTATTGATTGTCAATCACCTGCCTGGTCACGAGGCTCAATTGTCTAAACAGTTCCTATACCATAAGTCTTAAAGTCGGACTCTTACCGTCGTGAAAGAGAGACGCCGCTACGCACAATGTAATCGCCGTCTCGCTTCCACTACGGCATTAGTACTCTGTGAAGAGTTTATGGTACAGGTATTGTTCGGCAAATGAGCCTCGTCATCCACCGTGCGGTCTACCGCAGTACCGTCTCCTCTGGGGCGTTCCATTACGTAATTTTAAGGTCTATTAATTACTCGACCGACAGGCTTGTCTAAATCATTATTCAGTTATAATTATCATAAATCAATAATTGAGATAAACAATTAATTTGTTGATTTATGATGTGTCGGTGGGCTATAAGTAATTAAGTGGGTAGGTTTGGAGATGTCAGTTTCTGAGACATAGGTGTTTAGTTGACATACAGCCTCCTTCGATTTTCTGGCCTGTAGATTTCAGGAAGCTTTTTGTGAACGGTATGTTAGCTTTACACCTTATTATATTGCACTATCTGTCAAAAAGTGTACAAATCTCAGTGCAAGATTTAGGTAAAAAACAAGAGATAGTCGTTTAATTGCATGCACTTTTTAATTGTTTATTTGTTTACCAATTAATGTTGTTTGTTATTCTTGTTTTTATTTCTGTTATAATTTTATTTTTATTTTTTATTATCTTAATTTTTGTAAACTTGAAATATTTGTGTATGGAACTTTTGTCTGCAATAAAGATTTTTATTATTATTGTATACTATACACTATACTATTATATACAGTTACTTATATTATATTTCTGATATACTTACAAGATTTTTTTTATAAAACCTACTATACCAGAGACGGTAACAGGCAGTGATGAGTGAGACAGCACGTAAAAAGCACGTCATCAATAGTCATACATTTGTAAGGTACGTGACAATATAATTACTTAGGTAGTACGTGAACAGTCACACGTAATCGTTTAGTGGTATCATTCCATTGATACAAATCAACAACCAGCAATCAACCGAAATTGTGGTATTAATGTTTAATATGAAACCTATTTTATGCTTTACTACACCTTATGTTAAATTGATGTTTTAAAACCGTTTATGGCCTTTCATATTTCACCGTTATGGTAATAAAATCCGTTGATAATAATGTATTTTGTCTGCGCGAACGGCGACAGGCCCAGCCCAGTAGTATTCCCGCCGTTGACTCACGTCCCATACAAACACATTCGATTATTTTTTGTGACTCTTAAATTATTTCATCATAAAAACTCCAACAAAAAAGTTAAAGTGCTCTCTTTTAGATTGTGTACACGTGTTAATTTAATATGCCGTCATTTACGGTGAAAAACTATGTTATGATGTCACTACCTAAAATGGTCGGTCAACGTGGTCAAGGATTTCAAAAGTTTGGATAAGAAATACGTCAGGGAGAGTTACCTACTGTTTGTCGAGTTTCTTATCTCGTGTGTTTTCCTGTTTGTTTTCAAGTTTGAGATATCAACATTCAGCGCTGTAGGTGGAGTGGGTTCGGTTCCAGCGGAGGCAGTAGGCGGATTTGTAACAGTTGATGTATAGTGGGTCGATAATTTTAATTTATCATGTATTCTGCTGTATGTTAACATTGTACTTATATCTAAGTTAGATGAGGGCGTTTTGGCACGCAGCTGCGTACTTTTTACGTCACGTGATCGTATTTCACTTGAGGGTTGGAATTACTGTAGGAATTCGATCTGATCGTGATTTGTAAGGACATTCACGGAAATCGTGCGACTGTTGCCAACTCCGAAATAAATTATTGTAGCTATCTTTTCTTTAACAATGTGCTAATGATTACGAGGCGATAATATTTACTTAAATCGTTTGAATTTCATGATCGTTACTAAGAACTTATTATCCTATATTGTATGACGATTTCGATAAAAAAATAAACGCCATCATCATTCTAAGAACTAGGTAAACATGATGATGAAGGTTGTATATAGCGTTTTTTCTTCATATCTTGTATTTCTTAAACCATAACCTAGGGCACTACGAATATTACAGAATAACCGTGACCCTGCGATTATAACTACACAGTCATGAATTCTCATTGTGCTTCATGTTTTTATACTTGCTGAATAAGTAACAATCATATTCATATCATCATTTATTTGCATATGTATATTAGATTATGAGTATGCTTAAACATTGTAAGTTGATTCTGAAGGGGACTGAAAGATATAGGTATGTTTTTGATGTATTATTAAAATGTCTTTATTGAATGACTTAATACAACATTTAAGAGAGCCAATGCTTAAATAGGTTATGTCGTGTATTGTAGAGGAATTTACTAATTCGCGATATTAAAATATCAGTCATGCTGATATGAAAGAAGGAAAATAGGTTTTACGCACTGAAGATTTTACTGGAACTAATGTTTATTAGTTTATTTTAATATTTAGTTTTTTTAATGTATATTTGTAGCTTTTGTATCTATAATTGCCAATAGGTATACAATTAAATCTCATATCAATTCTCATCCAGTCCCAAACAATCCAAGAAAGTCTCGCAAAAAAACAGTATAGGTAACACCATAAAAATGTTACGTCAAAATAATATATAAATATAATTAGTCTTGATCGGTGTGAGTTAATCTTAGTAATGTTTGCTGAGCGTTGCAAGCGACACTCACGCGCACCTTATCTCCCATCAACTGGTAATTATTATTGACTGCTATCGGTTAACTGTAGTGTTAGGGAATAAACTAGTTTTTATTTAAGGCGTAGTTAATATGCTGATTCATTTATGGGTAGTTCTACAAAGTAAGGAATTTTATGCGGCTCAGCCAAATTATACAAAAAAAAATGTTTCAAAGTAATTTATTTGTATGGAATACTGTTATTTTAAGATGTTTCTAGTTGGTCACTGAAAATAATGAATAATAAAAATTATTTACACCAAGAAATCTTTGTTCAAAGTGTCAAATTCTCAGGATCCTGTACTGTCCCTCGGACAAATTCTAGTAAAAAGTGCGTCGTGATTTATTTAATTTTCTGTATCAAGGTCATTATGATACCCAAATTAATGAGTTAACTATTTCTTCTTGCTAGGTAGAATAATTATTATCTCATTTACCCAAAAATATATTTAAAAAATCTTGTCAACATTTTGTCCCCACTATTTCATATCAGGATCCTGGTCGGTGTAAAATAAGCAAATACCAGCTAGGCTTTTTGGCGTACGATGTTGCTGTTCAGCTGAGTCGATCAGACGTACGAAAGAGACTAAGAATATCATCTAGCTATTCGCACCTAGCGCGTTGTTTAGTCAGCCCGGCGCGGTCAGCAATGGAAGTGGTGTCGTAATCAGTGGAGTTCCCAGTATCCTGGTAAGATATTTTTTTACTTAATAAATAAATAATATGAGTAATTATAGCGTTTTGATATGTAAGTTGCTGACGCAAAGGCATAGTTTTGCTTAATTTTGGTTTAATGTTATAAATTGATCAGTTTTTTTAATATTAGACAGAAATTCTCAGGATCCTGGTCTCAGGTTCCTGTCAAATTGAATCCCAGGATACTGAGAACCATCCAGGATCCTGATAAGTTCATACTAAAACATTGTTTCTGCGTAAGATAATTTACAACTTTCTACCTATAAACATTAAACTACGTATAAAATAATATAAGAAACCATTTGAGTAGCTGTCGTAATTAAATATCTACAGATAATTAGCATTGGCACTGGTCTACTTTTAGTATTCACGTTATCTTTTAGAAACTTCGTCATAAAGCATAAAACATTAATTTTACCGATCTTAGCAGTTCCTAGTACCTACCATTTTGATTATAGTTATTTACACTACAACTAAATTTATGCCATGCCATATAAATCTTTAATAGTCAAATAACATTGATTGTACATATATTAGTGTAAAATTAAGTTGGTTGCATTGCACTATATTTTGAACACTAAATATTATATTTTGTTGTACAGAAAAAATGGCGAAAACAAAGAAACAACTGACAAAAGAAGAAATATTAGAGAAAAAAAGGAAAGCTGAAAAATTAAGGTACGAAAAAATTAAAAATGATCCTCAGAAATTAGCATGTGAAAAAGAAAAAAGAAAGCAAAAATATAAAAAAAATTAGAGAATGTGGCAAAAAGAAACTAGTGTCTGAAATGACTGCTCGTGACAAGAGGCAAGTTCGGAAAAATTGAAGGGAATACTCAGACAAATCCTACAAAAAGACAAAGTTAAATGCTCTCTCTCTCTGTTGGGAAAAGCCAAATGACGAAGCTGAAGATCGACGATGGCAGCATCATCTCATCGAAACTGGAGATATTGAGAGAGCTCGAGAGGTTTTACGGACAACTGTACACTTCGACACGGAAACCCGTTGTCAGTGTGGCTCAGGACTCTAGAGCCAAACTGACCCGGCACTATACTGAGGACATCCCAGACATCAGCCTGTACGAGATTAGAGTTGCTCTGAAACAGCTTAAAAACAAATATCGTGTCCCACCAGGTGGGTCTTAAAATGAACATGGCTCGAAGTTGTCGACCACTACGTCTATCTTGGACAAATAGTTCAATTAGGCCGGTCCAACTTCGACAAAGAGGTCGCCCGAAGAATCCTACTCGGATGGGCAGCGTTCGGGAAACTACGCGACATCTTTTCGTCCAAAATTCCGCAGTGTCTGAACACACAGGTCTTTGACCAGTGTGTGTTGCCAGTGATTACATATGGCTCTGAGACGTGGTCGCTAACGGTTGGCCTTTTGGCGAGGCTCAGAGTCACTCAACGAGCTATGGAGAGAGCTATGCTCGGGGTTTCTTATGGGAAGAATATGCAAGTTGAAGTGGCAATGGGCAGGCCATATCGCTCGAAGAACCGCTAACCGCTGGGGAAGAAAGGTTCTCGAGTGGCGACCACGAACCGGAAGACGCAGCTCAATGATCATTTGATGACTAGAGTTCCTGTTCAAGACTGTTTAAGCATAGAATTAGTATCTAAGCCAAGCATAAAGCTATTTTTTGTTATTATTAAAGGTACTGGTACTATTAAAACTTAATACAAATTCTAAAATTCATGTAATACATGATAAATAAACGTTGATCTCTATAGATTTTTGTGGTTTTTCTCAGTTTCCTGGTGACCTTCTCAGTTTCCTGTGGCTTGATTTCCTTAAAATGGCCATAAATCGAAAACTATTAAATATTTTGACTGTTCCGCTCTAGGTGCGCTAAAAGACGTTGTACTCTTGTTATTAGACTGAATTTCGCAAACAGAATGTTTAAAAAAATGCTGGCCGAAATCAAACTCATTTTCGTCCATAGTTTGTAGAACTACCCTTATGCTGTTTCTATTTTATTGTTTTTAGTGTGGACTTTGAGACCGATTATAAAGGAGTTTTTTTTTTTTATTTAAGCACTTGGTTCGAGGTGAAGCGGTATAAGGTTAACGAAGGAAATGCCTTTGCCTGGGCAAAGCAATCCTATGCTGTCATATTTGCTGGCAGTAGGATAGCATAGGCTATGCAAAAAAAAAGAAAGTTGATTTGTAACTTCTGGCAATTTCAGAACAACGTTCTTACAAACGTATTTTAACATAATTTATTATCATAACATAACATACCATCACGCCTGTATCCCCGAAGGGTTAGGCAGAGGTGTACCAATATGTACACCCACAGTTCGCCGGTATGTTTAGGTCCCATGTAATAGGGGGCGAGCCTATTGCCACTAACTGGGCACAAATCCAAACTCCGACCTGCTACTGAGAATTTCATAGAAAAACGGTGTTATTTATTATAACACCTTGGTCGACTTGCGAATCGAACCCAAGACCTCTAGCGTGGCAGTTGCGCTTCGAACCACTAGGCCAACGGCAGTTTTAATTTATTATCAAACGGTTTAAAAAGTTTCCAAAATTATAGGAAGGAAACTTTAACGCTTAAATCCGATTCAAGACTACTCTGCCCGAAAAAGCTGAAATCGGCAGTCATATCCCGTGTAACAATATTTATAAATGATAATTCACCTATTAGTGATGTACCCGCCTTAACAAGGACGATATTATGGGTGATGACTTCACTGCACAAAAACTCGCCAGCCACAAACGTGCCGAACCATTCAACAATCCAGTTTGAGTGACAGATATGTCGCAATCGATTTTATCTGATCCGATTGAATAATCGACTAATGATACTTTTGTTGATCGCCGAGTTTGGGATTTAGATTTGGTTGTGAATAATGTTATTTGTGTTCGACTGTTTGTAGAATTATGACTTTCAGAATCAGGTGACATGCTCGCATTGAGTCGAGAGATTATATTATTATAGTAGATTTGATGTGATTCTTCGAAATTAAAAAAAAAAATAATGAAGTAAATAAAACATATCGGTAGGTACTGAAAATTTAATTATTTTCTCTTTATTTTCGCTTTGTTGGTTAACGGAACAGAAATGGGAATCTTCAAAATGTAAACCTTAGTTACCTACGAAATAAGGATGTTTCATTAAGTTTACAATATTGTAGATTTTTCCTTTACAATTATCAAGCAATAAAAATCCAATTACATAGATCAATCAGCAATAGAAGTGGTGACATGAATAAATACATACATACATTATTAATAATAATACAAACATTTTATTGTACAACAAGCGTAGATTAAAATCAAAGGCGGTCGTAATTATTATACATTATTTATACATTAATCCGGCCTTACCGATAACTTATTATTTATAAATAGTGTATGAACTTCAAAGAACTGCTTTCAATTGTATCTTTAAGTGATACCTTTAAGAAAACAAATGACTAGGAAATAGGGGATTTCCTGAATGGAATTTGTTGGAATTACACTATGTCTAATTATGAAATTACAGTGACATTCAATAATAATAGTATCACAAATGTACAACGTTCAAAGTAGGTTCATTAAATGAACCAATGCTATGACGTGAGTTGGACTAATTGGTTATACGAACTATTGATTCAGGCTACCAATTCTAATGAAATATTTAACCGAAAAAAAGTAAATAAATTAGAGTATTCTAGCTAGAGTACACTCTAAAATCCGGAATAGGTGAATCAGGGTCCATATTTCACATGATATCTTGCGATGGCAATATCTAGCATAATATATGGTGTATATCTTGCTAACGGCGTGTGTTCGGAAACGCAGATTAGTGGTATAAATCGTACAGACGCCTCCGATAACAGCGACTACTCTGCCAAATTTCACCCGCGCATTATGACGCGTGTATGAGGTTTGTCTCCATTATATGCCGCGGTTTTATGTCTCGTGTTTTTCCCTGACAAGCCTATAGAAAAAATGATTTCTACTGTCATTGTACCGAAGATTTTCTCAAATAGAGGTGAATACTGACGACCTCCATGGTCAAGTGGCGTACGCACCGGTTTCAAGGTGTCGCTAGCCCTGAGGTCCCGGGTTCGATCCCCGGACGGGTCAATGTAGAAAAATCACATTTCTACATTGTCTCGGGTCTTGGTGTTTGTGGTACCTTCGTTGTATCTGAATTCCATAACACAAGTGCTTTAGCAACTTACTTTGGGTTCAGAACAATGTATGTGATGTTGTCCGCATTTATTATATTTATTTATTTAATCTTTTAAGTAGCGTAGGGTATTTTTTATGTAGCTTAGTTTAGATTATGTAGAGCTTATTGTAGACTACGGATATCTTTATTACTGGAAGGGCTGATTTAAATAAAAATACTTCTATGTCTTGGTTGGTATCTCGTTATCCTCAAAGCTGGTATATAAAATTAAGGCACAAGACTAAATAACATATTCCTGTGCCCAATGATGGCTGAAAAACAGCGTTGCGACGTTTTCGGAGCAACATTAGCTGAGCCATCTCCTTTTGCTACTGTTAATACTTTATTCTTCTGTAAAACTGTTCTTTGTTACTTTGTTTATTTTGTTTAGTAGCAATAAATGTCTTTTTATTTTATTTTTATTTATTTATTGATAATGGGAAAATTTTCAAAAAACATTATGCAGCCGCAATAAGGCACAACAGTAAAATATGACATGTGGAAACCGGTCAATAATAATAATAATTATATTGTTTACAGTCAAAACAAAAACAACAATTACATCACAGCTTATCTCTTTTCTTTTCAAGCGCTGCATCGACTAGACAGCATTACAAATCTCAAGAGCAATGGAACCGCTGTATTTAATGTTAGTAGAACACCGACATCGGACGGATGGATCGATGATTCACTCTGTTTATTCGGTTATCAGGCATCATTTTAGTGCGATCATACAGACGGGTGGATAGTAAATTGTACGGGGATAGAGTAGCTCACACAGACACACTGTGTTAGGTGCGCTGCGGATTTTGAATGCTAAACGTTATTCATTATAGCTTCAGTTATTTTCAGTGCTGCAGTTAATGCTTATTTTGCTGTTAGAGGAATATTTATTTAATGTGTTTTAGTATTGGTAAACAGTAGGTAACAGTTTTGGGCTTGATAGTCAGAATAGATGAAAAGGTTTTTTTGATAATTTATTTTCCTTTGTGTTCGTTTTATCTTACTGATGTGCAAGTATAGATTAATTGTGATAACCTAACCTTCGGATATATAATAAAAAACCTGATCTAGAGCAGTTAAAAAAAAACTGATTTTAGGTTTATTCGGAATCTAAATTATATCACAATGTCTATCTATAGTTTGAAACCGTGTTTGAAACTCTTCGTTTAATACAAATATGTCAAGAGATTTTATACTAGAAAGGTATCTGTAGAAAGGCCTTAAAAATTCTATGGATAAAAAAAAATGGAAACATAATCGCACATCATTGAGCAGTTGAGTACTAAAATATGTATGTAGGTTCAAACTTTAATAGTATAATTCAATAGTAAACTATTTCACTGGCGCGCTTCTAACCGTTCTATCGCTAAGATGATGTGTTTATGATAAAACTAAAATCTACTTACTACGAGCTGCGTTAGATCTAACATAATTAGGGCTGGGTCAGCTATTATTGTAATATTAGAACACGAGGCATTATACAGCATAATGAAAATGTTCTTGCACACAATAAAAACAACTTTCAATTGCGTCACAATTAGCTAATATTTACGATTATGTATTTTAGCGTAACATAAATAGTTCTCAAATATTTTACTTGTTTATAAATAATTATATATTATTATTTCTTGTTTACCCAGTCATTAACAAGCTACAGTTTAAAAGTGATCATGATACCTGCAAAGATGTCGAAACGTCGGGACCTAAAATCTAAAATAAATCGCGACAAAACCCGTTAAAAGTAGTTTTATTTCAATTAATGCATAGCTTCTAATTCCTATGTTTTTTTCTTTATCTAATCTAATTGGAATACTATCATCATACTTCACTCATATTCATTGGTAACAAGTCTGTAAAATATTGAAATTAATGCGTTTTAGTTCTAACAAAGACACAACACCATGATTTATTTGTTTCATTTATATAATTAAATATATTGTACACAAACAACTTATAGTCTTGTACAACAGCCATGTGTCAATCGTTTACATTGTTACTTATGTCAATTTGTATGCAAATACTATAATAACAAGAACAAACATTAGAATTAAAGACGCGCAGTTATTTAGAGTCCTTAGTAAACAACAACTGTGGTACACCGCAGTCCTAGACAGAGTTAGGTGGGAGAAAGCTAGAGATACCTTTGTCTCGACTGTATGAAAGAGCTAACCACACTCAGAGACGTTCATGGTTACTGAAAGGATAAAAAATATTAATTTAGATTTACTTCATCAATTGAATTAGGGTAACCTGTAATGATAGATGTAAGGTGTGTTACAAATAAATGAATAAACTTTCGGAGTCTGAAAAAGCTCTAAAAGCTTTCGCAGAGTGCCATTCTCTTACACAGCCAGGATATAAAAACACTGACAAATATTACCTACGTTATGTTTTTTTTATGTAACATTTTTAATTCTTATTAGACAGAGAATTTTCAAGTTGGGATATTATCTGTAAGTATTTATTTCATTATATCCCACCGGAAACATTCCATGGTAAGGCACACGCATTACTATTGAAGAATGTTACACGTCTATTATTTGTTATGCTAAATTGTGACTTAGCGCATTAAGTGCACTGACATAATGACACTTTGCAATTAACGCTTGACTGAACAGTACAAATTACAGGTGCAATTTAACCGAGAATTGTTTATAATGAATTAATGTGTGGGGCGACGGCAGGCGTTAATTATGCAGATATTATGACGCCCGTGTAAACAGCGGTGTCTCATCGCTGTTGCGTGTAAGCTCTGATTGTTTGGGATGGACGTGGCGCTTAGTTGCGTGTAACTCTAGCTTTATAATTAGCTTTTATATATTACACAACATGAGAGTAAAGTAGGTCTATCGGAGTATGAGTTTACAATAATATACCATGCGCGCAGGTGACCAGTCTTAATTACCAAGCTTTGTTAGAAAACAGAATTAAGTTATGCATATTCATATTTAAAGTAAATATCCGTGAACTGCCAAAAATTACCTTTTTTACAATACTTGGGCCGCTTGCGCGGTACAAAGTGACATAGTTTTAAACTATGTCTAATTTCTACAACTCACTCTTTCCAAGAAAAACTTCTGTGCCAGACGGACAGACCAGACCGATCCAACAAGAATTTAGTTTATTTCCTCCTTAGGTACATACGGAACTCCATCAACATTTCCGACAAAAGTAATTTGATTAATTTGTTCAACAACTTAAAACTCTAACGTGTTTATGACTAACTCAACATTTAACTTACATTTTATGTTACAAATAAATCATGACCGACCACAAGCCGGGTGTGAAATTCCCAAAGTTTTTGTGGTCTTAATGTTACGTAAAGCGCTATAATGTGTTGTCTAAATATAGGCAGATTATGTCAAACATAGACATTATTAAGGATGAATAATTAAGTATTTATTTCCTGCTTTAATATAGGTACATAGGTACCACGTACATACATACATGGTTTGTACGGGTTTTTGACGTATTGTCACACAGTACAGGAAAGATCAGCGGAACCCAGCGAAATAACATTAACATTTTGAGTAATTTATTTTTACAAAAGTATAAAGGTTACAAAACGTCATGAATGGTTGCCGACAATACTTCATCATTTAGATCTCGTTTTAATTTAATTTCGGTTTCCATGAATTTGTTATTTGTCGATATGAATACGTATCCGTTTGAGTTCATTAGCTAGCCCATTCATACGTACAGAACCACTTCAATACTTTTGAGTATTCCTTTTGGCATTTCCGAAGTATTTTTGCGTTACGTGTAAAAATATTATTAGGTTTTAGATTATACATAGGTATATTAAGAAATACAAAGATAACTTTTGCTGCTAAGCTCACATTCTCCTTACTTGTAAAAGTTATAAACTTACTTTCGAACACACCGATGTGCTATTAATTATAGCAGCTTGAATGAAATACTATCTTTCAGCTAAATACGATAAGGCAGGAAGCCTGGCATGGAAAAGGCTAGTCAGAAGATGGAGGCTGCCTAGTTGTTATAAATAGTTTTAATTTTCTATTTATTTAGAGAAACACGAATCACAAAAAATGTTTACCTTATGAGAATCAAAATCAGGAAGTTAATGAGTCTTAGAAAGCGGTTAACACAACAGTCATAATAGTCTATTTGATTGTATGTGATAGGTGCGCAAAATAATAATGTCGTTGTTACCTAGCGGTTCAGCGATTCACGTGTCCAAGGTACTCGTAGAAGGTTCAAAAAAAGACTAAAGTGTTACTAAAAAAATGTTAGATCTTTCTTATTTAACACTAAAGACAATCTGATAACTAGATTCCATATGGAAATCGCCAACGTGGAGATCAATGCCCGATCTTTCTATTTATGAAATATATTATATTGCATCGTCATATTGTCCTATGACTAATACAAGGGTACTTAGAACACCAATATTTTGATATACTACCTTCTCTCTCACTTATATAGTGTTGTAGCGATAATTATGTCGACGTATAACATCGACAAACAGGACGTCACTACACTATGTTCGGTATTAGCCCACCGCACTTGCGTCAAATATAATTGTTTTTGTTCGTGCATCTTATTGTTTTCTATATTTTATGGGCATGTAATATTGGACAGGAAGATCCGGTAAAAAGAGTTGCGTGTACTATTTATCGATTTGACGCATCGTTTGTAAGTATTGTAATGTACTACAACTGTAACAATTACATATATAGACTCCGATTTAGAATATGGATGTAAACCCTGGTTTCGAAAAGGCTGATCAATTTAATCAGTTGTCAAATGTCGCGATCAGTTTAGATCGCGACTTTGATTGGTTGATCAAAAGACTAACAACCAATCACAATGCTTAACATGATGTTTAACAGGTGATCAACTATTTTTTGGGGTGATGTTAACGATTCGGAAACAGAGTCTTCCTCCTAGCGCGTTCATCAATGGTATTATATTTTTCCAGTACTAACTCATCCGCTCAGACAACATACTCTTAGTTAGTTTAGTATATAACCCCATTTCATATACCAACGAAATCTAAATAAATTCGTATGTACGTGCGGAACTTACACGAAGCAATAAAGTGTTGAATTTGAAGATCATAATACTTTAGGTGTATCCTATTATTGGCGTAGAAGCACCACAATAACCAGTTTGCTCGGTCGATTCACACAACTTGTATGGGAAGCGGCTCAAGTATTGAATTACTTTATTCCCAGCCAGGACAAAATTAAATCTTTGTGTGATGAGCTTCATTATTTTGTTCTGTGTCTGGGAGTGATTTGTCAATAATAAGTTGTTTGAAATACGAATATTTATAAGTATGTTTATCAGTTATCTAGTTGGCAAAATATAGGCTCTGCCTAGATTGGAATCGGAACCGTGTGAGTTGTCTTATGAATTACTTTATTCAGTGTAACAAAAAGGTAGAGCCTTACTAGAATTACAAAATTGTAATAGCTAGATAAAAAATCGACGACCTCCGTGGTCGAGTGGCGTACCTACGCACCGGTTTCAAGGTTTCGCTAGCTCTGAGGTCCCGGGTTCGATCCCCGGACGGGTCAATGTAGAAAATCACATTTCTACGTTGTCTCGGGTCTGGGTGTTTGTGGTACCTTCGTTGTATCTGAATTCCATAACACAAGTGCTTTAGCAACTTACTTTGGGTTCAGAACAATGTATGTGATGTTGTCCGCATTTATTTATTATTTAAATATATGCGTTCAATATAAAAATAGTTATTTTTAAATATTGACCCTGTTCTGTGGTGATTAAACCTGTTTCTACAATTATAAATAAGAAGGTATCTTTTTCTGTAACCTTCTATATTATTTCTAAATGTTTTAACAAAAACAGTAATCATTACATATTCATTTGATGGCAATTAATTACTAGTAAAAAACACATTAAAAAACACATTTTGGAAACAGCAAAGTGACACATAATTGTCTATGTAGACATAGCCCAAGTAAAACCGCGTCGCTCCTTATCAATTATTATTTTTGTAGGTTATGTTCTAATTGGTGCTACGTTCAATAACTAAAAATAGACCTTATTCATATAGTCATGACTAGTACAGTCTTATTGTCTGGAAGACCAGTCTAGACTCTCGTGTGTCTATATTTCCGTATCAAATTTCTCATGAACAAGTTTGTATAATCGTTATAGTTTTAATAGGCGTTATTGAGCATAGACCATTTACATGTAGACTAGACTATTCAAATCATTGGAAATCGACTGAGATAATTTGTTAGACTATATACAATTATGTATGAAGGTACCTTATCCGAAAGCAGACCTACTTTACCAATAAGAAAAAGGAGTAGACTAAAGGACTGCAAAATGAAATAAAATCGTTTGATGTAAATAAGTTAAGGTATTTATTATTTTTATCCAATATGCGGGTAACATAATTCAATTAATATTATAATATTAAATCGAGACGCGCACAAATTAACAAAAAGTAACAAAAGACGTTTTCGCGCATCACCTAATCCAATTTCCCAGAAACGTATTTTAGGCAGCCCGCTGCAGCGAGTAAGGCTGATCCCATATTAAAGCAAAAAGTTTAAGATATTTTTTGTCACACCTATCACGTCCGTCTCTAATTGTTCCATTCAAAAAAGAAATCAAAAGTGTTCTTAATCCTATAATGTTATTCGATGCGTGGCGCGCCTCTCCGCTCGGCTATTCACCGTCGATGCTTTTTTATTCGAATCCGTGTGAATAATAAAGGATTTTATGTCATAAGTTGTTAGAGCCCTCGGTTTGATTTATACGTCTGCTCGCATTAAACGCCTGTACCTGGCGTTTGAGGAACTTTACCTTTTTCTGTTGAGTTTTTTGTTGGACGGCGGCATAATGCGGGCTGTGCGCCGGCGCCGCGATACAACCGCTGATCAAAGCGATTGGAGACGATTAAACTTAGTTGATATATAGATGGTCAACAATACACAGCGGCGCCTCCCAGTCGCGGTACACATTTCAAATGACGAATAATGCCCCTACGTTGATTAAATGGTTTTCTTGTAATGCATTCCTGCTGTGCATCAGACCAAAAGCAACAAAACGTTATTTATTTGACTGTGACGCTAACTTCAATTTTGTCGAAATACAAACTTGGATCGACGATAAGAGATGATGTAACCGATGTCAAAATGAAATTAATTAAAGTGCAGTTTAGCTAACAACTTCAGTCAATTTGACATGTAATTTGTCTGTGACTAAGTACGCCGACTTTTGGATACCATCTTGTATGTTTTTAAATGTGAGAACAGAATTATGATGTGCCGAATTCTATCATAAATAGAATAAACAAAATATAAATCTACCTATCAAAGTACATAACGTAGGTAAATTATTATTAGATATTACAAAATTATATGATTGTATAAACCAAGTTTTCGTACTTCATAATGTAGCTATTTAACAGCTTCTTAAATAATGTTAACTCACACATTCGAGTAAATAACTCTGAAATTACGAGCTATCCTGTATTTACCTTCAGTCATACTTATTAATACAATAAATGACTGTCACGTATAATTGACAATAACATCCGGGCTCATATAGGTATAAAATATTACGATTGAACAATGTTGATCTATGACATCATTTAGAACACTAAAATGGTGTAATTCCTGGGATTCTTCTATGAAGTCGGCGCTACAAACACCTTAAGGTGTACCATACATCACAGGACCCGACATATACAGGCTGTTACTAAACTTAATCGATTCTAAAACGTTTCAACTACTTTCAACGATCGTTTATTGTTTTTTGAGAAACATAATCTAAATCGATATCTTGATTCTTCGTTTGTTGATACGCTCTTAAAGAATCGCAGATTTTAGTGAACATTATATTTTTATAGTTTCTTTAGAAATCACGCGTATTATTTGCGCCTTCTATTAGATGTATGGTAATCAAATAATTGCTTTGAATACTCAATCAGTTGACTATAGTAATTGTGTTTATCGATTATCAATAATAGCGTAGGTAAGTATTATATTTATTTATTGTCATTGTAAGTGCTCATCTGTTGATTAAAGTTTTATACAAAAGATTGTAATTATTTATCGTAAAACTCTGCAAAATTATCATATTTACGACACATTGCATAGCGTTTTTAAGCTGTCAGTTAATAAAAGCTTTTATGTGGATAGTAAGTTCTTTGTTCCAGAAAAATACATTTGCATTATCTTTCTTCTTCTTTCTGGTCGTTCCCTCAATGCTGAGGATCGTGACTGTATGTCAATCTTCTCCACTCGGTCCGGTTCTGCGCCATATGTACCGCTCTCCATATCTGGCCTCCAGTCACCTCACCATTTGCATTATATGAGATTGTAATGAATAAAGTATTAAAAATACGTTAAATCAAAATAAAAATAAAAATATAAGATTTTGATCTACAAAATGCAAGTGAAACCCGCTGTATAGACGTGGGCAAGTCAGACGGCCTGTCGCTAAGGGTCGTCTTAACGCCTATTATGGTTTCATTTTTTTTGACAGCCCTACGGGTACAAAACGATCACGTGAATGAATGAATGAATGAAATTCCTCTGCCGAGGTATGCTAAGCGCCCCTGTAGTAATAGAAAAAATAAACCAACCATTTTAAAAGGACTTCCTTTTGTCGTAAAATTTTTCCTTTGCGCTAAAGAATGTGAGATCCTTTAGAATTAATAGTTATCCCGTAATTTATAATATTAAAATATTTCCCCGAAATTATACCTGAATATACTTATTATATCGAGATTTATTTATATTTACACATTCCAGTGTAGCACATACTGTGTTGAACATGTATATTTATGTTCAAACCGCTTGTACAATTTGCACAAGTTATATGTAAATATAATGAATTGATTGCCTTGATTATAAATCAAACCTCTAATTAAACCTTCACAGAAGCCAATAAAGTGTAGGTAGCTAATACTTATAGATTTTCTTTAAAATCAATTACTCGTACAAAAGGTATAATTAAAATGTTATGTATTTTTGAATAGGTGTTTAATTTAAATGAGTTTTAGATGTTCGGATGACAAATGCTGCACGCTGGTTTGATTTGCAATAATGTTACAAAAGACAGGCTTTGTTGAACGGACATCCTGCCTATTTGAGTAAAGAATGCGTTGCCGGTACGTACACAGAGGTTTTTAAAATATATTGTTAAAAATGTAATTGAACAGAATGGGCACCCACACGTCGCCTACGGTTCGCAGAAGGCTGTGGATGCAATACAACGCTCGCTCAAGTTTGTATGGGTATTGTGGGACGCACAAATGGGCGGAAGCGTTGGTTCGAGATGGGCACCATGTGCGCCGGCGCCTGCGCAGCCTCTGCCTGGCGCCGAGAACACCGCGATAGGTGAGAAAATCTCTCCCACAATAC
Source organism: Autographa pulchrina (assembly GCA_905475315.1). Classification (NCBI taxonomy): domain Eukaryota; kingdom Metazoa; phylum Arthropoda; class Insecta; order Lepidoptera; family Noctuidae; genus Autographa; species Autographa pulchrina. The sequence goes on from FR997768.1 coordinate 8,235,658, forward strand.
CTGACACACGTTCGCTGTTTACCTATTGTGCCTAATTGTAACAGTCCTCTCTGAGATTATACATAGATTTTATGTATTTAGTAGAAATATACTTCTAAGTAGGCATATAATAATATTTGGTAGGGAAAGACATAATTTTTAAAACAGTACCATAATAAAAAAAAAAAATTGTATTTATAAAATTAAATTAGTCTTCAAGTTAAGACTATAATCGGCTCACATCTGTTCCGACTTTACCAAGAAGGCTGCTTTTTACAATTGTTTGCAAATAAACGGCTGCGTTATCACTAAGCTTCTTTTGTTAGGGGTCGTAAATATTTGTATAGTGAGCGTAGTAATCCGAAACACATGTGCACGAAGGTGTCGCGTCTGCGTGCGGCGGCTGGTAGTAACGGTTCTATGGCGGAGGCGCGGTGCGTGACTCATCTCTCGTTCATTGAGCGGTGGTCCATTGAGCCGCGCTTGCGCTCATTACCGCTCCGCCGGCCGGCCCTGCGCACACGCAAACAGCGCGCCGCTCGCGGACCGTCTACACCGACGCACTGCCTACGACTTGTTGGCTCCCATCTCTAGATACAACGTGAGTTTAGCCTACGACATCCGTTCGAGCGAAGCCTACGGACTTAAATTAACGCGAGGCCTTATTTGAACGGCGGCAATTTAATTGCTGTAAATTGAATATATTTTTAATAGTGACCAATTTTATTGTTGCAGATGGAGAACTTATCGAAGTCTCATATTTGGCTAGCCGCTGCGGCGCTTCTGGCGACCTGTGGTGTGTGTGCCGGAGCTGGCGTCGGGAACAGGAAGCCATTCACCCCGACCGACTCTATCCTAGACATCATCGATACCGAACAAGTGCAGAGGTTTCTGGCTGAGAGACAACGAGCTGAACAGGCCACTGCTTCAGCATCGACCTCTTTTGTGCAGAGGAACGAACTCGGAGATGGCAGTTCCGAAACCGGTATGGTAGTCTCCATGCCGGAGCAAGAAGATAATACGGAATTGCCACCGGGTGTCGAATTCAGAAAAATATTGAAATCTTCGAAAAATGCTCTGGTCGTCACTAAGAAGGATTACCTAAAGGAAGATTGGTGCAAAACTGAGCCTTTGGTTCAGAAAATCCGAGAACCGGGCTGTCTGCCCACCACAGTGATAAACAAATTTTGCTATGGACAGTGCAACTCGTTTTACATACCGAAGGGCCCGCGGCGACGCGACAACAACCCCGACCGCCCGCAACCTGCCTTCAAGTCGTGTTCGTTTTGTAGGCCTAAGAAGTTCACCTGGGTGACAGTGACGCTGCGCTGCCCCGGCCAGAACCCGCCGTTCAAACGCAAGCGGTTACAGAAGGTAAAGCAGTGCAAGTGTTTACCAGTCGGAGTGAATTGACGCTGATAGTGTGACGGACCCTGCTGTACCAGACGCGGTGCGACCGCCGAGGCTTGCGAGCCACGAGTGTGCGCAGTGACGGTGCCCGGGTACCACCAGGGCATCCCGGATACGTACAGACGATCGGCAGTGACCGGTGAGGAGCTCGGATGTGCACCATCGTTACCGTTGATTGTTTTCGATCACGTTCCAGTGTATAGACTGTGTATGAACTGGTCAAATAAATTGAGACGCCGTGCTCTCATACGTCAATGCGAATGACGTAATGTGATGCATAGATTAGATGCCTATTTAGAGTTACAATGTAATAGAGCGGCTTCGACTGCAAGTCGACGAGCAAAAGCTTTAATTGTTCGTAGCGAAACTAATTAGCTAGTGTTAGAATAGAGGTGGCCTTCCAATCGATTTAGGAATTTGTTTTGGTACAAATCTGTGGATTATGATCGTTTATCGAAAAGTGATTATTCTGAGTGTTTAAGTTGCGTTCTTAATATGTCTACAGAATAATGTGTGATACTAGTTTATAGTTTGACAGTTAATTGTGTTTCTTTACTCGTATCGGTGAGTCACACTAAATGAAACGAGATATAGATGTAGCGACTTAATTCACGTCTCGTCCTCCAGTGTTTTTATTTATTTATATCGTAATAAAGATATTGTAGCTAAAACAGAATACGCTTATAACTAAGTTAATGTTGATCGTGGTTTCATCTTGTTATTTCGCTTAAAATATGAGTAGGTAGTGGTATACGATGTGTATTTTAATATATTTCATCTCAGTATAAAGTAACGTTAGGTTTTATGATAATTCGAAACAAAATTATGATCTCTGTTTGCTCTCAAGACGTATGCATTTGTTTTTATGTATAACTGTTAACATAATATATCCATTTACATGATCTGACATAGGGAGCTGTGTACCCACGTAGTGTGCAGGTTATAATCGAGTATGTACTTATTATCCTAGATGTTGTTACAAGTAGAACTGTAAATTAGACGAGTGTTTAATGCTAAACATGTCACGTACTTACTGTAGATTAGTTTGTTGAAATCACGAAAGGAAACTAGATGATGTTGAATGTAGCATTGGAGTAGATGTTAATATTGTAGAAGGTTGTATAAATTCTTGCCATTGCATTTTGTTGCTGGATACGCACAGTAAAATGGCTCTATTTGAGAAACACGAGACACTTATAATATTTAGGTCAACACTATTTCTGTTATGTAAAAAAGGTACCTCCAAAAGAATTCGTAAATACAACAATTTTATAAAATTAATATTTGTTTTTACCATTTACCAATTGCCTCGTTATTTTCAAATAGGTCGCTTTCAAAGTGCCCAATATTATATGAATAAAAATACTTAATAATAGATACAAGAGTCTATTGCTAATTGCAATTACTATCGCCTGTGTATCAAATTAATTGAAAGTCTTAAATCAAATTAATTGTTTTGAATGTAAGTAGGAATAGTGTCAATACGGTATCATGATTAGTCACAAATGCCGTGAATTATTCAATTTATTAATTACAATTTTAGTGAATTTACGTTATGTACCTTCATATTGTTGTTTTGTCAATAACTTGTGAGTATCTGTTCTCAACTCAATTTCTGTTATTATTAATTCATTTTCATGATTTTTTACATTCATTTCATAATCCATTTAATAAACAAAAAATATGCAGTCTGATTTCTAACAGAAAATAATTTTAATTTAATTTTTAATCTGGGTCGTTGTCCGTTTACAGTAATTTCATTTTATTTATAAAATTGAGCCTATTTAATAATGTGTAATAGGCTAATATTTTATTAACTTAAATTATTTTATTTAGTCATCTTTGTTAATCCTTACTCATTATCCATTCAGTATTTAATTCTGTGACTCGATCGATACTCCAACGAGCCTTTGTTTTTAATTGAAATCTATGTAATAACTAAAAAATATTTGTTAAAATAGTACCTACAAACAATTCTGGACTGTATTGCAAAAACGTAGAGACTGTAATCGTATATATTCTACACCTGAATGCCATGTAAACAAATATTGTAATTGTTTTATGCAGACTCTTACAAATCAATACAAAATTTGGACATAGTTTTTTTGATGTTATATACCTACCTGGTTAACATGTTGTCGTCACACAAAACTCTTGTTCAACACATTTTTTCAGAAATAAACAATAGTTCGTTTTTAATTTTGTTTTTATATCCAGTATATACCTACCTATCCTCCTTTTTTAATACACTACTCTAGGCCCTAGTCATTAAAATATATAAATAAATAAGGCAATGAAAATAACCGATTCCGCACACTGGCAAACACATTGTCCGTTTTAGTAGAAAATAAAGATTTTTTACACGTGCCACTACAAACTAAAACTTCAAACCTCTAGGTTGTAGGTTTTAAATAGTTGGTGTGTTCTTCTTTGTGTTGTTTTTGTACTGTTAATTACAGGGATGAACTATTTATATCCTTGCAAACGATGTGTTAGGCTGCATCCGACAGGAGTACAATAGGACTATTTAGGGAAGGTGATAAAAAATACAACAAGTACACAGATACTATTGTTATTTTATTAAAACAGAAGCTTATAATACTTATAATGCACGATAACCTTTCCGTGTCTAGATCAAATGGTTATACATTTTTGTCCTATTGATTCTAGTTCATTAGGTATGTGTCACAGGTGCTTATATGCTTGTTCGGGGATCAGAAATATGCTGTTGTTTCCCAACACTGTTTTTTTCTAACTTCATACATAATGGTGTACCAGTGTTCATATTGAATTTAAATATTGTCTTTTGCTTGTTGAAGCTAAACTTCAATTGATTGTACAATTTCCTCAGAATTTCTTGTTGAATATAGGAGATATTTTTCTCAGATATTAATTTTATCAAACTTTTTTTCTGGTTACACTTTTCCTTTTTGTTTATTTTTGTCCTTTTTCTGACACCGAACTGTTAGATGACATTCCAAATACACCAAGTAAATTTGTTACAGTAATTTCTAGTTTTAAAACACAGTAATTATATTGTGCTTTATAGTTATATGCAGACACAGTCATTTCTATGATAGATAATAACGCAGATTAAAGATAGAGATTACGAACTATCTAGATCAAAGTGTTTTGATTTTAATATGGAATAAGTTTTTGGTATTCTTTGTCTTTTCTTGGTAAAGGTTTTGCAACAACATCGGCATTGGACTATATTAAGGTAACAGTTCATCAAAAGACCCTATACAGTTTTTGTTTCAACTCGATTTTCACAAATCGATTACGCCATTTTGGTGCACACTTCGGTAAGTACCTAAGTGGCGCCAGGTCAGCTCTTTAAAATGCATTTCATGTGTTCCAAATTAGAATATCAAAAGTCGACCATCGGTGTAACTGAGATCGATAAGGATGTCGAATCATTGTCAGGCATAACAAAAGAACCTTTGTCAGGAATCCAGGTCTAAATCAACATTTTCGTCTTAAAGTTAACGACCTGTAGCTGAAGGCATAGACAAACGATCTGAAATATATGGTGAACGGGTCGTATGTGAGTTTTGATCTCAATAAAATTCAGACCAGACATTGTAGTCTCTTTTTTTTTTACGGTTTTTGCAACTCTTTAAATCTCGAAGCTGTAAGTTAACAAATATATAGTGCAATTAGGCTTATACCAACTGATGTCTGCGACGACAAATATTAATGTTATACGTGCATTCAGTGCAAATAGCTCCACAGTTCTCAATGGGAGCTGAAGACCAATATAAATAATCATCTCCTCAGACATAAGAGAGTAAAAGCCCAAGTAATAAAGGTATTGATAGGTACCTTACAGCTTACGAGTGTATTAAACAGTATTATTTTGTTTGGCTGGATTTGTTGAACCACTGTTCTCCTGTTAGGCAGGTTTTACTCAAGGTCACTATAGATGTTTGTAAAAAGGTCTAGAACAGTTTTAGAGTCATCATTTTTTTTTTGGTTATCGCAAATGTATCTCACACTATTTGGTAGTCAAGCATGAACATTTTAAACTGGGTTTAGTGTTTCAGTGATCTGTTTTTGAGTGAATATCCTTCTAGGCTCTCATATCTATAAAGTTAAATTGCGCAAGCCGGCCGAACCAACTTATGTCTGGGAACATAAATACTAATGTCAGTAAAGATTTGCAAACGAGTGCAAATCGCTTCTCTAGATGTGAGTGGGAGCTAAAGTCCAATAAAGTTATTTATCTGCTCAGACATCAAGTTGGTGATCGCCCGAGTATAATGGATAGTACACCATAGCTTATGAGCGCCTAGTACTTGGTTCGTCGTTAATATTTTTCTTTTTTGGTTTCATTCAATGATGACTTTTTCAATTTTATGTATCATGGTATTTTATGTATCTGATCAGGTTTTGGTTTCGATGTTTATGTGCACCAATGACTGTTCCATTTCTCTAGATGCCTAAGCTTTACAGTGGGTCAGTTAGTTAATGGCCTGTGTTATTACTGATGCGTCAATTAAGATGGTCTGTTGGTCTAGTGGTTGGATCCTCACTTCGAAACAAAAGGTCTTGATGATCAAAGGGTTTGATGCCTTCCTAGGATTAATCTTTGTGTGATTAGCATTATCAATTCTTCGTCTGTGTATATAACTTTATTTATCAGTTGTCTGGTTACCGTAATACATACTCTGGCTAGTTTGGGATCATATCGCTGTGTGTGAATTGTCCCAAGATATTAAAATCTATTCAATTTATACTCTTATATAATATCATATTTTTATGTTTTTAATGTTTCATCATCAGTGTACTGATGTCGATTTGAAATTATGTTATGCCGATGTAAGTGCAAAACAGATGTGATTCAGAAACCAGAGCCAAAATGAAAGAGATCTTTTTGGAAAATTGCCTGATTTCCCGTCAAAATAGTGTTCGTATATCTCTGATATTAATCTGCGATTCACAGTATGGATTTTCAAATATCCGTAGATATTATTAAATATTGACATAAATATAATATTCTGTATGTAATCTACATTATCTAAAAATATCATTATCGTGCATTGCTTATATAAAAGACATCAATAAAATGGTTCTGTTACAACCTCATTTTTTTGTCAATCATTTTTCTTAACCTCATTCCAATACCGTATCTAGTTTTCTATTCTGTTTTATATTTTAGGGTTAAAAAGATATCAAGGCAAGAGATAGTAACATTTAAATGTAAACTTTACAGTTATAAAAATATGTCGCAGTAAAATTGTTAATTTGGATTCTTTGTTTTTCCCAATTTCATTTACATGTCAAGGTAATATATTAATAGTAAAATTCTGTTGTTATCGATGACTAGAAGATCTTTGGTTTTTGTTATTTGGTTTTTTAACGCAACATCCAGTTTTACAATGTTAATGCGACTTCAGCTTAAATTATTTTAATTTATAATTATTTACAGCTACTTTATTTGCCGTGAGATCATCGCGTTAGTTCATTATATTTACATTCTTCCTAATAAATGAGATAGTTATATACTTATACTATCATCTACGTTTAACGCAGTAAATGCCCACTGGTTTTAGAGACTTTAGAAGCCATATCGTATTTCTAATAGTTCACAAGGAGATTATAATTTAGCTTAGAATACTTAGATGCTTAGATATATATATTTATATATCAGATAATTAGCTAGACCTAAAACTAATTAAGCATAACAGAAAAAAATAATAAATACATAAATATAAATATTAATTTACAATAGAAGAAAGAAGAGCCTTAATTCCTAACACATACATTTAGCTCAAAAAATATCACAATTTTGTTGAGGTTTTAATATTTAGAATTTTGATAGGTTATGCCAAAAATTTTGATAGTCGCTTGCGCAGGTTGTTTCTATCCAAGGTTTGAGTTAATCATGAGTGGTTTCAATTACTTTTGGTGCAAGTTTGGGGTCAAAATGTTAGTGTATACCTAATACTTTTGTTAGTCCATTAATTCCTGGTTTTTACAATTCTATGAACATTTCTTGTGGTTTTCTCACTGAGCAGTAAGTAGAAAGTGAGTTATTAGTTGTTATAAATGTCAAATTTGGTTCGTAGTGCTATTTCTTTTTGTATAATAATTGACAAAAGGGACTTTTATATATAATTTGGTCTGGTCTGGGTTTGGGTTTGGGCCTCCGGATCCCCCACATACTCGGACGACAGCGGCGCTGCTTGTCGCCGGTGTTAAGTGGGAGAGTGGTACTTCCCCGGGCGTGCCCATGCGGCTGCTACCTCACGGCTGCAGCGTGGCCCTACCACTACTAAAGTCTAGGTCTATTTTTTACAAATATCAATTTTTAAGATGGACTGTAGCTTATGTCCGGTAGGGTTTTTTGTTCTGTTCGATTTTGACAGTTGCCGTTAATGTTTTCAGTTTTTTTTTGTTGGAATATGTTGTCATTTTCCATTGTATTAGTGTAAAATTGCGTCATTTTGGGTGTAGAAATTCTTTTTTTTAGTTTGTAAAGTGATATTTTTTGATCTAATTGTACACCAAGAGCTTAAAACTATCTACTTATTTTACGTAGAGTTAAATCTAGACTAAATGATACAGCGGCTTGCACTTGCTTTTTTTCTTAACTATGTACACCATTAATACCTCGCTTCCTTTTCGACAGTCTACAATGTACAATTTTTAAACCATTGCAAGCCACGTGACATGTTATTTTGAAACCTAAAAAATAATTGAGAATATTGTTATGATGTTGTAGTGCTGTTGTAAATCTGTGTCTTATGGTATTTTACTAGTAGGTAGTGCCCAAAGATGTGTATTCTTATTTTTATTTAACAGGTGTCTATATCCTCTTGTGTTGGTATAAATCAAGTATATGTACTTGTGGACACTAAAATTGAGCCTTCTAGATGTTTGTCCTATCTCTGTTTCAGATTTTAAATTCAGTTTGAGATCGATAATTTTTTTACATACATACTTTGTGTTTGTCTTGCATTTAACGCGGTATAAAAAAAATTAATAAAAAAAAAAAGTTTTTTTACCTTTGTTCCATAAAGTGACAAATAATTATAATTTACTCATGATACGAAGCTTGCAATCGTCTATACCTTAACGCTATTCTCGACCCTCGAATATTATCATTAAACATTCAACCACTTTACGATACACAAAATTAATCATTTAACAACGAGGGATGAAAGAGATGCTTTACAAAAAGTACAGCTCTTATTCAATTAATTAATTAATTATAATAACGTATGATAAACACACGTTATATTGTTTAAACATATGAGAAAACACAACAAACAAATAACAACAACGTAATTACATGCCTTTGGCACCTTCTCATAAACTCTTTTCGTTTTTGCGAAACCTCTAAAATTATGATTAGGGATTATTAAATAGGTACATAAAGAATTAGGTTACATAAACAAATTTAACAGGACGTAATTATAAAGCGTAAAAGCCTTTAATATAACTACAAATGTAATAAATGACGACTACGCAACTTTAAATATGTATTCACAAACGGCCCAACCGTTATTAATACATGTTATGACTTTACGTTACTGACAACTGAATAATATTATGCTTAAATTAATTTAGAATTTGTTTATTTATTAAACACAAACACATGGTCAAATAAAAACATGATAAATATCACAAGGAATGCTTGAACAAGAAAATGAGACTGTTCACGTGTATTCACAAGTATGAAAGTTGTTAGCATTTTTTACATCAGTTGTTTGCATTTTTGTTTGTGTAACGATCCTATTTGTCCATCAGAACTCAGAAAGAGATTTACGTTTAGTAAATGTTAAAATTCCGATGTTAATATGGTATTATAATACGATACTCTCGTCAAGTTACAACCGCAATTAGACACGTTTACTAATACGAAAGTCTTTTCTGGTAGGACAGTTGTTTTATAAAGGTCGATACTAGTCTCCATTCCAAGAAGTATTTTTACTATTGGTTTGTAAATCGAATTTTTCTTGATCAAAGATACGAACAAAATAAATATATATATAGAATTAAAAATAATTAATTATTAGGACATAAAAATGGATAGAAATATGAAACCAGGCATCGTTGCCTATTGGAACTTGAAGGAGCTTTTACACCCAAGTTTATTTCTAACGGATGCTCTGAAACAGTCCCGCCAAGGCGCGATGATAAAAGAACATATTTAATTTAATTAATTTTAGAGGCAGAGATAAAAAGTGATCATTATTCCAACAGGAAACTGAAAGAGCTAAAAATCCCATTTTTTTAAGCGGATTGCTCTTAATCAGTCCCTACAAGGTATGATCACGAAAGAAATTAAAAGAGATAAAAAATAAATAACCTCATAACAAACACACCTAGTTAGTTAATGACACATTCATTTGCTCCCAAGCATTTTAAATTGTTCCCAAATTCAAGAAATAATACTAATTGCTAGCTTAAATAATGGCACACACACGAATTATACGAAATTAGTGGTCAACTTGGTGTTTTAATCAAGTGACTGATAGGTCAATTGTCGTACATTGCAGTCCCGTAATGGATGCAATCAATTGTTTTACAACACTTGTTGAGGAAAAATCCTGGCAATTAGCGCCCACTGCATCGCCAACTGGCACCCGTCAAATAAACTAAACGCATTGCGAATTGATATTAGTTTACTTCATTGTTCATAGAATTTATTGTTATGGCGTATTGTGGTGGTTGTCTCGTTGGTGTTAATGATCGTGCAATTTTTTGAAGTTAATATGTTTTACTTAGATGTTTTTTTAGTGAACCAGTTGACGTAACTTTACGTTATTCAAAGGATGTTTTGATTATTCAAGTATTTCATTACATAATTTGTAGCCCGTTTTCCTGATGTTACTTTATCCTGAATATTATCATCATGTTTACTCATTCATCTTCTTATCTTAGTTTCCTGGTCTTTTGGGTTAATGAAGTTATTCAAATGTGTCAATTTTGATGCAAATTAAGCTTATAGTACTTTACATTTGCCTAGGTTCTTTATTGATCGTTTGATGGATTATTGTCTTGTTTTGTTTTTGTAAATGTTATTTGATTTAAAATAAAATGCCTTACATCGGAACTTAAGGTGGTATGTTCTTTATCTTAATAAAATCGAATGTGGACATTCGACTATTATCATAAGAGTCATACTTTCATTCGTTCAACCCTCGCAAATAATAATGTATCTTTGGTTCGACTGCTTCATTTGCCGTTTGGGCCTTATTGCCTAACTAGACTAATTAAATTATTAGTGTCTTCTAGATACGTCTATGGTAACAGTATAATCACATCTACCCAAGATGGCGGCGTGGTGCGGAGACCAATACATTACAATACTTATGTCACAACTTATCTACTTTAACTATTGCTGCTAACTTATGACTAGTATGCCTTTTAATTATATCTACAATCCTTAATATTATATTATATTAAACAATCGTGATATTTGTGTAAAGCTTGCAAATGCACCCTTACTATTGATAAAAAAAAAATAACACACGGTGACTCTAAAAAAAACATATTTCCAGTTTCTTTTACGTAGTCACACACGATTGTAATACTTACATGGAATCACGGGCATTAGCTAGACAAATTGGTACAGAACTGCTCACCTTTTGACGATTGCAGGCGCATCAGTAGGTATATCACTAAATGGAATAGCAACAGCTTCATGGAAACTGCTAATAGAGTCTGTGCACCTAAAATCCATCGCCAGGTGGAGTAAACAACCCGTCACTCTATGTCCGTTCTGTCCGTCTTGTCACTCACACGCATTGCAGTGTTTACCAGACGCTGATGGCGAACGATCTTCTAGCCAAGTGATAATTCTGCAATCGTTTTGTTGATGTAAACGTTTAAAGTATGGAAATAGCGTCTGAAGTGACTGTGTCAAGTTATTTGTCAAGCAGTCACTTTGTTTTACGAATGTAGAATTATCATTAGACAGTCAGTTTCGATCTGCGTGATTGACTGTGGCGACCTCTAGACAGAGTTAGAACACAAGAAATCACTAGAAGTGTGGGCACTGCGCAGGGATGTGGTGAGTGACAGAGACAAATGACAATCGTGTGCTTTACGAAATTTCGAATACGTTCTTCCGTTCTTGGGTTTTGGTCTTTTGATTTTTGTCTATAGAATGTAAATCTTTCCGGTGGAAGTCTTTCTGGTGTTGGGAATTGGGTTTGGGCCTCCGGATCCCCCACAGACTCGGACGACAGCGGCGCTGCTTGTCGCCGGTGTTAAGTAGGAGAGTGGTACTTCCCCGGGCGTGCCGGCCCATGCGGCTGCCACCTCACGGCTGCAGCGTGGCACTACCACTACAAGAAGGTCTCTTTTATTTTATTAATAAGAGACCCTATGACATAAATCGGGATTATAAATATTTGATAATATATTGACTGTTGAATCTTTACTATGTTATTACTTAGACTTTTGGCGAGGAGGTCCTTTGTACTGCTTTGAAATTATATCATGATGCAGCTTCACACAAATTCACACATGACATCTACTATTGAGTATGTTTTCATATGACAAGATAACACAAATTGTACATAAACAATTAAGCATTAAGTTCAAACGTAATTAATATAAATAAATTAGATCTTTCTTCCAGCATTAACTAAAATAAAAAATTACCGATTATATTATTTCACTTATAAATAATATAATTATTGCAAAAAAACTAAAATAGAAAACATCATAAACAACATTATGAAGTAATGTGGTACACTTAATTTATTTACAATTCAATACTTCACCGTCATCCTAGTCAATGGCGGGAAACGTGCCTAATTTATATTATTTTAACAAACACTACTTTTTATGGTCACGAAACGCTTTTTAAACTCTTTTTTTTTGTAATTTTATAATTTTATATTTTTTTTTTTTTTTTCTATTTTAGTTTGACAATCAGTTTCTTACATGCTATTTAAACATATTTTTCTACAATTCATTTAATATTAATGAATGAGATAGTATTTAATGTATTAGGTTTGTGGACATAACATACCTAGTACTTATTTGTTTTTAATGTTTTTGTGAGTGTTTAACAAAATTATGAAACGATTGTGAAAGACTATCTGTACTCATGTCCATTATATTTATAGTGAGTTTTAAAATTAAAATATTTAAATCGAATATTTTTTTAAATTATTACTGCAGTTTATTTTCCAATTCAATAAAAAATCAGTGACTCGACAAGTTCATGAAAAAATAAAAACGTACATTTTGTTTTTGTAAGTAGTGCGTTCGTTAATAAAATAATTTTAACTGTTTCGAGAGGTATTGTGGTTATATCTGTACAAGATTTTTTCAGTTGTAAGGTAATATGGTTAACCCGCTCCAGTGATTATTGACTATGTATTTATTTTACATATTATTATATTTATGATAAATAGGTTTCGAGTTTATTATCAGTGACTAAGTTAATTTTGAATTGAGTTAAATCTATGAAGTTATTTTAGTCTATATAATTTATTTTATCAATCTGTTGACCCATGTACTGTAAAACTAAACTGTACATTCTTTGAGGTAGAATCTGAGTTGTTTATTTATGGTTCAAAACATAACACAGCCGTAATAAAAAAAAAAACTGGAATTGTTGCAAAACTGTCAAAATACTATTTTTATATTAAATTCTAAACGCCATCAGAACGAATATTTTTGTTGATTTACAACTTATTCATAACCTAATTTTCCTAACACTAAAATAAAAATGTATTTATTTTTATTGTTATATTTGTTATTATAACTTTCGAAAACATTAAATTTTAATAAATACTTAAATTAAATTAGTGCGTGTTACACGTGTCTAATCAATTAAATATCTTATTTTTATTTAGTATAGTAAAAACTAGGAACTAGGTGACTCTGAGTAATGCAAATAATAAAATATGTACAATTTATACTTAATTTAAACCTATTTAGAGCGCGTTATCTTATAGGTAGTATATTTATGAGACCAGTTAACACAGAGCTTTGCAAAAATACATCTATTTGTAGAAAAATATATTTGCTTTCTTGTGTTTATGTATTTTTTGGTATTTTTATAAAAAAATATATTTCTGTTAACATATAATTTATATTTTTAATGAGATTATTATGATTGCCGTTAAAAATGTTTAGTAACGTATTTCCTCACTGACTAGCTAATATAATTGATTTATTATGGAGTCATTAGAGAAGCTTTTCTGGTGACCATATCTTAGTACCTGGATTATTCTGGGCGGTCACTTTGCTATTAACCTGGTTTATGGTTCCTTCTCTATACAATCGGTACACATGTTGTTAAGTGAACTCATTTTACATCAAAGGTCTTGGAAATGAGTTTGTGGCCCAAGTTTAGGTTCAGTTAGGTTCAGTTTAGAGTATACATAAGTAAGCATAGAGTGCAAGTGACGATAATAGCCCATTGTGCCGATCGTATGCAAATTTTTAGCTCGTTTAGTGACTTTTTGTGCGACAACAGACGCTTATGCAAAAATATCGATGGTTCTGATATTAGTAGGGTAATTAAATGGATATATATTTTTAAATAGTTATAATAAAATAGCCCGTTCGATTTTGACTATAATTTGTAGACGAAGCTTGTTCATACTCGGGCTTACAGTTCATACTCCGTTAGGCGCACTCTATAGTTTGTTTATTTATACTCTAAGGGTTTGGGCCTCCGGATCTCCCACAGACTCGGACGACAGCAGCGCTGCTGGTCGCCGGTGTTAAGTTGAGTGGTACTTCCCCGGGCGTGCCGGCCTATGCGGCTGCCACCTCGCAGCTGCAGCGTGGCACTAGCACTATTGAGCGCGAAAATCGTTACTAATCATTGTTAAGTCACAGTAATCTAATTAAAAATAGTTCACTTATTAATGGTTATATCTTAACTATAGCTAACCTTAAAAACTGTATGTACAAACTACTGGAATGACTAGACTTCACACACAAATCGCAATTGGCCGACCGGCTGGTTCCTTAAAATTAATACTATGGATAGTACAAGACTTGTATTTGACTTTTTCTTTATATGTACATACTTAAAATACACAGAAATATATAAATATATGTAAAGATATAATATAATAAATATTTATGAATTATCAAGTGTCGTAAAACAAAACACAAAGTAGATTATTATAATATATTATTATAATCAGAAAATTAAATTTGTTTTAAATTAACGAAGTTTTTAATTAAAGCCTCCTTTCATTGATGGTTGATATTACTGAAGTTTCTCGAAAGTTACCTTTCGTGCTTTGAACTGTTCGTCTCCTTATGCCTCTTAGCTATTTTACTGATCAATATTGTAATGCAGATAACTAGAGGTAATAGTGAGAGTATTAACACACTCACTTAATTACTGAAATAATTTCTGTAGGTACTGATAATCTTTGGAACATGTTAACATTACTCGTCATCATCTCCCGAGCCTTTTCCCAACTATGTTGGGGTCGGCTGCCAGTCTTACTGGATTCAGCTGAATACCGTATTTTGACATGGAGAACTGCCTATTTGATCCACAAGCCATTTTTATGGGTAATCCAGTGTCCCCTAGTAAGACTGATTGTCAGAAATGACTTAACGACTGTCACAGATCTACGTATGACTGTTGTACCTAACATTACTATGAACTGTAAATTTAATATTGTAATAAATAATAAATATGATGTAAATTTGGTATTAAACTTGGCGCTTGTAATATACACATACATAATAATATAGATAACTTTGATATAAATACAACTACCAGAATATAAATATACTTATAACTATTATACTAATTTTATATTATTATTATGCATGATTTATAATAACGATTAAAGAGGGCTAAGAAATTATTTTTGGAACATATTTTACAAATATTATATATACTAAGGAAGACATTTATTGGAATAATATTGTGACTAGATTTCATTTATATTTTGTACAGAAAATAATCTTTTTAAACTAAAAGTTATGAAAGGGATTAAAAAAAAGAGTTTTTGTTTGCCTTGATGTTTGTGACAATAAAGTTGTTATATGCTCTAGCGCTGTTACTGTGAGCTCTTAAAGCGCTATACTATTTCCATTGTGGAAGCGAGACAGCGCACTACACTGCGCATAGCGGCGTCTCGCTTCCACAATAGCGAAAGTCCTGCTTTAAGATCTCATAGTACAGGCACGTGCTTTTTAAACCGTATATGTAACAATTGCAACTCTTTGTTTTATTAAGTAAATATAAAAAATAAAATCAAGATGATGAAATTTCACAAAAAGGACAAGAACTTTCAAAGTATTGGTAAAAAATCAACGTGGAATTAAAATAATTTGGAACCATTTAAATAATGAAATATATAATAACGATTTTTAATGATTTTTATGCCTACTATGTACACGCCATTATTTTATCGGATGACTATTTTAATAAACCTAACTAGTAGTTTACTCGGTTCGTTTGACTCGTCTCTTAGAACTAGATATTATTTCACAATATGTACATAATTTCAGATTTTAATAATATTTTCAGCTTTTTTCCGTCAGAGAGTTACAGCCACATTAATATATACATTATGTACTAACCTTAAACCTTTATACAGCTTTTGAATTATTATAATTTAAACTATAATAAATACTGTTAAAAGTCACTAAATTAAATCGCAACAATAATTAAACCACAAAACAAGAATAGATAACGTATTTATATAAAATTAAAAATTAAATTGAAAGTATAAAAATAAATAAACGTAAAATACATCTAAGTCAAGATGGAAAAATAAGGAAGTATGTACAACTAACTTAATTCACAGCTTTAACGTTTTTTATGTAATGCATATCTCGTCAAATTACGGCTACTTAAATGAATTACAATAAACTCGATTCTTCTAAGGTATGTATGCCAGTGTATATACGATACAGAGACATCTTAGAAAATATTATTTCAAGAGGAAACGTGGAAACTGTGACAGTTTTTATTGGGATTACAAAAATATATAGCTACCAACTTTTAGATTACTTCATCTTTTCTTTCTTCTTTACCACCCGTTCGTATGTCACGACTGTTAAAGCAAAGGTATTCTTGCTTTCTGCCAAGGCTTTGAGCCTTATATGCAGCTCTCCTTCAGACATCAAACCACAAATGAGGTTGTAACAGAACCGCTATACAAAGATATAGAATACGCCTCAAATAATTTTGGGCTAAAGATGACGTTACATTACGTTCGACAAAATAGACACTAACTAATATAGTATACACCTATTTAAGACTAGACTTAGTATGCATTGACATCAAAACCTTTTTTGGCTGCGATCGGTAAGCGTTCGCCCGTCAAATAAGGATTTTCTACCTGAAAGGAAATGGTTGTTTTAGTATAATTTTAGTACGGAAAAGCGTTTTTTTTATCCTGGTTGAAAAAGACTCAATAGGCCAATGTATAGTTGTAAAAAAAACAAGAAAAATCTGTCTAAAAGGTTTTTTGGTGGATTTTTCCGACTTTATATAGACATAATTGAACCAAGCATACTAACAGCTGGTTTGTATTTCTTGGCGACGAGATTCTTGTGGTGCTCGGGGAAGCGAAGGTCGAGGTCTGAGGAGGAGTCCGGGGGGCAGCTGAACATGTGTTCTCCGTCACACATGCACCGCTGCGACAGCTGGTACTCGCGACTGAAGGCTGCGGTGTTCTCGAACTCGCTGATGCAGCCTTGCTCCTCTGGTTCGGGGTTAATTAAATTACATGTACCTGCCTCCGTAAATAAGTGACATTTCTACTAACGTTAACGCTTTTCGATAAGCACGTGACTTAGACTTGTCACTTCCATACATTTGAGTGATTCAATCAACATTAACGCTTGTAGAACTGTCGGTTGTCTAGAGGAGGCTGTTGCTTTCGACCTGGTAGCAAGACTATATATTTAACATGAAGACTTTTCTGTTTCAGGGTTTCTTGAAAATCGATTTAACTAAAAGGTCGTTAGTTAGTCTAACAACTGACTGTTCTACCCCATTGGACTTGAAAGGATATTTAACTAAACAGCATTTTAGAAACCGATAGTACGTCACTTGATTGAAGTAAAATAAGGAACAGTCCCATTATATTTAAGCCAATCCTTCGCTGGAGCATACCTGTGTATCCGACTGGGCAAGGGTTGGGTGGGTTGCAGTACGCGGGCAGCACGGCGTCGGTCTTCACCATCTGACGGTTGGGCACCACGCCAGATGGCTGCAGACGCTGCTCACCCTCGCCAGCACCACCGGTTACGTACTGATGGCCCCACAGGGAGCTGCCAAAGAGAGAGAAAGAGACATAAGTGTTAAGCTAGACCTTGGATTTAGTTACTCACTTTTTAAAACTAATGCAGGAAGAAGGACATTGAAAGCCTGACCGAAGATTCGGATTTATCTAAGCTTTAATATAAATAAATTTTATCGAAATTTGGCAATAACATTTTTTTGCCGATTAGCGTTTATAGGCAAACCTTTAGGACGCTATAAAGGAGAATATGCAGTATTTTTTTTGGCTTATAATGCTCAAAATTATTCATCGGTTTATGTGATTGTTTATACAACTTTGATATGTATTGAATAGATATTATTATATCCTGAAAGCATTAACGAGATTATCGCTAGCTACAAATAGCTTTTGGTATAACCGCACCTCGCATTGTCTAATCTTGTTATCCGTCAATCTTAATGTTGTTAATTCGTCCTAATTTCTCGTCTAGACTTGATTTGTCTTTTTGAATTAGAACGATTGTAGACAATGGACCACTTCTATTGTTATTGAATGTTTGAACATTAATTGTTGGCTTTCAATTGTTCTCGAAGACAATTTAAGATGTTTTGTTACTGTATTGATGTAGTACAGAAACCTATTTATTGCCA
The DNA here is from genome assembly GCA_905475315.1 of Autographa pulchrina. NCBI lineage: Eukaryota > Metazoa > Arthropoda > Insecta > Lepidoptera > Noctuidae > Autographa > Autographa pulchrina. The sequence continues at coordinate 8,253,884 of FR997768.1, forward strand.
ATTAAATAAGAAACTTAAAAGATGTAGAACAAAAAAAAAAATATTTTATAGTTTAAGTATGAGTAGTTTACCCAACATTAGCTTAAGGTTAGATTTCGTCGCTTCTTCTACTTTAACAACTCCGTTCAGTTACGTCTGATTAGGAATACTATAATAGAAGACCGAAAAAGAGATAAAAAGATTGTGTGAAAGGTAATATTTGGAAGATAAATGATGATAAGAGATATTTTAAAGAAATAATTCAGTGCTGAAATGACGAAAGAAGAGATCAATGGAAAAATAATACATATTCAGGACAGAGAGAGAAAGAAAAAAAAAACAGAATACTTGAAATATTCCTCTAAGTAAAACCCACCTGTGCTGCAGGTACTCTTGGTCGCGGAGGCTGGGGTTCGGGTTGCCGTCGATGAGGGAGTCGTAGTCCAGTTGCTCGTTCTCCAGCTCCTTGTTGGCGCGCGCCATCAGCGCTAGGTGGCGGTCGCTGGACGGGAACTCGAGGTACGACGACGCTGCGTCGTTGAACTCCTTGCCCATACGCTCGACGACTTCACGAAGCAAAGCCTCCGTTAGAATATGATCCTGTTGTAACGAAGAATTCTCATTAAAAAAAACTCGACAAATCCATACACACACAGCTATCCTTTGACACGATAACATACCTAATATAGCCAAAGGAACCCTAACCGAATACAGACACGCCCTGCACGAACGCAATATGGCAGAAATAATATTAAATACGAAGGTGTTAAACTTTCTTACAATCTACCGGCAGATATCAGGAGCACATCTTAACTTCTAGCTCATCTTTAACGAAATACCCTATTATTCCACATAATAATATGTCGACATTGTATATAGCCACATTAAGTAAACAAAACTGTTAACTAAAGGACTGTACCTTACCTTAGTGCTATGTATTTATTCGATAAGTGACAGAGCAATGTATGTTCTTTAAGAATAAATAAAGTATCTTTGAACTCTATTTAAAACTCTTTTTGATTCATGTGAGACAAAATTTTACGTCTATTGTATATGACGTAACAATAAATTCATAAAGATACCTACATAATAAATTAACAATTCCAACGAATAAAAGATCATAAAAATCGGTCCACTCGTTTGAGTTATAAATGGTGTTGATAATTAACCCTCCTTAGTTGTACTATACTAATAAGTAATATACAGGGTGTCCCAGAAAGTGTGTTCGATTAGCTGTCCAGAGGTAGAAGGTAGTTAGAGTAATGTACCTTTGTAGCCTTTTGAATGTTTTAACTCCGACTTTTATGAACTGTTGATAGAAAATTGACAAGAAGTATAGGATGCTTACCTTTTCCCCAATAGAACCATGGGGGATAAAGCCCATGGCCCCTACGATGCTTATCGCCATAATTAAGACTGCGTGTGGGCCCATTGCGAATCTGCCAACAAAGGAGACACATCAAAAATGAACGCAAAATTAATCAAACATAACTTTATTGCTGTTTCTTTTGATTAGAATGAGATAAAAATCATACAAAACGTCATTCATAAATCCATCAAAGTTAGCAATTAGTCATATAATGTAAATTAGGAAGGTTTTTTTAACCACATCAGTACAATTCATATCAATCAAATGATACATGACATAACATTATTGTTTGGTGTTTTTGTTAAGAAAAAATCGAGTTCAGTTCCATTGTGTGAAGTGGTGTGGGCGTTGAGATTAAGATGCTATCAAAATGTTTATACGCCGGCGTTCTTTGATCCGAGACGAGTCAAGTACATAATTGACTTAATTATGATTTAATTAAAATATTTAAAGACGTTTTCGACTTCCTTTGCGTTTCGTAGGGATTTAATTTGTTGATTGATTTATAGTTCTGTTAAGGCTTTGTAGATGGTGGAATAAAAGTAACCAGTTGACTAACGAAGTTTGTAAGCATTGGAAGTAGCATTACGGTGATGATATCGGCTTTCTCATAAAGAGAAGGATCGAGTTTGATCGAATACGATCATGATGTCGTCTTAATACTCAAAACTAAGACCATTTTCTCAAACAGGACTTCTTTTTTTCCGAACTGAAGTTTTAATAAATACGATACTGGCATTTGGGAGTATCTAGTGATAGGTAAATGTGAAGCCAATACAGTTTGGGAAAAGGCTAGTCAAGAACTTATATTGATCAATGAGAAAAGTAACAAAATATTGATCTAAATATCTATTATATTATTACCAATATGTCTAAAGGTATATGTGTTTAAGTATAAAATGCAAAACGTAGTAACCGTACTAAGTATAGACAACCCGAGACCCGCTGACTTGATTTTCATTCTGGTTTCGTCTTCCGACTATCAGTCTAGTCAATTATCTTAATGAAATCAATTTATTATTCGTAATGTGTTTATTTACTTTATACGAAGCTATAATACTTATTTAGTTTTAGCTTTAAGGGCTCTTTATCTTCGATCTGATATATTTGAATATGTGATGCGCAAATGATTTTTTTTGTGTATAAATCTTTAGAAGTGGAGTCATATTTATATTGCTTCTTTCAACTGTTCTGAGAAGGTATCTAGTATCTGATACAGCTAGATACCAATAATGCCAAGTATTGTCAACATATCAATAAATAAGCAACAAATCACCGGAAATCAACACCAATAACAATTACCCAGCTTATGAAAACCAGTAATTGTATAATAACGTTAAGCCAAGAAAGTCCGGTAATATCGTTTCGATGCATATGGCCTAAGAGATAAAGTACCGGTCTGACTCGTGTCGGCTGAACATGGCCCAGACATGGCCTAGGCTCGAATCAGGCCTGTACACGATGTCCATTCACTAGTATTCATTCAAGCTTTCTACTGCCACAGAGTAGATAAAGGAAGGAATTTAGAACCGACGTTATTTAAGAAATTATAAATATTTTTTTTGCAATTTTTTTTAGTTAATTTTGTATAGGTAAGAAATAATTGTGTAAGTAACTATGTTCTTTAGGAATATTATAGGGTTTTGTTTTTTAATATTATACACTAGCGCCCCTATGGTTTCACCCGTGTAAGAAGTTCTAGTCCCCGTAAGACATTTTCGTAAATCCTTTACATCGATTTGATATTTTTTTTACGAATCAAATATCATAAAAATCGGTCCACGTATTCTTAAGTTTTAAGTGATGTAACCCGACTTTGGTTTATATATCGGAATAATAATATTTGATAATGTAATAAAAATATTTATTTCTTTATAGGAATATTATCTTAAGGTGATTACTTCGATATCTGTTCAAAGTTTATTCTGTGTACCGGGGTGCAGGGGGGCGGGGCGCACCTGCGCGGGCGCCGGTCGTGGGCGGACGATCTGTCGGCGCGTCCGAGCGTCCCCCGCCCGCGGACATCACTTGCACTAAGTGTAATATAACCCAGAAGAACCACTTATGCAAATAACCTATTACAACTTACACGCACATATTCGTATCCTGCTCTGCCGCAGTAACTATCAATACTAACATTATGAATGCGAGGTAACTCTGTTTGTTTATTATGCTTTCACGGCTAATGCACATAACCGATTTTGTTAAAATGTTGTATGTTGTATGTTTGTCAGTGCTTGAACACTCAGAAAGGACAAAGGCAACTTTGTGCCTTAATAACTAAAATATGAGCGAAAGCACATGACTTGTTATTTTTAGGTATAATTTTATTCAAAACCCATCAAAAAGCCGTTTCAAAATTTTTAACTATTTTGATATGAAAATAATTTGTCACTAATTTTAAAATGTAAAGTTTTTGTAAATTGACCTGCTGTATTTTTTTATATTGTTACACCTTCGTTATTGTCAACATATACTTGCATTTTGTTTTACATTTCTCTAACATGAAATGGACTAACTAAGCTGAATCACGGTCAATATATTTTGCTTATGTTTTCTTTAATCAAACAAATGACAACAGTTATCTACCTTCAGATAATTGTGCTTTGATTAATTATGCAAATATTTTAAATGTGAATGTTTACGGGGTTATATATACATGGATGTGCTTGCGAGGTTAGATATATGGATTTATATGTGTAACAGTTTGTGTGTGACCCTTTTATGCAAAAACTACTTAACGGGTTCGGACGAAATATGCCTCAAAGATAGTTTGTAAACGTGGTTTAACACACAAGATACTTTTTATCCCCATAAGTCCGCGGGAAGTAGAAATACAGCGTAAACCCTCGTTAATCTGTTACTACATATGAATTTTATGGGAATAGAGGGTCTAACTCACTCAATGAAAATGGAACATAAATAAAGTACTGACTTAACCAAAGTTGAACAACCAAATAGTCGTTTTTATAAAACCAAGCCCAAATAAGCACAATATGATCACATTTGAAACAATAAGGTATAAAATAGGTTATAAAAACCGAATAAAGTTTTTATTATTCTAAAATATCGCTTAAGTCCGGTATTTATATTTGAAAAACAATAAAATTTCTACATTATATTGTTTTTGGAAATTAGCTACCGAGTTATTTGTGTGGGTTAAAACTTATTACTTTTTATCACAGATTTTTATGACCTTTTTAATAGATATCTATTTGTACACCATATATTAACCATTTTGCATATTATTATTTTTTATTTCTGTCTAACCTTCTTTTGTTTAATGATGTAAATAATAAACTTACGATGTGGGTAGATTAAGTGCATGTTAATTAGATATTTCCATATTTGGACCTAAATTCTCTTCTCGGCCCTTTTTTTAATAAATTAAAAAATAATAAATATAAATAAATTTATTTGACATTAAAAATATTCAATATCGACACGTAAGATACACAAATAAATATTATTTAATTTGATAAGCACAATGCAGTTTTAAAAGCATATCGATAAGCTGACAAGGAATGACAAATCGATAAATCGTTTCGAGCTTTCGTCCCGCATCGATCGAATGATAGCCAAACGTCTGTTATTTAGTGTTGTATGCTGATTCTAGCTGTGGTAATCCTGTATCGATACTTATCAGTAGGTACTTGAAATCGATAACAGTTGCAATATTCTAGCTTAGATTATTACTGTTACTCACTTGTCGCTTGGTAATTGAAGCCTAAATGATGTAGAAGTGTAATTTAATTTAAATCATAGTAGGATGAATGGTAGTTTAAGCGTTGGCTTTATATTAACTCTCAGTGCTTTTTCTATATATATAAAAAAAAACTTTTTCTATATATTTTATATATAAAAAAAGAAAATTGTATAGTATACATAAATAATTTAAATTACGTCATGTTCATGACTAAGAATTGCAAGCTCTAATGAAGTCGTTTACTTGGCTTTCATTTTCTACAAATGTAGGTGAAATATCTTTGGGCATGACATCACTATTTATTATTACTATCCAAATAGTGCTGAGAACTGGCTTATTCAAAGGTAGTATTCTAGCTGTTAAAAATGGTTTGAATGAAGAACTTTAGTGCTTGTCCTAAAACCATGAATACCTAATGAATAATATAAAGTAAATTATGATAACGAAATCTAGCAATCTAAATGCAAATTGAAAAATAAAATAACGTGAGTACGTTTAAATAAACAAAATTAAAACGTTTTTAATATTGAAATACGATATAGTTATCGACATTAAATATTTAAAAAGAAATAGTTTGCAGGAAACGATTGCATATCATGTTATATTTTTTTTAATGTACTCAATTATTTAAAGTTTATATTACTGCTGAACAAGATTTAAGTAAAAATAGAAATGACAAATGAAGTTTGTACAATTGGTCCCGGATCCCGGGGCTCCACGTGCCTAAACGTGTGCTACGAGGTCTGAATAGTGATGAGACGTCAGATACTGATCGATTGTAAACAGTGAGTATATTGACTCATACACGTCAAGTCAAATGTACGGCGATAGTCTGACCGCACGCGAAAAGCGAGATATACGGAAAACTGAAAAGTAATCATGTATTCTCAAAAAACCGTTATCAACACAAAGTTATTTAGTTACTCATCGACTCTTATTAAACCCACTATATAATATTAACTCTTTGTTAATTTTCTTTGGTCAGGAAAACATAGCCCTTTCAAAAAGAAAAGAAATGCGAGACTATTATGTACCCACAAAATTAAGTTTTTAATATAAATTAAGTGGCCGTGTAGAGTGCGTAGGTATAAAATTTAATTACCTACATTCAAAGATAAACATAAAAATGTCGCAACTTGTAAAAAATTTTTATTACTTAGTCACAAACAACATTGTTGTAATATTTATAGCCGTTACGTCCTGTAAACTATAATTTGTTATGACATAAATGTTCTTATAACGGTTATATGAAAATTAAAGGGAGGGACAATCTTGTACTTGTTAATTGAGATTTATAAACACTTCGCAGTCCATTGTACTATTTCTATTTGTACGTGCCATTAATTAGTGTCATCAGTCACAGATCGGAGACAATGGACGTGAGTAGAACTATACTGATTGACGGATTCTTTTCACATAAATATTGTTTGCAGTTCATTTGTGGGGCGAGTATCTTCCGTTGTATGTTTTGAATACTAATGAAGCAATGGATCATGAACTTTAGCAAAGTAAACATCCCTCAAATTATGAACGGATAAGCTACTAACTTTAGCTCTCTACTGATCCTTAAAGCTTTGGTTAAAGTTTATTGCCTCACAAAGTCACGAATTATCACATTTTGACAGGCCTCCGCGCTACAATTACATGACGTCATTAAATGTTATCAAAGCCTTTCTAATCATGATTAAGCCTTTTGTGCGTAAAATTGAATTTGAAACCAGTTATTAAAGGCAAAACTAATTTACAAGTACCTATTTTATATTACGTTCCAATGGAAACGTAGAAACTGCTTAAAAATGCATACATAATTGAAATGTTATCGATTCTACGTGATAGGCGACTAATGGGTGAAGTGGGGAGTTCGAAGGGGGTGGCGCGGGGTAGAAAGGGTGGGGGGCGGGGTAGTCCGCGCAGCTCGTTCCTAGGAAGCCTATGAAAGCTCTATTTCAGTCTGCGCACATCAATATCGAGACCGGAACTGCGCAGGTCTAGACCGAATCAATAAAATGTAGGCACCATACCTATATGTCCTATATAGTACATTGGTTGGTCTTCATATATTTAAATTTTATTAGCTCATAATAATAGGTTGTATTAGATAAACACCACATAAAATAGACATAATTCTCTTAGGATTGAGCAATTATGCATGCAATGTACTTTGTTTAAATTGTCACTAAATTGGTATAATTAAATAATCCTGTTTGATTAAGGTTTGCTAAGGCACTTTATAAGAGCGTAGAGATTATTCATTATTCAATAATAAAGTTTATTTTAATTACTGTTGGAAGTAATATTTAATAAATCTAATATTGAATATTTGTTATGATTCAATTATACATTTACGTTACGTGAATAAACATAATTATACATATAAATTTGTTATTACTGGTCTTAAAAACTCTAATAGAAAATAATGTCTAAAAACGAATACTTTTATCAAGCTTTTAGAGTTGTCTCATTATATGATGAAACATTTTCCGCAAAGGCTTCTTTCAGGGGCTAATTGCCAGACTGCAAGCAAAAGTGAACTTTATTGCTATTCGATAGAAGTACATATTGCGTGCAGCCTTGTTAGAAGCCTATGTGCATCGCGCAGGCGCGGGGAACTCGAGATGAATCTTCATAAAATTTCGGTTATGATTTCATGAGATTTTTTATCGTTTACATAAAGATGCACATCATTTTGCTAAATTATGAAATTGTAGTATATGAAAGTGTTGTGGTAATGAAACATTTAAAGAATAAGATTAAAAGAAAAAGCCTATTAAGAGCAATCGATAAAAAAGTGACTAGGTACTCACACGTAATCTAACTAAACTTGCTACAATTATGATGAGTGCAAATGCAAAATACATTGAATTATGCAGCTAAATAATTCAATACTTTTTTTAAAAGTTAAACCACTTTTATATGCTCCTTATTTTATATTACTTCACTTGGAGCTGATATTTATATTCACACAAAACATGGCAAATGCAGATTCTTTCTCAGATACTAAATATGTATTTATGTATTCAACGACTTCCTTGACCGGAAGAGGGACCGGGACTGTTGCATTATAAAGCTCATTTCAGGAATCTGGAAGCTAATCTCGACTGCATGCTAAATTGGACCTTATTATCGTAGCAAAGAGTTTAATGTTGGTTGCTTTCGTGTTAGAGGCTGAAGCGTAACGCGCAGGCGCGGAGACCTGCATCGAACCAGTACCTAATATAGGGCTCTGTCTAGGACACTAAGAGGCAGAAATGTAGGTATCATAAATAAGAAAACCAAATCATTTTTGTGCAAGGCCAATTGAGGACCAACTAAAAAATGCCTAGAAATAATAGTGAACTTGAAAAAAACAATACTTACATGTATCCTCAACAAGCTCGCAATGATAACAATGAGGCACAGAGCAAAATACATGAAACTTTTTTGAAAAAAATCCTTCACTAAAGTTCTTAAGGTATTTGGTGCAAAAGTGTTATGTAATGAAAGAGAGAATTAAAAATATCGGAAATTACTGGGCTTCGCGGTTGTATTGCATTCGTGAAATGCAGTAGGCAGGTAAAATAATGTTATTAACACACAGATAATGAAGGCTGTATACAGCGACTTCACAAACCGGAGGCTCACACGGAACTGTTGCATGCTTTCAGTGCAAAGGATTATTTTCATGAGCCTGAAAGCGCAGCCACCGGCTGTCGTCACCAAACTGATATGAACTTTATAACTGCCACATAGAGTTGAGTGTTGTGTGCTTCCTAGTTAGGCCGGTGTGCACCGCGCAGGCGCGGACTGCATTTATTTTAAGCTCGGTCTAGGGCTCGATGAAAGCCTGCAGGAAATATTGATTGCAACCAACTCGAAGCGAAGCGGTACACAATAATATTTTGTATACATGTAATACAAAATAATATTTTGTTTACATAAAAATATATGAAAATCAATAATATCTCTTTGATTGGCTATTTTCGATAGTATGTTGGGGGGAATTAATGCCTTTGTGACCTTTACAACCAATAAGACAGGTAAGATTTTAAGATGCTTAACGACTGAAACATCAATATTTCGTTAGTGCCAAAATTTTAAGATTTTTAACTGCCTCTTCTAACACTTCCAAAATTCAGAGAAGACACTATATAAGTCAACCAGGAAATTATTTTTATAAAAAGACACACGCATTTGCATCATATTTGCATCTCAGCTGATAAAAAACTGTTTTAGAAAGGCCATCAAGGCCACCGAGGAAAAAAAATCTTGAATATACAAAATTTTATAAAGATATGTGAACTTCCTCAACAGGCTTCTTTCAAGGGTCAGCAAATGGCTAATAATTCAACCACTCTTGATTCTAATTGCATAATTATATGTAAAGTAAAGGAGCATGATATGAAAAAAGGAGCCAAGCCTTAAATTCATCACTATTAGGCAAAGTGTGAAATACTTTAAATTAATATTTATAGGAAAACTTCTAAAAAACAACTGCGTAACGACAAAACTAATATGGCAGATATAGCTGACCCACAATCATTACACCACGTGATTGAAAACCCGAAATCACCGCGAAACTGATTTTAAATTAAGTCCCTTTTCATTAGTTCGAAAGCGCATTCGGCAAATAAACTAACAAATTGAACTTTAAAGCTTTCAGATAAGGTTGTTTATTGCATGTAACGTATCGCGCAAGCGCGTAGAACTGCACCCCGCCGATACATGATTTGTAGCTTTGTCTAGGGACCTTGATGTACCTGAGGGAGATATTGATTGCAACCGACAATGTGATTGAAATGGAACTTACGACGCAATAACTATCGGACATGATGGGCGGTGATAGAAATTTTGTTTACAGATCCATTATTGTTAGGATTACAGATACTTAAAAATGTACACAAGAGCTTTTATATATTGCTGGAAACTTCTTCATGCTTTAAGAAACAGTTTATAGTAGGTACCTTAATCTTGTTACGTGAATAAAATAAAAGGGCTATTTGGTATTGTTATTCTATTCATATAGAAAAAGAAAATACTAAACAAATAAGTGTGAATTTCGTGCATGCAGACGAATGCTATTAATGCGAAAATAACTCTGTCGGTCTGTTTTAAGGCTAGCCGATGAACCGATTCTGATGCAACTTGGATCCCAAGTGTGTAACAATGGATTCTTTTCTTACTAATGATGGTCTTAAATTGATTACGCGCCAATATGGTATATTCTGAGTGTCATACTACCCTGTTTCGACACAGATCAAAGACGAGCGGGCGGGTCAGCCGCTTTGTAAACATAGCTTTGCAGATTACGCGCCTAAACAGTGAAGTGTATCTAATAAAGAAAAATATTAAAGATAACTTATAATTACATAAGAATACATAATACATAAGCAACGTACAACAAATTGTATGTAGCTCCATAGTCCATTATACTGCTAAACCGTAACTGAAGAAAATCTTGCAAAGTTAAATACGAAGGTTGTCAGCCACCTGACTATTGTTACTATAAGGGATATAGTTGTAAACATACATAGGTCTTTCAAACACGAGTTTAATAAAAATCTCGCACACGAATGTCATAATAAATTTGGCCACAAAAAGGTACATTAAGATTTTTTCAGCTTTTGTTGTTTACGTTTTAAATTAGTTCAGATTTATTAACTTTAAAACTTTATTAAGTATGCATCGACTTAACGAATCGGATGCTAACACGGAACTGTTGCACGTTTTCAGTACTCAAGATACCTCCATGAGCTTGAAAGCGTATCTGTCAGTCGTTTCTGAACTTTATCACAAGTGTTTAGAGTCACATATTGTATGCCAACTTCTTGTTAGAGGCATGTGTGCGACGCGCAGGCGCGGCTTTCGTTTGCTGAAGCTTATTTTGGGTGACCAAAATGTTATCCTTTTTTATGAAAATATTATATTAAAGTAGTAAGTAGGTCAATAAAGTGGATAAATAACACTTTAAATGTATGTTCAGAGCTATCTATAACAATGATTCAAGAGGCTTCTTTCAAGTTTGTTAGAAGCCGGTGAAAAGTGCGCATGCGCGGTATGAGGTCCTAAAAATAGACTTTCGGTTTTAAAGTAAATGGAATACCAATTTTATTGGCAGAAAGTAGACTTCATTGCATTGATATTTAAGGATCTACACTCATTATATTTTAATCAAATTTTTATTTTGTTGTGTTAAATTTATAAATCATTATTTTTATTACATCGTTATATTATATAAAAAATAATAATTAATTGTTACTTACGCGTAAACGCAGTAAGCTTGCAATAATCACGACGACGAAGAGTGCGAAAGACATCAGATTTTAAAATGCGACGCACATACACCAACTTTTTAAATTAATTGTAAAAAATACAGTTTCTATAAATATTTAAATATGAATGTCCAACAATCGTTACAACACGTATTTAAATTTTCAATATGGAAAATTGCACATAATTTTAAATTTTCCGGATTTTCAGTACACGCAACGAGCCTACAATCCGAAGGTTCGAGCAAAACTGTTTCATGGGGTGGTTGTTGTAAAGCTATCTGTCATAAGTTCGGAAGTGCATATATCAAAACTAAATATATTGAATATTGAAGCTACAGGATAAGGTCCTTTATTGAATGACAGAGGCCTGAGCATAACGCGCACGCGCGTAGAACTGCACCCCGCCGGTACATGATTTATAGCTTTGTCTAGGGACCTTGATGTACCTGAGGGAGATATTGATTGCAGCCGAATGTAATTGAAATAACACCTATGACGCAATCATTTGTAATTGTTATGAAATAATTCAAGGCAAGTACCAATGTGCCTTTTTCAAAGTTGTATGTACTTTCTTAACTATTCTAAGACACTACTGACAAACGGTGAAGGAAACTATCGTGAGAAAACCTGGATTCCAAAAATTGAAGTCTGAAATCGCCGATCCGCAATTGAGCAAGCGTGGTGATCAATGCTCGTTCCTTCTCAAAATGGGAAGAGGCCTTTGTCTAGTAGTAGGACGTATACAGGCCGGTTTATTTTTATTTATTTATAATATAATTCTAGCTTCATTCTTGTATTGATAGTAGGTAACGAGTTTACTTAAAAATGTATGGCTTATCAACTTAAAACCTTTATTAAGTATGCATCGACCTAACGAATCGGATGCTGACACGGAACTGTTGCACGTTTTTAGTACTCAAGATACCTTTATCAGCTTTAAAAACGTCTCTGTCAGTCGTTTTTGAACTTTATTACAAGTATTTAGAGGCACATATTGTATGCCACTTTCCTGTTAGAGGCATGTGGGCTACGGGCAGGCGCGGCTTTCGTTTGTTGGCTTATTTTGGGTGACCAAAATGTTATCCTTTTTTATGAAAATATTAAATTAAAGTAGTAAGTAGGTCAATAAAGTGGATAAATAACACTTTAAATGTATGTTCAGAGCTATCTATAACAATGATTCAAGAGGCTTCTTTCAAGTTTGTTAGAAGCCGGTGAAAAGTGCGCATGCGCGGTATGAGGTCCTAAAAATAGACTTTTGGTTTTAAAGCAAATGGAATACAAAATTTTATTGGCAAAACGTATAACTTATTTTTTTGTGATAAATTTATAAATCATAATTTTTATTACATCGTTATATTATATAAAAAAAAAAAAAAAAATTGTTACTTACGCGTAAACGCAGTAAGCTTGCAATAATCACGACGAGGCAGAGTGCGAAATACATCAGATTTTAAGATGCGACGCACATACACTAACTTTTGAAATTAAATCGTAAAAATTATAGTTTCAATAAATAATTAAATATGAATGTCCAACAATCGTTACAACACGTGTTTAAATTTTCAATATGGAAAATTGCACTAAAATTACTTTAATTTTTAGGTTCTTCAGGATACGCAGCGAGCCTACAATCCGAAGGTTCGAGCAAAACTGTGTCATGGGGTGGTTGTTGCAAAGCTATCTGTCATAAGCTCGGAAGTGCATATATCAATGCGAAATATATTGAACGTTAAAGCTACAGGATAAGGTCCTTTATTGAATGACAGAGGCCTGAGCATAACGCGCACGCGCGTAGAACTGCACCCCGCCGATACATGATTTATAGCTTTGTCTAGGGACCTTGATGTACCTGAGGGAGATATTGATTGCAGCCGAATGTAATTGAAATAACACTTATGACACAATCATTCGTAAATGTTGTGTAATTAACTTCATACTTGTATTGATGAAGGTGTCGGCAATTATTTACCGATTGTAACATCTAAATAAGTCTACCTAAGAGTTACGATCAGTAATTATTAAAGATCATTCAAGAATGGTTAAATAAAGGGAGGCCTTTACTCAGTAGTGGGCCATTCAGGGACAAAACGATGACGATGAATAATAAATAAATAATAAATAAATAAATGCGGACATCATCACATACATTGCTCTGAACCCAAAGTAAGTAGCTAAAGCACTTGTGTTATGGAATTCAGAAACAACGAAGGTACCACAAACACCCAGACCCGAGACAATGTAGGAAAGTTGATTTCTACATTGACCCGACCGGGGATCGAACCCGGGACCTCAGAGCTAGCGACATCTTGAAACCGGTGCGTACGCCACTCGACCACGGAGGTCGTCAAATATAAATAACTGCTAAGTTTTATTTTCTTGATTTGATGACAACATTATGCATGATATTACGAGGCTGAGCACTTTTAAATAAATGCTTTGAGTGTTACAGTTTCTTCTATGCTTTACTATTTTCTAAGGTGTATATTCCAACGATCTGGTAGTTGATATATGTAGCCTTAATATGTTAGATTTCTCATGAATTAGGCTACTATCACTGATCACAGAGACTATCGTCCCCAAAGACTTTCCGTTCCCACTGGTTATTCCAGAGATTTGCACTTTTAAACCAACAACAATACCCTTTGCTTTATTTTATTAATATAGATAGCTATTTTTCCTTTAATTTATTTACGACTTTAATATAACTGTTTGGTAAATAATATAATATTGAACTTTCCTTGTTTTTTGAAACTTTTGTTGCATAGTGCCTAGGCGACAGGCTACATCAAGTTTTAATCACGAAAGTTTTGAAATAAGAAAACAAAGGGGAATGCCAAGTCGCCATAGTAATTTAGGCCCTCTGTGCACACAAATATAAAATAATAAATTATTATTATTTTATATTTGTGTGCACAGAGGGCACACAAATATAAAATAATAAGTTAGAATTGCTCCCTATTATTAAATAGGGAGCAATTCTAACAATTAATTAGTAATAGAAATGATTTACAAAGAACTTAGCATTTTAAAGTTATTTAAGATTCTTATATTCCATCTTATATACTGCAGTTTATGTCGCCAGTGTCGTCATGAGTAGCGGGAACAGAATCCATAATCAGGCCGTGGTCGTCAGGTATAGGAGAATCGTCAGTATTTATAGCGAAAAGTAGTCAATTTAAACCGCAATAAACATAAGCAAGTAACCGCAATGGAGTCGCTAGAAGCAATGATTTTGACATTTACGTATTTCAGCAACTGACAGTGACGAGTAAAACTTTGACATAGCAATAGGAAGTTGCCATAAAATGTTTTTATAGATAGATATATTTTTTGAAAAGGTCGATTTATAGATATATTTTTTTATTAATAATTTTATTTACAATTCAATATGTACTTAAATCTAATACAAGAACAAACAAAGACTAAAATTAAATCTTATATAGATAAATAAAACTAAAGGCCTGGGCACACCAAACGCGGGACAGGCGCTGCACCTGAGCAGGGCAGGTCAGTTGCGCCGCGGTTGATGTCACACCAGAAACATGAGCAGTCGGAAAGCAGTTTGAAGGCGGGCCTGCTTTCTAACTGCTTTCAAACTGCGTTATGTGTGTCGTATCGATAGCCACACTCAGTACTACTAGCTTTAAGTAAAAAAAAAGAATATGGGTTCACGATGTAAATAAGAGAAGAGAAGAATATGGGGAGTACCATCGTCTATGTCCATCTTGTAAACCGTATTTCTATAATATTTGTCCTTTAAATCATATAAACATTTATATTTCCTCACTAACTCAATCAATTTTTCATTCGTTTCCATGATAAAGTTGTAAAAAATCACAACCGTTTACGACCCGCGCCGCGTCTGTCCCGCTCAACTGCTTTGGTGTGACTAGTCAATATGGCGGACGTAGTAATACAACGCGTAGTTACTGCGGCCGCCCCGCGCCTGCGCTGCCACCGCCCCGCGCCTGCGCTGCTCACGTCCGAAAGTTTTGTAGAAGAGCAGTGCGTGCGCGGCGCAGTGGCGGAGCAGGTTGGATCAGCGGGCCCGCGTTTGTTCAGTGTGTCACCCCTCATATAACTACATGATTTTCAAACGTAGACGCACTGCTACCGCACCGCTACTGCTTTTGGTGTGCCCAGGCCTTAACACGCGTCAAAATACTCATCGTCATCCCTGTCAATGGCGGGAAACGTGCCCAGAATTAATAATTGGTATAATAATTATTATTAAAAGATATTTTAAGGAATTAGATAGGTATAATGTATGTTTGCTGGGAAGAAAATGAACGGTTTTTAATAATAAACGAAAACTTATTATTCTGATTAGTTACCTGCCAACATTTTTTTGTAAAGGCAACATTTGAAACTCATGTTATGTTCAAGTTCCGTTAGTTTAGTCGTTATAATGTTTAATATTTATGAAAAAATGTTACCGACATGCACAGACTAATGAATACGTGGCAGACATTTGAAAAATACCAACATATTTTTTTTGTAAAACGAATCTCTTGTGCAATTCTGGGCCTAGACTCGTCATTCCCCTTTTATATCAATATAAACATAAAATTTCTGCGTTACATCTTGATTGGAATATGTTGTAGGTATATTTTTATACAGGAGTATAATATTTCCAAAGCAAAACTCATAGCTGTTGTTTAAGCATATATGGATTACAATAATTTAAGCTTTTAACTTTTAACAACCTTCATTATCCCGCACTAATAATGTATTAAAATCTTTGATATATCAGTTAGTGCAATTAGTGCAAGGGATAATTTTATGAACCCATACCCAATTATAAACCTTATCGTCATGAGATAAGAGCTAATATTGTATGTATGATAGTTAAAGCCCCTGTGATGTGCAACGCGCAGGCGCGAGCTTTTGCTCTCGTTTGTTGCTATAAGACGCCATCTATGTTAATCTAGATACTATTGCGAATGGTATTATTAAAATTATATTAGTCCTCATCCAATTAAGGGTATTAAAAACTAAGGCATTCATGTCATTAGAAAAAAAATTATAATTAAACTCATAATAAAGCATGTTACATATATTTTGGCTGTTAATAAAGATCTCACCACGATAAGACGTTTATTAGTTTGTACGGGGATATGAATAACAAGATCCTTTTTGTTATTTCTGCTTCCAAAAAATACCTAAGATTTTGCTTATTGGTTACTGAAACACTGTTCGATTAAATCTCTTGTCAAATCGAATGACGACAAATTATTGTTATTGATTGACCAAATGACTGATATAGACAACCGATTACAAATCTTGGCGAACTACAACAACTTTTTTACCATATAGACTGCTAATTCACATCTTCTGCTAATGACAACTCGGCTCAACGGTAAACAGAGATGATTTGCACGGAGTGGATTAATGTTTTGAACGAGGAATAACAAATATTGATTGGCATTTGAAAAACTGGGGGTTTGTGTATTTGTTGGCGAGCAACAAACATTAATGTCATAACATTTTTTTTTTACATTACTTTACACATTGCGTTTGTATCCCAATCTTTTTATCTTCCCTTTGAAAACTCGAAACTAAAACGTGTGCTTATACATCCGGCCATCATTAATATACCTAATTTCCAACTTTGTTTCGGATTATTATAAACATAGGTATATAGATAAAAACAACTGTTTATCAAATACATATTAAAAACTGTAGCTGACCTAAGTACGTGACGCAAATTAAATTATTCAGTAACTCACTCAAAAATGTTTTGACGTCACGATGACAAAGGCTTAAAAGCTCAACGTGGGAGGGCCCTCTATTCACTTCAAAATTAGACGCTATCTTAAAAGAAGGGTATTTGTTTCTTCTAACCGACTGTAAGAGCAGAAAATTTATAATGCGATATTTTATAACTTTTATTTATTTTATAAATTGTGAATAATTTACCTCCAAGAGGTGGTAAACAGTCCCTCCCTAAATTTTATCAAAATTTAATATTTCGGTTGTCAACTAATGACCAAAATAACTGGAAAATTTTAGAGAATTTCACGAATGCCATTTCGGTAATTGAAATTGTGCTTATTAAAAAAATTCTTTATTTATTAATTTACATTGGTTATACTAACTTAGGGATCGCCATTTTATATATAGGTATGAGTAATCAATTAAATTATCTATTCTTAAATCAGTATTGATTTAGATGTCCAAGTATCTGAAATCTTCCCCTTCTATAGAGAATTACCGATCCTTAAATGTTAAAATGTTCGATTATTATGGTTTGCGATGTATTTGACACAAATAAAATAATATAATTTAGTTGGACTAACTTGACATGGCTTAAAATACAGCACGGAAGTACAACGTGGCATCGTGAGGGTTTCGCGAACTGTATCCTATAGTTAGTATGTATAGTGGCTTATCTTTTATAAGGAGGCAGTATTGACCGCGGTTCTTACATAACTTTTAAATTGAAGATCATCTTGTTATAATATCAGAATACTCTTTGAATGCTTTATGAAATTCGATAAAAGAAAACTGGTACCAACCAATTCTATATTTAGCTGGTATGGCAAAACTGCCTTATTTTAATTTTTATTAAAATAGTTTGTACTTATTTATACACTAAAACTTTGAGCCTGCAAGTGCTGTGCACTTTGTTGGTACAGTTAGATGAAAATGTAGGTTGCTTGCGGTACTGAAAAACAGTATACGTGGCAGCGTGCAACATGTGGTTTTGATCGTCGTGTCAAGTCATGCGTATAAACGACTAATAACTTAAACAGATGATTCTCATATAAAATAGTTATTTTAAAAGGTTTAAACTAAATTGGATTCATTTCAAATCTATCTTTAAAAGGGGTTTGGGAATCCTAACAAAAGAAAATGAAGAGACACAATTGCGACTCGCAAGGAAATAATGATTACAATAGTATCTATACTATGTATGTACACGTATGAAAACTCAAACACCGTGTATGAAACTATGAATGTAGTGGGTACCTGTTGCATACAATCAGATCAATACTCTACGTTGTGTGTGCAACAGATATACATTTGACGTACAAAACAAAACGCCCGAAAGTGATAATTAAATTACGTAATCACTTAAATTCAAGTTATTATCCGTAAAAGTTGGCTAGAACTTTTAGTAGATATAGGATACTGACGAGGACTGATGACGTGGCATGTATAATACATAATATAATATATGTTGTTGGAAAGTTGCGTGGCTTATGATTTTGTGATCGATTTACTGATAAGAAAACACACGGTAAATTTTTGTAGATTGATTGCAGTAAAGATAAAAATGCGTGCCTAGATCTTCAGTGGAGATATAAATAGGAAGTATAAGCAAATAGCGGAAGGTACGTTGCGGTTATAATGTAAAAATGACTTACATGTAGCCTGACCAAACTTGCTATAATTATGATTAGCGCCACTGCAAGATACATGCACTCGTTTTGAAGCGACTCTTTAATGGAATTTGATCACATAGTCCGTACACGGGTAAATTTGTTTCGTACTCACCGATTTGGTAGATACCAGGCGAATGAGCCCCTAGACTATGGAGCCTCGGGTCGATAATGCCGCGCATGCGCTCTGCCCAACTACGCAGGTATTCCCGACCCTGACTGTACTAAGTGTATATAGATAAGTTGCGTAGGTCGAGAAATTTAGATACGTACATGTATTATGTACCTAAACCTTATCATTTGTCGAATTACCTATAAATATTTAAAATTACCTATTAATTGGTTAGAATCAAAGATCTTTGCCAGTAATAAATGTATGTAAAAGTTTTTGTAATTATTTGTTTAATTATCAGTCAGCATTCAACTTTAAGATTAAATTGCTTTTATTTGATTTTTGTAACTTGATGAAAATTCGCGGTTAAAAAAATTCCCGATGCCTTGAAGATTCGAGAACTTTTTAAATTGCCTGAACGACTTGGATGAAGTAGAGCAATAGAAAAAGTTTGATGAATCTCAGGTAACATGATTTATTTAGCTACCGGCGCTTTGAACGATGGAATAAAAGCTTTAAAGACTCTCGGTGGTCTTTGGTCCTATGACAGTTTCAGTAATATTATAGTCTGAGCTCGGGACTCTACAGGACGTTTTAAATGATTATTTCTGCTACCTTACAACCTGAGAGTTTCCAGCAGGGTATTTTTTTTGTTCTATTATCCACACTCTCTACACTTTTTCAACACTCTTTCACCATGGCAACATGGGTGAACATTTTAGTTTCTACTGAAACACGGAGGTAATGTTGATAATAACTAATAAAGAGGCTGGTTACTTTGTCTGATATATACTGCAAAACATTAAATTAAAGACAAAAAAATAAAAAAGTAGCTATGAAGAGTTACAAACCCCATTATAAGTCCTAATATATTAGATTAAAATATACTTTAAAGAACCAAAAATGGCAGCTACGGAAAAATCCCTCAACCAAAGTTACGTAATCAAATTCTCCTGATTTTGAAATGAGGGAATTGAGCAGACATTCAGTACATATTACTCCACAAAACTTCCTATAAAAGGTATGAAAAGGGTGGAAACTTCGGGAAAGTTTCCGTGCCACGTTTGTTGAACACATGATTCGTGGGCGGCTGTTTGAGCAATAGCCTTCGGGTACATAAGGGATGAAAACGTGACCTGTAACGGAATATTTTATTGTACGTACCTTTCTGAGTAAATTAAATACTTTGTTTGTTGTGTTTTAATTGTTGCGTCTTTTGGTGTGATTTGCTTATGAATATAAAAAGAACCGACTTCATGGAAACTAACGTGGGTGTTTTGAGGTATATTCAAAGAATTTGTGATATCGATAAACGATTTAGTTGTACTTTTAGTTAATCTGTGTCTAAAGCCGAATTGAGAACCTCTTTTTTTGAAGTTGGGTATAAATCAATGGTTACATATTAAAAAATCAAAACTTTCTTGAGCAAATTTCAAAAGAACAACGTACAAATCAACAAAGTTTAAAATAACGATGGTCATTTGATCAAAAGTTCAGCTGACCAAAGTCTGGAATATCAATGTTTAAATTATTTTTACACTCTTGACCAAATCGTTTAAAGGTCAAATGGACTACTGGATAAATTATTAATTATCAAATGGATTAACTGAAAAAGGTAAAAATAATATTAATATTAGCGAATAACTTAGATATATAATAGAACAGAAAGCCTTTGCACAACATGACCGGTTTGCTAATACAAATAATATAGGCGTTATACTAATGCGTAATTTATATAAATAACATTGTTGGTTAAAAATTCTACATATTGTGTTACAAAAGTTAGTGACAGAACCGAATCGCTGCAAAACCGACTTCACGTAGTCTTGTCTGCCCTACCCCTAGAGTGTTATTTAGAGTCGCGTAGGCGCGGAGGGGCGAGGCGGCCCGCGGGCTGAGGAGCAAGCGGCTGCGAGCGAGCCGCCGCGGCTGAGGCTGGCCGGTGAAGCCGGCCAGTGAGCCGAAGCTGCGGTGGTGAGCGAAAGCCGTTTGCGACGATTAGCACGCGTGGGGCCGCCGGAGGCCCGCAGCGCCGGAGCCGTAACAGAAACCTGCATGTTGCATGCTTGCTTGCATGCTTCATCTAACTTGCGTACCGCTCTTTGGGATATAATCCATCGGTACACATCATCGGTTTACATCTAGCAAATTTATTCGGACGTCATTTGCGATTATGTAATTTGATTAGTAATGATTTGATATTTTAAAATTAAGTACATCTAGCAACTTTTGATCAGTCGTTCATTTGATGTCACATACATTGGGATTCTAAAATTTTTCTAAATAAAACATTTGGTCATTTAAATTTTGTTAACTCGTTTATTGTTCTTTTGAAATTTGCTCGAGAAAGTTTTGATTTTTTAATATGTAACCAAATCAATTAGGTATGGACTTTACTAAATTCAATATAGACCTTCCTAAAGTTAGGCATTGATATTTATTTTGAACTTGAAATATAAGTTGTAGCTTAGTTTATTGTGTTAGCATATAAATGTCGGAATAGGAATATTCCTAGCGAGACTGCCTCGGGCGGAGTTATTCTTTCAGCTGTAGACATTAATATTTAGTGTTTGTTGTTATATTTTAAATTGTAACTTGCAGGTAGATAACGTTTTACTTAAATATATAGTACATATATTTTTTTCTATCTAGGTACTTGTTTACATTTTTAATAATTCTTATACATATTGTTCTGATTAATAAAAATATTATATTTAGGAAGTTTCATTATTGATTGTTTTAGATCAGTACTTATTTTAAAATTAGTTTATTTCTACATTTTACACTATGCAACATGTGTGGGTACACATGTTGCATAATGTTCAAGAAAAAAGAAACTCATGACTCTTGGAATACTGACCACTAAAACATAACGCACTATAGGCATGACTTTTTCTTCTTACTACATAATATATTTTGGACATAACTTGGATCTATTCCCATACAAAAAGCCTTCAGAATAACTGTTACGAACGACATCTATGATAATTTGCCTGCACTACATTTAATACGCTGAACTGCTCTACTTGCCTTTTCAAATGTTTACGTTAGTTGTGTCTAGATGGCGTTACTAGGGTGACAAAATGGTCGGAAAAAATTGAAGGTTTCTAAGATCTAGAACAGTTTTTGACGAGCTTTAGTTTTAGTAAATAGGTCCATATCATAGATGTCGTTAGATTTATAGTCATTGTATAAGGATCTTATTTAATGCGGAGTCAGAACTTTAATGATAGGTTTTATCTTATATATAAAATTCTCGTGTCACAATGTTAGTTACCATACTCCTCCGAAACGGCTTGACAGATTTTTATGAAACTTTATATGCATATTCAGTAGGTCTGAGAATCGGCTACTATCTATTTTTCATACCCCTAAGTGGTAGTAGGTAGGTAGTAGGCAGGTGCTAGGTAGAAAAAATAGGCATTGCAACGCATGCCGGATACAGCTAGTAGACCTATCTAGATATTAAATAAATTCATAAATGTTATGTATGTAAATGACTAAGGTTTAATGACTTGTGTATTATTTGGGCACTAGTAAGTAGAAGTAGTTATTGTACCTAAATATTAGTTACATTTTTTAAAGGGTTTAAGGTTTTGTAGTTACCTTAAAAGTTACAAGGAACCTTTATAGTAACAATTTGCTGTTTATCTGTCTTTCCGTCATTAAGTTAGTATCAGATATGATCGTTCTCATTGTAAATTCTCAAAGGAAATATTTGTCAAATTCCATGTTATAAAGATATCATATTCACAAGAAATGGCAGCGGTGTCTGGTGTCTCGGTAAGTATTGAACATAAATTACATGTCTAGAAATGTGCATATGAACGTTGCATTTTATGAGACGTCTTACATATCACGTGTGGCCCAACTTAGAATAGGTACGTCAATGTTAATATAAAGAATATTAGATTTTTTTTAGTTTTTATGCGGACTAAGAAATAGATAGACAGAGAGCAAAGGAGTAAATGCACTTGTTACTAACCTAACCTAAACGCACATTACGCAGTGCTGTTTTATTGGATAGTCGTGTTTTATATACTTTATTTATATAAAATATGCTTCTTCCTCTCACTGCACACAATGAGCAACTTTACCCGGCCATGCTGCGCCGTGCCGCGTCGTACAGCGCAAAGCAGTTCACTTTAAATGCGATTACTCCTTATACGAACCCGGTGAGGCAGTCTGAGCCTTGTTCAGGCTAACTGCATAGATCTCTTCCAAAACTCCTTATACAAATGCGACGAATGATGCTGCTGACAGAAAAGTTATAATAAAAATTGGTAATTCTGTTACTCTCGGGAAGTGTTCCGTGGTTAGAGTTAGAGAAATATTGGAGACCTAGGTAAGACCTTTCTAAGTAGATACTATTCTGGGTAAACGACATTGCATTTGTTTTGTATTGATTACCTACGTATCTGTTTCCATGTTCATAATTATTAAAATCATAGTTTATTTTATACTGAAAACTGAGGTTATAATGTAAACAATAACAACTTTGTTCCAAACAATAACTTTATCAGGCATCAAATTACTAAAGGTGGACAAGTAAAATAATTGCTAACTCATGGACGGCCCTACCGAAACGTTACAGCAACAAAATTGCGAATAGGTACAATAAATAGGCAAATTCATCGTCTGACGTGTTATAGATGTATGTTATCAATACAGTTGATAAATTACGCTGGATAGAGCCTTTGTGTCCACGTTACGCTGCGGACATTGTTGTCGGACAACAACAGGTAGGTATACGTCGATACAGTGTCGGAAAAACTAAATGTTGTTATTTGTATTCATAGAATTTTGATGAGTAGTCATGCCTATTGAGAAAATGAGATTTTTTTGTTAATATTATGTCTATCACATTTTGTTTGTGGCATTTTGTTACTTATATTGTTGTATAGTTTTAAATACATAATTGTATTTTGGATATAATAATTATTTTTGAGGCATATGTATCTGATACAGTATCGTAAATCGTAATGCTAATGTGATATGAAGCCACTATATTAGGAAACTGGGTTTAGTGTAAACATACTTTATTTCGACAAGTAAAAACCCCTTTGTGAAGTCCCAAATACCTAGGAATAATCCTTGATCGATAGTTCTCGTTCCGTCAGCACATCCAAAAGGCCCGCAGCCGCCATTTCTATTTTCTCCGTACAGCATACTTATATTTTATCTTATTCTGACTGAAACGGTGACAGAAACGTTGACTGAACTACTCAAATTTGTTGTTAAATATCAAAAGCTTATCAATAACTGTAATGACCATTATACTTATTCAATAGAAATCCATTACAGCTATATAAAAACTACCTACTTAAGCAGAGCAGAATTGAAAAACCTGTTTTATTATACCGTTCTTTACTCACGCAACGACGCGACGCGTGTTTGAATGAATGGAAAATAAAGTGCTACTTACTAGACCCTTTATTTGCGCTTTATATAACTAGGTACCTACTCAGACTTTTTATCGTTTATTTAACAATCACTGAACTGCTTATTTACGAATTATAAGTTATTTAAAGGTGTTCATGTAAATAGTGGTAAATATTTATGGTATGTTTTCGAATGGTAGTAAATAATTTTCACTAATAAATAATAAGGGCCAGACAATTTCATTTAAGTGGCAAAAGTCTCTTCTAACATAGAGAAGGATACGAGTGTTCATCACAAAGCTTGCTCATTTGCAGGTTATCCAAAAGTTAGAATCCTTGCTTAGCAATTTTTTCTTTTACAGTTTGTCAGTAGTGTCTCAATAAATATAAATTTAGTACATATAACTTAAAAAATCATATTAGTACCAGCACTAACTGCCTGGCATCAAACCCGCTACATTGTACACACGAACCCGGACATTGATTTGACAGATCATGACGACTTTCAACTTTAATATACAAATAATTAAAAATGTGTTACCCTCGAATGCCTTTGTATAGTCTCTGTACGTTTAATTAAATTGCTTCGATACAATTACGTTAAAATATTTTACCTTTTCTTACTAAAAAGTTACTTTAGAGTATGCGATATATGTTTACATTTTTAACATGTAGATTGTTGGTATTATGTACAAGTTCCCTGCCCCGCCAGTAGACGCAATAGTTAAACAAAGGAAAAGTTCATTATATGACTCGCAGGAGAGGAAGATGATTAAAATGATACATGGTTAATATGTTATGCAGGGTGTTACCGCATGGGTATATCTGTTTTAAAGGAGTAAAGTGTAAATGACTCTATACAAGAGTCTGTTTGAAAAATGACAACTCAAAATGAGTTAATTATTATATTATTATAATTGAAATCTAATTTTTCCATCACTTATTTACACCAAAAATCATAACCAGACCGCTGAAGTGATGTGTACTATATAATTATGTACTGCTTACCCCTTTTGGATAGTAATAACCTTTTAATAGCTCCCACCCTGTATAGGGAAGGTCTCTAGTCAATAATTAATAAAGTTATTTTTACTGAAGATCTTACTCAAGGTCAAAATATAATTCACTCAGGATCAGTTAATCTCAGATAATGCAGTTACGCAAGGATCTTTAGATGCTCTAGCTCCCAGTAATCGCTCGTAATCACTTTACAAGATAATTTAATACAGGTGCGATAAAGTGTAATAATAATAATAATAATATAATAATAATATTTATTTATTCAGATATCAGAGATCCATTTATGACAAAGGTACAATATTAGTATACTATAGTAAGCAGGGACTTAGTCCGCTGCACTAATTTTAACATTATTGGACAGTCAATGGCCGTGAAAATATTATTAAATTTAAAATCATTACATCACATTGGGCGCCATTACAAACTTACAAACGTCTGTAATGGCGTTATAATTAAAATAAATACTATATTCTTAAATTATTAAAAGGTTATAATATACCAAGGCAAGGCAAAAGAAGCATCAGTCGTCCGGGAGCAAGATGGGTCGACGACATAGTTAAAGTCTCGGGTCGAGTCTGGATGAGGCTGGCACAGGACCGTAGAAAATCGCACGAAAAAGGGGAGGCCTATGCCCAGCAGTGGGAGGACAAGAACAGCCCTTGTCCTGGATGATGACGATGATGAATATACCCCATTAAAGGACAATTTAAGACCATCTTAAAATTTTAACCCCTTAAGTTACCAACACGAATTCAAAATAACATAAGATAAACAAACCTAGTCAAACAACCTACATAGTTATAAAAACAAAACACTGCGAGTTGCGACAATGAACAAAGTTACTTATTTCTCCAAATTGAACAGAGAAAAGTCATGTTGTATTACAGTAAGATACTAATAACGCTATTAGCTTAGGCCTATCAAACTAATGTTCCCCACATTTAGATATTTATGTCCCTAGAGTTGTCTAAATGAAGATAATTATCTTTACACTTAAGCTTTAATGTTAACAAAGCTGAGTGAGCTGGCTACTAGTTAGGTCTATGTATCTTATACGAGCTTAGAAGTCCGTCTCAGAAATGTTACAGGATACTATTAGGTATATAAGATATTGGCTGATAATGGTATTAACCAGCAGCATAAAGAATATACTAAAGAATTAATAATTACATTTGTTCGAGGTTTTTATGTTCACAGCTTGTTCCAGCTCTGAGGTTTACGCGAAGAGTTAGACATTGAAATAAAACTACTTTTACGGATTTTATCGCGTCGGGACTTAAAATCTAAATACAAACCGCGATAAAATCCGTAAAAGTAGTTTTATTTCAATTATTCCAGCTCTTTAAATACGTTAAGGTTGTATTAAACACATACAACACGAATATAATATTAACAATACATGCATTTTAAAGACTAAGTATATATAGAAATAAAATATAGATAGGGTATCATATTATTATATTTACGTGATATGACGTCAGAGTTAAAAGACTTCGTTTATTTTTTAGAATATGTTTTCAATTATAAGAATAAAAACTTATCATTAAATATATTCTTTGGCATAAAAATTAAACGTATTCGGTGTTATATGCAGATTCCCTTTTCTGATCAAAATAATTCCTAACCACAGACCAAAGGCACTTTAAGAACAAAAAGAGTGTCGCCCTTTGTAAGAATTGTTTTCAGGATCTCCGACCCTTGATTTTTTCATTACTTTATTCTCCCTGATAACTCATTACGCCACGCCTAGGGCTGTAACGACGACTGCTCGGGATATCGATAATTACTAATTAATGGAATGGAACGACATCGGGCCGCCATTACACTAATTTAAAGATAACGATGGAGATTACTATTATGTAAGATATCTATTAGCTAGAAACCCAGTATAGAATTACTGGGTTTTATATTACGGTAATTAAGGTTCGGCAAAAAAATGGTGTTCGGAAATTACAATGTAACTTCTAGTACCTACTAAACTAACTTATTTATGAATCAAACTAAATACTGAAATTCGTTTGAATTTGAGTATCATTCCTGCCGTTTTCCTCTTCATCATTTTTTTGTTATAATTTGCAATGTGGATCTATTTAAAATTTTGTTTAACGAAA
This sequence comes from Autographa pulchrina, assembly GCA_905475315.1. NCBI lineage: Eukaryota > Metazoa > Arthropoda > Insecta > Lepidoptera > Noctuidae > Autographa > Autographa pulchrina. The sequence goes on from FR997768.1 coordinate 8,281,198, forward strand.
TTCAACTTTTAAATAATAATGTTAAAATAGTATACCAACCTATTATTAAATTAACCGATTTATTTATAGCTTGTTGACGTAAATCGATTTGCGTTAAATATTAACAGCTCGTTTACGTCACATACGTTGAAATAGGCATCTTAATAATTACGTTATGTCCCCATAAATACTCATAGGTATGGGGACTGTCGTATAAGGGAATTATCAGGCCAGTATTATGATCTACTGTATTACCCACCTGTAAACTGTTAGGTGCCTATTAATATGTCTATTACTATTCAGCGAGTGTGATAGTTATCAATTGGCCAATATGCTTTATGATGTATTAAAATTGTAAGTAAAGACACGCGCAAAAGTATGTGTACAGTCTGATTTTTTTTTATTAATTCTCTTTAGTTCTAGATCGGTGTTGTAAAACGTGTTGTGAAGAAATGATTGAAAACAGTTCCTTAAATATTTACATATTTTTCGTTTTGAGTTTCAATACATACAAAAGCAATTTCCACTACGTGTAGGTATCTTATTTTTGCTCATTACTGTACATGTGTCGCAATACCTTGCTATTCTGTAACATTATTTTCATGTCTCGACAGCGGAATCCGCAGTGAGATGTCAAATACGTATTCTCGAATTTGAATTCTAAATCAAGGCCAATTGGGTTCACTTTTGAAGTGAGCTTTATTGTCACTTCACTCTCACCTGTCACCGAAATTATTTCTCGAATTTGAATTCTAAATCAAGGCCAATTGGGTTCACTTTTGAAGTGAGCTTTATTGTCACTTCACTTTCACCTGTCACCGAAATTATTAACAGAATAGACATACAGATGTAGCAATAAAATCATATTACTTTAATCTTTAATTACGTATACATATCTACAAACACATATCTCAAAGTTACGTCTCTTTAATACAAACAGTTTGAAATGTTCTCCAAACAGATTACCATCAGAACTAATTAATGCCTTCATTTGAACATGATCAAAACATCTGTTAATTTCTTAGGATGCTGATTACTATGTAAAGTAAATTAAATCATATGTTTAATTAACATCAATTAAATTAATTTAACTAGAACGATCATATCATTGAGGGGCTCGTGGCTAAGTGTAAGCCGTACGGTTTGACCGATAATACAGGTTAAGCCGCATTTGCCGCGGTTGGTCCGTGGATGGGTGACCATTTATAACATACCGATACCCCTCCGTGTTTCGGAAAGCACGTTACACAGTAGGTCCCGGCTGTCATAAATAGATCTTTGGCAGTCGTTAAGTCAATTCTGACAACCAGTCTTACTACGGGATACTGTTTCCCAGTAAAATGGATTGTGGAGGTCAGGTAGGCAGTCGCTCCATGTAAAATACGGTATTCAGCTGAATCCGGTAAGACTGGTAGCCGACCCCAACATAGTTGGGAAAAGGCTCGGGAGATGATGATGAACTAGAACGATCATTAATGCTAGATTTAATTGTTAGTCTAGAATCTATTAAATCAGTATTAATCAAACATCAAACTAATCTATTAAAAAAAAAACTATAATTAAAAAAAAATAAAAACACGCCTGCCATGTCAAAAAAAATTAAAAACAAGTCAAATATTTGCAGTCGGGGTCAGTAGTTTTTGACATGGCAGGCGTGTTTTTTATTTTTTTTTAATTATAGTTTTTTTATTTAATACCTTTTAGTGAACAACAACAAAAAACATGACACAACACAAAAAAAAATATCGTTCGGAACCCTTTGCAGGTGATTTCGACTCACACTTGATCATTTTTTAATGTCCACATAGCCTATGTCACTCGCGATAACTCAAAGCTTCTAATGATACCACAAACATTGAAATCGGTCAAGCCTTTTAGAAGTTATGGTGGAATAAAGAAACTCACAAACATACATACAACATACATACATGAACCCTGAAAACATACCACTCCTTTTTGGGCAGTCGTGTAAAAATGCCAAGCGTTGCGTGTAATTAATAGATATAACTATATTTAGTTAATCTTGAGTTGGATAGATAGATAGATAGATAGATAGAATATTCTTTATTGTACACCACTAAAATAACATAATAATAAAATACATCAACAGTAAAGCGTACAATGGCGGTCTTATCGCTAATAGCGATATCTTCCAGACAACCTTTGGATGGACAGGAAAGATAGATGAGGTAGATGAAAGTAACAAGTGTACTTTAACCAAATTAATACAAATATATTTATACATACATATAATATATATATTCTGTTATATATTCTATTTATATATAAGATAAACTACATACATACTCATAAATATCTTACATAAGTATATACTATTACATACATACACAATAATATTAATAATGCTTGCATACTTGCATAATTAATAAACTAGTTAACTTTGTTGCAAGAAATGTTCCTTGATCAGTATTTTGAAATTACTCAGAGTCTGAGCTTGTCTTGGATCTTCAGCCTTGAAGGGTTACTCCGTGACCTTGGGGTGGAAAGTTCTGGAAATGTTAAGTATTTAGAAGGTTTAAGACCTGGTTTAAGCTGTGCCTTAAATCTAGGAGTTGTGAAACTAGGTGCCTAAGTTATATCTAAATACTAATCTTGGTAGTAATTCAAATAGTAGGTACGTACTAGGTATGAACACTACCAGTAAATATTGTTAATGCCTGGTTTTTGTATTCAAGCACTAGGATATACACGATTAACTGACTGCAGAATTTTCTTTGATTCGCTTATAATATTCTACCTTCTGTAAGCAAAACTAATCGTTTCTTGAATATAGAAAATAGGAAAAAGGAATATCACTCAGTTCTCAGTGGCTTTTAATTACTGTATATACATATAATAAGTCAATACTTTCGTCCGTCGGCATTCTAGGGTTATTGCATATGTAAGATAGCTAGATGGATCTCTTGATTACCACAAAGTTCACGAATGTTGTAACTCGTCCGCAGGTCCGCTGACTTGAATGTCAAATGAGGTCGTAAAGTCCCTCCTCACTCCGCCGCGTCGGATTCAAAATAAATAAAATGCTAATCCGTTCTCCGTTTTATTGTCGAAGTTCGACGAATAACGCTGGTCGCATAGTACGATGTGCCCTTAAGTGATATTGTCTAAGTTTAGACCAGGGCTCGGAACCGTTATTTAAAATAACGTTTTTAAAACGGTTTCAACGGTTCTTTTAACAACATTTTGTTCGGAACGAAAACGAAATGAGAACAAAAAGGGAGTTTTAAAAAACCGGTTTATTCCGCAGGACACAGCCGCATGTAGTGTGCAGCGAAAAGCATAAACTTGTTGGGTTCTGTAGGGTATGTTTAAATTTCGATAAATTATTCATTCCGATGCGGTCGCGCATTGATTAAGGTTGTGTGTGTTGCGACTTGCGAGTAATTAGGTAGTTTGCAATATGGTGTTCTAGCATATGCACCACGACAAAATTTTGTCGACACTTTTCTCTCGTCAGCGTGATGTCTTTCCCACTCACACGGCACTGACATCGCGAGACGAGCGTCGACGAATAGCCGTGGTGCGCATGCTAGGCTGGCTGGTGCTCTGCCGTGGTAATTGAGACTATTTGAGACAACCGACAGAAATTCCCGCCTAAAGTTTTACACAATTAACAATTTTTGGCGTCACCGTCACAAAATCTATCGGAGATTTCATTATAGGTCTTCTTCTTCTTTGGATCTTTTCATACACTGTGCAGTCGCGATAGAAACGAGGAGTAACTACACATCTGGGACAGCCCAAGAGGCTGGACGATCACACAAACGATGTTCTTAAGTAAATGCAGCAGTAACAAACTAAAACACGTGCACGTACCTTGGTCTGCTATTTCTGCTGCCGATGATCCGCCTGCGCTATGATTCCACCACAGTTGATTACTGAAGGTCACGAGCTGCTCGGAATAGGGATTTCCAGCAGAATATCGGTCGAGTTGACGCGTTTAAGGGGTTTTTTCTTAAGAGAGATCGCAAAGTGCGCGCGCGTGCAAGATGGTGAGAAAAGATTGTCGATAGGGGGGGGCGGTTTGTCCGTTAACGGTAGTGACGTCATGACAGATGCAGCAGTAGCACCAATCGGATAACGAGTACGGCACGTATTACAACTGTCAAAACAGTTGTGATTGCCACTGCTGAAAATCGATAAGAACATCGTGTGTTGCCCGTGGTGAAATTTAAACGTTCTTATTTTAGTAATTTGTATGATGACGAAACATTCCGCCCACCAAAATACCTATGGTATTTTCGAAAATACGAAATTTAAATAGAAAAGTTAGGAAGAAAACGTTAAACCTTAATAGTTACTGAACTACGAATCCAGTCAACCTAACCTACGATGCTTAATAATATTAAGTTAAATAATACGTTAATCCTCTATAGGTAGAGGACAGAGTTTCGAGTCGCTTAACAGAATTGCTAGTAGCGGTCTTAAGAATTGCAACCCTAACTTCTCCGTCAGCGCCAGGAAGAAGTTCAGTAACCCTACCAAGTGACCATGCAAGAGGAGGTCGATTGTCATCCTTGATGATAACAAGCGAGCCCACCCCTAATGGTCTTGAGTTCTTGGTCCATTTGGCGCGTTGAGTGAGTGAATTTAAGTACTCGTGTTTCCATCTTGACCATAAACTTTGTTGGAAAGCTTGCAACAACTGCCACCGATGAAGACGATGAATATTGACGTTGGAATAATCATCATCGGGGACAGCGGTCAAAGGCTCCAATGTAAGGAAATGACCCGGTGTTAACGCTGACAAGTCATAAGGGTCCGAACTAACAGGGCACATGGGCCGTAAATTTAAAACCGCCTCGATTTGTACGAATAATGTAGTAAGTTCTTCAACTGTTAGAACCCGATCACCGACTATGCGATACAAATGTTGCTTTGCGGCTTTGATTTTTTCTAACGATGAAAAACGATTTAATAAGTTATCGATAATTGAAAAATCTTTTTCCCGAGGATGCACAGTTGATACTAACACAGGAGATTTACGAGTCTCGGCCTCAACAACTTTCTGCTCGTCATTATCAACGCTGTCAATACAAGATGGCCATGACTCATGCGGCTCGGGTAACCATCGTGGCCCCGCCCACCATAACGAGTTGTGAAGAAGTTCACTTGGAAATTGGCCTCGCGAACAAACATCTGCAGGATTGTCTGCAGAGGACACGTGATGCCAATATTCAATAGCTGTTATTTCTTGAATATGACTCACGCGATTGGCAACGAAAGTAGACCAACGACATGAGGGTGAACGCAACCCAGAGAGTGTAACACTGGAATCGGACCACAAAAAGACAGCTGAAATAGGAATACGAGACCGATAAGTTTCTGTAAAGAATTTGTACAGATCTGAAAGCAAAACTGCGGCGCAGAGTTCTAGACGTGGCAATAAGGTACGTTTTAATGGTACCACGCGAGCTTTCGAACAAACGAAATGAACGTAAGAATTGTTATCTACGTCTGTTACTCGTAAATAAATGACCGCGCCATATGCAGTTTCCGAAATGTCGCAGAATCCGTGTAGCTCGTAGGATTGTGAATCAGTACGAGTGACTCTACGCGAAATTTTTAGATGTTGCAACTGATAAAGTTGATCCTGATATTGTTTCCATGTACTGACGACCTCGTCAAGGGGAACGTCATCCCACCCGGCACCGATAATCCAAAGCTTTTGGATTAAGCTTTTAACATGAATTGTCAGGGGGGATAAGAATCCTAACGGGTCGAAGATTCTAGCGAGTTCACTAAGAATAGACCGTTTGGTACATGGCCGATGTGAAGATACAACTTCAAAAGGAAACGAATCAGTTGAGGGATCCCATTTGAGTCCCAACACTTTGAATGAAGCCGGTTCAGCTTTATCTAACGATACAGAATCAGTTGGGCAATCTTCAGGTTGAAGATCCGATAAAAGACCGATTATTGTAGAGCTTCTCTATAAACAACATTTGACGTTAAATTATTTTCAGGTAACAAAATATACTTATGGTTTGGAGCCCCGAACCGTGATAGGGCAACGTAAAGTTGCCCATGCGTAAAACATTATTTTCGTAAATCAATTCCTACTAATTTTTCGCCATAACTTCAAAACCAAACGTCCAATTTTAATAATTCAAAGACCAAATATTATCTACTTAAACTGTACTTAGTGATTAAATAATTTATTTTGATAAGGATTATAATAATTACAATAATAATAATTAAGCCATTTATTCCATATTTCTGAGTTACATTTAAAATGTTAGTAAGTTTGTTAAAATTATGTTAGTAAAATTTTTATCTTTAATTATAATTATTTTTGATTAAAATATGGATCCCTGTTAGGGTAAAGGCCTCCTCCATCTTTTTCCATAATTCCCTATCCTTGCCAGAATTCATCCATTCCTTTCCTGCTACTTGAATGATATCATCAGCCCACCGTGTCATTGGCCTGCCAACATTTCTTTTTCCTATTGGGCCTTTCCATCGTGTTGTTTTAATAGTCCATCTTTTGTCTGTATATCGGGAGATGTGCCCGGCCCACTTCCATTTAAGAGTGAGTGCATGGATTAGAGCGTCGGTAATTTTAGTTTTTTGCCTGATGGTTACATTCTTGATCTTTTGAATTTTTCTTATCTTTAGCATGCTCCTTTCCATTGCTGTTTGAGTCCATTTAATGTGTTGTTTTACTTTGTTTGTGAATATCCAGGTTTGGCAGCCGTAGAGTAAGCATGGTAAAAGACATGTATCGAAAACAACTTTTTTTAAATGCTGACTGTAGTTTCCGTTTAGGACTTCTTTCAGTGACCAAAATTTTTTCCATGTTATGTTGATTCTTCTTGTTATTTCCTCTTCATTGTTGTACTTGTTAAATGATACTTGTTTTCCCAAATATATATAATTGTTGACGTATTCTATGTTGTTTCCTTTTATTTCAATGTACCTTTTATGACTGTTAGTCATTATCTTTGTTTTGTTTACATTCATTTCTAAGCCAATGCTAGAGCTTTCATCATCAAGGGATCTCATCATGTCTTCTAGATCTTTAAAGGTTTCAGAAATTATGACTATGTCGTCCGCAAACCTTAGATGGTTTATATAACATCCGTTAATTAGCACTCCTTTGTTTGACCAGTCTAATTTCCGAAATATATTTTCGAGCACAGCGATGAAAAGTTTCGGTGACAGAGGGTCTCCCTGTCTGACTCCTCTTTCTATGCTTATAACTTTTCCTCTGTTTTCTAGTTTTACTTTACTCGTACTGTTTGCATATATAAATTTTAAGATGTTAATATATTTTTGTTTAATGTTTGAACATCGTAGTGCATTCCATATTGAGCAGTGGCTGATGCTGTCAAAGGCTTTGCTATAATCAATAAAGGCCAGATACAGAGGTCTGTTAAACTCTCGGTATTTTTCAATAATTTGTTCTAGTGTATGTATATGGTCCATTGTGCTAAATCCCGACCGGAAGCCTGCTTGCTCTCTTGGCTGCTGCTGATCAATATCCTGTGATAATCTTTCTAGAAGTAGAGATGAAAACAATTTGTATATGCTTGCTAGTAGGCTAATGGGTCTATAGTTCCCTATGTCCAAGGGGTTACCTTTTTTGTAAAGCAAAATTATATCTGATGTGCACCATTGTTCAGGTACAGTTTCTGTTTCCAACACCATATTATATAAATGTAACAGATAGTGAATCAAAATCCTATTTTGAGAACTTCATTACATAGCCCATCTGAGCCAGGGCTCTTCTCAGATTTTAACCGCTTTATGTGTTTGTAGATTTCTACGTCTTCAAATGGCTTAACATGGTCCTGATCAGTTTCATCTCCGATTCTTGATTGTATTTCAATGTCACGGTTATTTCTCTTCTGGTATAAGTTCTTGTAGAAATTAGTTGCAAGGTGTATTATGTCTTTTCTTGATTTTGTTTCGGTTGACTTTTGTTCCAGTTTTTGTATCCAAGTTTTATGTGTTATTAATTCTTTGTATGCTCTTTTAGCACTTCTAAAGTTTTTTATGTTTCTTGTAATGATTTCTTGTCTGTGGTTTCTGTAATCCCTCTTGATTGATTTATTGGTTTCTTTAGATATTCTACTAAGTTCATTTTTCATGTCTTTTGTTTTATTATTTGTGCGTATTAGTTCAGTGCGTCTTTTTATTAGTTGGTCTGTGTCTTTACTAAATATTTTTTGCCGTTCTTTTTGGGTTCTATTTTTTGACATCAGACTGTCCGTTAAGAACTTTTCCAAGAAGTTATAATAGGTTTGGATGTCGCTTGAGACTGCTTCTTTGCCCTTCATATGTATGTTTAGATTTTCGATGTATGTTTTGATTTCGACTTCTGTTTTCGAAATATTAAGTGGTGTTACGAAGTTTTTTCTACACTTTATTGGGCGACTTAGTAGTAGTGTTGCTCGCAGTGGTCTATGATCAGAAGGAAATTGTATGTTGTTAAGTATTTCAACATTAAGGATTATAGCATGAGTAAAATAAATGCGTTTAAATGTAGTCCAAAAAAAAATTCAACCTAAATAAATGGTTGTTGTGCCTCACTCGACATAGATAGTATACACGATACGACATCGACAGGTATAGTGTGTCGCGGACTTTTTTGTAGATATTTATAAGATCTACAATTAATTAGAACATTTTATGGTTCTATCTTTTATAGTTTAGGCAGCGTACGCAAAATAAGTAACTTTTCTGGTTGATTTTTTACACCTTGTGTCCGAAAAACCCAAATATCTTGCGGAACCCTATTTTTTTCCAAAATAAAATTTAGCCTATGTTACTCGTGGATAATGTAGCTTTCGAATGGTGAAAGAATTTTTAAAATCGGTCCAGTAGTTTTTGAGCCTATTCATTACAAACAAAGTTTTCCTCTTTATAATATTAGTGTGGAAGTATGGATTAGTGTGGATATAGGGTCTACTTGCGTTAACGAAACGACGAAACTTAGCCGAGCGGCCGTCAAATACCAACTGAATTAAAATCGTGATATTCTTATTTTCGTATCGAAGTTTCGTTGTTTCGAACGAAGGACCCAATAAAATAGAAAAACCGGTTAAAAACGTTTTATTAACCGAGAACAATTCCAATGTTGTTGTTCGAACGGAACGCTTATTATAACGTTCCGTTCGAACGTAACCGAAACAAACTGGTTTTTAGGTATTTAAGACGAAACCGTTTCGAAAAATATACCGGTATCCGAGCCCTGGTTTAGACGTAACATCCCTTTGTCCTTCGTTGTTTACTTTTCTGTGACAGTTCGTCGATAGAGCTTTGATAGCAAACTGACCCGCCCTTTGTTTTGCATAAAGTAAAGGTGAGGCATCTTAGTAAATAGTTACAAAGGGACTTAGGGATAGTACATTTTATCAAAGCAGACATTGCTGATAATTTTCAAGGTTCACTATTCGTACCTATTTACTTAGATCAAATTAGTTCAAACTACGGGTAGGTACTTTATCTAATCTTTTGGTAGAGGTCAACAGCAGTCGGCTTTGAGTAAGGTTTTTATTACTTCAAAATAGTATAACTATAGTACAACTTCCCATGTAGACACTTAATTATCATTTCACTAGCAACTCTCATAAAATTGGTAAAGAAACAAACAACAAAGACCATCTCCCTAACTCCGGAGTTACGAAACTCTCATCCATAGAAATTCCTCGCGTCTTACAGTATTTTGAATACGTCATTTCCGCAAGCCTGTGTACAAACGCATTGCGTAGTTATTGTAAGTGCTCGTATTGTCATTTTGTACAAAGCTCGAGGAGTTATCTCTGTGCTGGCGGCGGCTGAGGTCTCAATGACAGCGGGAATATAACGCTTTTGGATTTCGGTATTATGTATTGTGGTATAACAGTATCCAAAGTATGGAATGGAATATTTTTAGAAAGGTGGATACTACGAAATTTAAGTAAAAAAAAAAGGTCGGAATGAATAACTTTAAGTTACTTAATTTACGTACAGACTCATTAAGATATATGATGATGATGTATGGTGTAATAATGAGACTGGTCGTTAAAATTCGTTATTAGCATATTATTTATTTAGCACTAAATAACCACGTTCATAGAGTGCACACGATAATTTCATATTTGTTAGAAAAGAGAGTGTCAGTATTACTCAAGTGTTATCCCGGTTTAAATCGCTGTATGTAGGACCTAACCCATATATATAACGAGTGCCTTTCACTTTGCTAGCTTGTTTTTCATTTGCGAGAAGAGCGTTGTATTGTCACTACGTAACTATTCATTTAAGAATACTTTGCTTCGCTTTGGTAGCAGGAATTTCACATGTTTAGTGAACTGTGGTACACACTACGTAGTTGAGCATTATTTAGGTGTAAAGGTAAACAAATGATGACTGCGTTTTTGAAAGATTAACTAATATATACATTATACATAGAACTATACATTTTTTAATTTTAATTTTACTTTTAAATAAGTACGCCAACGCAATCACATCTTTTTTTGGGAGAAAAATATTGCTTTATAGTATGTAGAAATTGTAGCCAGTTTAGCTCTCCCAAATTGTAGTTTATGTGGCTAACGACTTTCTCTTCTAATGTAGCTGAATATTACAAGAAAAGGTTGTAAATATAAGTACCCACATAAGTTATGAAATAAATAGCAATATCACACAAACTTTGTTACTCGAAGGTCTTTCTTATACGTAATCCAGAAACTTTTCTGACTGTGTTATGTTATGTGTCAAAAGTGAGTCGCATGTAATTAATAAAAAACCCCACGTGTCTGAAAACTATGGGTATTATGTTTAAGGTTATTTTAGAGTATGTGACACAGTTTTTAGACCATTACATTTTAGTGTCCGTCACTATACGCTAAGGTTTCTTTTTTATATCCGACATTATACATAATAAGTTATAAATACCAAAAAGAATAACAATGGAATCGTAAAAAGAAATGTACATATGCATATAATGTATCATGTCGTACCTGTAGTAGTACCTATTCAATTCAATTAGACGAGTGAAAGCAGGATTTTTCCACAACTTTATTGTAATAATCCTCACTCGAATCCACATAATAAATATTTTCCACATGAATTTCATTCTTTCATGTTCCGTATTTTTTTATTTCGCGCTCTGGTGGCATTGAGATGTCGTAATAAATTGTAAAATGTGATAAATAAATATGCTATCTCGTACTTTCGCTCTTCATTCGATTTCCACGTTTTTTCTCCGTCACAATCGTCAATTTTTTATTTCTATTCCAAATGCAAATTGAGTTTGAAACTTCGTTTGGAGATTTTTGTGAGTCTGACGTCATTCTCCATTCCTTTGTGCTCTATAGCTGATGAAACTTGTTTTTCCTCGTTTATTTTTTTTTTTCGGCCAGCTGATTTGAGTTCGGCTAAGTATTTTGCTTTTGGGACTTGTTTGATGTATTCTTGGGGTATCTTCACAAAGCAGTTTTGGTCGCTAATACACTTTGACCTTAGTCGGCTCTAGAAATGTTTATGAAAGGATAACGATGCGTACCTACATATTCAATGATGAACTGATATTTATTTAAGCCTAAGAGAACATTAGAGAAGATTTAATTATACAAACATTATGATTTATGTTCTGACCTAACTTATAACTCATACCTACTTTAAAAGTGTATGTATTTAAACTCAATCTAAGAGATATTAAAATTATTCACTCAACTGTATGCGTATTGTGAAAACAAAATTATCTATAATGAAAAATATTCACTTTTATACAAATATAACATTTAACTGAGTACAAACATGTTTACATAAACATGATAAAATTTAGTTGTTGTGAAAATATGTTTGTTAAGAGCCGGGTATCGTGATGACGTCACACCCACACTCGACCGGCTCCCAGTCTAGTCGCTCAGTCACGGATCACTGGTTTTCCGGTGGTACTTATCAAAAGTTATCTCTCGCCCACAGACCGAATTCACCGGCCCTTATGCTAATGGCGTTATTTTGACCTCACCTTCATATTATTATGCTTCCATTATACTTCAGTAGCTACACGAATTCTAAACTCTATTGTTGTATTCTCTTGTAACAAACTGTTGATTTTAGCTAGAGTTATCCATACTAATATTTTAAATGCTTTAGTAATTGAAGTGTCTGTCTTACGTTTTCACGGCTAAGCCTGTGATCAGATTTTATTAAAACAATAAGCTTTAACTCCAAAAAAGGACATCTAAGCCAATTTTTACAGCGATAATCGAAATCCGCGTGGGCGAAACCGTGGGCGAAAGCTAGTAATAAATAATTCGAATTATACGATCTCCCCTTGGGTATAAGACTATATTTTTTGTTTAATATAATCCGTGGGTTCGTGTTCTTAGTTCCAAGGGACGTTGATGAGGCAATCAGTCAGGGAGAATACTTTCTTTCCATTTTATGTCGACTTTCGACACGGAAGGCTGTGGCGGAAGTTTAATGAAGTTATTTTGTTTGAACACGAGCGGACGGTATTATGATGGGTTTCAAAGTTGACACAACTCCGCTGGGCTTACTATCACACACACCTATGGTACTCATTAAAAGATAATTTTCATGTTTGAATGCGTTTTATTACTTTTACACTTGCTTTCATATCAAAAACTCATGATGACTTTGTGGTTAGTTTATTTATATCCATTACATAAAAAATATTTGTGACGACCTTTATAAATACTGTCGGACTGATTACGATGATATTTGTTCGAGTGTTACTCTGTCTTTTATCTGTTATTATAGAACGTTCTAGATCTTACAGCATTTTTTTCTGTAAATAAATAAATAAGTACATAAAGTTACTGTTATTATACTCTTTTTTGTTTTTCTAGAAACAGCAAATGTTGTAAAAAATCAGTGAAGTTTCTTAAATAAATAAATGAAACACATCTTTCTTCGTATCAATTTAGTTACATAACATTTTGAATTGAATTCATTTAAGACAACGTTATTCGTAAGTCTGAAATACTGAATAGAACTCGGCCGACCTATTTTAATGTATTTTTAAAGCCATTGATTTTGCTGAAGTTAATTACAGCGACTAGTTCTGCGTCAAGTAAGAATTAACGACATTTTGCAGAAGTTACTGCAACTAACTTTGTACTTTACGGTGCTGGTAATCAAGAGTTTTCTTTGAAAGGAAATCTTGTTACCATTTACTTTTCTTTTCTATGTGTGTAATTAGACCTGCTAGTAACTACTCGTACATATAGCATGAGTTTTATATCTTAGTCATTTAAAGTCTCTAGCATCTTTGTTTAACTAAAAAATTTACTAGCGATTCGCCCCACACGCAAACCTTCCTCCTGAATCACTCTATCCATTGTTGAAAACTATATGAAAATTCGTGCGGCTGTTTTTGAGTTTATCACGTTTAGACAAGATACCTTCGGTGAAAACTTGGTTAATCACTCTATCCATTTTTGAAAACTATATGAAAATCCGTGCAGCAGTTTTTGAGTTTATCACGTTTAGACAAGATACCTTCGGTGAAAACTTGGTTTAAAACATGATGAACTGTATTTTAGGATTGTTCTAAGAAAGTGTCGAAAAGAATGGTTCTTCGAAGTTTTAGATAATACCAGTTAGTACCTAAATAACATGTTCTTAAGGTTCTTGATATTGATCACAACACAGTAAGCACTGAGCAGTATGGAGAAAATCCTTATTCCAGTTTCGTATTTATAAAAGGTCCTCTCAAAACTGGAGTGAAAAATTTCTCACTTGGAATATCCGAAATTCCCCATTCATTTATCGATATGCATACACTTTTACATTCGTCAGAATTTTTATTTTGGATTTAACGAGCGTCGATATACCTACAAGCTATTTTTATTTTAATCCTGGCTTATTTGACTGCAAGGGACAGTAAAATGCGAGACATTTTGTGAAAGTAATTACTAGACCGGCTAATGACTCTGGATCCGATGGTTTGGCTACCTAATCGCCTTAATTGAACAGCTCTAGTTAAACACTATTTGAACTTTGATCTACAAAAGGATTATTGACGTTAATCTTTTCTAGCTCTGTTTTTTACTCCTTTTGCATATTTGACATAATATCTACTACATATTTTAGGTTTACCTAAAGTATGTTTTCGCTTATTAAAGTCTACACTTCAGGTATGATCAAATATTATCACATAATTATCCTGATTTGGAACTTGGTTCCCTTTTAAACTATCGCGCTACATGTTTATAGTATAATAATTCAATGGGAATAAGCGCGTACGTGCACAAATACCTTTTTTCTTTGGCTCCCTTTTTCTCATTTATGTTTGTATTGAGATCATACCTCTTCTTCCGAGCCTTTTCCCAACTATGTTGGGGTCGGCTACCAGTCTTACCGGATTCAGCTGAATACCGTATTTTACATGGAGCGACTGCCTATCTGACCTCCACAACCCATTTTACTGGGAAACACAGTATCCCATTAGTAAGACTGATTGTCAGAATTAACTTAACGACTGCCAAAGATCTACGTATGACAGCCGGGACCTACTGTTTAACGTGCTTTCCGAAACACGGAGGGGTCTCGGTATGTTATAAATGGTCACCCATCCACGGACCAACCGCGGCGAGCGCGGCTTAATTTGTATTATCGGTCAAACCGTACGGCTTACACTTAGCCACGAGCCCCTCCGTCCCTATTGAGATCATACCTAAGAAACTATTTCTATTGGAATAAACATAGTGTACTTACTTGCTGGGATTTTCCCCAATGTTTAAAAACGAGTTTATCTTAGCAAAGTATTGCCTACAGCTTCATCTGGCCGGCAGCCATTTTGCATAATACAACATCTAAAAAAGACAAGTCTCCGTCTCAGTCGTTAAAAATGGAGATCAAATGATTATCTTTTCCATTTTCATTTGCATTTTGTATCAAATCGTGCCACTGGAAACCTTTATTCTTTTCCGCTTTTCAAAGGGTTGGACGAATTTAATTGGATGAACGAAAATGGATTATTTGACGATTAATGGATGAAAACAATAGGCCATTGTCAAAAAAAAAAACTAGATATAAATAATTTGTATTTATGACCATTTGAATGTAAAAAAATATTATTATACACATTACTGTATCCTCAACTGTATAGTCTAACTATTTTAATAATATTTTTTGAATGAACATAACATACTATTCTGTATGTAAATGAAATCACGACTCCCTACTAGATATTATTATTTTGTTCGAATCTAATAAACAGTTCCTATCTACATATTATAACTATAGGTATCGGCATCAATATTACGTATTTGCAATAAAAAAAAATTTGTATATGCTGTAAAAATAGTACTTTGTATGACAATATAGCGATACGTAATACGAGTGATCGTTTTGACAGCAATAATTGTGCAAATATTGCTGTCGCTTTTGCAATTTACTTAATACAGCTACGGGTGTCGTATTTAAGTCTGTTAGTAACACCTGTTCCTCACTAAGATTGTCTTGGTAACCTCATTAGTGGCCTTCACCCAATTTTACCTCCCCTTCATAATTTCATTACGCATGTAATCAAATTCGGTTAATTGTATCATATTTCTATCGGTTTTATTAACCTTCTGGGTTATGTTGTAGATTGTTTTACCTGCCGTGCTATTCTGTAACATTATTTTCATGTCTCGACAGCGGAATCCGCGCTGAATCCGCGGTGAGATGTCAAATACGTATTCTCGAATTTGAATTCTAAATCAAGGCCAATTGGGTTCACTTTTGAAGTGAGCTTTATTGTCACTTCACTCTCACCTGTCACCGAAATTATTAACAGAATAGACATACTGTTATGGGCTAGTATAATAGTATGTATAAAAATTTAGTTACTTAGTAGTTTGTTTTGAAGCTTTTCATATGTATTAATTATAATATATGACTTAATTGTTTTTTTTAATAATTTATTTGATGAAGCTTTTTGCGCTGGTGAGCCAAGACAGACAGCTAAGACTAGACACCCCACTGAAATGTGACGCCTTCTACAGGTCACTGACGCCAGATAACTACAGACCCTACTACCACTTAATTACTATAAAAAAAATAATATAATATTCTTCCTCTAATTTACCTCTTTGATATTTCGGGAATTTTCACATATTCGCCATAATTATCTTTGGAAAATATTATATCGTTTGTAATGGTGGAAGGTCCTACTCTTAATACAGAAATAGGTTAGGTTAAGAAAAAATGTTTAGGTTTAGTTAATATTGGAATAATAAAAAAATTATAATTAAAAAAATTAAAAAACACGCCTGCCTCATCAAAAAAAAAATAAAAACAAGTCAAATATTTGCAGTCGGGGGACCTGTAATGAATTGTTCCAAGTAACCGACCCCGACTGCAAATATTTGACTTGTTTTTATCTTTTTTTTGATGAGGCAGGCGTGTTTTTTAATTTTTTTAATTATAATTTTTTTATTTAATATCTTTCAGTGAACAACAAAAAAAACATGATACAACACAAAAAATAATATCGTTCGGAACCCTTTGTAGGCGATTTCGACTCACACTTGACCATTTTTTAATGTCCACATATCCTATGTCATTTGGGATAACTCAAAGCTTCTAATGATACCACAAACATTGAAATCGGTCAAGCCTTTTAGAAGTTATGGTGGAATAAAGAAACTCACAAACATACATACATACATACATACATACATACATACATACATGAACCCTGAAAACATAACACTCCTTTTTGGGCAGTCGTGTAAAAAGAAACATTTAAAAGTATCGCTTGACTTAAATGCCATGTACCTTCGCTTACTGGTGATTATAATAAACAAGAATGTTTATTATTATTTACTTAAGTAGAATACTTAGATAAATAATAACATTGAAATTTTCTAAATATTTTACCAAACCATAAATAAACTGAGTGCTCAATTTCTCTAGAATTTGTGCTTCGAGTGTTTATATAAACATGAAATTAGAACCATCGTTTTCTTTTCCATGAATTATGATAGTTCCTTATTCTATTTATATAATACGAAGAAAAAAGTATCCGTTGCGGTTTTCCGATCCGACGTGCTCTAAACGAAAATTGCTTATTTTCATGGTAAAGCTGCAACGGACGTGACTCCGTTCCATTTTTGACATAATTTCTTACGTAAAACTATATTTCTCCTGACATTTTGATCCTTTTTAAAGTTAAGAGACTTCTCATATTATTATCTATTTTTCAACAATGATCACTTGTGGTAAATATTTTTTAGCTTATTTAAACCTACCACTCCTATATTGAATAGTAAAAAGTTTTCAGCGGACTTTTTGGATGAGATATCTCTGGTAATCACTAACGAAGTAATAATACAAAAAAAAAATTAAACAGTAAATTTTATATCAGCCATTATAATTATCAGTGACTGACTGGATCTTCAAAATCTACATTATGTTTTCAGACTTCTTTTTTGTATCTGGTGATCGTCACTTGATTTGTCACCTGTAATAGCCAATAACCCCGCACGTGCATAATACAGAAGGTTGTTTGCCCTGTTTAAAAATTACATTAATGAACATTGTAGCTGTGTCAACGTCTGCTTTGCCTATTATTCGGACAGTTTCCATTAGCTCACTTCATTTTAAACTACTGTTTAACAGATTTAGGACAGGACAGACGGGAAGCTATTTTTTAAACTCACTTTAAAACGCTATTCTTTATTTATCATTCTGAAACCAAATCGATTTCTGATAGAGTCCCTAACTTAATTAGAGAAAATGTTTTCTTACAATAAATTTTGACATTAACATAAAACTACTTTTTTTCGGATTTAGGAGAACCCAAATTCCTACCTAGGATGTTTCGCGAGGCTATTAAGATTAAAAACACCCTAATTTAAATAGAGAGGATGGCTGGATGATATCACCTACTTGGGACCCAATAATACATAAACTCAAGGCCAAACCCAAGATCAGCGCTGCAAGACATCAAGACACAGTGAGCTCATATTGCGTAGGTCGGAACTTAAATAATTAATTAAAACATGAAGGTAGAACGAGCAACATCTACAGTCAAGATGAACGCCATCTCAGTCTGCCCGTGACCATGATACCTGCAAAGGTGTCGAAACGTCGTTACCTAAAATCAAAATAGACTGCGACAAAATCCGTAAAAAAGTAGTTTTATTTCAATGTCTAACATTCGCGTAAACCTAAGAAACCAATAATAAATTTTGAATTTGATTATTATTTGCTTTACTACTAATCTATTAAACCGATTATTATTTTTTATAACCTGTATGTTCCTAATAAATCCTTGTTACAGGTATCAATGTGCATACGATCTAGTTAGTTTTCACAAGCTCATACATTTTTTACACGCTAGCCAGCTTCCACTTTATTAGCTCACTTTGTTATCCCATGTAGGCTACTTAATTGCCTTCTATTATAGCTTCTATTATAGTACAAAAAAGGAAAAAGGTCTGTAAAGAGAAAACGCTTCAGGTGACAGGACAATATTCTATTCTGAAATAGATTTTCATGTCTTTATTTGCTTAGTAACTAAGTGTGAATAAAACATACATGCATGTCAAACATACATTTAAAAAATATATTTTTTAACGTTGCAAGAGATTATCTTGACTAACGAACGTATTAACTGTTCTTAAAAACCTCAACAATCGTTCTAGCTGCCGCAAAAGCACAATTTGAGGCAAATGATTGCACAAGTGAGACTTGTGACGCAAACGGAGCAACTGGTTGAAGTTTTATTCAACCAGTTATCACAATACACACAAAATTTCGTCGTCCCCACTTGACGCGTACTTCGTGTATGTCATAAAAGTTTGTGAAGTACGTTAAACGAGGAGTACTTAGGACCCTCCTGTTTGTCGAGTTGTGGGGCTTTTAGTGACGTTTATCTTTCGTATGTAATGCTACAGCTTTCGGAGACTTGGGTATTCGGAAAGGATTGAGATTTACTTACTTATACATACATTGTTTATTGTGTGTTACACTTTATATTACATGAACTTCAAGAGAATAGTGCTTATGCGTTGACTTTTGCTTTGGAACTTGATATGTTCAGAATGTGTGTTTTTGGTATTCGTAGTGGAAGAAAAATGCTCTTTAGTTCTGCATTTCTCTCCTACAATTTTGTTATTTTCTCTCATATTATTCAGCATAAGATAAAATGTGAATGTAAAAAGTAAAATCTTACTCTTACATTGCAAAATTAAAACCTTAGAAATATTTGAACTAAGTACAACATACCCCGAGGACGCGCGGCTTGTAACGACACAGAGCAATATGTAATGTGTGTAATTTCCGCAGTACTTAGCGCCACGAGACATGTTCCTAGCAAATTTACTCACACAATTAAGGGAAAGCAGCCCTTTGTGGACCGCCTAAGCCCAAATAATGAACAGTTTTTGTAACCATTCGCCCTTAGCAGCTGAGACTTAGTGTTAGTGGGAAAATCACATAGCGTATTAATGTTTTGAATGTGCCAATATGTGTTTGAATAAAAATTTTGGTAATGCAAATATTAGTCAATAAATATAATAATCACTACATAGTATAAAACAAAGTCGCTTCCCGCTGTCTGTCCCTATGTATGCTTAGATCTTTAAAACTAGGCAACGGATTTTGATGCGGTTTTTTTTAATAGATAAAGTGATTCAAGAGGAAGGTTTATATGTATAATACATGCATAATATAGTAGAGAAACACTGATAATCTTAGAGTTTTTTATGTAAGGTCGTAAATAAACACACTTTTTTGCGCTTACATTGCAAACGCTGGCTGAACCCTACGAGATAGATCAAAGTAATGTACTACAGTATTTTACACCTTCAAAAGGTCTACAAAAAAGTCCGCGATGGTATATGTCTATCTCTTGAGGATAACCCACAATAACCATTTTTATCCTTTATTTATTACTTATTAACGAAAAAGCGATTTTAAGCAATACAGCATTAATCCTTATCCAATTAAGTACCTTAAATACATTGTGCATGTAATAAAGATCAATATGGCCCTTTACAGCATGTAATTTAAATAAATATTTTCGAAGATATTACAGATTTAAAATGCAGGGACATAGCGGTTGCGGCGGTACCGGCCGGGGGGCCGGGGAGCGCGTGCCTATACCAAATAGTGCGTGGAAGGCCGCGCTTCGCCCTACAACACTTTATGATTATGTAGTATATTTAGTATCAGCAATGCACCCGTGCAAAGCCGGGGCGGGTCACTAGTAGGTAATATATCGCTTATCCAACATAGTATGCATCGCATACATTACAAAATTGAATCACTTGAATAATTTAAATCATATTTTAATAAGTAAAGCAACTGAGAAAAGAAATGCACACATCATTTAAATCGTAATGTATCATAATTATTATACTACTAGCTGTGCCTGCGACTTCGTTCGCGTGGATGACGAAACTTATCAATGAGTTTTTAACCGCAAAATTAAGATTGTTTTTTATTGTTTATACTTTTTCGGGATAAAAACTACCCAGTGTGGTGCCCAGGATAATAAAGAATAATTATACCAAGTTTCATCGTAATCGAACCGGTAGTTTTTGCGTGAAACCTGAACAAACAGACAGACAAAAAAAAAAAAATCCCACTTTTGGGTTCGGTGTCGGTCTAGTAACACCCCCCGCCATTTTTTTTTTTGATATTTTCAATGTACAGAATTTTCACTTTTACAGATTTATTATAAGTATATATAGAATTAGACAAATTAAACCAGTAGATAAATCTATAGTATTATACAACCTCGGACTTATAAATAAAACTACATTTAAAGTAACTATTGTCCTGTCTTTCAATTGGTCAAAAAGCATAAA
This sequence comes from Autographa pulchrina, assembly GCA_905475315.1. Taxonomy (NCBI): domain Eukaryota; kingdom Metazoa; phylum Arthropoda; class Insecta; order Lepidoptera; family Noctuidae; genus Autographa; species Autographa pulchrina. Next base: position 8,301,963 of record FR997768.1, read on the forward strand.
GCCATTTATTTGTAACTGTGAGTAATTTAAAGTTTGGTGTAATGATGATTGATATTGATTAAAGTAGATATGAGTTCCACACATATCACTTTAGGTATGTAATAGTATGTATACCATACGTATATGTTTATAATATTGTAAATGAAAAGTCATGTGGCTCGAGACAGAAAAGTCTGGAGTCAGACGGGGGAGACCTTTGCCCAGCAGTGGGAAACAAAACAGGATAATAAAAAAAAAGTTTCTTATAGAATTTTCTTTGTTAATCATAGTTATATTAAAGGTTTCAATAACATAGCGACAACGGGTAATTTTAGACATAGGTCTTTTCTAATTTATTATGTAAATTGTACGTATATATCAATGGAGGCTTATTATTAGAAGAAGAAGGATTGATATAAAATCAATTGACCCAAACTGCTTGATTGCTTTGTTTCTAAGGAGCCTGCTTACAAATCCCATATAAAGAGTTAATTTTTTCCATCTTCGGGAATATCATAAATCTTTTTGACACCTATCTACTACGTATCACTTAGATTATATTATTGTCCACGGTAAGAATACCTACCATCGATTGAAAATCGCTGTTTGGTTATTTCATAATCTAATGGTATTGTAACAATGGCTTTACTGTATTGGAGTTTTCAACACCCTTATCCATTACTAGCTGTGCCTGCGACTTCGTTCGCGTGGATGACGAAACTTATCAATGAGTTTTTAACCGCAAAATTAAGTTTGTTTTTATTGTTTATACTTTTTCGGGATAAAAACTACCCAGTGTGGTCCCCAGGATAATAAAGAATAATTATACCAACTTTCATCGTAATCGAACCGGTAGTTTTTGCGTGATACCTGAACAAACAGACAGACAGACAGACAAAAATTTTTTTTTCACACTTTTGGTTTCGGTGTCGGTCTAGTAACACCCCCCGCCATTTATTTTTTTGATATTTTCAATGTACAGAATTTTCACTTTTACAGATTTATTATAAGTAGTATAGATTCTGTAGTGCATATTTATGGTGTTGGCTTAATTACGATAGCACCTAACTACCTGCCACGCAATACCGACTTTTAATAAAGAAAAAAAAGAGATATAAAAGAAGAAATATGTATTCTTTCAAAGATAGGCAATTTAGATTCAGCTAAATCCAGAATATCGGTTCTATATTTTATTCACAATTTTAATGGAATGTTTTTCTTAGAATACGTTATTAAATAAATCTTGGTTGGCAGAAAGAGTCTTGATATTTTCAAATATTAAAATTAGCTTTGAATATTTAATGAGTACAATACGATTATCGTTTATATAAACATGGATATTGAGAGTTCAAATAATGTTTGTAATTTTACATAAAATAAATATTATTTCTTGAGGGCTAGATAAATGAGTAAGAAGAAAACGTTTATTACTGTCTTTAGGTAGATTTATAATTATTTACGTATGGTTATTTATTATGTTTTTTCTAATCACATTATATATAGTCTGAACATTTGTTTATTCTATTGTGACGGGTGTTTGTTACTCTGACTCAAAAAGTACCGAATGGATTTGGACGAAAGGCAGACAAATACTTTATAACCAGGATTAACACATATGATACTTCAATCCCGATAATGCCGTGGGAACATGAAATACGCTGGTTGAGTTGCGGGGATCAACTAGCTACAAATTAGATATAAATATTGTTTGGCTGTCTTTTTTGTGCTTGTTTTTCTGTTATCGGTTTCAGGCTTACCCCAGATATCATCAAAATCGGTTCAGTGGTTTAGTCTAGAAAGTGTAATAGAGAGACAGAAAAACGGACAGAGTTATTTTCGCATTTATAATATCGGTTGAAGGAAGTAGGTATAGAAGGGTTACTACCATAGGTAGACTATAGAAATTCCAAAATAATTTAAATAAAACTATAAAAATTAGACGACCTCCGTGGTCGAGTGGCGTACGCACCGGTTTTCAAGGTGTCGTCAGCTCTGAGGTCCCGGGTTCGATCCCCGGACGGGTCAATGTAGAAAACCACTTTTCTATATTGTCCCGGGTCTGGATGTTTGTGGTACCTTCGTTGTTACTGAATTCCATAACACAAGTGCTTTAGCAACTTACTTTGGGTTCAGAGCAATGCATGTGATGTTGTCCGCATTTATTATTTATTTAAAACAATTGTGGCTTTCGTTTAAAATAAAAAAAACAATTCTCCGATTAAATATTTCGTCGCAAAGAAATAGGTGAGTTTCATAAGAAATGTTCTTATAAAGTTGAAAACACTATTTTATTAATTCTACTTTGAAGGAAAGTTTTATACCCTTAATAAATTAATGATAAGCTGTTTGTAAGTTGCCAGCGACTTTTACGAGACAATGTGTACATTATGAACTTACAATGTAGTTTTAACGACGCTAAGATGACAAAAGTTTTTTTTTAAGGTAGTTGGAATTAGTTTGTGTAGATAAGTTATTTTAAATGATTTTGTATGACTTTATAAGATTTAGATAAAACATAACATACCATCACGCCTGTATCCCCGAAGGGTTAGGCAGAGGTGTACCAATGTACACGCACATTTCGGCGGTAGGTTTAGGTCCCATGTAATAGGGGGCGAGCCTATTGCCACGATATTCATTTATGATTTAGATGAATATAATATTATATCAATGACATTAAATGAATGGGAATGACATTTCTTTTCAATTAGTCACGTGACTTAGACTTGTCACTTCCGTATATTTAAAGGGTGTGATCGGCAAGCGAGCTTTACCGTGGTTTTGTTGGCTTGCCGGTAAAGCTCGCTCGTTGATCACCTCAAAACGGTGGTTTTATTTCGTGACGAGCCCATCAACGACGTTGACGATTGTAAAAATTCCAGTTGTCTTAGGGGGACAGTCCTATCGCAAGGATTGGACTACTAAAACTAATAAAACATTTAAGTCTTATCAACCCAGGTATTAAGACTACAATCCGACAACATTAAGGGTGACATTTCTGCTTGGTTGAGTGACTCGACTGGAGCGAATTTAAATCGTATAAAATTTCTAAAGATCTATTTAATTACAACTATCTATAATAATGTACAAGATAACGTCTATTACATTTTATCTTTAATATTTTACGCAAGTAACGGTTAATTTATAACTGAGGAAAACAATTTAGAGCCTCACAAAATTATATTTTATAGCAGCGAAGATTATAAGTGTCAAAAATAATAGGGGTGATGACAGGGTATGAAAGGTAAAAATCTTTTTAGTATAATAAATAATTAAAGTAAAGTAATTTTTGCTTTCTCTAAATAACAAATGACTGCTTAGATAAACTTAGGAGCTCGCTATTTCACTTTATTTACATTTACTGAGACATTTCAAATCAATAAATCATCACTAGTTTTTGATTCGGTAAATAACATAACATAACATAACATATCATAACATAACATACCATCACGCCTGTATCCCCGAAGGGTTAGGCAGAGGTGTACCAATGTACACCCACAAATCGCCGGTATATTTAGGTCCCATGTAATAGGGGGCGAGGCTATTGCCACTAAAATTCGGTTCGGTAAATAATTATTTTTAATATGTTCTTAAGCTACTTGATGTACCTAAAAAAAGTCTTTATCCTTATTATGATACAAATACCAAACTTCTTTATTTGTCTATAAGGAAATAGTCTGTAGGTAGGTACTTCACAAAATAAAGTCGTGAAGTGTTTACCACACATTCTTTGCTGGCGTACATAAATCTTTTCGTAAACACCAACATATTTTGTCGCCAAACAACTGTATTACCGCCTAAATATTTGAGTACATCACGGAAACTCACAAAAACTCTTTGTTTCTTGTATAATATTCATATAAAATGACAATATTGCCGCATTCTCAACGTTGTAAATTGAATTTATTGTATTATTTTTTCCCTGCAGAAAACTGTTGATTTACGAAACGATTACTTATATCTAAGTCGTTTAAGATGAGAGAAACAAGAAACAGATTTTTGGGTATTTTGTTAGGATTTCTTGTTATTCTTATTTGAATAGTATTTAATTACACTATGAAAAATCTATATTTATTATTCATGTCCAGTAAGAATTTCGGCATTTCACATGCTTTAAAATAAATTTAATACTTTAATTTTAGGTTATCTATACTTATAATAAACATGTAGAAGTGAAAATTCTGTACATTGAAAATATCAAAAAAATCAATGGCGGGGGTTGTTACTAGACCGACACGGACCCCAAAAGTGTGAAAAAAAAAATTGTCTGTCTGTCTGTTTGTTCAGGTATCACGCAAAAACTACCGGTTCGATTACGATGAAACTTGGTATAATTATTCTTTATTATCCTGGGCACCACACTGGGTAGTTTTTATCTCGGAAAAGTATAAACAATAAAAAACAAGATTAATTTTGCGGTTAAAAACTCATTGATAAGTTTTGTCATCCACGCGAACGAAGTCGCAGGCACTGCTATTTGAAATAAAAATAAACACTTATTAATCATTATCCATTTATAGTAACTGTATTCCGTAATTTCCGTAATAATGACTAATTGAGACTATTCCTGGAACGATCCTAATTGGATCGTTCCAGGAATAGTCTCGTCGTTTTAAATCTAGTCGTTTTAAATAAATCGCTTTCCCGAAACTTGTCATAGGATATTTTTATTACGAGATTGAAATTTAATAAATAAACATATAGAAATAATAATTATGTAGTACCTATGCAAATAATAATATTTTAGTTCTCCAATTCGTCATGATATACTCGTACATATAGTAATAAATCAAAAATAGATTATAATTATGAAAATTCCAAATTTGGCAAGTATTTTCTTTACTTACTGTAACATTTTCATCTCAAAATTCTAACTGCTTTGCGCACATATATTACGAAGATAATGCAATATTACTTAAACTATTCAACTTTAATGCTATCTCAAGTTAGTAAATGTGTTTTCTTACCTAAATAAGTAAACACATGAAAATATACATTAAAATTTCAGAGACAAAAAGCTTTTCAGCAAATTTGCCACTTTGTTTAATAAAAAAAGTCTAAGAAAGTTAAAGGCGACTTAAAAATAATCTGAGTCTCATGTTGATTTACGAGAAAAGTTTCCCAAACGGATTTATTAAAGTGGGGTGGAATCAAAGTTCGGCGCCTCTTTAAAAAATGTTCAAATAACAGAAACCATTCTAATTAAGATGCCCTCGATTTTTTGATGTTGGCAGCTGAAATTCTGGTATTAATTTCTGCAGAATGATGAAAGCCACTGTTTTTGTTTACTTTGATGGTGGCGACGAATTTTTTTTGAGTTTTCTGCGTACTGTTGGCTTGTAAGTTATGGGTCTGTATATAACACGAAATATTTATATGGAAATGGAATTATGTAAAATGACCTAATAACGTAAATTTAAGTTAGTCAAACCTGAGCTATTTATTGATGATGTTTTTCGGAAGTTTTAAATCAAGAATACGAACGCGTAGTTTTAAACTGAAACTTAACTTCCTAGTATTGTTGTTACATCCAAGTATTACCTATGTTGAAACTTGATCTTAAGAAAATAAGTCAATGCTAAGTAGGTATACGCCTAATGCAAGGCCGAGGCTTTTTGGTTCTCAGAACCTTCAACAAGTCGGTTTTAACTTTGATGAAGTTTGGGTAAGCTGCGTTTGGGTTTCACCACAAGTAAGATACTTGCTGGCGTGCATTAATTATGGACATGTTAACTTTTTAGTGGTCTTAAGAATGGTTTTATTTACCTTACTTGTATATCAATGTATAAAATAGTATCAATGTCTTGGAGGTTTAGTTAAGTTTTGGTCACTTGCTCTAACTTAAAGACGTTACATAAGTAACGTCGGCTTACTGAAAGAGATGCCTTAAAATGATTTAAGTAAGCTAATGCTTAGAATTTTGAGAGGCTGCTTATTTAGACGGTAATAATCTATAAGTATCAAACAGTATCCTTTGGACTTTGAGTGCGGTAGTTAGTAGATTTACTTCTAACAAAATAAGAATATACATATATTTTTATATAACGTTCGTTACTTATTGTCATTTCTAAGGGTGCGTCCAGATCTGACAAACGCGCACCGAACGAACGAGCATTACACGAACAGCTCGCTCGTCAACAACAAACTGGTGGTATGGCCGTCCGCCATACGTACAAGCGCCGCTCGCGAGCTGTTCAAGTAGTGCTCGTTCGGTGTGCGTTCGTCAGATCTGGACTCACCCTAAGACATATGTTTCTGAATTTTCAACAAACACACTCCGTATGCTAGTAATTATAATTTACTAAAACACTACTCCTACCTACTTACTTAAGCAAGATTTTGATATTCGCGGGGCAGTCGATTCGGTAGCGTAAATGATTGACTGACACGAAAGTTATTTTATTCAAATTATGTATACAAACACGAATCTCTCATTCACCTTAATAGTCAAATGACGAAGGCGCCACTCGAATCGAGTTTACATAACGAAATGTAAATTTTATTCTATTAAATCGTTCCCAGGAGCGATGTTTACAATACAATTTACACATAATTTATTGGAGTCTGCACGGGTATGTCTGCGTAGCGTGGGCCAAATTACCACTTTCGTTGCGAAATGTATGGAAGTCACGTGATTTTACTTTATTAAGCCTCGACGTTTATAGAAAATTTTCTTAAGGAAGTTGTCGAAACATGTTTTAGGAAAAAAACATTAGCCAATTTACAAAATAATTTATTAGTAGGTACTTAACCTATTTTTTATATACAATATATTATGTTATGTATACATTTTAATTCAAAATTAGTCTATAAGGGTGAATATTTGAAGATAGGCATATTCAGGATTCATAAATTAAAGTCAAATAATGCTTCAAATTACAACTTTTATGGATTTAACGTAAAGTTTATAGTGCAGATTAACGAAATAAATCAAACGCACAGTATTTGAACTGCTATATAGGTCTGAAACTAAAGCTGAAAATTTTCATCGAACGGTGATGAGATATGAAACACATGGTAATTAGCATTTAAAAATGGTAATTATGCTTCGAGATTGGTAATTAGAAATAAAATGAATAATATACTTGAATCACATATTTATTAATTATTTAGGTGACAATAAATGCTTTATGTTATGCTTTCTGTTAATAAATTCTTTATGTCTTTCACTCGGAAATGATTCGTTTCAGACAAAACCTTGAGATCTTTCAAAATCCGCGTATCACCAATGACATCATCACTAAATTATCTTTTTTCTTACTTTGATTTTTTTATTTTTGTAATTTGTTTGTAACGTATTCTTCGTTGCTTCTCCAAATAAAATTTTCTTCTTAGCTTCTTCTACTTTGGTTTTGTCTCTAAGTAGTGCTGTTACTTTAGAATTAGGACTCTGCAGTCGTTTTTTCAGTCTTATAATTATTTTTCCATACGCATTATTTTTTCGTGACGAGGAACGAGATAGATTTCATCATCACGGACAAGTGGCATATATTTAGAGACGTCTCGGTGATCAATAGGTTTAATACCGGTAGCGATCATAGACTCGTCCGAGACTCTCTAAATATCAACCTTAAGGCTGAAAGAGTTAGGATGATGAGCCTACTCTCCGACCCACGCTGCCCCAAATAGCCTTAGGTTCCGATAAGTTCCAGTTGGAACTCCAAAATCGTTTCGCACTGCTGGAAACCACGGACAATGTTGACGAAAAAACCGACACAGTGGTCAAAAAGAAACGTTCCCCGGAAAACGCGGTAATAGGGAGTCCAAGCTCTCACCCGAGACTCTAGAACTTATGAAGGAAAGACGAGAAACGCCGGACGCCCAGATGTCTTCGTCAGATAGGCGGTCCTTAAACCTGAAAATCAGGAAACTGTCGTGACGTGACCTCCGACGCTGCAGCACTCGTAATATCGAGGCAGCGATTGAGCGAAATAGAGGCACCAAAGTCTTCGCTCAGGAATTAGGTAGACCCCATCTGGCGAAACTGAGGACCGGGGATGGCAAACCGTCACCTCTAAGTTCGAGATTGTCGAGGAAATTGAAAGTTTTTATAGACACCTATCCGCATCACGGATGACTAAACCATCGAGACAAGGCGAAGATGACCACAGAGCCCCACTCACGCGCCATTACACCGAGGACATCCCGGATGTCGACCGGGGCGAAGTTGAGGCAGCTCTCAGACAACTAAAGAACAACAAGGCGCCGGGTGATGACGGAATTACAACCGAGCTCCTTAAGGTCGGTGGGACCACAGTCCTGAAAGAGCTGGCGAGTCTCTTTAATTCCGTCATTCACCAAGGCTTAACACCACAAGCGTGGAGCGGGAGTGCGGTGGTTCTGTTCTTCAAGAAAGGCGACAAAACCTTGCTGAAGAATTACAGACCTATCTCACTCCTGAGCCACATTTACAAGTTGTTCTCGAGAGAAGTCACTAACCGCCTCGCTAGAAGAAGACTCGACGAGTTCCAGCCACCAGAACAAGCCGGGTTTCGAAAAAGCTTTAGCACCGTAGACCACATCCATACTGTTCGGCAGATTGTGCAGAAAACCGAAGAGTGCAATCAGCCGCTGTGTTTGGCCTTTGTGGACTACGAGAAAGCCTTCGACTCCATCGAAACTTGGGCGGTTCTGGATGCTCTACAACGATGTCGTATTGACTGGCGATACATCGAGGCGCTGAGATGCTTATATGACACCGCCACCATGACTGTCCAGCTCCATGACCATAAGACCAATCCGATCGAGCTGCGTCGGGGGGTGAGACAGGGGAATTTTATATCCCCAAAGCTGTTCACCAACGCGCTCGAGGATGTCTTCATGACTCTGGACTGGACTGGACGGGGTATAAATGTGAACGGTGAGCATATCTCGCACCTTCGATTTGCCGATGACATCGTCATAGTGGCAGAGTCGCTGGACCAGCTAAGCGAGATGCTGCATGGCCTGAATGGAGCTTCACGACGGGTCGGTCTTGGCATGAACTTGGATAAAACCAAGATCATGTTCAATGAACATGTCATGCCGAGACCGATATATGTCGAAGGATCGATGCTCGAAGTTGTTCAAGAGTATATCTACCTAGGGCAGGTCATCAAGCTTGGTAGAAACAACTTCGAGCGGGAAGTCGATCGGAGAATTCAGTTAGGCTGGGCAGCGTTTAGCAAACTTCGTCGAGTCTTCTCTTCGCCTATACCGCAATGCCTGAAGACGAAAGTTTACAACCAGTGCGTCCTACCTGTTATGACTTACGGTGCCGAAATGTGGACATTGACGGTTGGACTAGTCCACAAATTTAAAGTCGCGCAGCGGGCTATGGAGCGAGCTATGCTCGGAGTCTCTTTGAAGGATAAAATTCGTAATGAGGTCACCCGACAAAGAACCAAGGTAACGGACATAGCTCGTAAAATTAGCTCGCTGAAGTAGCAATGGGCTGGCCATGTCTGTCGAAGGACCAATAGCCGTTGGAGCAGACGAGTCCTAGAATGGAGACCGCGACTCGGCAAGCGTAAGGTAGGACGCCCCCCCGCCAGGTGGACTGACGACCTGAAAAAGGTCGCTGGAGGGGACTGGATGCGGAGGGCGGAGGACTATGTCCAGCAGTGGACTATGATTGGCTGAATGATGATGATGATGATTATTTTTTCGTTGCAAGGATTCTAATTGTGATTTGTACATTTGGTCTTTTTTTCCATTATGTGGCGCATCTTTCTCAATTTGCTTCTTGACTAATGTTTTTGGTAGATCGTTAGATGTAGAGGGTTGTGGCTCATTTTCGCAAATTGAGTTTCGTCTTCTGGGTCTATTTTCATTATTATTATCTTCGCTGTCACTAGGACTAGGTGCATGCTTAGTCTGAAATAAAAAAAAATTGTGTTCGGTGGGTAGTCAGTATGTAGGTTTATTTTGTTGTGGAAGTGCCAGATCACACCGAACGATCAACAATTGATCACGCGTTGGTAGTAACAATTCGACCTTGGGCTGGCCTAGCGGAGTAAGGAGTTTCAATATAATAAGAGGCCAGCTTATACTGGCCCTAATTACCATTTGCAATTGCTCATTACCGTTCGCCAAAATACGAACGGGAAAAATGGTAATTATATAAATGGTAATTAGGTATTTGTACACTTTTTCACATTATACGTTCTTTGTAGAACTTAAAAAATTGGGAACTTAATCAAACCAAAGAGTATCCTATGGCAAATATTACAATGCATAAAAATAATAAAAAAAAATATTAGACTTACCAGGGGAAACTCGAACGGTAAGGAGATTTTTGTTTGCCAAACACGATTTCTGGGCGATTAAGGTATGCTAAAGTTGGCGCCAAAACACTTTTTGACGTACGCACGAGTCGAGTCGAGACGCGGAACTGAGTGCAACCGCCGAGTTACTCTTACAGATAGCAATACACTACGCAGAAAAAGAATACCCTGCGACTGTGTGAACAAATGGTAGTGAGTATTAAGTGTTGGGACAATTTTCAAAGTCGTTACAAATGACCTAAAAGTGTTCTTTAATGTGTATAGTTTTACTAATTGGTAAAGCATGTTGTGTACTATCTAAATTACTTCTTAAAAATACGATCTTTAGGGTATTTTTATAACTTTTTGAGCATGAACTGCAAAAAATTGGAAATTGGGACACGAATGGTGATGAGATTTGAGGAACGTTTATGAACATAACTTAGTTGTTTATAACAATAGGAATATATTATGTACATCTGTATATAGTGCTGGAACTATGTTTTACGTGAAATAAAAAAAAACATAACTTTATATCAAACTAAGTAGTTATTTGGGGAGGGCCGCGTGATATGCTCATGTTCAAATAATCACCCATAAAGACAATGTTTTAAATTCGGCTGTAGGTTGCCAACAAGGAGATCCTCTCGGGCCGGTCATATTCAGTTTAGCCATCCATCCCATTATTAAGGAATTGAAATCAAAATTTAATATTTGGTATCTGGATGACGGAACTCTAGGAGGCGATGTCAACACTGTAGCAGATGATTATATATCCCTTAAAACAAATTTACAAAAAATTGGTCTTGATTTAAACACAAGTAAGTGTGAAATATATATTCCAGATACACATTTAGATAAAAAATTAGCTTTACAAAAAATCCAAACAATAGCCCCTGAAATTAACATAGTCAATAACTCCTCTCTTCGCCTTCTAGGGTCCCCAATTTTAGAAGAATCATATGAAAATTTTATAGATGATAAAATTGAAAATTTTCAGTCAATTTCGAATAGACTTTTCAAAATCTCTTTACATTCTGCTATTACTTTAATTCGTTTTTGTTGTTTTGGTCCAAAATTTACATATTTTCTTCGTTCTTTACGACTATGGAAACATTTGCCGCTTTTGGAAAAAGTCGATAAAATTATTCGGTCCACGTTAACGTCCATTTTTAACGTAACGTTGGATGACCGAGCTTGGACCCAAGCCACGCTGCCGATCCGATTTGGTGGGCTTGGTGTACGTAAAGTTTCCAGTCTAGGCCTACCAGCATTTTTGTCTTCGGTCCACAGCACTGAAAAATTAACCAGGCAAATCTTAGGGTCTTCTCTGGTTGATTTTCAGATTCTGTGCATGACTGAGGCAGTAAATAGTTGGGAATTGTCCTGCCCGGGCACAGATCTACCCGAGCAACGTTCTTCTCAGAGGCAGTGGGACGAGCCGCTTTGCAGTTTGATACGGAAAGAATTAATTAATACGTCAATCAACACTGCAGAGCGCGCGCGTCTCCTGGCTGTGGGAGAATGGGAATCGGGCCTCTGGTTACAGGCACTTCCGTCAACCACTCTTGGTACGATTTTGGATGACAATACTTTCCGGCTCGCCATCAGTTTACGTTTAGGTATACCTTGTGTCGCATGTCATCGGTGTCAATGCGGTGAAACAGTCGATTGCCTCGGTCACCATGGCCTGTCCTGCAGCAGGAGCGCAGGACGTATATCCCGTCACGCAAATATTAATGACATTATTCGTCGTGCTCTTGTCATTGCCGGTGTACCAGCTGTTTTGGAACCCAATGGTTTGGTGCGCAGCGATGGTAAGAGACCTGACGGTATGTCATTGTTGCCTTGGAAATTGGGTCGGCCTTTGGTGTGGGACGCAACGTGCGTCGACACCCTTGCGCCATCCCACGTTCTAAGTTCGGCGGCCTCTCCTGGAGCTGCTGCTGGAGCAGCGGAGACCCTTAAACGGCGAAAGTATAATAACCTAATGGGTAATTATATTTTCGAGCCGTTTGGGGTTGAAACGCTTGGGTCATGGGGTCCGAGTGCACGAAATCTTTTTAAAGAACTGTCAAAACGTTTGGTAGACTCTACTCGTGATCAGAGAGCTGGTTTGTTCCTTGCACAGAGAATCGGCATAGCCATTCAACGTGGCAATGCTGCCAGCCTTCTGGGCACGTTTCCCGCCATTGACAGGGATGACGATGAGTATTTTGACGCGTGTTAGTTTTATTTATCTATATAAGATTTAATTTTAGTCTTTGTTTGTTCTTGTATTAGATTTAAGTACATATAGAATTGTAAATAAAATTTTTAATTATTATGTATGAAATTAGGAAAAAACGGCAAAAAAAATTTTTTTTTTTAACAACTGTCGTTATATTTAGCCCATTTTCGGTCTTGAACCATTGAACTGAAGTCACTGTTAAAGTGCTCTCGGAATAGCTCGATGCTTGGAGATGAGCGCCGCACTGTAATTGTTATACTTGTTGAAAGGTTTTAATTTTAGCCTTAAAACACCAGCAGCTTATTTTGCAATCAATTTTATTTCTAATACAAGGCCAATAGGAAATTTGTCTGATATTGGCAGAGAAATAATGCAGTATAATTGAAAAATAAATAAGTTCATGTTTTGATTCCAGTCATTTTCTCTCAAAGGGCAAGTACAAAAGAACGAAACGTCACAATTAAAAAAATATAAAGAATAACTGTAACTCGCCTGTTAGATACCAGGTGCACAAGGATACACACCTGTATTCTTCATCTAATACCTACAAAAACTTTCCGAAACAAAAACTGTAACTACTTATAATAATACCGACGAACTACAAAAACACCGTATTGAAAGGTTCCGACATCAATTACTTTGTGGACGTAAGTATACAGAATAAATGAAAGTCTTCATCTAATGAGATAACTTTCCTCTCCAACTTTTAAGTGCGTTCTCGGTAGAATGTTTAGCTGGCTTCAACGTTAATGCCACTTACAACTTTTTCATTGTGATATTTATTAGTTAGTATTGAGTTATTAAGGGTACTAGAATTGAACCCTTGAACCATTGAACTAGGGTAAAACTGCCTCGTTGGCCTAGTGGCGCTAAGCGCGACTGCTACGCTAGAGGTCTTGGGTTCGATTCCCAAGTCGACCAAGGTGTTATTGGGTTTTTCTATGAAATTCTCAGTAGCAGGTCGGAGTTTGGATTTTGTGCCCGGTTAGTGGCAATAGGCTCGCCCCCTATTACATGGGACCTAAACATACCGGCGAACTGTGGGTGTACATTGGTACACCTCTGCCTAACCCTTCGGGGATACAGGCGTGATGGTATGTTATGTTTAGAATTGAAATGTAACCTATTGTACGTATTAACTTTTTGTGTAAAGTTCCGTCAATAATTTAATCAGAAAAAAATATTGTATACATTTTAAATTGGGACTTTTTTAAATCTAGAATTTTGTTGTTTATATTCGCATGTAGATAAAACACTTCTATCATAATTTTTTGACTATACGTTTCACGAAGGAAAGGGTAGGTAGGGTGTTCTTATGCGCCTAAATATAAATTCAGTTTTGTGGTTTATTACCATAGCATAGTATACAGCATAATAAGCATTAGTAAATTATTATGTACCTAAACAAAAATCCAGCTTTGTGGTAAATTAATGAAGTAAAGTGAGGAATCTTAAATGGCGCATTCAAACAAGTACCCCTATTGTACTTATTTGAAAATTATATTGATGAATGATGTACTAATAAAAATTTTGAGACAGGCAGGTATGCCCAGCAGTGGACCGCGATAGGCTGAGTTGATTGATGGATTGAACAAAATATACACTAATAATAATAATAATATTCCGGGACAATTCACACACGGTTATCTGATCCCAAGCTAAGCAGAGCTTGTGTTATGGTAACCAGATAACTGATAAACATACTTATATTTTTCTAAATACATACATATTATAGATAAATTACACCCAGACACAGAACAAATGATCGTGCTCATCACACAAACATTTGTCCTGGGTGGGAATCGAACCCACGACCTCCGGTATAGCAGTCAGGGTCACTAACCACTAGACCAACAGGGCTGTCAACTAATAAATAAATCAACACTCAAATAATAAATAAATAATAAACAAATGCGGACTGTGCGGATCAATTAAATTCTGATTATTGATTTACCTACTATACCTACTGAATGAAAGTAAATAAGTGAGTAAAAGAAATGGATGAAGGAAAGTTACCAAAAATATCTAATTTAGAAAAACGTTGAATCATAATATATTTTAATGGAGATTTAGGGAGTCTACATTGTTACAATTCTTAACCTTCCATCTCGATCTCCAAAACGTTTCGTTTTAAATGTTTTTGTAATCATCTTTTAAGTTAATGGGCTCTGTCCCAATTGTCCCTCGTAATTTAATTTTGGATATTAAATAAATTGTGGGCAATTTCGTGGGTCGCCTGATAGTAAATGTTACACTTATCACTTGAAAAGCGTTTAGCTAAACTTAATGCTTTAATGTTTTAATGTTTTAATCGTTTTTAGACTAATTCGAACATTAATGTTGATTTGCGACTCAAGCGCTCGTTAAGGAAAGCTAATATTAATTGAGTAGCGAACAATGTAGATTGTAGACATCACTTATATTAAAATCAAAAAGTAATTGAGTAAATTAGATGTGAAAAGTGAAAAGATACATAATATAATTCGGTGTGGTGTTGCCAGTCAGTAATCTCTTAGAAATACTATTAAATAATCTACACTAATATTATAAAGAGGAAAACTTTGTTTGTTTGTTAACTTATACACACATACCACTTTTAAAATGCAAAAAGAAACTCTCCGGCGGGGAATCGAACCCCGGTCTCCCGCGTGACAGGCGGGGATACTTACCACTATACTACCGAAGACTTACGATAACTTGCAAAATAATATTTGAGTCTTAGATGAATGATTGGTCTCGCGCGCTCGACTAGATACCGCACTGTCAACAAATAAAATGTCCGTCGCTATGGCAACAATTATGCGCAGTATGTTAGAATAGTGTTAACAGCTACTCAACGGTTACCCCAGTTAATGGGAAAATATTTTATGCTATGGAAGTTGTTACTTGATATAAATTAAAAATGTAACTTGTTATTATTACAAATGAAGCTCAAAAAATGCAAAAAATAATATTAAACATTTTATTTTAATTTTACACCGTTTGCTCACCTATGCAGGTATACAATATATTAACATATATTACAATAGATAACATATATTAACTTAAAAGAATATAGAAATGGGTTATTTATATGTTAAATAAGAAGGTTAGATAAATGAAATAGGTTATAATATAAAAATACAATCACAATAAATTCACATTATTAATATCTTAACCATGGGGAAATTGATTCTTGCATATACGGCAACACTGAATAACGTTCAGAGTACGTATTATTTTATGTTGAAATTTTGAAATTATACGATACTTACTAATGCTATGTGATCCCAGTGCCTTTATTATTATTTGTAGTGTTGTTTTTAAACAGTTTTAATACGCAAACCGCCATTTTACTTCGAATTACGACCAAAATATATAAAATGTTCGGAACGTGTCAACGTGACTGGCACGGGTACGCCTATCAGGGCATACTATTTTATGCCGCATTTAACGAGTACGACAGCGGTATCTAGTCGAGCGCGCGAGACCAATCATTCATCTAAGATTTCAGTTCATATTACGCTAAACCGTTTTGCAAAAGCGTTGAGCAGGCATTTGTGGGCGCGTAGAATCCTTTGGGACAACGCACACGTAGGACACAATTGACACAGGACAGAAACAGGTGACACCGGCGGGCATTGGCGGACAAAACAGAACTCAGCTGCTCGCTGTTAAATGTAATCGGCTAGTTTGTACTTGTAACGCAGACGACGGACAAAAGTGCCTTGCAAGCTTCACAGGTGAATGTGGCTGTGAAAAAAACAGTCATATCTGTGCGGAGAACCCTACGTCAATAATCTACTGAGCACCTAAATATACTAAGAGGCGATCATATTAACAACAGTTTTGCAAATCAGACTTCAGTATCTACTTCTAAAACAAAAATATTATATCCCTACTTAGATTTGACGACCTCCGTGGTCGAGTGGCGTACGCACCGGTTTCAAGGTGTCGCTAGCTCTGAGGTCCCGGGTTCGATCCCCGGACGGGTCAATATAGAAAAATCACTTTTCTACATCGTCTCGGGTCTGGGTGTTTGTGGTACCTTCGTTGTATCTGAATTCCATAACACAAGTGCTTTAGCAACTTACTTTGGGTTCAGAACAATGTATTGTGATGTTGTCCGCATTTATTTATTTATTTATTTATTTATATCGTTTATTTATCAAGAATTTAAATACATTTGTAGTTGATGGGTACGTATGTGTACTATTGTATACCTATGGGCAACATCGAATGTAAATTTTTGTTTATCATAACCCAATACATTTTTTATTATCATCAACTTTTATCCATCTTATGTTGAATTCATATACCATATATACTTCGTGTTTAACAAGTTCTATTGCTTCAGTCCAGGTGCTAGTTGATTAGAAAATAGATTTCTTCGTAGCACGTGTTCAAATAGTCATTATCCAACTAGTAATATGAAGCCTGGTTTCCGAGAATGTCAACTAGTGTGAAATGCAAATAGAGGTGAAGTCATTTCGTTGCATGCTACTAATGTCTACTTAGGTAAGTAACACTTAAATTTTATCAGCTGATTGAAATCAAAGAGGTTTTTTCCATAATTAGGTTTTTGACATTAGCATGCGAAGCTTTTCTATTATAGTTTTAAAAAAATACAATAAATATTACTAGAGATATAATAGAGGGGCTTGTGGCTAAGTGTAAGCCGTACGGTTTGACCGATAATACAGGTTAAATCGCGCTCGCCGCGGTTGGTCTTTGGATGGGTGACCATTTCTAAAACATACCGAGACCCCTCCGTGCTTCGGATAGCACGTTAAGCCGTAGGTCCCGACTGTCATACGTTGATCTTTGGCAATCGTTAAGTCAATTCTGACAACCAGTCTTACTATGGGATACTGTGCTTCCCAGTAAAATGGGTTATGGAGGTCAGATAGGCAGTCGCTCCATGTAAAATACGGTATTCAGCTAAATCCGGTAAGACTGGTAGCCGACCCCAACATAGTTGGGAAAAGGCTCGGGAGATGATGACAATAAATATTACTATTTCGAGATGAATATTGAATACGTACCTGATTATAATAAGGAAATATGGATTATTTTGTCAATACTACTTTTATAGTTAACGCACCTTAACTATAAACAAACATAAAGGTACATAACAAAAAAGAAAAACGATGTGTGTTTGAAAATGTCTTCATGCAACGAAAACAAAACAAATATATTCACAACTTACTTTAGACGTAAAAAGATTGCGGTAAGAGAGTATAAAGTATCAAATTTACAAAGAATACCAGACAATAGTTCCAGACATTTTATTGTAATATCAGTCGGGCTCCAACCAAACATAACATCTTTGAGAGTGAAGATAATGTGTCTAAGTGAAAACAAAGTATAATATTATGTAAATAACGAATTGTATATTTAAGTTATGTTTGTACCAATAGGTACTTAGATTTAACAATCTTTCATACACTTTCGAAAACTGTTCTTTTAAGCCCGACGCATAAAAATGTGTTGTAAATTTAACGAGTCTGTTTGCTGTGTATGTGTGTCTGTCTGTGACGTCCTCCTGAATGAGTAGAATAGTTATGATGCAGTTTTTAGGTATGAAAGATGAAGTGATCGAGGAGTTGTAAGCTATAATTTATGAAGATCTGAATAGCATTTTATGACTCAACGCCTAAAATTTTACTATGTCTGTAATAAAGACATTATTTTTTTTAAGCAAAAGTCGAATTTGGAGTGTGGTTAGCACTGTGTACTGAATTTGAATTGGTAGTAATATTGCTCGTAACCGAATTTTGGTGAACAACAGAACTTTATCCCAACGTAGGCAAAACAGTCGACGTAAGTAAAACATACATACTAATTAAACTCATTTCTTACAAAGTGTAGGGTCGACTTAGAATTACGTAGGCCTAGGGTTAAACAAACAAGTACACAATTCTGACCTTCAACTTAGAACAATAACTTTTACTACAAGTCGTTAATTTAGTACGTCAAAGTCGTAAAACACAACTTTATAGGCAAACGCTACAATACAAACAAAACATATTGTAACTTGTTCAGAATTCTAAGAATGATTTGTTCAAGCCTTCGATGGCCTCGTAATCTAAGCAAGCACTGTTTCATAAAACTGAAGAAAGTATATCAATAGTAGAAGACTTACTAACTAATGGCGGCGTAGCAATATCATATATACGTATAGGTAGGCGTTGTGACGTAGTGTTACTCTAAGAAACGTAGGAACGTAACTTACCGATTTTATTAACTTACTAGCTGTACCCGGCATGCGTTGCAATGCAATTATTTCTACCTAGCACCTGCCTACTACCTACCTACTACCACTTAGGGGTATGAAAAATAGATAGTAGCTAATTCTCAGACGCATATAAAATTTCATAAAAATCGGTCAAGCCGTTTCGGAGGAGTATGGTAACTAACATTGTGACACGAGAAATTTATATATAAGATTATTTTACTTACCGATCCTTACGTCTTTGTGATAATAAATTTACTTCACTCACTTCTTTTCTGCCCAGTTTATTTCCAAGCTATGTTGGGCTGCCTTTCAGGCTTAGCGGATTTAGCAAAATATCGCATTTTACTGATTGTCATCATTGTTATGAGTTTATGAACGTCAAGACAGTCGGGAGCAACAGCATAGTGCTGTCAGAGGCACGGACTGGACAAATATCCCAAATTACTAATTAACCTCTATAAAGATTCCACGCTATCGTTTACAAAAATAAGTAGTGTAAACACATGATAACAAGGTACTGAATGCAAGCTACATTATTTGAATCACCGAACTAATTTACATGCAACCAAATATATATGAATTCTAATAAGCCTGTTGACACACAGATGGCGCTGCTAATCCAATTACATCCACCCGACCCAAACTTTCCAGATATTTTAATTTAACTTTCATAATTCCAATAAACCTAGCGCGGCGAACATTAACTTCTGTAAATATTATGTTTATATCTTACGGCGGTTTTAACGAAGGATAAAATATATACTTTTGATTACCTTTAATTTAACGACTTTAAAGTAGACTTAGTTCTGTCTTCAGTTAAGTTAGTTTTGTTTTAGTTCTTAGTTTTATTTAGTTTATAATTCTTCTTATTTCTTGTGTAGCCTACACTTTCTTGTGTAGTTTTTATATTATTGTAAATATTTTAAGTTTAATTTCATCAATAGATGATCTATAACTCTAAGTTTTGTAGTTGTTTAGTTAAGTTATATCTTATCTTTGACGACCTCCGTGGTCGAGTAGCGTACGCACCGGTTTTCAAGGTGTCGTTAGCTCTGAGGTCCCTGGTTCGATCCCCGGACGGGTCAATGTAGAGACCAACTTTTCTACATTGCCTCGGGTCTGGGTGTTTGTGGTACCTTCGTTTTTACTGAATTCCATAACACAAGTGCTTTAGCTACTTACTTTGGGTTCAGAGCAATGTATGTGATGTTTTCCGCATTTATTTATTATTTATTTATTTATATAACTTACGGAATTTATGTAATCCGGTGTATTCACAAGTCTGGTCATTTGTCCGACTTTTGAGTTATTTATTCTATGCTCTATTCCTCTACATCCAAATGTTTTATCCGTCAATGATTAATCCTTAAGTTTGTTTATACTCTTTCACTATAAAGCAAATTACATTTGGTTATTAAAGCTCTGAGCCGACTCTACAAGACAATTTACAGTTATCTCGCATAAATCGGGAAAGCCACAGGTTTTATTTTAGCTGTATATTGAAGTAAACGAATCAATTTACAGGGGAGAGCAGGCAACAGTGTCAAGTGATTGACTTGCCGCTTTTGCGAGGAGTGCGTGCAAATTAAGTCAAGTTGCGTTTACTGAATCTGTGTTATTTTCTGAAGATTATTTACCCGGAAGATTGGATTCTAAGACGTTACTCCATTTTAATGATTTTGGTTGTCCATACCCGGTATAAGCTAGCAACAACGGTACTTGTCCCGATTAGTTTTCCATTTATGTGTACTTTTTATATTAAGTTCATAATTCATACTAAAAGTTATTAATTACTTTAAACTATATTTATGAAATTTGTAATAAATAAATCTTTAATTCATTTTTTCGGATAAATGTAATTTACTACTAGTTAAATAAGTTATTCATATTTTTAACTAATGTTATCATTTAGTAACGGAGTTTATTAAACGTAATTGTACTAACGATCTCAGAGGTATACGATAATGTTTAATATTTAAATACAATAACTTTAAACAAACAAGTAATAAACAAAATGGAATAGCAAATCCAGCACTTTCAAAAGTAATGTCCAGAGGATCTCAGTCTACAATGATCATGAACCCAGCAAACGTAACGAAACGTCGGGAATGCATATCTTTTAATAATAAGCCGTGATTAAATCAGTTTAAAACTGTTTTATTACAGAATGTAATCCCAAGGGCTGTTCCCTTAAGTGTGCTCCCTGGGATATTTTGTTTGACAAGTAAAGCGCTTTATACAGTGGACATAAATACATACTAACTAGTAACTTGGAGTAATCATCCAACTATGTAAGTCCAGATCTGAAGAACGAGCATTACACGAGCATGCCGCGAACGCACGAGTGTCAATAACGCCGTCCACCAAACGTGCGCGCGCCGCTCGCAAGCGGCTCACGAGTATGGCGCGAGCGGCCCGCGCACGCTTGGCGGGCGGCGTTATTGACACTAGTGCGTTCGCGGCATGCTCGCGAGCGGCTCGCGAGTTGCTCGTGTAATGCTTGTGCGTCAGATGTGGACGCACCCAAATATTAACAAATGTCTGTATATTAGATCTAAATAATAAATGCAATTTTAATTTTATGACGTTCTTATTTTTTATTTATTTATATTAAATATCCTCTTAGACGTCTGGCCTCTATGGCGCAACTCCGTGCTTCTGCAATTAAATAATTATCGGAGAATCCGTAAGCTTTCTTTTCTATATACTTTTTGTAGAGACTAAGGTTACGATTAGAGTAAGTAAGTTATAATTTACTTACAGATTTATTTTCTATACTTTTTTGATAGAGGTACTTTGGTAACAATTAGACTTTTTGTCTGTTGGGTTTTAATTACAAAGGCCTAGATTTCTAAACTTCGAAACTACTAATTACACAATAATAGGTATATATGTAGTATCATATTGTTATAGACCTTGCTTTACGCGCGGTAAGCACTTAGTGTAGTGTGTATTTAATGATCCCTTATCACACATGTCGGCGTGGGATCTACTCGTACTACAAAATAAATAAGGGTATCTATTTCAATATCTATTGTTATATCAAAGGTGAAAAGGTGAGTTGAAGGCTGTACGTACTTCTTATGATACAAGGTGACTGGCTAGACAATGACTTCAAGGATTCAATACCTTATTCAAAATACCTTGTTCTGGCTGAGATGTAAATTGAATTATTATCAAACGTCTATTTAATGTTTACCAATTAGTTATAATAATAATAATAATATAATAATAATATTCCGGGACAATTCACACACGGTTATCTGATCCCAAGCTAAGCAGAGCTTGATTAATGTGTTATGGTAACCAGACAACTGATAAACATACATATATATTTCTAAATACATACATATTATAGATAAATTACACCCAGACATAGAACAAATGATCGTGCTCATCACACAAAGATTTGTCCTGAGTGGGAATCGAACCCACGACCTCCGGTATAGCAGTCAGGGTCACTAACCACTAGACCAACAAGCCTGTCATTTAAGTTATTTAAGTAAGTCACTTCAGTATACCTACTATAAGAAAAAAAAAAAAAAAGAAGATGGATCTTCTACAAAATACTGACAATTACTTATTCTAACTCACTGATTTCGCATTACTAAAATTATTTTCTACATATCTGTAGTGACTTTTTCATGCATGTTTTTGCGTAACGTCTATTTTCTCCACACAAAACCACTCATCTTTATCTCTAAGAAACCGAATAATGAAAATAGATGTATGTATACTCATAATAGGTTCTTAGTAGGGACCCTTTGGGTGCCATAATTACTTACAAAACAGGTCCATTACGATGACTGATGTCTGTCTTGGGACGCATGAGGCTTTTATACAATTTATACAATCAATGTCAGGGTTCTTTGTGTTCGCTGTACAATATTGTCAAAGCTATGGCGTTGTGGCTTGTGATGACGTAATGTAAAGGTAATATAATGTTGTTGACGTTTGATTGATATATTTACTTGAAAATTAGATGGGTCTTTGTTATAATGTTAGTAAATCTTCTGTCTAGCCTCTCTAGTCTAAATCTTCTGTTGGCGTAAACATCGCAACAACATACATACAAAAAAAATACAGACAAGTTGAGTACCTCCTATTTTTGAGATCGGTTGAAAACGGTAAGAGTTACATCTCCAAGAAATACCAACTTATAAATACACAAAACAACGTTTGACTCTTAGCTAAACCACATAAGGTGAATACTTAATTTTACTTTAAGTGAACTCTGGATCGAATTTAACTTGGAATGAACTGGCTTCGACACTTTACGTCTTCTACTCGGAAACATAAATTTAAGCCGCAAATCGACGTTACATGTTGCTTTTCGAATAAACAAACCTACAAGTGGAATCTTCCTGCCTTCCAATGAATACTGTAATTAAATAAATAAGACAAAACATTTTATTAAGGTAAATATTTTATTTTTGTTAATTGTGGTTTCTGTTTAAACGAAAATAGGTCTATTTACCGAATTAGGTTTTATATTTATCTGCTTACCTATTTTTTTTAAGTGGAATAGTTCTTGTCAAATGTAGGATTTTTTTAAATTACTTTTTTATCACATATCATAATTATAACTATGTTTCAACATAACTGTATTTACAGATTCAAAGAAAATTAGTTAAGAGTTTATCTTAGGTGTGTCAATTAGTCAAAATTCTTCACTTCTATTTCCATACCTATTTCCATATAATTATATTATCAGACGAAGCTAAAACTACATCAACGAAAATACCGTATTTTCTTTCCATCATGATATCGATGTCTCGAGAGCTTAGACTGACGCCTAATGAAATATGTAACATTTGATTGGTTGCAATAATTAATTAGACCCGACGAAGCCTGAGCTGAGGTTAATGGTTTGGTATTAATATGATAATAAAAGCCGTCTGTCATTTAGTGACGTAATGACTACATGGCCACATTGGCCACTTAACAGATGTCTTTGCAATCAGTCTAGTCATTACAGTAGAACGTTATTGGCCGAACTGTGGACTAGAGATTAAACGTTGTAGTTGAATGCCCAAGTATTAATTGATTGTACCTAAATGATCATTATAATTACGTTTAGTTGTGGAGCACATTTTGATGAACTTACAACTGAAATAAATAATTTTAATAAATGAAATGAACTTCAATAAATGAAAACTTAGTTTTTTTGTAAACAATTAAAATTTTGTACATACAAAATCATTGAGAAGGATATGAGTCCCTCTTCGCTTAAAAAAAAAAAAAAAACCTTTTGTTTTTCAAGTCGGGTCAAAAGCTAGGATCAGTCATTAGATTACAAATTACCTACAAAAAGTCATGATACAAATAACATTATCTAATAAAAATAATACATACTTAATAAACTGTTATGAAATTATGGTTGAGAAACTGAACTAGTGTAGTGTACAGGTTATTCTTGGCTCTGTTTGTTGAAGTGATAAACTTTTGACGATGTTGAATGCTTCCTGAGAAATTTTCGGAGTGCGATATGTTTTCCTTGAAATGGAGAAATGGGTGGCAAATGTACATACGTAATATAATTTATTGTTTGTGTACCAACTATGTGTTCTACTCCCTTCTTCTATGTGTTGGTTAGACTCGAGTGGTTATTAGCTATGTTTTATTAACATGCTATCACTGCTGCACCTTCTATGATGGTTGAACGATTGGAAATGAATGTATTTATACCTACTATATTATACATACTGGCTTATGTGTTACATACCTCCTATGTAATACATACTGCGTTATGTGTTGCATACCGCTTATGTAATACATACCCCTTATGTACTACATACTGCAACAATGCATTAAGTATGTATGTACCTATTAAACAGTGTGGGTGCAATATATTCCTCTGATAGTGCCGGAATAGACTGATCGATATAATTACTTAGTAAGTGAACATTGTACAATACACTAAACTTAGTACTTTGATAAGTACATAACCGAGCAATGCACCTGCAGGATTTAGTACAATATTTTACCAACAAACCAATCTACTAAAATAAAATGACTTCAGTTTGAAAAACATTTCATTCAGCTTAAATATCTAAAAATATTAAGAAGATAAATTTTTGAGTATTGCATAATTACCTCGAAACGAAAAATTCTATTATACATTCGCCCGTACCTGAGACCACGACGCCAATAAGGTACCTCGTCCAATATACATTTGGAGTATAAGTATAGGAACAGTTTATGACGGTCGAACATGAGATCCACAAAATATTTGTAACATTACCGCCTTGGAATGTTTTCCGGGAACCACGGCACATTTCAAAGCTATCTGGGCACAACTAAAATAATTTCGTTCACTTGACGCGCAATAAACAGAGTTTACGAGTGGTTTTAGGATATAAATATGTCAGAGTAACGCCTAAACGAAGGGTAAGATTGTGTCGCGCAGACTTATGTTCTGTGAAATGTCTGGCCCGTGTTATTGATAGGGGTGTGTCTGATACCAATTGAATAAGAATTGTTTATTTAAGTGAAGATTTAGTGAGGGAATGATAAGCGATATACTTACGCAAAAAGGCTTGCCGAAGATAGTATTTTTTTCTGAAATTTAGGTACATCATGATACTTTAAATTACCTGTGTTACTAATGTTACTGCTATCATGTTTTGTGAGTTTATAAATTATTAATTAAAAGTAAAAAATATAAGTAAAAGAGTTCATAATGTTGTAGGTAATGTAGGTAGATTAAACTTATCTTGATTTTTACTCTGTTGATATAAATAGTATCAAACATGGGTCAAAGGATTCAAATTTACACACTATGTGGCTCGAATGCTCTATCCTCAAATAAAACCCCGCTTCAAACGTAATCCCCTAAGATTTCTAAAGATACGTTCGAACAATATGTTACATCCAAGAGATTTATCTATACCTCACTTTTAAGAGTCTGATAAAAATATTATTCACATTACTCCTTAATAATAAATAAATAAAAAAAACCAGCCAGGATTATTCTGTTGTGGTTCGTTCTCAATTCCGTATTTAAAAATAATGCATATTTAAATAGTATTCTTCCATTCTATGTTTGAAATGCAGAATTTTACATCGTCTGTTATTTTTATTCATTTGTTTTAGTCGCAACGTTCAAGTAGTTAAGTTACGCAAATTACAACTCGTCATAACGTTTTCCTCATCTGTTAGTAGTGTATTGTCTTCTTAGTTTAATAACTGCCTTCCAACAGACAAGATATATATTATTTCCAAAGATTATTTCCTAGGCTAGAAAGCCAAGTTGTATATTTTCAGGAAGGCAAATATTAGGATGATAAATAAATTAAATTTAAAAAGAGAAAATAAATAACTGCCTTAAGTAAGTTATTTATGAGACCAATTTAATATCCTATTCCCTGCGCGTCGATAGCCATCCAGGGGGTATTCAATTATATGATTTTCTTGTAACCTCATCTGTTCGGAGCGTATTCGATGCCCGGCTCGGAGTAATCGCCAATTAATTTAGTGAAACCTTTCCTATGAAATAAGTCCCGAACCTTCATAAATAAACGTCGACTGTCCATATTAACGTCATTTTCAAATACAAGGCTGAAAATAGGTGTTCTGAACACCTTTACATTAAAATCTAGTATCAATTTCATATGACCTAAACAAACCAACCGCTGCGTATCTACCTACTCTAGAAATCACAATGTATCTTTTATGTAGTTTATTTTGTTTTATTAACAGAATTGTGGGGTTGAAAAATACAGCGAAACGACCAGGAAATTGCACAAACAACTTAAAATATAAAAATACGTTTTATCAGCGTCGTGATCCTCGTCGTGTGTAATGCAAATTCAAAATCAAAAACAAAAGCCAAAAAACAAAAGCCAAATCCCATTCGTCCTCTTTCTCGCTCTCACATCCGTCCTCTCACTCGCGTCGTTGGAAACACATCTTAAACATCATTCACTCAATCTATCAAAATATTCGGATACATTCCATTCCCACAGAATTGTTATTGCCAAATTACAGTACAGACGTACATTTTAAGACTTTCTCCATTCATTATTTTAATAAAATAAGGACGGATTTCACGCATAGACAATTGTTTAATTTATAGTCTGTTATGGGTAGAAACATACGTAGGTATTAGGTACGTTTTCACCAATTAGTTATGCGTATGTCAAGTAAGATGAATAAATAAAACTACAGTAACTGCAAAGAGCGACACAAACACTATTTTTTTTTATCGAAACTTCAATACCCGCTTAAGCAATATCAAGTAACAAATAAATGGGAACAAATTTTCAAAAATATTTGAATGTAAAAAATAAACTGGATTTCGTAAACACTGGCTGTTACACTCCTGGCCTCTTAATAAAAACAATAACAAACTAATTTAAATATAATTACTATAAACGGGAGGGATAGACAATGACCATTTCTTGCCGTTAATTAGATACCGTCGTTCCAAAATGCATTTGTAGCTATTAACATTTAAAATTTGGGAAGTGTAAACAATGTTCTCGAATAGGTTCACGATACTTATTTCGAGATTATTTTGTATTTAGGGGCAATTTTTATGACCTGCTAACTAATGTTTGCAAAGATTGATATAAATTAATTAAAATTTAAAAGCTACGTTGAATAATTTTAACAAGAATAGTTTTGAATTTTGCTAAATATGGATTTATTTAAAATTTTATGCTCATTTATTAGAAACTGATATAAAGTCACTCAGATGGCAAGAAGTCCTTGTCTTTTCTTTACAATGAAAATTTTGAGAAAATAAGCTAAAGGTATAATGTAAACTCTTCTATGAAAATGAGGATGCAGACTGAAATTTTCGCCTATTTGCTTAGGGAAACAAAGTGGCAACGAGCTACCCATGATTCATAGTTAGTTTACGTCGAGCTTTATTAGATTGTTAGTGAGAAAACAATTTATCTACAGCCAGTCATCGTCCCGACTTCATTTTATTATAATTAACTGGACCATTAATCTAAAAGTGACGACACTTCCATAGATTGAGCAGATTACACGGTTTCTGATTACAGAAATGTTTATGATGAAAATGTATTATCTAAAAATTTCCTCGAACATTCAATTTACTGAGAAGCCTTAGAAAATTTTGAGTAAACATGAGTAGCTGAACGAGAATAGAAGGGCGCAGGTAATTTATCATGGGCTAATAGAAAACACGGAATCGGGAACACTGAGGAAGGTTCTACCTAATCAATAGAGCTTGTTGTCATGATGCTGGTATATTATCACTGTAAACCTATTTCTCTCATTTATTGTACAAATTTATTTTGCAAATGGAATGAGCTTTAAATTAAGTTATACACTGCTATTGTAGACTGCTTTAATCGTAGATACGAGTGACAGCTTTTCTAATTAAAAAAACGTTTATTTACATTTAAATTAAACAAAAATAGTATTAGTAATAAAACTTAATTGAATCAACTCAACAAAGGTAATGTATGATGTATTTCACTCGTACAACTTAAATAAAATAAAACTAAATAAAATGTCTGTGAAACTAGAAATAACTACGCTCCTGTACCTGTACTACGAAACCTTAAAGCAGGAATGTTGCTGTTCTGGGAGAGAGATAGCGCACTACAGAGCATCTAGCAGCGTCTCGCTCACACGAAGGGAACAGTCGTGCATTAGGAGTACATAGTAAGGGGCTCGCTCTTTGTTTCACAAAATATACAGTTTAAAATAACGCAGGCGGGTTTCAGAGCAACTCGGACCGGGTTTTTCCTACTTCCGAAAACAAGTAGGGACTCAATTGTATAATGCGTTTTGTATAACAAAGCCTGCAATAGAATACCTGAATACTGTTGAATAGTCCTTAGGGAAAATAAAGAGATTTGTGTAACAATAGCTAATAGAAATACGAAGACTAGACTCAAGGGTTTGCTAATATTTATGTATGGAAACAAACATAGATTTATAAGCGAAAAAGCTAAATTCGTTACGATATTACTCAGTATATAATTAGGAAATGCAAAACAAAATGTTAATAATGTGAATGTATTTTGATAATCAAATACTAGTTAACCCCAAACTATTTACTCTGAACGGTAGGAATATATTCTATTTTAGAATCAGATCTAGACACACGGCAGTGTGTCCGCCAAGTTCGAGCAAAATAAAGCGACACACCGGCCGTGGGTTATATTACACGAACCATTTCGGGCCAATTTCGACCACCCTATAACTCAAAACATATTTTATCTACGCATATGAAATTTCGAGTGTCTGTTGACATCGCCTTATTTGTCTAGAATACAAAATTTCATTATTCTACCTATAGCAGTTCTTGAGATATTGACGTCAGAAAATCGCAATTTTTACTATACACTCACTGACTCACTGATTCACTGACTCACTGACTCATCAAAAACCTAGACCACTTCCAATGGTCGTACTGACTTGAAATTTGGCATGGAGATAGGTCTTAAGGTCAAAGTAAAGGGAAAAATCTGAAAACGGCCAAGTGTGAGTCAGTTTTAAAAATAGCGAAGGTGTAACTTTGTTCTACTATGAAGTCATGATGAACTAAATGGGGCTATCTTCCAATGGTCGTACCGACCTGAAATTTGGCTCGAAGGTTTGTCTTTAAGTCGAAATAAAGTAAAAATCTGAAAACGGCCAGGTGTGAGTCAGTTTCGAAAACAAAAAATGTGTAATTTTGTTCTACTATAAGTAGGTATGGAGTGGAAATGAGAAAAGACTTATTTAAATTTAGATACTGTTTGTCTTAAAGACAAGTACAATAAAATTGTTCACCACTCTGTGTGTGTCTGTTGCGGGAACCGAACCCACGATTTAAGAAGTGCAAAGCAGGTCACTAGGTACACTAGGTGCGCTAAATCAGTCAAACAAAAATGAAAAGACTATATTTTCTCGCATAGTTTAAATAATTTCTAATTTTACAACTAATAAAATCGCTGATTCAAGAACATGGAAATCATATATACTCTAAGATGAAATTATATATACTACTGCCCATCTCACCCTCCGATACGCCACGGGATGAGATGGGATGGTGCACTTCTAGGGCTACATAATAGGCCACCAATTATAATACCTACTGGTAGGTAGGTATTACCAAGCAAAAGTGATAAAAAATAATAAAGAACCTACACCTAACAAAAATAAATGAAATCCCATCAAAAACATAAATGTGAAAGGCTGCCAAGTTCGATACTATGGGAATGCTTCGCCTATAAAAGAAGTGAGATCTGAATAAGTACCAAGTTCCATAAAAATACCTCAAATCATAAATAGTTATAGGAACGCACACTTGATTTCCAGCAGTTTTTAAGGTACATTTTGAATAAGTATCACGTTACATATAAATACCTAAAATTATAATAGTCAGAGAAACGCACACCGGTTTTTTAGCAGTTTCCTGATAACATTTATTATTTTCAGTACTTTTTAATGATGTAACTTGGCAAGTTTTAATAGAAAATTATATACTTGACACATTGCAGTCCAAAGGTGTCGATTCATTGCATTGAAAAGGTGTGTGGTGTGTGAAAACTTGCCAAGTAACATCATTAAAAGTACTGAAAATAATAAATGTTATCAGGAAACTGCTAAAAAAACCGGTGTGCGTTTCTCTGACTATTATAATTTTAGGTATTTCTATGTAACGTGATACTTATTCAAAATGTACCTTAAAAACTGCTGGAAATCAAGTGTGCGTTCCTATAACTATTTATGATTTGAGGTATTTTTATGGAACTTGGTACTTATTCAGATCTCACTTCTTTTATAGGCGAAGCATTCCCATAGTATCGAACTTGGCAGCCTTTCACATTTATGTTTTTGATGGGATAGGTATTTACACAAATATGTTTATGCAGTATATTCAAATTTAATGATGTTTGGAATGTTATCCGGACTATACATTCCATTATAAAATATGACTACAGTACAATGTGCGATAAAAGGTAATTAACAAATTACTGAAAACTCGGCTATGTCGTGACGGACGCATTTACTTTCTACTTTGGCTTTCCGTAATAGCGTTTTCGTGTTGTAAGACTCCCATAAATCCCGCTGTCATTTGATAAGGGAAATCTTGATACATCAGAATAAAATTCAACGAACCTTAGTCTTTTTAGAAAGACTAGTTATAAAATACGAGATTGAATAAATTCTATTTTCATTGCTAAACTAGTTTGAACTGGATTATGGGAACAAAGCGTTTTAACAATGGCATCGGTGACGCGGAGAGAAGATTAAATGGGTCGTAATGTGTAGGTTTAGTTCAAAGTTTTATGGGCGGCAATGAGGGTAAGGTTAGCCTGGTATCGATTGTGGGTATTCCTCGGAAGATTTACTTGTAACTTCTTGTCTTATATTGTGAAAACCTCCATGTATTCTACTACATAATACTTGACTGTAGAGTGACTGTAGACTGTAGAGTCAAAATTTTGTATTGAATTTTCGTTACATTTCTATGGTAACTAATACTTGGAAATAATAATTTGAAATATAATAATATGTCTTATTCAATTAACAGTTGTCAATTAGCATCAATTATTTACAATGTTCTCTAAATTTGCAAAACTAAGCAAACACTTCAAAGGCTTTAATTTTAACACTCGTTAATTTCTTTCCATCTGACCTTCTGTGCCCCTTTAGTTCGTCTTTAAGTAGGAAAGTTGAGACTTTCTATAATTATAGCCCTCGGCTCAAGACAGCTCCGTATGGACCGACCGGTACACCCACCCTCCTCCACCTCACTTAACTATCCCTTTAATTCTCATTAAGTTTTTAATTGTTAATAATTTTAAAGCTACATTAAATTATTAAGAATTCAGACTTGACACAGAATTTTGGATGTTATCATAAAAGTTTTGCAATTAGTGATAGCTGGGGATAGGGACCCTAGAATTTAGCTTTCCGAGCTTTATATAAGAATTTGAATTCTGATTTTTCTGTGGGACTAAGCTTTAACTTTGGTGAGTTATATCTTTTTCTGACTCCAATTAATTCGGGGACTATCAATTGTCTTTATTTTACGAGTTTTAGTCTGAATCACTGTAGTCAAAGATTATACTGGTTTAATTAAGGCTTTGTGATTCGCTTATGCATAATATCGTCCACAACAAGGCATTCATCGGGTCGCACCTGTTGGTCCCAACGTTACCCGGCGGATTACTTTGCCCCTCTGAATGCAAACAAGTTCATAACTTTGGAATAACAACAACTAAAACCGGATAAAAACAACGTGTCCGTCCGGAATCAAGCCTGTTTCCGTACCCTTATCTTAAATTCATTTCTTGCCAATGTCATAAACAAGCTTTGTTATTTTTTTGTTCATATCCTCGTAACTCTTTTTCCTTAATTCAATTAATCTAATTAGTTATATAAAAGTTTTTTTCTAGGACTAATGCAAAAGACATCCTTAAATTTAGTCTATAGTCATGATAGTATTTTTTTTATTACTGTTAAATGTGCCTGTATATACAATAAGTCCCAGAAAAATCTTTAAAATTTCCCGCTTACTTCGAACACGTTCAGTAAAAGGAAGTATTTTAAAATCGTCGTAGCTTGGCGAAATGAATGGTGCAGTTTTATTAATCCTGTATTGGTCATATGTGTCCCGAACCTATATCCATTAGTCGAACTCAATATCGGGAGCAGGAAACTGAGAATTTTGCAACAGAAAAAATCCAATTAGACTTTTAGTTTTGCATGGGAAGTGAACTCATGTTCAAAGTAGTTAGATACGAGTATGTTTTAGTGCTTAACGATAGGTTACTATCCAATTTTATTACTCGTTACACGAGATAGATTCTTTAGTAGTGAAATATTGAACCCAAATCAAACGAATCACTCAGTTCTGCACCACCAATCGTTCCGCTCACATGTTTTATCAAGAATCACTTAGCCTCCTGTTTACAAAAGAAGCCATTTACTGCGGCAAGCTTCGTTCCATCGCGGCACAGATCGCTATCAGCACTCTGTGGTAGGTAAACTAAAGCGAATTCACTCACGTGTTTTATCTCTAAGCAATCATCGGCTCCAGTCATGTTTAGGGAAGCCATGATTGGTGATATTCGAGCCGCGACGCTTCCATCTCTCATTTATTAGCTCTCGTGTCTATACGTAACACGTAACGCGAGCTTTTCTCACGTTTTGTTCATGTTACGAAACTTTTTGAGAGGCTTCCCTCAGCGTTTTCGCTGCGCATTTGCAAGTTTAGATTACTTTTTGATATTCAAATAGAGTTTTGTTTATGATAGTTTGCTGCAAGTTTGGTTATTTGCAGTAGGTAATAAGCGAGAAGTTTCGTGTTTATATATACACTGCAGTCTAAGATGTGCTTCGTTTACATAATATTTATTTTTATCTACCTATACAGGAACATAATGGTACTAACCCATCATACGTAGTTTCGTTTAATCGACTGTCTAAATCTTTACTCAGAATAAGAACATTATCGTTACATTTTATTAGATACTTTGTTAGCGAGCTAAGTCGTCTCTCTATTGCGTTTACTACCTATCCGATATTTCGATAGTAATCCTCTTTGAAAGATTTGATATCTAGCAATTTTCTAATATTAATACGGTAGTTTGCTTGGCCCACGTTGATGCGTAGTGAATATAAAAAGTCCATAACAGAGGGTATAACAAGATTTTCTGCGAGCCGAGGGATATAAACAAAAGGCGCAATTTGCCCTTCGAACGCGCTTGACTGATCCCCAGCATTATCCTATAGACCAAATCTCACAAAATACGAGTGTTTATATCAGTTTAAATCTGCCGGGACGGTTTCCGATGAAGGTCGGAGTTAACGACGCGATCTAACAACTTTACTGTTCAACTCTCAATTGTTTTGGATTTATTTGTTCCAAACATGTAGCGAGTTCGTAACGTGAGCCATTTCAGAAACTATTAATGTAGGTCATCACACTTTTCCTGAGAAAAGTGCCGTTATTTTTTTAAACAGGCCTTTCTCTATTCAAGCACAATCGTTTTAAAAGTTGGGTAATGAGTTAAACCCTCGGGTGCTGTGAACGGCCGTAGGTCGACAAACGTTTATCGTCGGATGGGTCGCGGAACTTTTTACCTATTTTATTAACTTCTGGAGACGATGTTTTTACAGTCTGCATTAAAAAAGCTATTTAGTTGAAACGTAATAACGCTTTGCTTTCTTCATTTTGTTACGAAATAGCCAACAAACGTTGTTTTAAAGCCTGTTAACTTATATTTAAAGCTTTATTTAGACTGGAATTGTAATTTGAAGTATTTAACTCTGAATTTGATTATACCTATTAAATAACATAAAATCTACTAAACTTAGATAAAATACTTAAGATGTAATGCGTAACTTTTGACAAGGATACTAAAATGCAGCTTTAGCTCTACGCACAGTTTAAACTGGATTATAAATATTAACAGAATACCAAGTTTTCTAGTTGGATGGTTTCGTAATCCAAAAAATAAAAACCAACAATAAACAATAACACACAACACGTAATATCCTGAGAGTCTAAAGTTCCTTACGCTAGAAGGAAATATACCCACTGTCTACTTGAGCAAATTAAAAGGCTTCCTACTTCCAAAAATTTCCAAGCCGACGGACACGCAAGTATTTAATTCTAAGATCTTGACAAATGGAATTTATATGTCATCTCGTTCAGATTGAATTCTTTATAATTCTTCGAAAAAGGCAACGAAATTCCTTGTTCTGGTACGCATGCGTTGAATGTGTGGAATGTGGAGGTTTTGTAAGGATTCCGACGCGTAGGATTTTTCCACGGCCCTCCAGGATCGCATTTATTGGCGTCTGCTTTTCCACTTGACTGATCGCGACTTATCATCGCCTGAAAATTATAGGCACAACGACTGGAAGTTAGAGGTGTTCTTATATATTTGTATACTTGAGACTTAATTAATATTTAAATACTGAAGCTTTTAGCAAGAATACTATTTAAAAAGTTCAGTAATCTTATCCAGGCGTCAATTTGGATATAGAGCGTTCTAAATTCGAAATCTCGGTTAATAGTAACGTTAAAATTACGAACACTTTATCGATACGGCACTCGATTTTAAAAAGGAACAGTTCTTTATAAATTAAATACCCAAGTTTATTTACGCGTCCTATTTCTGTAAACGCTTTATCGATACAGGAAAAGTTTTGTGTCGTCCCATCACATCGTTAAAAACTTTCCAAGTGGCCAAGTGAACTGTAGTTCGGACAGACGAAGTAGCGACGTTCGTGTTATCTTACAGCGGACGGGAATATTTAATGGTGTTGGCTTTCTTACCAATTTTGTCCCAGCACTTGGGAAGGAGACTATTTATTTTGTCTTTGCATTTACCCGCCTCCGCTGTGTACATTTGAATGTGAATGCACGTTGCAAACGCTTAGAAAATATTTACTCAAATATTCAGTGTAAGCCACTAATTATTTTAGCCGCATTTTATCATTATTATCAAGCCTCACAACTCCTAAAAAAGGCATGTAGGTAGCTGTTTTTAAATTTTTCCTCGATCGTGTTTTCTTTTCGGATGTAATCTCGCCCGCAAATACAGGAAATAGAAAGCTGAAAGTGGCATGATTGGTTGGGTACCTGTAGATAGATTGATATATCTAGAAAAGCTGTACGAGCTACGACGAACATAAATAACACATAAATATAAGAGGAGTAAAGCTCGATGCTTTTTACGGTCTTGAATAAAAGCAGTCTTTTAAAAATGGTTAAGATCTTTGTTATAGTACCCTCCAGGCTCCATGGTAAATAGTACAATAACTTAGCCTACTTAATTTGATATACCTGAGTAAAATGCTCAATAAGCGCTAAATATCGTTATTAAATATGTTCAAGGCTTAACTATATTACAAAAAGGCTAACATGTGAGAATAGTATTTGTTCGCACGGCTCAAATAATATGCGCATATGCACAATCAGTTGCATAAAATTGTCGTCTCAAATTTGTAGATTTAAATATGTTTCTGAATGGCATGGCGGTGTACGTGTATGGGAGAGAACAAATGAAACATAAAACATTATGTGTAAACCAACGTGTAATACATTTATATTATAAAGAGATAAAATTTCACATCTTGTAAATATTAGACATTATTTTTTATACAAATTTAGCGCAACTGACTGTTATACGAAACACACAATATAATAACATTTACTCATTATATTACCTACCGGCGCAGCAGAGATACGTGTTGGAGTTCGCAAATGAGATTGGTACAAGTCGACGCACTAGGCGATAAAGACTGCGACGTTCAGTCAGAAATATAGAACGACGTGTTGTGGACTGTCGCATGCGTTGTTACTTACTTAAGTTTTTGTTTGTCGGTAACGTTCAGCGGGCTATATGCCTAGTGCATCTATCTATAAGGTCCACAGGATTGCGCTTTGGTTAATATCATTGGAATATTAATAACGTGACTACAATATGATTTGACGAATTGTTTGTCACAATGTGAATGTTTTCGAGCGCTGACTATCTTGTTTACAATGTTTCGTGCTGCAGTATAAATAAGAATCCTAAAATTGAATCGTCTGAGTTAGTTGCCATCAAGTTACGAAAAACATCTTCAGAAATAAATTACCTTCGAAACATACATCTCACATTCATATAGGTACATTTAATGCTAAAGGGAGGGTAAAGGATGTGAATAATAAAACCTGTTACGCATTAACAAATGTTACAATATGCGTAATTGACAATTCTTAATAGTCTCATTAAAGGTGAACTATGAAGCAATACATGGCTATATTCACAACATAACATCAAATTCACTGTAATTCCATATTACTATTACAATATAAAATCTAACTTACAGTAGGACTTAGAGTTTATATAAAGAGTGTATAGCAATAAGGAAGACATCGATAGCCTGCATAAATTACATCATCAATATAGAAAATATAGGAAATTATATATCATTTGATTCCAATGCATTTTTGTGTAAAGATAGGAGTAACTAAAGTGGACTAGAAATTTGCGATAAACAAGGAAAACAATATTTCTTTGACAGTCAATAATTAGTGTTAGTGTAAACACGATAATAAGGTACCCAGAATAAGTTTTGCGAGAAGAAACCGATACTAGAAAATTATTTAAAAAAAACCGCATCATGATCGGTATATTCTTTTAAGAGCTGCGATTCCACAGTCAGACAGACCGACACGTCAAACTTATATTTTAATACAATTTTTTTTTTGCGTCGGGAGTGAATTCTTTACCTACACAAAAAAGCAGATAATAGAACATATATAACTTTTCAATTAAGTGGGACTTTGGGATGTGTGAAAAGTATAAAGGTCTCTAATGTCACTTTGACATGAACCTTTATTATCGTGTTTATAGTAAGGTCATAACCGTATGATATTTTTTTTATAAACTACTAATAGATTAATAGCTTTTAGCCTGATTTTTGTTTTTTGTTTCCGAATATTATCGCAACGAAATTAAGTTTTATTTTATCTATTTACATATCTATACATTGACTGAATTACACTGACATTGATCAAAACAACAAAACACGAACATCAATCATTAAGTCATCAGAATACAATTATGTTACGTTGATATCTGTATTAAATCTAATTTATATCATTACTTACATTTTAAAAGTTTTACACACATTATATCAATCTATTTAATTAACGCTTTAAGCTTCGCTAATTACGAGATTACAATAAAAAATCAAGTCATTCATATACAATACAATTTAAATATATTTTGTTTTATATAACTTTTCATTCAGCTTGAAAACAATGCATAGAAACGCAGCTCTCATTAATCAATGTCAAACATTATAATACCAAACGAACATTTTGAAAGCCTCCCCATTTTGACAACATTTATAAAATTGTTTATAAATACTCACTCCTAATCATGATATGTTTTTGTTACACAATTGCTCCTTAACGTTTCTCATTAACAAAATATGCCATCGCGCAAAATACCTTGCATGCTTATATGTAAAGCAAAAAAAAACTAGCCTACAATTGCCTAGAATTTATGGAAAAACTAAGTTTTTAAGTGCATAAAATATGTATTTAATACATATTATTACTACATGACTGTAGCTCATATTTCACTTCTGAGGTAATACCATGTTGTTTTATAGCTATAATTACAGGGTGTGGATGGAATAAACTGAACTGAGTTAATAGAAATTAATAACATTTGCCAGTAAGTTTATGCAATGTATTTGCCTATATTGCAAAAAAAATCGTTACAGTTGCTCGCATCCCGCAAAGTACTTTTATCAGCTCATAACAATTTTGTATGTCAAGATTATTTTAATGGTTATGGGCTAAAGCAGTATTTAAAATGCTACCACATTCCGTTACACCCTGTATAGAGTCTAGCCATATTTTAGTCGGCGTTAACACCATGTCGCCTTCTGTTTTACCCAAATGAAGTGAGAATAGAACTTTATGTTCCAACCTTAGTAAAAAGGTCGTTAAACGCACCGATTTACATAGCATTAAACTTGCTAAGACATCGTCCTTAAATGTTTTCTCGCGGTTTTCCTGATATACACAGTAAACAATGTCCTTTTTAGTCTAACAAACGACAGTTAGAATTACCTTCACGTAAAATAACCAAGTGATACTCGACCTTAATAGAATGGTAATAAGAAACTAGTTCTAAAATCGTTTCGTCGGAATATGTCGTCAGTAAATTCGAGAGCACAATGATTGCTAGATCATTAGGCGGCGTGTAGTGCAGGCACGGATAACGCTGCACGTCCTACAGCTCGCCCGGCTTTGTATGCAATACTACAGATTTCAGGGTCTGAATATATACGATAGTTGTGTAGGTAGAATATGTATATCTTCACCATAACTCTGATAATAGTAAGTTTTATGCAAGTAGATCTGAGAGACTCTTGAAAATCTGAAAGTTGTGAATAAGATAATATCTGTCTAGACTGACAGTCTTTTGCAGTGACATCAAACTTCGCTGTATCATCCATCTTACATACGAACATAAAGTATCTACTCAAATATGTGTTCACTTTGTAAAGATATTTTACATAATATAGGTTCACGTTCTAGAAACAAAAGCTGTTTGCATAATACTTTATTTTGAGAAGATCTTAGAGAATTAAATGTTGTGTATACCGAAGTGTGCTCACACAAATGGACGCCAACGCTACTCGGCCCACAGGGCTTTTGCGCGGCTTTGTCTTCACCAGTACGGATTGCACCACTGTGCAAATATACTCGCAGTTTAAATCGCGTGGAATTATTCTGAGGAACGATTTACGTACTATTCTGCTTGATTATCTCTGATCCATTCGGTATGGGAATGCAATGTTAGTTTCTAGTTTACATGTCTGTGAAGTGGTTTAAGCGTATGTATCAATGCTATTGGTGCGGTTTCGAGTGTTCGATGTAATATGGTGCTCGCGTAGTCCGTCCGTTGAAGTTTTTATGTAAAAAATATTCAGCGTTAGAAATTGTTTGCAATCATGAAACTATTTCATTAACTTTTACTCTTCTATGTGTATTTAATTACAACATCACTTTTAGTTGAACTACTCAAATATGAAAAGTTTACAGCTGATACCCTAACCATAGGAATAAAGTTAGGTCACTGAATACTGAGTATAATGAATGAATAGTATGATAGCTTAAATAAACATGTAGTTTTGGTTATTTTTTTCGCTGTAAGGTATATTGCGCGATGCCCAATGACATATCATGTACGCAGCAAGTGCCATACTCACTTCAATTTCACTTCACTTTACCAAGAATATTTTATAAAACAATTGACATAATTGTGATATGCAAATACGATGGAATTTACAATAAATTTATTAAATGTAAAATACATATAATTATTTTTTAATTTTGGTATTCCTCGACTTAAATTGATGATATTTTGAAATTAAATCAGTAAAGAAACA
Source organism: Autographa pulchrina (assembly GCA_905475315.1). Lineage (NCBI taxonomy): Eukaryota > Metazoa > Arthropoda > Insecta > Lepidoptera > Noctuidae > Autographa > Autographa pulchrina. Next base: position 8,341,525 of record FR997768.1, read on the forward strand.
TAAATCTGTAACACATTATTTAATTAGGTAAAATGTTACCATATTTTACCTGTGCTCAGTAGTTAGTTTTGATAATAGATTTAATAGCCACATTCATTTAATTTTGCGTAAAATATTTCGCTACACTAAAAGCATACATAAATAGACCTGCGATTCTGAAATACGTATTTATTTCATATAATAATAATATAATAATAATAATAATATTCCGGGACAATTCACACACGGTTATCTGATCCCAAGCTAAGCAGAGCTTGTGTTATGGTAACCAGATAACTGATAAACATACTTATATATTTCTAAATACATACATGTTATAGATAAATTACACCCAGACACAGAACAAATGATCGTGCTCATCACACAAACATTTGTCCTGGGTGGGAATCGAACCCACGACCTCCGGTATAGCAGTCAGGGTCACTAACCACTAGACCAACAGGGCTGTCTCATATATTTTAATTATTTTGTTAACAATTTGTTTCAAGTACTACTTATTCATATATTGTATTTCTTTAACAACGTTCAGAGTACGAAAGAAATACACATTTACATTAACTATGTTTCTAACGATGAGTAAAAGCCAACATTATGTTACGCAATTACTTATATCTCGCCATTACTGTCTCTGGCTACGCCATTACATTTATATATTATAAAATGGACATACGTGGGCTCTAGCAATTGAGGTGGGTGTCAAACCGGGTCATTTACATCTCTAACTTTCTAATTCAGTCTCATAATTGCGCATACATAAGTAAAAAGGTAAATATAAAAAGGATACAAAGCGCTAAGAAGCTTACCGATAAATAATTAAAATTTAAAAGTAAAATGCGCGTAAAAATATCTGTCATTTTGTACAAAATCGTAAAAAGTCACCAGCTTTTGATCTCGCTTAGCGAAAAGAATTAAAAATGAATCTTGAAATAAAATATTTTTTTTGACATGTTCAGCGCGCAATTTATTTTTAGCTTGAAATATCCAATAGCTTGTTATAATTTTCGCATATTTTTATTATACAATGCTTCAGTTCAAATATATTTTATAATACAACATCTTTTATATTTCTTTTATTATATTCAAAAAATATAATACATAAAATGCTAATCATTTTTATTATTATTGTAACGTTTTGAAATGAAGTTGTCTAAATTAGGCTTGACGCAAGTCGGAAGTTTTTCCGTTATTTCCTTGCTGTTCATCATTAGACAAACAATTTTGATATTGGCGACTAAACTTATAAACGGTGCCTGCCCGCCCCTTTATTTTGAAGGGATTTGCCTAAACGTCCATAATAAGATTATAACCGGCGTTAATTAAATTAGTATTTGTTTGCCGACGGAATCGCGTTATTTAAACAGAGTTTAATAACGATTATGAGAATTTGTGCGATAGTCGCCAATTGAGCGGTCACGAAGTTTATTGTTTAGAAAATTATAATGTAATTTAGGAATTTAAATGCTATTAGTATAAATTATTAAATAATAATGTTTTGAATATGCGTATCTATAACAAAAGAAAAACAATGTTCTGTAATTTTGACAACACATTTCACTTAAAATATTATGTTATATTACAATAGTTAAACATGTTCTTTAGTATAACACCTGCCAAATTGTAGTATTCCAAACAAGGGTTTAGAACTATAGTTTCTGCGGTTTGTTTCGAATTAATACTGGTTACAATAAGCATTTGTGGTACGACTATACAATGGCCTTGACATTTTGGTCATTGGCGCAGGTAAACACAAGTAAGTTAAACACTCTCTATAGGCAGTTAAATAAAATTTCGCCTCTTTTATAGTTTATTTTCTTTTTGTATTTTTCAAGATTAATGTAATTAGGGTATAGGTACCACACGTTTATCTTTATTTTTTAACAAATAGTACTCGTTTGTACCAAAGACTCATTCATCATTTTAGCATCACAGTCATTTTCTCTTTTCACAATAAACAAACTTTAAATTGTACACAGTTACCGTACTATACACATACTAAGCTCGTAAATACGTACTGGTAACCATTAAATTTGTTTATAATGTTCATAATAGTGAGCATTTACGAAACACCGAATATCAAATATAAGGAGTTGATGTGCATGCGTTATAAAGGCTCCCACATATTATTGCTGGGGCGGGTTTTAATGCAACACAATCTGTGGCGAATTGAAGCCATTTCAAACAACCGCTGTTAGCCCCGACCTGCCCGTAATAATATGGATCAGCCTTCATGAAACATTTACTTCGAGGCATTACGCCGACGATGTTACTGTGAATGTTACGCTCAACCTAACATAACATGAGAACAAATTTGACAGATGTTATGTTTACAATGAATGTCATATCCGAATTTAGGAGTAAATATGGCACAGAAATGTGACTAAAACGAACAATATACGATCTACATGACATCGAGCTGATAAATTTAATTTAGAACTAACGATTTTGACAGGCAGTTGAGTTGGCACCGGTTCGATGCGAACCACGTTGACTGAAAAAGAAAAAGTATTTTAAAAGAGATCCAAAACTATTTATTTGCTAACAAATATTCTAGAATTAATGGAATTTGTAGCTACATAAGCGACAAGACTTAATTTCCAGAGGTATTCTGCCGTTATAACTCCTGAGCAAAGCGTGTCGCTAGGTTTTAGGAGAATTAAGCCAGGAATTATGCACTAGTAAGTCGTTTAATTTCGTCAAATAATAAACAGCATCACACAATTGCAGAAACACTATTCCTAATTAAATCTAATACAAGAACAAACACTTACCTACAACTACACTAAAATTAAATCTTATAAATATACTTAAATAAAACTAACACGCGTCAAAAAACTCATCGTCATCCTTGTCAATGGCGGGAAACATTAAGATTTAATTTTAGTGTAGTTGTAAGTGTTTGTTCTTGTATTAGATTTTAATATTGAATATAAGCTTTAAAAAAAAAATCCTAATTTCATTTTTCAATATTTAATGTTGACATTGTTAACTAGTGTAACAATATATGTAATTACTTCACTTACGGTGAATAGCGTCACTAATTCGAATTTGTGACATATGATTGGAATTTGATTACATCTCAAATTAGGAGTGATGTAAATAGATTACGCACATCCTTGTTATATTTCCCAAGCGGCACTGAGCTTGCAATGGGTAAAAATTTGCATGTTGACGTTAAATTCAAACCCCAGTGAGGATTTTAGCCAGATTGATGGAACAAAAATTTATATTTTGTACCAAATTTTTGTTTAAAATGTAACGCCTACACAACTTTATTAAACACTTATTTAAAGCAAAAAGCCTAGAATTTTAACGTCCGGTAGTTTTAGGTAAGGTTTTAAAATTCAAATTACGTGCCACAGTTCCTCTTAATTACGTTAGGTAAAAATATTTCAGAGGCAACCCTCTCTGTTCACTTTAACAAAAACCCTCTTTGTGACATGGTAACGTAATATAATTGTCTCTACGTTTAAAAACGTAGCGTTTATAATTGGATCGCCACTATATTCTAAAACGTTTTTATTAGAGTCATGACCTGAGTGGTTTGAACATGTTAGAAATTATTATACATTTTTTTAATTTTTTTGGCGGGACGTCCTGGACGTATACTATAAGGGCTGGTTTGAGGTGGTTCGGGACAGATACCAATGGAGGGATTTGGGAATTCCTTGGCCCAGGATGGAGCACAGGGTCTAAAATGGAAAACTTGTTCTGACTTACCTGTGACTGTATGGTTTTGGACATCAGCAAATCCCTCTCCCACGCTGGCATAGCTGGGTATGGTACTTAGACAGGTGATGTCCACGGTCTGGTTGGGGTAGAGCTGCAGCGTCGTCAGCGGGAAGTGGAGCGAGGAGTTGGTCATAGACAACGGCATCCCGTGGTGGTGGCGGTGAACCTTTAACGTCCCGTACGGAACTATTAGGCTCTCATCCACCTAGAAATAAGAATACCTGTTAATATTGTAATTGAGGACTTTTTTTATGTACTTTAGAAAAATACTGTCTTTACTGGCTTTAATACTAGCAGAGGTGTCTGAAAAACATAAATAATAATTTTGATTTTATAAAAATTACTAGAACACGTTGATTAAAAATATTCAGTCGTGGAACTAAATTGACTTTTAAAATACATGTGAAAATGACCACAAAAATGTTTATGAAAATATTGTTTTTATTTTCAGACTTTGTAAGCCTTGTCAACGTTGAAATGAAACTGTTGTTGGTTTATTTTTCTAACCTTATTTTAGAACTCACATAGACAAATTGTAAAATATTCACGATCGATTACAATCACTTCTAATGCTCCATTTATTTTTAGAAAAGAAGAATTGTCAATTTACGATGAAAATCTTAAGGTTAAGTGTTCTAAAATAGAATCCTTATTCTTTTATCTTTGTCAGAAATGAAATGAAGAAATCTCTGTGTCAAAGGCGAATGGAATTATTGTGTCCAACATTTATTTTAAATAAACCCTAATTTAATAATACAAGACGATGAAGTGAATTTTATAAGCTAGGCGATCAACTACACAATGCTTTTAAGATAATATCAACTAGTAGACATTTATACTATTTCTATATAACAAGTAACTTTTCAGCTTCGATTAGCCTTTTTAATGATAACGATCGGGATTGGTTGATCAATAGACTATAATAACAATCAAACCACATATGACATGAGGTTTGACAGGTGATTAACTAATATTTATATTGATCATCTTTTAAAAACCGAGAGTGAAGTGTATATAACTAATTTGAACAAAGAAAATAAACTGACCCGTCTAACATAAGTCAATGGTAATGATGATTTTAAAAGCATCTTTAATCACAAGCTTTAAAGTTCAATTTTGCGACGTGAGTATAAGTATCTTGCTTGACGCCTTTATAATTTATTTCTTTTACCATGCCATTACGTCAATAAGGGTCAAACAGTCATAGCTTAAATATTTAAATTACAGCAAATTACTTAAAATACTTCGACCTGGTTCAAAGCATTTACGCCTTTATTGATAGAAAACCTTTGCATCCAAATGTAAATAATAAATATATGCCATTAAAAGCGTTGTAACAGAGTTTATTTCAGGATTTAAAGTGAATAGTTTCAGTTATGTTTTGATAGTGGATATCCTCATAGGTTTTTTAGTAGATTGGATTTTCATGTTTTGTAGAATTAACGAATTCTAACGCTAAGATAATGTCATATTATTCGACCATAATTAATTGTATTTTCCGTAAAGTAAATAAAAGCTTATTAATTTAGATGTTTAGTTCGTAAAAAACTGAGGTTTGTATAAGGATAATGTGGACGTACGACACACATTACCTATTATCACGGCGACCCTTACTTTTTGCGTGGGTCGCTTTACTTGATACCCCGAGAGAATACTTTAACCCCTACACTAATAACAAAAATCGTTTGGTTTTTGCTCTATTGAACCCCAATCACAACGAAATATAAATACTACCTCATTATAACGTTATACCTTCTGAAAATGGTCAACTGAACTAAAATTAGCATTCTTGGTATGGCTAAGCGTTTCCTTTCGGCAACCGCCCAAGGTTAATAAAACTGAGCACGCGATACTCATTGGCTTTGACCACAAACAAGTAACCAATTTTCTTTACAACAAATACATACAAAACATTGCTCATTATATTATTTATATTTAGAAAACTAATTTACAAGCCTGCTGTAAAATTTACCGTCGGCAATGCGTGACAAACTAGCAAAAAAATATATTTACCGTTAGTCATGATAAAGGTTTGATGGTAGTGAAAAAAGATCCGATTATGTTTTCACACTCATAGCAAAAAAACTACGGAGCAGAGGTTAAGTCCAAAACGGACATTTTTTATGCTTTCCTAAGCACACGGACTAACACGACCAACAGTAAAGATGGAAAGCTGCGGAGAATTATTTTCTACATTTTGCAACACCCTTTAAGAAGAAAATTTGTTTGAGATAGAGATAAGATCAACAATACAAGCAAGAAGATCACATTAACATTTTCTATAGAAGTCTATCAAAAAAATTAATTGCTACAATGTTTGATGGAAAATCAGTTAAGTACGGTTCGACTAATTTAACTGTTATTTTTTGGTAGGACAAGGATTACATAAACGAAAATTTGTGAAAAGTAGCAAAAGACGAAAATATAACACCTATATTATATCTGTTTGATAAGACAGTGTCTGCCGAATCAGCTAGTATGATATAATTATTATCAAAGCCTTGGCATTGTCTAACAGCTGACAGTTCCTGGCACCAACAAAGCTTTCACATCAAGTCGTACGTCCAGTTGAAGGTTCAATTTTGTGCCATTATTGACAGGCTAATGGAGCATTTCAGTCTATGTCAGTCGAAAGGACTGCTAGAATATTAAGACTGAATAGTCGATAAGGAAAATTTATCCAAATATTATGAAAATGAAATAAATATAAAAATAATTCTTTAACTGTTTGTGAACATAGAAGAGAAGATCCATTTTATCAATTTATAAATTACTTTTTATTAAAAAAATAATGAGCACGGTGTCGATATATCTTAGCTGTCTAACTTAAAAAGGCACTAATCTCATTCTCAAAATAAACTCAGGGCTCTCTCTTAAAGTCTAGAATCCATGTCGATTCCCATGTTATGTGCAAAAGTAAAGTCTGTCTGTTACGCTTTTACAGCTAAACCACTAAATAAAATTTAATAGATTTTAGTAAGCAGTTAGCTTGAACACCAAGAAAGGACATAAGCTACTTTTTGCCGCAATAATGGAAGAAAAATCGCTGGAAACTCGAGCAAAAGCTAATACATAATATAATTTACATTTAAATAATATTCGTTATTCAGAATAAGTTTTAATGAATATCTGGTAAGTCTATTACATCGTAAACCAGTAAATGATGTCGGACTCCCCATGGGAACTTTACATCGAATTCTCTGACCAACTCAGAATTAACATTTTGATTCAATGTTTTGTAACCAAATTATTTGGGGCTGTTACCATGCCAACAAGCACTGCGCGATGTGCTGCGGTTTCGACTCTAATATGAGACGCACACACGTCTTTCAAAAATGATGTTGTATTAACTACTACTTCTAAATAAGCTAAAAACAATGTAAACATTTTATATTTAAAACCTAACTGAAAATATTTCAAGAGCATAAAAATCTCCACCTTTTCGTTTCAAATAACTTCTAAAAGTTTCTTAAAGCGTATGCATGACATCACGCCATTCCCAATAGGTTGGTAAGCAGAAACTTTGCTCGCCACGTGCCACTTTTACATATATCTTTTCCTTATTCCACATTCAAGGATCTTTTCACACATGTGCTAGTTGCAAACTTTACCACAAAGCTAGTTTTAAAATCGACAGACTGGACGAAATTGTTCAATGGTTTAACCATCTGTAAAGTTGTAACGAATCGACGATGAAATTCAAACGTGAAGTAGTATTCACCGCTTGATTTCATAAATATTCATCGCATCATTTTATGCCCAGCTATATATACCTTTTTGAATAATCTATCATTTGCCTTTTAATCGATGAAGCTTAAAATATACAGTTTGTGTTCATGGTTTTTGGTGTTTTATAATTAACCAAATAAACTTTAGTGGTCTGGTTTTCACAATATCATAAAATCTATAGCAAAGTGGATAGTTAGACGGTATATGGTATACGCGAGAGTGGGCACGTTTGGTATGTTTTTTTTTAGATATCGATAAAGTCATGCAAATAATTGGAATAAACTACTAAATTAACTCACCATGGTCTCAACTTTTGTAAACTGGCTCTATACTAAATTTATTCTTTAACTCTTTCGGATATTTATTGCCTTTCCATAACACCCTGTATATACCTACGTCGTTACATCAGTCTCTAAAATATACAGTTAGGTATCTCGTATGGCGATGGGTCCTATGTATAAGGGCCAGACTGCAAAATCACAACTTTACAGGAGGGGCCCACAAAGTATCAACATGGTATAACTTAAAGATGGTAAAACCAAGTTTAATGAAACTTTGCAGGCTTACTTTGCAAGCTATTCTCTTTATGTAAAACAAAGTCATATTTTTTTTTATTTTTATTTTATTACATTTTGACCCTTTTACGTGACTTTCAGTCTGAATTTATTTTACGCAAAACTACGTATAAGTCTCAATGTGACAAACTTATTACAATGCCTAGATATTTTGGATAAAAACCAGTTAGTTATAAATATTGTTTAACTGTCTATGAATTTAACGAGTAAAAATAAAAATAAAAAAAATCTGAAGAAATGTAAATATATTTGTAGGCCCTTATACGCGTCGAATGCTAACTAACAATGTTTTGAGTTTCAAGCGTATAACGGCCATTTAACATATTGGCCTTTTTACTTTTAAAATCACGCTACATAGGCCTTTCTACTACAGAAAAAAATACTATTTCCGTGTATAAATTGTAGATTTTTTTTAGCTCACATCATGAACTATACTAATAATATGCGTATTCCATAAAAAGTAAAAATGGCCAAATTGTTAGTTTGGCTCTTTTACATAGGACCCATCGATGGGTAAAATATTTATCTTACCTCTTTACACGCTACTGAAATCTCATTGCTTTGTACTTTAATTATACTGTATTACAGTTCAAGAGAATAAAAATCAATCTTCCAAGTAGGTCTATCAAAAAATAAGGTATAATAACTTCATGATACTTAATCTCTGCCACTACGTGATCATTCCTACGAAAAGGACTAGGTAATAAGAAACGTAAAAATGAATGTCGTATAATCCCATTTCCACGCTCTATGTAATTCATGGAATAAAAAGCAATATAGAACGTGCTTCATTTGAGGTTGTTACTACAGCAATTCGAAATATTTATATAAGTTGTCTATATGCCTATCTACTTGTATGATCATCTCTCCCATCCCAGGGGCGCCGTAATATATGATTAAGACAAGAAGAAACTCTACAATCTCGACATCCTATTATAATGCGCTAGTAACAACGTACAGAGATTATTTTCCGTGACATTGCGAGTACTCCTTACTTAGAATATCTTTTTAGTTTTCCCTATTTATACCAAGATACGAATTAAGATCTTGACAGTACAATTACTGTGGCGTCTGGCGCGCTCTAGGCTCCTAAAGTAATCCTTGCCAACATTAGCTATTTCAATGAGACAATTAATTCATACCGATAAAAAGATGGGAAAGGTGATACGGTGCTGTGTTGATAATAGTCGGACCATCAAAAAGTGATAAAATGCTTAACTGAAATCATCCTTCAGTAAAAATATTCCACAAAAATTCGGGCTGCATACGTAGCCAAGAATTTCATCGTTACGTTTTATGATTCTCGGCCGGAATAGGAGTTATGTGCGGTGTAATCTATTGGGTAAAATCTTAAACTTACCTTGTTATTATTAATAAACCAGGTGAGGTGGGGCGCGGGGTGGGCCGGTGCGCTCTGACACGTCGCCTCGAGGTGGTCGCTCGACGACAACTTTTTGTGCTTTATTTTTATCTTTGGGCGGAATTTCTGGCGAACTGAAAAATTGTTCGATGTTATTAATTGCAACAAAACTTCATATTATATACATTTCAACGATTGACTAAAAGCAAAAGAAATTCAAAAAAGTAGAAAAATCCCGGAAATACGCTAGGGTTTATTTCTCTTTTGGGGTACTAGCACTGTTAAAGTACTAGATTAAAAAGTGCCTTATGAGACCAATGAAACTTAGATTTAGGTTTAAATGATACGGTACGGTATAAAAGACTCGTATTGTGCTTAAATGAATAATTAAAGTAACATCACTGTAACAATTCTTAAAAATTAATGTACCAACTAACTTACCAATAACGTTAAGTTCATGTATCTTCGACACTTTGGAGTATAAAGGCGTTTCCAGTGCAATCTCGCACGCGTAAGGACCTGACGCCGAGAAGTCAAGCCGTTCCAGCGTTATAGATGTTGGAGAGAGCTTTATTAGCTGTGGACAAACAAATAAACAGTTAGTTAATTATTGAAGAACATATAACAAACGTTCTCATTTCTTAAGACTTTTTTCAAAGTTGGCTTTGTTTTCACAGCATGTGTTATGTATTCAAGGGGTAACTTCAAAATTGAAGCATTAGTCATATCGTTCATTCTTCTTCTGCCTAGAACATTCCCTATCGTGTCTAAGGGTTAACTTCCAGTCTCTCGGATTTTGTTAAATACCAGTATTTTAGATATGGTGACTGTCTGTCTGACTTCCACAGTATATTCCAGATTTTGAGTTGTAAAGGTCAAATAGACGGTCGACAGCCAAGCTTACCAAGAAATACTGTTACTCTGTGGTTACATACAACATTTCTTGGTAAGATGGGTTGTCAGAACTGTAATTATTTAACGATGAAGTTACCACGTATAACTGACATGACTGTCAGGATTATGATGTTATCAACAGATTATGATATCAACCCTCTTAATGAAAAGAGGCATTTGTCCAGTTGTGGGATAGTTACAGGCTGATGTTATTAATCCAGGGTTACAAAAGAATTTTAATTAAATGAATTCAAACACAAAAGTAACTTATGAATGCAATTACAAAATAAAAATTTTGCAAACAACAGTTACATTTAATTGAGATTTACAAATTAAATTGCCTTCTTTAATGAAACACTCAAACAAATTTCGCAAGTCTCTCAAAATAAAAAACATCATGTTTATAAACGTAAATTGAAATTCAATTTCCAATTCAAGTAGACTCGATAAATCTGGGATTAAATTATCTTGCTTCGGTTAAATCATCTTCTGAGAAGATTTATGAACATTCTATGTAAACAAGCTGGTCTGTTGTTATTTAACTTTAATTTTGTGTGGGTGTAGTTACGTAGATTTTAAGATTCATGTTCAGGTTCCAGGGTCAACATCCTAAGCTTATTTAAACATTTTAGACTATATTTACTGAGAGTAAGATGAATTCTTTTTATTAAACTTATACTATTTTCTTCATCAGAATACAAACTAAAGGAGAATCCTTACGTAAAGTGCACCAGTTAAATGCATGTCATTTTTTTTGTAACCTTTTATGTGTCCCGCTGCTGGACAAAGGTCTCCCCCGTCTGACTTCAGATTTTCCCAGAATTTCCCTTTTTCCTTTTTCTTCCTGACTTTTTCTCGAGCCACATGACACAAAAAATGACATTTTATAAACAAAAAATAAATATTTATTCTTGGTTATCGAGGTATAAAAACTACATAAAATCCAGACCACGAAACTGCATAAAAATTCTGTCATCATTTTAAAATTACTTTGATATTCCGAAATACTGAAATGAAAACTTTGAATCCAATTAATCAATCAATTCAGCCTATCGCAGTCCACCGCTGAACCCAAGTTCCGCCACAACAACCGATATTCCACTTTCCGGCAAAACTAAAATTGTTTGAAACAAAATATCATATTATCTACCTTTAAACAAAATAAAGTGCTATTACAATGGCATGTGCCATAACCATTTCCTCGACAACAATTTAATAAAACAATAATAAATAAACAAGTTAAGGCATTATTTTCCCATATTGTTTGTCCCAGTTGAGCATTTTAGAGCATTCTGTGGTCGACCCGACTAGCGGTACCGAACTTCAGGAAAATAATATTTACGCTAGATCAACTAACGTGAAATATTACGTAAATGGTTTGTTTTTGTTGATTTATTTACGCTTTCAATTTCGCTAAGTGTTTACGACATATTTCGTTTGGGATACAGAATTATAAAATTATAATATTATACTTATTTATTTGTTGATAGATAGAAATTTCTGCCATCAAAACTCTGATAGAAGACGTAGTATGTCACGGTAGTCAACAATGTTTGAAATTAATCTATTTCTTAGTTTAACTATATAATTTATTATGTGGGTTTCTTGCTGCAAACAATAAAATACCACAATATAATGTTGATATTTCCAAACTAGTCAGTAGTCATTAGTGTTTTAATGTTTACTTACATCATTTAATGGTTGAATAGCACACTACATGGTAACTATTTTGTTAGTATTTGTTAAGTTTTATTGTTCCTATGTGGACTGTAGTTAAAGTAATTACAGGTTTGCGGAAGCAAATTTATGTTATTTCACAAGTGTAACGCTGAGCTATTAGACAATATATTATTATTATTGATTTATTTATGCCGTTTACGGATCAGTAAAATAACTTGAACGCAAAGGCAAAAACATTTAACATGCAACTTGTGAAGTTACACCATAAGTTGTTAACACCAACAAAAAAAAACCCATCGCCAAACAGACTTAGGTACATATTTAAGCCAACGAATAGATACTTCATCTCAGATTCAAAAACTACATATCGCAGATCCATTATAGGTAAAAAAGTTTTTTACCTTTTTGTACTAAAATCTTTTTCATTTTCTTCAGCACTAAGATAAAAAAAGCTACCTATAGTATAAAGTGGTTGAACTTATCAAAAGCCTGATGTGACTGAAGTATTGATATAAGTTTTATTTCGGTTTCCTATCAGCCTGCAGATACATCAGCAACTTTATTATGTATCAATAAAAGAAAATACTTTGGCAAGTATTTTGATATTCTTTTATTATTTATGAGGTAACAAGATGAAGGGAGTAGCACTTTCGGCGAAAGTGAAATATATATAGGTTAGTTATGAATTAGGTATTTTGTAGGGACATATTTTGTTATGGTGTCGTTGGGGACCAAGTGGGTGGGACTGGATTGATGGATTCACTCCTAAACAAGATGGCTTATCTAGCTGATAAGTATGCCTTTGACGATATCATAAATACTTACTTAATTAGATTAGAGCATCACTATACGCTGGAAGAATCACAGTGAAGAAAAGCATGGTAACAGAGTCAGGAATTAATTATTTAAAGCCGCGTGGCAGTATAAAATCGTATTGATTAGAGCTTAGTAGGTACCATTTGTAGTTTAGTACTATAGTAGGACGATCTCCGTGGTCGAGTGGCGTACGCACCGGTTTCAAGATGTCGCTAGCTCTGAGGTCCCGGGTTCGATCCCCGGTCGGGTCAATGTAGAAATCAACTTTCCTACATTGTCTCGGGTCTGGGTGTTTGTGGTACCTTCTTTGTTTCTGAATTCCATAACACAAGTGCTTTAGCTACTTACTTTGGGTTCAGAGCTATGATGTTGTCCGCATTTATTATTATTATTATTTTTAAAATAACCAACCAACGAAAAAAAATACAAGTTTAAAAATAACCCTTTTATTTTACTTTGTCCTTCATGATTCACATCATTCTAATACATCCATAATTTTAAATTCTCTCCAAAACCTTCTGAACCTTAGAGTTCTTAGTAAGTTACTAACTCACACTAAAATAATATTAACTTATTCGTGAGTCTTGCCTTTTCAAAAGTAAATAAACAGCTATATATAACCAATTGTAATTCATTTAAGATAACAAGAAAAAGGTCGTTGGCTTTGTTGTAGTTGTTCGCAAAATTTGTAATTATATCAAACTTAGCAAAACACGTTATTTAAGATGCGTCATCAAGCGAGATGTCGATGGACCAAACGGTAGAGATTTTCCAACCTTTAAATGTATATAAAGAAGGAACGACCATTGATTACTACATTCTCGATCACAGGTTGATGATTTCAGAATCAAAATTTTGTATTCCAGGTTTCCTCACGATGTTTTTATTCACCGATAGTCAAGGTATATTCGACTTTGTTCACCTGAGTGAAACTGTGAACTCGAAATACTAAACAATTTAACCCGATGTCCATTAAATATCACCTAGATGAACAAAGTGGAATGTACTGTTATCATTGTTAATGGTGTCTTAATTTCATTGTCAATGCATTTAATTCACATTGGTTAAAATAATTGCTAGGGGTCACTCGGGACAGCTACGAGTTTATTGAAGTTTCGGCGTATGTATGCAAGCAAAGGACTGTTCCAACAAAACAATGGAGTTTGCGCTACGTGATTACATTTCGTGCTATAATTGAAGTCTAGACAGACTGGCAATGTGTAAAGAAAATATTGAAATGTTTGTCGCCCATTCAATTGTTATTGTGGGCAGAGTGGCAGTTATAGATTGAAAGCAATTAGCAAACGAGTGGTTGAATAGCTGTAGACTACAAAACTTTTTAAGCAGCTTGTAGAAATAGAAATAGAAATAGAAAAACATTTATTTAGTACAGTACACAAGACAACACACAGAACATAAACACAAAACAAACAAAACAAAAAAAAACAAGGAGAATTAAAAATAATTAAAAAAAAAGAAAAAACACAAAATTATTTGAGTTGTCCAGCATACAGCACCAAAAAGGTCACCAACTTTTCAGTTGGTAACTTGGTACCCCACAGTGACACACGGACGAAGGTCTGTTAGGCTTATTTTAAACATATATATTTTTATTTGTATCATTGTACGCATTTCGTATAAACACACCAAAAATACATAAAATTAAAGATAGGTACAATAGATTTTATTTTTATTCCTATTCAGAGTAAGTTTTGGCGGTAAACAATTTTACAAATATGTGCTAGAAAATAGGTCCCAATAGAGTCATATAAAAAGTAATTTACAGTTCCACTTACAAAAGAACGGACAGAACCAACAATTAAATTTTACCTCTAAATATGAATTCCTAAACAGGAAATAGTACAGTAGATTACTGGCTTACAACGAATATTTCATGTTTGCATTCCAATCTGTACAAACACAGACAGCAATGGAGTTTGTACTACGAAATTTTCATTTTGTTCCATAATACATTGCGATGTCCGCTGGGGTTATATTTGCAACCGACTTCTGGAAATGGACGCTCTTATTGTGTTCGGAGATAAATGATGAAATACCTACTATAATATATGGTTACACAATTTGTTTTGCTACTATTGCTCGATGATAAACGGGGTTTGTATACAGATGTGTTCATTTAGGAAGTATTGGAAACAATCGTACTGTGTATGTAGGTACGATTGTAATTTATTTTGTGTTTGTCAATCTTTTGTCACTCTTTTGGGGACAATAATAGTCTGCAATGCATGGGAAATGAAAAGTACACCGGCGGTGAAAGTCGGTAAGAGTCCTCATTGTTTTCGATACCCCCTTTTTTATTAAGGGAAAACTTATTCCCGGTAAAAGTTGTTTAAGCCAGTCGTCTATTAAATTACCTAACTACTAATTAGAAGTCGTGAAACAAAACACCTACAAAACACCTTTTTTGGTAATAAATACTGTACGATAATTATAAAAAGCTACTGTTCTTTTTTGCTTGAATAATTAACTTAATACCTATAATTTACTAAAAATCGTTAAAGCTAGTTAAATATCACAAAGGAGGTTCTTCAAAGGCTTTTAGGCTGAAGTATATAAAACCTAATTATTTTTGGAAGCCATTTTTGTTTGAATTGTAGACCAATAAGTTGGTGCTCTAATTACGATCCGTTTTTTGAAGTTAATGGGTTTAGGTCAAGCTAATTTTTACAATGTTTCTATAACTTGCAATTACAGACTAAAATAATGGAAATTAAAGTACTTAGGTTCGACTTTTAAAAGGTCTTGGGTTTTTTTGTGGAAAGTGTGGTATGTAGCGAATGTAAGAAATAAAATATAAAAATGTGAACAATTCGCTTGTTTTCAGAAAAAATATAAATATTATATTTTTGTGTGATTATTTTTTTTTGTTTTACAATAAATATTTTAAACCTCGTTTAAACATTTTTATCTGTGATATGATGTGTCGTAAATAAATTAATCTTTGTTTAAATACGTAAATATATTATGTACTTACATTGATTTCCGCTCCAGTGACGTTGTACAATTCGAATGGAGGGTCTCGACCGCGGACGAATTTCATAATACGCTGACCGTTCTTGAAAAACACCACCTGATAAAAACAAAACAACATCATTAATTTACTTTAAGTAAACAAAAACAACGCATTTATAAAAACAATACTGTGAAAAAACAACTAAAAGTGAAAGCGCATCGCCTTTCTATTTGGCACGGTTTTAATAAATATAGAATACTAGTTGTGCCCCGCGGTTTCACCCGTTTGAATTCCTAAGTTCCGAAGTCTTTATAGTTATTCTGCTATTCGGGGCGGAGACGAAGGCTTTTTTTAGACTTTTGCAGGCAATTTTTAGATTTTTTCTCTCCGTAAGAACCATCCTCGTACTTCAAGAAAATTTATAAAAAAAGAATTAGCGAAATCGGTTCAGCTGCTCTCGAGATTTGCGCTTAGCAACACATTCAGTGATTCATTTTCATATTATATATAGTCAAGTAGTATCTAAAGGGATTACATTGGAAATAGAAATAGAAAGAATTTTTATTTAGTCTATATTGTATAGTGAATGTGTAAGAAGATTCTTCAACAATCTTCTTTAAAGCTACAGTATTTTTGTTTTCAGTAAATCCCCATAGAGTAATTTCAAGTGAATCCGTAACACCTGCTAATGGCAATCGATCTGAGCGTCCGTACGTACACTGTACAGGCAAAACGTCTTAATCACTGAGTAAGATGCATCGAAGTTTATCGCGACATGTCCCGTAAGTGCATGTTAGGAGGATGAACGCTTGCAATAACATTCAATCTTTATCAGAGATCGATAAGTCATGGATACTTACATAGGTTACATTAGGTAGTTGTATGTAGTACCAGCATAGATAATCTTATATAATTTTCAAAATGTAAACATCTCTAGTCTATGTTAGTTACTACCTTAGAGCGAAAACTCATTTTTACATAATTATAAGAAAATACAGGCTCGGGCCATGCTTGAAAGCCATCTATAATAAAGATAATTATAAATGCGAAATTATTACTGTCTGTCTTTTATACTTGTCTTTCACGGCTTATCTACTGAACAGATGTTTGTAAACCTTGGTATGGGAAAAGCTCCGATGCCAAGAAAGGACGACAACCGACAACCTCGCGGGCGGAGCCGCGGGTAAAGGTTAGGTATAAACAGATGTGTGATAAAGTCTCATCTTACAATTGGTTGAAAAACTAAAAAAAACCTGATGACACATATAGCAAAGGTGTAGTTAGTTATAGTTGAATGTATCTGTCTTTATAAATATTAATTAATATAGTATTTATAAATAGACATAAATCAAAATAAAGACGTATTCACGTGTAATCTATTTAACAAAAATTCCATTACAGTCTACCCTCAAAGGATTCCCGATCAGAGTCCGATGGGTTTTGCCGAAACTTTGCATTCGGAAATTCAAATGCGATTTAGAATTGCGATTCGGATCGGTAGTATGCGCAAATCCGCCTTGAACAATCCGGTTCAGGCCGGTTCAGGCCGGTTTAACCGGTGTAGCCTCAATACTCGGTGCTCAGTGCTCAGTGCTCAGTGCTTAGTCTTTACTCTATTAGCATTACTGGAAAGCTTAGCGAGTCTGTTCTAGCTTTATAAGTGTTACCCGCAGGTATTTGGAGGGCTCAGTTGCAGCTGTGAGTTTATTATAGAGAAGGTGAGAATAGTTTTTATTAATTTAAATAATAACATGTTTATTTTCATGTAAAGCGATTGAGTATATTTTTTTGAACCTGCTAATCTCTAAAATTACCATCCGGACGTAAAAAGAACTTTGGCATTTGATAGCAGATTTATCTTGGAAGGTTAAGGCTTTTTAAAATTACGTTACTTGCCTTAGAAAAAAATCAAGACAAGTAAAACCTCGGGGCATAACAAGTATAATAATAACATAAATCCTTATTTAACAGAAAAACAAAAGAAGATAAAAAGTTATATTAAATATTGTAAAGTAGACGAATTGAATACCAAACCTAACAAAATAAGGGAAAAATTTGCAAGTGTTGACTTTATTCGGTCATTTTTCTTTGTTTCGTCGACATTTACAAGGGAGTTACTTAAGTCGCGGCAGAAAAAATGGACAGTCAACAGGTTTGTATCAGGGTTTAACTTGGGGCGGGATACCGTATCAAAGAAAAGAAGAATACATTAATTTATCCAGCTTAGGCACATTATTTTTGTTCTTTAGCTTGATGTTTAGTGAGATAACAACAATTATGTAAATGTACTAATTATTATTCAAAATATTTTTATTTTGAATGGGCGTTTTCAAGCCCTTTTTAAACGTTAAATAACTCACTCTCGTTGCAAGTTCCAAAATGTCATTCCTATGGAGATTCAAGATTCTAAAATTATATTTTATACAAAACTGGAGACAAACTTCATATTTAATTGCAAAAGAAATACATATGTTAAATGTATAGTATGATAAAACAACATAACATAACATACCATCACGCCTGTATCCCGGAAGGGTTAGGCAGAGGTGTACCAATGTACACCCACAGTTACAGTATGATAAAAATAATAACTAAATAAAAGAAACATATTTATATTTTTTTACTTCTCTCTTTCGTTAGTTTATCTCTATTTTTCGTAAATTATTAAAAGCATAAATTGTCATTCAAGTAATAATAACATACCTTATAAAGTGACTCATTGTCAACGTTGTGTTCGCAGCGCAGCACCGCGCTGTGTCGATGTACCACGAACCGAGGCGCGCGAAGCTCCACCCATACCTCGGACATGCCCGCCACTGGACAACAATTATGTTATTAGTAATAATTGTAATTAAATAAGTAACATAGTAAAAATCTCAAGTCGAGTCTGGATGAGGCTCGCACAGGACCGTAGAGAATCACACGAGAAAGGAGAGGCTAACGCCCAGCAGTGGGAGGACAAAGGCGGTGGATTATTAAGATAATGAAATAAGTAACTATTGAAAAACTGAAAGTAAGTTTTCTCACAAAACCACTTAATCGGTTAGATGTACTACTTAAAAATACCAGGAGTTTTATAGAGGTACGTAACTCTAACTTTTGGATATCAAAAATTAAAATCTGTTTTAAACCGTAGCACTATATTTTTGTGCCATTTTGAACATTTATTAAAAGTTAAACAAATGGTTTTATATTAACTAACTATTAGGTAAACAATATGCATATTTACTATTTACAATTCCTAAACTAGTTAACATTCGTTTATTAAACTACGTAATAATCCAAAAATATTTCATAACCGCAACGGAATCCGGTCTAATTATTACATATCCGTGTACCTACCCAGATCCGGAACTCCATATCCATAACATCCGTAATAAACACGGCAAGCATTATAGAACAATCGAAGTGCGGCGGTTTATAAACAATACCAACAAAGAGTATCCAAACTTGGAATAATTATTTCCGGATCATAGTGATAAGTGTGTCTATTCTGTTAATAATTTCGGTGACAGGTGAAAGTGAAGTGACAGTGAAGTGACAATAAAACTCACTTCAAAAGTGAACCCAATTGGCCTTGATTTAGAATTCAAATTCGAGAATACGTATTTGACATCTCACCGCGGATTCCGCTGTCGAGACATGAAAATAATGTTACAGAATAGCACGGCAGATGAGAGAACGTCGCACTGTAATTGACATGGTGACATCTAGAAATAATATTATTCCGTTATTCTTGGTATAAATAATATAAATAATAATCTAACCATAATTAAAAAACCTCTACTCAACTAAATTAAAATATTTCGATCCTTATACTAGATATACGAACCTACTTACTACGAGCAAAATTTGGACTTTCGTCTTTCGGATAAAATGTAATTTATTTGGATATTATACACACAGATTTATACACAATTATCACTTTACCTATGATTTACAGGGAAAGTAATAAATGAAAACACGTATTTATCTAATTTGCACGTAAATATATTTGTGATGGTTCCCTAACTACTGGAACATCGAAGACTTTCCTCGTTAAAAGTGTTTTTCCACAGAAATACCTACATTGTATTTCGGTAGCAGTTATCTTATATATAAAATTCTCGTGTCACAATGTTAGTTACCATACTCCTCCGAAACGGCTTGACCGATTTTTATGAAATTTTATATGCATATTCAGTAGGTCTGAGAATCGGCTACTATCTATTTTTCATACCCCTAAGTGGTAGTAGGTAGGTAGTTGGCAGGTAGGTAGTAGGTAAGTAGTAGGTAGGTAGTAGGCAGGTGCTAGGTAGAAAAAATTGCATTGCAACGCATGCCGGGTACAACTAGTATTATTATAAATTCGCAAACAATTTTTTCAGTGCACCGAACTGTTGTCAACTCAATGCAGGCGTAAAATAGGTTTACATCAGACTTAAAAAGTATTTTGCAAGCACTATGCAGAATTCAATAATAATTTATATTATTATGTCATTGCCAGTTACCTTACAAAGTTCAAAGGGCGTTGTGATCAATACTGGAAGCAGTAGGATATTAATAGGCTGGTATTATTATTAGTAAGAGGAATTATTTTCAATCCATAATCTATCCATATTGATAAACACTTATTTAATATCCTGATTAAATTACAATTACATATAACAACTAAAAAAGATCTGCTCTTAAGGACAGACAGACGAATCGATACCCTTGGGGTACGGCACCCACAAACAACCTGAGCAGATTTCATATGCAGTATGCTTAGATTTATAGCAAATGCCTGCAAAATGCACGAATGAAAGTCGCCTCCAGTAATTGTTTCTTTAGAGGAAAAGTGCAATAACGGTAGGCGCAAATTGCTTCCTCAACAGCCATAACTATACAATGTTTAATGTGTTACAATCTAATTAGATTGTCCACATATTATTATGTTAATTCTGAAACTCTGGTCCTAGATTCAGCTATTTTAAATGCATGTCAGTGGTCGGTCAGTGTACTTGTCATTGTGCGAAATTTTCGTATTCAGATAAGCCTACAATAAAATCTCATTGAATTCTCGAATAGAATTATTGTAATCATCGTAATGACAGTTAGCAAAATGCAAATTTTCGTAAAAATTACTAAAAATGATCATTCGGTCAATTCAAGCAACTCTTAAATAGATGAAACGAGGCCATTTTTCTGTCTCATACGCTTTGTCTAAGCCGTTCAATCAATTTTAATGAAGCTTGTCAAACTGAATAAAGGACAAAGGTTGCTTTTTGTCGCGATAGCCATCATCTACGTTGGAAAAAATAGTTTTCAATACTTAAGAAAATAAAAACGCTATTCTTTTCTCAGTAGCCATTTTTTTGTGTACCGACTTTATCTGGTCTTTTATAATCCATTCCAGTGTTTATTTATCAAGTCAAAGACACTCCGTTTGATTAATGATTTTTGAGGTAAAATATTTTGTGTTTAGCCAAAGATTCTATTTCAACATAAAAAAACTTGCCTACGGTTGCTTATGTAAAAAAAATATTTTTTAATTAAAATGTACTCGTATTCAAGAGAACAGAGAATAATATGGAATTTATTTCTAAAACTCATAATAGACTAGTCTTCGTTAGTACTTATCATCACTTTGTGTCGCAAAATTTACATAATATTATATGAATAGTCTGCCGTTCCAAGGAATAACTGTAGCTAGTCTATTCTGGGACTAGCAAAATCTAATTTTAATTAAGTCTATTCTCCAATTGGTTTTAGGACTAGAAATAATTTTATTAATTTCCAAAGAAATTTTCTTACTTTAATCATTTAAGTTTATAGTTACCTATTTAAACCAAGTGTATTTTCATTTGCACAATTACGTCAAGTCCATTTAAAAACAATAAACTGGACTGGAATTATTATAATTTACTATCATTTAGTATGAAAAATTTCAATGTTAATGATTAAGAAACCGTGATAAGACTTAAAAATGATTTTAAAAACGACATGGATTCACATTATCCTATAATCTTTATTGCGTATTTTTTATTTAAGATAACACAAACTAAGCTTTAAAATATAATATCTTCCAAAAACGTAGTATTTTATTTGTTTAGTTCAATGACTTTTAAGAGTTCAAAGTGAGCCATTAGAACCATTAAGGTATAAACCAAAGTACTAATTAGAGTGTTATCAGAATAATTTATTTAATCAGCTTATCTAAAAAAGGTATGTTTTTAGGGTAACGTTTAAATAAGTAACTAAAAAACTGTTTTGCGCTTCAAATAAAGGAAAAGGCTACATAAATGAAAATCTAAAAATCTCAGTTATTTTCCATTTAATTTGAAAGAAATAAATAGCTTCGCAAATAAATTAAACACTAACTTTTAAGTAGACGAGACAACTACATTATGAATATTTTCTGTGACGTCGTGTGCACTAACAAACGAGACAATGAGGTCCTTAGCCTTTCGGGATAACGACTCACATGAGTACTGCGCTTAGAGGTCGGCACTCACTAACTCACTAAACCCGATCAGAATCTTGCACTTGACTTTCAGTTCCACTCTGACGAGATATTACAGGATCATATTTCGAAACATCGAAAGGAGATCCTGACAATGTATCGCGACCGACCAGTGTTGTCGCCTTGTGATTATCGAATTAACATCACGTTTCAACAGACTATGTCGAGATAGATGATCTTCTCTTGTTCTATCCGTGATTGGCGTATGCGGTTGATCACAAAATGGTCAACTCGCCGTCTGCGTATAGGTTATTGCATGTTGAGGTTCGGGTGAGCTAACTTAGTAAAGTTAATGAGTGAAATCACGCTTGAAACAAAAAATAAAGACAGATACTATTTATTTTAAAGTGTATGTTATATAAAGACTTTGTTAGCCCTATAACAATCTAAAATAAATATGGGATCTTAAATAAACTTAACCACACCGTGCTGGTCGGGTCAGTTGATAGTGAGCGACAACCCTTAGACCAAAGCCGCTGTTTAACTCCACTTCTTATGTTAATTATTTTGGTAACAGTTGTAGAATATGAGTTATTTAGATTATATTTTCTTTGGAATGCAGTGGCTGTTCAACTCTATTTAAAAATGTTGCATTATGTCAGTCTGTTTATACCCACCTCATAATGAACAATTATTTGTGATTTTTATTTATTAAAGCATTTTTTGATATTACGTCGTAAAGTTAAACGTTCAAGATATCTCATAAAATAGGGTGGTATCAAATTATACTTTCAAATCATCGACCAGACAAACCATGGCGAACGAAAGTTGAAACTTAGGTTGTTATAGACAACGGGTAGCATCATTATTGCAGACCAATTTGCATTGTAACTACTTCCTTCTTCGCAATTTAAGGGCCTACTTCTCCGCGCAGTAAGTTCCACTTGTCTGTACCCCTGTCTTATATTACAGCATTTTTATCCCCTAACCTGTGTGTACCATCAAATATAACGTAAGAATTTTTAATTTAAATTCCTGTTTATTTTGCAAGTATGCCAGTTCCCTTTGGCTTAATTTTTGAGGACAACCTACTTTTAGCTGTTGACCCCGTTAGGCCTACAAAGAGCGGTGTGAAGCGACTTTTACCCACCTAGAAGCAACTTTATGATGATCACTTTCGCGCTCCAGCCTACCGGCGCTAAATGACGCCATATTTCACGTCGCCCCTGAGATCGCATGCCGTAAAACCGGTGTAAATTTAATCCCTATCTAAATTTCAACCCTGCTAATCTCGATTTTCCTTAGATTGAAGATTATTTTGAAGGTAATTTCGTTGAGCGCTAAACATATTGATTATGTCTGGATCTGGCTTAGGAAGGTTTAATCAAGAACCATGTGCAAAGAGGTTAAAAAAGTACGTTATTTTTATTTCCAAACTCATAAATTTTTGGTTACCATTTATATCTCGTAGGGACGTAGGTGTTATTGAACACCCTTTTTGTAAAATATAGGTCAGTCTTTTGTTATAAAGGTAACCCTTTTGACATACTTTTTAGAATAACAAAAACTGTCAATATATAAAAATGTTTTCTTAAAAGGTACAGTATGGCTAAAACAGTCACATCACTTTATATATTACTTACAGTTACTTGTGATTTCATCTGAGTACCTATACTTATTTATGAAAAGAGATGCCTTAGTCAACCAATAAATATAATCTTTACTAATTACAATAAATGAAAAAGGATATCTGTCTGCCTGTCTGTCACAGTTTAACCATTGAACAGATTTTCATGAAATTTTGTATGAGATAAGGATGGAGAACCTTACCTGAAAGAAGGACAAATATTATAGGGTTTTTGCGACAAAATATCACACAACTATGCAGCACAAAGTTCGAATACCTTTAAAATGTTTACATTATTAGTATAAAAACAATACCTATAAATACAATTCCATAGCAATGTTTGATACGGGGATTACCACGTATTAGTGGGATTAGTGCGATCAATATAATAGTTAGGTACTGTAATTCACTGCAGTGATTACAACACGATAATACAGGTAGAGATCACAATCGGAAGCCAACGTTTCTGTATAATAATTATGTCATCTAAATAATGGAATCAATAATGGAATAGTACACTATTTGAAATAAATAATAGAAAACATATTATGTGTGCTAAGAAATATTGCGGTTTAAGGTATAAGCTTGAATTAAACTTTTGGCGAATCACGGTCTATAATTTTGAGAGATATGGTATAAACGAAAAAAAAAAATTGCTATGTTTTCTGTATTTATTGACATAATACTCTAAGACATGATCTTAACTATATATTTTAAAATGGATTCCAGAGACACACTCGACTCCTACCGTAAGGGCTGGCCCATCCTAGCTAAAGATAGAAGTGAGTGGAAGAGGGGGAGGCAGGCCTTTGCCCTGCAGTGGGACAAGACGGGCTAATAAATAGATAATAGATATATTGCAAAATGTAGCTGTAGTAATTAAGTAAAGTAATAGTCGCATACATGACTTGTTTTGTTGAAAAACCTAAGAGAGATATAACAGAAAAATAAATTAATCACATTCATTATTAGAACATACCCTAACTCTGGCCACAGATGCGGAAATTCGTACAAAATCCAGCAGATGGCGTGCGTATCGTAAGGACGATTGCTTATTTAATACATTTATTATAACCCGGCAAATGTGTCTATTTCTTGCAAGACTCCCACTCTAATGCTCCACGATTTTCTTTTGTTTTATTCTGTATCTTTTGTGGTTATTATATTCAGTTTGAAGGCTTCTATTTACTGAAAGATTTTTATTAAAAAAATAATGTCTCTAATCGAACTCACACTATTAGACCTTCTTAAATATATATATCTGTCAGAGACTCTATGAAATTAAATGGCTTCTTAAAATTGAGTATTCTTTCAGTATTCAAATTGTTAATTCATTTATATTGTAAATTACAGTGAGTAAAAAATTTCAGAAGAAAACTCTGTAGTTAGTACGCCATTATGACTACACAATTATGCGAGATTATTAAAATTGACGAGTACCAATATTTTCTTCTACGAAATAAGGCTAAGAGGGTACAAATAAGGAAAGAAAATATAATGGATCGTGACATACTAAATATTCTATTTCAATATTCGTGTTCGGAGCGGCGCGCGTGCCCTGTCCGCCATTGCCATTATTCATAATCAATCAGGCACGAAAATAATTTGAAATACTTATTAAGCTTATAAATATCTTTAATTATAACTGTTTATAAAGTAGTTAGGAATGAAATTCCTTTCAGTTTCGTAATTATTTGTAATGCGTGAGTAACATGCAATATAAATTTTGTGATATTGAGGGTTTTTTTTTAAATAGTTTAATTACTTTTTGGGTACGAAACAGCATGGAAATACAAAATAATATTAAGTTGCAATTAGTTTATGCAATTTTGTAAGGTAGGTACCAAGTGTATGTTTGCAACTCAGAGTATTGACGTCACATGACAATATAGCTCTCTCTAATTGTAATTAGCAATATTGAAATGTTGATAACTAGTTTAGTATGAAAGCAATTAGAGTGCTATTTCTACCAATCGATATGGTTTTTAATATATTATTTTGTTAACTATAAGTAAGTATAAAATATGTTAGTTTGTTGTAAGACCCTTTTGAATTAACAAATAGATTAAATTGGATAAAAACAGAACTAAAACACATATTTTTAAGTAATTTTATTTCGTTCCCGTAATCTGTAATATTACGCAAAAAGCCAAGCCTCGGTTACGATTGGGTTCTTCATTCGTTCCACTTTCAATATACTGCGTGGAGAATATGT
The DNA here is from genome assembly GCA_905475315.1 of Autographa pulchrina. Lineage (NCBI taxonomy): Eukaryota > Metazoa > Arthropoda > Insecta > Lepidoptera > Noctuidae > Autographa > Autographa pulchrina. Next base: position 8,367,548 of record FR997768.1, read on the forward strand.
AAGTGGCTTGGATATTTTACATCGATCGTTTTCCCCAATGGTTCAGCTAATTTTTAACTTCAATTTCATACTTGGCGAATTGAACTATCTTTGAGTATAAACTGACTTATTTGAGTTATTAATGTGCACTAAGAATGTTTTAAAATGTACTCGTTTCTCGAACGATGATTTCAAGCTGTTTTACAAAAACTTAGCTTATTGGTTGTTGTGTAAAATGACTGTCCAAAAAACGAATTTATTTGAACAAAATGTTATATTTGCCTTTCTATGTCCTTGTTGTGTGGACATAGCAAGGTTAGAATACTTTTAAAAACCAAATTAGGTTCTGAGACCATTGTTACCAAAATTATTATAGTAACGTATGATAAGGATTGCCCTTATTTAATCGTCGACAAATTAGTATCACGAACACGTCAAGTTATAACCGCTTAATTTGCGTTAATTGGCCAATGTTTGGCCAAAATTATATTACAATAAGCACACCGTACTACCCATGGGTTCTGCCTACAATTAATCAAACCTACGGAGAACAACCTTGATGACTTGGCATACAAACAGGTAATTTGTCTCATTTTCTTACGACTTATAGTATAATTGAGTTTTCGTTGTAGTTTATTAAGTAGGTCAATAGTTTCATTGCTATGTGGGTCAAGTTATGAGGTAATCGTCACATCTTTTTCAGTTTCTTTTATTTCTGTTCCAAGATTGTTTATTTACAAGTTGGCGACTTAAACTCAATTGAAAATCAGTAGATTATTACTTTTTTTTAAGTTGGAAGTTTCTATTTTACCCGACATTCTTTACAAAAAACAACGCATCAAGAGTCGAAACCAACTACACAATCTCAAATCTAATTGAAATGAAATGAAATGAAATGAAAAGGCATTTATTCACAAAAATCAATTTCCATACAAACATTAAATTTTTACTTCTACCAAACTGCATAACAGTTTGACGGCAGACGTAGCTCCCATACCGTGCTCCCATAATATAATAATTCTTAATATAGTTTAATATAATTAAATTTTACACTTTTTCACTTAATTAGAAATACAAATATTAAATCTTAAATTAAACATGCAAATTAGATTCTGTAATATTTTGATGCACAATATCTAGGAGGTATTTAAACAATTTATTTTTGAATGATGTTTTGGTAAGACAGCTGTTTTCAATGTCTAAAGGAAGGCTATTGACAAATGACGGAACAAGGTACTTTCTACACCGGCGCCCATAGTAATTATTACACATGGGCACCACACATCTCATGCTTCTACTTCTTTGTGATCTTGTGTGTGTTATATAAGTTTTAAATTCCTCATTATCATATTGTTCTAAAGCTAGCGAAAGCACCACCCTCTCATGTACCGGCAGCAATTTACATTCCAGAAATAAATCTTCGTAGTTACTGTTTTTACACCGGTTTTTTACGTTCTTACAGACTAATAGTTTCATGAACCTTATTTGTATTGATTTTATTTTGTCCAAGAATGTCCAATTAGAATGAGATGTATGTTCAGAGACATGTTAATAGGTAGTTTTTTAAACCTTACAACAACTTTATTAATGGAATTAAAATTAAAATATTTACAATATTATAAAAACTAAGCCGAAGAATTATAAACTAAATGAAACTAAGAACTAAAACAAGGCATCAAAAAATTCATCCACATCGCTGTCGACTGGGAGTGTGCCCAAAAGGCTTGTTCAGAGACTGATTATGAAATATTATTTCTTAATTACATAGTCATCCCAAGGGCTCAAGGCTGTGAAAGGGTCAAGGTAGGGTGGTTAACATAAATGAGATACGAAGCTAAGATACCCGTATCATATGTCCAGTTGTTGCAATGAGACGTGTTTCTACAATAACCTTTGGAATCAAGTTTTGTAGATTTATTAAAAGGCATGTTTACTCAATGATTACTTAGTTTAGTACTTTTGTGGACATTCTGTGCGTCAAAGACGTTTTGCACACGTCAGAAAGCAAAAGTTCTTTTACACCAACAGCTGGGATATATTTTATATACTCATAACAATTATGTTGCTATTTACCTAGGGGCTGTTTTTAAGATATACGTGAAAGTAAAAAAAAATATGGGGAATTTTACCTAAATTTATATTTGTGTGTTTCAAAGACGACGCTATTCATTATGTTAACAAGTTTTATGCACCTGACGGTGGACACCGGCTAGCCGAAAAAAACGTCGGTCGGTACATATGAGCTCTCAAAGAGCCCCATACACTACTAAGTAGTGTATGGGGCACACGGGGACGTAGACACCTAGGTGTCTGATCGCCGCTCACTCGAAGCGCTACGCTGCGCCGAACACCAGTAGGTGTTCATGTATGTATCAAAAGAGCCTACAATAATCAAAGGATTTAATTTTTAAATTGAGCCAAAAACTTTCACTACGTAGTAAATTACAGCTGGCTTAATTCCAAATTCAAACTTATTTAACACAATCAAAACATTTGTTAGAACGAACAGGTATTCTAAAATGTAAATGAACATAATTCTCCTTGTAACTTGTGTCAACGTTCCAACAATGATGTCTACCTCCTTCGTCACGTGTAGGCTTAAATTAAAAGGGTTGACATTAAACGTCAGAGGCTCCAGGGAAGCGCAATAGTTGTGTTATTAAGTAATTACTGTGTACGTTACTCTTGGTGAAGTAACAATTAAACTTGGGTACTTGTGTTCATTTGCAGTTCAAAGTGACATTGAATTTTGATGTAAGAGTAAATTAATTATGAATTCTCACGTTACTTTATTTAGGGTAAATTATAACCTTATTCAATTTTAAAGTGAAGGATGAACAAAAAAAAATACTCTAATTATTCTTTAAATACACTTTTTGATATAGTTGTTGATGCAATAAAGGTTAAAGGACGAAGTAATTAAAAATAAATTAACGAAATATTAATAAAAAGCTGTAAAGTAATGAATAATATATTAACGAACTTTATATTATAACCAAACGAAAACGAACGCCTGAGACAAAATAAATTATTTTGCTCAATATGCTACCAAATGAGGATGTAACCGCATTCTGAACGTAAGTATTATCAGTTTGGTTTTCATAAATGATTTTCATTTGTTTTTGGTGAATATATTTAAAGTAACGATTTAACCATAAAATATCGGTCCGTAATAAGGTCGATCCTTAGTTTTATTTAAAATAAACAATTTACATTCAGTTTCCATTTGGCGGAAAATATTGAAGATATTTTTATATGAAGTTTTCAATACATTCTTTGAGACTGTTTTTCGGAGTTCCTTAATATGTATTTCCTAGTAGATAACAGAAAACCATTTTGTTTACGTCTAGTTTACTCCTTCGTTGTATAATAAGCACAAGACTAATACCGAAACATTGATTTCAAAAAATATCAGGCATTTTAAAAATATACAAAATGTACAACAAATTATTCGTACGTACCAACTCAATCATCACGCATATACGATAATATGCATATCTCCTTAATGTAATAAAGCGGTGCGTATATATCAAAGTAATGGATTGTTTGGTAGCAGATAGTTCTTGGAAACATATAATATTCTCTGTGGAGCGCAGGCCAGACAGAATTAATGGAAAGCGACCACATTTCATGCACGTCGTCACGAATTGCATCCATACCGCACTCATGTGGCCGCCTTGTGTATTAGGGTTATATATAAACTAAAGGAGCCTTAATAATGCTAAAGTATTATGTAAAAAACCTTTTTTTATCATCATCATTATTTCAGTTCAGAATCTGCTGCTGCTTTTTTTTCTGTCATTCTTTGCTGTTTTGCACGTCCCGTAAAAATGTTGTTTAATTACGTCCAATCCATGAGTGTTCACTCGATGGAGAATAATAGGTATGTCTGATGACTAGACGTTAAATTATGGAGTATAGTTTGAAAGAAGAACGCTATTATTTACATAAGACTTCATTAGAGTAACAGGTTTTAGTTATTAACCCTAGAAATACAAGTATATAGAAATGAGTATAGAAACCCTGAAGTCCCTAAACTAAAAAATAACGGAATAGTCTAGGAAAGCAGCCAAAGCCTGCGGTAGAGCTCTTCCAAAAAAAAGGTAGTTACTTTATAGAAATATAACTTTTATCTTTGCAAGAGGTTATTGTAAAACTACAAATTGTATGACTGTTATTAAAAATGTCTGACTTTAAATGTTTGCTTGAAGTGGAGGTTCATAAACCGGCAGAATGTAAATTCCGTTCCCCGTTCCTTTATACGCAGATGGAGAATCCGATTCGTCTTACGGAAACGAGGAATTGCTTCGACGGACAATTCTATTCCCGATACTTTTATTTATACTTCCTAGTACTTGAATTCAGGTTTCATTTTATGATTTTCATTTCCCACGGCTCTTGATTTCATTGCTCGTAAGATGCAATCTTGTGATAGCGAGCCGCAGGTAGATAGGTAGCTGGTACATTTTTGTTGTAATCTTATTCAAACTGGAGCAGATAGGTTTTTCGTTAACTTTGGAGGTAAGGACGTTTTTAGGTATACTTATGTAGACTTGTTTGTATTCAAATTATTCTGAAACATCACAAAATGAACTGATAAATCTTTCTAATCTATATATATAAAAGAAAGTCGTGTTAGTTACACTATTTATAACTAAAGAACGGCTGGACCGATATGGCTGAAAATTGGTGGGGAGGTAGCTTAGAGCCAGGAGACGGACATAGGATACTTTTGTACATTAAAAAAAAAAAAAAACAATTAGGTAGTAGGTAGGTAGTAGGTAGGTAGTAGGTAGGTAGTAGGTAGGTAGTAGGTAGGTAGTAGGTAGGTAGTAGGTAGGTAGTAGGTAGGTAGTAGGTAGGTAGTAGGTAGGTAGTAGGTAGGTAGTAGGTAGGTAGTAGGTAGGTAGTAGGTAGGTAGTAGGTAGGTAGTAGGTAGGTAGTAGGTAGGTAGTAGGTAGGTAGTAGGTAGGTAGTAGGTAGGTAGTAGGTAGGTAGTAGGTAGGTAGTAGGTAGGTAGTAGGTAGGTAGTAGGTAGGTAGTAGGTAGGTAGTAGGTAGGTAGTAGGTAGGTAGTAGGTAGGTAGTAGGTAGGTAGTAGGTAGGTAGTAGGTAGGTAGTAGGTAGGTAGTAGGTAGGTAGTAGGTAGGTAGTAGGTAGGTAGTAGGTAGGTAGTAGGTAGGTAGTAGGTAGGTAGTAGGTAGGTAGTAGGTAGGTAGTAGGTAGGTAGTAGGTAGGTAGTAGGTAGGTAGTAGGTAGGTAGTAGGTAGGTAGTAGGTAGGTAGTAGGTAGGTAGTAGGTAGGTAGTAGGTAGGTAGTAGGTAGGTAGTAGGTAGGTAGTAGGTAGGTAGTAGGTAGGTAGTAGGTAGGTAGTAGGTAGGTAGTAGGTAGGTAGTAGGTAGGTAGTAGGTAGGTAGTAGGTAGGTAGTAGGTAGGTAGTAGGTAGGTAGTAGGTAGGTAGTAGGTAGGTAGTAGGTAGGTAGTAGGTAGGTAGTAGGTAGGTAGTAGGTAGGTAGTAGGTAGGTAGTAGGTAGGTAGTAGGTAGGTAGTAGGTAGGTAGTAGGTAGGTAGTAGGTAGGTAGTAGGTAGGTAGTAGGTAGGTAGTAGGTAGGTAGTAGGTAGGTAGTAGGTAGGTAGTAGGTAGGTAGTAGGTAGGTAGTAGGTAGGTAGTAGGTAGGTAGTAGGTAGGTAGTAGGTAGGTAGTAGGTAGGTAGTAGGTAGGTAGTAGGTAGGTAGTAGGTAGGTAGTAGGTAGGTAGTAGGTAGGTAGTAGGTAGGTAGTAGGTAGGTAGTAGGTAGGTAGTAGGTAGGTAGTAGGTAGGTAGTAGGTAGGTAGTAGGTAGGTAGTAGGTAGGTAGTAGGTAGGTAGTAGGTAGGTAGTAGGTAGGTAGTAGGTAGGTAGTAGGTAGGTAGTAGGTAGGTAGTAGGTAGGTAGTAGGTAGGTAGTAGGTAGGTAGTAGGTAGGTAGTAGGTAGGTAGTAGGTAGGTAGTAGGTAGGTAGTAGGTAGGTAGTAGGTAGGTAGTAGGTAGGTAGTAGGTAGGTAGTAGGTAGGTAGTAGGTAGGTAGTAGGTAGGTAGTAGGTAGGTAGTAGGTAGGTAGTAGGTAGGTAGTAGGTAGGTAGTAGGTAGGTAGTAGGTAGGTAGTAGGTAGAAAAAATTGCATTGCAACGCATGCCGGGTACAGCTAGTAGTTATATAAATGGGTATTATTGATATGTCTTCAAAATAATGGACATTTAAAAGTGAATTTAACTTTTGAAAGCGATAGGAAGTGTTTTTTACAGCATATTATGTAGTACAGTTCAAATCGCATTCAGTTCATCACTGGTTAGTCTTCTATAATAAAGCACTGATGCACGTCAGAATATACGTCGTCCATTTTCTGTCGAAGGTTTATATCAATCAGCTTTTGAATCAGACGCTAGTGCGTTTGATTGGCTGATGCAATTGTGTTTGATTGTCAAAACGTTCTGTGTGTCTACCACGGTTCGCTTAAATGGATGACCTATGTGTACTTTCCTTATTTGAGAACGGTGACCACTTCGAAATATTTCTGACTGTCCTGAAAATCCTGTATACAACTGACTCGTCATTAATAATAGGCGAAGTACATAATTTATTAACTTTTTATGCGTATAAATAAAACTTAATAATTGCGTTATTTTCTTTACTTATCTCCGAATCTAATTAATGTTATTTACCTATTAAACAGATAACTCCAAAAAACAATGCCAAGACTGTAATAAGTGGTAAATACAGTCATGTTACTAAATACCAAACCAAAATATCGACTACACGAGTATCACAGCCTCTAAAATAAATCTTATAAGTTTTCAAAATAAAGGATACAAAAAGCAATACGGCACACGACACAGTTAATTGCCTCTCACTATCCAAAACATCGGTAGTGGCGCGCCTCGCTGCAAATGACATTATCCATTCTGGTGGAAAACTCCGCTATTATTACAGTATTCCGATTTAGTAGCTGGCTGCTATTCAATCGATATACAATATGTCGAGACCAGCCGCGACCAATGTTCTGTACGAATGATACCCTCGCCTCGCTAACTTGTAGGTTAATATGTTTTTTTTTGCTTTGCCTGTATTTTAACCATGGAACGCACTTAGACTGAAGAGGTTTGTCTACTTCGTTTTGAAACTTTTATGATGGTGACGTTCTTGGAGATAATTTGTTTTAAACGTATTCATTTATGTTTTAAAAATTACAGCTGGCAGTGACTGGATGCAAAGGGCGGGAGATCGTGCGCTGTGGCGCTCCTTGGGGGAGGCCTATGTCCAGCAGTGGACTGCAACAGGCTGATATGATGATGATGATGATGATACAAATTAAGCAATGAGACAGTCATTGATTAATTATTAATTTAGAAACTAAGAGTGATGCGATAATACTTATGCAGAATTAAGAGTACGCTATGTTTTGTCATAAAGACGTTCAAATTGTCAGTACCCAAGTGAGAAACATTCCAAATCTTAAAAAAAGCAACAAGTCTACATAATAGTCGTTACATTATAATTAAGTAAGATTATGTATAGAAGAAAAATTGTACCAGTGTACGAAAGTCCTTCACACCTTATGAAATTAACTGATATTAAAATCCACGACACAGTTCTGTAGGCGTACAAACGTAATCCAATTTGTGAGTCGTCAGAATGGAGGAGTTAATTAAAAACATGTTTACCCAATATCCGTGTTTCTAATTATCAGCTCGGATTGTTTTGACTTTGGGACGATTTTATTTATTATTAGCTCCCATTTATTTTCGTATTGTCGGTGTCTGTTCACATGTTAATTTACCCCTTTTGTGAATTTTCAGTTTTAATTGAAAAAGTGAAATTTGAAATTCAAGTGTTTTAGCCTCATTTTAATTGTTTTGTGACCTTGTTGTGTAGGTACGTAAGGTGTAACTTTATTAATAAATTATTTTATATTAAAAAAAAAAACTTAATTACTATTAAAGGTAGATCTAGTCAGTTAGATATCACTGGAAATAGGCTGCGTGAAAAATAGTTTATTATCAATTGTTTGTTATCAATAAATATCAATTATTTGATTGCTTGTTATCAATACATCATAAAGAAAATTATTAATGGTATAAAATTTATTTTATCAGATTCATCTTAGGTACAAGAACTCATTTTCAGAAATTGAAAATAAAAATAAATAGAATAAGATAAAATTGTTAGTAGTCGACGTCTTAAAGCTACGACAGGTGTCTACGCCACGCTACGGTAAGCTACGAGCGTAGCCGAGCGAGCAGTACGCGCGCTGATGCACAAATGCGCCTCAGAAAATGTGGTACTTCGCACAAGTGTAGCGCCTTCTGTAAGGGACCTAATAACGTCTCTTTTTACGGTATATTTAACGCTGAATGTTTTTAATGAAATTTCACAACGTTACGAGACTGCTTTTCTGCTTTTTGTACAAATTTACTAGTTTCTTGACTGCAACTGGTTGTGATTTGTTTTATGTACCTGTAGTATTAGGAAAATAGCAAGGTTATCAAAGTATACTGTTGAAGTGTAAAATAGAATACAAAGATGCAATTTGGTTAAAGTTAAATGGTAAAAATCGAATAGGTTAAAAACTATATTATAAAAACATGGAACGCCGACCCCAATTAAATTCGGAAAAGGGCGGAAAGAAGAAGATAAAAATTATGCTATATAGTATTATCTACAATTATAAGTAATATTACCTAAAAGTCGAACAAAACGCCAATCAAATGATCGAATTAAAACAAATCTGGGAACAGCGGGAACGTAATACTATAAAAACGACAAAAAAAGTAATTAAAATTTTATAGCGCACGATGTAATCCACCATACAAATCACGTTGGAACAATAAAACGGGCCAGGAGTACCTAGTATAAAATGTATGCTGAATTTCAAATGAATTCAGCGGCAAATAAAATGAAACTGAATCTAAAACAACAACTCTGACAGTTTTCAGCTTAGTTTATTTCTCAATTATTTATTCTTCACTTTATTATTAGACATACTAGAAGTGAAATGCATGACAGCTAATTGGAAGTGAAATGAATAAAAGAATTCCCGATGAATTCTTTTATTCATTTCACTTCAGACTGCGAAAGAAGCCAAGCTAAAAATGGGTTAGATATCCGACCTTAAGACGACTAGCTTTTGCCTGCGGCTCTGCCTGCGTTTGGGTAATTTTTTTTTTGGTTCAAATCGGTTCAGCGGTTTAGCCGTGGGTAACAGACAGACGGAGTACTTTCGGATATATAAAATTTGTATGGACAAATACATCATGAGCCAACCACTTTCAGATTTGTTAAAAAAAAATGCTAATCGGAGACGCCCGATATGTTTCGTAGTTTATGGTTCTAATAGTTTCAAGATTCCGATCGAGGGCTTAAAACTAGTCGGTCACCTCCGTTGAACCTCCTTTAAAGGTTCGGTTCGGTTCGGTTAAAAACAGAAAAGACATGCAAACCAAATTATGTAAAGATATTAGATCTTAATTCAAACATAGATTCATTCCTATTAAAGGTGTTTAAGTATTAATATCAGTTAACAAATAACTATTACGCAGTCATTGAAACCTTTCGGACAATTAAATTGGACCGGATGGAACCATAATTGGCTCTGAATATTTTGTATACACTCAATTGGATGCCTTGTTAGTTACGTGATGAAACGAGTATTTATTAGTCAACTGTAGTAACAATTTATTGATGACTGAATTTGGAGTAAGGTATTAAAGACAACTGTGACTAAATATTGAAATATCACTTAATTTTAAACCACTTTAAATAATTAGATTGTAATGAATTTCAAGCCTCATGCTCATGTCTCTGTCACTTGTAGATGTAATAAAGCGATAGATAGATATTTAACAATATTTATTGACTTGGTGTTTAGTTTGTGTTCGAGATATATTTCATATTGTATTTGATGTAATAGGTTTTGATTAACCATTAAACTATTATTTTTGTGATAAATATTTGATATAGGTAAGTTTGTAAACGAAGTCATGAAACAAAATCTAAGTAAGGACTTGAAATAGTATATTTATTTAATTACTACACCTGTACATTTATCTCATTAATCCTGCTATACTGTGTGTAACCTCCAACCTACTTATTCATTCAGATTATTTTTACATTCAACAGTAACATTATTTTGACATTGACATTGCCTTTTTGAGCATCAAGGTTAATTTCAGGGATAGCTCCACAAATAAACTGAACTCGATTCACAAATCTAAAAACAGTAAACGCAAAAATACCCTTATTACAGGTTGATTCACACACGGCAGGTTTATTTAAAAACCTCCGTCATTGCGCAAGTCATTACATATTCGGGTCATCACGGGGCTACGCAAAAAATGTCATCTTCACTTCTTGTGTTGTTTGTCCAACTTGGCAGGTCGGGCCTCGTGATTTTAATAATTCGTGCCGGACAGGTCATGGGATTCCGTGTGAATAAGGCTTGGATGTAAATTGGTTTTACTTGTATGTATATTATTACTGTTCTTTAAAGGATAGGTGGGGAGTTTATTTTGTTTTTGTAAATATAATTATATACATTCACATTTACGTTGACAACTGTGGTAGCTCGATAAAATAACAATAGAATCAAAACGAGGAATTAATAGCACAGAGACGGCTACGACATAGGCTATCGTTGTTTTCCGAATGTTGTTTCAAAATCTATTTATTATACTAGCTGTTGCCCGCGACATCGTCTGCGTGAACGCTATACAGCACCAAAAATACGTACGATTATACCTTTTAAAATAACATTCATTTACCCCTTTCTTCTTTACATTTCATATAATAAAGTGCAGTAACAGAGGGACACTGTCGTTTGTAAAATTGACCTTCAAAAAGTGCTGATTTTCAGCCTGCTTTGAATAAATGACTTTATGGGGATTCTGCTGAATTAAGACATAAGTTGTGTGTGACTGAAGCAGATGGTTTATTATATTATTATTAAAGTCGATTCGATAAATAAACACGTGTCGTTGTAAACTAACACAACTCCAATGATACATATTTTATGGGTGACACTAATTTATGTAATTCAATTGTACCGAAGAAGTTTCAAATTGTCACGTTGATGAAACCAGCCGACCTTGAGAACCGCGGCGTTACTACATATGGTGCAAAAGCAAAACGACAAAATTTGAAGAATTAATATTAATTAAAAATGTTTCAATTGTAAAAAATGTTTACAAATCAGAAACTTAATAGCAATTATCATACAAAATATGCTGTCAAAAGCTGTCGCTTTGCTTCAGCAAGATACTTAATACAGTAATGAATTCATTGTGTTTTTACACTGCCTTTACAGAAACATTATTTAAATGGATGCGGAAGAACTAAGCCACCTATTTCCAGTCAAGAACTAACTTTAAACTTAAAGTCAGACGACAGAGATCAATGCTTTGGGTAGAAAATTTTAGATGTTGGTATGTCTGTTGCACATAAAACTAGCTAAAAGCCCGATTAAAAGTTCTAGCAATAAACTTCAAGGGAACACTACTTTTCATTTAGGTATTTTTAATACGTATTTTGCACGTCAGGAAGTTTGGTGGTTTATATTATATCCATACCTTGGAAATCACGTAGAGCCGTTGGTCCTGACTTTCATACGTTAGCTTTAACAATCCTTCAATTATTGTCTACTATGGGACATTGTGTGTTGCCCAGTTTAACGGGTCGTGTGTGCCAGATAGGGCGTTGTTCCATGTGAAAACACGAAATTCAGCTGAATCCGGTAAGACTGGACCGGTAAGCTGACCTCAACATAGCTTGGAAAAAAAGGATAGACAGAAGGCAGAAGAAACTTTCTGCAAGCCGTGGTATAGTAGTGTACCTACTTGATAATTATTATGCGTTTTGCTGGTTTTTTCTTCCATTTAAAATTACGTTATTTTTTTACATCACCCTTTAACACGATTTCTACTACCGTATTTTATGTGAGCCTAAAGGCGGTGCTATCTAATCACGAAGGCAGTAAAACCGGTAGGTTATTGATTTACACAAGAACAGCAGTTTCCTTGTTCTTCCCATATAATTACGGTTTAGACTGAAGGTGGATAATCTTAAATACTGGTTAAAAGATTTTCAAACAATTTTGTAGTTTTCCTGGTCGTACTACTTAACGTTTACTGATTATGATCCAGCCTATAAACGTCCCACTGCTGGGCACAGGCCTCTTCCCATATAGAGAAGGCACGAGCATTGATCACCACGCTTGCTCTCTGCGGATTGGCGATTTCAGATCCCAATTTTAGTCCAGTCTTAGTCTAGAATAATTAAGAAAGTACATATAACTTTGAAAAAGCCACATTGGTACTTGCCTGGGTTTGAACCTGCAACCTTGTGCATACAAATCCGTCCGGCCAGGATTAATTAATGAAAAACAATTGTGTATATCTGTTTGTTGAAATGTTACAAGTATCATACATAACTAAGTTACTTTATATTATTTTCTTTCTCTTTTTCTAGTGGAGGTTTTTGTGCGTACAAAACCACCACTTGCGAAGTAGCTAATTAGGTAACATATTGAGTAATTAGTAGAATAACAAATGTACTAATATTATTATTCTGCTAAAGTAATGTCTAGATATTTATGCCTAACTGCCGTACTCAGAGGTGTTTTTGGCTACTTAAGAGATTTATTTATATTATTTTACGTACGCCAACAACACTCACACATCCGAAAATTGGTTTTCTTGAATCGATAATCTTATTGTTATTTTCAGCCATCATCGTCCCACCACAGGACAAATTATTATATGAAATCTTTTAATAGAATAAATAAAATAATTATTTCCATTATTTAAGTAAAAATACTGGCGCTTATATTCAGCACACTAGTCAATAAACTACCACAGACTCATAAGAGTCATTAAACTTAAAAACATAAAATATTTAAACATTCCTAACCAACACATTAGCATCGGATTTAACTATATCGCGTGTAAAACTATCATTTTGTATCAGTAATTATTTACATAAACACATAAAATACATGCTCTGCTAAAATTTTAACGGGTTGTTAAGCTTGCTCGTTAGGAATAGAAGGTTTGTTTTTATCTAGCAGATACTTAATTCGTTTTTGATTATTTTACGTCTTAAAGTGTATGTTGTTTCAGATTTCTAGAATTTAGAAGACGTACGCTAAAAGATGATAACCTTTTCAATATCTTTAGATATTTTTTTTTAGTTAGGTTATCAATGTATGACATAGGTTCTTTTAACTAGACCCTTGATTAAATAGTATCGAATTGGCTCCTTTCTATTGTAATTAGCGATAGCAATATCTTGTCTTATAAACAGACACATATTCAAATATGCATATATTAAAGCGACGATCAATATTTCACCGTCACTCTCCAACTCAGACTCAAAGCTACACAATTCAAGGCCTCAAAATAGTAAAACAATACAAGCTTAACGATTGGACATCTAATCTTATTATAAAGATCCGTCTTTCCATTACCTGAGATGCGGAATACTGAAAACAAACTTTGAAAGCGAACCTGCAACCTTCAGAGAAACTTCTAGTCTTCTGTCGAAGTAATTCGGTAAATCTAATTACAGTCGTGCTGGCAAAGAGTTAAGCTCTTAGCTTTCGGGAACGGATTCAGGGTTTCGGAACTAAACATGTTCACTTCTTGTACTTCTTTTTTCGGAGATAGTTAATTGGTTATTTTCGGTTTTTATAAGGTAAGTGATTTGTTGCCTTCCAATAGATTTAATAAAGTATGATTGATTGATTAGTATTATCTTTAAATTACGAAAGTTATAAACAAGTTTAATTTATCACCAATTTTCATTATTTTCTATTTTAAGAATCACTTGTATTTTTTTGAAAATGTACGATACCAAAAACAAAATTATACAACGATTACCTCTGTTACCTAACCTTATTTTAATGCAATAAAAAAACTCATTCCATTCATAATGTCAAAAATATAAGCAAAGTCAATGTTATTCAATCCCCAACAATGGTGGCCTTTTTAAATAGGTACCCAATTTCCTTGCTTCCAGGGCAGACAATTAAAAACTCGGTCACAGTATCTTTTCACTTTATTTGAAATGAGAATACGGGGAATACTTTTAAATGGAGTAAAAACTCGTTAATACTTTCGTTGGAAATTTTAACACTTTATTTGGCACATAAAAGAATTAAAATTAAAAATAAATAAATAAATCTTTATTCGAATTTTGTTCGAAAGTACCTAATTAGTAAACGTTTCTTTAACGTGACGCGTAGAGCGTAGATAAATAATTATCACACCGGATAATTAGTCTCAGGGACTCAAAGGCCATTATCAGCGCTCGCTTTTTATTCCTAGATAGGTCAGTGTTAAAAGGCTTCGCTATTTCAAAATGGTCGCCTTTTGAAGGGTAAAAATAAAAGTAGCTCGCATGCATGATTAATATTATGTTTTATTTATTTGATAATTGAGAAAAGTAGATAAATAAAAACTAGGTACTTTGCCAGCATGTTTCTTTGTCAATACGAAATTTTATTATATTGTATACATTTCAGCAAAATTCGAAGAGTCCTCATTAAATTATATTAATTAATATAAGTAAAGCAACGAGAAAAACGGTGATGTAAATGCAAGGGTATATTATTATATAGAAAAAATACATACATAGCAATTAAAAAAAAGAAGCACGATTAGACGTCTCTTCTTGAGCCGTTCGCCTTTCATAAAATATTAAGTTGTCTTCATGACCCACATAAGAGTCGACAGTCCGGTCAAGTAGTGAAAGCCTCTAATAGAGCTAACTGCTTTAGTGCTAAAAGTGCGAGTCGGACTCGCGCACCGAGGGTTCCGTACAAACCTGTAGGTATCTATATCTTTTGATTGGGTTGACATAAAAGTTTGATTTTGTTACAGCTTAAAGTTATTATAGACCTGAGTATTTGATATAAATTTTAATTTGATACCTCTACGCGTTCATGAGAAAAGTAGTAGTAACTTTAAAATTTTCAAAAATATTTTTTATTTTGTGAAAACTAAAAATTTAAGGGTTCGCAATTTTTCCTTTATGTGTACTATAAGAAGTTACTTTGTACCAAATTTCAAGATTCTAAGTTCACAGGAAGTACCCTGTAGGTTTTGATTTGCAAAATGCGAAAATTTGCAGCATAAACGGCTGTAACGATTGAACATTAATGAATGAAATGTTGAACATAATCTAATGATCTATATTGGATCAATGAAATACATGCGTCGAAACCAAGTTCGTTCTTTTAAGCACTGTTTAAAATATTTTGCCTAGCCTTATCCCAAGCCATTAAGGGCCTGTGTACAGTCTTACCGGATCAGCGAATAATGTATTTTACATGGCACGACTGCCTATCTGACCTCAACAACCGTTCCACTTGGTAACACAGTATCCCATAGTACCTAAGATTGGAGGTCAAAATTGTTATGATTGAACGGCTGTAGGTACTCTTTGATTGATTTATTGATTTATTTATTTAGACACCTTACATCTATCATTACAGGTTATAACCTAATTCAATAGATGAAGTTAAGAAGTAACAGTTTCTACATTATTTCTATAGGAGCGCCATTCGTGTCGCCGACTCTCCGTCAGAAGCAGATGACGATCGTACAAGATGAATTTAATGTGATAATTCCTGAACTCACTTTTAGGTAACAAAACTTTAAGATTATATAGACGAGACATGGTGAAAATTACGCCACACAACTAAAAATATTTAATTTTCTTGATTGACTTTGATAATAAGATCAAGGCATTTTGAGCACTGCCTAAATTATTTGTTAAAAAAATTTAGTCGTACTTTAAAGTACCACTACTTCTTAAAGGGTTTTTATAAATAAATTGTTTAGATATAAAATCCATCAGATATTTAATAGGCAATGTGCCTATAACATGAAAAGAGAATTACTAGGTAATTGAAACTAAATGAACAGTCATAAAAGAATATGTATTGTCCCATTTGTAAACAAATACACTGACCTAGTTCGTTCGGTTCTGTCAACAAACTGTAATTTGTTGACTTTGGCTAGATACTCAATATGCACGATGTAGGTTAGTTTGTAAATATGATAGAAAACTAGCATTTTCTAGCTGAGAATATGTAAATAACTAATGTTGAAACTGAACTCCAAGGGTATAATTTGCATTTTACCAATATAAACTGAACGCAGTTTAGGTAAAACGTAAGGTTTCGATATTTCGACTTCGACCTCACATCCTTCGATCACATAAAACTAGTGTACTATATACTAATTTTTTGTGATCGGAGGCAAACGAGCAAAACTAATTATGTATACACATAGCGAAATTGTGAAGCAACTTAGTGTTGTGATTTTGTGACAAAAAAAAAAGAAAAATATGCACACACGTAAGGAACCGTTTTTAACGATTTCTTCATAATATGTGTTACAACAACAATCTATAATTAAAAAAAATAATTTAAAATACGCGAGTGAACACCTTACATGAGGCAAAATAAAAATAAAATATATCTAAATTTTAAATTTAAAACCAACCAACCAGTCTTAGTGTATCCACTAGGTTGCCTTTCGGGCGATGAATACTAAAGCAAAATACCGGGAATCCAGCATATTCTTTTTCCACGCGGAATTTGCAGGCTCAGAGGTCGGTTTTGGTCACCTCAAAAGGATTTTTAGAGTCGGGTGTCAAAGGTCTGCTTGATTTGCTTTTCAGACTACCCCGTAGTTTCAAAGCTTTGATGAGATAACAATTTAGCCAATCGATTTTTTGGTCTTAAAGTATTAATCACTGTAATTATTTTATGCAAATTCCCAAAAACTTAATGTGTAAAAAACTGAGATTTTTTTGTAAATAAACGTTTGTTTGTTTTTGTAACTTTACCATAAAGAAACAACTCTGTTTTCACTATCTTCAGAAATCAACTGGTCATCAAGTTACGTCTGTGTTCATCATATCTTAGTCAAGTGACAAACATTTTATTAAACAAGGCCATACAGATAACCTTTAAACATTGTATTCAATAAATTGAAGTTTCCCTCCCAAACTTCAGAACATGATGTGCAAAATTTTAATCTGAAGCGTCAAGAAGCAAGCGGGTTTTAAACTTCGCCCCGCTTTGTTCGCAACAGGTAGGGGTGATATTATATAGGACTAGTTTAAACTACTTTCTCTTGTCTAAACTTTGTAGATTTACGATAAAACAGAATATCCAGGATAATGGTTAGTTTTATCTTTTTCAATGAGTATTTCTTAGTAAAATGTTTTGTTCAACTTTTTTGCGTTACTTTTTTATTTAGCATCATATAATTATTCATGGACTTTTATCTCAACAACTATATATACCTATACAAATGTTCAAATACTAAAGATTTCTTATGAAAAAAAAATATTGCCGTAGTCCTATCTTGCCCACAGCAAGCAAATTTAAATCAGAAGCTAGGGAGCTAAATGGCCACTGTTCCACTGTATTTGTAAATCTAGTTTTTATAACACGAAATATTAAGGTGAAAATCTAATGATAGGAAAAACTAAATAATATTAGGTAAATTTATTTCGTACACTTATTTCATTCAAATGAAACTGTCTGTTGCAAAGCTATCCCATAAATTTAAGAAGGAGAGAGCAAGATAACCGACCTTATTCACATAATTATGTAATTGGGAACGAGAACTAATTATAAGGGGAATAGTAATCATAAATAAGCTAATGTTTAATTTCCCATCAAACGTTTCAACCCTATACAATTACACAAATATTTAACACGAACAAAAACTAAATATTAGAGTAATCCTGATTTACTGATGAAACAGATCGTTGGTATTTCAACTCCTCAGGATACAAATAGTAGAAACTACATGTATTGGTTTCTTAGGTTTACACGAATGTAAGACATTGAAATAAAACTAATTTTTACGGATTTTGTCGCGGCTTAATTTTAGATTTTAGGTCCCGACGTTTCGACACTGCAGGTATCATGGTCTGTCCGTGACCATTACGACAAAATACGTAAAAAATAGTTTTATTTCAACTACATGTAATTATTAGATTACATTTTTAACATTTTATTAATTAAATACTGGATTTCGTAAATTTTGACTATCCTTTATTCGTCCATCGTCTATTAGGACATATTATTAGAATAGTTCATACTATTTATACACAGAAGATCCAGGTTTTGTCTCGTGACAAAGATTTACCGAAATCTCTTCCTTTTACACAGCTGTTACAAATGGCTGGTCCGGGAATAAATTGAGCGTTATTTTATCACCTACCACCGGAGAACTTCTAGTGTCAACAAGAAGTTAAACTTCGATAATGTTAGGATAAAGATAAAGATAAAGATAAAGATAAAGATAAAGATATTTATTCGCCAAGGATATGGTACAAAAGTTGGTAACATAACAAGTATAGTTCTTAAACACATCCGCCCCTGTAAGAGGCATACGAATATTTGTACATTGTTTTATAATTATAACTTATAATAACATACTTTTACAATTATAACATATAGAATGAAATCATAATATAATCATTTATTTAAGTACACTTAGTTTTTTACTTTTTTTACAATATTTTATTTTGATATGTATACATAAATTTTATTACTCATGAATGGATCATGTTTAATATGACATTTTCCTATTTCTATTGCATTTATAATCAAAAAATTCCTTTATATTATAAAAGTTTTTTTCAAGCAACCATTCCTTTAACAATTTTCTAAATAACTTCAATGGTTGTTCTCTTATAAATTTTGGGATATTGTTGTAAACCTTTATGGACATCATGTAGCTATTTCTATAGTGAAGGGTTGTTCTACAGAGCTCATTTTTTAATTTTGTGGGATCCCTTTTTAAAAACTTACTATTTTCACTAACTTTAGAATAGAATTGTTCGTGTTTTCTGACAAACATACCGATTTCCATTATGTATAGTGAAACTAGTGTCAAAACGTTAAGTCTTTTAAAGATCGGTTTACAGCTTTCAAGTGGATGTGTATTAGTTACTGCTCTTATGCATTTCTTCTGTACTATGAAGACCCTCTGGATATGTGTGGAGTTTCCCCATAAAAGTATTCCATATCTCAGGACAGATCCCACGTAACCATGATAAGCGCTGAGCGCCGTGTTTTCATTAGCTGCGTTGCGCAATTGTTTTAGCGCGTACACGAATCTATTTAGTTTATTGCATATATTATCAATGTGTATTCTCCAGTTACAGTTATTATCTAATGCTAGGCCTAAGAATTTCATAGTGTTTTCTCTATTAATTGTTTCATTATTGTATTTTAAATTAATATTGGGGGGGTTTTGTTTATGATTAGAAAATTGGACATATTTAGTTTTGGTTAAATTGATTTTTAAGTTATTATTTATTAACCAGCCTATGATACTATTAATAGTTGTATCTACTTCCTGCTGGTGTGTTATTTTATTGCTTTCAGGTATAACCACTGACACGTCATCAGCAAAAAGTACACATTTATGTTCCGTAGTATTTGGCAAGTCGTTAATATATAAGAGAAAAAGAAGGGGACCAAGTATACTGCCTTGGGGCACACCCGATTCATTATGACTAAATAAAGATTTATGGGATGTAGCAACGAGTTTATCATTTATGTGACATATTTCTACACATTGTTCTCTATTACTAAGATAACTTTTAATCCATTCGAAAGCTGGGCCTCTTATACCATAGAGCTCACATTTATCAAGAAGCATTTTATGGTTGACTAGATCGAATGCTTTACTCATATCTAGGAATACTACTGTAACACTACGTTTTTTATCTACATTATCTGTTATTGATCTTACAAGAGAGAATGCTGCTAAAGCAGTTGATTTACCTTTTTGGAACCCATTTTGTTCTTTATTAATAATATTGTGTTTATTTATGAATTTGACAAGACGACTGTGCATTATTTTTTCATAAATTTTTGAAAGTATTGGTATAAGTGTGATAGGTCTGTAGTTATTTTTATCTAATGTACTTTTACTTTTATGAAGAGGCTTAACTATTGAATATTTTAATTTGTCAGGGAAAACTCCATCTACCAGAGACAAATTTATAGTGTGACAAAGTATTGGTGATATGATCCCAGCGCAAGATTTAAGTATGTGCGTTGATATTTCGTCATATCCTACTGACTTTTTATTATTTAACGATTTAATGACACGAAAAACTTCTATATCAGAACATGGATTTAAAAAAATACTAAAATTGTTCCTGGCAATTGGAAATCGTGGTGATAAGTTGGTACTTGAAAATTTGTTAGGTAATGAAATATTTATAAAAAAGTCATTGAAAGAATTAGCGATTTCAATTGGATCGTACAAGATTGAGTCGTGATTACTATCATTTATTGCAATTATTTGATTAAATGATTTTTGTGAATCTGTTCTATTTTTGATTATATCCCATGTAGCTTTATTTTTGTTTTTAGATTTTAACACGTACATAGAATTTGTGTATTTTTTTGATCGATTGACGCATGATTTTAATATTTTATTATATTTAATGTATTGAGCTCGATGCTCATTATTTATATGATTTGAATAACACATGCTTTTGAGTTTCCTTTTGTTTGTACAAGATTTCCTGATGCCCTTTGTTATCCATTTAGGTGATGTATTATTAATGTAGACTTTTGTTTTTTTTAAGGGAAAACATAATTTATAAAATAGTAAGAAATTTTCATGGAATTCGTTAAAACTCTCATTTGCGTCATAGGTCTGGTACACGTCAATCCATGATAAATTCCCTATAGCTTCAATGAATTTATTTAAGTTGTCATCCGAGTAGTCTCTGCTAATAATATACCAATATTTTAGAGAAGGTTTTCTATGTTCAACTGGGAATGTTAAAGTTTGGCATGTGTTATGATCTGACAGGAAAAAATCGTGGGTATCTCCAATTGAGTTTTCAATATTACTTATAATATGATCTATGCATGTCTGTTTACGTGTTGGTTTATCTATATGTGAACATAGTCCATAGTTTGAAATAAGATCATTAAGCTTGATTGTATTGTTATCCGTTTTTAAGGTGTCAATATTTAGATCACCGGTGACGATAATACGTTTCTTTCGTTTGAGTAATTTGTATAGTAATTGATCAAATTTTTCAAAAAATAGAGACGCATTCGAATTTGGTATTCGATAAATACATATTACTATACAATTCAATGAAGGAATCTCAACGCCACAACATTCAAATATCTTTTCAATACATAAATCTTTAACATATTCTATGTTTTTAAAGTCGAACATTTTATGTACTAAAACACAAACACCTCCACGTTTTTCCTTTTTTCTAGAAAAGGAACATGCTAAATTAAAGTTTTTAAACATTATATTTAGTTCATCACCTGTTCTCACAAATGTCTCTGAGAAACATAGAATATCAACATTTATATTTTTAAGTGACAATTCACGGAGGCAAACGTGAATAAAATCTATTTTATTGAGCAACCCAGCTATATTTTGGTGGAAAAGAGTAGCGGTAGGACTAACAACATTTTGGTTATTCACGAAAAAAGGTATTATTATTATTTTTATTGCACTTTGGTTTAATCTCATAAGAATTATTACTAGACTTAAGGTATAGGACGAGTTCCTCCAGGTCTGTTATAATAATTCTGAAGCCTATGTTATTTAAAGTTCCAAACCGCTGGCTATATGTATTATACGTGTAGGGTAAATTAAGATTTGAGTCCAATATATAAGCATATTCGTGCGTCTCAGTGTCCATATAAATTAAATTGTTGAACGTGTCTACGCGGCTATTAAACATAACATTCGAATTATCCATGTGCTTAAAAGTTGGCAGACAAATTATAAAGTTTGTATGCTTTAATGTTGTTAATTTTTCGCGGATAAACGTGACTAGTTCTATATAGTTATTAGTTTTTCTAAAATCTTCCTCGCCAATAAAAATAATACAATAGTCTGAATGCGTAAAATTACGAACTTTTTCCTCAATGTTTCTTAAAAGATATTTTACTCCACATCTGGGCGTACGATAGTGACATATGCCATAATTACTTAAATAAGTTTCTTCACACATTGAATATATTCTATTAGAAGTCTCACTACTTATGATGCCGATTTTATTTTTCACACTTTGCTGCATCACATTTATTTTATTTTCGGTTATCTTGCTTTGTACGTTTTCCTCATATTCTGTGTTTAAAGTTACGTCTTTGTTGACATGAATTTGTTGTTTCAAAGAGCTTTTCGGGGTATGAAAATCGATATCCAAGTTAAGCTTGCGTGCAGAGATGTTGAAGGTTTCATCCTTATCTCCTTTATCATATGAACGTTTCGCACTTCGTGATAATTTATTTTTCTTCTTCGATGTAACGCTAGTAATATAAAGGTTTCTATAGTGTTCATTCTTCTGTTTTTCTGAGTCCAGTTCTTGTTGTAGTAACCCATTTTCTAAGTTCAATTTTTCAACTTCTGCATGTGCGCTTATAAGTTGCTCCTTCAAATTTTGAACTATAGTTTTTAATTCTGAGATTTCATTGTTCACTTGGTAAGTCGATAAATCCATCATACTCTTACTTATGTCCGAAGACAGGCTATCTATGGATTCAACGGATAAACAACGTCTCAAACGTCCTTTTCTCATAGTTATATTTGCATCAGATGCCATATTTTATTTTTATTATATTCGGAAGGACGGAAACAATCACAAAAAGAGAAAACTTGTAAGTCGGTGATTTGAACGCCAGACACACTTTGTCCCATATTCTGTGTAGCGCCCACAGCCTCAGCGCCAGCTGGTATGTTACGATTAATGTTGAAATAACCGTTCTGTATCTACGACAAATTTATTACGTTCGTTAGAACGCGGTATTCGAAATTTTATAAAATACTTTAACCGTCTTATATTTTTCTTGACTCACTAATAAGTTTACACAATGTTTTAAATAGTTTATTGCTACACTTATTTATATTGTATTTTGCACAGAATTGTTTGCTTTTTCTTCTTAAAGGTTGGATGTCATTGTTATTCTAATTGAAAACAAAAACTTTTATGCACTTTTTTCGAACGTATTTTTATGCACTTTTCTTGAGAATTTCTCGGAGATAACACTGTCACTTGGTATTTGGACTATGATGTTTATGTTTCACTATAATTATGCAATTTTAATGCGTATTTACTATTTATTAACAATTAAAATGAGTGGATCTGATATTGAGCGTGGCACTAGCGCCATCTGTCACGAGGAGGAAACTACTTCCATGTAATTAATTAGCTCTAAGGGATCCTTTTACTGAAGAGGGTTGTGTTAAGTTATCTAATGTTGATTTCTCACACAAGAATATAAATATAAGTGTTTTTGTAGATAATCATTATACAGAAAATAAGTTATATGTAACCTCTCTGACTATGTGTGACTTGAATCGTAAATATTTTTATCATTGATTTTCAGTGCGTTTTTATCATCTGCCATCATCTGCCTAGGCTTTTCCCACTATGTTGGGTTCGGCTTCCAGTCTTAAAGGATTTAACTGAACACCGTATTTTACATGGAGCGACTGCCTATCTGACCTCCACAACCCATTTTACTGGGTAATACAGTATCCCATAGTAAGACTGGTTGTCAGAATTGACTTAACGACTGCCAAAGATCAACGTATGAACAGTCGGGACCAAGTGATGTGATCGTACTGAATAAGTATATCACTTAAAGTGGATACTAAACATGACAGACCTTTGTTGGAATAGATCAAAACGATTGCCATTCACAATTTTTGGTAAGTATGTAAACTAGAGGTTTGTTCAAATTTAAATGAAAATAGTTTGCATTGCACATAATTTAAATTGCACATGGCCTGAAACACACTTGAATTGTTTTTTGTTAATTATCTAAAATATCTTTTTAGATTATGTATTTTAAGCAGAGAAAACAAGAAATATATTACAAATAAATAATGCATTGGGTAACTGATAGATAAAGTAATCACGTCACCATACTTATATGCTTATGAACTTTGCGAGTTTATTTTTATCCTCGACATAATATACAAAACGCGTGAAAATTGTAAACTGTCACAATATTTGCGGACTAGTCGGTTAGGTTCGAAAGGGATTCTACTATAAACACTATTCATATTAGGGTTACTTTTGCTAAAAACACAAACAAATGAAAATGTTGTAAATTATTTAATACTAGCTGTGCCCCGCGGTTTCACCCGCGTGAATGACAATTCATACACTATCTTTATAAATTATAGCCTATGTGTTATTCCGATGTATAAGCTACATCATTGTAAAGTTTCATTAAAATTCATTCAGTAGTTTTTGCGTGAAAGATTAACAAACATCCATACATCCAAACAAACTTTCGCATTATAATATTAGTAAGGATGGATTTTGTTAAAAGAAGCATTTACTAAATGAATGGCATGTTTATGTATGTAAATAAAGTGAAGTGTGAACCGCCGGTAAATTAAAAATAAAAATTTATTCAACGGTGTTTTGGTAAAACGTTTGTGTACCGTTCAAAACACCTGTGTTTCCCACGGGAGTAGCGGAGTGGTATGCATAGGACTAATCATTGTTGTTTGACTGTATATTATGCTGGACTAGTAACAAGAGGGTTTGAGGGATAGGGGAAACACATGTCTGCAGCATGCATAAGCATTAGTAGTATTTAGCTTAGTGTAAGAAACTGTGTGCTTCTGGCCTTGTTCTGAAAATTGCAACTGTCTATGACTACACAGTTTAGGAGACCGTTTTCATATAAAAAGTTCAGTTGGTTACACATAAAAATTAAAATAAACTACTTTTAACGGATTATATTAATCGAATTCCCGACATTTCAGACACCATAATTGTAAAAACCGACTTCAATAAAATGTATATAGGTACCATTGAGGCAGAAATGCCGTAGATATCGCGTATAACAAAAAAAAAAAAACACACAAAGGTGAATCGAGATCGAAAATTGAGAACCTCATCCATCTGAAGTTGGTAAAATAGGCAACCATTTTTATGCTTCTTCAATACAAAGCCAAACAAACTTTTGCATTTAATATATTAAATGGATTATTACAAGTCCGCGGAACATTACAAGTAGTTGTAACAGCTCTATAGATTTCCGAAACTTTTGCTATTAAGAGAAAAATGTTTTAAATCAATAGTGGGTGGATGAAAGTTTCTTCCTTTGTAATTAATTGGGTTTCACCCTACCCTTGTAAAAGTATTCTAGTATTTCTCGGAATTTGAGGTAAACGAATCTTGAAGATTGTTTGCGTTTGTTTGATTTGCACACACCTTTATCAGTAATACAAATAGACACTCTTGAATAAAAGTGTACAATTTAGAGTGTTTTTTTTAATTATTAATTTTAATTTTACACCTTGTCGATATGGGTAATCCATTGCTTACAAAAAGGGAACAACACATAAATTCAATTTCTTTTTAACAAAAACTATATTTTATTGCCACATGCAGAGCCGTTAATCGTTACTTAGTGGTTTATTAGTATCGATTTAAAGGATTCCTTAAGCAACCATTGTAGTGTGTAAGCCGACCTTACTCCCGACATACCTATACATGTACTTAGTATTAAGCTTATAATTCCTTAAGCAACCATTGTAGTGTGTAAGCCGACCTTACTCCCGACATACCTATACATGTACTTAGTATTAAGCTTAGTATAATCAGTTCAGTAGAATATACGCCTTAGACATAGAAACACGTCTTATCATTTTGCCACCAATAAGCCCCCACATTGCATGGCGACCCTGCCAGTGCTGCCTTGTGGCAGTGCTGCGCATTGGGAACATGATAATATTTTTGTGATTTGTGAAAGACTATAAACTATAAGACTATAAATAGTGAATAATTGAATATGGTGTGAACATTCTTCAATAAAAAAAATGTGAGGCGAACTACATCGCAAAGTCAACGCTGACGGGGGAGTTCGTTTCTACGCATTGAAGTAGTACTCGGGGTGGATCTGCTCTAAGTCCACATTCGACACAACCTAGCTGGGGGTTTTTGTATTGAAGTCGAGGCTGACGGTACCAGAAGGAATATTGTGAGGAAGGTCCGAAAGACCTTCGTCACCAGGCAGCAGATACGTCTAGTGATCTTCCACAAGACCAGACTTACTCCCAAATGATGAGAATACTTTGAAGTCAATGTGAGTGTGAGTGATTATATGGTTAGTGAATAGTGTCAGTGACTATGTGAGTGTTTTAAAGGAGGTTATTATAATGCCGCGGACATTTTTTGTAATTTCTTATATAATTAGGTACGTTTAAGGGTTTTAATTTTTAAAGATTAAAATGTATAATCATTTTATCATAGTTATTAATAAAATATATTGAATAGGAATGCCTGTTGACAAAATAATTAAGTATTTTGGCGGTTGCTACCGTTCTTTTTTTTTCTGACCGTAGATAATTATATTAGTATGTTTTATTGCCTTATGTAATAATAATATTTTATTCAAGGCTAGATAATTTTTTGCAATTAATAATTATATTATGGTTCCCAGAACATTCTCAGGTGTGCCGTGTCATAATATAATGCACGCGCTTCAATTTTGATGATGATGTCATGCAACTCACGTGTGGCATCAATCATATTTTACATTGGGTATCATGTGTCTTTCTGTGTAACTAACGGATATGGTGCTGTTGAATAGATAATAATATTCTTTAACGTTAATATAAACATGTATCAAGTTTTAAGCAAGACCATTTGTATCCAGAAATATTTGAAACCTATGATTATCTTTTAAATTGTCTAGATAGTTTGATGTTAACATTTAGTTTGTTTGCTTAATAGGGAAGTATGAAAAATCTCTTGTCATCTTTAGAGTGCAAGGAGGTACTTTTTCTGTTAACAAATATAAAAGAGGATTATGAAAAGGTTTGTGAAAAATGGTATAGGATTATTTTGAGGGCGAGTTTTATAGAATTGTTTGGTATGATATGGTATTAAGTAGTTGGGAATCGTTTGGTAGGCAAGACTCTGCGCTGACGTCATCGGACTGATCACCCGAGAGCGCCCGGCTTGTAAACCAAGTTATTCATTTTGTATGTGTTATAATTATGTTGTGTTTAGAATGTTAATGTTTATGAAAATGTGGTACACAAATTAAGAGGTACTATAAGGACAGATCCTTCCATTTGATCATGGTGTCGGACGAGCTTCCCTCCGTGAAAATTGTTGGAAACTAAAAGGTTTTAAACACTGATCCTTACCTATATGAAAAATAAAGTCGACTAAGTATAAAAATGAGTAATGTACTTCTATAAAATAAATAATGAAGAGACCAAAGGTCCAAATAAAAATATGTGTACCATATAGAGAATATAAAGATATTGATGAAAATGATATGGAAGAGTACTGAAAGTAGGTAACATGAAGAGAATAAAGAAAAGTAATAAAAATAGACGATGGATAAGACATTAAAAACTTGTATTTGTATAAAATAAAATGCAACATGTAAAGTAGGTATATGATGATAATAAAGGTACCTACAAAGATTTTTTTTGTTATAAAATATGGAAAGTTTAAAATGAATAATCTAATTACAGAAATTGAAACAATAATGTGCTTTAAGTAGGTAATCTGAAGTTTGTGAAGTTTTTGTTATTTTATTTATTTAATATTTTTTAACAATTGTTATACTCGTAAATTAAAAAAAATGTAATTTCATAATTTTATCAACAGTGTATTTCTTTAAAATTAAGTAATGCTTAACTGTAATAAAGTATGAGAAGAAGAAGAAGGTATGTTACAAAAATTAGTTGACTGTTTATTTTTTTTTCTACGATATTCGATTTTTTTTAAGGTATTTTCAAAAAAAAAACCTATTTTTATTTTTTTTTCTTTTATTATCGGGGGAGGTGTAGTGTGTAAGCCGACCTTACTCCCGACATACCTATACATGTACTTAGTATTAAGCTTAGTATAATCAGTTCAGTATAATATACGCCTTAGACATAGAAACACGTCTTATCATTTCGCCACCAATAAGCCCCCACATTGCACCATAATAAGTTCCTCACCAACCTAGGTATTCTTACGTGGTTCAACGCCTTCTTACTAACTTTCTATACCGTCTAAATTAAGAAAATTAGGTACTTATCTGTACTGTAAGCAGAAAGTCACTAAACTTGCTAATGGTAGAGACGAACGAATAAATTTTATTAGAACCTCCTCCAAGAAGTTTGCATCGAATGTACGTGAGTGTCAAGTTTGTTTATCGGAACGTGAACATAATACATTGGCGATGTTCTTTTGTTTGATCAAACTGTTGGACGAAAAATTAAAGTTGGGCCAAGGATCAAATACGTATTCTGTACGTATAATCTTTCTTGTTATACTTAGCCCTAAAACTTATGTCTTAGAAATTGTTTACGTTGGTAATATGTTCGGGAAATGACTTTGTAAGTTTACTAATGTGTAAATATATGGTATATTTTGTAACCTGCGGCTGCTCTACTGATGGGCAAGAGTTTCCCCGATCTACTCTAGGCTTATCAGCCCTGCACAGCTTCCCATCAGTGAAAAATAGCTATAAACATAATTCATGAAAAAGATAAATGACGCATTTTCTTGCTACTGTACATTAAATAATCTTTTTGTATGGACAACCTCAGTGGACCTCACAGTTCATATTAACAACAGTTGAATAAAGGCGCTGTGGAAAAATGAACTAAACTTATTTACAGTTAATTGTACAAATTGTCATTAATATACCAATTCATCCCACCCATACGTACTCGCAAATTATAAACTTGATATAATAACTAATTTCGTAAATTTTTCCTTAAATATATTGCTAAATTCTAAATTGGTCTGAAAGTGGGTTGATTATTTACCTACCAGAGGTGTAGATTAAAACCTTATATCAATTAGCAGGTTAATTAATTGAAAGGCTCACGTTACAGGTAATTAATTAAAAGAATATTCTGAGAATACGCCTTTACCTACGTTATATTAATAATTATATTTTGATAGAGTTGTATGTTTTTGTACAAAATAATATATAATTGGAAATCCCAAATTTCATTTTGATTTTGCGTGACAGTAGTTATTGTGAATTAAGGGAGAATTTTTTTATTAGAAAATATACGATAGTTATAAACAATACCTTCCCTTTTATGAAATGACACATCATATTTTTAGGGTAATTGTATGTATTTATTACTATTCTAAACCAATATTTTTATGTAATAATAACATTGGTTTTTAACATATATAATATTTACTTATTACAGGGTGGACTATCTGGTTCAGTGTGTATAAGTAAACCGACTATCTAGTCGTAGTACATGGGGTCTTCCGGATAGCCCTAGTTACGAGAAATCTAAATTTTCTTTACTAACGCGACTATCTGGTCCACCCTGTATATTAATAATAATAATAATATTCCGGGACAACTCACACACGGTTATCTGATCCCAAGCTAAGCAGAGCTTGTGTTATGGTAACCAGATAACTGATAAACATACTTATATATTTCTAAATACATACATATTATAGATAAATTACACCCAGACACAGAACAAATGATCGTGCTCATCACACAAAGATTTGTCCTGGGTGGGAATCGAAACCACAACCTCCGGTATAGCAGTCAGGGTCACTAACCACTAGACCAACAGGGTCGCCAATATTAATATAGTTTTGCTTCTAACGTGTTCCTAATTAACTTACGTAAGTGGGCAAATAAAACATTATTAAGAAGACACTTACCCAAAATGATTCCAGATAAATGGGTAAACAGGAGTAACAATTGAACGTTCACCCGCCGCTGCATGTCGGAATAATCACTAACACTTCACAACACGACGTAATCGAATATTATCACTATTATACTGAAGTAACACATGGCTTCTGCTTTACGCGATCTGAAAAGAAATAAACCTTATATTATTATACGAAGTAAAAGTTTAGGGTAACTACAGCGCACAAAATTCGAAGCAAGTACGTGGGTAGGCCGCCATTTTAATTAATACTTCCTACAATATTGTGAAGCGTGGGCGCAAGATAATGTTGTCAGGTTATAACCTCATCTCCTTAAAATGTAACATAAATAACACTTTTACATTGACGACGCCTTTATTTTAATAACAACTTTTTACATAATCGCACGAACTAACTTAAAAAAAAGCATTTATATGTTAGCTCTAAAACCGAGTGAAATGTTTTCAGATTTAATGACGGTATGGTATGGGGTATCGATAGAATTCTTACAATATCGCGAGTGGCATTAACTACATTATTTAAAGAAAATTATATACAATCGTATAAGTAATTACTAACGAGGAATAGACGAATAACAAACTTATACGGTTGATATTACATGCAGACACTTATTCTTTATTTATTTGTATAGATGGCAGCAAGTATTTATTTTTGTATACTGTTGGTGTATATTGTAATTAAACTGGTAAATGAGCAAAATAAATATCTACCTTATAAATTGCAGTGAAAAATGTTATGGACCTTAGGTGACTAAAGCTGTGGTATAAAGTAAAAAGCCCTAATTCAATTGTATTTATGTTTGTCTGAAGCAATCTATTTTCACTTTTTTGTTGTCAGATAAGAAATGGAACTGTTGAGATACTCCCACGAGACTCGGGCGCACAAAAATGCTGGCAAAAAGATAAGGGTTAGTTTGCGGTAGGAACGGGATGTTCACATGTGTGAAAAATATTAGTGTCGTTCTATACAAAATATTTTTATTGCAGTAAATTAAATTCCTACAGACATTTTTTTTTAAGTTTTTAATGTTCATAATATATGCAAAAATAGGAAAAGTAAAATACATTTTTTTTTCAATTTAATATTTAATTAATGATTATTTCAATGAGGTTCATTATTTATAACATAATCAGAAATATTAATTTAATGATTTTTTTTTATGTAGAACATACACATTATTGTTGCAATTTTAAGATGTTTAATGTCTACAATTTTCTGAACTAAACCACTGCTATGCAGTAGTTTCATATACACATAAAGCCATTTCATAAACATTTTATAAGATACAGCTCTCTAGTTTGTAGCGCTAATAAAGTAAGAAATACTCGTACATAAGACGCGCGTGGCGATAACAGTGACGAATGTAGCGCATATCTCTGAAACAGTGCAGGTGCAAGGAAGACATTGTATACTATGTTATGTACTGTGTTTGCCTTTCTGTGAACTCGTGGTACTCGATCTAGCTAATCTAACCAGAACAATAGGATCATTGTTAAAATGTTGATCAAATAATTTGTTCTAATAAATACATTTGATTAATACATCTCAATCAAACAATTGAGCTTACAAACAGTAGAATATAATTTAATGTGATGTAAAATAAATATTTTATTAGGGACCCATCTGTTGCTAAGAGTAAAAGTTAAGTTAGTTATACTAAAGTTATATACTAAGTTAGGTATAATAAATGTAATTATGAATTACTAGCTGATCCCCGCGACTTCGTCCGCGTCAATTTCTGTTATTATGACAGCAATTAAGAAGTTAAAAAAAAAGTATTTCTGCGTAAATGATAATTTTAGTTAATATTATGTTGATAAAACTCTGTAGCAAATAATTGGCAATAATGCATTAATTTCGACCAAATGATTACCTTAAAAAAGGTTATAGTGAGTCAATCTTAAAAGATAGACATATACTGTCGCAGACATTTTTTTAGATCATTTAAAGAGGAATAATTCTTTCATACATATATTTTGGGTAACTCGAACCGTTTACACAGCGCACGCAACGGAAGCTTTCAAGTATGAATATTTTTCCCCGTTTTTGTGACATTTTTCACTGCTGCTTCGCTCCTATTGGTCTCAGCGTAACATTATATATCCTAAAGCCTTCCTCGATAAATGGACTATCTAACACAAAAAGATTTATTCAATTCTAACCAGCAGTTCCTGAGATTAGCGCGTTCAACCAAACAAACAAACAAACAAACAAACTCTTCAGCTTTATAATATTAGTATAGATTTATTATAGCCTTCTACATTACTATTTAGCCTTCTAACTATTAGTGTAAGCCGCTCCCAACTTAGTTTGAAAAAGGCTTGGTAACAGAGTAGGTACCTATTCTAAATTGTTTTAATGATCGCTTTTCAACCCTGACCTATTTTTTTCGGGGCTGTTTTTTATGAAAAATACACCCCCAGAAGCACAAATAAGGTTGCTGATTTATTTATTAAATAAGTTAAATAGTTTGACGTGTCTGTGTCTGTGGCTATGTAGCTCCTGAACGCATGAACCGATTTTGATTTAGTCCTTTTGTTTGAAAGGTGAATTAGTTGGTAGTGTTCTTAGCTATGTTTGACGGAAATCTATTAAGTATTTCAATTTTTTTAAAACACTCTTGGGTTCCTTATTTATTTATTTATATTACCTAATTCATAAAATTTTATCACATCGACGATTTGCTTAAACTTTAGACGTATATTAATTAAATACTCTGACATAACAGCGTGGCATTGCTAGTATAGTTATACCATTTGCAAGACAAGATACATGTTGGTTACTCAATCATTCCGTAACGGCAGAACTTTGTGAAGGATGAAATTTACTATGGAGTATAAGGTAAAATATGTACCGGATTATCACATAGAGTAAATTTCCGCCCGGAGATTAATAAATAATAATAAATCTTTGCTCCCTTAGCCCCTTCTTAATAAATCTTTTTACGTAAGTATATAATATAGTTTAGTTGTGTTTAGTAATAGTTCTTATAGTGGGGATTGTGTGTGAAATACCCTAATAGGTACTCAATGAAGGATAAAATATAAAAGGAACAAATTGATTTAGCAGTTGAAGAAATTTTGAGTTGTGGCATAACATTTTCTGAATATACATTGAAGTTAAACTTTTCGTTTAAAATAAGTAGATCCTGAAGAGTGATTTCCGCCATCTTTTATTTTTTTTTTACAATCATATCAAACAGTACAATATGCCGGTCGTGCTTAATAACCAGTGGGTCTAGAACGGCAATCAGACGAAGATCAAACGGGCTAAGCCTACGCTATAAGCGTGCGAACCCAGTTAGATAGTGCGATCCAATCTTACCCAGCTAACCCCGGTTTATTAGCTAGATAGCAAGCTGATGTAAACTCCTTGCACTATGGTAGGGTTCCCACTGAGAGCGAGAAGCGAGTATTAGTTCTACTTTGAAATCAATGTAGCGTGAACGAATAAAATATTGAAAAGTAAGCATTTAAGAACTCAACGACGTACGAGTATAATAGCATATCATTTTTTTTTTATTTTCGTCCATTTTGATAGCACGCTGGTTTAGCTCCTTGCACTATGGTACAGTTCCACTGATGGCGAGTAGCGAGTGCGGTTAATTTGTACTTGCAAGCAATGGAGCGTGAACGAATAAAATATTGAAAAGTAAGTATTTCAGAACTTAACGAAGTACGAGTATAATAGCATATCAAGTTTTTTTTTATATTCGTTCATAATGATAGCACGCTAGTGTAGCTCCTTGCACTACGGTACAGTTCCACTGATGGCGAGTAGCGAGTGCGGTTAATTTGTACTTGCAAGTAATTGAGTAAGGACGAATAAAATGTTCAGAAGTATGTATTCAAGATCTATACGACGAATAATTTCGAACAAACTTCTTTTGTTTTTGTCCACTTTGATACTAATTTATCTTGAGAGTGAGTTGTTAAGATCCGTATAGATTTAGGATCACTTGTATCTGAAATCGGCGCTGGTCGAAAAATAGCATTACTTTGTTGATGGAATAAGAACTAATAAAATGCTTTTATATTGGTTTCTTAGGTTTACGCGAATGTTAGACATTGAAATAAAACTACTTTTTACGGATTTTTCGTATTTGTAGTTGAAGATATCACCTACTTGGGACCCAATAATACATAAACTCAAGGCCAAACCCAAGAGCAGCGCTGCAAGACATCAAGACACAGTGAGCTCATATTGCGTAGGTCGGAACTCAAATAATTAGTTAAAATATGAAGGTAGAACGAGCAACATCTAATGTCAAGACGAACGCCATCTCAGTCTGCCCGTGACCATGATACCTGCAAAGGTGTTGAAACGTCGGGACCTAAAATCTAAATAGGTATAAACCGCGAAAAAATCCGTAAAAAGTAGTTTTATTTCAAAATGCTTTTATTTATTCGGATTGTTATTAAAACAAAATGAATTCATGCCATCAATAATTCAGAAAAAGACTTTCGAGAAAAGACTTTACAAAGCAAATTTGACTACCGGGAATCCCAGACTAAAAATACAAATAGACAGATAGATTTTTGTTTAGTATACCTACACAGCCATAAAACAATAAACAATCTTTGAACATGCCTACATGTTGGTCATAATCGAGGTCGATCATTAGCTAGGCTACATGTCTTTTGTTTTTGTCCACACACAAATCACACCCACATCAACACGTTTCCAACTAGTTGATCGTCCGTTGTTTCTCGCTCACAGTCAGACGGCAACTTATTTAGGAGATAAGAGATTGATGGCTGGGCCTCGAAAAATGGATCGAACTAATCTCGTTACGGTATTATATTTACTCAAGCGATGAAACGTGGATTATCTGTAAAGGCTTTTTTGCTTTATAGTCTTGACAGAACATCACTGGATTGAGAAGAGATCAAAACATCAATCAGCCATTATTTATAACGCCCAGGCTCAAAGCGAAAGACTCGGTAATGGTATTGTGTTGTAAATAATTAAATTATGACGTCTAGAAGATTCAGAATTAGGTTAATAAGCAGAAATAAGTTAAGTTAAGTTAATAGAAATAAGGCTACTACGCCATTCTGGGTTCTCAAAAATATTTTTTAATATGTTTAATGGCACGTTAACAAAGAAAGAATTTCCTACACTATTGCTTGCCACGTTATAGGTACATAGTATAATGTAATGACATAATATGAATAATCTTAATCTCAGTAACATTCACGGTCCGTTGAATTGATTTACATAAAAGTGCTTAATTCCATCATGTCGAATGACGTCAAAAAAGGTTTAGCTCGTAAGTAATATTCAAAAACTCATCTGGCTCATAGGCGTCTAGGTAAACGCACTTAAAAAACGTTTTAAAGTAAGTACAAAAAATACAGTTTTAACTTAACACTTTAGTAAAACAGTCTACAACGGTCGGACGTTTTTGAGACGCCTTTTAAACTTCGCGAAAATATTGTGAGCCGTATTTTAAAGCGAAAGTCAGACATAAAGCTAACAGAAGCTTGTGCCGCCAAAGAAAACGTGATGAATGATTTCGAAATTCCTACAGTTGCCGCGTTGTATTAAAAAAAACTTTTTTTTTTGTTGTTTTTTAAGCAAACAGTTAAACGGTTGTAGCTAGTACCGATTAGTTTGGTAGCCACCTGCTGCTACAGTGTTGCCAGTAACCGTGTATAACTACTGAAAGTCTGAAACCATCAGTGCTCTTGATCTATCTGCGATGGCCACGTGATCGTCGGACGATGAAAGTGAAGAAATAGAGCGCCGCTTGTGCGGACACTTGTACAAACGTGAACGGAATTCATCACATTGAGTTCTGAGGTTTACGCGAATGTTAGACATTGAAATCATCATTCTTTCATACACAAAAATACTCGCTGGCAGTGTGGCAAAAGCCTTACCTAAGGTACAAATACTGTAAAGGTGTTATTAAATATTATCCAGTTTTATAGTTACGCTATCACAAACTGCAATAGATTTGAGATGTCGGTAATACACACATGATTGTATTTCAATGCTCTTCTAAAAAAGTAATTGAAAATGGAAAATATACACCATGAGATATAGAAAAAAATATATATATCCATTCGATCTAATTCAAACACTGTTGATTTAGGAACCCTAGCTACAACCATAATATTATGAAAGTAAACAATAACTCGGGATCGCCTACATTTCCAAACATAACTGATCAAAAATTCAAAAAGTAGGTAAATAATTAAATTTATTCAAAGAAAAACGATAATTTCTCGAACATTCAACATATGGAAATGCTCAGAACTCATTGGAACGTGAAAGTTCCAATGAGTCCTTATTATCATCATAATGTTGATACTCGCTCTTATAGCTTATTCTACATTCAGTACAGAAATGTAAATTCAACAAAGAAACGAATTAGGGCGTAGTCAGTTATCCATACAAATATTGCTCGTTTTATGTTAATAGGTAGTAGGCAAAAAACAGCGTATGTTATACGCTCTTTTGTAGCTGGTAGGTACCTAAAATAATAAAAAAGAAAAGCAAGAAAAAAAGCCAATTTAGAGTTTAATTAACAGCGCATTTCCCGGAATACCAGCGTTCGTGGAAAGTGGCGGAGCACTTTCCAAGGATCGAAGAGTGAAAGTTCTCTGACAACAATATTTGATGTCAATTTACAGAGTAAAGTTTATGAGATAGCGGTAATTTTACGGTTAACTGAATATTATGGAAACTGTATACAGTCCAGTCTTACTGCGTTACAGGTTGTGGAGATCAGATACGCAGAGGCTCCATGTAAAATGCAGTATGTAGCTGAAACCGTTAAATACAGTTTAACGGTTACAGTTAAGCTAAATACTGCAGGTTATTTCAACATTATTACTTAAGAGTATTATTTAATATAGATATATATACAGGTTGTTAAGAAAACCCTGGCCGATCCGTTAAGGTGTTGTTAGGTATCGATAACTGATACCATTAATCTAAAAAAAAATATAACATAAAAAAAAATCTCAAAATGTGAGAGTGAGTATTTTTGCTCGTGACTGTACAGCGTGTAGTACATATTCGTGTCCGTGCGCCGCAATGGAAACAGAGACCGACATCGTCGAACTACTGAAGCCACACAGCAGAGGTGCGCCGCGTATCCGTGCACAGTCTGCTCAGCGGTGGGGCCTTTACTTTTATATTGATTTATATAAGTAACTATATATACTAATATTAATTCTACTAATGTATTGGCTCAAAGATAAAATTACGAGCAAATACACATCAAAGCATATCTTCCAGTACATGTTTTTTTGTCTCAAAACGAAATAATGAATACAAATAAAATATTCCCATACTCATACTTTTTAATTTATACTTTTCTTTGTACCCTGCTTTTAGCCCGCGGTTATACTTGTTCCTACACAATACATA
This sequence comes from Autographa pulchrina, assembly GCA_905475315.1. Taxonomy (NCBI): domain Eukaryota; kingdom Metazoa; phylum Arthropoda; class Insecta; order Lepidoptera; family Noctuidae; genus Autographa; species Autographa pulchrina. The sequence continues at coordinate 8,404,656 of FR997768.1, forward strand.
TTTAATGTTCGAAGTGATGGCCCGGACATTTATGTCCTCATTGGGACAAAGGTCGTTAAAATCTGAACCCCAATCACCGCCGAAGGTCATGAGAATTGTGAGAATGTATTTTATATCAAACAATATGAAGCTTCTTTTTGACAAAGAGTTTTATCCCAAAAGGCTATTTAATTCGTGGTCTCATTTTAAAACTCGTAGTAAAGCATTTTTTTAATACTATTATTTGACGACCTCCGTGGTCGAGTGGCGTACGCACCGGTTTCAAGGTGTCGCTAGCTCTGAGGTCCCGGGTTCGATCCCCGGACGGGTCAATGTAGAAACCAACTTTTCTACATTGTCCCGGTTCTGGGTGTTTGTGGTACCTTCGTTGTTTCTGAATTCCATAGCACAAGTGCTTCAGCTACTTACTTTGGGTTCAGAGCAATGTATGTGATGTTGTCCGCATTTATTATATATTATTTCACATACGACATCAAGTTTATTGTTTGATAACATAAAACGCAATTAATAAGTTCTGTCTAAATATTTATGTATTTTTCATGATTACGGTTAATACTACTTATGTCAAATGTTTAATTCAAGCATTTAGCTGTAGTTAAATACCTCATATCATATAGATAAGGAACGAGCTTTAATCAACACGCGAACTGGTACAATCATTCAATTAAAAACCTTACCTATTTAATCGTAAGTTTCAAATTACAATATTCGTGACAGAAACATTAAAAGCAATGTAAACACACAGTGAAATTGAAGTCGCAAACAAACGCGTGTCAATTTTGTGAGTGAATTTCAGTGCGTAAAACTATTTTCAATTAACAATGAGTTGCATTGTAGGTCATTGCTTGAAAACTGTGTCACAAAATCATTATAAACAATTGTTACGTAATAAGTGACGTATTAATTACACAGGTATCAAAGTATCATACTTAAACCGGTGAACTAAAATATTTAGTTAATTAAATGTTATATTTTACTTAAAAAATACCTTTTTCTAGTTTACCTTTTTAGCATTAAATAATATTGTGCAGCATATTTACTAAAATTTAGCAACATTACACATTAGTACTATAATAAACGCCTTGACGTTGAACACACTAATAAACTTTACACTTTATTACGCGTTATTTGCTAGGATACGTATTGTATGAATCAACGTGGGCTCTTCTGTTCAATATCATATTTAGGACCAACACATGACTGTCAGATTCGGCATTATTCAGTGCCTAAACTAACAAAAAAAAATAGTTTCATTGAGATATCAATTGGCTCGCCCCCTATTACATAGGAGTTGGGACCTAAACATACCGGCGAACTGTGGGTGTACATTGGTACACCTCTGCCTAATCCTTCGGGGATACAGGCGTAATGGTATGTTATGTTATGTTTATTATAATGATGTAACAAAGTGAAATTACATAATTAAATTTTAACAATCTTGGCGGTACTAGGGACATATGGGTAACTATAAATAGAGGCGAAATTTGTTTATAAGTAGGCAATATTGTGTCAGCTGTAACTAATCGAAATTATGTTATTTATTTTGCACATTATTTAGTAAAATTAACCACTTTCTTACCGTTGACGTCATAGCCAATAAAAACCATTAAAAAATAAAAATAAAATCTTGAATATAGAATCTATCTATAAATATTATGTTAAAGATATGATAAGGCTTAAAGTATTCTGTTGCTTTAAAAACCTAATGACTGGACTGGATAACTAGCTACGCATATCCTATAGCAAAACTAAGGTTTCACTAAGGGAAGGTCGACGACCGACGCCGGGGTTAAGTTAGTCTCTCACATTTTGGGAGCTTGGGAGGGTTCACAAGATGCCATCGGCATTTTTTGTGATCTCTCCAAGGCTTTTGATTGCGTGGATCATAACACTCTAATCCTAAAACTAAAATACTACGGATTACGAGGACAATCTTTAGATCTAGTATTGTCATATTTGTCAACAAGACAGCTAAAGGTAGGCGTAAACGGTGTGACTTCACCTGGGTCCTTAGTAAGAATGGGCGTGCCTCAGGGTTCAATATTAGGCCCCTTTCTTTTCCTAGCTTATATAAATGATCTGCCTTTCATAATGTCTAAATTAACGGATATAATTTTATTTGCAGACGATACCTCTATAATTTTTAAAATTAATAGAAAATTGCACGACTTTACTAATTTAAATAGTGCGCTTAACGTGTTGTCAGATTGGTTTTCAGCTAATAATTTGCTACTAAACGCTTCAAAAACAAAATGTTTAAAATTTTCACTTCCGAACGTTCGATCGCATTTGGATCTAAATCTAATGCTTGATGGTAAAAAACTAGAGTTAATTAACGAAACGGTATTTCTTGGTGTTACTTTAGATTCTAAGTTACAGTGGGGTGCTCACATCAAAGCACTGTCGAAAAGGCTAAGTTCAGCTGCATTTGCGGTACGGAAAATTAGACAGCTCACGGATATTCCTACGGCAAAATTAGTTTACTACGCGTATTTTCACAGCATTATGTCATACGGCATTCTGCTATGGGGCTCTGCAGCCGATGTAGATTCTATATTCATCTTGCAAAAACGAGCAATTCGCGCCATTTACTGTATGGGCCCCCGTGAATCACTTAGAGATAAATTTAAAGAAATCGGTATTCTCACGTTGCCATCGCTTTATATTATGGAAAATATAATGTACGTTCGTAAACATTTAGATAGTTTTAGTGTCAACAGTGATTATCACAATATTAACACCAGAAGTAAAAATAAACTAGTAGTCCCAAGGTTTAGACTAACTAAAACAAATACTAAATCCTTCCTAGGGAATTCTATTCGCTTTTATAATAAATTACCAGATAGTTTAATTCATTTAACTAACAAAAAGTTTAAAACATGCGTGAAATCCAAACTAATAGGAAAGGCCTATTATAAAATTAGTGACTACGTAGAGGATAAAAGTGCGTGGATCTAGGACCTTCTGCACATGTGGCCTCCCTGGCGGTCCGTCAGTTCATTTGCCTCATCTTGTTGTTGTATCTTACTCGACTAGCTTCCCCACGGTCTCTATTCGCAGAAACCTTTTGACATGCCTTGACATTCCTGTTAGGGTTTAGGTAGGACTACATATATATTGTATGTAAAGCTATTTACCTATTTAACTAGATATTTTTTCATATTTACTTAATTTAGTCTTTTAGTTTTATTATTATTATTTTCGCATACGCGACCTTTGTAAATGTGACGGCAATGTAAATTTAGTTGCGTGTACTACTTCATTTTTCTTCCATTTTGGATGACATCGTTTACCTTAATCTAAGCATTTTGCTATTTACGTTGTTGTCGCATATTTGTATATTTATTAAAATAATTGTATTTTTAACATTGATGTTAACCTTTTTTTCAAAAGAGTAACCAATGGAGTTTCTTGCCGGTTCTTCTCCATTGGAATGACATTTTGGAACCTGCAACTAGAGTCAGTAATTTAACGTTTTAAAAGAGCTTAAAAAGGCCTACTTGAAATAAAAATATTTTGATTTTGATTTGATTTGATTTGAAACCAAATTAAATTAATAATTTCATGCTAAAAGTTTTCCGTATACCGGAAATTAGATACATCTCGGCTCACAAGTTGTTCGGCAATGTATTCTAGGAAAGGGGTGAGCTTTGAATTATAGCTACGGTCAAAACAATAGATTATTAAACGGATGCTGAGCCTCAGGCAATAATGTACTGTTTGTCATTGTCTTCTGCAGGTTACGGCCTTGTCTATCATAGAAAAAGATCAAACGGATTGAATTTTGCTTTCCACATTATTAATATTAAATTGTCTATTTTCAATATCACTTTTGGACACTGAAATGTAATTTGGTAAGATAATACACCTTTACACGAGAAATGGTTTAATAATTGATTACAAATAAAGGTAAAAATGCACTGACTCCAATTAAATGTAAATGGGACTACCTCTGAAGTATAGGTACTCAATCGATGTAACAAAGATTTTTTGATATTGATCCAAAAGCACAAGAAATATCGCGAAACGAAAATACTTGAAGAAGCATACCGTCAAATTGAGTACCTCATCCTTTAAAAGGCGGCTAACAAAAAGACAGCAAGGTTAAGCTGCGTGATTACAGAGAAAAAAAAACAAGCAACACAAAAGTTAATTATTCACGCACAATTTATATAATTATTATGATAACATAGATCCAAAGTTAGTTCCAGCCTGCGGTACACACTAGGAGCTTCACCTGCCAACAAGTCTGATACAAACAACTTCGCTAATTAACTTCCCGCTACCTTGTTAAGAGTTTACCGTTTCATCTATGCACATTAGCTACATAAAACCGTTCGCTTAATTACTTATTTATACTACCGTTAAAATACAGGATCACTTTTATATAATTAACTGATAAAAGGAAGCTTTCAATTCGACAAACAGTTTGTATTATCATAGATTTTTGACCCATAACATTTGATGCAACTACACTTCTCATCAAAAAAATCGAAACACCTCGCAGTTTATGATTTGATAAGGATTATCAGAAAAATGTGTATATTTAGGAATAAATGTAAAATGTCATTTAATAGTGAGTAGTATGAGGTTTTTAAATCCTAATGTTAATGTTCTAAATTCAAATTAAGTCTTCATAGGTTTCGTATTTTGTATAATGAGTAATTTTTACCCTGTATGGAATATGAAGGAAATGGGTAAAACAACACGCGTAAATGAAAAAAAAATGTAAGAAACGTTTATTTAATAACTTGTATTCCCTCCGCGAGCTCTTATTACTGCTTCCATACGGTTCTTCATCGATCGGATGAGAGTCACGATCACATGTTGTGGTATATTATCCCATTCCTCTTGGATTGCATTTTGGAGCTGGCTAAGTGTTTCTGGGGCTGGATCTCTTGCTCGAATTCGTCTCTTTAATTCATCCCATAGATGTTCAATGGGATTCATGTCCGGGCTTCTTGCTGGCCATACCATAATGGAGATACCGACTTCGGTAAGATAATCTCGTACGACGCCCGCGGTGTGAGCTCTAGCATTGTCGTGCATGAATATGAATTCGTTGCCAATAAAATGTGCATAGGGCATCACATGAGGTTCAAGACACTGTTCGATGTACCGATGAGAGTTTAGTGCAGGCAGCCGTGGCCCAGACACAAAGGCAAGTTCTGTCTTACCGTCGGCGCTGATTCCTCCCCAAACCGTCCACGAACCGCCACCATAGCTGACCTTTTCTTCAATGCAGCATTGTGCAAAGCGTTCTCCATCTCTTCTGTAGACCTTGTTCCTTCCGTCGTGACCATACAGCATAATTTTACACTCATCAGAAAACAGTACTTTGCTCCACTGAAGGTATGACCAAGTTAGGTGCTCGCGTGCAAAGTTAAGGCGCGCTCTTCGATGGTCTGCAGTTAATTTCGGCCCATTCGCTGGCTTACGCGGTGCCAATCCGCGCTCCTTCAACCTTCTTCTTATTGTAGAGTCACTTACAGCTACTCTTCGTACAACGCGAAGCTGCTGCTGCAGTTGAAAAGCGTTAAGGCGTCGATTTCGTAAAGAAGTTGTTACAATAAATCGATCATCTCGCTCAGAAGTGACCCGATTCCTGCCAGATCCTGAACGGCGCGTGAACGAACCAGTCTCCCGATAGCGTTTGTAGACTCTATGAACAGATGATAAGCTTAGATGCAATCTTGCAGCCACAACACGCTGACTAAGTCCAGAATCCAGCAATGCCACCACTTGGGCGGCTTCTGCGGGCGAAGTATCCATCTGTTTTAGAAAAAAAAGTTTTTTCAGACGTCCCAAAGTCACAGTAAATGAAATAAGAAACAAAAAGTTTAAAGACAAGCGCTAATTTTTAGTTTTTAAACGAGAAACGTACTCCAACCCTAAATACACATTTGTCTCAAAACAGTGATTAATTTCATTTATAGGATAAACAAATGAAATTCTAATTTCGAATTTTGATTTTTTTCTTCTTACTGTAATGACCAAACTGCCAGCTACACAATAATGTTTTTTTTTTCATGAAATTAATTCTCTTTTGTAAAAAATTAGGACAAAAACAATATAAACGAAAGTGTTTCGATTTTTTTGATGAGAAGTGTAGTTAATAAATTGAGATCATTATGTCTTGATTTGCTATATTATTTTCGGCACATAAACTGCTTATACGATTTCGATGATACTGTTCAAGTTAGATACTAAAATAGTTCAAGGTAGGCTGTTAAGTGTATACCAATAATTAAAATCGCGTCGACGTCGCTTTCATGTTTAAATTATTATTTGCATAATCCATTACATAGATTTGAAATAATTATTAAACAAAGAAACAGGTAAATAAAACTGTTAAATACTTTACTAGGAAAAGTTGAGGAAAAGCGTGTTTTCTAAGCTGGGCAAACGTTTGCATAGCTTAGAGATTAAGTTTCAATATGGTTGTTAGCGTTAAATAACTAGAGTGTGAATTAACTGAGAAAACTACTAGATTACTTATAGATTTACTTATTTGGGCTCATCTAATTAATAACCGACTTCACAAAGGAGGAGGTATTCAATTCGACTTTATTTTTTTATGTTTATTACCGCAGAACTCTTGACTGGGTGAACCGATTTTGATGATTCTTTTTTTATTTGAAAGCTGGCGATTCCCGTGTGGTCCCATTTTAGTCCAGTTTTGACAAAGGGATCCATAAGAAATAAATATAAGACTTACTTTGAAGTCGGTTTTTTTTAAAGAGTTATTTATTTATCTAGTAACGTATACTACTTACGTAGATTCCATTATTATTATTCGCAACGAACAAAAACAGTCGAAATGAAACCTTCTATTAAAGTCAGTAAAAATATACTAGCAAATGAGTTCCACAATAAAAATAGTATTTTTGCATCAGTCCAAACAATTTCCACCCACTTAATTAGGCAAGTTGTTTGTTCAGCCGCGGTCGGTTTGCGCAGGTTATAAAGTGCTTCGGCTGTAACTCAGGGCGACATTTTATATCGAATGGGCGTGTGCCAATGTAGGTTGCCTTACTTGTTGCTTACTTGTAGAATTATAAATGAATAGAGAGTGCTAACTCTTTTGTTTTATTGCTTTCAGTGTTGCTTTTTATTTATACTTGGTATTTTAATATGCGTACACTAGACGCACTTAATAAAATGCGCTTATTATCCTACTCTGAATTTAGGATCCTAAATTCAGATCTCTGAAATCTTTCCTGAATTTAGAAAAGTGTAACTGCAATATGTCTTCTTAAATTTCTTCTTTAACTAATACTGGAAAAATGTATAACAAATTATACAGCTTTGTTTAGCCGACCTTTAAGACAATTTTATAGAAATCTTTTTGTTTGGGACCAATATCACTGAACAGTGGTTACAACAGTAAGAGCTGAAAGTCCCACTTTCAGCCACAAATCGTTTCAGAGATTCTCGGTTAGTAAGTCCTCGGTAGAGAGATTGGAACTATGCCAAAGGCTGATTGGGCATATTAAACAGAATTTATTGTCGTTATCATTTATGTTAAAGAATACACCTTAATTTACAATTGTTGATTACTTAATAAATCAGTATGTTTCCCGTTCCTCGGAACCTTTTGGTTTTTGAATTATTTTAGTCTATTTATTTTTCATTGCCGTCTTGTTTATTTTATAGAGTGTAGGAAAGTTACCAGCTCTATTTATTAAACAAGAAGAAGGTTTTTGTTTGACGGTACAACTTCGAATGTTCATTTATTATTTTGCTATAATAATATGTTTTATGATTAACTACAATAACACTTATTCCTATCCACTTGTGTATTCTCTTTATACATTTAAATACGGTCTTTACCAATATGTTAGATATTCTCGGAAATCAAAGCATACCTCTCTCGTGTTAGATTTTAAGCAACTAGGGGGAACGGTTCTGCTAAAATTTTCCAGAGTGGACGCGTTCAAACCAGTAACTAAATATAGGTAGTTAGGACTAATAAATAATGCAGTTATTTCGTAGTGTTTCTTTTCTGTACATCGTTGATTTTGCTAGGAAACGTATTCCAAAATCGTCTCGTAAATGGGAACGAAAATTATGCAATTAAGTTTATATTTAATTGCTATATATGTGTTTATAGTTTATATTAAATCTACATTAATTACTAGCCTTTGGTCTGGACTCCGCGGCCCCTAGGTGTCAGTTGTGGAAACAATAATTAGCTTGACTTTTAAGCTTACACCATTCAAAATTTCATTGAAATCGGTCAAGCCGTTTAGCCGTGAAATCGTAAAAGACATACAAACAGTCTAATATATTTTCTTATTTGTTTCATTTGTCTCACAGTCTGGACCCGAACTAATGAAACAAAAATTTGATAGACGCGCGATGCGAACATTTTGTAGGTACCTATATAGTAACAACGGAATGAAAACAGAAACTAAAACGAAACAAAAATAACAAAACATAATTTTTCCCTAACCGAGAACGTGCTTACGTTAAATTGAGAACCTGTCACAAAATATCCTATTAACAAGTCACGCGATATTGTTTGCGAGAAAACCTATCTGTACCGATATGAGGTGACTGTACCACACGTTTGATCTAACGTCTGTACCGATATAAGGTGCGTGTACCACACGTTTGATCGAAAGCATGTACTAATATGAGGTGACTGAACCATACTTTTGATCTGAAGTATATACCTATATGAGGTGAATGTACCATACGTTTGATCTAAAAGTGTATCTTTGTCATTGTTATCGTACCACAATTCCCTGAAGAGAACTGAGAATATATTATGTGTTTCTTTATTGAGTAATGCAAAGATACCGCAAGACTTTGAGATGACAAATAGGTCAGGGAGAGAATAACTTGCGTGTTCAGAAATGTGTGAGGTATTTGATTTCTAAATATAAAGTATTATACTTTATGTTTATTATTTATAAAAGAAGGCTTACTCATTTCCGAAGTTAGTGATAAAAAAAAATATGTAGTGAAATTATGCTCTTAAATTTTTGTACATGATACAAGTCATTTTTCTCTTTGCAATACCTAAGTTTATTTATTTAGTTATGCAATATAAGTATACATTCATGTTCTTTTTTATATTGAAACTAATATTCATTATATTAATTAATTATTTACTAAATATAGATTGGTACTTGCTATTGCATCAATCAAAATTATTTGGCTCTCAGTAAAATTATTTAAACGAACGCTAAACAATGGCTCCGAATGAAACTTTGTTGATTGTATTTCTGAAACCTTTTCGTCCGATTTTCCTATTCTGTTTTTCAGGATGCAACAGCGTGCAAAAGTGTAAAAAAGTAAAGAGGAGCAACAAAATGGATGTAATTTTTATAGATGGAAAACCTTTAGAGAAGACAAAATTCACATGATATTTTTATCCCTATTCTTTGACCTGTTTTCCGTTTTGATACCATACATACTCATCTCCTGAGCCTTTTTCCCAACTATGTTAGGGTCGGCTACTACGGTATTCAGCTGAATCCGGTAAGACTGGTAGCCGACCCCAACATAGTTGGGAAAAGGCTCGGGAGATGATGTTAGGGTCGGCTACTAGTCATACCGGATTCAGCTGAAGACCGTATTTTACATGGAGCGACTGCCTGTCTGACCTCTACAAGCCATTTTACTGGGTAACACAGTATCCCATAGTGTAAGACTGGTTGTCAGAATTGACTTAACGACTGCCAAATATCTATGTATGACAGCCGGGACCTACTGTTTAACGTGCTTTCCGAAACACGGAGGGGTTTCGGTATGTTATAAATGGTCACCCATCCACAGACCAACCGCGGCGTGCGCGGCTTAACCTGTATTATCGGGTATCGGGGCTTACACTTAGCCACGAGCCCCTCATTCCATTGAACTATATTCCTTTTTAATCATTTATATATTCATGTTTATTTATATATTCATATTTATAATAACCTTGAAATAACATAAAAAAATCATATAAGTGTGAGCCTCGCCCATCCAGGCGTTCCGCACAATTTTTGCTGATGTCACGTTTATCCTACTAATATTATAAATGTGAAAGTTTGTGAGAATGGATGTGTGGATGTTTGTTACTCTTTCACGGAAAAACTACTGAATGGATTTTATTGAAACTTTCCAATATTGTAGCTTATACATCGGAATAACACATAGGCTATAATTTATAAAGATAGTGTAAGAATTGTCATTCACGCGGGTGAAACCGCGGGGCACAGCTAGTGCCCAATAAAAATCTTTACATTCAGTTGAAAAATGTTCTACTATAAATGTTAAATTACATGTAAGAAATAAACTATTTTGCAATCTGTCAAAACGTAATTAAAGATCGAGGAGGCATAAAAATCTGTTCAGCATTTAGAGAAAACGTATTTTCGCGTAATTAAAAAACTATAAATTATAAATTCAAGGATTTTTCTGTACTTCAACGATTAAAATAGGCAATAATAGATATGAGTGACATAAACATAGACCACTAAAAGTCTATAAGACATAAACATGTTTCCTGCGCGACACCTGACAAAAAACAAATGAGTTCTTAAAATCATAGTGTTCGATGTTCATGCTCAGTTTGGTAATTTGGTCATTAATACATAATGGGTACCATGGTAAATTATAATCCTGTACCCACTGGATCCGCCATATTTCAGGAACTAGAGTAATTAGAAAGCGCGCCCTAATGAGTCGCTTGTTAGAAACTGTATCTTCGCTTAGTTAAACTAAATCTTAACTACAATACAGACAAAAATGTCTTAACAATTTACTGTATAGTATTCTAATAATGAGAAGTATTTGGGTATTGTTTTGGTAGATACAGAGAGTATTGTTGTATGTGTACTGCACTGTATAAGTACTTCTTACTTTTACTGTTACTGCTACAGAGACACTTTTCTATTAGAACCTAGAATCATCTAGGTTCAATCTCTTAAGCTATAACAAACACTTTAGTTTCTCCCAAGCGGAAGAAATATCCCTAAAAAAACTCCGATACCTCCGTATAAATCAATTGCCGTCCTTATAAAAGAATATAAAATATGATAATGACGGGTAAGATTTACGATCGTATATTAATGTTTCTGAATAAGGGTTGAACTTGTCGAAGGTATTTCTTATCAACACAAAAGTGGGTATAAATAGAGGCACGTTTTTAGAGGGTCGTTGAACCCACCGTGTTTATGGCATTATCATACCTGCGTTAAGCGTAAGCGTTGCTCGTGCGAAAGAATGCGGAGTGTTATAAATAAGCGCTATACAGGCAATAAAAATGTTTGTTCGCGCATCACGCAATAAGTACTGCGAAAAATTTAATGCAGTTTTCACACTTTTGTTGCTTAAAGAGTGAATTAAAACATAGTCTTTAAATAATTTTAATAAGCCTAGTAGTCGTGATATTAAAAATAGAAGTGCAAAGCGTGGGAAGCAGCGTGCCAAAAAAAAAAATTGAAACTTTGATAATAATATACACAATGAATACCCAGTTTAATAAAAATTTTTGATCACAAAAAAATGTTTGTCGCGCAAATATATGTGAGATCCACAATGTGTGTAATATAAAACCTATACAACTCGGCTATCCGTACAGTAATTATTTCAGCCAATTTATTGAGTGCTTTTGGCTTTGTTTCATCATTCAACTGTCACGTGGAAACACAACAAGCCTTGATCAAACAGCAAACTCAGGCAAGGAGTACAAGCCTGGTTTTATAACCCTTGTTGACTTATTTAGCGTACTACTATCTTGATATAATTAAATATGGACAAAAATACGTGCCTTAAGACTCAATTAACAAAAAAAATATAATAAATAAGTCAGTTATAATTTAGAATACCTTAAAAAATATAACAACGCTTAAACAAAGTTAAATAAAATTCAAATAGGGTTCTAAAACAAAAGAACATGTACAAAACAAACAAGACCCTACATATCGGCGCGCAGATAACATATTATACGAGTACATAAGGAGCTTCTTTTTAATCTGTGCCTCGTGCAAGTTCACAGAGACTCCGGTAAGAGTATGAATATACTTAGCATACGTTATCTTTGTTTGCCTACGTATTCAACAAGTACGAATAAGTGTGTTAATACAGTTTTTCCTAACATATTTGAATAAAATGTTTGCTGATGCGGGAATTAGGAAAAAGTATTGGGGATAATACCCATATATATGACTTGATACATAAAGTATGTATGCTTTAAATAATTGTATGGTAGCGTGCAAAGATACCTAACAGATTAGAATGTAAAACAAGAGTTGAGTTTATTCTGAATGACCTTTTCATATAGGCTCTCTTGCATAAATTATTGTATTTGCTTCTATTACTTAAATCACAAAACAGTTAAATAAACTTATTATTTAACTTTTCTGCATTGTACGTCGGTATAGAATATGAACAGCACAATATCTATTTAACACAGTAATGATTGGTATATACATTTTAAAGCTGCTATTAGTAGTACGGACCACATAATTAGTAAATGTTACAAAATATTAATGAATCGTCATGATAAAAGTGGAATACCTTATTGTCTTGACGACAGCACATTTCAAAATGAAGGGTATATTGAACAACTGTTCTTGTGACAACCAACGCGTATTCTACTGGAGTAGTACAAACACATGTTTTTGGATGTTATGTCGTCGTTTTTGCTTAACTAAACAATGTTGGTGACACTGAGAATAATTGCACAACACAACTTACAATGTCAGGGGGTGAGTGCCAAAAACAAGGGAAGATCCGTAATGTTTAGAGAGCACCAATAGCGAACTGTCTGCTTGAACAAACACTGCACTAGAAATTTGTATTATTGAGCTTCGAGCGCTTTATTAAACGGAATAGCGAGGGGTATGGAGAAGTTCGAAACAATTTTTGATATTTTTTGTACGGAGCAGAATTTTTGTAAGATGATTTTTGTGATGTTGTATGTTTTGTATCTAGTTTGTCATTATTTTACCAAAAATACAACAAAAATGTTAAATGATTTACCTATTATCCAAAATAGTTTATATAATACCAAAACAGAAAAACTACTGGAAAAAGGGCCTTCACACGGAAAATATCGACATACATTTAAATACGATCATGATAAATTATTTATTCACTGTATATAATATTATAGTCTTGGATTCTAAACTTACAAATATAAAAACAACTATTTAGTAAGATACTTATTTTGAAATAAATAAAAAATGTATAGTTGTTACGGTAAACAATATAAGTTAATCAGTCAGTATCAAGTCTCTTAGTTACATTGACAAGCCATTAAGTTATTACTAGTAACGTTACACGCATCGATTTCAGGTCAAGGTAATCAATAATCGATATGTAAAAACGACAATATTGTTATTGTTGTCAACTTAGTACTGTCTGCAGTCGTATCATTATATTTATTGCAACATATCTTACGACAATGTATTTGAGATATCTTTGTTTTATATTGTAGTGCTACAGCGGAAAAATTGTTTAAAAGATGAGCTCAAATTGTTAACTTGTGTTTATGTAACTCTAAAAACGAAATATTAGACTAAAAAATAACATTTATTTATGTTCTAACAGAAAGTAAAAATATTTAAAGTGATTTCAGATGATAGAATGAACTCTCATAGATTTGAAATAAAAATATATTTAACATTTACGGCTTAACAAACGAAACTGGCATAGTTTTGAATAAAATAATATTATCATTTACGGCTTAATTAGTAAACAAAAATAACAATAATGTTTGTGTTTTGCGGCGGACGTCAATTTCTCAAGTGTTCCGGTACTTAAACAGTCCAATAGTTTCGATACGTCCGACTCACTCGGGCTGCAATAAATTGCTTTACCGCAGCCAATCTGGCAAATTCCCTTACTATATAGCTGTAGGGAGAGACAGCTTTCAAGATCTAACAGAAAACTAGAACAAGTAGAATGAGACAATATAAATAATAAAACAATTGCAATTAAGCATCAACTTAAAACAGAAGTAAGAAAGGCTTTCTCTCCTGTAGTGGGACAGAAACAACTAATAATAATAAATTCCTGACGCCGCGCGCCGGCTAGTAGACTACATTTTATAAATATTTTATTTCCTTGATAAATATTCCCGTGTGCCAAACGTAAAAATTATTGACGTATGAATTCTTATCATCTCACATACGGTGCTAAACTTGGCTTTTGACACTTCAACAGAGTACCAATCTCTATGATGCGGTATGAGGTAAGATGGTATTACTGATAGCTAAGCGAAGACGTTGAGACGAAGGGACCAAACGAACAATTACTAAAAATACTAGCCCATTCTAGGACAAGGTTCGCAAAAAAGGAGGAGGCCTTTGTTCTACAGTGGAGCTATACTGGGATACAAAATAGGACAACAAGAAATTAAACAAAAAAAATCGGTTTGTGTAATGTATAAAAGACCAATTTATAATGTATATTTTTATCATTTGTCAAAAACACCTTAAAAATATTTTAAGCAAATAAATAAAAAATAATATTTATCAGTACGCCAATGGAACATTAACCCTGCAAAACTAGTGTGCTACGAGAAATGCGTTTAATAACTGGCAGTTGAATTGGCCTCATTGAGCAAATCGCGTAGCACTGCTACAGAAAACTGTATAGCCTCGTAGCTCGTTCCAATAATTATTATGTGTTGAGAAATGTTTATATTTATAAAACTTAAGTTTTTGGATACAATCATTGCTGGGTAACTAGGTAGTGTAAGGTAGGTACGTAAATTATGAACTTAATTTTTTTGTTATTACGTAATTTTTATTTCTAATAGTTTAATTTTATTTCAAACAATTATTATGGCATTAATTGATGTCTATTTAAGTAACGCTGAAAGGTCGAGAATAACTCAAATTAATATTCATTTTCAATTCATCTGAATTTAAAATTGAATCTCGGTTATAATACTTATAATAAATCTGTAGAAAGGTCAATTCTGTACATTAAATATATTTTCAAAATAACTATCAGGGGGTGATTAGTGATCGATACTGATGCCAAAAATGCAATCAGTAAAATTTTTGTCTGTCTGTCTGTCTGTATGTTCCTTATAGAAACAAAAACTACTCGACGGATGTTAACGAAACTTGGTACAATTATTCTTCATACTCCTGGGCAGGTTGTAGTATACTTTTCATCACACTACAATCAATAGGAGCAGAGCAGTAAAGGGAAATGTTGGGAAAACGGGAGAAGTTACTCAATTTTTTAAGCTTCCGTCGCGTATACAACCTTAATGGTTAAAGACTCATTGATAAGCTTCGTCATCCACGCGAACGAAGTTGCAGGCACAGCTAGTATTTTAAATAAAAGCATTTCTATTCAATGAAATAAATCTTGTTAAATTTAACACGACACTATAAAATAAAATCGTCCGCGTTAAGTCCAGTAAAACTACAAATCTTATTTTTATGAACACGTTTAAATAAAAAGCTATAAAATGTCAATGTTTTTCGACTGAATTCTTTATTCACGGGCAGTGTACGAGTGTGTCCGAGTATTGTCGGAAATAGACGAAGTTCCTAATCACTCCTCCAGCGTGAAGCCACGAGACGAACTAAGTAATTAAATTGAGAAAGTCTCGTTAATATGCTCTGCCGCAATGAGCTGGTGTGCCCGAAATCTGACGCTTCTAGATGGTTGCAGTCGCTTACGTTCAATAACAGTAATGACATTAATGGTGCATTTGCAACGCAATTACTTTTTCTGGAGAACCATACCTGGTGATCTGTCTCACAGGTTTTACCTACTACAGACACCAGTCTCTATATAATGTGCGTAAAATTAACTCTGTAACTTTATTGAAACGATGAGAAAATAAAGATTTTTTATGTATTTTTTTTTTATTATTATAGAAAAATTCTATTAGATAACATTCTTTTGCGATCACTTGTTGCTATTTGTTGAAATTCGATTATCGCGTCCATATCATACCTACCACATAATTACTTAACACTGCTATAATATTACACTAACAACAAATATTTTTTGTTATCACATTGAAATATAAAATATTTGTAAACGTTGCTCCACAAAAAAAAGGTTCCAACGTAATTTCTCAGATATCCGATACTTTTTTTTGGCAATCATAATATGTTTTGGTCCAGATGGTAAATAGTCAAAATTTTATGACGATATGTTGATTAAAGGTATAGTTGACGAGGACTCTTAACTGACATATAATTAAAAAGCAATTATTTAAAAAGTTGTTCACGCGATACGACCATAGGCAGAAAACCTTTTCGTTTTCCTTCTTATGTTGTAGCCTAATAAACCAATCTCTCTCTCAACCCTCTCGGTATACAGTACAGTAAACAAAAAAAAAATCTTTGCAGTTACAGGACTCTCAGGATTCCACTACAGTTACCCAATAGATGCCAACTAGGGCCCTTCGTCTATGACCGACATTCTGATCCACTTGAGAACGATGTATCATCTTTTGCATATATTCTGAGACGCCCTCTCGCGGTGGCTTGTGGTCTTTACATAGACCATTTTGGTGTATAACATTTAAGACCCAGCTAATATATTTTCCACATACTTTTGAATCATTTTTCTCCGATACACCTTTTTATGTCCGTTTGATTTCATTTTGTTAGTATTTGTTTTGTATTAATTTAGTTATATGTACCTATATGAAAACGTCTTATAATTTTTTATTTATAAAACTGTCTAATGCAATGAAAAATAATTTTACTTTTTTATGTTTAAGTCATGGTAGGTATCTTACATAAAAGATTCACCATGGCAATGATAAGAGACTACATAATATTGAGTAAAAATAAAGAAGGTAACATAAGTAGCCATAGTCATCTGTATTAAAGACAACTGGGAGCAACAACTTCCCATAAGGCTAATAACAAATTATTGTGATCTCCGATACATTCGCTACGCTTAAGCCAATTCGGTCTTATGGGCGTTCTTTATAGCGGTCTAAATGATTACCCATATTTACAAGTAAACGTCTTCTAGTTCCTACTGCTACTAAATGTACTGTAATAAAATCAGATAGAGATATAAATTAATAAATAAATGTTTCTATTTCGGATAGCGGATCGATATTATTTATCTGTCATAGTAGAATTTAAGAGTTTCATTAGACCCTTTCTTTCTTATAGTTATGTTCATGTTACATTCAAAGTTTTGTTATCACAATCGTTACTCAACTACTTACTTCTGTATTTAACTGACACTAGTGACGCTTCAATATTTCATTGTAACAAGTTCTTTAAAATCCAACTGTATGAAATAGGTCAAGACGATGGTCGCAAAAAAATTGACAGTCGACACATCTTTCAACCGTCAATTCTCAAGAACAAAAAAGATGGGGTGAACATCCACTGAATCCACAAATAAGGTTATCAACTATGTGGAGACCGTCGTTTATCAAGCAATTTTGGGATGAACCTCCTTAGATTTCACTCGGCGGTAATAAAAGTGTGTGTCGAGATAACAAAGCGGATAACGTCACAATTTCCTCTTCATTGATATAAATGGCCGACTGCGACCACTAATCATCAGGTGGGTGCGCGTGAATACAACTAATGCGTGCATACATGACAGCTAGAACGTTCCAGAATATTCAATTATAATACTGAAATAAGTTTTTCCTTAGCACTGTAATTTTTGTTGCTTTCACAACTTTCGATGAAAAAAGCTTCTGAAAACTTTGTCGTATCGTTATTTAACATCACATTAAGCCCAAACTCCACCAACAATAATACACAAAACCTCACTAAAATCAAATAATCGTAAAATTTGTTAGCAAAGTAACTTCTAAAGAACATGACTGCAAAACTCATAAAAGTTTAAGCGAACGATTTAATAAAAGTACAACAGAAGTAAGAATTATTGCACGGAATCACCATTTAGTGGAAGTTACAATAACGACCTGTTGAAAAGGGAGCTGGCTGTAGTGTCTCTTTCTATCCTCGATGATTACGTATATGTGTCTCGTTTCGTCGATTGTTGGGTCTGAGTGCGAGGCGTCCGCGCGGGCCGGCACTCCGGTACTCACTGGTCGGGTAAGTCGGGTTCCCCTCGATCCATAAGCGTGGAACTACGCCCCCACAGCGAGCACTTGAATAAGTAGGGCGGTAAATAGCAGCGGCCACCTGCCCTATGTCGTACGCACAGTCATTTTAAATTATTTAATTATCTGCCATTTATTTATTTTATTTTTATTGGTCCACTAAAAATAAACATCGTAATAAAACATTTAATACACACTGTGTTATTTAAGAAGCATTATTTGAATATTTCAATACGCAGTCTCTTCTTTTGCTAAATAAAAAGTTATTTAAAGTTAATAAAACTCGGTGGGGTTTAACTGAAGTTTTTGTTTATTCGATATAAAATTAATGATGAATATAATAACAAAATAAGGCGGTTCACTGAAAACAGCGTTCTTGTTTTAAAAGTTTTAGGCTTTATTAAAAGTATTACGGTATAAAAATTACATAAAACTGATTTTATACATTATTTCTTATTATTATAGTTTTTTCAACATGTCAATAAGTTGGCTTATATAAAATTTTAATGGTATTAATAATTTACTAAGTATCGTTTATTATCTAGACGTTGCAATTAAAACTGTATAAAAGAATGACATCACCACAATATTTAAAACAAAAGGTTAATAAATATCATGTTAAAACACTAACACAGTTAACTTTTTATTATTTATAATTGTGGCTTTAAACGGAGGTCCTCAAAACGGCACAATAAAAATAAAGAGAATGTAATGACCCAGTCTCTTGCGGGAATAGCCGCCCGCTACTGTCTTCACCACATCATAAGCAAGGTAAGATCAGAATTCCCATTCTGCACTTAATTTCCAAAAGTAGATTGCTTTTTATTTTGCTAAAAAGTGGTAGAAGTAATTTATGCTTTTTCTAAAATCAAAATAAACCCGATTATAAGTTAAAAAGCAAAAGAGGGCCTAATAGGTAAATCTGAGAAGTTAACGACAAAAGTAAACTGTATTTAAAGACAAGAAACTAACAATCTGAATAAAAAAGATAGTGGTGACAAATCCTTTCCTATTTGCAAAAAGTCTGTTAAATTTGATATCTGTTAAATAAAAGCGCTTTAGTTTTATTTGGTTACCTGTGTGGCTGCGGGCTGGATAGATTTTCTGATCAATCTTTACTGTGGCAATTTTCACGTTTAGAATATTTATTATTGAAGCACGGGTTTCGCGCGTTACGTTCACTGCTTGAACATAATGTTAAATTTAAAATGTACCTTTATGCTTTTAAAATGCTCTTTGTTCACTTACGTTGAAATTCCAATTCACTATTGTCGAATACAGTTTTTAGATTGCCAGATAGTTTTTCTTCCATGTTTCGACAGGCTGTTGCTTTATTAAAACTATTTTGTTTTATTTTTGAGGATTTCATTTTTGACCTATTTATTTACAATCGCGCTTCATGTTTATAGTCCTATTTTTAAAGGGAATTAGTGCGAACATGCATGAATTTTATTTAATTATAATTATTAAAGCATGGTCCTCTTATGTAAGTAAAGCAGTTTTGTACTAGGAAGGTACTATAAACCATCCATTGTCCTCATATTGCAGTTAGATGAAAGTCGGTCGATATATTTCAGTTGGTACAGCAGCTACGTAAAATAAACGATCACACGTCCGCAGTGTCGTTTTCCAATAAATAATAGTTGAGCCACTGACAAAATCATACCATTTATCCATACCAACCTCTGTTCGAGTAAGACAAAAGTATGATAAAATCGCAGCAATTTTTGTAACTAAACAGCTAAAACGAAAAGAATTTATATAAAAAAAAACTAAACTTTAATCAAAACTTTACGTATAGGTATAGGTACCTACCAAGCCAATTAGGATCATACATATTATATTATACTATATTATATTCTATACACGCTAGAATAATCAATAATTGTAGCTAATTATTACGATACGAAAAAGAAGACAAGTAGGTGGGCTCCTAAATAATTAACTTGTATGTTGTAGACTATCATTTTTATTTTATGAGGTAAGGTAAATAAATTATACCAAGTATGAATATTGTAAGCTAGTATTTGTATCAAGTATACCTTATCAAGTGGCACTTACGCAGCGGTTCTACCGTTCACAAAGTGGAAGCAACAAGTCGGATTAGGCGATCAGACTCAATGACCGATCGGCCAGTTTTTCATTGATCACTTTTGTAATGTGATGTCATGGTGAAGTAACAGATTTATGGGAGCTTTCCCCACAGCAAAATTAAGAGTCTTATAAATGCTACTACATTATTTGATGTCACCTTTACTATCTTTAAATTTATCACAACAAATAAAAAATACAATATTATTTATTTTAACATTTATTTTCTTTTTCTCATTTAAGTGTAGTACATATAGTTAAGTTTTACATTATTATAAATATTTCAAGTTAATAGTGATCAGTCAAAGAATATTACATACTTATTATAAAATAGATTCTCATTCATACATGGTTTGATAAATAACATTCGGTTTGATCTGCAAATGAGTAAGCAAAATTTTGTTCTGATATTCTCGGACAAGTTAATAGTTTTAGTATTATTACAATATGAATTCGCACTTTTAGTCCTGTGAATTCAATGATTGTATATACAACAATACGAGGTGTAACTTAAATAAACGAATACCGGCGTGATTATATTACTGAGGCTTTTGCTTTGTTGTGCTATAGAGAAATGGCTAATAAAAAACAAGACATAATACTGTATGTATTCTTATATGTATTCTTGAATTATTTTCTGTTGATTTTTGAGCCTTCAACATATATTATTTTCTTTGAAGCCGAAAAATGTGTTAATAAAACTACCTACCTATTATGTAAAAAAAAACACATTTAATAGACAAGCTGCACAAGTAGCCAATCGAATGAAAACTCTAAAGGTAAACCTTTTTTAATTTTTGCGCTTTTTCATTTTCGCTTCATAACCTCAGGTCTAGTTTATGAAACAAAATTTAAAACCTAATACACTTACCAGTTACCATAAACTGGTATCTTAAATCTAGGGTATAATCAATTAGTATTGAAGCATATTTTCGAACAATCTCATCAAGGTAACGGTGTTTCGACAGCACTTGGCCTAGTTACCTTAAGCTGTGCCGTTGAAGATTAACTTAGTGCACGTGTAGTTTCAGAGTGTTGGCTTATCGAATGTAATTTATCACCAATATTGATTTATAGGCCAATCAGGAACTGGCTTGTATGGTACCTATGTAAAAATGTACTAACATTAACTTGGTAACAGGAGGAGGAGTCCTTGATCCATTACGTTAGTAGATATTCGATTTGGTACTTTCCTCTAAAGACCTGTCCCGTAAGTAAAAACTCTACATTTATTAAGAATAGCCTGGACTTTAAAAGTTACTATTACACTGAGTTATTTTTCGTCATTTACTCTCAGGTTAGTCACTTATTAAATCGACTTCAGCTAGCTTAAAAAAAAGGATGTGAAGAAGTAATTTTTAGTTTTGTTTACCAAATAAACAAATTCATTTCATAAAATTGAATTGTGTATGTATGTGTATGTCGTATGAGTACCTATGTACGTGTAACGTGCGTCAGACAACTTCGTAAGTATGCGACCGACGCTAGGCCATTGTTTATATTTACACGAACCATTTGGCGCTACCTATAAAGTTTATTTAATCGTTTTCATAGCTAGATCTCGTTTGGGAAAGTACGATTGAACTCGGCGCCCATTTGGATCTCAACTCTTTTGTCGCCACCGTCAACCCTCGGCATCGTTTGTTAGTGACGATCCTTTTCACATTCATCTTTTTGATGGGATTTCGTATTACGTGCAGCGATACAGAAAAATATATTATTAATTTGTTTCGTGATGATTTCTTAATGTGCTAACTTAAAGAAATTAGATTTGGGGTTCTTTAAAGGTAATTATGCGGCAACAGTAATAGCTGAAGAGAAAGTATGTAGGTAATTATAAGAATGACGAATAAATTCAAGTTTGATTAATTTGTACTGGAAGCTTAGTAAGAAAGTTATGTAGTTTCAAAAAAACAGCTACCAGTGTCCTTGCATAACTAGCAAATAGACATAAACTTGCTGATATTAAACGGCAGAGACCTGAAGCTGCGTATTTTTTTACCCTCACCGGAAGCGATAAAAATGATTGCAACTTTACGGTTACTGCAAAACCCCTGTAACTTTATTTGATATCCAAATTTACTACCTGCGTCACGGGCCGCTGTGACGGACGACGTTGACACCGGGGAGGTTCTATGCTCCCATTTTAAAGCATTACCTATGTGATTTATGAGGAACTCCCCCATGCCTTTGTGTAAAGTTATTTTTAATGCATCCACACTTATTCCATTAAGAGAGGCCGCCCAAAAACTCGTTAATGAGTGCCTCGGGGCCCGCTAAAGTACGGAGTTTCTGGTTTCATTTTGCGTTCCATTATGGGCTGTAACCATATTTCGATTATGTGCATAATATACCTCGCTACCTGTCGTAAAAAGGTTTTGTTAATTACAGTTGGGATAATGAATTAACTAACAGGTTGTTCTTCGTTATTTACCCTTAATAAATATAGCCCTTTCTGGCAATAGAAAAAAGCGTTTAAAAAAATCACCTGGTGAGAAATTTACTGATACACAACATATTTTTGTGTTGTCGTTGGATATGGCAATTATCTGGATATCGCGTAAATATTTCTTATTACGGATATTGAAAACACGATCCTTAACTCGGAAATCGTTTAACCTTTCAGCACCCTTTGGGACACCTCGGTTCCGTATGTTTAATTGGAATGAATGTCAAAAATATTACAGACAATGGCGTAGTTAACTGATATCATAATCGCCAATATTCTTTTTTCTTCGTATTATTAATATTTCTATTAAATTGTGAGTACCCCACAACCCATAATAACGATATTGTGTTTGCGTGCACTAGTGTCTCCGAGCCCTGAGGGCCTCGACATGTTTTTTTTTTGGGCTGGTAAGCTTTCAAACTCGGCAAGCGTTACTCATCATTTGCAATTGATGGTCTGTACCTACCGTACTAGGTCACGAACCACTTCATAATCATTATGTACGAATTTACATTGTCTCACAAAATTCTGTGTTATTCGAAGTATAGAATCTATAATGTAGGAATAGTTATGCCAAGTAGCGGCACGTAGCGTACGGGCATAGACGCACAAGGGAACTACGTGGATGGAATATTCACCTTCGCCTTTGAATTTGAAGATTATCATCGCCATCCCGACGCCATTTTGCCGATATAAATTATTTTTCGTGTATTTATTTCTGAGCTATTGCCTATAACTTATTGTGTGTTTGGGCAATAACTTTGATAAGTTACCACTGCTTTAGTTTCAAGCCAGGTTAGGTCTGTGTGTTTTTTATTGAATGCCATTATGTACAATGTACTACAACAAAGTATTTGAGAAATGTCCTAAATGAACTTGATGAATTGCAGTCCAACAAACATGGATTAATAAATACAGTCATGTGCGGCACGACCTCGCAAACAGAAGGTTCTGAACCATTGCCCAGAATAAAGTATAACAGTAGGTATGTAGGTACTTCATAATACATTATTTGTTGCTAAAGCAGCAACAGAAACGGCCACTCTGTGAACATTTCAACGCTCTACCTATTACAGTTCATGAGATACAGCCCGCTGACAGGCAGACGGATGGACGGACGGACAGCAGAGGCTTAGTAATAGAGTCCCGTTGCCACCCTTAGGGTACGGAACACCTACAGTAGGTACCTATGTACGGTGGACGAGTTTAAAATAAAGATCATTGCAAAGTGATACCATTTAATAGTAATGGACTGTATCTATGCAAAAGCCAAAGCCCTTTGACGAAGCCATGTCATTGTATCTAAACTGTGTGAAGTAAACCTTCCTACTCAAATTTTATATATTATGGGTGACTGGTGACTGGGTACTCACAATTTAACAGAAATCCTAATACTATGAAAAAGAAAGTTGGCGATAAGACCGCCATTGTACGCTTCATTGTTATTGTACTTTATTATTTTAACTATTTAACTTTAATGGTGTAAATAAAGAATATTGTATCTATCTATCTACTCTATTAAAGTAAAAAGCAAATGTCATACTCATTAGCGACTATGGCAATAGATAGGTACTTAGCTGGTCTTTAAAGGGTTGAATTTATCTTTTTGTTCATCGTTGAATAATGTGAGCGCTTAAAATTTGATCCAATGTTTCCCTCCATTGAACACAAAAACTGAGCAGTTTGATAAATTGGGCAATTTTATCTCACTTTTGCCTCATGGTCCGTGAATAATTTCCAAATTCTGCCATAGATCATAAAATAGGGTAATATGATACTGATTTTGAAATATGAAGGTGACTTCCTTCCAAACCTTAAAAATCTACCAGCTAGGTTAGTAGTAGCAGTAGAACCACCTACCCTATAAATATCTAACTGTACATCGCCAACAATAAGGTCAAAATCAATAAAATTGATAATGCTATGCCGTCGGTAGTTACTGCCCAGGTAGAGTCTACTTATAGTACTTAATGATTTTAAATTAAGCTATTTAGCTACTATTTACTTAATAATTATAAACTTCCAGTTATATACAAACTTGTTAATTCTTATTAAATACCAATATACCTAACTAACAGATTATTGGTATCTAATTACCTAAACTTTAGTACCTATCTATTGTTTCATTTTTTTTTTAAACCTTGGGGGAAATTTGCAAATTTTTGACATACAAATAATTTAATCAATGGTACGGAGTAGAAAAGTCGTAAGAATAGTGGAGAAAAATGTAAAAAAAAACCTATCTAAATAAAAATTGCTAATAAGCATTTGGGTACAAAATGCTTAAGATATTGTGTTTCGAATTTTTACGTAGGATTATGTCACAGACTAAGGAAAAATACTTTTTTTACTTAGTCTGAGGATTATGTACTGAGAATAGGTATGACTCTGATTTGACAGTTGACATTGACGTTTGGATACAACAACAAACCAAATGTCATTCTTGTTAGCTATTTTGAATTAAATGTATTAAACAAAATAAATAAATGCTATAATTTATTAGTCATTAGTAACAAAATACTTAAAATGCGTATGTGTCGAATATGTCGTGATACAGAGTGTTTAAATATGGTTTTAATAAGTGAAAATAATGGAATTTTGAGTCTTTATGAGTACTGTTTTGGTTTGTCGGTATGTATTTAGCAATTTACTTCAACTAATTAAAGTCAAAACGATGTTTATACATTGCCAATTTATGTATTATTGATTGTTTAAGGTGACCATTCAAGATGAACCTAGGTTACTCTGTAAACAATGTGCAGAAAATGTAAAAAAATATGCTATATTTAAAGACAAATGCTTGAAATCAGATATGTATTGGAAATCAGTACCTACTAAGGTAGTAAGTTATTTGTATATATTTATTTCTTGAGAATTTTGTATGTTTGTTGACATATCAATTTCTAAAATTGTTTTAATACATTAATATAGGTACTGTGTGTGCATAATTACAGTTGTATATATCTAGTAAGTGTACCTGCTGTAAAATTTAAAGTATTGTCGTAGTAGAGGAGTATACAAAAAATTATGTGCTTGAAAACACAGAACACCTTGCTTTGCAGCGGGACAGGTGATATTGAGTAATGTTATTAGTATGCTTAACATACACTTATAATGACATATTATAATATGTTTCATAAATAAATACTTTTTAGGTATGTGATGATGAAAAAGTATTACCAAATTATGTAAAAACTGAAAATATTGATCTCCAAAATACACATGATGAATGTTCAAAAAATAGTCATGAATCTATTGATACGTCAAACGAAAGAAGTTGTTTTTTATTTAATGATGAAGACAAAGACTATAACCCTATAAAAGTTGAAGATCCCATAAATTTAAATATAGATAAGTTGGAAAAGGATGCCAATCATTTGAATAAAATTGTTAAAAGGGTAACTAATGTAAAACCCTGTCCAAAGAGAAAAGTAAAGATAGGCTTTAAATGCAAAACATGCAAAAAAAAATATGGTGAGTGGGTAAAGTTATAATATTTATATAGTACTTCCTTAAATTAACGGGCTTGTTGGTCTAGTGGTTAGTGCTGACTGCAATACCGGAGGTTGTGGGTTCGATTCCCACCCAGGACAGATGTTTGTGTGATGAGCACTATCATTTGTTCTGGTTGTCTGGGTGTAATTTATCTATTATATGTATGTATTTAGAAATATATAAAAGTATGTTTATCAGTTGTCTGGTTACCATAACACAAGCTCTGCTTAGCTTGGGATCAGATAACCGTGTGTGAGTTGTCCTGGAATATTATATTATTATTATTGTGAGACACCGGACTATCAGTATAGGAAAGACAGGATTCCCAGATAAAATCTAAAATTTGCAAAGCATTATGTGAGTAATTGCAGTGGTCACTGGAAACTGCCGTTGTACTGGTGAAGGCCTGTCACAGGACAATGGTACAAAGTAAACAAATATGTATATATGTATGTATGTATGTATTTGTACATATAATACTGGGAATATAATAAAACAATCAAACATTTGAATTTGGATTTAGTACTGTTATTTGTTAATAATTGAATTGAATTGCAATATTTTAAAGAGATCTATTTTCAGGGAAAGAAAAATTGTATCTGAGCCATATAAAAACATGTAGCCTTATAAAAAGAAAATCTACTAATCTAGGCACAAGTAAGTATTTTTAAACTTATTTATTATTTCTTTGTCAGTGGTATTACTTCTTCGTATTGTGTACAATATAAAAATTGCTAAAAAAAAATAATATTAAAGTTTTTATTAAAATTAATATTACAGTTTAAAATTTTGACCATACATTGAGTTCAACTATGAAAGTGAGTAACTTTGTGTGATGGTAAATTTATGTGCTTACAATAATATTAATTTTCTTCTTTAGCCAATAATTTTATTTAACATTTTTGAATATCCTGATATTTTACCTGAATTGTATCTCGTAGATAGTTTGGTGAAAACGATTGTTCCACCTGCAGGGAAAGCAGCTTTTAATAAAACTTCAGTTACGGATTCCGAACAGCAAATATTAAGAGAATCGGAGAAGATAAATAATAATGAAGATAAAAATAGACCCAATAATTATTGTGGTAAGGTTATTTTTTTTAAATTTTCCTTTTTTACTTTGATACTTTTTTATATTTTGTTGGTTATTATAATAGGGATTGTTATTTTTAAGGTTTGTGTAAATTGAGCTTTACGAATCATAAGGCTTCCTGTGCACATTTAGATGAACATTGGAGAAGTGAAGAGCTTGGCTGCAAGTTGTGCGACTTTGTCGGAGCTGATTCAGCGGCTTTCCTTGCACATAGGTGAGTTAAGTTTTGTTTTTTAGTCAGCCTAGTAGTATAAGACTTTCAGTATTCATACTAAGCATACAATGGAGTAGATGACTGTTATAAAACGCAAGTCTGTCCTGCCAGTTATATAATAAAAATAAATGTATTTTTAGTTTTCTTTAAAAATAAAAATCCATAGATTACTTAAAGCACATCATATAAATCGTTCAAGTTCTGGAGTCAGATAAAGACATGCTTTTGCACAGAGCACGCAATAGTGACGTCATGCGAAATTTTAGTTCAATGTATCGTCGCTAGCTTTTTTTACGTAAAATAATAAAAAATGTCCAATGTTTTTTAAAATCTTACTGACAAACAATAAAAGCGTGTTATTTACTCCATTCAGAAGAAATATGTTTTGTGTTCAAAACTAGTCCAGTTAGTAAAAAAAAAAAGTCTCGTTAGTAACGTTTAAATATTATCTTGTACGTGCCATGAATTTTATAGTACTATCCAGTAAATAGTGTTCAAATATTGTTTTCTATATGGTCTATGTATTTTTAGGTTCACACATAATCCAACCAAAGTTAAACCGCGATATATGTGTCACATTTGTCTGGGAGTTAAAAAGTCACCGATGGCCTTGCAGTTTCACTATCGATCGGAACATTTGAAGAAGAGTGGAGGCTTGTGTTCCAAATGTAATAAGGAATTCCCTAGCTTTGCTTCATGGAGAAGACATGAAAAAAGTCACAATGTTACTCCTAATTTTATCTGTGATATTTGTGGGAAGAGGTAAGTAAAATATAGGTAGGTACATAGGACCGAAAAATATTCTGGGCAGCATTTTTCGATTGTTTTTTTTTAGGGTTCCGTACCCAAAGGGTAAAACGGGACCCTATTACTAAGACTCCGCTGTCTGTCTGTCCGTCTGTCTGTCTCCAGGCTGTATCTCATAAACCGTGATAGCTAGAAAGCTGAAATTTTCACAAATGATGTATTTCCGTTGCCGCTATAACAACAAATACTAAAAACCACATAAAATGAATATTTAAGGGGGGCTCATACGACGGTGGTACTGAACCCTTCGTGCGCGAGTCCGACTCGCACTTGTTTGTATATAATTATATTCCGTGTCTCGTTCTCGATACATGTTATTAACCATGCAGCTACCTCGCGTTGGCTGGCAACTATACGCTTTTTCAGACTCAAAAAGTATATGGTAACACTGGCTTTGCTCTCCTGTCAAACTTCATTCTTTTCGTTAGCGTGGCAACTGATACTGCGTATCTTTGTGTTTGTTGAAAAAGTATTAGTATTTTACAGTATTACGAGTATAAAATATATAAAATCGAACGCAAAGTAAGCGTTGTTGTTCAGAAGGATGACTATTCGTCAAATAATAGGAGTGATACAGCACCTTTCTAGTATTTCAGGTAGTAAAAAGTTGTCTTGTGATTAATGTTACCGGTTGACACGTATGGTGTACGCGATGCTCTGACGTGATCATTGGACTCTTATCGCCTACGAAATAGGTTGAAGAGATCCGGGGAGGACCCCGTACCGGTCGACACGTATGGAGTACGCGATGCTCTGACGTGATCATTGGACTCTTATCACCTACGTGATAGCTGGAAGAGATCCTTTACTCTTATATGTGGTCCGTGAGGCTACGATAAGAAGTTTTGTCATTAATCACTTGCCCAGGCTGCATTACCTATAAGAACTGTATTATAATACAGATTACAATGGATAATCCTGTTTAAACCTCAGAGACACTAACTATGAGTGCAGTGTTCATGTACTGGACAAGCCTCTGTCTGATAAGCCTATGAATATGGTATAAGACAATAAATGTTAACCTCATTGGTTATAAACTGAGCAATAGAAATCATTGGTTTCAAAGAACGACAATAGATAAACTTGGTGGAACAAGCAATTACTGAAAACTGTTCATTATAATAAACTCAAGCTCAAACAGGATATATCAGCCTCAGTTCAAGACAACATAATCAACGGAGACAAAATAAAAACTATAACTGACTGGGCATCATATTATTACAAGTAATGTGTAATCATTATTATTATAAAATGTATCTGAGGACCAAGTGACATTGAACTCACTACTAACAAGTAAAATCCTGATGGAGATGTTTAAATCTGAATACTAATATGTTTATGGAACTACGATAAAAATACAATTAAAGTGTTGAAGACATGCCAACAAAGTGGCCAATCTATAAAGAAACTTACAATCAAATGGAAAGTCACAAGGTCACCTTCATTAGAAGAAGATCTGGTCCTCAAGGCTTAAGTCCAGTGCTAAGAAAACCAAGGCCTTGCAGGAGATGTCTGGTGTTCCCACATAGGGGTAAGTCACGCCGGAAGGCTAGCAAGATACTAGATTGGACATCATACACGTATGGGGTACGAGAGGCTCTGACGTGATCATTGGACTTTATCACCTATGAGATAGGTGGAAGAGATCCTTTACTAGTATGTGGTCCGTGAGGCTACAATGAGGAGTTTTGCCATTAATCACTTTATTATGAATTTATACACTTTGGTAAAGTAATACAACCAAAATTTTGTGTCATCATCAAATTCAGTTAAATCAGCTGAATAAGATTCTGATATATGCATTCAGCATTCAGAAATTTATTAATATTGAGGTTTATTATATCCTGACATAGACCAAATCATCACTACCATGTATTAGTGGTCAAAACCATGATACAAACAGGATTACTTAAAAATAAATAGATAAATAATGTATATAAATAAATAAGGTTGTAGATACAGCTTATTTCAAGATGATGGACTATATC
Source organism: Autographa pulchrina (assembly GCA_905475315.1). Lineage (NCBI taxonomy): Eukaryota > Metazoa > Arthropoda > Insecta > Lepidoptera > Noctuidae > Autographa > Autographa pulchrina. Next base: position 8,434,812 of record FR997768.1, read on the forward strand.
AATGGTCAATGACAGCAGTAGTACATTGATTAATTTGTATGATTGGTTAATAAGAATCATATGCATTCTAGTAAAAGTTAATCCACACTGTGGAAAGTACCTATTTTATCAGTATGATAAATTATATAATTTTAAATATATAATTTATCATACTATGATAAATTATAATTTATAATTATAATACCCTATGGTATAGGGTTTGTAATATACACCAAATAATTGGGTAAAATTATGCAAATGTGGTGGCATGTCTAAGATAAGAAAGGTTACTAGTCAGTTCAGTATCTAGACTTACTAATTTGATATAGGCTTTAGTTATTAGTCATATTACAGGGAAAAAATATGCAAGAAACAACTTATCATTATATTTGGTTTCTAAAAACTTGTTTTATAATCTGGAAAAGTTAATTGGAAAATTAATTACAACAGGCATGCTAACACATGTTATTGTATATACCTATGGCTTGTTTACAAATTAAGCATACCATAATTATCAATAAGTAATTGACTGACATGATGTAGTTAAAGTATACTAACATTCAGATAGAAAGCTGGATCTATAGTGATGGGCTAAGTAATTGATTTATTTATTATCAAATAACATGTACAGCATGTACAACAATGTCAAAACTGTTTATTAAAATAATTGTTTTAAATATTACATAGGATGGTTTGAGAAGCAAAGCCCCTAGGATGCTGTTCTTTTGTAATAATTTTTGACGTTTGATAAGTGCTACTTTGTAGCCTAAGTTAAATAAATAATTTTTGATTTTGAAGCCTCCAGAAGTGCTCGATTTATGTTTACAAGAACAACTGAGTTCAAGGACATTAGAGTGTATTTGATTAATATTTAAATACACTAGATAGAGATAACATCCAATATTACAAAATTAAAATAGCTTATAATATCCCTAGCAATATAAGATTTCCAAGAGATAAGCAATACCTTGACATTCTGTTACAAGAAGTTCAAGAGGAACGAAAGTATAATATCCTGTATTAAGGGAATGTGTGGCACTCAGCACCCATATTTAATCTATCATCATCCATAAATGGCTGTAGACTAAGGATAGAGATATTTGGTTTTTTGAATCCAAATTAAGTTAAATAAAACAAAAGACTTAAGAAAAATCCCACAGAATGAATAATAGGTTGGAAATTAATAATAAAATAGTCTTGCAAATTATATTTGAACTTAGAAATTCTTATAAAGGGTACTTAATTTATACTGCATACTAATTAATATGAAATGTATATATGTTATGCCTCCTGGAAAATTCCAGGTCCAGAGGTTCTTAATACTTTTACTTTGATGTGGCAAGAATATTTATTATATGGGTTTTATCTATCCAAATTAAAATAATAAAGTCGAACTCATTTAACGGCAACTAATACCGTTGGCCTTCACAACCTTTGGAGCATCTCCGGTGTTGAATATGCTCACATCAAAGCTAATATATGTTTATTGAATTGTATTGACTAGAACTATTTAAGTTCTCTCTCCAGAGATTAAATTACTCTTTATACAGCACACATACTCTGATTGCTGCAATCCTTATCAGGCAAGCGTGGATGATAGACGCTAATCACCAACATCAAATTTTCAAGTGTTATAAATTTTGCTGGACCATCTATATAAAAAAAAAAAAAAAAAAATATAGTATGGACCTATGGCCTATGGCACTCCACTTTTGCCATGATTTATGCATTTTTAACAAAGTATTTATACCAGGCTCTGCTTATAGTGCTTTACTCATAAGTCAGCCCCTTTGCTAATAGGCTCTAAAATTGGGGGAGGGGATCACATAAGAATGCCTATTTTAGGGATAAGCTTAATATATATATGGTGAATTTTAAACCACTATTTTCAAATTGTCATATAACATAGGATCCAAATAAAATTTCAAGTGAATCACAACATCAAATTCTTAAAATATTAACAAATTATCTGTCCCGCCAATAGACACAATAGTTAAACAATGGAAGTGTTCATGTGACTCATGAGGACAGGGAAATGGTTAAGTCTTGGTAGCCTCACCAAGAATCTGATGGTTTTTTGCTTGCACTAGGCACGGCACAGTGGGCACAAAATTCTTTCATTAAAATATAATTTACTTATGTTTATTAAAATAAATAGATGACTGAATATGGGTTAAGTGAAGTTGAGTTAAGATTGTGCCAATATTATCATTACTGATAAGTTTAAAAACCCGGCAATGTGTACCCGGCTGTATGCAGCCAAATTTTTACTTAGCTTTTTTGGATCAATTGAGATTTTCTCAGCCTAATATTTACTTAAGATTCTAGAGATAGAATACTTTAAATAATTTATATACCTATGCAGTGCAACAACTGAAACAAGTTAAAAAAAAATAAAAAAGAAAACTACCTAAGTATATCACATTTTGAATGAAGAACATTCACACATAGTTAAATTGGTTTTCTGTCTCCAGTCACTAGTAGAAGATGGATTAGAAAGTACTGTTTCGGTAGGCGGTATTGATGCTAATGTTTTTTCAGGGCATATAGTACACGCCATACCATTACACCTATGGTTAAGACAAAAGATTTTGTTCTAGATGTAATTACACAGACTGCTGGATAAATAATAGCAAGATTAGTATTTTTCTATTTAGCAGTTTGGCCAGGTTTTGTTGTGCTTAATGCAAAATAATTTAAACTTAATACTGGTTACTTATGTTCACAGGATTGCTATGAAGAGTCTTAAGACATTGATTGTTTTTCTGTCAATAATACTGGCTATCTTGTAACATTGTGTTACCTACTAGGATTGTTGATTAAGGAACTTGTTCAGGATAATTTGACGACCTCCGTGGTCGAGTGGCGTACGCACCGGTTTCAAGGTGTCGCTAGCTCTGAGGTCCCGGGTTTGATCCCCGGACGGGTCAATGTAGAAACCAAAAAAAAATTTCTACATTGCCTCGGGTCTGGGTGTTTGTGGTACCTTCGTTGCTTCTGAATTCCATAACACAAGTGCTTTAGCTACTTACTTTGGGTTCAGAGCAATGTATGTGATGATGTCCGCATTTATTTATTATTATTATTATAATTCAAAGCAGAAACTCAAGTTTAGTTTGGTTAATTGATTGCATCTAACTATTAAGAGTTGACTGCACAAGTGCATGCATGTACTTATGTATATAACATACCTAATTAATTATTTTATGTTTTATCTCAACTTTACCATCTCTCTGAACATCTGCATGGTTAATAACATGTATCGAGAACGAGACACGGAATATAATAGATGATCAAACGAACTTACCTGATGTTCGATCATTATTATATGAAGTGTCTCGTTCTCGATACATGTTCCCTACCCATCCCACCCTTAGGTAAAATTGAGATAACCTATGAGACTCTAAAGGAATGAAGTTTGACAGGAGAGCAAAGCCAGTGTTACCATATACTTTTTGAGTCTGAAAAAGCGTATAGTTGCCAGCCAACGCGAGGTAGCTGCATGGTTAATAACATGTATCGAGAACGAGACACTTCATATAATAATGATCGAACATCAGGTAAGTTCGTTTGATCATCTATAATCAACTGATTCGGAGATATCGTACAAGTTTTAAGCTTTCTATTATATAAAAAAAATATTTTCCAAAATCAACCTTTCCCGTACGGTAATTTAAAACATTATAGGTATGGCACTCATTATGTGCCATGTATATTTTTATGAACTCGAATATTCGCAGATTCCGTTTCAAGTATCAAATAAGGGAGCATGTGATGGATCACCTGGACCTTAACAAGTACATCTGTCATGAATGCGGAAAGATTTTCAGACGCTCCAAATATTTAAAAGTAAGATATATCTGTTTTATCTTGTGTGTAGGTTCCAATTTCGATACGTGTTTGATGAACATTTAACCTTTTTTCGATTTCCCTGTGTTTATTTATACCTAATCTAGATCATCCTACTATTTCTTAATATGGACCTAACATTTTCTCATCACATTGTTACTTAGGTTTGTTTTCGATATGGACCTCAGATTGAGTACGTTTTAGGGTACCGGAGGGTGCCAAAAGGGGTTATTACTAAGCCTCCGTTGTCCTTCTGACAGCCGGCTGTATCTTGTAAACCTGCTGTAATAGATAATTTTCAGAGAGTGTATTTCTGTAGCCGCTATAACATTAATGAATAAAAAATAACTGCTTCGTTGGCCTAGTGGGTCTAAGCGCGACTGCTACGCTAGAGGTCTTGGGTTCGATTCCCAAGTCGCCCAAGGTGTTATTGGGTTTTTCTATGAAATTCTCAGTAGCAGGTCGGAGTTTAGATTTGTGCCCGGTTAGTGGCAATAGGCTCGCCCCCTATTACATGGGACCTAAACATACCGGCGAACTGTGGGTGTACATTGGTACACCTCTGCCTAACCCTTCGGGGATACAGGCGTGATGGTATGTTATGTTATGTAATAAAAAAGAAATAAAAAATGAATGGGTGCTCCCCTTACTAGTAATGTGTTTTTGCGTCATTGGTGCATTTTAAAGACATAAATCCCTTCATTCGCGAGTCCGACTCGCACTTGGCCGGTTTTTACGACGTAACCTTTTTTGGTGCATGAATGATTAGCATGAGTTGAAAATAAATTAGGTCCCGTAATCCATCCAATTATAATAATCATAGCTAGATGACTATGAATATATGTTACCCTTATTAGTTTTAGGTAAAGAACGATTTTTGTGTTTAAGTATATTGATGCTATTTGACATTTCCCAGCTACACATGAACGGGGTTCACGCTAAACTGGGTCCAATAAAATGTTCTCATTGCGACGGAATGTTCAAAAGTAAGCAAACTTTGATGGTTCATCTAAGTGTTGTTCAAAGGAAGAAGAAACTAAAATGTGAATATTGTTTCAAAGAATTTCCTTCAGCTTGCTACTTAAAAGATCACATGGTTATGCATAGTGATGAGCGACCCTATTCCTGTCATATTTGTGGATTAAGGTAGGTTATCCATACGAATATACTCTGGTACGCTTTAACGCTAAACCGCTGAATCGAATTTTATAATAGAAATAGAAATACATTTATTTAGCACAGTACACTAGACAACACATAGAAAATAAATACAAACAAACAATACAAAAACAAGGCAAACCAAAAAAAATAAACAACAATAAGTAGCGTTGTTCAGCATTCAGTATCAAAAAAGGTCATAATCTGTGTAGGCCGCTTGTTTAAGTTACTAAACTTCAGGTAAATTAAAAGCTGTGTATTTAAGACAGTTGATTATCTCGCTTTCTGTAGAAAACATAGTATTTTATTGTTCCTTATATTTGCAATTAAAACGTGGTTTAGTTAGGTTTTTACTTAGTACTTAAAATATATAAAAAGACGAGAGATATTGAATTACAATAAGCCTTTCTTTAAAAAAAATTTTTGTCCTACAGTTACAAAGCAAAGAGCCAGCTCAAAGTCCATATGAGAAAACACTCAGGTTTCATGCCTCACAAGTGTGAATTGTGTACAAAATCCTTTGCTACCATCAACCAGCTGAAAAGGCATGCGACCTTTCACACAGGACTTAGACCACACAAGTGTTCACAGTGCGACAGAACCTTCCACTATAAGAAGTTGCTGATGAAACATTGTGCGTCACATCACAAAATGGAAGCAAATAAAGAATAAACAACTACAGTCACAATTTGTTTTTTTTTTCTGAACTGTGAAATTCGAGGTATTGGTAAAATAAGCGGAGGTTTTAAAATAAAAACAGTTTTCGTATAAATGACAAAATTTGAATTAAAAATTCTGGCTTTATAGTTGGTTATATAGGTAAGTACCTACAGTAAATCTAAACGTACTCATTTCTATTATAAGTACCTACATACCTACATAGTGTAGTCTTTGCATTTGAACAAAGAACTGATGAAGTTCAATCTTACAAGAACAATTCATCTTTAATTCACGACTTCCTATTTTATGAGGAAACGTCGCTTAGTTGAAGAAAAACGCTACTTTTGCGCAAGACGCCATGTTAGCAGTCTTGTCTACTCCGCTCTTGGTCTGAAAAATTTCAATAACCTAATATTTTATGTCGGAGGAGCGCCCAACCTTTGCATACACTGTTATTGGTCCATTTTTTACACATTTCCTCTCGTCCTCGCATTTATGCGAAGGGGAAAAAAGATAATCCATCACCGTCGGAGGCAGCTCGTCTCGTTAGCATAATGAATTAGTGGCTCATAGCCGTGACAGTTCGACGGTCCTTGCGATCACGTCATGCCCGATTATGGCGGTAATTTGCTATCTTAGCTTTACAGTAATGTAAATTTATTAATAGTCCGAGCCAGAGATTACTTTCTAACGTCTTTTGAAGTGACAGGCTGGTTTTATTGGACCCCATTATTTTTGATTACAAATAGGGAAGTACCTGTAAGATTATGTTTGTGGTGTAGATACCCAAATACTTACATTTTCTCCAATGTTTGGCAAGATCTGCAGATATTTTAAAGGGAATATGAGGACTTAATAAAATTATAAAGCGCCATAAGGTTTAGTCTAAGCAACAAATCCTAGTACGTTAATTGAAAACGAACACACAGCATTAGCAAAATAAACACTAATTGAAAATAAGCCTGTTAATCCATCGAATTGTTAAACTAAATCAAAAATTTATAACAGTGTTGTTACAAGCGGTTAGACCGCGGTTAGCAGCGAGTGTTGTTACCGCTAAATAAGTGTTGATAGCTCACGTCGCGTGCTTCATGGCACGACGCCAGCATACAACAGGCAATTCGTACTAGGAGTAAACATTTTAGAAGCTCACATTATTTTCCAAGTCTTTTAAGATTTCATACGAACTCTTCGCAGCAGTAGTTTTAAAATTCCTTATTCGTAGCTTAGTTTCGGTACCTAATTTTTATTGAATTATATAATTAGTTATGTAGATACACGAAAGAAATTGATCTAGATTGTTCAATTTCAAAGGATTCGCTAAATGCCTGGGTCTTGGTCCTTGTCTAGCTTGGTACCTTAGGTATCGGGAAAGGGTAAATACATAGGTATATTTTTTTTTTCTATAAAATTTGGGGTGGCTCTTAATCCTTTATCTACCCTTGATTGTTTTGTTTTCCTCTTCAATCTCATCTAGATTTTTAATCCCCAATGAATAATTCTTTTAAATCACCAAAGGATCTAGAAGGGTTCATTACTTACCAGTTTTTCAGATGAAAAACTTGTAAGGTAACTGGAAGGTTGTCACTGTTTTTGATCCCTTGTTTTTGATATTTATGTATACCTATACCTCTCTCTCAATATCGTGTCTATCAATCAATTTGTTAACAAATGACATCACGCCTGACACGCTGTGTTGCTTGTCTTGAATCTGTAATGGCTCCTACACACAGTGCCGGCGGCAGTGCCGCCGGGCGAGCCGCCGCCGGCCAAGCCGTCGCGCGTCGTCATACAAACAAATGCCGGCGGCTCCTTTGTGCGGCTTTGAATGCCGCCGGGCGCACGGCGGCTTGGCCGGCGGCTCGCCCGGCGGCACTGCCGCCGGCACTGTGTGTAGGAGCCATAATACGAGAGAACTGAGTAGAAATAGATATTTCATAGAACCTGAAGGTAGCTTGGATTAATCCAGTGATGGGTAGGAATGGGGAGTTGTGTAGAAATGTTATAATCTTTCTTTCTAAACCACTTTACAAAGAAAGTTTTCAATGCTTTCAAAACAATCTCTATTTTGGTGTTTATGTGCAAATCTCAATTATTTTTGAGGAATCAGTCATTCTTAAAGATTTCATTAATAAATTTCAAAAAAACATCCCTCCTGCTCAAGGGTTGATAAATGAATTAAAAAATAAAATAACGAACTATACTTTTACATTAGTGTGATAGTACTTATTTAACCCTATATTCGTACCTACCTATTGTCTCAAAAAAATAAACCCTTCTATTTTTAAGTCCATGCTTCGTAGATTAAATAATTAATGTTTTTACGATGTCATTACTTAAGTTACTTTGTGGACGACAAGTATTAGGTTTTCAATGGTGGCTTAAAGTGCTTTTCGAGGTAAGAAGCGCTGATATATAGCGTTTATCAAAAGTCTTGGCCGCGGAAGCACAGCTTGGCTTACAGATTGATACTACGAGGTAGCCATTTTACAAAGATCCCGGAAGAGTTAGTTTGCGTGATAAAATATTGTAGTTGAGCTTGTAAAATTTTAAAACCAGTGGGCGATTAGATACTAGTTAGGATAACACCGTAAAAGACGGGTAAAATGTTCCTCCAATATAAAAAAAGGAATATGTATGTAATATCGTCTTGCGAAGCTAATCAAGTTTTAAAATTAACCCTGTCTCATGTTTTGTCAACCGCTCAAAGCAGTTGAACATCTTCAAGCGGTCTCTGTATGTGTATACATAGGAGTCTTTAGTTTACCCTGCAATCGCAGTTTGAAGCAACCGGTCGACTGTCCATACACCAACTGTTTGACTTCCTTTGACTCGAGCAGTCCGTGTATGGACCGCCTTATGACCCTAAATATTACCCTATCAACATAGGAAATGGAAACTTAGGCTTAAACTTACTAGATGGGTACCCGTATCTACCTAGCGGACTTTAATTTCATTATGTACATACATTTTCGGCGAAGGTTAGATAGATATTCAGTTTAAACAGTTATGTGGGTGTGAGGTACACGGGTGCCCCGGGCTCGTGCCAATTAACTTAGAAACGTGTGGGATATTAAATTAATTGCGTCTTAGAGTTAGAATTCTCGTAAACCCGTGCTGTTGTATTTAGCAGTTATAAAATAAGTGCCGCTAAATTAGTTTTGGAACTAGATAAATTTACTGAATTCGTAAGTTTTTGGTATTTACTATCTAGTCGAAGAATGTGTTTTGCAGACGCATCTTAAGTGTGTGATGATGGTTAGGTATCAAGTGTAGAATTGGCACTATTTTAAAGTAAAATAAAAGAATAGGCATTTATCTATTGCAAAATATAACGAGTTTCAGAATTAATGTTAACAATGGTAAGTAAAAACATATTTGTTGGTATTTCAAAACAACTTTCCTCCAATGATGAAATGAAAACAACACTATTTACAGAAATAAATTGTTTTCTGTAAACGTCATAGTAATTATGTATTTGACTGTCATAGCGTAGGAGAGGACTAAACTAATAATAAGCCATACATCAATAGTTGTGCCTTTGTTAATAGATATCTAAGACAGGGATGTCGTATCTTAGATTATTTATGACCAGTATAAATATGACGAAATAATAACATCGATGTCGAGATTAGGTACTTTCGATTCGTCATACAAGAAATAGTAGGTACCTATTGATAGATGATACTCTTATATATTAATCCTAAGTAGCCTTACTGCTTATTCCCAAGTTCTTTATGTAAACGTATCAAGACATCATGTATTCGCATAAAAATAAAAAACAAGTAAAAAATCGATAGTTTCATTTCTTAAATATTATTTAAATACCTATAAATTGTATCATATTTGGGAAAGCTTTTTTTATCGTATAACAATTATGTAGCCGACCTTATTTCGTTAAGATCAGCTGAAGCATTTTTCTCCCGTTTACAATCTGTATAATGCCCCATTACCATTACTGCAGGCTTCGGTATCAGATGTAAGTCAATTAAGGAGAGCGGGATTTAATGGCTTCCGTTGACAATTGATTACATCCCACGTTTATTTTGCTTTCTGTATTTCTGACCGTTGTTGGTTGCCTACTGAAAGGTTTATTCGTAGGTAGGTATATGTACCTACTTTTTATGTAGATAGTGAAGCTCAGTGCGGGTTCTGCTTAAGACATTTGTACACGATGCAAATTTTGTCAAGAATTCTTTTAAGGGCAATTAATAAAAATAATCGATAGGTTCTCGATAGGTTGTCCCTGAAATTCTTTGTAAAAGTTAAATATTATTATTTCCTTTATTGATCGTTAAGTAGTTTTTTGGGGAAATGTGAGTCTTTTTTACATTTATAAAGGTGTCAAGTTCGCTATATATCTTATCAGCTATATTCGAAGGACACTTCATAAAAAATAACCTTATCCTTACAACGTGTTATGCCTTCGGGGTGTTGATATAGTCAATCATGCAATCATAATTGCTGGCCTCGTTTAAATAGACTTATCTATTTCCAGACTATAATAAAGTCAAGTAAACCTGATTGGAACCTGCGCGAGGTCGGTACCGCGGGACACTACTAGCATTCTAGACCCGTATTCCATGAATAACTTAATCTTTAATGTAAATAATAGATTCATACATAAAAGAATTCAATGCATTTAATAAATATGGCAACAAATTATATTAATTATTTCACACATTATTGAAAATATTTGATTTATAATCAAAGACAACAATTTCATTTGCACCCAGGTTAAAGGAAAAATTCCCAGTCCGGGTGTTTAAGTTAAAACTAAGCAAATCTTATTTGATAAATTGGATACTGTTGCACGAGTACATCCAGAAATGTCACTGTAAGGTAGAAATGGTTTTTATGATAAAATATTTTTTATTTAACAAGTTACTTTCCAAACTTCAATCATTAAAGACGGAATGTTAGTAGGAAAACTACCCGACTAACATTTCCAAACCATTTTCCTTGAGCTCTTACGTCTCGATACATGTAATAAAACCTTCGTCATAACTACAGCAACATATCTCAATCTTCCCAAGTCAAAATATTAAAAGTTCTTGGCAAAATATCAAGTCAGCGAAAAGTTTGAAAGCAAAGCGTTATGGTCCATACAATATCGGGCGCAGATACAAAACAGGGCCGTCTCACAGGGCATAACAATTCAATAGAATAAGGTAGCTAACCCCTAGTGGCGAATAAAGCTTTCAGCTTTTGCGATACAAAGGTCAGCATCGAAACGACTTTGGGCACCCTAATATTGCGAATATAAATATCACTTTTAGGACGCCAGTGGGGATGTTTGTATCTGTGGATGTGGTTATCATAAACTGGAATGATGACTGTTTTTATATTGTCCATTGAATTAATCATGGAAACGACATACCATGATCCCATAGCCGGCTATTGCAGTAGGTAGTTGAATATGGCAAAAATATTAATTGGAGTTTAGCTACCTGTTGATACATAGGGTGTAACAACAAAAATGATATTTCGCAGATATAGGTACAAAACATATTTTTTAATATGTATCCATGTTTTTTTTATTTTAAAAAATAGGCTAATTATTTTTTAACTATATTTTTTTGAACAAGAACTCTGACGTAACTATTAATTATTTACTGGTTTTGATACCTACCTGTTAGTTAAAATTCCAAGTTAGCAAGCACGGTAATCAATGTTCGGTTCTTCTCTATATAGTATGGCCTCTTCAACATAAACACACCTGTTTTATAAAACCTATTATTTGGATGATTTAATATTGACGGCATTCGTGTTAGTGTTATGATTTCATATTCGTATTCATGTTTATTTGCATTCCACAATGTATAAGAGATGTTACAGAATGGCTTAGAGCTAAGTACAATCGTGGACCCTGTAGGGCACAGCAAAATAAAATTAAACTTACATCTAAAATTAAAACATTTAAAAAAATATATACATATAAAAATTCAACAAATGTAGGTACTTAAATTAAGCTTCTACTACTTCTACATTTATTTATTTTTCATATAGGAACATGAGACTTAAGCTAAGTATATATAAAATAACAGGTATTTATTCGGTACATATGTATTTACTAAAATAACAGGAGTAGGTTTAGGTAGGTTTCATTAGCTGGCAGTATCAGTTAATCTTACCACACTTAAAATTCAGTACCTAAAGAAGGCAATGAAGATAATGCTGTATAATTTTCTTTGCGCATTCATTAAAAACAGTAGCTGAGTACAAAATAAATAAATAGGTAGAATATTATACCTTGCTGCTTTTTGTATTTAAGACATGAAAAGTTTTTAATACTATTGTCACGAGCCATTTTAACAATAGAGCAATCTTTTTAGTTATTAAACAAGCAATAGCTGGACCCTTTGTTCTTTTATAGTCGGGCTTTTTAATCATGACTAGTTTGTCACAAAGGATAGGTATGAATTAGATTTTTTTTTCTATTACATGGTTTACTTTTATATATGTTTTTTTTTCTGTTACATGTTTGCCGTGAATTTCAAGCTTCGTGAGTTGACATTGTTAAATAATAAGCTTTTATTAAAACACAAGGTTTTTTTTATGTAAATAAGTCATTTAGGATCAGAGTACTTGTGAAGACAAATCAAACGACCTAAAACATGATGGGATCTTGCCTTATTTCGTTAGATTTCATATATTATACCACCTGGTTTCATCATCAAACCAGAATTATTACCCAAGTATTTATACCGGACTCATAAAATTTCAGCTTGCACGATCTGATCTACACAAACTGAAACACCAATTATCAGGTAAAACAAGGTAAATAAAAGCTTATTTAATTAATTTCCTGTGGTATGATATTTTTCGCATTATATATTATGTAACTAAATAATATAATTCTGGAATGGATAGCAAATATCTTCGTTAATGGGTAACCAATCGTGTTTGATGCACTCGCATGAAGGAATCCGAACATATTATTGCTAGCAAATGCCACCGTCATTCGCCCACGTGAATCTTCTATAACGAAGGGATTTTCCATACACGGTACTTCCAGCCAATATAAATTTATCTTGGAATTGTGCTGCTATATATCCCTTGCTCTCTCTCTCAGTTCCTGGGTTTTAAATTTTGTCTTGCTCTTCTCCTAACTTCAGACAGGTAAAGTTATACTGGAAAGTCTGTAGATTTACAAGAATACATGACTAAATATATTATGTATTGGTGAATTTGTTTATGTTAGGTTCTTGTTATACCAAGGAAGTTGGAAGATCCAAGGCAATATAGGGGCGCTAACATACCTAATAATAGATCAAGAACTGGTGATCATAGTTGGCAAGTAATCTTCTATCTAACTTCTTACCAAAAATGTTGTCTATATAATGTTGGGCGTCTCATCACTGTGAAGTCACTCATAAAATTTCAGCTTGATAGAAATCACTTGCTAACTATGTTCTTGGGATCTTGATCTATAAATAGTATGTAATTGATAACATTTTAACACTTCAGTGAGAGTTCAGAATTATTATTAAGGCACATTACCTATCTATAATTGGCAATGAGCCCTTATAAATAGGACAGCTAAAAAAAATGGTAGGTACCTAATAATAATTCGGCTCTGAGTAGGTATGAATTATGATATATAATATGATGTGATAATGATGTGTCAAAAGATTGGTCAAATGTCTTATTTAATCCAAGCTAGTGGCTATTTAACTTGGTCTCAGAAAATGTACGTTATATCCGGTAGTCAAACGAAATAGCGTCCGTTTGGAAAGCACCAGCTTGGCTATTACAGCATTGATTGTGTGCGTCTCTAGAGGCGATACAAACTGGTATGGAGGGCGAAGGAATTGATAAAATAACGTTTTATGTTCACACATTTAGCGATTGTGAGGTGGATTTTAGATAGAAATTATTTGTGTGTTTACACCTATAAATAAACGTAGTTTTAAGACATTTTTGACATTCATAGATTGATTACCGCAGATCAAGGTATTAAACATAAAAGGGACCCTAATTATTTAATAGATTTCATTTATGATTCGAACACTGTTATTATATTATCTATTTTATTTATTATAGATTATAGTATCTACTCTATTACGGTAATTTACAAAAGTCTTGCCAAGAGCTGTATAAAACATATATTGAACGCAGTATCAACAATTACTACCAACTTAAACTCCCATTAAAATCAGCTCGTCTGTTCTACATCATAAAACTAAATATTCACACAGTAGTTAAAGTTCCAAAGTACCTACACAAACTACCCGAATGTAAGCAAAAACGGCTTACATCTCCGCAAAGCGTTTCACAAAGGAACGACAAAAATAATATTCCACATTCATACGTAGGTACATAATATATTTATAACTAGTTGAGCTTCAAATAAGCGCATTTGGAAGCATAGGTATGGTTAAGGCGTTTTTATGTCGAGCCGATCGTGTCTTGAATCTCAACGGAATATTGGCTAAAAGTTTCGAGCTTACATAAAACCTCTTTCGTACCATAAACGATATTACTTACGGGGAAAACATCTAAAATAATATCTATTCGATAGAAAGTAACAGTTTGGTGATGCGACTTTGTGAGATGACATCGCCAAGTTTTGGAAAGCTTGTATTTGTACTACTGGTTCATTGTTGTCTAATGTTGACGTTTGAAATGCACAATCTTGGCGAAATTTTTTTGGAAGACATTCCTAGCTATAATTGTTGAGGACAAAACTTGTTCACTAAAGGTTGAGGATTCATAACTCATTTTTGTGTTACCTATGTGTTTGTACTTCTTAATAATAAGACAACTTAGTAATATTATAGAACAGGGATTAGCGCGTACATGCTTAAATACCTTTAGGGCTTGACGTTTCGACCGGGTTACACAGGTCGTGGTCGCAAGCAGTCTGCTGAAAGGTATTTAAGCATGTACGCGCTAATCCCCGTTCTATAATATTACTATAAACATGCAGCGCGATAGTTTAAAAGTTATTAAGACAACTTAGATAATTTTAATGGGCTTTGTGCAAACATCTGCAAAGCTAGACATAAATTAGAATTGTCACAGTAATAAGCTCATTTAGGCTAGTTATGTTAGATTACGTATTATGCCATTAATCGGACCTACTTATAACATAATACAGATGGTTAATATTGGCCTGTCCTAACCAAACATTTACCGTTTCATTGATTCAAGTTTTTTTTTTTCGATTCGATTGTCACCTTAAGGACGTTTATTTTGTACTAAGTAATTGTGATCAAAGTATTTTGTGTGACAAGACAAAGTATCTTTAGGTCAATATTTTATATAACGCTTCTTCTAGTTTCTTCCCGTACGTGATCCCGTTTTCGCGGCCATTTTGTTACCTTATCGTATCGTCATCCCAATTGACTATGAATTCGACTAGACTTATGTGTATTTTTTAAACCGGTTAGCATAATATTATATCAATGGAGAGCCTATTTACTGTTAACAGAAGAAGAAAGTCCCTTAGCCAGATTTTTTATTATTTTACATTATTAACACAAAGCGTGAAAGCATATTATGGTACATTATCGGTCATCTCCAAAAACATCACGTGTATTAAAAAGCAACTAAAACAATTCTAAAGTTTCAACATACATTTATTCAGCTGCTGCCTGAAAACTTTTATCCGTTTGACCGGGCATCAATTTATTACAATTACAATATTTATCTCAACATTTTGGGAGTTTCATTTCTGCAAAATGCATTCTAGACCTGCCCATGAAATATAACCATCTAGGTACCTAACTACAAAAAAAAGCTGTAGATACTCGATAAACTATATTTTATATCTATTTATCTAAAATTATTTTATGCAGATCAAGTCTGTTTTCCAGCTGAATGTCCAATGTGATTATGATGTAACATGTAAATGTATTGAATACTTCATTTGCATTTATTCACGAATGGATGAAAATTAGGTGGTAACAAGACATTAGGTTGTAGGTTTATTTTTTGTGCAAGTAGGTATTTTGTTAAAGGTAGGTGGTAATTCTTTCATGTCAGTATGTAAAAAGTAGAAATTTTAACAACATAAATCTATCATTAAGTGAATATATTTTTGAATTCTCAGTAGAGGTTCTCAGGATTCTTGAGTGTTTGCAGGATTTAAGAATAAAAATTATAACAAAAATTTTAAAACCCGAGAGACATGTCAAAAAAAAAACTACAATTTTGTTTAGCCAGTGGCACGTTACTCGCGCAATCAAGACAAATCTAACGATGTACCTAGTGTTAATTCAAATCGATTGAGTCGTTGGGTACTTATGAGCGCATAGAGAAACGAACTTGCATCCAAATATACAGAACAAACACAAAACCATTATTCTGGGTCGGCTAAAAAGTAAGATCATGTGAATGACGAATTAGGTATGTAGTATTTTCGTGTTTTTTTTTTATTGGAAATTATACTGTAATCATAAGTATGGGTACAACACAAATAATAATGTAACAAAGTACAAGTAAGTATAATATACACACACAGTTAACATCTGACGTTTGACGTCACTCTTTATTTGTGTTACGTCAAAGCAATCAGTACGGTTGGAAGCTTCCAATATTATTCTAACGTTAAAATACATGTTGGTTGAAAATCATACGAGTCGACTGATGTACCTACTAGCTATGTGAGTTGCGCTGGGGCCCGATGCCGCTATTTTAAGTCAGTGAATGGCGGGTTAAAAAACGTTCCAGTGTACTTGTTATTGTGTCTAATTTTCGTTTTCAGATAAGAACAGTCACTTGCAATCCTACAATGACAACAGTGGCAAGCTGGTGTACATTTGTCATTGAATTAAAATGATCTGAATAGCACAATAACAAGTACACTGGAACGTTTATGAACCCACCACTCACTGACTTAAAATAGCGGCATCGGGCCCCTGTATGTTGTCGTCCAACCGATTTTTGGTCCCTGTTACCATTTTCAACTAAGATAACCTAAATTGTATTATTTTAAATATACAACACTTTTTAGTCTCCCGGTTCGCACTAAAGCAGAAGACTTGAATTAGGCTAATCAAAGAGCAATCGATCTGGCTATGTCACGGGTCGGAGAACACGAAAAAAATATAAACAAAAGAGAACTGTCTCATTCTTTTATACATTGAACAATCATCATATTATAAAATTCAATCTATGATATTGGCGAAATGGAGAACGATCAGTATCTATGGGTTCCCGTGATTTACGAAACACGAGGATAAAACAGTAACACCCACTCGAATACTTGTCTTGATATGACTTGACACAAGTTATGATGAATGAAGTTAGGTATATGATTCTTTTAAAATATTGTATGCGACTTAATTATGAATAGTTCGTTCTGTGTACGATAAGTAGTGTTTGAGTACTCTTTCGGGAATACAAACATACGAAATTTTCGTTCAGCTCTGAAGCAATTGGCCAGTTACCAAGTTTATATTGAGCCTGATTGTTCATGATGAACGCGTGAATGTAGGTACCGTCTCTAGGGGCGGCTAGCTCATACTTTTCTGTGTTGTTTTAAAAAAATATGGTTATTACTCATTTTTATTTTCGAATTGACATCACAATAAATTTAATGGCTTACTTTCTGCACTTGAATCGAGTAGGTATATTCTGTCAATTCGGTCGAATAACACAAAAAAAAACATATTTTCTTTTAAGTTAGTTGTTTCGACACGAAAAGAAGAAGAAGAATAGGTAAGTAATTAGTTAGTAAGTAAGTAAGTTTCTGAACAGGGCAAAAGTGCAATTATTGGCTCAATTTTTGTCATTTTTTAAATCTCCCAGATGTACCTGCCGAAATGCAATTACGTTACAACCTCAATTATCTCAAAACAAAACACTACCCCGTAAGCGATGAAAGCCAATAATTGTGTAACATCATAACGCTTATTATGGCCACGTTGAGCGTCCAGCCGAGCGAAACTTTAGCCGTTACGTCCTCAATTGTCTTCAGAGGAAATTGAACTGGCCGGAGAACGCTGCCGGCCCGATTTAAATCTATGTAATTACTTACCAGTACAGACTCACCTGATTTCTAATATAACCTGTAATATTTCTCCTGTGGTATTTTATTGGGGTTTTAGGCATGTATGGATACCTATGACATTTTTAGCTAGCAGTTTAGATAGGTACTATCTATTATAGGAGCACAATGTTGTCAAGGTTAAAAATTATAAAGAAAAGTTTTAAAATCACGATTTTGGCATTTTATTTATTAATATTAAGTCACATTCGACTACGGAGGTCAATCTAGTATTTTATATTCCAAAACTAATTTCATTAGTGCACCTTCTGTATTTATAAATTCTAGCTATAAGGTATTTTAGTACAAAATAAAAGATTCCATAAGTATCCGATTTCCTGTTATAAAATACCATAATTGTAATGAACCTCTATAAAGTATAGCTACTACTAAAATCTGCCAAACATAATTTAACTACGGTAAAAGTTTAAATTACCTCAATAACTTTAACTTCGATATCAAATGGTTTTGTTATGGAGTGTTAAATATTTCGCCATGTTTCCTCCCATCTAATGATTTCGCCATGAATATTTTGATCTCGCAGTTAACTTTTTATGCACATGACTATGGTGGCTCATAACGGATCGGTCTCATGCATACTAATGAACGGAAACAACACAGGGTTGGTTGGATAAGATTACTTTTAACCGATATTTATAAATTAATGTGTGTTTGTCTAAGTACTGTAACTTAATACGTTATCTTAATTTTAGAGAGGACCCTCATTTTAGGCAGGTTCAATTGTAAATTATTAATTTATGTGCAACAGGGCACAATCATATAAAAAAAGAACAATTTTATTGTGTTTTTTTTATTTAATACTTTTTAGTGTTAGGTACTTTGTTTACTTACTTAAAATGGGTTTAGTCAAACGCGAGATAATCGCGTTCAAACATACATACATACAGGTCAATCTGAGAACCTCCTTTTTTCAAGTCGGTTAATTATAGAATACCAAAACCTTCTCCTTGGTCTATCAAACACTATTCTGAAAACCGTATCAAAATTGGTTCAGTCAAACGCGAGATAATCGCGTCCAAATATTCATACATATATGTCATTCTGAGAACCTCCCTTTTTTCAAGTCGGTTAAATGATAAAGACTAAAACCTTCTCCTTGATCTAACAAACTATTTTCTAAAAACCGCATCAAAATCGGTTCAGCCAAACGCGGGATAATCGCGGACAAACATACATACATACATACAGGTCAAACTGAGAACCTCTTTTTTTTTTAAATCGGTTAAAAAGGAGAATTAGGGACAAAGTAGCAATAGGTACTGCTCATTGACGAAATACCTGTGACACAAGACTTAAAATAAAAGAAGAAACTCATACAGTGTGCAAGGTAAAGGCAATGTTCCTTAACGCGTTAATTAAACGTTTTTCTGTGAATCATTACCTTTTTATACATATAAAGAGTATTAAATTATGCCTTACAATAGCGAGACTAAAAACAGGCAAAATAATGGCGTCTAACACTAGTTTTGTTTATCTAATAATGAAGTTTACAGTAAAAATTTCCTTCATACCTAATCCCAAATACGATTTCCTCTGTGTTGACCAAAATTGAACAATATTTTGCCTTAAACGCAGACTTAGAAGTTGCGACATAACTGCTAGCATCGGTGCAACTACGTAATAAACTCAATACGCTATTGTTGCCCGCGGTTAAAGATATTTGAAGATAACTGTATTAGTTTGTGTCTGTATTTTATAGCTGGAGCTGTATGTTGATACAAAATTTCTTACTTGACATTATTGGTTTTGACCAAAATACATACTGGTGTACACCATTGTACACCAGTATGCACCAAGGTATTTACAAATAACGTTTTTCAAGAATATAAAACATGCCTTACTCGTTTCAATTTTTTTTCATATCAAATTTTACTTTGCAATATATAATAGGTACTTACCTACTTAATTCTAATGACCCAACGGGAACGGGGGTGTCATACGTCTGATCACTGGACCCACAACAACCCCACACCTACCGACCCACATTAGTAGCATTGGTCCTGAAACAAAAAAAAAAAACAAAAATCTAATTAATTTACAAACTACAAAGGCTTAGGATATGAAGGAGCTAAGCATTATTGTATTGAGTACGTCTAAAAGCATGTAATCTAACATATAAACATCATAATCATCATCATCATCATCATCCACAGCCCTTGTCCTCCCACTGCTGGGCATAGGCCTCCCCTTTTTCGTGCCATTTTCTACGGTCTATTTTCATATAAACATAATTACTAGCAATTAAGGTTCAGAAAGGTCCATAAATGTAACCTAATTTACCTAATCGTGATAATAATTCATGTTCTTAATCTACAAGTAAGTCTTACTTCTAAAGTAGGTAAATGTCTCTGAGACACTCCTTATCGTAGTATTTAAACAGACCTTGATACTAAACGAGGCTTCAAGGCTTCGTGACTCAATATCTTGATTGTTTCAGACTTAAAATATATTCAAGGCAACTTTCGATTTATTTTAAAAGTTTCGATGTATACAGAGTGTCCGGTAAATAGTCCCACAAACTGTGGTGGCTGATACCTTAGGTCAGGTCCTATCCAATGAACACAACATATGTTCCCCGAAAAGTTACAGGTTTCGAGTTACAAGCGATTTTCGGAAAGTTTAGAATTTTCTACCTTGCATCAGACTTTTCCATTTTTCTTGCTGATTAATAGCCTTCGTAATACTTTTTGTACATCAAATTAATCTTGAATAGTTATTCTACGCTTAAGTAAGTCTCATATTTATATAAAAGAAGAATGTATTGACAAAAAAGCCATTCACTTAACAATTTTCACTTTTCGATTTTCTTACTGCTCAACTTTGAACTGCAGTGGTGAAAAATAAATGTATGTAGGAATTTTGTACAACAATCTTAAAAACTTGCTTGAATATTGGTGATTTTGGGAAAGTACAATACTTGCGTATTTTCCTTACAAAATTTTACAAAACAAGCTGCTGAAGTACACATGGGCTTCTTTGATGAAATATTACTAATGTAAATCTGAGGAAAAATGAGACGTAACTTAACGCGGATCGTCATTGTACAATGAAATTAGGTATTTTCTTCTAGCGACTAACTAGGTACACAAAATAATTGTGGTCAATTTCAATTTGGAAAATATGGAATAAAAAAAAATGCTCTGTAAATTTTTTTGAAAAGTTACGGAACCCTTCGTTAGCATGTCCATCTCCAACTTGACCGGTTTCTTAGAAGACCAACTCTTCGTAAATACATTCTAGGCAAGTTAAACGATACAATATGGTTTGGGGAAATGGGTGCTAAGTGCAGTATGGGCCTGAAGTAAGAGCCTCCTCTAATGAAGGATACCAGGGCATATGGATTGGGCGTCCAAAACCAGCTATTTCATTGTTGTTGCATGAAACATAAACTGTTATAAAATCTATTCATCTAGTAAGAAAGTACTGAAGGAAAAGGTAACTTTACACTAAAACATGTTTTAATCTGGCATAGAGAGTTAATGGCGAGAATAAAATACCTAATTTCATTTTACAATGACGATCCGCGTTAAGTTACGTCTCATTTTTCCTCAGATTTACATTAGTAATATTTCAACAAATAAGTACTTTAGCAGCTTGTTTTGTCAAACTTTGTAAGGAAAATACGCAAGTATTGTACCTTACCAAAATCACCAATATTCAAGCAAGTTTTTAAGATTGTTGTACAAAATTCCTACATACATTTATTTTTCACCACTGCAGTTCAAAGTTGAGCAGTAAGAAAATCGAAAAGTGAAAATTGTTAAGTGAATGGCTTTTTTGTCAATACATTCTTCTTTTAGATAAATATGAGACTTACTAAAGCGTAGAGTAACTATTCAAGATTAATTTGATGTAGAAAAAGTATTACGAAGGCTATTAATCAGCAAGAAAAATGGAAAAGTCTGATGCAAGGTAGAAAATTCAAAAATTTCCGAAAATCGATTGTAACTCGAAACCTGTAACTTTTCGGGGAACATATGTTGTGTTCATTGGATAGGACCTGACCTAAGGTATCAGCCACCACAGTTTGTCGGACTATTTACCGGACACCCTGTATAATGATAAAAAGATTTTATTCGAGGTTTTCGAGGTTTGAATAAGTTCAGCGTTCGGAATGAAATAGAGAGAGAATCTAATAATTAGTTATTGTGCTTTCATGTTCGACAGTGCAAACACCAGCTCTGGAACTTTAAAAATAAAGAAGGATGAGTATTGTGAGTAATAAAGAAAGGTAGTAGCTACCTAGCACATCCTTTTAGTATTTAGTTAAAAAAAAACAAAAAACTATTTGTAATACTTGCTTACGATACTATTGTACAGAAGAAGACAACGATTAGGAAAGTCTGTTAAGAAATAAAACAACACTTACTTTTTAAATTAAATTATGGGATTCACAGGCCCAGTTATCAAATTAAACAAAATACTACGACACTGAACGATATTCGAGCAATATATACAAACATACAACCATAACATTCATCTCAGAAAAACCTTCCAACATTCGAATCACAACCAGTATTTTATTGGTGGGCTTTCCTCATAAAATATATACGACTATAAAAATTGTTGCAGAAGTTTCTTATGTTTAAGTATCAATAACATAGAAAGTGAGTAAAATATTTTACGTATGTAGGTTTATGTTAAGTGTTTCATCATTATCTTAATAATGCTTGGAAACGCCCTGGTAACTCCAAATTAAAGTCAATAGATTGCTCGAGTAACGCCGGAACTTATGCTCGTGTTATAAGGGCGTGGGACGTGATGCTGGGTTGCCATGTATCTTTGTAAATTTAAGGAGGATATTAAAACATCGTAAGGTTTTGTTCGTTGAAGTAAAGAGTAATAGAGAATTGAAAAAAAAAACATCTTTTAATGTTATCGGGCAGTATATTGCATGCATATCTTATATATAAAATTCTCGTGTCACAATGTTAGTTACCATACTCCTCCGAAACGGCTTGACCGATTTTTATGAAATTTTATATGCATATTCAGTAGGTCTGAGAATCGACTAGGTACTATCTATTTTTCATACCCCTAAGTGGTAGTAGGTAGATAGTAGGCAGGTGCTAGGTAGAAAAAATTGCATTGCAACGCGGTACGGCTAGTTTTAACATAAAAATGTTTTAAAAGTACTTACGGTATTAATTCCAATATACCTATTTTAACATTAGGTTACAAAATAGATTTAAGACTAAATTGAATTGTTTCATAAAATAATAATACCTTGTTAGTATTTACATTTAAAGGAGCGCTTCGATTTAAAATTTAAATTATTTTGATATTGCAACAGTTACTTTGACTGGAATTCAATTTCGCTGTAGCAACACATTATGTCTGTAATGATGTTGGTAATAAAGCCCTTTTTCATGAATAGAAATGCGTTAAAGCAACATTTATTGCACTATAACCAGCCGTTGTGTAAAAATATTAGACACACTTTTAGGTACTCATACAATCTAAGTTTGTTCGGTTTTTAAACCCGTTATTCATATAATTCATATGAATTACTTATGTAGTTTTTTTTCTAAAAAATATACCTATTATTTCTGTCTAAATGTCGTTTTGTAGAACAAATTTCAATGAAGATATATTTTTCTTCAAACAAAGCATATTTTTTTAGATAGGTTTGTATTCACTACGTCACTTTTCAATTATAATAGGACACTGAACTTTTCTAAACCTCAAAATGGAATGAAACCGACTGTAATTAGAGCCACCCAATGAAAAGTGTTTTCATGTAGACATTAGATATAATCCTTTCAACATACCACGCTATTAATTTTATTGAATAGTATCGGATAAGAAACTAAAAAAAGAACATCAACTCCGAACGGGCGAAGGTATTTATAGATTAATTGCTGTTTGGTAACAGGTTACGTAATTTAAAAACGAAAGTACCTAGATTTATATGTCTTTGTGTTTTTGGCATTTTCTATGAGAACATTTACCTACCCAAAATATTTTTCTTTGATGTCATTTATAGGTTTATTTCAATATCAAACAAAAGCAAATGCTTAAATCCTTACATAAATGGTAGTTAGCTTTTTATCACTTGATTTCATATTACACGGCTCTTCACAAAAAATACATTGAATACATAATTTGTCCTTCACCTCATCTTACGACATTGAAGTTTATTTTTAACAAGTGGCTATCCGCCATTTTGGTCCTTCGAGCCGGATACTCTAAACGTTTTCATTAGAGTCTATAACACTCAACACGAGCCGTAACACCGGCGACAGCCTCCGTCTTTTCATAAAGATACAGTAGATATTACTCTATAAAGAACCTCATAACAATATTATGTTATGACAGATGGTCTCCCGAAAATATTCCCTGCTAATAACTATCATTTTATGTACAAAGCTAAACGAAATTTGTACCTAAAGGTCATTAAAATTAGTGGTAATGAAAAGGTGATAAACGTCGGAGCTGTTTTATTATTCTTACCGCCTGAGGAAAATCTATTTCTAACTTTCATTATATGTGAATGAAAATGTCTTTTATATCGCTTATTAAGTTTTAACGCAAACTCCTTCAAGCTAAAAATAGTTAATATTATAAATAACTATACAGGTCCTTTTTTTTTGTCAGGTGAAACTCATTTTTGAGCCAACTTGTCCTAAACTGACAATTACTAACTAACTAGGTGCTTATATTATGAATCGACGGACTGATTTTTGCTAAAATTCAAGCAATAAACTAAAATGGGTCAAAAAGAAAAAAAAAATAGGTAACAATTAAAAGCTTATAAAACAAACATCGACTTAATACCGATTCTAAAACAGTATATTGTGTGGGACGGTAAACCGTTAACCTTTCACGTCGTCGGCTACAATTACTCGTAACTACACAAAGTTATATAAGTTAGTGATAGCTACAGAGGTTTATAATGTACACTAGTGGTGTTTATTTTAAGCATAATCGTTTATGTTGGTAATATCAATATTATATCTGTATTCCACATAACACGTGTCCCGTAACACCTGTTGGCAGATGTATTATGTTGTTAGTGTATGATCCTTTTTTATAGTAGATGATAATATTTACTACCGGCAATATGTAAAATGAAAAAGGGAGAATGCGTGTAGATACTCGTATAAGACTTAAACAAGTTTACGTAAGTAGTTACCACAATTTTATACTAGTAACTGGTGAACAAGAGTCCTCGAAATGCACACTGCGTTGCAAGAAACCAAAACGACGGTTCCCATTGGCGTTCCGGGCCGCAGTCTTGCAAACGGTATTTATTATTATTATACTTTTCGTGCGATGTTATATATCGAGAAAATAACCGACTATAGGAATAACTAATTTTTTTTTTAAAGTTAATCAAAATTTGTTATTTCAAATGTATAAATGCGATTTATTTCAAGGAGTTCGGTGGTGTCTTCTAGGAAATAAGTAATAACGCAATCCCTATGTCAATAGAAATTGTATTTTTTAAGTTGTTGCTAGTGCCCTTTATTTATAGCTTACAATTAATATGGCTGGCGATACATTCGAAGTAGGTAGGTTTATTTACCGCCAGGTAACCATTGAGATGATAATCACGTAGAATAAAAAACAACATAATAACGTAACGTACGATAAGTGTTTTCTCAATAAACGAAACTTGCCAAATATATCAATAACAGAATAATCGGCCGTCCTCCTCACGTTCCACGAGAATGCCAACTATAGACGCTTGAATTTGTAAAGATATTTCTTTTGGCTGTTCTTGATAGAGATTGATTGCGCGTCGCTTATTGAATGGCATTCTCTACGATTGTTTGACACGGAATAATGTCCTTTCTAATGCTTTGTCGCTTGTATATTATTTATTGAGAAAGCTGAAATAATTTGGGTGTCTATGTGATTTGAATGTCTATGATTATAATATTATAATTTATTAATATCTTAGAGCGGAAGTCGTAATAATACCAACAAAAAAAAATACTGTATTGTTTTAATTTGTAACAATTTTAAGCATTTAAATCGGTCTCGAGTAAAGATTATTATATCTCACTTGATTGTATCACTGGTCTGTTAAAACGACAGTCAAGCACTTATTTAAAAACGCACATTTCATAAATCATTTTAATAAGTAGGAAGAATATGGTTTACAAAACAGTTTTACCGGAATATTAAAAGAATTTACTCCAGCTGCTCATGTTAAAACTTCGTAAGAGTGTAATTTTATTCAAAGCATAATATTGAGTACAGTGTATCAGGTGTTTTACGTCGGCACAAGTCGTAAATATCGATACGGAAGGTTACTGTTGCACTTACTACAACCCAATCGGCTAATAAGCCTGCTTTTTTACCCCCGACTTAAAAAAGAGAAGTTTTACAAGTTTGACGTGTACGTCTATTTGTCGGTCTGCCAGTGGCCTTATAGCTTCTGAAATGATGAAGTAATTGTTTTGCTTCATTTTTTTTTGATAGCTGATGTAATCAAAAGTGTTCTTAGCTGTAGTTTTATGAAGTAACTATAAAATTTAGTAGTTTGCTAATTATTACCTTCTCTATTAAAATTGGTTAAAAATTATAGTTATTTTGATGATCTTTTTAGCCTTTAAAAATGGCGTATATCACCAGCCATATACAACAATGAAAGGGCACATCATCCAATTATCTAGATTATGAACCGTCGATCATTTTATCTGAAAACCACAAAACATCAAAAATAAACAATAACGTTTTCATATTGTTGTAATTAAACCCTTTTAACAAAGATGCGATAAGCTACCATTCATTATAACTTCGTAATATCTATTAATAGGTTGTTTAATTGAATTCCGTGATAAGGTTAACTCATAAGCTGTGTAAAGCCATCCCAGCTGACTTGCCGAATTCCGCTGATGTCTGCCATGATAAATTTGTAGCTGTAATTAAATACTGTTTATAAGTCAGTTTTGTTGACATCTCTGCAATAATAATATTGTAAGGATAAGGTTGCCATATGAGGGGTTAGTATATAAAACATGTTTTTATATTGCACGTTTTAATATTAAAAAAAACTTAATGCATATTTAGCAACCACTTGACGTAAAAAGAAATCGTTTCTATATTATTTCAATATTTTTGTCGCAGTTATATAATCGTTTTATCCATGTTGTATCCTTATTGTATTTATTTTACTTTTATAAACATTACATATTAAAGTGGTTACACAACAGGTTTAGTGGATAATAAAGTATTTTCTTTATTTACACGTGCGTGACGACGACGGTACCAAACGCCGATACCTTCCCAAATCGTTACGCAACCCAATTTTTTTACCAGGGTCTGTCCCTATTAGGAAAATCTTCACAAAAGTACAGACAAGCAGTAATTTTTGTTACTTATATAATATTGGTTTCTAAGGTTTACGCGAATGTTAGACATTGAAATAAAACTACTTTTTGCGGTCACGGACAGACCATGATACCTGCAAAGTTGTCGAAATATTAGGACCTAAACTCTAAAATAAATCCGTAAAAAGTAGTTTTTTTTTCAATACTTATATATATAATATTATTTCTAATGAGTAGGTATATAAACTTTATGGAAATATTAAATAAAAATAAGAAAAACTTAAGCACTAAAAAGAACATTATTTACTAAAGTCGTTATACAAAAACTGAGGCGCCGCTTACTTTCAAAAGGCCTATGAGAATGAGGCATAAAATAGTGTTTTAATAACTTTAATTTATAGATAGCCGCCCAACGGCCCAAGTAAAGAGTGGCTATCTATTTAATGTGCCCCATCTGGTTTGAGCGAAAATTAAATTTCCACACTATTGTAGAGAAAATTTAATATTTTTATGAGATAATTTCAAATATTTGAAAAAAAAAATTAAATCTAGTCTGTCTGTAACGGTTTTACCACACAAAAAACTTATAACAAAATTTTAAATAGATTTTCGATATCCACGTGGGCGTAGCCGCAGGCGAACGCTAGTTATTAATAAAATTGCTAATCCGGTGCGACATCTTAAAACAACGAAAACAAAAGACGGCCTTATTACCAGTTTATCTTCCAGTTCCAAAGATACTATTAATAGAAAGATCAATAAAACTCAAAGCGTATTATTTTAGTGCTTATATTCCTTTACTTATATTCCCGTAATCGTAAAGAAACGATGATTAAGAGAAAAAAACCGGGGTCGAAGTAAGTTTTAAAAACTTTCAAATCCGAAGCCACCAGCAGAATTGCAAAAACAAAACACAATCGACGGCTCATTCAAACTTTCAATTTCCGTTCAAAACCATCAGCTGGTCTTTTATGATTATTGCAATGGCCGACAATGCCTGGCTTCGTAATTTTAACTGCTTGCAAAAGGAGTTAACCTTGTGCATTAACAGCACCACAGTGTACTATAATGTCAATTAAACTACCCACGCAGCCACCTTCTCTTTGCACGAGTAATTTTCTAGATGCACACATAAATCTGCGTAAACCAATCAAGTATTAATGATGATGGGTCGATCTTATTAACTTTAATTATTATTAACTGTGGAGTGCTTTAATGTTTTGTTTTTAGAGGATTCTTTAAGTGTATTTGGATTGTTTCTCTACAGTGGCTTTGTTCAATCAAAATCATTAATGCCTATAATATCTGAAGTCATTTTACTGCGACTGACTTAATGTACCTTGCAGCTACACGAGTGAAAAATTATAGCATTTTTTGGTATAGACTGACATAATTTAAACAAATTGCATAATTTCTAAGCGTTATTTTAATCAAATTGCTTTTAATAAAATATATTTTAAAGTAAAAACAATTATATCAGACTGAGACGTTCCGTGCTAACGTCATGTTTTCAATAAAAGCCAACGCGACATATGTGCTACGTAACAATCTATCGCCTACGTGTAACGTAGCCTTATCGTAGCGATCGTAGCGGTCGTAGCGGAAACTGAGAGCTGTTGCTACGGCGATATCATTCTTTATTACAGCGAATATTGCGTTTTAAGTATCGATAGATATTGACAAAGTAAAATACATAGTACTGAGTTTGTTTATAGGAAAAAAATGTTTGATGCAGTTAACGGGTTTTAGACATGTTGGTAACAATACCAATTGTTTTATTTAGTAAATAAAGCTAGTTATATAATTCAACTTACAAATATCACTTACCACGGCAAATTTTAGAGAAGAAATCTTCCTAAAAATTCTAAAAACACAGAATACCTCGAACAAAGCCACTAGACAAACAATCCAAATTCACTAAAAAATCCTCTAAAAATAAAACACTAAAGCACTCCACAGTAAATAATAATTAAAGTTAATAAGATCGACCCATCATCATTAATACTTGATTGGTTTACGCAGATTTATGTGTGCATCTAGAAAATTACTCCTGCAAAGAGAAGGTGGCTGCGTGGGTAGTTTAATTGACATTATTGTACACTGTGGTGCTGTAAATGCACAAGATTAACTTCTTTTGAAAGCAGTTAAAATTACGAAGCCAGCCATTGTCGGCCATTGCAATAATCATAAAAGACCAGCTGATGGTTTTGAACGGAAATTGAAAGTTTGAATGAGCCGTCGATTGTGTTTTGTTTTTGCAATTCTGCTGGTGGCTTCGGATTTGAAAGTTTTTAAAACTAACTTCGCCTCCCGGTTTTATTCTCTTATTCATCGTTTCCTTAAGTAAGTATAAGGAAAATTTTGACAACACCTCGTCTATTGTTATTGTGAAACCGGAAAATTCATTTGCTAACGGTACACAACTCTGAAGTTTTACAATAAATCAATTTTAAGGACGCCCACACCGATATTTCACGTAACTCACCTATTAATACGAAAGTTTTGAATGTTTACGGAAACTAAGCGAAGTTTATCTTTTGGCAAAACTTGAGATTTTGTTAGACTGTGTTGCTGGAAGGGTTAGGCTGAAATAAGTTTTCGAATATAATTTTCCTTGTAAGAAATTGTATAGGTATTATTTTTTGTAAATAAATTAAACAAGTTTAAATGTGTGTTTATGAAACTTAACCTTACTGATTTCTTGTAAAATCACTTATTTGTATTTTCAATTAACACAATCAGTATTGGCCTTAGCATCACCTTTTGTCTGACACACATAACATAACATACAATCACGCCTGTATCCCCGAAGGGTTAGGCAGAGGTGTACCAATGTACACCCACAGTTTGCCGGTATGTTTAGGTCCCATGTAATAGGGGGCGAGCCTATTGCCACTAACCGGGCTCAACTCAAAACTCCGACCTGCTACCGAGAATTTCATAGAAAAACCCAATAACACCTTGGTCGACTTGGGAATCGAACCCAAGACCTCTAGCGTAGCAGTCGCGCTTAGAACCACTAGGCCAACGAGGCAGTTAACAACGAGACACACATAAGGTTAAAATATGTTATCTACATTGATAAGCTTACACCAGAAAAAACATAATAATATAAACCAATTCATAGAAACGCCAGTTTACCATAATTCTTATAACAGGGAAAATTATATTATTTACCACACGGTACAAAACAGACATCTTAATACCACTGGTTTAAGCTCCTGTGTTAATTCCACGGATCTTATATGTGTGAAGCCTACGCAATAAATCTCTTTAAGAATTCGATATAGCACCCGTCTTCGCGACAAATGAAATATATGTGACCTTTTTAGCACTTCGCACGATTATTGTGAAATACTGCGGCCTTTATTTTAAAACTAGAATACATTTTGCATATTATTGTATTGTAAGCAACTTGAAATGAAAAACATGACACAGGGTCTAGAATAAGCTTGTAATTACTATACCTTCGAATTTAACATTTGTCAGGACATTAATTATACATAAAATATGCATAACTCACTAACGTATCAATAAAATCTATACTTGTACAAGTACAAGTACAAGTACAAGTTACAAGTGAAAATTCTGTACATTGATAATATCAAAAAAATAAATGGCGGGGTGTGTTACTAGACCGAAACCGAACCCAAAAGTGTGAAAATATTTTTTTTTGTCTGTCTGTACAGACGAGACAGACAGCTGTTTGTTCAGGTATCACGCAAAAACTACCGGTTCGATTACGATGAAACTTGGTATAATTATTTTTTATTATCCTGGGCACCACACTGGGTAGTTTTTATCCCGGAAAAGTATAAAAAATAAAAAACAAACTTAATTTTGCGGTTAAAAACTCATTGATAAGTTTCGTCATCCACGCGAACGAAGTCGCAGGCACAGCTAGTACTAAATAAAATAATGTAATCTAAAGATTACATAAAATAACAGAAGACACGCACGATGCACGTGCACCGTAAATAGATTTATTAATAATAGCATAGCAATAATTACAAGACATAACATTAAATACAACTCTCTGTAATCAAGCAGCACGTCTATCACGGTGGACGCTACAATGGAAACTTACAGATTACAACTGCTGCCGAGCCATCTAAATCTACCCTCAATTTCCACACAGTTTACTTTGAAAATAACATACAAGTCCTCATATTGAAGCACCTTAAATGATTTAATTGAACCGAAAATATTTTATTTCTTGTGATATAGGTGGCGCTACTATACGTTTTTAAGAAGTCGCTGAACATTATTGAATCGTCATCATCCAGAATCATATCGCATCTAGTGCCATATTTTGCACACGAATAAAACGCTTTTCGTTATCATGTACATATTTAAGCATTTGGATATGTGGCGAAGTTCACATGTTCATAAAATGGAACATAAGTAATGCCCTGAGGAGGGAGTAACAAGCACTGGGGTTTGTTTCGAAGGCATTGTTGTAACATACCCAAGTATTACATATATGATTGACGCTCGCGATAAAATGTAGCCTCTAGGCTGGATGAAGGCTTTAGTTTTACGAATTGTTAACAGTATTTTTGTGTCTAATAAGAACGTGGTTTTTTTTATTCATGAACTTTAAATTTATTCAGTACATAATTCAATAAAGTCCTGAAAGAACCCTTTTGATTTAGATGTTGAATTGCTAATTCAGTATTCAAGTTTTGTATCCTGGTATTTTACGTAGGTATTTACGGAAAATAAAAAAAAAAACCAATATTAATTTTCAAACCCTTAAGGGTACTGGTATTCTTAGAAGCAGAGAAAAAAAATCGATCCGATAGAAAAGAAGATGAATAAAGATTAAAAATGAAACGAAGGCTTTTTTATTTCAACTTTTTCAAATCAAACAGAGCACTGAACAAACACGGCAGGAAGCGACACATTGGGCTTTACATTTAGACGAAGGCTACATACACTCGTGCGAAGGCTTCGTCTAAATGTTCCGCCACAACCTTACGGGACTCCTCATTAATGATTCACCCACGAAACCTCGGCTGACGGTCCCTCTTCATGACTTTAGTTTTGTTTGTTTGATTTGTGTTTCAGTTGAATGTATTTAGAAATTATTTTTACCTTTTGACTGCTTTCATGTAGAATTTGTACTTTTCAATTTTTTATGAACATGGAGAAACTTGACTATGTAAGTCAGAACAAAAGCAATTAACATAAACCCCATAATCCGCGATCACGAACAATTTTTCTTATTTTCTTATTATATCACAAAAAAATATTTGGACAATTTATTAAAACATTTTACGTTAGCCAAAAACTTTCCAATAAGGCCATTACAAAGCAAATATGAAAATAGAATCCAAAAAAAATGTTCTTTCTTCTCTCCACTCATTAAACTTTAAAAACCACAAAATTATGATTGCATAACTATTACCAACAAAATTCTATGTGATTATAAAACAAAGTCGCAGTTTATTCATAATTATACCCTAAATACATAATTCAATGAAACTGAGGCGACACAGAAGGGTACTCGTAAACCCATGAATGAAGTAAAACAAAGTTTCCGGCAAAGATATTGACGCGTAAGATAGCAAAACAGAGCGATAAAACAATAACTTCTGAATTATTTTGCATAAGTTGACTTGTAAAATAGGTACCTACTTATGTTATTTCAACTAAGTTTCTTTGTATAATATTGTAATTTATTTTCTCAGTTAACATCTGTACTCTAATGTCTTCATTTTATGTATTGAGATACCCAAAACCGAGAGAGAGTAACAAAACTTTAAAAAATATAAACACAAACTTTCCTCTTAAATTATCGATCCATGGGTAACTATAATTATGAAAATTCGTTCATTAATAAATAAATAAATAAATAAATGCAGACAACATCACATACATTGCTCTGAACCCAAAGTAAGTAGCTAAAGCACTTGTGTTATGGAATTCAGAAACAACGAAGGTACCACAAACACCCAGACCCGAGGCAATGTAGAAAAGTTGGTTTCTACATTGACCCGTCCGGGGATCGAACCCGGGACCTCAGAGCTAGCGACACCTTGAAACCGGTGCGTACGCCACTCGACCACGGAGGTCGTTCATTAGTTTTTAAATTTATCGCGTTTAAAGTCTTTACCATCTCTGTCTGTAGGATTGCCTACAGACAGATGGTAAAGACTTTTTTTTTTTAAATAAGAATACATATAACTATCCTTTGTGGATTGCTCGACCTTTCATAAGTAGGGATAAGCTACGTTAAACTTAAATTACTATATAACTGATTTCATTGGTTGATAATTCTAAATATTAAAATGAATAATATCATTTTCGTATAGTTTCAATCTAGTAACCTAGTTACAACTAGCACCAAACCGCAGAGCTCTATACTTAGAAGTATTGGTGTTGACGTACGTATAATACATATACCTAGCTTCCTTCTAATAAATAGCAGTTTAAATCGGTGCTCGGCCAACCGTGCGTGAACCCCATATATTCTAAACCCGCAGGCTGAACGTGCATTACACCTTCACCACGGACGTATGTTTTGGACTTGCGCTGTAAGTGATTTAATATTCTTAACCGACTCCAAAAGGAGAAGGTTCTCAATTGCTCTAGGGACCACTAAAAACTGTATATCAAATATTATTTTGCCATCAATAGGTTGTACTTTAAAAATACACACAGATTTTTTAAAGATTTATCCAAACGCCTGGTTGATACTTCGCGTGACCCAAAGGCCGGCTTCTACCTAGGTCAGCGAATAAGCATTGCCATACAACGTGGCAATGCTGCCAGCCTTTTGGGCACACTCCCAGTCGACAGCGATGTGGATGAATTTTTTGATGCCTTATTTTAGTTCTTAGTTTTATTTAGTTTATAATAATCCAGCCTATAAGCGTCCCACTGCTGGGCACAGGCCTCTTCCCATATAGAGAAGGCACGAGCATTGATCACCACGCTTGCTCTCTGCGGATTGGCGATTTCAGATCCCAATTTTGGAATCCAGGTTTCCTCACGATGTTTTCCTTCAACGTTTGTCAGAAGTGTCTCAGAATAATTAAGAAAGTACATATAACTTTGAAAAAGCCACATTGATACTTGCCTGGGTTCGAACCTGCAACCTTGTGCATACAAATCCGTTCATTGAACCGCTAGGCCACCACAACATTTTATTAGTTTATAATTTTTCTTATTTCTTGTGTAACTTAAAATATTTACAATTATATAAAAACTAAGCCTGTTTTTATATAATTGTAAATATTTTAAGTTTAATTCATAATAAAACGTTACTTTCTTTAAAAATGAATCAAAATAAAACTCATCAAATAAAATTTTGGGATTTGGTTTCTAAATCAGAATAATTGCATTTATTTATTTTATTTAAATTGATTTTGAAATTCCTTTACGGTTGAGTTCAATTTTTAAACTTTTTTAATCATTAAATGTGGAATCAATATTAAATAAACATTAACATTTAAATCTGCATCATGCGTCGTTATCTACATTTATTTAAATACCAACCAACACATTAGGCAGACAGTAGTTTTTAAGAGAATAATCTTTGGAACTACCGATTTAGCTAACAAAAACTCTTTTTGTAAAAGACTCCTTGCTTCTAAGCGCGTATTACGTTAAAAACACAATATTCCATCTTCACTTCTGAAAAGGTCATGACATTTTTTCTCTAAATTAAATAATGGACGGTTAAGTATTATAAAGAAAAAATATGTTCAAACATCGACCCTTCTTGTCCTTGTCGGTTTTTGTAAGAGGCCGTAGGTATAATAAAACTAATCTTTTTATCACACTTTTGAGATACATAAACCAGACTTAGCTTCGACCATAGATATTTTATTTCTTGACGCTAAATATAAGTGACAAGTAAATCCTCGTGTTACTAGACAAGAAATAATGGTACAACAGAGAATTGTTTTGACCCCCTTTTTTGAAACCCCTTTGACT
Source organism: Autographa pulchrina (assembly GCA_905475315.1). NCBI lineage: Eukaryota > Metazoa > Arthropoda > Insecta > Lepidoptera > Noctuidae > Autographa > Autographa pulchrina. The sequence goes on from FR997768.1 coordinate 8,469,699, forward strand.
GTTTTCAGAATACCCATAATATCGGTATCGGACTCCGATACGATATCGGGGGCAAATAAATGTATGAAACATGTACCAGTGTTTCACATAATCCGATCCAATATCGGATATCGGATTCGTATTATTCAAACATTTTTCTTCCCGCGATATCGTATCGGATAATGTAAAACGCTCCCAGAGTTAAGTCAATGAACAAAATGTGTTTAAATAATACGCCTGGTTGCGCTACTTAAGGTAGGTACCTGAAGTACCTATTACCCTTTTTCTTTAGTGAATATCGTGAAACAGGATAAAGTAATTATGTAAAGAGGAAACTGTGGCATTTTCCTCTTAAAAACTCTTTTCACTATAAAATTTTACTTTATAATTTGAATTGGTCCATTTTCCTTTTCAGTACGCAGTAAGGTAATACAATGCAAGAATGGCTGCATGGCTCTAAAGGGTAGTTAATTTATTAAAACGTTAAAATTGTGAATTATTAATATATATATTTGTTTTTGCATATTGTAACCATACTATAATCTAATATAATATGGTTGTGTATGTGTCAGATAAGTTGTTCTGCTTTTAAAATAAAAACATTTGAATCTTTTTCATCCTTTTTTTCTATTTTTCAAATCAATGGTCAGGTCATGCATAAAAGTAGAAACAATTAACCAATATCCGATCCGAATATCGAGTTTAAACTTGCGATTATCAAACATATGGCAAATCTTGTAGCCACGTTTCCATTCACTAATTACCAATTATTGTAATACCCCTGTATCGCACAATACGGGAGTTCAGTGGAACTCTCATGTTCACACCGTTTGTGTCGATTATCAAACAACCAATATTGGTAATGGAAATTAATTTTAGATACAGTCTATAGACTGTCTATTGTTTAATGGTTTAGAAATTTGACTTGTTGTTAGAATACTTTTTTTGTTTTTTGCTTTAAATACGTATTTATAGGTACCCATACAACTAGTTACTAAAATATATATACCTACCGGTTTGGGGACTTTTTTCTTAGGCATTACACAATAGGTATTATTTATCATAAAGTTAACTTTTTCATACAATCCTGTGGCTGGATAATAAAATAAAAGGTGAAATATTGGCGCATACTGAGCAGCGGGTGGTTAAAATGATGATATTAATTAATTGGACCCCATGGCTGGGCCTTTATTACTCTGTTTAGTTTTCGATGTAAACTTTTCAATAATAGCTAGACGTTGCATTTTAGAAGCAACAAACTTGTCTATATCAAGCTTAAAAGTTTAGACAGTACCCAGACGTAATCTCGCTTATTAATACATTTGTCGTCGCTCGCTACTCTGCGCTAAAGTTTAGTTTTAAACTGCACCTAGAGTAATGTAAATAAAGTTTTATTATAAAAATGACTAACGCTCCTAAGTTTGTATGAGAGCCTTAGAATCTATCAAGATTTTTTATGATATAACATAACATACCATCACGCCTGTATCCCCGAAGGGTTACGCTGAGGTGTACCAATGTACACCCACAGTTCGCCGGTATGCTTAGGTCCCATGTAATAGGGGGCGAGCCTATTGCCACTAACCGGGCACAAATCCAAACTCCGACCTGCTACTGAGAATTTCATAGGAAAACCCAATAACACCTTGGGCGACTTGGGAATCGAACCCAAGACCTCTAACGTAGCAGTCGCGCTTAGCACCACTAGGCCAACGAGGCAGTCCATAAATAATGCCAGTTAAATAAACCGGTTTCAGGTTGAGATTACAAATAGACGGACCTACCGTTTAACTTTTATATACTAAAGGTAAAGTATTTGTTTGATCGCGCTTATCTCTAAAACTACCAGTCCGTTCCGGAAAAATATTTTTGCGTTTGTAAGCCCGATTCTCAAGGAAGGTTATAGGCAATTTACTATCATATCATTTCGCTTAGGAAAAAAGCATGGCTAGTGAAACCGTGCGACACAGCTAATCTAATGAAGAATCCTTAAGTCAAGCCTAACAACAGGAACAAGAAAAAGTTTATTGAATTCTTTAAGGTATTACATAAATCAATGATTACGTTTTCTACAATATTGTTACATTGTATTGTGTTTAACCATTTGCTAATTATATTTTAGTCGAAATCGTAGTCTTATGAATTTTACTAAGTTTGTTGAATAAAAGGGTCTCCATTCGTCTGTATGTGTTTTTTTATATGTATGTTGCGCGATATATTCGGAATGAATATAAAAATACCAAAAATGTCATTTAAGTAAACAAAATTGCTTGTATTTATTTCCTATTCAGATTTATTTGAAAATTAGACTACACATACATGTTTTTTTTTGTAGCCTATACTGTCCCACTGCTGGTCCAAGTCCTTCCATTGGTCCTTGTCTCGCGCTACCTCGAACCAGTTCTTAAGGTAAATATCCAGGTCGTCTCGCCACCTTCTTCTGGGACTTCTTCTGTTTAAAATTAATATTATAATTTTAGATACGTATGTGTAGTCTATAATTACAAAACCCCCTACTCATACACTGTTCATGTGACCCAAAAATTCCGACATATTTTTCCTTTCGTTTTTATCGATAAAAATCGTTATTAGCTCATTAGTACCTTAATCTTATCAGAGGGTCGGGCGATCAATCACACGACACCTGCCTTAGCTTTGTTTAAATTGAATTTTCGATTATAGCGAAGGTTTATATTTCACAGCCAACTTTTTATGACCACCATGATTTTAGGATTTTAAGACAATGGATTTTATCAATTACCTAATTGAATATTTATATTTTATACGTCAGGAATCGGTGATTCTTTTAGCTAGGGGAGTTTTCATGTTTTTGTCCTGAAGTTGATAAAATATGTTTGTATTTCATGAGCCTGTAAATTGTGAAATTGTACGTATTGCCATTTTTACGTGAATGGATCTTATTTTTTTTCCTTATGTTTATCTCTTTTGATCTATGTGTGTATTACGTACTTTATAAAGTTGAATATGAAAATAATTCCATTTACGGCCCAATTAGGCTACCATTATAGAATTTCAGACTACACACAATATAAATAATTCATTATGATGTGACACAAAATTGTATTACAATTTACAAATAAATGACTAACACTAAAACCGAATATTAATTTCAAATAGATTAGTGTACGAGTAATTCGCAATCGTTCTCACTTAACTCAATTATAATATATACCACAAATTGATCGTTAAATAATAATCACAGTTGGTTTGACGCCAACAACATATGTAACACTAGTTGAATGTACAATAAGTACGCAGAAACGGAATTCAATTATATGCAAAACTATTTCCTTAGATCCCTACATGAATAACATGTGACGTGTCCGGTCTGACGTAAAATCGTAGCCCTTGTCTGACTACAACTACGAAGTGGTTCGTTTTATTAGTTGTTTAAATATTTTATGGTAATTTGCTAAAAACTTCGTAGTCTGTAAATGTTCAAGGCCACGTTTGAAAGCACACAAAAGTAATGTAAGTATTTTAATATGTATAAGTATGTTCAATACTGATTTCGTTTGTTTAACTAGTGTGGTAACTAACCATGCAAATTTCTGTAAATTACGCTACGAAATGCTACGTCTCGCTGCGAGACGCTACGTCTCGCTACGAGACGGTCGTTACGTGCTGTGGAACTGCTACGAAGCTACGTATTTACAAGCAATTGCATGCCAGCTGTTGTATTTCATATGTAATAACTCGTTATACATAATAAAATTTATAGTATCATATGCAAACTGTTAGCTGTTTTTAACATGGATGTCGTTAATTATATCCACCGAGAGTTATACCGCATAAAAAGGAATGTATTTCCAACTTAAAAAAAGGTATATTTGCCAGTAAATTTTACATTATATGTTACTTATTTATCGTAATACATAAATCCAGGATAACTTTCAATAATATGATACATAAAATATTAATCTAATGCGATTTTATGAGACGCAAATGAATAGTTTCCGTACTTACACACAGCTAGTTTGCTCGCGTCTGCTACAGAACGTAATCCTCTCCATAATTGGGGTAATTGCCATAATCACCTCTCAGCTTGTGGCTACGATCATAGCGCGTACTGCCGTTACGATACTTGTGTAGAACGAGCTCGGATAGAACTATCTGTATTCAGTTCGGAGTGTTTGAAATTTGTTAAGATACTTTTTAAAATTGCACATTCTCTGCGCGTTGTTATGTTGAGATTTTGTGAAAATATCAAATATTAGATGCCAATTTCCATTATTTGTTCATTCGCTTGCTTATATACTAATAAAATATGTATAATGTAGTGCGTAAATTGTATTTTCAACAACTAAACTATAATTTTCGAGAGGAAATTATCAATCAAATGCTGAATTTTATTTAGTTAAAAGATCAAATAGTAAAAAGTTATGTGAAGCTAAACTTTTTTGCTGTTTTGATAATAACAAAAATAACAAATCAATTTCACAATTGAGACATTAAATAACAGCCAGTTCAGTTTTGTTTTAGAATTTATTTTGTGTTGTAGAATCCCATTTAGAAAATAAATAAGTTCTGAAATACAGAGCTTACTTAGTTTTCAGGCAAATTCAGTTTCTGAAAACGTCTGAAAAGTCTTACTTGTTTCATTGACTAACAAAAAACTATTTTAGTAAAATTCAATTGAGAAGAATACATTTTATCCGAGGTCGTTTTCGCTTCGTTGCTTTAGGTTTAAATAAACTATCTGTTCATTAGTAAGCTCGCAAGTAACTGTTCTTTCATCTGTTGAATTAAAAGATCCGGATTTTCATGTGAAACACTCCACTTGTTACTTTTAAAGATGTTGACCTTGATCTTATGAGGCTGTAGAAATATGGAAATAGATTTCATGAAGTTACTCCTGAGTTATTGACATGAATAATCTTAAAATATCTAATTTAAAAGGGCTTACGATCATTTATAATTAATGAATGCTTCATCGTTACTTATCGAGAAACGCACTACTGTTAAAATATTTTTTATTTTCAAGGTTCTAGTAAAAATACATTGCAACACTTGCAAAGCATTATTAATGCCTAAATGTTATTTGCATAAAGTAAAACTGTATCATAGTATTTTCAACAATATGGTAGTAGATTTAAAAAAAAACAAACTTAAATATTTGACGGATTTTTTTTATAATTTTACCCACAATTTCATCCTTGCACGTTATAATATATAACTCTATTTTATATTTGCACATTTCGAACAACAGAATATTTCTAATTCTATACACTAAGTTCACCTTCCAGAATATTCTCCACCGATCATCAATCTTGTAAGCAAATCGAAGTACCTCTCCTCGGATGTCAGGCCAGCAATAAGTTTAATTTATTTTCACTGTTTCGTCAATCTGTCGGCACAGGCAGCGTAGGCGGCCTCCATTCAAAGCAATAGTGATGAGTTAAATATAAAGCTATTTCCAGCTTCGGAATATTTGAGCCTCTATATTGAGAGTTTAACTAAATTATTTATGTAGTACAGTAAGGTCTGTAAATATTGATATTTATAGATAGAATCATTTAGTTCGCAAAACATAATTAATTTATATTCCATTAAAAGGTTATGGCCAACGTTGGCGATATTTATGTTTATAACAACTACTTTCTATTTGTATAAATTTTATTTCTATTGATATTCATCAGTATGCTACAGTCTATGAATAAATTGAACATACAAGCATAATATAACTACTTTACTATGCATTACGTTAGCTCACGCTATGAGCAAGCATCCCTCCAGTTGTACTGTAATTAAACGGTTCGACATTCGCGTTATTTTCTACAAATGTTAAAATAATCGCAACAGGTTCCAAGCGATAGTGCAAAAATTAATTTCACATTTTACACACGGCTCGGTGTTGGCAGCATGCCCCTATAATTTATATTTCGAAGTCTACGCTTACTTTGAAAATCATTTATAACGAAACAAAGCGGTATTTTATGGATACACGCTGCCTATTTTCGAGGTAGATACTTTATACCCCAAAAGCTTTGTTCCAAGTTTTCTATTTTAAGTGTCGGACGCCAAAAGTTTAAACGGTTTTCAAGCGAACTGTTGTTTAATTTAAACAAAAGTTCATCTCCCTCAAGTTATTATATTTAAAAACATTTTTGTTATATTTTTACTGATAACACCTTAAATAATGTACTTCACACCAAAGGCTAAAAATCAAAGTCGAAAATTCAAAATGAGAACTCGAAAACTTGTAAAGGCAAACTTGACCGTCAAGGGGCAATTCACGAAAAAGGCTCAATCGTATTAATTGTCCCGCGAATAACAAGGCTTTTTGTGAGTCGGAGCGGGGCCGAGGCGCGACGGTCGATCGTGAGCGGGCGGGGTGTTCAGTGTGCCCCAAGTCGCGACAGAGGCACCGCGCGCTCTCCGTACCGCGGCCCACAACACGCGGCATGTTGCAAAAAACACCCAACACGCTACAGGTGCCCTAATCGTCAGCCACATGATAAATGACAGTGTTTTTTCGACCCGACAGCCGCGCCCGACGAGTTGAGTGGTAGGAAATAAGTTATACGAATAAATAAATAACTTTTGTTGTATTTATGTTTGCTCTTTTTTCTTTAAAGCTTCTTGTATAAGTGATTTTTTTACCGTTACGTAAGTGGCTATTTTTCTGTGAATTGCGTATTATTTTTATTTTGTTTATGTCATCATGTATTGAAGCACTTAATTCCTCCATTTTGTTTGACATATCCAGATCGGTTGTTGCGTAAAAAGTAGCGAAACGTTTCAAATTGAACTTAAAAGTTTGACAGAAATCTCATTAAATAGTCAAGTGAAAAGTTTAATGTCGTTAAGAGTGAAATTCGCGTGTCTGCTCATTGCGCATGATCTGCGCAGGAGGTACTAAAGCACTGGCTATATATATAAACTATATCACCTGTTTTGATATACGTAACAGGGTTAAGCAGAATTTCCTGTGACCTAGATTTTATTTTACGATGCTGCACAGAATCTTTGAAGGAAGTCATTTATCAAAGATGCGCTGGTTACTTTCATATTTTACCTGAAGAGAGAAGCATTTTGGTGAATGTCTCTACTTAGTAAGACGCTTTAAAATGTGTTATACAATTTTGAGTTTCAAATTTTCTTTACACCAACAACATGACAATAGTTTCAGTGAATATTAATCAAGAATTTCAGACGACCAATATTTATTTCCAATCATTTCCATTATTATTGCGCATTTACATTAAAATTACGGCTTAAATTTTAGGTCGACTTTACTTCCGAAAATAGATTTTGTAAAACTTTTCAGGCGTGAATGAAAATCTCTAATCGAATAAAGCTCTTTTATTCTTATTCAAAAATTGACCGATAGACTTAGAAAATGACAATGGAAAAGCAACTCTAAAGGTTTTAATGGGTAAACGATGCGATATCTTACTAATACATAACTAAACAAGTTAGGTAATATTTTACAGATACTTATCTGTTTTATTTACTAAACAGGTTGGGTTTAAAAAGATGGAACTTTATCGATTGATACGTTTCAACATAAATTCACTATACTATGCGTGTCGTTATTATTTGCTGGTACATAAACATTATGTGCAATAAATTTTCTCTATTCTGTGCTTATAAAAATCATATTAAGAATGTTCCCTCGTGTTCCTACACTTAAGTAGTATTTCGTGTTTATCGTCCTAACTTTATGTTTACGAGATTTTAAACTCTTTACGACCATTATTACTTTCATATTACTGTTGAGGTTATAAAATTTTCACGCTTGCACTATAAAATCTAGGCTGAAAATATCTTAAGTGAAGAAAGATGGTTTAGCAATAAAATTTCATAAGATATAATTTTCAGTGAATTGAATTTTCATCTAGTATTAGGTTCGTCAGTTAATTGTAGATCCAAATTATAATCCCATTTTAAGGTACTTGTATTTTAGCTTTTACCCATGGCGTGCAATATTGATTATCGCGTCCAAAAGTAGCCTATATTCTTTCTTCGGATTTAAGTTTACTCCTTACAAGTGTCATCAAAATTGGAGCAACTGTTTAGCCTTGACAACATTAAAGAAGTTACTAATATTAGGATGAATTAAATTAAATTAAAAAATATAAACAGTTTTTGTTCATTTTTATATTTCGTTTCTATCGCTATTGTGGTGTTTAGGTTTACGGAACGTTATGACTTCACCACAAATGGGAATGTGTTCATGATAACCACTACGGAATATCTAAACGATTAGCCTTTACGAGAACGTGATCAGCATGTTCACCACAATATTACGAGTCTATGCTAAACCAATTGTATTCAATTGTAGTCAATTGGTTTTAGTGTTAGTTTAGACCAATTTAATTGAATACTTTCAATAAGGTTCAATTTTGCTTATGTTTGAAGTTGATTTGACAAAAAAGACATTTTAGGAATTTTATTGATTTAGTCGGTTTTTTGTTAGTAGGAAAGCAAAATAAATTAATGGATTATTAAAATATTTTAATAAGGTACATATACGAAAATAACATTCCAGTAAAATTCGAACATTTATGAAATCTCTGTCAAGGTTTAGTTTGTTAATTAAATTGTTGGACACCGCTCAGAACCATAGTTACAAATTATCTCCGTGTAACAATATATTATCACAAAATCAAGTAATTAAAATAATTTTAGCTTTCGTTTCAATGAAGGTAAATATAAATTATTTATATTTCCAGCTGTACATTTAATTATTCTCGTGGCATGTTTCTGTAACTTAGTGGTTGTAATACAGAATAAACACAATATTCTATAGATTTTTTCTTGCAAAATGTGTTAGCAAATATTGTTACATAATTTAATATTGTTTGATATAATAATTCATGAATAACAATTTACTATCTTTTCAACATACTATCCTGTCTTTAATTATGAACGACCATGTCCTTAAAAATCTTTAGCCAATCAATTGCTCTAAATGTAGGTACAGATTGTTTAGTCTCGACACTTTATTCAAATATTGTGTATGATTTTTAGTTTACTTTTTAACAAAGCAACTCATAACTCAATCCCTTCATTCGTCTGCAACATAAATACTCAAAAAATAATTGAAATAGTAAATGAAATATTTCTGCGCTGCAATAACAAAAAATAACTGAACCTTACGTGGAATGTTCTTTGTTATCTCTTCGTTCCCTGAGCACTAGAATCCGAGTGCACATAATTGGTCTAAATTCTTGTATCTCTTTAATGAAAAGCTACTAGTTTATGATTTTTCAGCGAATTTTGTAGTCGGATTAGTTTTACTTCAAAAAACGTTACTGAATGAAAAAATATTCAACGTAGTATTTTGTTTTGGCTATGCAGTAACTTTACATGGTATCATATAATTATTATGAAACGAATTTCGAGAGTCCATGCGATTATTTATATAAATTGAAAAATAAATTAGATATAGGGTCGTTAAAATATATATTATCAACATTTATGTTATGCGACGTTTTTGGATGACCTATGACCCCTTTTCCGAGCACACAAGTTAACAATGCAACATGAATGGTATGAAATAAAACTACTTTTTTACGGATTTTGTCACGGTTTATTTTGATTTTAGGTCCCGACGTTTCGACACCTTTGTAGGTATCATGGTCACGGGCAGACTTAATGGCGTTGGTCTTGACAGTAGATGTTGCTCGTTCTACCTTCATATTTTAATTAATAATTGAGTTCCGACCTACGCAATGTGAGCTCACTATGTCTTGATGTCTTGCAGCGCTCTTGGGTTTGGCCTTGAGTTTATGTATATATGGCCGTACAAAATCCGTAAAAAGTAGAACAGTTTTATTTCAATGTCTAACATTCGCGTAAATCTAAGAAACCAATATAAATAGTATGTCCACAAGCTAGATTCAATCTTCGCATATTCGTATATCACAAAAAAATCAGGCCTTATAAAGGATTCATCAAAATATTCTAGAATCAATACTTTGTTTTGAACAATCAGTATAAAAACCCAAGTTGAAACAGCACGTAAGCATAGATTCAATCTTCGCATATTCGTATATCGCAAAAAAATCAGGCCTTATAAAGGATTCATCAAAATATTCTAGAATCAATACTTTGTTTTGAACAATCAGTATAAAAACCCAAGTTGAAACAGCACGTAATCATTACCTACGTGTTGCCTACGAGTATGTTCGTTGTAGTACTATGTATAAGTTTGCGCTTACCATTTGAAGCACTTTGACTGCTTTTGTTTTGACTGTATCCAAAAAACAAATGGCTGTAGGTTGACAGTTCGCGCAGTCCATGTACGTTGATCACTGACTAACTGCTCGAGCAGTTCGTGTACGGCCAGCCTAAGGACCACAAGGTTGTGTTTGCTAAACCTACTCAATGAATAACAAAACATCTGAGTCCTTTGTTTGTTTAGGCAACCGAGGGCACCTGTGACATCAAAACAACTAGTTTTGTTTGCCAAATACTGTACAAACCGCTTAATTATTTGATATATTGATCGCTATGTTTCCAAATGGTCTCGATTGAAAACAAAATCTAAATAAGATTTTGTGAGGTAATTTTCAAAAGGATAAGCTGCGACTACTATGGTTTTTGTTCTAAAATAACCTGAAATGTGCAAAAAACTATTACTGAAAATAAATCATATAATTTCTTGTATCAAAAATGGATGCACATAGTTTAAGTCGAACTACACTTTGAAGTGGATTAGCAGCATTAATATTAAATTGAAATATACATACACTATTTTCAATTTGAATGAGTCAATGTAGGAATTTTCTAACATTGTTTTTATCGTGGGAACTGCTTATGCCTTACTGATGGGGTTGTCAGCCAAGGGTACGGATGTCAGCGTCATCGGAAACGTATCCTCGTGCATATCAAAATTGGATGAATTGAGGGTCTTTTGTAATTCGTACCCTGTATTTACACCAGGACCCCTGTTTCGGAGTAAGGGTAAATAAGGTTATTTTCCAAACCGTAATTTCAGGTCAAAACCGGTCGTTAGTCCCGTGTCATAACAAATGTCGGAAATAATCCCAACCGCAAAGTGAATCCCCATAAAAACCCAGCAATATATTACTCTACCCGAAAATCGCATAGGAGAGTAGTCGATCGAAAATTTTTGTTGCAGCAACCGACACAGATGTACCTAAACTATACTTGTTGGTTTAAAACTGACTTTAAATATACTACTTTAATAGAGATCAGAATAATTATAAAAATATTGATTGCTTAGTAAATTTATAGTCTACTACTGCAAAAATACCATGTACCAAAAATAACCCACTCAAATAGTGCAAACAGTTTGGTAGAATATTTTGCAAAACTCAAAGGGTACAGCGTAACGTGTACAACAAATCAATAACCGTTTTATTTCCATCACAGCCTTTACGTTTACATGTATACCATTCCTACAGACATTAGCGGTAGTCTCTACATCTGCTCGCGTGCTCTACATAGTGTTAGGTAGAGTGGGTAGAGTAGGTAGAGCTAGGTAGGTTTGGTAGAGTTCGTTTCGATCGCGGCGCAGGTGCGGTACTGCTCATAATTATTACGCTGTGACACATCTAATTACAGCCGCGCTTTACTTTCTGGTTTGTTCCGATACTTAGATGTTTTGTTGATTTATGTGTTTGTTGGAGTTGATGTTACATTGAGATGTCGGGAGCCTAATGAGTTGTTTTAGCTATGTTTTGTTGTTGTGATATCCTGGTATACTGAGGAATAAATACACCGATGATAAATGTATTTTGAGTTTAGTTACTTGCAGGTGCATGTAGTCGTTTAATTAAGGAGTAAATGCAGTTACATGACATAATTCTGCAATAATGCAATCAGACTTAATAAGCTGGAAAAAAAGTTAACTTAATATTTCCCCAAAAAAAGTCTTACGCATTTACATCACAATAACCATCAAAAGGAACAGTCAAGGGGCACACTTTAGCGCCAAGAGGTAACGTAATAACAAGGTCGGCATTCACATCAATTTCCTTGAATTTCGCACTCAGCACGTCCCTGCAAAATTTCCCTCTTACAACACTGAATATGTAAAAACCTTAGATAACATTAGAAAAAAATATTTAGTTTGATACAGTTTGCGTCCAAGCGTGTTACGTGCAGCCCTAGGTAAAAATAAATTCGGACTGCGTTCGCGAGGTATGGGTGCGGAAACTCGTTTCAGGCACGTAATAGGCGAAAAGCCCACGTCATCGTTCGCGTCAGACCGACGAACCAAGCTAGCCAAGCACCTTTGTGTTGGCAGTGCCGCGTCAGACGCGTCACTAGTGGGAAACGAACGTGTGCTAAGCGCATCACATGGTTTGTTCATTCCCAGTGCCTTTTGAATTGCATCTAGTGAATTCTAGTGCTCTCCATGACATGATTTTTTTCGCTCCCAATCCGCCATTCGAGTGATGAATTCCGACTGGTTGATGAAGTTTGTTTTTCTACTAAAAGGCTTTGGATTCCACGCTTTATTTTACTCTTTGATTCCATTTTTGATGGCTGCACTGTGGTTCGTTAATGTATCGATATTGGTATCGTTTACATCCAGATATCGTTTAATTAGGATAATTAGAATAGTAATCAACCTTAATTGCAGTAGGTAATGAAAGTTGTGGTATAATGTTGCTTTTAAATTGGAATCGTCATTGATATTTTGTTTTTATGTTTTGCCATGCATTTGTTTTAGTTTGTAATTACTTTTTTAATTAATGTAGTTTTTCCCTCCTGTGGACTAGCGGGATCCACTCTATGTGCTATCCAGATGTTAAACTATCTGCGTGACAAATTCCGTCCAAATCCGTTAATTATTATTTTCGCGAAAAACAACAAACTATTTTCCCTTCTATCCTTAACATTCACATTGATACCTAATAATAGTAGGATAAGGTACTAAAAATAGACGTGCAGAGTATAGACAATCATATTTATTGTTTTGAGTTTAAACCTGGATCTAATAATAAAACAAAGTAATAACAAGAAATAGCTTTGTTGTCTTTCTGTACCGGTAGGAAGCAATTGAGACTTTGTTGGACTTACTTACTTAGTGTTTGTTTCGATATATTTTTGCATTGTTATAATTTTATGGCCGGTAAACTTTTGCCCGCAGTGTTTTCCGTTTCAATTTTGATTATTGTTATCTTCGGAAACAACATGCTTCGTTTCCTCTTTTATTGACTTTGTTTCTTTCATTTGTTGATATTAAGATTTTGCTTTAAGCTGAAAATAATATTTTTTTAACCGACTTCAAAAAAGGTTAAGGTACTCAATTCGACTGTATTTAGATAATTTTTTTATTTTCAAACTGGATCCCTTTCATTTTGTTCCACATTTCACAGTGTGGTCCATAAGAAAACCATATAAGACTTATTTTAAAGTCTTTTTTTGTTAGAATTATATATTAAAAATACGATTAATTTAGTGATAAAAGCAACGTAAAACCAAGGTAAGGACCATAACGCGTATTTTGGGATTTTAACATAAATCTATTATTAAATGTAACAAAGTTTAGTGAAAAGTGAACAAAAGACGCCCAGGCTTTGGTTTACCGTGAATAAACGCTAAGCTAAATTATTTGAGATCCAACTAATGGAATATTTCTCCATAAATTTTCCAGCACAAGGCTATAATTGTGTCGTTTTCATTATTAGGTTGTTGTCTTTCAATAACAAGATATGTTTATATACGTAATAATGTTCAGAGTCCGACAGGTGTTATAAATAGAACAAGGTTATTTATAGGCATTGAAGATCAAAGGTTTCGCTTGATATAGAATTATAGAGAGGTCTATATTATTAATATATAATGTAGTTAGAAGTTATAATAGCTGCTAACCTGCGTCGCCGATGCTGCAATATAATGTAATTTGCTTCTACCTATATGGTACGCACAACATTTATAGTATAGATACTACACTTGATCACAGTGATTGAGGTTCAAAACACTATTTGTAAAGGGCGAATTTGACAATTGTATATGGAAGCGAAAAATATTTGACGACCTCCGTGGTCGAGTGGCGTACGCACCGGTTTCAAGGTGTCGCTAGCTCTAAGGTCCTGGGTTCGATCCCTGGACGGGTCAATGTAGAAACCAACTATTCTACATTGTCCCGGGTCTGGGTGTTGTGGTACCTTCGTTGTTTCTGAATTCCATAACACAAGTGCTTCAGCTACTTACTTTGGGTTCAGAACAATGTATGTGATGTTGTCAGCATTTATTATTTATTATTATTTGACATTTGGCTTCGACATTAGGATATATTGAATATGATTCCAAAAAACTGAAATCCTATAACACGTTATTAATGTAATTAGTAAAATCGCCCCTTAGCACATTAGTGTTGTAATACTTAAGTAATTAAAATGATATTTATCGGACCATTTAAAAATCGTTGTGATTACTTTGCTTTTATCTACAAAAGCTTTAACCCCTCAAACGTTTGGCCTCTATGGCGCAACTCCGCGGAGCTGTCAGCGTGCGCCCGGCCGAAATCGTGAATTTCTCCGCGTTCACTAAAACTACGATAGCTCTGAAATTAAAGAGCGCAGCTCGACGAATTCTATGTCACTGAAATCGTTATGAAATAAGCTATCTGATTATCTATAGTTTTGTACAGTTTTATCGTGGAATCTATTGTTGATTCGAAATTGAAAGTAGGGTTAGCTACTTTTTCCCAGTTTTTGGTACAAAAGTCGTCATATTAATAAAATTAATGCATTTTTTTCCAAAGTTATTGTTTTATTTACAAAATAACACATTATTGTACAATAATCAAGTAAAAGAACAGACATTTCTATACATATTTTGCATCTGCAAGCTGAACAAAAACACGGCTCAGGTAATCAACCCGTACACCGAACAAAAAAATAGGGTATGTTTACACCTTTATTCTGGGAAATCTGTAAGCCAAGTGGCTGTTTATTATAATTTATTACATAGCTTGGTACACAATCTTATCGCAGACAAAGTGCTAGCTGTTGGAATAGTTTAACTTACGAACTATGAGCCTCAATGCAAACACTTAAAAAAGAGTTCTAAGAAAGACCCTTTCATATTTTGTATCACAGAGCAAGTACTATTGCATTTATTTAAATTCTGTTTTTGCAATCCACATGGTGACGATATTTACTAATGGAAAAATACAACACAAGGGCATGTTGCCTAGCAAAAACATTAAGAAAATCAACATCAATCATCATCAATTTCAGTACGAAAAATCCAAAGACACAGTATAGGATACAGCCAGTAGGTCACATCTGAACAACAGAATAAAAAAATAATGAAAATGAAGCAATTTTCAGACAGGTTTCGGTTTTTATTTTTAATATGAAAATATAGTTTATTAAAAACATTATTTTTTTTTTAATATGAAAATATAGTTTATTAAAAATATTTTTTTTTTTTAATATGAAAATATAGTTTATTAAAAACATTAAAAATATGTTAAAAAAAAAATGTTCCACGCACATCACATTATTAGATGAACATCCTACAATTCGCCAATGAAACGAACAAAGGTCCCGTACAAAAATATATACAATATATAGATAAATACAAAGAAATAAATATTTATAAATATAATAATAAATAAATAAATTATTGATGAAGGGTACGAAAACAGATGTTCATGCACACAGCCTTGTTGCAACCAACACAGTATGTATGCACCTGTTTACGGCAATCCACGTTGGTGCACTTCCGCCGCTGGCGTTGGTGTTTTGACTGAGATCCAAATGGATACTCAGCCAAGTAGTGGGAGCGCGCATCGTAGATTGCCGTATTCTGGTGCATACTCGGTGTGGTTGCAGGCTGCAAAGTGGGGAGAGATGAGGAATGTTTGGAAATAAGGGCTTTTACAAGATAGATACGGAAATTACGATGACTTAAAGAAGTAGAACGAGTAGAAGAAGTAGAAGGAGCAGAAGTAGAAGAAGAAGAAACCGAACGACAATGGATGATAAAAGAATTCAGAACGGAGACGTTTAATAGTCTCCGGAATAGTTTTTTGTACCAGACCTTTGTTCGTTTCCGCTCGATAGGGTACATGGCCAACATCTGATCTTTTTTGTCCACCCCACCCATCATGATATTGTAATCATTTATCAAGATGGGTTTGGTGGACAAATCCCGACCTTGAGAGACGCCGTTGCCATGGTATGTCGAGATCATAGCGACCCTATTGTTGTCCCTCCATACCATGACATCAACGTCTCCCGAGGTGAGACCAGTGATCTGGTTTTTGGCCATGTTCCCCTTGGTCAGACTGTGCAGGGCCTGCGGAACCAACTTACGATTGGTCCGCAGGGTTCCTACACAGTCAAAGCCCAACACCTTCAGGCGTCGAGCAAGGCATGGCGAATTATAAAAATTATCCATCCACAACGTGTGACCCTTGCCCTCAAGACCTTTTGTAAGTCTTAGGACAATTGCCGGCGTGGATGCTTTCATTGGGTCTTCATACTGCTGCGGTGGAGACCTTTGAGACTTACCGATAGCGTGAACCTCAAACCGCCATAGGTAGCCGGTTTGAGATTCACAAATCTCGTAAGTCTTGATCCCCATCGTAGCAGCTTTATTGGGAATCAATTGGCTGATGTCCAACCAACCTTTCCACTGCAGAAGACTTTCGTCCAAGGCAATGTTTTGCCCCAGGCGATAAAGTGACTGAAATTTGTTGTTCAGATGTGACAACAATGGCTGCACCTTAAAAAGTTTTGCCTCGGAGACTCCCAGATTTTGCTCACACATGTCATGGTTGTTTACGAAGTGTAAACACTTACTTAGCATCATGAAACGATTGCCAGACATGTGTGCGCTAAATCCGGGCGTATAGAATACGTCAGGAGCTGAACTCCAGTATTCCTCGATGCGAGACTTCACGACAACCCCCATCGCAATAACCACACCGAAGTAGACGTAAAGCTCGTCAGCATTCGTGTCTCGCCACATTCGGATGCGGCTATTGGGAAGGAGGGTGCCTTCATCGAGCATACGGGATTTCAACTGCTGAGCGTATCTATTTGTCTCCGTGGCAATGTACTCCATAAATTGCCGATCCCATATGCTAACGAAAATCTCATATGGATCGACACATGGAGCTGTCGGACCCACATCGTTGTGCGAAAACGTTTCCCGTCTCGATTCAGGTGGAATCGGAACATTCGGAAACGGTTTCCAATCAAATTCATAAAAACCCCAAGGCTGGTCCGTCGCGGTTGGGGGAACATCTGCGAGGAAGGCGTCCACGGCGTTGGCTGCAGGCTGGAGTTCGGCTGCAGGCTGGTCGTCGGTATCGTCAATGTCCAAGGGCGTCTCCCAAAAGCTCCTCTGCGCCCTTGGAATGAGTGCAGGACACACGTCATCTTCGTAAAAATCGAATCCTTTCAGGTGTTTGTAAAATTATAAACGCCCAAGTCACAACTATCAAAACTAAACATGTTCAAATACTTACCTCTACTACACATACTCGTACTATACTAGATTGTGTTTCCGATTTAAAACTTGTTTAACAAAATAAACTTTTTCTATTGATTGTCTTGATTCTGCTCTATTCGAGTAGTTCTTAAAATGATTGGTCATCATATTTGCTTGAACTACGGTTTACATTTTCCTAAAGCCAGGCTTACCCCATGTAGCTCAGCAAAAAATAAATATGTTGAGAAGCTTGTCATAACTCTCCGTTTCAATTCCCATAAAACTGCCATGAAACTAAAGAACCTTTGCGCTATAACAAAAGACCCTTTCGCTCGACGTATTAAATTATATCAGCTATAAGCACAAGCGTGCGGAACCATTCACTTCACCTACACATTTAATGGAAGAACAGAAAACCCAGTTCACACAACTTCTAAAAAAATGCATTTTAATATTTAGTTTATAAGAAACCTGGTTGTACATCTGTATTTTTTTGTTATTAAAACAAAGTGCACGAATAACTGTCCAACGAAAATCTATATGCTTTTTGACGGTGCATTTTTTAAAATAGATGTAGTAATATATTATTAAAAGACATCAAATGACAAAAAGTCTGTTAGGAATTCGTACGGAAGGACACCTTTTCTCCTATCGTAATGAACAACATTTCACATTTAAAACATAAATAAGACTAAAAGCCGGCAATACCTACTTAGTTAATTTTTTCTGAGAAAGAACAAGTACAGTGCCTACATTATTGCGGTCTTTTAGTTGTACAAATGGATACCAAATACGAATCCGTAAATATTATTTCGTAAGTCATAAAAGTGTTATTAGATATTTCTGTTCAAAAGTCTGCTTTATCGGATTATGTTTGGTATGTAACAACTATACTTAAACCGGGCTAATCAGTCTAGAGTAGAGGGGACAATGAAATGTTATATTTAATAAACATTTTTTATTTATTTACAATTCAATACTTAATTACAATAACAATAACAAAAACTTACAATTATACTAAAATTAAAACTCATTGTTGAATTTGTACCTTATGTTTTTTTTTTAGTAGCCTAGTATAAGTACCTATAGGAAAACAGATAGAAGACCCACTTTATATTGAATTCATTATTATGTATATTATGATGTCGACTGCATGAGCAATTATGTTCATACTCATTTTACAATATGTTCATACTCGTTTAAATAAAGCTTATGAACTTAACCTTCTGTAATCATCTACATGTGTACATGTGTTTACGCACTT
Source organism: Autographa pulchrina (assembly GCA_905475315.1). NCBI lineage: Eukaryota > Metazoa > Arthropoda > Insecta > Lepidoptera > Noctuidae > Autographa > Autographa pulchrina. The sequence continues at coordinate 8,488,339 of FR997768.1, forward strand.
CCATTGTTTAATCCTTTAATCTAGAGAATGGGTTTGCTATTGTTACATATTGTCACGTTGCTATGTTGTTTTATTACAATGGGATTATGCCCTTATGAGGTCTGATTCGTAGGAATTTAACTGCGTAATTTGAATCTATATTCGTAAGATTCAAAAAACTTTATTGACACATATTATTATAGTACATTTTATACTCTCTTCAAATTAAGTAACATAATTTTGCCAAAAATGTTTTCGTAAGCGTAAGACTGGATGAATATTAAAGAAAATATTACAAAAATGGAGTACTGGAATCTGCCTAAGTTGTTTTGAACAAGGTATGTTTTATGCATCAGACAGCAAATGATTTATTCCCTCAGGCTCTCCTGATTTGTACTATATTTTTCATAATGTTACGTAATGGCATTTTCCGGTACATTATTTCGCATTTTGAATTTAGTACCGTCAGACAAAGAAGCCAAAATAATGTAGTAAAATATAGTTAGCCAGCTGTATACGTATAGCTGTATGTGCTAGTGCAGTTTTAGGTATGAATATCAAATGTTTTATGGTACATGAAAAGGGTAACTAAATATACAACAATATCATCTTTACTATATTAGACCTGTATTTGAACATACAATGGCAAAAAGTCAAAAGAAAAATATAGAGTGTTTTGTTTATTGATTCAATTCATGTAACAGAGAAAAGAGAAACACTTGATTCCAACAAGCTAATAGCAACAAATACAGAAAAAGTGAATGAAGAAAATGTCGGAAACAAAAACGAAAAAGTTTAGCAGTCATCCGGTTAAAACTGTACTTTCGCAAACGTCTACCTAACTGTGTTTAATAGCCGGAGGGGTGGACAAATGAGTGGTGTCGGCCTTCAGCAAAACCGCGCTAAGATGAGCGAGAAATGTACGAAGCTGTGTACTTAAAACACACTAGCTTTCTTTATCCTCTTACGGTGTTGTCCTACTTTAACTTTAATTTAACTGGAGCGGGGTCAACTGAGCGAGAAATGAGCTAGCTTAGGTCTTACCGCTCTCCTGGTAGTTACTGGCGATGAATCTAGATAGCCTCACATTTTTCTGTGGTCCACGATGTATGGTAGCATCACTTTCGCTCAGTGATCTCAACTATCCACTTAAAAGTAAAAACAGTTTCAGTAAAACTACCTGCACATTTTACACGGATAAAAGTATCGTGAACATTTTCAGGGGTAAAGTGTATTTTTGTGTTCGTTCTAAATCTGTTCGTGTATATAAATATCGCAGGAAAGACTGGCGTGATATTATTATTGCAGGCTTCGACCGTTGTCAGTGTTAGTCGTTGATTGCTGTGGACATACTGTCAAGTGTTGTCACAGTTACCCATGTTGTGGGCAATGTAACGACGGCAGGTTATTAAGGTCGGGTAATGGGTGGAAAGTGTTTTTTCACTAGATTACCCGAAGAGTAATGAAGGAAAGGAATTTGCAAAGATATGTCTTTTCAATTAATTTTCTATAAATGTTATGTTCATTTATGTATTAAATCTTATTAAATCACAGACACCTTTGATAGCAAAAATATTGCGTAGGTAAGCCTAATTCTATGGAAATAGTAAAAATTCTATAATTGGTTATTAATCTGATTTTTTACTCCCATCAATGTGGAATGTCCTTGGGAAAGTTTTTTTAGATAACTAGCTGTGCCCCGCGGTTTCACCCGCGTTAATACCTATATTCCGTTCCCGATGTCTTTATAGTTACTTTGTTATACGGGGCGGAGACGAATCCAAAAAATTAAAGAATTTGAAAATCCCGTTCTTGAGTTAAGAATAGTGTAACTAACACCTCGCGGTTCCATACCTATCTCGTACTACCTCTTTAACCCCGTTGCGTCTTTAGTTCCTTTACTAATTTGTTAATAGTAACTTACTATGGAATAATAAACATCAACAAACAACTTTTATTCCCGAAAGGCTAAATTGCTATTATTATCAATTCGCTTATTATTATGGTGCCGTCTAACAGAGCGGCGTGAGCATGCGACATTTTTTAAATAACTTACATTTTTAAACTTGTGATATCTTTTGAATGGAACGTCCAAATTGAATAATTCAAAAAGTCATATAATGGTATTGAAGCAGACTTAAATATGAAATCATTTATTTTGATAAGGATTAATTCCAAAGTATAAATAAAAGAGCTTTTATGGCGGTGGCATTTATATAAATTTTTGAAAATGAAAAAGACACTTATTGTGACATAACTATAGTAGTTAGACATATACTGTCGTTATATTTTTTGTAGATAATTATATGTTCTACAAAGACGTAATACATTATTTTGTTCTATAATCAATAGTTTTCGCAGCGCACGCGATGTAAGAAAGTTTTGTGGTAATTTTTTCACACCTTGGGTTACATTATTGGAGTTTTAGTATGGATCCCTAACTTTTTTGAAAATTTAATATAGCCTATGTTCACCAGAGATAGTGTAGCTTCCCAACAGTGAAATAATTTTTCAAATCGGTTAAGTAGTTTCGGAGCCTATTCATTTCAAACAAGCAAACAAACAATCAAATCTTTCCTCTTTATAATATTAGTGTAGATATATGTCTTCGATAACTTGTAAGTCATTATATAACTAAAACTTTGAATTAGTTTGAATTGAAGTCTACTATGTAATGATCACTTTTTTAACTACTTCTAAAAAATAAAAAGTTAACTTTAAATTGTAAAGTAGTATTCTTAGCCTGTTCATTAGCAACAAGAAATAATGACCCTGTTAATGCTAACAGTAGGTAAGCGTGTAATTTAGCTGAATTTTAAACAACTTACTATGAATAAACGTAACATTAACCAGATCACGCGAAGTATGATGACTCTGGACTTATAAATAATATTGAAATAAATATCAAAGGCATCTGGCTTTATATTTACTGCGTAAGAAGGCTATGGATACAATTTGAACGTTCAGATTTTTTTCAATTACATTTAGACTTGAAAATAAGACTTTAAAACAAAAGCAAAACTTCAGAAATGGATTTTGATGATATTGGACCACGAGGTATACCATATCATAAATATATAAAATTTACTTTTTTAAATTAAAAACAAATACATTCGAATCGGAACCGCCTCTGGACGTCTGTTAAAAATAACAATTAAAATTCCTGTTAGTTATTCGGGTTACAAAGTTGCGGTCGCATTCACACATATCACCGGTATTTACATTACAAAATGCGCGTATGTACAGATAGTAGTATTTACTACTCTATGTAAATTACTTGTTTACAGTCATGAATATGCGTCGTTTTATGCGGGGAACGCATGCGATCATGCTTGGTTCAAGTTCTAATTGCATTTGCATGGGGTAAACATGCAATCATGTGCGCAAATATTAGAGGTCATAAAGTGCCGTGTTGTGTCGGATAAAGTTTGATAGATGGTTTATTTTGTTAGATGGAAGCGCTAATGGTGGCAGAATATAGGGCCATAAAACTTTAATGAATGCTAGTGTTAGAAATACAATAAATAAGGAAAACAACATACATCTCTTTTATATTTTGTAAACTTCTACAGACCAGTCAGTTAATAAAGTGATACCTTTACTTATTGTCATAACATAACAGGAGGTAAATTGTTTAATTTAAAAATAAATGACATACATAATAATAATTGCCGAATTGTCGTGTGAAGAACGTATGTTAAACCATAGCAAAAAGATCAAATCATAAAAATATCTAGATTTTTTAGTGAATCAGTTAATAAACATAGATGTATTATAAGCATTATTTCGTGAAACGATTATAATATAAGTAGGACCTTTCTTTCTTTTACGAAATTAATTATACAAGTTATTTCACCAAAGATAAAATAAAAAAATAAATCAGCAACAAATTGGCTGTGATGTGTGGAGAGCTGTGGAAATGAGGTCTTTCTTTGTCCAGTTTCCTTCGCTCTAACATCTGCTCGTTAGTGAGACGTGTCCCGTGTTACTCTGGCGAGAGCCATATGGTACCACTTTCTTTAGACATTTTCTACGTTAGCTACTTTGAGCTCATTGATGTAGTCGTGGATAGACTTTGTGGATAAGTGGTTTAGAATTGAGTTTGCATTTGTATGGTTCATGAAGACTGTTCGTGTACGTGATAAACGTGATTAAAATGGAACAAATGTGATGATCTCATTTAGTCGGATAATAATATTAAAATAAATATTGTTTAAATTATGATAAAAATACTTTCAGGGTGCCAGTTTAATGGTGAAAAGTAAATAAGCCTGAGTTTTGCGTTAAGATAATGATCACGTTATGTACAAAATAACCTACAAAACTATAACCTAAAAATAGGTACATGAAGCGACTGCGTTTTCCATATGGCATAAATAATATGAGAATATAAAGCAGATGCATTTCAATTTATACCTACCCAAACAACAATGATACGAAAGAAAAAAGTAAACTATAGTATATTTTGCGCACAATATCACATGAAGTAAAAAACCAAGAAGTGGGACCACTTTATACCCCACACATCACTTTATTTATCTAATAACGTAAGTTTCAAGAAAACACCGCTGTTCTAACTGTATAGATAAGAATGTGCTGAAGGAAATAGGTCACTGTAGTACTCTTCAGGGGCTCGCTATGTCTACATAATTTCTAAATGAGTTTACTTTCTATCTAGTTTACTTTAAGCGTAGGTTTTTGAAGTATATCTTTTGAGAAAGTAGCGTGATTACTTGTAAACAGTAGGTTTATTACTTAGATTGTTATGTCTTTGGAGATTTTCTGTGTTTATGGATGTTTTTAAAGGCGGAGGTTCTCAATTTTACGGTATGTTTTTTTGTCTGTTATACCATACTTCCGGCAATTGGGGATCGATTTGTAAAATTATTTTTGTCCCATACACATGTCATTCAAGTCAGCTCTGTTTTTCACAAAAAAATAAATAATTGAAATCTTTAAATTCTCATAATTATAAAACGAAGTTACAGATTAATATTTTTTTAGCATGATTTAGTAATCTATTTCTGTGACGCAATCTAGCCTTTTTTTTTTTAATTTGAGTATTTTCGACATCATGATGAATCAAACTAATTTTGTTTGATTTAATACCAAAGTCGCGACGTATATCCGTCGGCTTTTGTCTACTGGTTAAACTGAAGCGGTAATCCCTAAAACTTCCAAATTCAAAATCAATCCTTATTCAAGTGACCGTACTCACATTGGGGTCGAAATTTAAATAATTTAAGGAGCCAGTGACCGCTGGGACCATCTATGCGCATGCGTGAAACATGTTTGCAAACTTCTATTGGTTGACGTATTGTGCGCGTGCATCGAAAGATAAATATGTAAGTTGATTAATATCGACTTTTTTAAAGTTTAGTTTTAGTTGTTACTGAAGAATTTCGAAAATTTTAATAATAATTTGTATACATCTTAGTTCAGCTTAAAATGTCGTGGTGGCCTAGCGGTTCAATGAACGGATTTGTATGCACAAGGTTGCAGGTTCGAACCCAGGCAAGTACCAATGTGGCTTTTTCAAAGTTATATGTATTTTCTTAATTATTCTAAGACACTTCTGTCAAACGGTGAAGGAAAACATCGTGAGGAAACCTGGATTCCAAAATTTGGGATCTGAAATCGCCAATCCGCAGAGAGCAAGCGTGGTGATCAATGCTCGTGCCTTCTCTATATGGGAAGAGGCCTGTGCCCAGCAGTGGGACGTTTATAGGCTGGATTATTATAGTTCAGCTTCATCAAAGTAGGTACCTATTTATGTGAGTATAGATTAGTAGCAAGAACAGGTCGATGACCTGACACCGTCCATTGAGTAAATTTTATGTTTCTTAATTGTTATTTAATAAAAGCTTGGCTACGTCCGTAATTAAATATTTAGCAGAAATCATGATACATATATCAAACTTATTAGTTACTCATAGGTGGCCTAGTCCTATTGTTCTCGTAAATTATTCCAGTTTATGTAAACTCTCTTCTAATCTTCGGTTCTTATAAGGCCATCCCTATTACACAAATCCCCTTTGTTAATCCTTTGATTTATTCTTTACACATCAGCAAACCGAGAATAGTTATGGAACTTGAACTTTGCCGAACCCGTCCTCTCACATTCTTGACACAATAAATCGATTCCTGAATTTTAATCGAGTTTGATCTGTTTGCAGTTGACATAAGAATTATTTTTGTCAATCATCCTTGTTATGTGAAGATTTTAATATGATTTGACAAAAGGTCACGCCATGGAGCAGAGTTTTTTTATGCCAGTAGTTGTGTGGTGGTAGGTAGTGTGTGATGCCTTTCGCAAATTTTAAAGGTTTATTTATATAATAATAACAATAACCTAATTTAATTAAACTTAAGGGACTGTAACATAATTTATAGGACGAACAAATAGGTATTATCAAATATGTGTGTTAGCGTCCTTTCCAAAGTACACTGCTACCTATGCAATAACGTTTACGATTGCTTAAATCTGGTGGTCCGCAAATAGAACTAGGACAACAATGTCTATTTAAAAAAAAAAACAAATGCCGAAAGCCAAATACGTTTTGTAACATGTACCATTTTTGTAAAACATTTTTCACTATCATACAAAGCGACGCAAGCGAAATTAAAAACTCATTTACTTGTGCATAACACCGTCCAAATATTTTGCGATACAAACATTCGTCGTACATGCTTGAGGTGTGAAGCAACAGTGTAGTTAAATATCAAAATGTTTTTGTAGCTTGTAACTATTATAACTTTCCATATCGTACTCATACTTTGTGTTAAATGGTCAGTCGTAATGTAAATTACAAATGCGCTGTGGTTGGAAAATTTAATTCTGTAGAGGGCTTTTTACATTGTTTTCATATGAAGACACAGTAATTTTCTGATCTTTCCAAGAGTTCGTGATTAACATTGTAGTAACTTTATACGTTGTAGTCAACTTTCAAAATTAAAGCATGGGTTTCACATTTCCGAGTAACAAGAATTGTAGACATACTACCGTCAAGGCTACCACATTTTGCTATGTGTTTTACGATTCAACCACAATTATCAATGTGTTATAATAAATATAGTAGTCTTACTTATAATAAATATAGGAACCTTGACATTATGTAATAATTATTTTGTGATGTATTGATCTAATTCTACTTACATAAATTCAATTTGAACGAATTATTCTTTGGTCTAATTCTAATTTGGATTAATTTTGATATTATGTGGTTTTATTATGATTATTTTTATTATTTTTTGCCAATCATATGAATGTAACTAATATTTGACAGAAAATTTATTTTGTTACATTTTTTAAGTTATTTTTGTAACAGTCTTATTCAATAATTAATAATTATATTACTTGTACACCAGTTTTGGTAGAACATTTTAGTTCAAATTAAAGTAAACAACAATAATATGCATCAATTATGTATGTACTATTATATTCACACATGTTTTGACAAATAAACTTATCTTTATCTTAAATCTAATCCTAAGTCTCATATACAAAATCTAAGTGCGATAAATCCCGTGAGCAAAACAATTAAAGTTTTGTTGCTCCACAGTTTTCGCTGTTCTTATAGCCACAACTTAAAGAGAGGTAACAAGAAAGTAATGAGAGGAAATAATCTCGGTGTTCCATTTCTGTTTTACGTTGCAGCGTAATCACGGATTAAATGAGGAATGATTTTCAAAAGAAGTTTTTACGTTTCATTATCTTGGCCTTAAATAATTCTGAACTATTTATTCAAATGGAAAATTTTAAGTGTCTGTTTACAAAATGGGTATTGTCTCTTGTTTATTATCCTTACTAATATTATAAATGCGAAAGTTTGTTTGAATGTATGGATGTTTGTTACTCTTTCACGCAAAAACTACTGAATGGATTTTAATGAAACTTTACAATAATGTAGCTTATACATCGGAATAACACATAGGCTATAATTTATAAAGATAGTGCAAGAATTTTCATTCACCCGGGTGAAACCGCGGGGCACAGCTAGTATTTTATAAAGGCTTTTATTGCTTACATTTAAATAATCTGATTTCTGTATAAAAAAGCCTTACTGGTGCCTATTTGCCAAAATCACGTGTCTCATACATAGATTTTGGGTACTAAAGGTAGTACTTTGGGGAAGTAAGGGAATCTAGAATATTATAACTGAGATTTTAAAACTCAACAAAAATATAGTCAGCGACCAATGACTCAAGGTATTAACTTATAAATAAGTTGATATGATGCGCATCGAAACATGTAGCCGATAAAGGTCCATGATATAAACTTGTTGCCTACGGTAGATGAGGGGAAATTTCCATGAAATTTATCTTTATACAGCCTTTGCTGGATGTTGATTAAGGCTTAGCTGTGTTGATAGCAAGATTTATCTCAAGAGGGAAGCAAAAGGATATTTTTAAGAATACATTTTGAAAGATTATTATAACTAACGAAAACATTTTAGGTACTTTACGTTACGTTACTTTTACCGTACTTTAGTAATACAATGTATTTGACCTTATCTACAATTACAACATGTATATTCCGTGGGAACTATGAATTATAATATTACCAGCTTGTTAATTTCCTACTGCTGGGCTAAGCGCTGTCTCCATATGGAGAAGGAACGAGCATATACCGTGATTTTTTACTCGCATATTGGCGATTTCAGATAACATTTTGGAATCCAGGTTTCCTCACGATGTTTTCATTCACCGTTTGTCAGAAGTGTCTTAAATAATTAAGAAAGTACATATAACTTTGTAAAAGCCACATTAGTACTTGCCTGGGTTCGAACCTGCAACCTTGTGCATACAAATCCGTTCTTTAAACCGCTAGGCCACCACGACTCTGTGTGTTTAGCATACTCCATACATTATCTAGCAGAACAGGTGTGTATAAGATAAACAAAAAATAATTTGCCTATAACAAAATCAACAAACAAACTGAAATATATATTATAAAACTTTTTGAAGGCCTAATTACCCCAATTTTATCTTAACATACACATTATTTACTTTCCATTAGAACGCTGTTTTTACAAGGAAGCTCATTTGGTGCTCCTGATTACCTCCAATGTATTCGCTTTGATACATTGTAATACTACTAATTGGCCAGTATTGTTTGCCTGTACTTGTTATTTTGCCTGTTGATTTTGTTTTTCAAGGATATAATAATATACAAAACGTTGCCTTTGTAAGAATTCTTTTGACAACTCATCAAGGTGGGGTCGTAAAAACACAAATACTGTTGTTCAAATATCTTGGCACGCTACAAATGGTAAATCAGACACATAAAAGTCGGGAGGGTCTGAGGGCAAACTGAGATGTTATTTCTGTTTTTCTTTTGTTTGTTTTGCTCTTGATGAATAAAAGGACTCGATGTAGCAATTAGGATAAAATAATATTTCTTTGTGTTTTGTGATTAGAATGTTGAGCAAGTTGGGTTTCCTTCTAATGTTGGAAGAATGTACGGCTTGTTTGTTAAAATAATAATACATTTTCTCATGTTTCTTAGCCTTTCTGCATTTTATATTAACTCAAGTATTCTATATACACCTGTGTGTTCATTGCGTATTTTATTAAAAGCGCAACCAAACAACATAGTAAACAAGTGCGTTTGGAATATTTTATTTGAAAAATATTGCTGTGTTTTATATCGAACTAAAATAATACAAATGGGGTTTGTAGTGTTTTAGCTTACACTGAAAATAAATATCAGTTGTTGGATTTGAACAAAACCACAGGCGACCTTTTTTATGTTACTACGTTATTGTATGTGAAAATATGACTGTATAGTTCCTAGATAGTTATTAAAAAGAAAAAAAAATAACATCTCAAAAACACAAAAAAAACGGATACTGTTTGCAAATTGATAAACAGTGTTCTTAGTCAACTTACGTTAACGGAAAGAAATATATTATATTCAGTATAAAATACACTAATCATTCATGACAATATGACAACAGCAAATCTATTAGCAATAAACGTTATACGCCAAGCATTAGGGACAGCATTATAAAGCCAATGCAAAGAGGATAATAATTCAATCTAACACTTTCGTGCTATTCACATCAAGTGTGAGAACACCCTTATCCTATCTACATACCGGGCACAATATAGTCATGACCCTAAAACGAAATTACGATAGCCGAGTTTATGGGCACTGTTAAGCACTTTATCTCGCCATGAATTAAACTACTTCAGTGTGAAATTTTAAGGGTGTATACAAAATAGTCGAAGGAAAATGTGTTTTTAATGACTAGTTAAGCAATGGTTTGATTTGGGTCCTGTACTTGTGTGTTGTGGTAGTTATAAAGTTTTTATTTCTTTAAGATCATTTTTGGAGCTATCTACATAAAATAAAGAATTTATTTTGTAATCTCAATAACTACGTCTTAGATCATTTTTAGGGTTCCGTACCCAAAGGGTAAAACGGGACCCTATTACTAAGACTCCGCTGTCTGTCTGTCAAATACTAAAAACCACATAAAATGAATATTTAACACAACAACATACGACGGTGGTAGGGAACCCTTCGTGCGCGAGTCCGACTCGCACTTGGCCAGTTTTTTTTTTAATTTGTATCGCATTACAAGTATAAATCATATAACACAAAGGACTTTCAAAAGAAATAAATTGTAGGATACTTATACATGTATTTAGACTTTACTTTTCCCTCAATGTATAAGTAAATAAATAATGATAGGTAACAAGGTAAGGTTTCCTTTTTTTTATTAGCCTACGTAAGATCCCACATTTACATAACATAGGTAAGTACCTTACAATATTTTACACTCACAGTCATAAAAACGTGCGTAAAGTTTATCAACATTCCTTCAACATACCTACGTACCGAAGCCATCATAAGAACGCCCTTAGCTAATATCTTCCTAATTGCCAGAACTTTTTAAGATCCAACTTTGTTTGTGAAAGAAAATTAGAAATATATTTTTCGTCACCTTCGCAACACTAATTAGGTTTCGAAAAGATGTCGGTAAATTAAGCAGTTGACCTCAAGTAGTTAAATTACAAAAGACTGACACGAGAGCTTTATGCCAGCCAGCCTTAAACCCATTAACATTTTAAAAACCTTGAAATTATTAAGTTCAGTAAAGTACATATAACTTTTACTAAATAACTTATTGCATTGTGTATAAGAAGACAATCAGACATAATAAAATCTCGACACGGAGCAATGTAAGTACAGACACGAGCAAAAATATGTATACACATAGCGAAATTGTACAACAAATTAAGCGATTTTTTTCTGTTGTAACTCGAAAAGAAAAACATGTAAATGAATAAGAAATTGTTTTCAATAATTTCTTCATAACACGTTTTATAATAACAATCTAGAATTGAAGAGAAAATCGATAAAAAAATTGAGAGTGTATACATATTTTTGCTCGTGACTGTACCTTATCTAGCAATGAACGTCAACTTATCATATAATAAAGTTTTTTAAGCAAACATGAACGCAGGCTAACCTTGTCGCTGTTTTTAAATAACCTTTCTTGATTTCAATTTTATTTCCGCTAACTTTGCATATTCTCTTATGTTTTGCTGAAGATTATAATAAAATTATAACAAAATGAAAAGCTATTAAAAAGGCTAATATTACCTAGGTTATGTGGGTAATATCTTTCGGCCTAGAAAATCAATAAATCAATTCAGCCATGGATACTTTAAAAAAAATCACCGTGACTTTTAATATAAAATGTAAAATAATCTTCAATTTAAATTTCGATCCGGGATAAAACAGCAAGATTGTTTTCGCGGAATAATCTTTTCGTTTTGCAATCAAATTTTATGGCATTTTACGTGCCATAACGTTAAGTAATAGAATGTGTCGTTAACGCTCCCTTTCCTTTATCGTATTAGGAGATCTCGAAGTAAAACCTGCATGCTTTGACTGCCTTTGTTAAATTGCGAAAATAAGTGCCCAACAAATACAAAATTAAGAGAATTAGACTAAATTGTTTTAAGAATTATTAAATTTAATTGCTAGAAATTAGGGCAGTTACGATTACGCCGATTTATTTTTAATATCTACGTGTCATTGTTGTTTGACGTCTCAGCGCATAATGTTCTTTCACGGGAAAATCAAAGTTTTACATTTTGAATTTGAGATTTCATATTATTATTGACGATACAATTTCGGCTTTATACAATACTATATAGCAGGATAGCATGACCGCAAATACCCTTCCAAATTGCGCATTGATCACAATAAAAAAGAAATTTTGAAGGGTACGTACTCTCCAAAATTACTTTTGTATTTCACATTTTTGTAGTGATTCTGTAGATACAGACGGTTTTAATTTCGTAACAAAAGGTTCTTTTTACCAGGGAAGCGGTACAAACGCCTCGGGCCTTCATGGTATTTTTAATTACAAAACAGAACGATGAAAACATAAAACGGCTTACGTTAATGAAAGAACCAAAAGAAATATTTTGAAAATCATATGGATATCAGGAATCAAATTAAATCTACTCTTTATTAGAAATATATTTATTTTTTCCTTTTTCCCAAAATTAAAAAGATTCCAAGCCCAAAAACGTGCCCGAGGTTGCCACTAAACGTAACGAACCAAATTACCGAGGAAAATATTTTCTAAATACCAATCTAATTGAAAATCTCTCGAGTAAACACTTTAAGTTGCTGGCTTCTTAACTCTATTGGATCCTGAACGTTTGTTTTAAAACGTGTCTGGCACAGACGGGGTACTCTCGTTCAATTAACCATCCCTTATTGCTTTTTGTTTAAAGAGTAGAGTCTATCTTGAGAAATAATTACGTGGCAGTCTTGAGTATTTAGCTTTAGCAGAAGTTAATTAGATCGGGTATCCAGCTGGCAAAGTTTAAGGTGCCTCCATACTGTAACATCTGACGCTTTGTTTACCCGTTTTAAAATAAGTGAGAACAATAATTGTTGTTCTTTTGTTCGGTTTCTGAATGTTGGTTTATGATACGACTTTTTAATTAAAACGAAACATTTGGTGTTATGTTTCGAAAATTATGCAGATTTAAAATGATTTATATAAATATTGTTTAATTATTTTGTTATTGTATGTTGACCTGCTCGATATAAATTCAAAATAACAATTTGAATTCACATTATGTTTTCACACATAGTGTAGCTACTTTTATACAGAAATTCAGAGTGCCATAGTTCTGTATCACATTCTTAAATTGTTTTTTACCAAGTAACCAATAATTTAAATATTTATAACAATCATGAATGGCAAAAATCTAACTCACTAGAATGTTTGCATATTGAATTATGACCATATTATTCGACTACAAATTACTTGCTGCATTATTTTCTGAACACACTATTGACATAAAATCATTATTTGTCTAGCCTCCAAGTATTTCTAATCTTTCCAGTCTCAAGGGATACGGTGACACTTTGGCCTGTCAGCGTCTCCCAAGGCAAAGTCAACGTTAGGTCAACTTGACTCATTTGTCACTGTTATATGCGCTTGCTACAAACGTGATGGATAACCGCTCAACGATGTAGGCAAAGCGCTCGGCTGTCATCGAATATTGGCTTCAAGTCATATGTTAGATGAAATTTTGCATAGAGTATTAAAACACTGCATAATTTTAAAATTAGTGTTTTCAGATACTGAAATGTGCATGCTATTTCTACTTTTTTTTTGAATAAGGTGTACATTCCTTGTTGAAGCGATAGAAATTTTGATATTTCAGCCCAGAATTCTGATAATCTGCACCTTATGAGGTTATTCAGCGTATTAGTGTAACACACAAATAACATTTTATGATTACACAAAGTATTAATGATATCAAAGAATAGTAAAATAAGAATAATTGGGAAGGGAGAGAGAGAGACACTGAATAAATAAATATTATGTCGTACCTATGCTTAATGATAGATACAAGTAAGTACGTAATTCAAGTGTAATAGAAAAAAGAACTAAACATTTATCACGTACAAAAACAAGTGAAAGTAGATATTTATCATTTTCAATAAACAGGAGCCACTTACCAATACAAAATACAGTTTTCCTAAACAAATGGAGGTGAACCCTTTCACGTCTCGTCCAAAAACAACGGTGGGTAAGACAAATGACGAGCGTCCTTACTCAACATGAATATATTACAGTTAAGAGATACGATAAATCACCTTTCGATTGTTTGTGACCAATAGAAGTCGGGATTAGTAATGGATTATATCATAGCTGTAATCACTTACCCAAGTTTTGTTTCACAATTATATTGTTTTGAATAGCGTGAAATTGCGTTCAATATTGTTCATAGGTTGACTTTTAAATAACTGGCATAGTAACAGATTATATCATAGGCCGTTACCACTTAAGTAGACAGTGTTTTGTTTCATGTAGGTGTATACTTTTGAATCGTGTGAAATTGCGTTCTAAATAATTCGTAGGGTGTTGTTTAAATGAGGTTTAAGTAACTATTACAATGACCACAAAAGCAGGTAAATCTCTAAGGTGTATTTAAAAATATATAATAAACTAGTATCATAAAGTTTAATGTAAACGGTACAAGATTTATTTTGTCTTCCAAATAAGATTATGTAGTAGCCTAGTAATTTTAGTAATTTACACAATATTACGAGAAACAAGCAAAATACGTGTATTTTATTATATCTATAGCTGTATTCTTTTCATTTCCACGCATTTATATCCTTGATAACAAACACCTTTTCAAACTGAATCAAATCAGTCACGCGGACTGCGAACAATAAATATTTTAGTGGAAACCGACGCAACTGGAGATATATTGAAGGTTCATTGAATAAAATGTTGGCGGCCCGGGGACGGTCCGAACCCTTTATTATCATGTACGGACTGATGTAGGGCGATAACGGGACCCTCCCGGGGTATTAGACAAATACCTAGGCGTTTGTGCCGCTTCGACATTTTGAGGAAGCGTTTTGTTGATTCGACACACTTCACCTTACCGGGATATTCCTTGATGAATTGACAAAAGTGAAGGTTTGCTTTTGTAGGATGATCGTAGGGTTACCTAATAGCCTGTTAGTTTTCTACTAGTCTGCCCTTTGCCGAGAAAATCGTGTCGAAATCAATTTCAAAGTACTTTATTATTTTACTCACCGTTAACTAGTAATAAGTGAAACAAGCAGTGCCTTTATCCTCTCTCCTATTTGTTTTAATTTGGCCGAGAAGAATTGAACTAAAGTTGGCCGTTGAGATAGGCATGTTCGAAAGAATTGTTTGCTAATTTCCTAAAGTTTCAGTTATTCATTATAATGTTTGACATAAACTTTATTTGGCAGCTATTTCCATTTCATCTGTTAATCATGGACCCCATAATCTGAAATGTAAATATTACAGATAACCTCCGCATGCAAAAGACGATTCTCTATGCATATTTAAAATCTTATTAATCAAAGTAAACTTGGAAAGTATTTGCACATTAAATAATCCGAAATTCTTGATTAGTATTTTGTTTATTAAGTTCATTTTTTCCTCTTGCCTGAACCTACGTTTGTAGAAACAAAGTAATGTATTTTATATTTTACATTTGGATGCTTACGAAACAAAGAAACATTCACAGAAAAAATACGAAGTCTAATAAACATAAGCGGATAAATTTATTATTTTCCTTAAGTGTTAATTTTTCACCAGCTTGACTTTCCTTTATACTTAAACGAGAATTTTTGTTTCAGTGCCCGCCATGACAATAAATTATTTGTAAATAAGAAGTACTTTTAACATGTTAACACTTACTGAAATTGTGATAATATTGTGCTAATAAGTGATAAGAGATACTGAGTGACGGTTGAGTGATGTGATAAGGAACATTTGGGCGATGGTGCGGTCTTTGGTGACGTCATGGCTTTCAATACTCCTGCTGTACTGCGCTTTGGAGCTTGGTAAGTTGATTTTAGATTATGTGTTTTAATGAACAAATACTGAAATGTTAATCAATTAAGTAGCCGTAAAGACTCATGCTGTCTCTTTTACTTTGAGGTGTAAAGTAGCGACAGATAGACATTAAAGAATGTGTTAAAGTTAATTAGCGTTTCAGTTCTTGGGGCTAAGTCTTTTGCTGGTAGATTGATAGAAGTCTACAAGGGTAAATATGTATCTCAAACAATGTGTCGTAAATAGATGGTAAAATCGCGTTTGGAAACTATCATTACGTCTTGAGATGCTTGGCAAAATTCTACTAGATGATTTTTTTTGCTGCCCCCTACACCTCAAGTAGGTGTAGGGGGCAATAAGAGAGTTCGTATTCTAACTATTTTATACATAAAAAATAGTGAGTGAAACTCGGAAGGTTCTGAAAATAAATCGATAACATCATATTTATTATTTTGATTTACGGAAGTATATTATCATAAGTAGGTAAGCATATCAAAGAAGGATCTTTATTTTTTGTTACCGATTTATGTCACGAGTACTATGATAAGAATAATTGATACGCTTAACTTACTTGAAACAATTTCCAACGCGCCAGAACTTATACTACTTTCTTGTTCTAAGTAGAATCACACTCAGGTTATATTATCTATTTTTGGACCATATCTTTTATGTCAATAAACGTTACATTTTGTACAACATAATAACTTTATAACTATCGCGCTGCATGTTTATAGTGATATTATAATGAGTCTGCTTGCGACCACGGAATGTATAACCCGGTCGAAACGTCAAGCTCTAAAGATAATTAAGCCTGTACGCGCTAATTCCCGTTTTATAATATTACTATTTGTACCACATAAACAGTAAAAATATGAAATGAGTTTTAAAATTTTAATCTTTAAGATACTTAATAAATAGTTTTCGAATAGTTATCGCTTTTCATCTTAGACGCTATTAAAGTTAGCAAACAAGACCACAACCCACACGTCAACTTATCACTGAGTCGCTGTTGAATATAGAACACAAAGATAAATTAAACTAAAGTTTAAGCAAAACAAAACTTAATAAAGACTTTCGAGCTCACAATTTACAAACGTGAGACGAAAACGACGGTCATGAGACCTATACGGCTCAACCCTACAATAAAATGGAAGTTAGTCGAAATTAAGTACGATTGACGGCGTCTGAATATCAAGACGAAAGCGATAAAGCCACAGTAAGGTCACTTCAGTCCCTCAGTAATTGACAGACCCCGGAGTACAATTTGCAGTGTCTATTTACGAGCGGCAGGTTAGGGTTTTGATTTTGGGACCCCAAAATCAGATTGTCGGCAAATTGTTTGTATTTTTGCGCGAGAATTGTTCCTGAATTTAGATGGTGATAAAAACTTTTAGTGTTAAATTTTTAAAATATATATTTGAAGGTTTAATGGGCTATTGCCTGAAGGTAAAATAATTCTCTACTGTTTTATAAGTACATATAAAACAAACAGCAGAAGAAAATGTCATTTACATTGTGTTACTAATTTGAAATATCGCGTTTCTTATCAACGAAGGAGATCTAAGGGTTTCTCCATAAGGTGTTCCTTTGTTTAATATTTTTATTTATTTATTATTATTATGCCCTACTTTGAATAAAATACGATACATACATGTCGTATTTATATAATGCTCAACTTATTTTGTCCCAAACGTCCTTTAAATAGCAAAGGTCTTAAATAAAACAATAAGTTGAAAATAATAGAAGAAAATTCCCATGGTGATACATAAATACAATTCCTCCTCCGGTTTTCCGAACCATGGGTCTGTTCTATCGTCATAATTCCTCGTTTGTCCAAAAATAGACTTCTGATACACAAATGTATTTTTAGCCAGTACATTACGTATCAAATTCAGATACAAATAGATTCTTATCCTACTGGCGAAACCTAATGTCTCGTTAAAACTAAGCCTAGCAGAAGTTACCATACAACTTGCGTGTCAGTTGCAGCACTCAGTGAACCGAGAGCCATATCGGCCGACCCCAATCGGTTGCTCTCGACGGAAAAAAATATATTACGCTGCCTTACCCGATACATGACTGCTACTTACTGTGCCGCGGTGGAATGTCTGCCATTTGTTTGTGGACTTGCCCCGTCTAATCCCTTGAATTGATTGTAGAGCATTTGGTTTTCATAGGTTAGCTGGACCCGTGTGAAGTGGTGCGAGGTAATGACGGAACTGGTCTTTCATGAATTTTTCTCTTAGTGTTCTCTTAACAATACATAAAAATGTTCCCATTTTTTAGAATACTTTCGTGTAATCTCCTAAAATGTTTCCTAAAAACGATTACGTAAAAGGAACTCCTTTAGAAAACTTCTCTTTAAAAATTGTCTTTCAAAATAAATAGTAGTGTACTATAATTTAATCACTGCCGTTCTGCATTTTCTTTCCATAAATAAACAGTTCTAGGTAATTAATTATTTAAATAGAAACACGAGTTTGCTTTCAAACAAATTGAGTTTCGGTCAAGTTAATAGTACTGCCACAGTTTCGCCTATAATTGGCTATTAATGACGACTGTTATTTGAATTCTAGGAATGAATTAATATGCATGCAGTGCACCTCATTACCTAGACATAGAATAGAAAAAAGTAGATGTTACAACAGTAAAAAAGTATTTGATGGTGTCTTTTGATAAAAAAAAAATCTAGTTTCTTTTTAAAAACAGGTGCAGAACAGTGCAGAAGTTACAAGCTATTTTTAATTCTAAACTTGTTATCGGCTATGGTTAACGGCAAAATAAATACCGAAGAGTATTTTATTTATGTAGTACATAAAATGTGATTGGTGAATAATATTAAACCAATTTTATAAAACCATTATAAGTATTAATACATAATTTAACTCTTTTAAATAACGTCTAAAGTCATTTTTAGTTTTAGGTCCGACAATTCCCTCAGACAATAAAATTACTGTAATTTAAACATAGCTGTATCTTGTTAATAAAATAGACTTTTAGTTTAAAGGTACTGTAAAAGTCCCGATTTACAGAAAATACTTTATCGTTCATATCACGTCGGAACTACCTTAGAAAAGTGATAGGTTGTGGTAGTGACACGTTAACCTCGGCGCAGCTCTTGCTTACGTTACGTCAGATCTGTCCGCGAACTCCAGATAGAGAAAACGGGAAACAGGTCTTGAAATAGACAAGATATTAACTTGTCGGAAAAAGGTTTGGGAGCATTTTGGTAACCAAGTCGAGGTATCCTTGAACTTTAATTGTTTTTCATAATCAGTGGGTAATAAAGAAGTTGCAATAAAAACAAAGGAATTATAAACAATCTAAAAAGTTTTAACAAATTAAGGACAGTTCGATACCATCCCGCTGATTTTTTTTTCCGTGATATTAAAAATCATTTATTAGATAAAATGAAGACTTTATTTTTCATAAAATGTGTCCCTAAAATACAATACGTCTGACTTAACACGTCGCGCGAGCAATTTTACTTGATCTGTGCAATAAATATAAATTTATATTAATAACATCACACATTTTAATTTAGGAGCACATTACACAACATTTTATAAAAAACTAGGTCATTTTAACAATACATAGTAGGCACTGTAATTTACTATACAAGTTAGCCTTCATAGTTACATGCAACAAATACTTAAACTTAGATAATCACGCTATTAGGTTAAATTAAACCTTATTGGCATCTACTATTGCAGAGTAAATTACCTTACTTACTTCGAAGTTATATTATTTATTGCTCAAAAGTATCATATTACTGCCGCGAAACTGCCTTTTAGAATTTACAGTAAAACAAACTTGGGTTACCGAACGTTTTGTATTTCGCAATTATGAGTAATTTTCGAGTCGTTATTAAATAGAAATACCACTAAAAAGTTGTAACAAAAACATGAACTATTAATAAACATTTGGTAACTAAAAATGAAGAAACTAAGACACGAAACCTTATTAGGTAGGTACTTATTTTTATTAGCAAAAGCTTTTTCCAAATCTAAGGAACCTCACTGTCTCATTAGTCTCGTAATATCTAGCCAGTTCCCCTAAAAGTCTTTTATTTTTAACCGACTTAGAAAAAGGAGGAGGTACTTATTTCGACTATATTTTTTTAAGGTTTGTTCCCACAGATCTTTCGATCTTTCAATCAATTTGGTCCAGTTTTGACAGTGGGATCCAGAAGAAAACCATTTGAAACTCAATTTGAAATCGTTTTTTTTTGTTAGAATTTAAAATAGTCATATAGCTTTAATTGCAGTAAATCTTTAATACGATCGTTTATTAAGGACTTTTAAAGGTACCCAGATGAAGTTATGTTACGTCACTCGGAGGACCGTATAATTATGGTTCATACCAAGCGCGTTGCAATACTCTCCAGGGCATTCCCACGTATTCCTGTAGTAATCTAGTTAGCCTAGTTGCAGTCGAGTGTCTCCTTAATCCATGTAATAACTAGTTTACAGATTTGTAATCAGTAATAAAGCCTTTAAAATAAACATTAGTATATAACGAAATTATGACCGAAATGATTATCAAAATATAGGCAAACAAAACATCCGCAAATGCCAGCGATATCCTATAGCGAACATAACTCGTCTTTTGAAGTCTACTCGACACCGTTTGTCTTTTTTACGACATGTGTCCTTCAAATCCAGAATTTTCACTTATTGTACGAACGCGACGTAAGTACCTACGTTGAAAAATAAAACAAGGTTGCCGAGATTTTGTATCTAAAAAAAGTCTGAGCTAGCCCAAAAAGGTTCTTCATAAATTTTGAGTAGCTGTTGCCTCTAAAAGATTTCTTTTCAGAAAGAATCGTTTAAGTTTTATTGTTTCAGAAAATGTTTTTGAGACCTATGTGTCTATTCTGTTAATAATTTCGGTGACAGGTGAAAGTGAAGTGACAGTGAAGTGGCAATAAAGCTCACTTCAAAAGTGAACCCAATTGGCCTTGATTTAGAATTCAAATTCGAGAATACGTATTTGACATCTCACCGCGGATTCCGCTGTCGAGACATAAAAATAATGTTACAGAATAGCACGGAAGGTCAGATTCGAAGTGAGTGTGAGAGTGAAGTGAGTTGCGAGTTGTTGTGTGAATTTTACAGAATCGACAAGCTAGATTTCGTAAGATTTTGGTGAAAAGTTTAAGAATGAAGAAGGATTTCTTGTTATAGTTTGGGCTACATTTCACGAAATAGAAAACTACCTTATTTTCAGCAGTATCAGAAATAACTTTTAAATCACTTCTTATATTATCTTAAATGCGTGATTCACTCGTAACTTTTTCTACATACATTCTCAGCAATGCTGCTTATCTCCTACATGTTTGAAGAACACCATTAATCCTCTAAATGAATAAGTAGGACACCGTCACCTATGCTAAACTCACGACGTTAAAAAAAAGGGAAAAACATATACACAAATACACATAAGTATCATTATCCTACCGAAATTCCGTCGAATCAAACATGAATAAACACTTACAGGTGGATAACTGAAAGCAGGCTTCAGTGTCGTGAAATCCTTTTACCACTTAAAAATCCATTATGTTCAAGTGTGGGTCGCTCTCACCCCACACACGTGTGACCGAGGGTTTGAAACCACTGGCCGTTTCTTTTATGTAATTTACGGGCTCTTGAGCTAAGGTTTGTCTGTAGAAAGTTCCGATAATAGGTGTTCGGGAGGCTGTTAAATCGTATTTGTATTGACTATTGTGTATTTTTTAAATATTTTTGTTTTTTTTCGAAAAAGTCTCTTTACATAAAAAAGTATTGTAACAAGAATAGTTTATATGGAATCTAAAATCAGTGTAACTAGCGCAATATCCGTATACCTACTCATAATTATGCAGCAATTTAGCATATTTAACATTTTCTAAAATTAGATACTATGCTTCTGTTTTGCATAAAACTAGAGTAAATAATGCATTTATAACATTGTCTAAACACGTTTATTTATTTAACTTAAGCAAACACCCGGTTTCCGAACAATATCAGTGGTTCACAAATAAAACATTGCATTTAAAATGAAGCTTATTTATACAAAAACAATAGACAAAAATTCCCGACCCGGTGTCCTACTTGGAAATATAGCGGCGTAATCAAATTTGCACAATCTGGCAACCCTGCGCGACACGTTCATTGTCCGGTGTCGGTGATGCGTACACCGGATACACGCTCCCGGATGCCACCCCTACAGACGTAGTACGCTCCTAACGTCTCTACCCTCAAGACATTTGCTGCTATCTAACCC
Source organism: Autographa pulchrina (assembly GCA_905475315.1). NCBI lineage: Eukaryota > Metazoa > Arthropoda > Insecta > Lepidoptera > Noctuidae > Autographa > Autographa pulchrina. The sequence goes on from FR997768.1 coordinate 8,510,454, forward strand.
CCGTATATCTCAGTATCGTTACAGCTCCTGACATCGCGGATGTTCTTGTGTTCACTTAAAATTTACTGCAAATCAGTGAATATTTATCATACATGCAATTTTGAATCTTGCGTTAACAGCTTTTGAGTAAGTTCTTCTTTGCGCGACTTGAAAACCCAATTTGCTGCCGTGAAAAATAAACACTTTTCATGAATTTCACAATAATGACAACAGCTGTAGTTCCCATTAGCAGACTCATCTGCATTTGTTTTCATTTTAAGCTTAAAAGAGTTTTGAGTTGGTAATCAACTTGTTTCGTTAAAAATCGGCTACATAACGCGGTTATTTCAGAGACAAATTGCTAAAAATAAGTTGGCCATGATCTAAAAATCTCAAGTATATATTGCTCGCACACAATAATGTAATTATGTTGGCACAGACTTTTTGCTCCGCCAAATAAAATCTCGTATTCCGAAATCAAGTTTGTTAAAGAATCCCTTATTCTTTAGTTTTCTCAAACAAACAGCCCGAGACACGTTTGAGTCGTATGTTAATAACATTAGGGAAGACGGGACCTTATTATGTACACACGCCTTGTACTTTCCAAGGGAATTGAATTTCCTACCAAATCTACAAGAAATAAGGAAAAAACTTATAGAACTCAAGATAAATAGGTAAACAACTAACTGCTCTGCCTTACAAACAATGCTATTTAATTTTTACCTTTTGTGTCTATTTATAAGTAAAAGCGATTTTCTGAAAAATCTTATTTAAAAATTATTTATAATTTTGAACGTATGATTTAAAATTATAAAGCAAGAAAGCGTTAGATTCTATGTTAGAATGCTTTTCCACTTAAGCGCCTTTTTATCCTTCAACACATTTCATTCGGAAATACGTTCTTTCAACCTTTAATAAATTTTACATCGCTCAACCCGAGAATCGGAACACCTGCTTGGAATTTCTCTGGTATTTTTGTGCGATATAATTTGAAAAAGTTTTTGGTTTCGAAATTTATTGCTATTCTATGCATCCGATAGACGTAATGATATTTTACCGTTTCTTTATGATTTTTATAACGTAAAAAATTTGGAAATGGTTAACTAAGTTAACATCAACTGAAATTATTATCATTGTTTAGTAAGTTAAATTATAGGAAAGGAAAGACGTGGATAAAGTGACATTACTCAAAATAAAACATAGCTAGATATAAAATAAGTATGCAGCAGTTATCCTAGATCATTTTAGGAAGCGCTAAATAGAGGACGAATCAGGGTGTTGACTATCAGAAAGTGTCAGTAGAAAATTTAAATCAGTGATTTTTATTACAAAGGAGATAGCCAAAGAAAACCATATTTTCTCCTACCGAAATGACTGGCCCATTCTAAATCAGAACAGAAGTGCTTAGAAAGGGGAGAGGACAAGACATGCTTATTAGATGGATAGTTTGGTTTTTTAAATGTGTTTTTCCAATTTTTCTCATCATTTATTAATTTGAACGATCATTGTTTGTACAGGCAGCGGTCAAGCGACGGACGTGGACGTCCGCCTGGCGGCGCCTGCGTGGGTGGCGCGCGGCGGGTCCGCGACGCTGCGGTGTCTGCACCAGGTGCCGCCGCAGCTGCTGTACAAGGTCGAGTTCCTGAGGACCGGGACCAAACTGCTGCAGTACGTCCGCGAGAGAGTCCCGCCCTTCACTAGCTATACTTTCCCAGGAGGGAAGCTTAATGTGAGTGTTTTTGATATCACCTTATACACACTTAAATCCCACTTCTGGTTCAAATATTCTTTTTCTCCTTCCGAAAATGCTTGTCTTTTGAATTCTGGTCCAATGACCAGAAGTGACCAGAGCACTAATGTGCTCTGTAAGATTTCAATAAATCATCACACCACCTTCATCAAATTCGGTCGTTTTTGATTTCGCAGGTCAAGTCAAATCATAACTTTACGTAAATTTTAACATAATAAAGTTAAATGATATGCAAAGTAGCTACTTGAACATTAAGAAGGTTTTCTCAGTAGATGAGCAATAAAGGCTCGAACTTCTTGATTTAAACGAATCTTTGTTATAGATGACGCTATCGACAGAGGACTCCATCACCATAGACAACATGGACCCATCGGCTTCGGGCATGTACTGGTGCGAGGTGTCGCTAGAAACACCCATCTTCACTGCAGCCTCTAACCCACATCAGCTGACAGTCGTTTGTAAGTTTATTGACATCTGACAATTATGTGTTTTTGAGAGACGTGCCTTTAAATTTAAACAGGAGCTAGGAAAAGTTACATTATATAAAGCAATTTGTGTGCTGCGCCACAACAATTGAAATTTTAGCTGTTTTGTCAATTTATATATTTAACTTAACTACCGCTTATGTACGTAACCTAGAATTAATTTTAGTTATAACATAAAGTAATCAACATTAGTATTAACCGAATTTTATTTATTAGTTGTTTTTAGAAAAGAGTTGTTTAAGGCTTGATGGCCTTATGGCTGGGTCTTATCTTAACTTTCAAAATGTGGTCTTCTTCTTTTATCGTAATGTTACTTTAAGACCTAAACCTTCAAAAACTTAGATTTTAAAAGTCTCTATACGCAAACGACACAAAGAAACACCTGGCCGCACTAATCGTACGCACGCTGCGTTCTGAATACAAAACTCACATTACATTGAATAATTCATTCCAAAGGGTACTGAAACTGGTTTATGTAGGCATCAGCTGATATAGCCGCCTAACTCAATTGTTTTAGCATTACATACTGTGAATGAGCCGGAAAAATGGCGATAAAACGTCTCATTTAAATTTAGACGCTCTATTTTGTTGCAACTAAAAGATGAGGTTATATTTATACAAAAATAGTTTAATTAAAGCTTTTTTCAAGCTATGTTCCCTACATCGAAATTCAGGTTTACTAAGCTCAGCTAAGTACCACGTTTGAGATAGAGTAACTACTTATAATTGTAACTTTCACAACGCAATTTTTTTTAAGCCTACTTAATGAATAAATTGAGCGCTAAATAATAAATGTATCAAAAAATAACAAGAGATAAGGTGTATAAAATCATTCTGAAATACGAATATGTGAAAATGTTTCTAGAAAAGACTTCGGCCGGGATAGCGAAGTACAAAAACAGAAAAAGTTTTCCGAGTAGGTTTAGCTGTCGAGCCAAAGAGTCTGACTGCCATGATACTAGCAATTTGGAAGTTTTAAAAAGGCTAACGAAAGAACCATCGAACCTATCTAAAATAGACGTAGTTTCAAGTTAATTTTCTATAGTACTTTCAATGTCGGACTGGTGCATGAAATGTTCCGTACCAACGTACAAGATTCAAGTATGCTGCTAGCATAAATAAGATCCAACCCGCTGCCAGATAGACGAATGAACGGACAGCGGAATCTTAGAAATAGGGTTCACCCTTCCTTTACGGAACCGCATTAAGCATTAAACGCATTAAGGAAAACAATCCTGATATTAAGTACATGATTATGTTCGAACCATTTACGATGACATGCAGAACTTTTGCATTGTTTATGCAATAAAACCGTCGCTTATTGAGCGCATGTCCTAGTTTCATCGGAAAACGAGCTTAATTGTTTCAGGAGTAAAGTATTAAGCGACGCGTTAACTTTTTGCAGTTGGTTAATGTAAATCGATTCAGAGCTACAGCAAATAATGTTGAAGCATGCTCATGCTGATAAATAATAATTAACATATATAATAATTATAATTATTAGTAAATACCATTAAGATACCAAAAGCAAAAAAATAACTGCACCAAAATACACCTCTCTTTTTGCATCGGAAAAACGGGAAACATTTATAATCCTTTGAATGTCTTATAATGAAAAATTGTTTTTAATTAGATTTATAATACTTTAAATCCGTATTAATTTATCATTAAAAGCGTTTTATTACAGCAGTAAATATGCGGTTAACTGCCGTTTTAATTTCGTCTGCTAAATGTTTAATTAAAATGAAATATTGGTCGAAATACTTGTTTTACAGTCCAAATGTGTAATTATTAATTAACCAATTACATCTGGTGATGCATTCTTAATTTAAATATTGAAACGTTAATATGTTACGATTCCTGGTTATACAGCTTAAAGTTCGCTAATGCATTAATGATAAACATTGGATTGTTTTATTGCCTTTGTTTGAGAAACAGTAGGTACCTACTTGAAGAAATACGTAAATACTAATACTCATATTTACCGTATAGCGGTATAAAGCAAGGTAAGGTCCGTATATATTATGTCAAGAGACAATACATTTAAATTTGTTTGCCTTAAATGTGATAACTCTTCAAAACATTTGTTCGGAAATATGTAATTCAATATATTTTTCTTTTTTATCCTTGCTGTACCAATAATATTGGCGGCATAAATATAAATTCTTATCCAAAACCGTAATGGATTTTAAAAACTTATCCTATTGTTGTAGTTGTCATAACACTCACTGAGTCCCTTGCGTAAGTCAAGGATAATGGCATCCACCCACAATGTCCCACATAGGTTATAACAACACAAATAAGCCGTTTTCGGATTGACACCGGAAAAAAAAGGTTCATACAATAAAAAAAAAAACTTTATGTTTCTTTACCAACACTTGCGAAAGTACACCGGACGTTGATCAACACAAACATTTGTTAATGAACTGTTAAACCTCATGTGAAGCAGTGTGATTGGTTGTTACTTTTTAGGTCAGTCAATCACAGTCTTGAATTGACTACTGATAAAATATATCGTTGTTAAAGACCCAACTACATTGAAAGGTTCGAAAAACTACTTGTCAGTAGTTCAAATAAATTTATCTGCATAAAGGATGCACAAAATGAACAAGAAGATTTATAGGGTAGATGAACAGGCAGTTAATTAAAATGTAACGCGCTGGCGCCTCACTGTTGACATCTGAACAGGGTTATAAGTGGAGATTGACGATAGACTCGACTAAATTGTGAATGAACATTTTATAAGATTAATTAAAATTTAAAACATTATAGAAAAATATTAAATGTCATGTATCATAACGGGTTTTTCTGCTAGCTCTTTTTATTTACGCTATAAAGGTCAGATAATTTTACAATACAGGCGTAGTTGTTATACCTAAAGAAAACACCCACTCAATGCTTACATAGTACACTACTTTGAGTTTACGTTTAAATGAAAAAACTTTAGTCGCTTTCTTCCAATCGGTATTAAAACAATTGACTGAAAACACAAAATGAAACATAAACGCTTCTCTTTGCCACTCATAATAAAATTATGGAATTAATAAACTCCAAGGCATACCAGTCACTTCCATCAAGATAAAAGCCTATGAACCAGTCATGAATACAAATGGTTCAATTTTCAACGCTTCAGAAATGATAGTTATTTTCTTAGAAGCGTCTAGAGCCTACGTTGTGCTGGTAAATAAAATGACAGCGAATAATGGTGGCGGATATGGAAAGAAAATAGCATGTGATAAGAAAACATAATTAATAATAACAATTTGTACGATGTTGTGAAAGTTAAATAACATGCTATCATGACTTGACTAGTGTACTGTGTTAAATGACATTGACACAATGACATTGATGTCAAGATATTCTCAGAGTATTTATACAAATATTGATTAACATAAACAGCATTTATGATTTTAAGACATGATTAAAGATATTATATATAATAGATATAGATTAAGTATAAGGGTTGTCAATAATTTCTGAAGTTATTTCTTTTTATTTATTCAACAACATAACACCTTTACAGTATACACCTTACAATAACAAAATTAAACATATACACATACACATATTACTTTACATTACACATATTTATTATTATTATTATACGTTGGATAACATAAGTTGTATGTTACACATTGATATATTTCCTTGACAGCATTTTCCTTTCAGGACATTTGCGTATAAATTATGTAAATGTATGAATCTTTTGAAATACTACAGTAGGTAAAACAGCAAACCACATAAAAAGCTACTTATATTATCTTCTCTAAGAAATATTTAAGAACTATGCAGGTTCTTAAAGCTCTAAAATTTTCTAACCGTTTACGAAATTGCATCTTAAATTTTATACTGGATTTTTGCCTTTATAGCTACTATAATCCAGGCTGCTTTAAAAAGCACTTGTTAATTCATATCCTTTGCTAAGTTCAGAGTTCACCACCCAGCGTAATTATGATAAAAAGGTTTTAGTAAACTGTTAACTTCAGTATTAAATGCGATGATAATTTTATGGATGAACACATCATTTAAATCTGTGAAAGCTAGCTTCATGATAAAAAAAAAAATGTTTCATAAAATACCTATTATTATTTTGGACAGACACAATATTAGCTTAATGTTTAAATTAATGAGTTAATTTTATGAGCTGGTACTAGGATCGGCGTTAGTAATTTCACTGAATAGTGAAAGGATGTGTATGCCACTTAGAAAGATTATGTGATATCATGTCCATCGCAAGACTTTAATATATTGACTATTATATCATCATCAACAATTTAAGAGCCATGCTCTTGTCGGTGCAGCTCTTTCCATTTACGTCTGTCCTGTGCCAATTCTTGAACTTCTTTGTACGTCATGACCTTCACCTTCTCTTTTATTTGTGAAATGTAGCTGTATCTTGGCCGCCCCCTTCCTCTCCTTTCTTCAACCTTCCCTTCTAATAGATTCTTTATGTAATTGTCATGACATATAAGATGCCCAAGCATTTTTCCTCTCCTGATCTCTATATCCTGTAGCAGTTGTCTTTTTGCCTTTATTCTTTGCAGAACCTATTATATATCCTTGTTTTAATATTTGGATCACTTTTAAGTTCATATTATGTAATGTATTTATTGTGTCCTGTAGATTCACAAAAGCACCCGCCGATCATAACGTTTGGTAAGCCAGACGTGGTGGTCGGGGGTCTGCTTCGCGCTAACTGTACCAGCGCGCCTGCTGCGCCCGCGCCGCGTCTCACATGGTACATCGATAATGAAAAGGTACCTCCTGCACTTCTATTTACATACAAAATAATATTATACGCCATATAATATAATAGAGGCCATACAATATAAATTATGTGGCCTCTTCTTGGATAGAGGCGAGACGACCTCATCTATAGAAATAAATATCAAATAATGCTTATAGTTTTCCTGTTAAAAGCGTATTAAAACAAGCTTCAGCAGTCAATAATTGCTTAGTAATTTCATGTTTTTTAAGTTCTTATTTTCAAGCAAATTACGTCCAAGATGGTTTGTTAACCGTGTATATTTCATTACTTAATTTTTAAGTTAAAATAGAACTTATCCTAATATATTTATTTTCTAACCAGGTCGACGAAGAATCAATAAAATACTTCTCGTACCGTGTATCGAGCTCCACTCGAACGAAGGGTGGAGGTGGATACCGGCCCAGAAAGCAACAGCATCGCTACATAGCGCCCGAGTTTAACTACACCGCTAAATACTGGGCGCTAGTCAGCGAGACGACAGTGGCGCCACACGTGAATCATACCAAACATCATAAGTGCACTTTGAAAGATGCGCAAAGCGAAGAAATGGCTAAGGTTTGTTTTGTAGTTATAGATCTTCTGTAAAAGTTACGAATTTCGATTAACCTACATAAGTGCAGAATGCTATCAGTCACCCTCCGAATTTTGATTCCTATGGTTCACATCACGTCTACGTACTCCATTCGTCGAGATTTTTACCAATAAAAAGATCATGGGGCTTTTGCATGGACCCCATCCCCACCGTTTAACAATTATATTTAAGACTAGCGGTCGCCCGCGGCTCCGCCCGCGTGGACCATTGGATTTATTTTGGATTTTTCCAAAATAAAATTTAGCCTATGTTACTCGTGGATAATGTAGCTTTCGAATGGTGAAAGAATTTTTAAAATCGGTGCAGTAGTTTTTGAGCCTATTCATTACAAACAAACAAAGTTTTCCTCTTTATAATATTATTATTATATATTATTATATTATTATTACTAGCGGTCGCCCGCGGCTCCGCCCGCGTGGACCATTGGATTTATTTTGGATTTTTCCAAAATAGAATTTAGCCTATGTTACTCGTGGATTATTATATTATTATTAGTGTAGATGCGACGGCATTGCAAACTTATACGTATTTAACAAAAAGTTGTTGAAACATATTACAGCAAATTATGTGAATACAATGTTAGCACACATTTCAATGAGAATAGTCAACATCCAATAGCATTTGAATAAAATAAATGGTATTTCAAACTATTTACATCACAAACAACTTTTAATCTCGCAATTGTAAAGACCAGATTGAGATTGAAAGATCACAATGAATGTAGCGGATAAAAAATAAATCAAAGCGCGTTCCAAATAAATAACAAAAGACAATCTCTATATAAAGTCGATTGGGCTCGAGTACAACTGATTTTGTATTTCGATATTACTTTTTTTCCGATTCTGTCTAAATTGACAACCATTTTTGATCATTTGCAACGAGGGATCTGTTTACATTATTTAAATTTGTGTTTTGCAAAGTATTCTGAAATAAATATACTTTGGTCTCATTTAATCTTAATATTTTGAGGAATTAGCTCGATAAGTAATCTTTACTAATTCTTTTATAACAAACTTGCTTACGTTTCTCATTTTCCTTTAATAGGACCCAATTCTTTGAATGTTTGATATATGAAAATTGACTATTTAAAGACGTCCAATTTACCAATTTCCTGTACCTACTCTGACATAGCTGACGTACGCCTAAGGACGGAAAATTAACCAAGTTTGGTGACTCAACTGGAATTACGTTAATAATTTCTACCAAGTTAAGGCACTTGAGGAATATTTAATTGTTTCAGTACCTTCTTAAGAAAAGTTTTCAAAGTTGGATGTTTTATTTAAGTATGCTGTACCTTTTGTCTGATTGGAATGCGATAAGCATTCCCACGTTAATTTTAAACGGGTCATTAATCATTTAGTTGGTGTTTGATTAGATATTTAACGTAGGTACGCGGATGTCCATTGCGGAATAACAAATGTACTGTTTTAAATGCATTTACGTTTTGAGTTTTAATAAAAAAAAGGTACTAATATTTGATCTAAATAACCCCGTGGTTTACAAAAAGCCCTACTTTACTGTACTTAAATGGAAATCTCGTGTAGTAGATTTAAAATAAAGAAGATTCATTTTAAGTTTTACAATTTATCGCACACTATATTTTTCACATAAATATAAGCTTCATACAATCAATTTACTTTATTAAAACAAGTATTATTAAATCCTTAACACAAAAAAAAAAATTATGAATTTGGTATCCATTTTTTTTTCGATAATTATAATTTGTGTTATTTATATTACCCTATTACCGTTTCTAATTAGATACAAGAAAGGCCCCGAGTACCGCCAGCCATACCCATATCCTTATGGGTATCTATAGCGGAACTCCGGGCTCCGGCCCATGGCAGACTTCAGCTGACGTGCACCGCCACCATCCCTGACGAAGTTGGTCCCGGCGAGAAATACGCCGACATTAAGAAACAGACTGTCACTGGTGAGTTTTTAATTAGATTCAAAGCAGTACGTACCTTCAAATATTGTAGATAGATACATATATTGCGTTCGTAATCTATATGCCAAACATTAAAATAAAAAACGTGTTTACGAGGTCTACTCTAAAGCTTGCGTATGAGGTCCAGTTATACCTTGTTTTAGGACTTTTTCAATGGTACTATTCAGTTTAAAATGCACCTTATTCACATTCAGATAAGGACTTGGACTTAAACAGGCTATACGCCAGTTACTAATTACCAATGCAAAAATCTTTTAGCATTTTCATTCAAGAAACATCTGATGTACTTTTTACAAAACTTTCTTATCCAGTAGTTCGGAATCTTTTCCGTTTTATACAATGAAAACTAAATTTTTCCCTAGTTATTACTTAATTTCCACTTAACGATAATATTTATACAACTTCTTAAGAAACTAAGTTCTCATTTATTTTGTTTTTAAAGGAGTTGAGAAAACTTAAAAACGAACTGGGAAACAAACTTTCATTTACATTATTGCGAATCCCACAAGAAACTTAGCCAGCGAGTTAAGTTTGTGCTTAATTTAAGCAAGTCTGTTTTTGGAGCGCTTTATGAAATAAAGAGTAAAGAAGATCCTTACGAATAACTGTAGACCGTTATGTAACCTCTTTTATAAATGACTTAAGAAACTAAACAAGACCATATCCTGCTTTGTGGCCTACCAGCTCTAAATTCACCAATTTTGTTACCTACATGTCTAAAAATATTTGCAGTGGCGGTGAACGAGCTAAGTTTGAAGAAACCACATTCGGAAACAAGCCAAGCGAATGCCACATCCAGCACTCCCCAACCATACCCGCTATGGATCCTCGGTTGCGGTCTGATATTTCGTGAATTTACACTCCAATTAAATTGAATGATGCCATGAATATCGCTCTCTCGATCAACGTTTCACCTGCGAAGCTGCTTATAGATGCAGTCTCAATATTTCTTAGGTACCCATTTATTTATACTATACTGTTATGACGTGTCTTAGGGCCTGAGCACACGACTTCCTTTAAACGACGCATTGACGCGCGATACAGAACGCTTGTCGGCTACTAAAAGCACTTACTACATAGTTTGTTTTTTTGACGCGTGTGAAGTTGTTAACACTGCGTCAGAGTTGTTGAGGCCACTCAAAACTCTACGTTTGCAGAGCGGTTTTATTGCGAAAATCGCGCGTCAAAGGCGCCGAACAAAGTTGTCGTCTGCACAGGCCTTCGCTTTCTCGTCTCACTTTCAAGGAATAAGGTTGTCCTATAAATGTTTATTAATTTGCTACAAATATTTTATATATTTATACCCTATATTTATACATCGATTCTTGTTTAACATTACTTGTTGAAATCTCGCTTGGGATATTTAAATATTTAATATAAAATGTAAATATAATTTTACTGTGTTCATACATTAATGTTAAAATGTAACTAGAGTTTATTGTCAGAGTGTATTTTTATTTGTCTGATGTTATTGCGTGCTACACCCACTATCTACCTTCGAATGTGTCCTTTTTATTCCTGAGCTTTTGTATGTCAATTATACCTATCTAATCTAGTTACTACAGGGTTCCAAGGATAAACCAAACTATCGCTATTTTTATTACGGTTTCGCATTTAATGGCTATTTCTGGATATCTACTGCATTCAAATAGAAATGATATTGGTCAAATATAAAACACAATAATTAATTATAAGATAGATGTTGGAATTACAATTGTTTACTACGAGATATAATTCAAAAGCTCCATTTAATATTTACCATCAGATTAAGAACAATAGAGTTAATAATATAACAATCATTGTGGAATGAAATCCTTTCTTGCTCCTGCTTTAAGTGTTGTCCCTACTAGATTAAAGGTCATCATGAAATATTTAGACCCATGTTCGCCGGGGCTCGTGTACACCTAAGTACGTGAGTCTTTAACCTTGTTTCATCCCTATTTGTATAATTTAAATTCTTTGTCATATTTTAGGTCTAAGGATTATAGTGTAATAGAAAATTGTCTCTATGATTATTTCTTAATCTCGTAATCAGAGTAATTCATGTTGGTAGGTGAATTTCAAAGTGAGATCGTATTTTGAGAATTAAATTATTGTCTAACATATTTCGCAGAATATTTTCGATATGATTAGTGTTACGCTGTAAAGCAGAGGTTATGAAATTTAATCGTAATTGCCATGCGAGAGTCTACTTGTTTAGGGAACAATTCGATTAACTCCTTTGGGTAAACTTGGGGTAAACGGAACAACACTTCTGTAAGAAATTACATTGATATTATTATTCTATCATTCCGTTATACCAATAAGATAACCTTTTTGGATAAATCGAATTAAAGGTTCATAGCAAGAGTCTCTCAAATTGGTGTTGAAAGTCTTCCTGCAGCTCTTTACACTGACTATTGTAGATAATTTATTTGTTAGGCTAAAGAATGTGATAAGTTAAGAAAATGTGTATATTGAAGCGAAATATATTTCAAAATAGATTAATTATTTATGTGCTATTATTATTGTATAGATGAAAATATATGAATAATGTAAAATAGAGTACATTAGGCGTATTAGGTAACATGCATAAAATGTAGCGGGCAATCGCTTTAATTTTGTTTAAAATCTTTATTTTACAATGTCAATAAAAAACATATTTTATTCACATTTATTTTAATATTACTTCAATATGTGTAAAACACTTGTAAAGCAATTTCCACTTCCCCTATTAGCTTCAAATTGACATATTTTTTTTCCTCGCACAAGGTATCTTTAACATACTCAATAGGAGTGTTAATTAAAAACAATCCACGCTCGTTGTCTGGTATGTAAACATGTTATATGACTACACAGCAACAAACATTTCGTTTCATCAAGTGAAAATGCAAAACAACTCATCAAGTTAGATATTGTTTAAATATAAATTCAATTAGTGTGGAGGTATTTAAATAGGTCGATGACCTTACCAAACTATATATTTTTATTAACTTATAAAAATTCTACTCCCATAAATTATTTATATTTTACAAAATATGATTGTTTACCGAAAGCGATTGTCGGCATTAATTATTTTATTTAGTCTCCTGGCCATTTTAAAGTTTAAATATTTATGTACATGGTCGTACAATGTGAATGAATAATAAAAAGCTTAATTTAAGCCCCTCTTGTGTTTATATTTCTTTCCTCTTCCTTAGAAACTATACTGACACTAAAATCTTATTGTTTTTGATCTATCACGTAATGTGTTAGGTGAGTAATTATTATACCTACTGTTTCGAACACACATTAAAATCTAAGTTTACTCTTTATTCAAATTTATAATTCTGAACGCAAACATTCCCAAATATCATAATCAAATGTTTCTATGAAAACAGAAACTAATAATGAAGTTCAGTTATTCATTACAATAGTTAATGCATATATTATAGAGGTTAGCTTTGATGAAAACTAAAACGTATACGTCGGTTAAAATTGGTTAATTAAAATAACATTCCAAAGTTATTTTTTTCAATATTTAAGACCGAATTTAATTATATTCTACGGTGAGATTATGAAATTCAGCAGACGTTTTAAGATAACGAACTCGGTTTATTAAATATAATTGGATCTGAACTGATCAGAATTGTTTTGGAACTTCTGGATTGATAGGAAGGTTGTAGTGTAAATATCAAGTAAAATATCGATTCTTTAACTGTTTAAATATAATATTTATAAGCAGATGTAAGTTTAGATGTCCGAGATCTTGACACCATTTAGCTTACTGAATATCAAGACATAGGTTTATGTTAGAAACAAATGTCATGAAGCGGAAAAAAAAACTTGGTTTCATTTTTGTAAAGAAGCTCCATTAAATAATGCTAATATCATGTAAGTACTAAATTTTACCTATCTAGAAGCTAGGTGTAACGTACCGTTTTAATATTGAATTAACTAAGGTAACTATCTAAACACATTGCTTTTCAGACAAGTATTTAATACATATTTACGAGCCAATTTAACCCGCTTTTAATGAAAGTGCTACAAAGGATTCTGAGTCGCCGAGCTACTTGGCCCGAGCATCTTAAAATTCAAACGTATACCGAGCATGCAAACAAAATTACCATAACATCCCCCTTTTCTGAGGAACTAAGACGGGAAATTGCGAAGAAATTCGATTTTCTTCTCCTATGAAGATGCCATTTCAATGGTGTCTCATATAGATGATGACAAAATATATGTTTTGACAGGTGATCAAAATATATGGTGCAAGTCTATTTTCTTCTCGGGTTTTTCAAGGGTTTATTTAAAACTAGCTTTCTCTCGAGGCTCCACTTGCATGGTTGTCCGCTGTCGGGACAAAATGTACCTAGCCTATGTCCTTTCTTGGAGGTCAAGCTAACTCTTAAATCGATTGCATAAATTAGCCCTGAAAGCGTACCACACAGACAAAGTTCAATTTCTCATTTATAAGTTGGTATAATATACCTACGTGGGGAAAATTTTCATTACATTTTAATAATTTTTATACTTCAACGTCATTTCGCTAACTAGTATAGAACAACTGTAATGTAATTAAACCAGACTGTGACTTGAAACAAAAACAAAATCTCTCAGAATATACCTCGAGACTACGGAAGCTGAATTATAATAACTTCAAAAAGTTGTACTAAAACGAGCGAAGATAAAATCTGCCAACGTTTATAACACGAACAACTGCAGAAGACTCGCGGAACACAAAGGCAAGTTGACAATGTGACATCTTCTATGAATGTTATTACAGGATACAGTTATTTATATTAAGATTACGGCTAGTATTTCCTTTACTGTACAGCAAGACATAATAAACCGCGTTTAGAGTAAAAATTACATTAAATATTTCGACCATTTTGGTCTATTTTGAGGTATCATTCGATTCTTAGATTGGTGGTGCCAATATAATATATTATAGGTGTAACAACAAGCTTGGAAAGATTTTTTTAAAGAATAAGAGTAATGTTACATGATTATTTGCTAATTCATTCAAACATTCATATATTTACGTTTTTTTATACGAAAGAAAATTGTCTGCCGGAATTATGCTTGTATGTTAAAGAATGAGGAAACTGTCTCTGTTATAAAGTGGCTTGATCTTTTAAATTCTGATGGTTTTTTTATTTAATGCGCCCTAGTCACGTATTAAGGTTCAGTAAAATACAGAATTAAATTACGTTGGCTTTTTTATGAGAGATCAAGCGTTTTGTTGCCGTGCTTCCATCTTATGGATGGCTCTAAGCAATAAGTGGTGTGTAATATAATCGTGTTCACGTTTTTATATGAATTTATTATAGTCTCTAAATCCAGTAGGTACCTTTTCTCATGTTTGCTGAAAAAATATATATACGGACTCGTAATAATACAACCGTATATACTTTTTAAGTTCAGTAAAATTTGCAATTTTTTTGTAGAAAGGGAACTTAATGGAATGCAAACCACGGTTTTATCTTATTTAATACTAAAAACTAGTTATGGAAAAATTGCGGCTGTTTTTGATAGTTATATATTATTAATTTAAAACATTATTATTAAAATAATAAAAAAAAATTGTTCAATTTTACCATACAGTCACCAAAGACCACCAAAATCAGCTTAAATCAGACAAAAGCATTGTATTTATTTCGGTCTTCAGTTGAAAATACAGCTATTTCAAGTATTATTATGGAAAGACAAGATTATGAAAGAGTCCCACTATCGATCGCCGAATCGATGAATAATTCATTTGGCTCGCACTGACTTGTTATCGTTCATGATTCGACGTGCGCCTTCTATAATATCCGCTCCTTTCGCCGATAAATTTTATTATAGGAAAAGTTGTGTATAAATAAATATACGGATTATACCCCGTGTTTATCCTGTATTTTGGGGCAAAAAAACAGAACAGTATTCTGTTTTATATCTCCCGATTGCTTAGAAATTGGTAAAAAGCAATGTTTTTGTTTACTGCACTGACTAATATGGAGGTAACACACGTAAATACTGTGTTCTTTTGACATAAGTCAGTCTGTGGTGTTATTTGCAATCATTATATTTTTTCGAATTTCCAAAAGTCGAAAAGTCTGATGATGTAAATGTGTAAGTAAATCTATGTTTGCCTTTTACCCGTTTGTCTCCGATTCTATAAAACGCCCATCAATTTATTTATTTAATTGTCAAAGACGATGCATGACAACAGATTCTAAATTTAAGCAATAATCTACCGATGATGTCTTTAACCTTAAATCTCTCATCTTAGTTCCAATCACTCAGATGAAAGCATGTCAGACCTTGAACTCCTATTTTCTCTTAATGGAAATGTAGGCATTTTGCTGTTGATCCCATCCCTAGCAAGGTAGTGATTACGGCTGACGGCTTTGTGTTAGTGTTGACCAAATTCTGACACCGCCTTTGTATGAAAGCAGTGTGCCTAATGGATTGCTATTCGAGTTCAAAACTTTGCCTACTCAAGCTTACTCAAGTGGAAATATGTAAGGTGATAAGATGGCTTATAAATGTTCAAATTCGGGTGTTACTTGATCTCAAAGTGATTGACATATTATGCTACTTTACACTTATGTTGTTATACCCTTTTTATATTGCCAGTTATTTTCTTAAAAGGCCTTTAAACGCTTTTAGTATTGAGACTAAAGTACAGGCAGTCAAATTTTTTCATTGTAACCAATAATACAAGAATCGACAACAGAATTATTAGCCTACTCACAAATGCAAATTTAAAAAATGTCATAACGTGTGAACTTATAAATTTATTGGACCTTTATATAACGGTGCTCGAAAATCGAATTAACACAGTGTCAATTTAATTTTCAGATTAATAACAGCTTTGTGAAAAGCTTTTAAGAGGAAACTTAACAAAATCAATCGAGTTAAGGTTAACCTCCCTAGTGGATTTAATAAATGGTTTTTCATTATTAAATTATGTTAAGAGTTTGACATTTTATTTTTTAGATTTTTCTGAATTTTCGCCATAAATATTTTAAATAACTTCCTATTTGTATACCTACCTATGTATTGTATTAACCTATGTTTGCTTGGAACCCATTTGACTGTGATCTATTCGCTGAAATACCTACTGGTGTAAGTTCAGTGACAATAATTATGATAATACATAAATACTATCGAACAGATATAAAAATAATAGAAGCCTAAGGCGATCATCGACCTCCTCAGTGCACATATTTTTGGGAGTCATCTTGACTATATTTACTGAGCTAGGCAGAGTTGAAAGTTGCTATTACCATTTATTATTTCTTAATCATGGGCAGAGTTGTAGAGTTCCGGTACAACTAAGAAATTACATAATTATGATACTCATAAGACTGCCTTTATTTATATTTTATGCATTTGAATCCAGCCAATCAAATTTAGTAGAAAGTCTTGCCATTATTCTAAGTATGTACATTTATATTCTGACAAGTGTTTATCCCAAAGGGGTTTTGTCATTCTTGTTTGAGACAAAGTTATTCCATTTAAAATATAATTCAAAGCTTATTAAAATTTAAATTTCAAGTTCATTCAAGACTAGTAATAAAACTAACAGAATTAGTCCCAAAACTAACATTGGAATACTAATTCGAATCTCTCATTTAAATAGCAATAAAGTCAATAATACTTAAGGTAAACGTACTCATAAGAGTCTTTAAAGCTTTAGATAACTTCAGGTCACTTTTCTCGTAAATAAATGAATATCAACAAGCGAGTATTAAGGTGCATACACACTGTAATAGCCTGTAAAACGATCGGTGACCCGAATGCCGTCGAGATACGCCCAACGACGTTGTTAAGGCACCCTGATATGACCTAACATGCTTAGAGCACGAACAGTTGGTAAAAATAAACGATTTTAAAATAGAACCTTTTGAAGTCTCAATATCTTTTTATTTGTAATTTTTTATCGATTGGTTAATATAATAATATAGTGTGTATAAGAGATAAAGATAAATATGGATCTGAACTCGCCAGCCCGCCAGTGAGCAGGCGTGGTAATTATCGCTATTTATAAAATATATTCTTTTTCTATAAGAAGACACCATTGCCCAGTAGTGGATATACTAAGGGCTGGTATTATTATGAAATATTAAAAACGATAAATGGCATGTAACCTAATTTTTCCTTTAATACGAATATTTATTTTCTTAACTTAAATGTATGTTTAAGTTCACGTAAGTAAATGTAAAATATACACATACTATTGAACTTTGAACTGAAATAGATATAGAAACCATACTTGGCTATGTCTTGGAAATACTTATAGCAAATACCTCAGACGTTCCATATTCATTCGACGTAATGAACTTTCCATATCTAACGACATGACTATTAGCACAACCTTCGTAGACAAGTGACAATCGCAAGCGGTAGCAAAGATACAAATCACTTAAATGATATTAAATGTCTTAAATTACATTGAATTATTATTAAATGTATGAAAGTGACATTTCATTTTCATAAGTCACGTGACTTAACTTGTCACATCCATACATTTGAGCGATTCGATTGTCGTTAAAGTTTGTATACTCTATACCTATGTCCATTGTCTAGGAGGCAGCTCTTGTAGTATTATACATATATCTATACGGTCTATATATTATATTCATTATTTAACGACGTTGCTGCATAGTGGTCTTTATTGGATAGTATCTATGGACACTCTACTATCAATATTATACTGAAATTACTCGTTAGTGAGCCAATTACTTTGGTATATCGAACATAGCAAGTATGTATTTGATATAATTGCTACAGCTATGAGCTTTTAATTAAATTAACAATTAAGTTTATGGCAGCAGCTTTTCTAGCTTGCAAGCGCAAGACTAATGGGCGCATTCGTTGATCGAAATATCTTCATTGCAGATATTCTTAATGTTTAATTATAAATGTAAAATTTGTAATTTTAGCCAAACATTCTACGTCTTAAAGTGAGCAAAACTAATAAAAAAATAAACATATTAAAAGAATAAAAATAAAAAATCTGTAAACTTGCTAAAATTTTACAGAACAAGTTAGCGGCCTTTTCATTATTTGGTAGCAAAATTCAGTACAGCAAAATTGACATAGACCAAAGCTAGGTAAAGTTGTCACAACATTTCACTTCGACAAACACATTATGTAAATACGTATATAAATCTAGCCTGTCCTAGTTCATCTCCGTCGCGTGTTCCGTATGATGGTACACCGCACACATGGAAACCGAGGCTTCAATGTTTAATGAATTTTCTTTGACTATTAGCGGTATCGTTAATCTTTGATACGATAATGGGCTGGATAAGGAAAAAATTAGTGATGTCGTCTTCTGAATTTGTTAATATTTTATGTTTTTTATTCTTAACTAATAAGCTGGAGAATAACGCGGTATTTGAAAAATATTGAAGGGGGTATTATTTCAACGGTATGTAAAGAAAGGTAACATATTTTTTTTTTCTTTATCGGGAACAAGCGAGCAACAAACAAAAGGCAATTATTATTGTAAACCGACCTGTAAATTATTCAATTATTTTAAACGCCCCGTTTTTCTTTTAGACAGAAATCAGAACGCAAAATAAACTTTCCTCGTAATTTCGAATGCAGTGCGCTTCGACATGTGTAAACAAACAAATATTCCGTTTTCGATTCGATTTCGAATTCGATCACTTTTTAATTTTCCGATAAAATTGCACTCGTAGTTCCATTTCGTATTAAAACGGCGAAAATTCTAACCAGGGACGTATTTTTCAAGAACCGGCTTTAATCCCTAGGGCTACCGGCTGGGGGCCGGTTAAGTCAAAGCACTTTGCCATGTTACAAGAGAAACGTTCTGTTTGTTACCTTTTACACTCGTGCTCGACTTTTCAACTGGATTTCTGAGGATAATTTTTCATGTTTGTTTCGTACATCAGGTCGCCTTTACATAAAGCAAAAACGAGTTTTACTTACTTAAGTTTGAAATTTAAAACAATTATAAAAATAATAAATTGTTACAAAAACAATAAAGATTTCAACTTTTTGCATTCATTTTAGTTTTCGTATTTCATAAATCAACATGATCATGTTATTGAATTTAAATAATTTAATTAGTTCTAGGAGTAAATAATTAATTAGTAGCATACTCATATTTTATGACAACTTCGTGCCTAACTTCGTAAATAGGTATACATAATACCTATTTACGAAGTTAGCCACGAATTTGTCATAAAATATTACATACGATGATTAACATGTTTATCAATAAGTAGTTACTAATTGTTCATATGTCAAGATCTTCATTAATTCAACACGTTGTACCGCAATTATATGTTGGCATTTGAACATTCCTATACCATGAACTTTTCAATATATAGCAGTTGCCCTTGTGAAAGCGAGACGGCGCGCTACACTGCACGTAGCAGCGCCCCTCTCACACGACGGGAACAGTCCAGCTTAAAAAGTTCATGGTAAACGCTCAGTAGTATTAGGTCTATTGAAAATTAATCACAGCTCATCGGAATTGACACCTATCATAGCCTTTACTAATAATTGATATAAATTTGTGGCTATCACTGATCACTTCTGACATCTAAATTGTATGTCATGATTAACTATGTACTCGTAATGACTAAGTTTTATCAATCAGTGGCTTTGGATTGGTTTGATTAAAATATAAATTGGATAGTTTAATGTGATTGGGTACATCATGTGGTTACAGTTTATTGAAGCGTTCACGCATAACAATACACACTTTGGGATTAATGGTTAAATTTTAATTACCCTTGTATTTAAACTTTTATAGGTAAACAACGACGTGAAATAAGGCTGGTAGATTAATCTGAAAATAATTTATATTATTATGATAATTTATTTTAGTATGAGTTTAGGTAATAAGTACTAATTATTACTCTTTTTTAACTCAGAAAAGTCTTCAAACACAAATATTCCACAAAAACAAAAGCGAGCTTCTCCAAACTTCGAATTAATAAAGGTAGCGTTACATCAGAGCAAAGTGGGGATTTCCGAGATACAGGTGTCCAAGCCTTGATGGAAACACTTTAAACATAAAGAGAAAAACCGCGGTAATTCTCGGACCTCTGGAACAATGGCCAAAAAGCGTGCTTGCCGTCGTTAAATCAAACAAAAGCCTATTTTGGAAATGAAGGGTACAAATCTTGGGAAAGCTACGCCGACAAGAAAAATTGCTTCTCTCGGTATTATGAATTCCTTGTATTGTGATACTCATCGGCTTTGTGCAAATATTTTATTGAAGATGCAATTTAGTCGAGATTCCGTCGGTTCTTTCAACGTATATGAGGAGATTTATCTTCATTATGTTGTAAATGAAAAAGCCTTTGAAATGCAATCAAGATTGTTTATACTCTAAGCTCTAGGTAAGTAGTCCGAAGGGATTTATAAAGATGAATTGTACTTGGATTTTTTTCCCTTAATGACGGTACTTGTGCTTTTATGTTTTGCTGATTAAATTCGTAGACACTAAAGTACAGAATCCAATTATTATTTAGGCAAAGTATGTATACTAACATATCAGATATTTCATATCTTATTGGTAAAACCTACACCTACTAGAGGTCGTTTGATAAGCAAATACTTTTTTATATCTTAATATAATGTTACAGTCATAATGAACAATAATATATAGCTAAAATATTTTTTCATTGATGTATATAAGTCGTATTTTTATCAGTTTATGAATAAAATATATATTCTATAAAAATATCACACGATCTATCCACGTTAAAGAAATAAAAAGCAATCTACAAAAATGAATACGAATCAGATATGACATCTGAATTCGTAATATAATTTTATAAACTTATGGTTACGGATATTTGATCAAATCTCTGTAAATTTAACACCTACATAACTTTGACAGAGAGTTATTACTTTGTTATAATTACTTTGCCAATAGGTAAGTAGGTACACTCGGCAAAGTAAATCGGAGAGCCTGCTACTGCTGCTGTGTGTACCTACGTCTTAGGTAAAGTTTTAACGAAGATTGTGATTACAGTCATCTAAATATTTTGTTACAAAAATTAATCGTAATAAGTTAGGTACATAAGTAATAAACACTTTGGAATTAGATGGTATAACTTATGTCTGAGATTATTTTGCTTCTTTACTCCAACGGTGAAAAAATGGTGTACGGTTTCACGTTCAAGCAATAAATGTGTTAATATTTCTAGATCACGACTTACTCAATTATTATTTACGATTCATATTGTAATTACTCTACTATTTTTTGTCTTAAGGTCAGCATTTTTTTATCAAAATGATTTACTCTGTGATTAGAATAAAATACTGTTTATTTAGTTTCGCATGCCATTTTCATTGAGCTCACTGGAGAACACGAGTTTTTCAAGAGATTTAACTTATATATGTCCCATAAAACTTTGTAAAACTTAGAACAAGATAAATAAATCAGCCTTTAGTCTATCCTCTATACGAGCTAAGATAATGTTTCACACCATTGCAAATCCACGGGTCTGAAGAAGCATAAAATCTGTATATAGGTCAAACCAATACTCTAGACTTGCATAAGCTTAAATTGTTATGCGAAGGCACGGCGACTCGCGGCCAACTTGCCAGCCTTGACGTCATGCAGACCACACTCATATATGAAAAATATATTCTTAACCTATTTTATCACTGTTTAGTATTTAGATCCGACGTTCCGACGTTTTTTGTAGAAATCATAGTCACGTGTGAGGTGATATTTTTAAATTCAAATATTATAGCGCAATTAAATGCGTTAAAATAAGATCTAAAAGATTTTTTACATCTCTTTCTACTTTTTTTTAATAGCATTATAGTTAAAAATATTCTGAGCATTTAATGACCAGCAGATTAAAGAAATGAAAAAGATATATTCATAAAGTTTCTCTGAAAACACCTAAATATCTTGTAAAAATTATCTACAACACTTGAAACCTGTTTTATGTTCCAGAACCTTACCAAATAGAAAGTATTTTTACTCATTTCAGGCTCGTTTCGTTCCACACGAGCCATAAAAGACCACTGAAACATAAATGTTTCATATTTTTACATTTACAAAGAAATCTACGAGTGCGAAGAGATACCAAGCTCGTTTCCTCCGTTTTACGGTTTTAGTGATGTGTCGTATTAAACAGAGTCGCTTAAATACTAAATAATGTGTGTAATTATGTATATTTCCTTTATTAAATGGAATAATTATTATAATCATGAAATTTTTATATTTTATTAATGTAACCATGCAATCTGTCCATATAAAATTCTGTTATTTAGCTGATTGAAATGGCAAGCAATATAATGGCGGGCGGAGATACTTAGAAGGAACACGCCTTACTTAACAGCCCTAGGTATATCTACGTCATGGGTAATAAAATTTAATAAAGGCCCGAATAATATAAAAAAAATACTACTAGACTACACCCGTCTTGCCATCGTCATTTCCAGCATAAAAAAGCATTCATATAGTTTGAAATGAATAGATAAATATTATAGGTACCTAACCGTTCAACCCTAAAACTGCTACTAATGTTCAGTCTTACAAACTCGCTAAATTCCTACTACACAACTCCGACAGTGGGCGTCCTATGTAAACGTTGGAATGCAAATGTGAGATGTATTTAATAAAGCCTTGGGATGATATGGGTTATGTACGAGTATTATAACAACCCCCGCCGACACGTTTGATCGTTCTAGCTTATAATTTTTAATTTGAATATGAAACGACCGCTCTTTTGTTGCAGTTTTTTTCTACTACCTGGACTTTTATTTTTCCGTATAACTAGTTTTCTTATTGTAACTTCGTGTCCAGTAGTGAGTTAGGGATTATCTAAATAGCTATATTTGGTGAACTAACTACTTATAGTTTCGTGACGGGTTTCATATAGTTTTTTTGTTCAGCTGATAAAACTTTTTTATAGCACATGTATCAAACTGCAAGCAAGACTGCATAAACTTTTGAATGCAAGTTAAAACTGCAATATTTATGAGTAGGGGAACGTTGAGTATTAATACAATTCCGAGTTATTTATATTTAATCTGCACTTTATACCACAAATTAGTTTACTTTATCCAATTAAAAGTCCGTTTGTTGATCTTCGTGCACCAACATTTTTAATAAATGGAAGGGTTTGAATTTTTTGTTTCGACCTCGTTTACTCGGGTACTCTAAAGGTAATTTGGGTAAAAGATAAATTGTAGATTACATATTTCGTTGACAAATTGGAAAAACTGATGATGATTTTTGGTAAGGTTTTTTGGGTAGGATAAATTTGACATATCAGCAGTTTGCAATAAAATATAGTAAGACCGATTATAAATGTTTGTCCCAACATAGTTTTGCAATAAGTAGCTAGGTAATCTTAGCTTGAAAATTATTAAGTCATAACGAATTAGTGTGAGTATGTCTAATAGGTGGGTCTTATCGCCTGTTCTTGCTCCTATACCCAGTTTCGCTTCAAATATTTAAAATAAAAAATAAGCATGATGCTTTTGTTTACTTTGTTTGACCTATACAATACATGTATTGTAAGTCTACCGTTATAGGAAAATCAGATATCCCATACGTAATGACAACATTAATTCATAGGATACTCTTGCTTTGACTTTACTAATGTACGTACATGACATGCCACGATGAAGCGACGCACATTTTCCGATCTATTGTGCGAGAGGACGTGAGCATGACGCCGACCTAGATATGTGTCTGTATATCGTGCGCAGGGCTACAGGCAAATTAATTTAATGTTCACGTTATTGTTGGCTTAAAATATTATAGTTGGACGAAGCTGTAGGCTGTAGTTGGTGTAACAAGTTGACGGTTGCACTTTTTAGGTAGCGGATTTTGGAAGTGAAAAACACACATATCGATTAGCAAAATCATAACCCTTCCGAAAGGAAGAGCCAAAAGGCTTCGCTGTAGTCAGATATATACAGACAGAGATGTATATACAGATGTTATCGTGATACATATATTTATCATTTTGTTTACTTTTGAATTGCATTTAGGTAAACTTACCTGAAATTGATTATTTCTTCGATGTGAAATAATCTATGACTAATTTCCAAAAACCATTAACATAAAATAAAAAAAACTAAATTGTGTGCAAAAATTTTCGCAAAAGATTGTAATTTTAAATAAAATGAATTCAACCTAACCTACTATAATTAACACAGTTTAATCTAAGACTCAGTTTTGAACTTCCGAACATATTCCCAATCATTCAATAATTCACAAGTAGTAAGATAAAAAGGTAGACCAAAGTAATCCCAATAATTAATAAAGCAACTCAAATATTTGTGATAACCCTGCGACAGTAGCAACTATGTAGACGATATACGATTGTGCTAGCGCCCAAATGGAAGACTACGGGTAATTAAATGTGACACACATTCTTGTTATTGACACATTACTTTATTACTGTGACACCTATTTACCTACATTAACAGAATGTTATCGAAAGAGTATATTATCTATCCAAAAAGGATTAAAAGTACTCGTGGTAAAGGGTAGGCTTACAAAACTTAAGCCTTTAACATATTAAAGACTGACTGCATTGCTAAAACTAAATGTTTCATACAAATTTCCTACATCAATGTTTCACTACCTGATTTACTATAAGGTTAAGATGTTTTTTTTTTGTAATGAAATTAAGGAAAAGTTAGTGTTTCTAACAAAGCTTTTACAGTCGTGTAATAAAACCATATTTGTTTCAATGATTTTTCTGAACATAATAAAACATAATAAAGTTTTAAGCTAGGTTTATTCAGAATTAGAGCTTGTTAGACCGATTGAATCCATCGTGGTATCCGACTGCGGGCAGTTACGTGAGCTTATTAAATTTATGTTTGCCTTTTCAGTACCTTTCAGTAATGAGAACTGAGCTAGACTAGGAGCTAGCAAACATTTAGTTGGAAAAAAATATACGATATCAAAGAAACAAAGTCTGACCTTGCTATCGTTATTCATATATCAAGTATATCGTTAGTATGTAGATGACC
The DNA here is from genome assembly GCA_905475315.1 of Autographa pulchrina. NCBI lineage: Eukaryota > Metazoa > Arthropoda > Insecta > Lepidoptera > Noctuidae > Autographa > Autographa pulchrina. The sequence goes on from FR997768.1 coordinate 8,535,927, forward strand.
TTTTATTTCTTTGACCAAAATATTGAATTCCAAAAATACCAACACACAAAAATACGAATTGTTATTATAGTCGCAAATAAATGACATGCCATCAGCATTTTTTTATTTTATTTCATTTTATAAAGTCAAAAGAATAAGGGTTAAAGCTGTGACTGATAAAACCTAGTTGTGTGACATCTCATGTTTTTTGCTAAGTGTTTACCCTTCTGATATCACAGAATTACATCTTCACAATCCAAATACACATACAAGTTAATATTAAGTAAAACACGACCACATTTTGTAAATGGTTGGCACTATACCTCACTTTGTAGATACACAACATAAATAGCACCGAGACCCTTTCATTTATCATTTAAACACGTTTACGAATTATGATTAAGGGTTGCGGATATCCTCACGATGTACTATGGCTTCCGTTGCCGTATCATCATGATTTATTTATGTTCCTATTTTATGTGTGACATTCATTTAGATTTTTAAGTCCTTGAATTTTCAGTTGTGGTATACTTGTAAGTGTGGGTAGACAGGTGATCACGCCGCACTTAGCGACATGCTGTAGTTTGATCGCAACAGAATAGAACCGCTAAATGTTTATTATAAATGTAGGTTATATCTTAGTAGTCTAGGTATGAAATATGTGTAATGGTAACAGGTACTAAATTCCCTAGGGAGTTATGATTTTTTTACGTTTATTTGCAGCCAATTATGTGTTCATCGATTTATAATCGGCTCTGTAGATTAGCTGTGGAAGTGCAACAACACATGCTAATTTAAGTTAGAGTCAGGCGTTACTTTGCGAAAATCCATGACATTAAATGTTATGAAAATTATTTAGTTTTTTGTAGCAGAATTAAAACTAAATGTCTTTTATAACATTTAAGATGCTAATTTATTAAAGTATCTTAAAATTACTTGAAACAAAAGTTTTAGTTGAAACTATTCTGATGTGAAGTATTTTTAGCTCTATTTCACATCATGGTTTTATCACAAAAACTTTCCTGAAAATGATTTACTGTTCGAATCTCTCCGTCTAAACGCAGTCCGTTGAAATACATCAGCTAGGTATAAATGCTAGTGCTGCAGTCTCGACTCCTACGAAAGCCAGTAAAGTTTGATTTTTCAATAAAAGTTTCGCTATAGAGAAATAATTCTCTAAACTTAGACGTAGGAGTTCTAAACTCGAGATGTTAGCAGAACAATAACTCTTAAATAATCGTTTGGCTACCAAACTCCAGACAGTTTTGTCCTTGGCGGTCGGATATACCTGAAGAGATTCGAATGGGATTTTTATTACCTCAGTGTTTTAGAAAATTTCATTTTTAAATAGAATATGAGTTATTTTAGTGGTAGTTTTTAAATAGGACGGTTTTTTTACTGTGCACGGTGTAAAAAAACACGTCATGATAAAATTAATCATGTATAAAAATAATTGTATTCCTAGGTATTATTATTTTTTATTATTTATATTTATTATTGACTTGCCCGATACTATAATGTGAATATTTCTAAAATTAAAATATGCTCGCCGCTCGGAAAATACTTGAAAGATATTATTATTATGAATTAAACAGGAATATTTACTTAATGCAAAATACTCTAAATGGATCAAAGAAAACCACGACCGCTCACTCTACCGAAATAATCTCTTATCCTTTTTATATCGCTATCCAGAAACCACAACATGATACGGCTCATAATGGTACGAGTAATTAAATTAAGCCCAAAAGTTAACCCTACCGCAGCTAAGTGTGGCGAAGTGGGCCGAAGAATAGCCCATAATAAGGGCTGTGTTGGAAATGGGCTTAGAACACTCCTTATCTCACTTGAAATCGTTTTACATGCTTAACCCTTTCAAGATGAGGTTTTTATTGTTATGGATGCGAGTATTGGGGTTAATTAATGGATTTATGAAATAAGTAGTATACAAACTTTTAGGTTAATTACTCGTCATGTAGATTTTGGTATGTATTGTCTCTATGCAAATGACAATTACATGAAGCAAAGGTGGTTCAGACCTAATTAAAAAAAAAAAAACCTTCTATAAACCTGCTTCATAAATACAAGAAAAACGTAAATAAGGTTATTTTCACGTGATCTAGAGAAAATTTAGAGAAAGGCATCATAATCTTTGACAGTTGTTAAGATCTAAAAATTGAAACCAGTCCCTACCAAAGGATGCTGTATTATGACCCAGTAAACACAATCCGTCTAGGTTGCATTCCGTGTAGTATTCAGCTGATTACGGTGAGACTTATGGAGCCTATTACTACTTAGCTTGAGAAATAGCTCGGCAAAAGATCCCTACCAAAAAAACTTTTACAAAACGAGACTGCGTAGTAGGTCAGCAGTGGCAATGTAGCATTTAATTTGTAACGGTTCCCGAAATCAAATCATAAATTTTAAACGAAGACTCTTTCCCTTTAGTTTCGACGCCGTCAATACTAAAAGTCAACAAAGTTTTTATCGATTTCCCTGTCAAATGAGAAAAAGGATTCTGAAAGCGTGTCATATTCTTCAAGAAACTTGAAAACATTCCTTAATAGCTATCTAACTGGGGAAAACTTCAGCACTTAAGAATGTAACTTTAATTAAACCGCTTTCAAATATTTTGTACAGATAAAATGCTACCAAGAAAATTTAATTAAAGCCTTTAACAGTCCCAAATATATTTATGTTTTCAAAATATTTTTTTATACCTCCCCACTTAATTAAAATCGTAAAATATTGTCTGGTTTTGCCAGAACATTGCTACTCAGAGTAATTCCTAAGAAATAATAAGAAATTCCTGAAAAAAGGTCTGCTTGGAAAGTGACATTGATTGATTTCAGCTAATGTTTACACTTTAAACTTGCAAAGTTGTAAGTCAACGTCTTAAATAAGGAACTGATTTTATAATTTTAGAAAAATGCTGTCACTTTGATATCAATACTTCCATACATAAAGTCCTTAAGTCTAGAATTTTGTGAAGGGTATATTAATAATCTGATTCCATCACGAAAGTCCTGTATTCACAATAGTGTGATTTTTATTTTATGCAACCTGTTTCATCACAAATTTTACATGAACCTTGATAGCAGGTATGTAAAATATTTTATCTTAACCACATAAATAGATTTTTGATTGCAAATGCACACTGAAAGGCCTCTGGCGCAAGTTATAGCATACTTTGTATCTCTTTTCAAAGAAATATAGCGATAAGCGGAGTCATTCATGCGCCCGTCTTTTCACTACTGAACAGAATTGCTTTTTTTTCGTTATTATTGAAAACGTCGACGAAATGTACGCGAAGTGAGACGCAACTTTTTAAATATTCTCTCGCGTAGGTACATTTAAAGTTTCACGACCATAAAGAATTGAGTATTGAGTAAGTTTTAGTCAATTTCGTTTTAGTTCTTCAATGTGACTTTTATTCTGTTTTGTGAATTCTATCTGATCTGGAATTATAAATCTAGAAGGGTTTAAGTACACTGCGTATTAAAATCTTCATAAACTGTACTTGTTTGAACGAAATCATCATTGTGCAATGCAAAACTGCAGGAATAATTATGAGCATAAACCATTGAAGGCAGAAATCCGTACAAGTAACATAGCTAAAGGACATCATCCGTTGCGGTCCAAATTTGAAAATGTCAACAAAAAAAAAGTGTTACATTCTGACAGAGCTTTTTCTCCTAAGCATTGCAGCTGTAGCACCACTGCACTTAATTTTTTTCGTATAATTCGATAAAGAATTAGTTAAAAACAAAAACAATGTTCATCAATCGAACAATCCAATATCGATAATAATAATAAAAATTAACTTTTCAAACAAACACCGACTCGATAACACCGAACGCTCGATTCAATGATCAAATCCGATAATTGCTAATAAAACGCGAACAATAGCGAGCAAAGTCACGTGGTCGGATAATAACTTTTAAGTAGCAGAAGGTTTCTATTCAAAGTTTCGAAGAGAAGGGTTGATTTATGTGGGTAATCTGTGTATTATGTCGGGCTGCACGGACCCCACCCTAATTCAATTCGTAGTCGTTCGATAAGCCTTCATATAATTGTATCTGCGAACTTAGTATTGTAAACAAACACCCTTGAAATAATGTTTAGAGATAAAGGCTCTATTCGGTTGAGATCTTGTATGTAATTTGTTAGTTAATTAATTTATAAATGTAGGTAATAGTTTAGTGTATTGTTTTACAATGTTGTTGGAAAGTTGTAATTTAAACTAAGCATACATTATAATGCCGTTCATTGTGGCGTTCTAGGGGGAGGCCTTTGTTCAGCAGTGGACGTCTTCCGGCTGATGATGATGATGATGATGATACATAATGATACAGTGTTATAAAATTTGTTGTATACAGGGAACAATCAAAAAGGTTCACACGTTGTCTGACTCACTCACAATATATTACAGTAAAATATTCTTAGAACTTTCAATACTCTAAAATGTATTAAAGCTGGACAATCACTTTAAGTATAAAAATATTATTAAAATAAAAAATACCTTTTTTTCAGATAAATAAATTGTCATGTATTATTTTACTTAGCCTGATCATCCCACGAATACTTTACTACAAAACAAGTCAATACCATCGGGATTTCGGTGACAGTATTTTTCGGCGCCTTTCCCTCGGATCGAATTTTCTAAAAGGGATAATACGGGGTTACTGGGCTACCAGGGTTCTTGAATTAAGGACTTTTGTGAGTAGGCTTAGTTTAGTTTAGTAGGGGGCTTGAGGCTATGTTACCGTGAAAGTTAAGCCGCATTGGTCACGGGTACTTCAGTTAGTTTTTCATTACGTTCGTACGTTTTAAAGATTTTTTTGTTAAATTGGTAATATAATGTGGTATAAAAATAGGTTTTTAAGTAATTAGAACTCTAATTAGCATGCTGGTGCTGCTGCTGCATATAAGTGCACTTGTCTTTAGAGCACGGCCTCAATAGGGGCAGCCGTGGTTAGAAAATAGTTTTAAAACTGAATATTTTTTCTACATTCGACGACCTCCGTGGTCGAGTGGCGTACGCACCGGTTTCAAGGTGTCGCTAGCTCTGAGGTCCCGGGTTCGATCCCCGGACGGGTCAATGTAGAAAATCACATTTCTACATTTTCTCGGGTCTGGGTGTTTGTGGTAGGTACCTTCGTTGCATCTGAATTCCATAACACAAGTGCTTTAGCAACTTACTTGGGGTTCAGAACAATGTATGTGATGTTGTCCGCATTTATTTATTTATTATTATTTATTTCTAATTAACTTGACTGATTTATTTTTTACGTCCAATATCACTTTCAGCTTACATACAGGTAACTAGATGTTTTAATTCAATGCAATTTGAAAATATGATTACATCAATTATTATAACTGAATACCGTTAAAGATGCAATTTAAACAACAGACTAACTACTAACTTTTTTCTTGATATATATATAAATTAGTTCTCGAGGTTTCTAATTACAATTAAGTTTAAGTAGAAACCTTAGTGTAAGGCTGCAGCTTGGAAGTAAGCTATAAACTTCGCGTAATTAACTTCAGCAAAGTAGAACAACAACATACAAGGTTCAAATAATAAAAATATTGGCTGCCTGCAACTCATTTTACATTTAGTATTGTACTAAAACATTGTTTGAGTACAAGCAGAAGAATTGTATCTACTAAATACTAGATAATTTCATGAACAATGTTTGTCGTAATATTGCTAAAGTAAATTCAAATCAAACCCAAATGGCTATTTACTTTTGTTTAGATAATTATCATACTGAGAGTAAAGTAGGTGTAATCTTTGCAAAAAATCATAACATAACATACCATCACGCCTCTATCCCCGAAGGGTTAGGCAGAGGTGTACCAATGTACACCCACAGTTCACCGGTATGTTTAGGTCCCATGTAATAGGGCGCGAGCCTATTGCCACTAACCGGGCACAAATCCAAACTCCGACCTGCTACTGAGAATTTCATAGAAAAACCCAATAACACCTTGGTCAACTTGGGAACCGAACCCAAGACCTCTAGCGTAGCAGTCGCGCTTAGAACCACTAGGCCAACGAGGCAGTAAAAAATCCCGGTTGAAATAAATAAAATACTAATAATATATAAGAACATTTCATTGAATCCATTGACGAAAGGACGCGATCCAGTTTGTGATAGGGTTAAATAGAAAAATATGAGGTTAAATAATTGAATAGTTTCGGTCTAATACCTACTTACATAATTGACGTAGAGTTTGCTAAGTAATTATGTAGATAACTGTAGATACCTATACTATAAATATTTCATAAAATTAAATTATTATATCAACGAGACCTTCTATCTGTTTTTTGCTTCCTTGTGTAAACTGTACCTCACTTTATTCGCTATTTATAGAACACTGTGTGGGCGTAACGCAATGTTTACGAAAGTAATATTCCAGAAAATGGCGCTCTAATTGTATTTTTCCTGGTTAAGGTAAAATAAGTGGAAATCAAATGGAAAGAAACGTGGGTACTTAAGATAAATAAGCATTAAGTATTAAGAGAGTAACGACTAAGAAAGCTATGTGTAAAGATAAGGACAGCTAAGTCATTTGATTAACGATAAAGAGTTTTTAGTAGCAGTTTTATTTAGTTCCTTAACTTGAAGATTTAGTATTAAAGTTTGTCTATCAATAACGTCAAATGACGCTTAAATAAAAGCGTATATAGGAATTAATTGTAATTCCAAAAAGATTCGAATTTATTTTTTAATTCTTATTTTATGCATACCACGATTACAATCAACAAGGCTACACCGCTTAACAAAGAGACAAATCAAAATATTCAGTGAGTAGAAACAATATACATACAGACAGACAAAGTTCATTAATTAAATAAAACAAATGGCCTCGCATTCAAGCCCTGCCTATCATTACGCCTCGGCAAAACTGTTCCCGCTTCCCAAATCCCTATCATGAGCGGACCCACTCGTTCTAATTTAATTACGTCACTGATGACCTCATCATACTAGCCCCTTGTTCAATTTAAACATCCTGAAAGGTCAGATAACCTTTCAGGTGACATTGGTATAATGGTACTGGTTTTTTATAGATTGAGTTTTTAATGGGACGGTATTATTTAGGTACCGCCTTCTATATTTTAATTAAGATCCGAGATCGCATTTTGGAATGCAATTAAGTATTGGGTATGCATACTTTCATATTTATTGTATATACATACTACGATAGTGTAAGTAATTTTGGGGAACGTAATTAAGTTAATGTTAGCAAAACCAAAAAAGCTCTAAATCACTTTACTCGTTGTTGCAATATTTGTTTAATTTTGGTTCTGTTAATTTTATCTTAGGTACCATGACGTAACAACCTACTAAGTCTAATAACACAGACTACCAAACGAGCACCAAACTGTAAATATAAAAAAAATAACTTACCTATACTTATATGGGTGACATTTTAATATTTTTAAAAGCGTAGGAAGTATACAACCTACATGTCTGGCGTCTCGCAGCCGAGCCACAGCTCGAAGTTGACAAAAGGAAATTGAATGTCGCATGTCAGCCGAGCGACAATACACGCGCGCAATGCCCAGCACAACTTTTACTATTGACAGGCTTTCCGTTCCCTCACTGGGGAACTAATTTATAATTGTTTTTTTAGTTTCGTTTTACCTGCACGTAACTCACTTTTAGTTTTTGTTAATAGAATTAGTTTAGTGGCGTGTTTTAGAGCGCTTTGCGTCGGTTTATATAAAAAATGATTGTACATAATTTCTTACAGCTTACACATTTGTCTTTAATAAGATGATCGCTTAGTTACCGGTGTGTAAATGTCCTACTTCAGGATAACCTCTTTTCATGTAGAGAAAAATACCCTTTTCATTGCTTAGTGACATTACAAGCAATTTTAATTACAAATACAGTCAAAAAACATCTAAATTACCATCACATTCTGATTTTGTACAATATGTCTAATTTCCTACCAAGTTTATAACATATTATTTGTAGGTATATCTATAATACGGGAGCGAAAATTACAAGCTTACATTTCTAAAACTCGTTATAGAGCCTTTTTGGGATGATTTACAGCTTAACGCGTTTTCAAACCTTTTCAATTTAGCCTTTTACCGTCAGGATATCCAACATATATTTTTCAGTAATTATAGGTTCAGCTCACGCGTCATACTTCTATTACCTATACTAATAGGCGTTGCTATGGTGATATTTTTGCCGTTATAAGTAAAAATGTTACAGAAAATAAGTATAATTTTGTAAACAATTTCGTCAAATCTCACTTTAATAAAATAGTAAGCGTACCTCAAGCGATTATCATTCTTCAACTATCGGCACCCGTTAATTGCACATCCATAAAAGGTAATCAATCGCAGAAGAGCTTTAAAACGTGTGCTATCATGGATTCGGAGACTTATGTAAAAGAGCCGGGAGTTGGCCGGATGCCAGCGGGCAAAGCCAACGCGTCACCAGTTCAACAGGTCACCACGTATACCTTAAGACTCTTGGTTTATGATATGGGTCTTTATTTCCAAAACTTGCGCTAAATTACAATTTGAAAACTTTTCGTTTATCTCTGCGCTAGCTTACCTATTTATTTTCTACAGAGATTGGTTTGGATTTACAATCTTTCTTATAACGTTGATAGCTTTCCCGAGTTATGTAGCAATTGGCTCTCGGATTCTGCTGAGTACTATAGTTTTTACATGGAACAACTGTAGCTGAGCAACAAAACAAAGATAGGCATCTTACAATGTTTGCAAACTTATGGAATTTTATTAAACAATAGTAGTAATAATGAACCGAAATTGGTAATTGTTTCATATAAAATGTATGTTGCGTACTACATGCTTTTATGTTTTACTGAATAATTAATTAATTAATTACTTGCAGAGTTTGGTTGGTACGCGCACCTATGTCAAACTTTAGATGTAAAACAGAATTTAAATTCTGAAATGTTCAAACAATATTTTCAGCTATCTGCGAAATCGTAATAAACTCCGGAATATACGCGCCCTTGAAAATAGCGAGAAAATATGTTGCTAAGCCTATATTATGACTTCATAGTCCCCGTAAAGGCGGAAATATACAAATGTTATAAAATAATATTTCAAAGTAAAACCTCCTTTTCGAGTTTTATTTCTTTTTTTCCTCTGTAACGCGATTCCCTTTTTGATATGCCATAAATGATTTGAATAAAATAAATTATTGTGTACCAATTTTTCACCGGCTCATTTCTTATTAAATTGCTTTTTTTTGTAAAAGGAACAGTTTTAATAAATAATATTTGCTTTTTTGTTGCTTTTATTTTTCATTTTACTTTTGCTGCTGTAATAACCTACAACTCACTCTAAAAGCGAATTTTCCAGTTTACATTGACAGAAATAATGAGCTAAAATACGTGTAGTTTTAATATTATGTATGTCTGTGGCATACATGCTATATTAGGCACTGCCTATCTAATAAGATCAAATTAATTATCTTCAACTGTTACGACATATATCAGCACCCACCCATCACAGTTCTAAAATAATATTAATGATAAAACTTGTTGTAACTCACAATTTTCTTACAATTAAGTTTGTATATGTATATTTGTATCTTTGATTATATAATGTCTAGATGGACTGTCAAGTGCGCGCAGACCCGTCAAAAAATTACAACCAAATTTGGTTGTTAAGTATTTTCCCGCAATTCCCGCCAACCAGTACAGATCGTGCCGCTTTCGTGTCACTACGTTTTACGCGCTCTAAGGAATAACCACATAACAGCGATAAAATGACAGTATGTGCTTTTAAAGTGTGCCGGAATTATAAAGGAAGGCTAAAAAATACCAAACACATCACCTATCACGTAGACAAGACACCAAGAAACTTCATATTTATTTTAGTTTTTTTTTATGATTACCAAATTACGCCATATTTTATCAGTGTTGCCAGTTTCTGTTTCTTATTCTCCCATTTTTGAGGGTAAATTTTTTGGTTTATCATTACGTTTATAAAATTTCGTTGATGTACTTCGAACGATCGCCTGTAATTAAAACTCATTCCTAATTAACGAGATGTGATCTTTCATTTCAAATTTCAAAATCCTAACTGCTCAAAATATTGTACTAACTTAGTTGATTTAATACTCCATTCAAACACACAAATCTATTTTTTTTTTAATTATTTAAAAAAGTAACTACTTAATAAAAATACACTTAAACTGAATAATACCACATAAGTACATAAAACTAAAATATTTTTTATTATTATAAATTAGTCTTTATTTAATGTGATTTATGGGAGAATTTGTAATAGCTGGTAACACACACTTGAAATTGTGGTCTTGTTTTTTTTTTATGATTGTAGAGCGACGCTCCATCTAGACATTATATAATCAAAGATTTGTATGTACATATATGTTACATGTATTTATAAAAGCCAATTTTCAGTTATCTATACTAATATTATAAAGAGGTAAAGTTTGTGTGTTTGTTAAATTGTCAGGGGTAATCTCGGAATCTACTGCACCGATTTTAAAAATTCTTTCACTAATAGAAAGCCACATTATCGCTGAGTGTCATAGGCTATATAAAAAAAATTTTCGGTACATTAAAAAAAAAATCTTTTATGTTTATAAAATTATCCTGCGACTTGGACCTCATGGAATTCGTTAATCGGAATCTCGGGAATCTTCTTTCACGAATAGAAAGACACATTATTGCTGAGTGTCATAGGTTATACATATAAAAAACCGAAAAATAAAAAGGCTTTTACATGGTAGTCCGTTTTGCAAAGTAAATCGGCGAAAAAACATTCGAATGAAAACGTTTCTTACGAACGCTGCCTTAACTATGAAAGATATATATTTTTGAACATTATGCCCAACGAAGTGGGCACGGGTCAGCTAGTACTAGATAAAAAGAGGTATTTTTTTATTCATACTAATTATGAAGTTCAAGGTAGAACAACATAGTATGTTGTGTGGTTCATATTTCTTGTTTATTGCGATACAATCAACGTCTATTACACAACAATATCTCTTTGTGAATGTTATAGGTGTATTCAATACTGCAACCGTCTGTCGAGACGATAGCAGTCTAACGGAAGGTGAATAGACATAACATCTTTCTATACTGAACACAGTGAACCTCGACGTCTCATGTTAACTTCCGGCGTTAAAAAAAAACAACCGCTGATTTACGAATGATTACTATTGGAGATTTCATGTCATTTAAACGATGTTTCTCATGGTTTAAGAAAGCTTGTAGAAATGTCACATGATTTTTTCTCCTCAAATTTTTTGGCACGTGTATTTTTCATGTAGTCTCAGTTTTGTATAAACTTAGCATTTACCAAGTTTGTCTAAACTGAAACTAAAATAAAGCTTTTTAAAAGTTTTTACTTTGATAAATGCCAATATAATACTGCTACTGATCCACATAATGATCGTGACCTTTCATTTTTGTGGCATTTATAACTTAAGACATTATAGTAATTTAAGGCAAAAGTTACTACAGGAATCATACAGAAACCTAAAATCCAGCCAATTAACATCAATATTGATAGAAGAAAAATGCTTTTTAAAACCGAAGAAGTGATTAAACAAATTCTAAGGCTATTATTAATCCTCTTTTGATTAGCTTTAATTGACCCTTCATAAAGCTCTTTATTAAATTACGGTGCGTAATTTGAACGTAATCGAAATTTAAATCTGTTTTGAGGAATTTCTGGAAGGCACAAAATTTAGATAATATTGTTTCTTCAGTATTCAACCTCCCTGAAGCCATTTTTTTGTGCGCAAGTCATTACAATATTGTTCTTTGCTTGGTAGACCTTTTTTAACTAAATTTTCCTTTGCAAATTAACTTTGTAGTTACGTGGGCGTACCTACTCACTCACTTTTTGATATTGGGACTTTATGAGGTTTATTTTCTTTTTTCAAATTAGATCTCATAGGTATAGCTCAAACAGATGTGGGAGTGAATAAATATCAAAGTATAATTTTATGCATATTTAATAATAAAAAAACATTGTTGACCTTTTCGTTTATTATTGTAATTTTAACGTAGGTAGTATCGACATTTGTCAGACGTATGTGGGTGTTTGGCTGATACATATTTATTAATCGTGTAATTATATAAAACGTTTTGCATTTATTACGTATCTCAAATGCGATTTTGTACATATTTCTCATAGGCAAAAACCCTATAATCCATTTTACCTAGAATATTATCCCTTGGTAAAACTGGTTGTCAGGTTTGAAATGACTTAACGACTGTATAATATCATTTATGATGGTCGACCAATGGCCTAATGTTCTTTCCGGGGGTTAGGGGGTTTTGGACGAAGGTGCGTCAATCGATGTTGAATTGGTCACAGGCTTTAAAAGCTGCCTATCCGTGTCTTTTTACTTAGCTAGGCCCCTTCTTATTTTTATTTCTTATTTTTTATTTATTTGTTTATACACCTATGGAAAATTGCATGCGCAAGTTTGAACGACTTGTTAGTATATAATCAAATAAAAAAAATGCAACTGTTTTAAAATAATTAAGTGCTTAAAATGTCAAAGTATCACCTATTTCATATTTGCCATATAAAATGCATCTAATACTTTTGTTTAAAAGCACATAACGCTTTGAACCCTCACCCACACGTTTAGAAAGTTTTTAGCTCGACAAAACAAAAGCGGGTATAAATCAGTGACGTCATAATTTCAGTGACGCGGCTTGCCTTCCGGTAGCGCACCTGAGCCACGGCTCTGGATTTTGTTTTACCGTGAGCTTATATTTTTATATATTATGTAACCTGAAATGTGTATTTCTATAAAACGTGTATAATGACAAAATAATGAGTATCTATCTATATAGTATCATAATTCATAACCTTTAGATCAGAATTTATCTTTATAACTGTACCTATTTGACGTAATTTGTAAGGCGCTCAAGTGTCTATATACCAGTATTAGTATTCTAAAGTCAAAACCACAGATAACCGAGAGAGTCTCTCTGGATTAAAACAAAAGGATTTAAGTTCGGTATCGAATTTCTTAACTTTGTTAAAGTAACTTTCTATAATTAAATACCAAATTACAAATAGGTCTAGGATTTAAATGCTTTCCAAAATTAGAGTAGCAACAAGCTTTTTTAACTTAGGCTGCCCGCCCACGTCCGATAATCGGTGACCGATTATTTGTAGAAGAAAAATAGATCACACTGAAAGCAATAGTGCAATGCCCACGTCCTACAAAAAGTCGGTCAGAATTCGGTACTAAGAATCGGCGCAAAATCGGGCCAATTATCTGACCTACGAAAAGAGAAAGTTCAAAAGGTACATCTATTCATATAATTATGGAACTGTATTCTGTTAGTTAAATCCGCAGATACGAATATCACGCTGTTGTATTCCAAACTCTGTTTATTTTAATTACAATCTGACTTAGTTTTCTCATTAGCCAACGCAAACAATGCTCCCCTTTAACTAGATGCAATTGCACATGTATAATAATATACCTAAAGTTGGAATTCAATTGCATTCATGTTTTGCCATTCAGTTCGCCTAACGATGTTCGCGTGAAACTGGGAGTGACGTCGTCAAGTGCACTCCAATGCTCGACTGGGTTTCAATGTGTGAGGAGATTCAAGATTTTAAATGAAGATAATTCACAATTTTATTTGGACCTATAACTGCATGGAGAACCGTGTAAGTAAACACATTTATGATCTCACATTTATCTCACACATCTTACGATATGACATCACACTCATTGTCCTATGCAGGTTTGAACCCCGCATAGGACAATGAGTGTGATAAACATAGGGTTATTTAAAAAGACTTGGGGAGGTTTTTGCCCAGCAGTGGGACATTCGGTAAAGGATGGAAAAAAGATAATTATTGTTTCAAGTCTGGGTGTTTTTGTACACTAGTGCAGGCGTATACAGACATCATTATAAAAATATTCTAAAACACAGAGAAGAATAATGTCATGAAACTGAATGTCTCCATACATAACAGATAAACCTCGATCCCGGGTGTTGTCATTCAGACAGCAGTTTTCAAGCCAACTGTACTTAACTACTCTAATTAATGGAAGTTAAATTCATTTATGGACATATGAAACTGTTTTAATTACTAAAATGTAGATATTAAAGGCTTTTAAAATTAAATTGTTACGTATTATCTGTCACCACATGAAGGTTAATTTCACGTCATGTTTTAATGATAAATCATTAATTACATTATCGCTTTCCTCTTTATAATTAGCAGTAGCATCAGTGTCAAAATAAACTCAAGGTGGAGTAAATATACAATACATTTTCTGTTATTGTATTGGCAACTGATGCATGACGGTTAGAAGATAACCCTCAAGCCAGCTTATCTCGACATTGTATAACCAACTACAACCAAAGAACTTAGTACATAATCCCCGGTTTCAAAATAGGTGACACAAAATATATTTTAATTAAACTAATCCTGAGCTGCTTAACCTGTACTAATGTACGTGATTTAGTTCATCTATTTTCTAACGCAAGATTACATCGCCCACACCTGAATTATAAATTAAGGGCAAGGCTTATGTTCGAAATGGTTTAGGACATCAACAGGTTAATGAACGATGCAAGATTTACTTGTAGACAAAGACGAACGTGACGTGGTTTTAAAGATGGATAGTTTTAGTGAATATTGCAAAATTTTGTATGAATATTGAGTAATATTGTGTCCTTTGTGAGCGATTTTGGTTTTCTTTGTTCTTGGACACGGGTATTAGAAATGATTTATATGAAGGAGATGGTGAAGGAACTGTGGATATATATTTAAGTAGTTCTTTAACCGAAAATAATCATATTTGGTGTTATTACGTTATAGTTATACATTAAATTATGTAGATAGTCTGTCAATTCTCGACAGTCAGTAAAACATAGTAGTGAAGTCAGATACCCTTTTCTCTTACACATCACTCTACCTAAGACATCTGTGTTGGAAGTAGTGCAAGTGATCATAAATAATATACTATACAATGACCTTATCACTACGCACAACTTTTGGAAATAAAAATACAGAAAGAAAGCAGAAAATCCCTTTGTTTTAAAGTAACCGTAAAATAATATAATGGACTGTAAACCTACAAAAAGCCTTACAAATTCCAAACAAGCTACCATAATAACACGTCACCGTACATGTTTATTAACCAGCCTAATACGTACATTCGGTACACAGGTATAATTAATGAAGCGCTGTCTTTGAGACCGGCGTAATTATCAAGCGTTCTCATAACATTAGGTGCACGGCAACATAACTCGTTCCATCTCAGGCGTACCGCTTCACATAAATTACATCGCTTAACCACCGCTGGATTACGGAGTCTTGTTGCTGCTACTGAACAACACCGATATTGGAAAGCTGAACTTTTAAGGCTACAGAAAATAGAAAGATTTTATTGAGTAGCAAATAATTATGAATGACTTGGCTATGACCTGATTTTTTTATAACCATTTTATACTGCCACTCTTGGGAAAATGTCTTCCCTATTACACTCCAGATTTTTCGATCTAGATTATTCATTAGTTTACTTTAATATTATCAAAAACATAAGATATTAGGTACTTAGCTTATTTACGGTAATATATAATCTCTATACCTATACGATAGAATTTCATGGGCCAATTAATGAATAGGGTTTTATCCATAATGCCCGAACAAGTCGAATCCGGCCAAGTGATCATTGGAATATTTTGAGAAGCCCTATTCGTCAAGGCTAGATTCGAAGGGGTTGACAGGGGCTAGAGAGCGAACAAACAAAACCCCCGTCAGGGCATTGTGAACTATTTGACATCATTATTTCCGTCACCGAAACGTAAAACAGAATCAGATATTTTGAATTAAACTATAATCTTGCATAGTTTACTATACCCAACATTACCTATTTACCACTGCTGTGAAAATAAACCCACATAAACAATTTTAATATTTTTACACAGTCAAAATTAAATAAATATGAACTTGATGACATATACAATATGAACAATTTAAACGAGTCACAAAATATTTGCATCATTCAACTGTTTTATTTAAAATTTTATTTACAATTCAATACTTAAATTTAATACAAGAACAAACACTTACAACTACACTAAAATTAAATCTTATTTATATAAATAAAATTAACACGCGTCAAAAAACTTATCGTCATCTTTGTCAACGGCGGGAAACGTGCCCAGAAGGCTGGCAGCATTGCCACGTTGAATGGCTATGCCGATTCTCTGTGCAAGGAACAAACCAGCTCTCTGATCACTAGTAGAGTCTACCAATTTTATTTACATTCATCAATTATTTCTAACCCGTATTTTTTCCTACATTCTATGAATTGCGTATGTAATTCTGTAATTTCCTTACGTGCATTGTAAAATGCTAGCCCATTGTGTTATTTTCCGAACAGTCCGACGTAAAACGAAATGATCTTTAAAGGATTTCTTAAACCTTTTAGGGTACTTTACCCTAAAAACGTAAATTAAAGACTAAATAGAGATCCGATTCTTATGTGGTGGTATAGCTAACATATCAGAACATCATTTGCGGGCCATGACTATGGCATGTAGCCTCTGCGTGCCATAATTTGGAGCTGTTGCATACCACTTAGGAAAGGGGAGTTCCCAAAGTGCAACTATGATTTGTATTTGTTGTTTTTGACATTCACTTGGGACTGTTACTAAACTTAGTAAGTTACTTAGTTACGTTACTGCTTCACTGTAACGTTTAGAGACATCGTGAATTATAGATTACTCTTTTCTTGAACTGACGAAGGAATAATAATAATAATAATATTCCGGGACAACTCACACACGGTCATCTGATCCCAAGCTAAGCAGAGCTTGTGTTATGGTAACCAGACAACTGATAAACATACTTATATATTTTTAAATACATACATATTATAGTATAAAATAATTTTATTTAAATTGCCTTAGGGCTGATTTTTCCAACGCCAGATAATTTTATCAGAGGAATAATTTAGAATTTTTGACAGGTCTTCAATACAAAATCTGTCAAACACGAATTTTATCTCTCGAATAAAAATTATCTGGCGTTGGAGAAATCGGCCCTTAATATATATAATAATAATAGCTTACTAATTAGCAATATAATAATAGCTTTTATTTTATATATTAAATAAATAATACCTGCTATAGCTTAACACTACTACATAATATTATAGTAGTGATCCCCCTTTTCTCTTGTAAATATCCTGATGTCTGTCTGTATTCATTAGGGAATGCGATGTCTAAATCAGCTTACCAGTTTCAAACTAATTTTATGAAGATTTGAAACATTTAAATACCAAATCTGAAAAGACAATATCTTGCTTGTGCACAAAATCATAACATGAAATAAAAAAAAAATCCAATACCATGTACAACAGTTATTATAAATGCAATTTTAGCTAAAAACGAACTCAATTAATGCTCATTCAAAAGGTCGGTTCCTCCATTTTGAATCTAGGATTAAACAGATAAATTCACCGACTGGTACTGATTAAAGCCTAGAAAGAAAAAATAAAACAAAGAAAATTTGAATTTAATTTTAGGGTATAAAAGTTTCCATCCGTCATTTCGCGGTAATCTCAGACGATTCATAACAGGCAGTGGCAAGGCAAGAGCCATTTTTCATATCTGTGTAAATTTAACAAACACACAGAAAATGTAAAATGCAAAGCAAATTGTTGTTCTTGCATAGCTCTTTTATGAAACGTTTTACTTATTCTGTTAGTATTTTAATACACATTCTTTTCTTATTTTTGTAAAATGTTAAATATTCTATGAACTTTTACTGCTTTTTTTTTTAGCAGAGGATGAAATCAGACTTAACTTCATAGATAGATCAGAGTTTAAATTATAAAACAATTATCGTAAAAGGTACTTTTTTGTCGTAAAAACACGTAGATCTAGAAAACAAAGTATTTGTACCTTAAAAATCCTTTAAATTTTATTTCATGTATATCCTAACCCGCCACGGACTGATGGGTATTTTCAAGAATGTCACTTTACCAAAACAATACATGCCGCAGTACAATGTACACAATACTGTCAAGTTTAAAGATAACCCTAAGATAAACTCCGAATTTAGAACTAAACAGTTAGTTTTAACTTCGTAACAATCTGTGGCCAATGAAACTTTGGCCCACCACAAATTAGGTAGGAAGTAAACAAAATGGGTTAAGCTTTAACTAACCACGGGTCGCAGTAGGTTTACTAATTCGTTGCTATTAAATAAATGCTAAGAAAACATAGAGGAAAAGTAAAAAAGGTATGAAATTAAATTATTATTATAATTTATTTTTAGCCCATGCTGTCCCACTGCTGGGCAAAATGGGAAATATTTACAATTTCTTCCCCTTCATCCCCTTTTCATTCAGAGAAGGATATAGCGTTTTAGTATAGAAAATAATTATATCAACGTATGTAAGGTTTATTTTTATTTTTGCACTGCATAGCAACAGTTTTGTGTCTAATAAGTTACATTCAAATGCTTCTCGAGCAACATATCTCGTCGATTTTTTTTCGTAAGAAGTTTCATGAAATTCAAGATTATTAAAATATATTACATCTTTTGTTATGCTCAGCATGCTAATTATCCCATTTACTGTAGTGTATGACAAATAAACAATCTACGTTTCTGTTTAAAATTTATAGCCCTTTGTCTACAGGAAAAAATTTCTGTAAAATAAGTTGTACCTTTGGTGTTTGTGTGTGTAGGTAAATACTTAAACAATAAAATCAATGCAGTATGCACTATAAAGTATTGTCATATTTATTTTTGAATTCCGGTTGAATAAAATCATAATAAGTCCTTATTTGAACTGTTAATTACCACACCAGCATACTATTTGCTAATGATTCTCGATAATTTGGTGGACCAAGTCAACCGTGTAATTTGGAAAATGACTGCTATTCGATAATTACTCATGATCACTCTTTGGTGTGAAATGTTATCAGATCCGTTTGTGTTGCTGTGAAAGATATAATCAGCAATCTGGATGATAGCTTGGTAGTTTGGGTTCATAAAGCTTTGCATTGGTATGTTTTCTTCTCAGGTAAAAATAAACTTTTAAAGTATTATTTGTAGTAAAGTGTGTAAACAAGATGAGGTGTTTAATTAAAAAAAAGCCTACCTCGTACTTTTTAAATTTAAAAATGTTTATAAAAAAAACTTTAGAAATTTTAATAAAAATAGATTTTAAAATAGTCAATTAAAATAGTCATTAAAAATAGTGGCTAAATTCGGCCATTTTATATATTTTTAATAATCATATACCCAGTGTCACTTACAATTGATAAAAATGTAGCGACATCTCTTACGCCAAAATCTGCCCAGCAGGCTATAAAGCGTGCCGAAGAAATACACATACACACCTACATACAATCGAAAACACCGCTTACATGATCCATCCATCTTTCATTAGCCTAACAATCCATTCCCTATAATATTCCTGATTGTTTTTTGTTATGTCACCATCATTTCTCCCCAAAACATAATATTATTTACACACAACCTTGTAAACGTTAACCTTTTGAACAAACGGTATAAGCACGCCAGCTGATCCATATGCAATGACACAATCAGAGTCTATTGTTGATGAAAATCAATATCGAACTAATATTGATGGTTCAGCCATAGCCAATACGTGACTGACCTAAACGTTTACAATTTGTGCTCAAATAAAAGGTTCGTTCAATCCGATTTAACGGTTTTGTTCTAAATTCAACTGTTAGTAAGTCAAAATCGGTTTGCTTTTGTTTTTAGAGTATTTTGGATTGGCTTTCTATAACAAAGGAAGGATAGTGATGGATAGATATTTAACTTTGTGATAGGTAAATAAACTGATATAAGATAAACATAAACTTAGATCTGATATTAGAATAAAAACACGATCACTTCACTAATCTTGAAACTTGGCGTCGTACGGCCCCCTACTCAGAGCTACATAAAAAATCTAGCGACACACCATACATTCAAATGAGGTGGAATTAAGGTGTTATAGTGGGACAAAAAAACTCACAAACTCAATCCAAACGCAAGATGATCAAGTATTTTCGTTTTCGCCATATATATGGATAGCACTTAATGGGGAGAGGGAAAAAGAAAATCCTTTTAGAATAATAAAATTGTAGTGCTTACGTTATGAAGAATCGCAAAAGTAAATACTGGTAACCATTTGATTAACAATCTCACAGTTTTATTCTCATTTCCGTAAAAACAATTACAAATTACAGCATTGCAATTGACCCTAAAGCAATTACAGCAGAATAATTGAAAATTTCATTGTTCATTCCTATAACCTGCCACTGGGAGTGTTTTAAACTGGGACGCTCGTAAACCGCCTGTCCACATACCATGGTGTATTGCCAGATGCCGTAGCGACATCAACTGTGGTCACTATTACTGGCATTATTCAATTCGTATGCACTTATATTTAATTTCATAGTACGGGGCGTTCATTATATAAAATGGTCTTGTACAACATTTTGATTGAAATTAAAATGTAAATAAAAAAAGTTCTTGGATGTTTAAAAAAATTGATTTAAAAAATATATTATGTATAAAATTATTTATTCGTTAGTTGCTCGATGAAAGACTAAGGTACCTTATGGAAAACAACAGGGGAGCCACGGATTTGAACTAATTCAAAACTTTCAAGGAGCTATCGATTGAAACAGAAGACAATCCAAAGTTATGAAACAATTTGATTCAGCATAGAAATTATAATTTTTAAAACTAGTGAATGCCCTCCAAATAATTTAACAATAATCATCCCTGTTTACCTCACCAGAATTCGAATGAACTCTTTGGATGACAGACATGCACAGCGGCATCGCGTGTAGCAGAAATGTAAAGGTGTCAATATAAAACGAACACCGCAAGTTCCCTCAATCGATGAAAAGGTCACACTCAAAATAGCCTCAAAATGTGAGTTCTATTAGCCGTTGAAAGATTAAATTGGTATCGTTTGCCCTGACACGCGCAATTACGGACGCCCTGTCCGGTGCGACTGACAGCCGGAAGCCGGACACGGTTTTATCGATTCCCCCAACGCCGCATGCGATGCCGACTGAATCGTAATTACCACTAAAAGTTTATTTAAATATATATTTTGTTAACCCTTTGTCTTTGTTTTTCTATACAAGGTTAACATAATTCTGGCTTTTAAAAGGGTATCTAAATTTTGCGGTCTTTAAAGCCAACTAATATAGAAGTAAAAGACTAACACCGAATCGTAGCGCTTCACTATATTAGTCTTCAACACCACGCTTTTATTTATAATTTGTATTTTTACAAACCTATCAATATTGTTTGGTAAAGTAACCAGGATACATCACTTCCCTCTACTAGAGACAAGAGACTTGTAAATCTTTTTGCGTAGCTAAGTAAATTAATATAGACATGACCCTTATATAGCGATTTTTTTTTAATTAACCGTGACTTGGTACCTGGCGATCAACGACACAAAATGACAATAAACCATTGGTCCTCGTTATAGTAAAGCATGGTAGGATTCAGAAATATTTCATCGGATTGTCAACACGGCGAGCTGAGCTGTAAGCTTAATATTTGCATATAATATTGGTGTTTGTTCCTGCGTGATTCTGTATACCTGACCTATCTGCCTTGTATAGTATGTAAGCGTTAATGTTATTTATTGTACTGAAGTTTTCACTTTATATTGTTGTGTGATTTTTTATTACGGAAGGTAGGTAACTACATTCGTTATCAAGACGATCAATGCTTTTACGCTAAGAGATGTTTATGGTTACTTAAATCAATTTTAGAGATTTCTCATTACATATTTAGGTAAGTCAGCAATAAGAAATCTTAGAGGTTGTTTATTTAAATAAAGATTTATTTAAATAAGGAATGGAGCAGCGAAGCTTTACATCAAATCTAGATGATTATTATGTATTTTTTAGGTTTTTACAAATAACTATCTGAGTATTTGCTGCTACAATTAGCTGCATCTGGTGATTTAAAACCTGTTTACGACCTTACGATCTTTTTACTAAGATGGTGAATAAAAAATTAAGCCAGGGTCACTTCTACACCGAAAGCGCCTTAAAGTTTTACAGTTATCCTCCCCTAGGGGTGATGAGTGTTACACTGTATTTACAGCGCTATAAATAGATCAGGCATTTTTAAAACAGTGGTTTCTGAAACAAAAGATACTATTTATGTATAAAAATTGTATAAAAGGCAGCAACATGTTACAAACCCAACTGCTCAATTAATTAATTATTTATTTGTATTGTTATGTAATACAGTGACGGTTTTAGAAGAGCGCAGCGATGTGAAGCACAGTTTATTGATGCAGTTTACATACACACAATAGTTATCTAACTATACAGGTAAGTATTATTTTGCATTTTGAATTCATAAATAAACAATCTAATTTTATTCCAGAATTTTGCCTCGCAGCGCCGTCTAAACAGAAAAACCTCCACATTATAAAACCACAGTCTACTGCTTCATAAGTAAAGATGCGTACCGGGTTTTAAAATGTCAGCAGCCGCGTTAAGCTATAAATAAGGTGCACACGAGTCACTGCGCTACAGAAAGGTAAGAAAGGTCAGGGAAGTGTTTATGTGTCAGGTGACCTTTTAAGCAACAGATCACCTTTATGCTCGTACATCGAGGTCTAGAGTTTCTTTTGAAATATTTCTTCTTAATATTGACATGCAAGTGACTATTAAATAATCATGTTAATAAGGTGAAGTTAATTTAGTAAAAAAGGCAAATAAATTACAAAAATATGTACAATTGTCTGTTTTTTCACTACTTAAATAAAGATAGGAAGAAACCTTTATTTAAATGGTCAAAGAAGAATAAATTTGTAAAAGAAACGTACTTATTTCTTTATGTAACTTGGTCTTTTGAGTTACTCTAGTGTTTTTTCTTCCGTTCCGCTTATATAGTTAAATCATAAATATAAAGTACTATACAACTACACAACTAAATGAAATATCTAGCTAAACTACGGATCGATATTATTATTATTTCGTTGCAAAAAGATGAGTCATACCAATATACCACACTTCAAGGTGCAGGTGTGTCCACGCACTAGTCATAGATGTCAAACTATCCCATTTGATATAAGTGACATTTATTTCAGGCACCAAAAAGGTCTAATATATTAGAGCTGACTTGACCTTATATTGGTATCACATAGCCGTAGCCCGAAATTTGACTGGAACTCGACCCAAAAGTAGTCGGAAATAGGCTCATGATTAACAACTTTTACGGACATTTTGCTAATACGACTCGCTTTCTTTGCAAATTTATTACAATATTATAAATCAAATTTTATTTCTGAAGTCGACTATTGCTAAAGCAAAAATGCTGCTAAATGGCCTCAAGGGTTTTTATTTCTCTCATAAATCATATTAATTGTTTTCGTCCAGCGAGCACTCGAAAGGGTTTCTGAATCTCAGTACCCTTTACTGTTTAATGTCACCATTTGTTTATTGTTTGTGCACAACTCGATTAGAAAATCGAACAAAAGAATTCTAACTATTGTTTCTTTACAGCGCAAACTAAGCGTCGTTTTTTTTGTTTTCTGCGTTAATGAGTTTTAGAACTATAGGTAAGATGGTTGGTTTGATGACATACATTTAAAAAGATTTTGCACTCAGTCTATTCTCATTTTTGTGCTATTTTAAATAAGCGTATAATATTAATGTATTTTGTCTTTCAAGGTGCAACAGTGTTTGGGTATAAAACTATAAATTTCTATAAATATATAAAAACAAATCTTTTTCAAATCTCCTCCTGCTAACTATCGTCTATCAAGTAAAATCTTACTCTACTAATCTTCAATTCATCATAGAGATGGTTCCTAAATTTAAAATTATTCAGGTCAGTACACACGACAGGATACGCAAGCAACGCCTTACACATACCACTATTTTCTTCCAGTCAGCGCTGCGTCAAATCCTGGAAGATTTTATGTGACGACCCCTGCTGCAAATAAAATTGAAACCCTTTGTAATGCAGGAGTCTTCAAATATCAATATTAGAGGACGCTTACATCTCGTCAACATGATTTTTATTGCTTTCCGTATGCTTGAGTGGTATATGGGGAACATTTCAATGCAAATGAGAGTTGGTTTTGTATTACAAAAGGTGTTTACTGTATGACACATTTGCTAACAGGATCATCAAAAGAAATACTCTTTTCTCGTCCAAAAAATTAACAATTAATTTAACGATCATTTTTTAACTAAACGCAATAAGCGTTTAAACACTCTGAGAGATTACCATGTCATAGACAAAATGGCAACGATTACTTCCTTGTTTAAAGAGAATTACTTGTACCTACAATTTAACGACCAAAAGGTTATTCAGCGCGCTCACCATGTACTCTTAAAGCAGAACTATTGCTGTCGTGTAGACGAGACGCCGCTATGCGCGTTGTAGAGCGCTGTCTCGCTCTCACAACGGTACAGGTACAGATGGTGCCTTTTATGCGTGTAACCTCGCGCGTCGCCGAGGTACTCTATGCGCGTACTTTGGGAACGTGAGCAGCATTCGAACTAAATTTATTGGTTCCTAGTACCCCATCACTTCATTCCAGAGTTATTTTGGTCTATTTGGATGCTCATTTTCTTATTTAATGGTTATTTTTCTTCAAAGGCAACGTTTTAATCTTATTTAACTTTGATATTATTTAAACCTTCATTACGAATATTTATTTTTTGCTACAATTTTTATAGTAGCTGACTAAAATCATTTACATCGGAACTCCGTAGGTAAACGTATTGTTCGTTTATAATAAAAACAAACTAATTACAAACTTTACGTAAGTCAAAGTATATAAAAACCGAATATTACGCAATTAGAAGCCAAAATTTAGTCAAATCTAATTTACGTTCTGAAAAAATAATGATATTCCCGTACAAATTAGAGCCAGCGAGTGTCTTACGGGAAATCTCTAATTAAAGAGTCCCTCAGGAGAAAAGGTATGCAATTGTAATCCTCGTACGGCATTCGAGTCATTCTGAATCCAAATTGCAACTGGGAATTACTCAGTCTTGAAACAGTCATGTCAGTTTAACATGAAGCTATGCAGATGTATCTGTGTTATAATTTTCTCTTTGTTTTCTTTTGTAAGCTGGTTTGATGAAAAGCATTTTTCCTTTGCTTTTAAAATAATAATAAAAAAACTTGATTAAAAATGCACATTTACAAGATCCTTTGATCAAGTTTTGGTATAGTATTAGTGAAATTATGAGTTGTTTATTTTTCAGGTTCAGTACTGCTAGTCTAGATGATATGAGAAAGAAAGGAGTGAAGGCTGAGATGGCGAGTCGTAGAGATGAATGGAAGCTGAATACGCATTGTGCCGACCCCAAATAATTGGGAACAGGGCAGGGAGATAATGATGACTACTGCTAGTCTAAATGTACAGAAGATAATATATCTTCTACCAAAGGTTAGTACCCATTATTTTGTTAATAATTGTTTATTAACACAGCTCCTAATCAAGCCTTCTCGCCTTAGCTAATAAACAGATTAGATTACTAAAGGAAAGAAAAGCGATCAAACTCGCACAGTAAACCGGCAAACACATTTAAACTAAACTTAGTAGGAACACATGCATCATGGCCCAAACCGTTAACTTTTCTCAACTAGTCGCTCGGAGTGCAAAAGACCTTATACATAGTCGTACAGTGCTGGTGCCAAGTTTGTCCCATTAGCATTAAGCTTCGCGCTCGTCCTAGTCACAACTTGTTGCAATTTCCAACAACTTTACCTTACCTACCCAATACTCTGCAATTTGCTAGTCCATCCAGCGAAACTGAATCTTTTGCAACGTTTGCGAAGAGTTTTTGTCTTTTATCCAACAATGTAGAAAGGAAATAAAACATTTAGGTACCTGCTTATTATGAATACTCAATAGTTTATTGCTTTTATAGACGATGCCATTTTGTTTTTTTGGGTTTCATTGTGGAACCTATCATTAACTGCAAAAGTTTTATGTTTGACAGGAGCGGAGCTTAATGTATATTTTTGTTGGTATAGTGGACTTAGTATAGTGTTTTTTGATTCCTTATGTAGCCATTAGTTCACTGAAAAGTGAGAAAGCTTGTAGTTTGAATTGCGTGCGCGAGTAATAGCATGAGGTCTATCGGGTATAGCATGTATTCTATATTAAATTTTAGAGTTATGTACTCACTAAATGAAATACCTGTGCTTGTCACGTAATACCTACTATTCAGTTACTAAGATCAGCAAATAGGTAAATTAATTCATTACTAAATTATATCATATACAAGTATTTACAACAAGTACAAAACAAAATTATCACGCTTCTCTATTGTTTCTAAACACGAAATAGAGTCTGATTCGGTTAGAACTACTAACATAACCCTAATCAACGTCCGAGCTTTGCAGGAACACTAATAAACTCGCATTACACTGTCCGTGGCCTCAAGGAAATCTACCCGAACATATAGAAAGCTTAGCGTTGTGAGTGGAAGGGGAAATGACAGAATTTTTCAAGAATTTCTTATATTGCCTTTTTATCAAATTTAGAATATTTAGGGTATGTATTTGCCATGTAAGTGAGGGGCTCGTGGCTACGTGTAAGCCGTACGGTTTGACCTATAACACAGGTTAAGCCGCGCTCGCCGCGGTTGGTCCGTGGATGGGTGACCATTTATAACATACCGAGACCCCTCCGTGTTTCGGAAAGCACGTTAAACAGTAGATCCCGGCTGTCATACATAGATCTTTGGCAGTCGTTAAGTCAATTCTTACAACCAGTCTTACTATGGGATACTGTGTTTCCCAGTAAAATGGGTTGTGGAGGTCAGATAGGCAGTCGCTCCATGTAAAATACGGTATTCAGCTGAATCCGGTAAGACTGGTAGCCGACCCCAACATAGTTGGGAAAAGGCTCAGGAGATGATTTGCCATGTAAGTAACTTGATGAAATTGTCTTATAGCTGTTAAACATGGAGATCGTAGGAAATAAAGATTTACGGAGAAGAGTACTCAGGGTTTCACAAAAAAAAAATTTAGATAGAAATGATAATTCAACATTATCAAACTGACTACAGTTTGATAATGTTGAATTATCAAATTGTAGTCAAAGATCTTATACACTACTAAATGACACTAAAATTACATGTATTCAGTCCCATGTTATACTAATAAAAAATGATAATAATTTGATTTGAACTTTTATTTAACGCAGTATTTAGTTTTTGCAAATCTCTTGTTGCTCATATTGTTGGTCATTCAATAAAGGATCAAGCTTGCATAACATAACAAAATACTTATAACGGATTAAGTCAAAACACTATTTCATACTGGTTTCGTAAAATATTCGACGTCCAATAATTTACAGCGATCATGGTTCGATAGACCGCCGTTATAAGTAGTTTTACTCTATAAGATAGCGTTAATGTTTTAAAATATACACTTTAACCAAATTACTTAATAAAATATGGAACCCAAAAACACAAATTAATACTTATTTTATTTTATAGAATAAAATTCTAATTTAAAGTTTGTGGTTGGTAACAACACATGTGTACAAAATGTACTTATATTTTGAAATGGTCTGCTTTTTGTGAACCTTTGTACCTATTTTAATTCCTATATAATTGTTTGGTACATCGTGCTCTTTATAGCTTCATAAATAAAAAAAAATGTGATTTTGATTAACTTGTAGATCTAGAGATCAGAATCTTTGCTTACAAAGCGACCCTGACGTCTCACGATTGCCATTGAAATATAATCCACAAGGACGATAATAGGTATTCATTATTCGAATGTCGTAATACATAATATACTATTATATAACCTAGAAATGCCACGGGATTATGAACCCTATTGTGACTACACGTATTTGTGTGGGCAATGCGAAAGCCTACGCAACACAGAGACATATTAAGGCCCCCAAATAACCAATATTGTGTTGTATTTAGGATCCGTTGTGATCTCTATCTGTTTTGACACTAGCATACGAAGATATATTTTCGTCGTAGTGGGATATGGACTGATAAATCCATATTGGTTGTATGTTTGAATCGTTTGTTTTCTTGTTAGTGTATAAAGGAATAAGTCATGACAGTATGCTTTTTATTGTTTTAGAAGTAAAATCCGGTTTGATAAATTATGTAAAGTACCCAAAACTTTCCTAAAAAACGCATTGAGATATTAAATTCGAATGACCGTAAATTGTTCGGTCATTTTGAAAGTAACGATTTTAAAATCATTTTGAATTGGCAAATATTGTCATAAATTTAAAATAGCATTCAAAATGGTTTTACCGCAGACAAAGAGGAAAGGAGAGTATTATTTTCCGGTTACCTAATTTTGGGACCACCCATTTTAACCGCACTGTTTGGGTATTCTATTTGCGCCATTAGATGAGACTGACGCCAAAGGGACATCATTTTAGTTTGATATTTGTGGTTAACTCAATACGTTAAGGTTGGTTTAATTTGTCAGTAAGGGTTTTTGACATACATTGTCATGTCGTCGGTGTTCTTTGTTAGCTGTTATTGTAGATCCTGGCTTACGGGAGTTACAATGATAGTCATACGGTTGTCGAAAAATATATAGGTTCAACGACATTGCACTAAATAAGGGAGGTCCTGAATTAATAAATGCAACCTTAACAAAGTCATAGTCAGCGAGCGTATTTGTTATATTTGTGGTAACATTCAGGCATGAGTTTAAATTTACTTCAGGAGTTTACTATAACATATAATTTGTTATTTCTAAGTCTGTTGGAGTGTGAGCTTGGTAAAACGCAAACTTTCTCTCCATTTTATAAAGGAGCCAATAAAACCTATCGAAGTAGATGCATTGCAATCGCATGCGGAGTTAGACATAAATTAGTTTCCGTTAGTTTAGTAGAGCAAACTCAAATAGACTCTAGGAATGTTATTGACTTCCAAAATAAGCTCGAGAACTGTTAACAAGTGGGTCGATTTGAGCCCCAACGCCAAACCCGAGCTTCTGCCATTAATTTGAACATCTTAACGATTGTTTTCAAGCTTTAAAAGCCATCTGCGGCCGGAAGGCGTTGACTTTCGGAGGACTTCCAAATACGAGGATTTAGTAAAGCTCTACGATAAATGGATTCTTAATTGGATGATCGAGGATGCAGCTCAAGTTTGAAGACCTAGATTTCGGCTAGAGAAACCGGGTCAACACAGTTGCTCGAGTTGAAATTATTTTGCTTAGTTACTTTACAGAAACAAACTTAGGTACTAAAATCGTGGTAAGTAAACTAAATCAAAAATATTTTTGTCTACCTACATTAGCTAAATAAAAATACATGAAATAATGAAAATGAAAATTTTTGTCATGTCTCATCGTCATTTAACCATAAAAAAAACATAAATTTACCTACTCACAAGTATGTAACCTTGCATCGCTGGTTTTACGCAATATGTGAAGAGTTCTTATCTAAACTATAATGACAGCCATCGTACGGAACAATAATTTAAAACCTATTTTTAGTACATGCTTAGCTAAAAATTGGTATTAGTAGTTGCGGCCCGAAACTGTCTTGGGACTTGAAGTGACTACTTATTGTCCCTAAATTAGTTAGGTATTTGATCCTTATTATGAAGATAAACACACGTAAATTATGGGCTAAGATTGCTAAAATAAGTTATTTAATATATTTATTATGTGACTGTGAAATTACTAAGTTACTATGCATTTAAAAGCCAGACGAACAATTCACTGCCCTTGACTGAACACGGGAACTGACAGAAAATTTACTGTCCTTTGCCACTTCAGTACTTTTCCCACCGTTAACCGACGAAACACAATAAAATCTGTCTAATTGCAAAAAGAAGTGAAACGGCCGGTGCTTAACCTATAAAATTCGATGGAACTTTACGAAGATGGTTGCAATAAAATAAATGTGTTTGAGGAACATCGTTTTCACATCAGTTCGAGGCCGGTGGCACCCTCTTGGCTCCTCGCTGTATTTTCTTCGTGTTATCGGGCATGTACCAAGCTTACAGCTAGGGTTACGACACACGAATATAATGGTATTGACAATTTGTATCACTTTTTATATCTGATAGATTTTTCTGAACTAATATGGTACGTGGGTTTTTAATCCAATTAGTCTTTTTATAGATTTATTGATTCAAAAAGGTGGTAATTTATTTTTTATTATTATGAAACAAAACACCATCATTTAACTTTTTTTTTCAGCTTGCTTCACCAATGCGGACAAAAATGTGTCCATTTGGCGCACCTGCCTACACAAAAAGTGACCTACGCAGCATGGGAAAATCCAAAGTTACCAAAAATTTAAGAAGCCATTTGTTTTCATAAACTTTACAAGCATTTTAAAAAGAGCAGTTTTGATGGGTTAAAGTTAAAAGTTATTACGGTGGGTAACCAATTTCGTGATTTGAGGTTCGGAATTTTTCACCGACCAGGCTAACGTTACCTTCTTACAAAAATAGTAGAAGTAAGACTCGCAAATTACTTAGGTACCTACCTACACGGTATCCTGTTTCTTTAAAGTCTTAAGCTACCTAATAAAATGCCCTTTTTAAATCGGTGTCTCAGGTACCACTTATTATTTATTTAAATACATATCACGCGTTTCAAAATCACAAAGACCTGTGAAAATTTAATTTAAATCAAACACATTAGTCTTTTATTTATCTACGTGTGTAAGATGTACCAAAACAGCTGTAGTAGTTTTATACATAAAGTTAGGTCTAAACTAGGTGCATAACTTAATTATAGAAAGGTATGTCAGAGACTTATTACGAGCTAAAACAGAGAATGTTTTAATTATGTTACTACTACACCTACGCATTTTCGGTGAACATTTAAAAGAGATCCTGAACTTTAAGCGTTATCTTATTATTTATTAAGTCTGCTGTAGATTTATGAACGAGTTTTGAGATCTTATCTACAGTCTAAAATAGATCTTTCAGTAACTTAAGACATAAAGAAATGTCGCAGTTCAAACTTGGTGAGAAGTTAGTATCGGCAACCCTGCCCGCATACGAAGCGAAGAGTTACACAGCTAGCAGACATCGTATCTACCCCCGTTCCGGTTTGACTAGCTGAAAGAGCTTATGGAAATTTTGGCTGTCTTAAAATGTCAAAGTCATCGTGCCGCTGTTTAACCTACCTTAAGCTGTTTAATGAACAAGTCTATGCACTTAACACCATTACTTAGATGGCTTAAGACTGGTTTGTTCTTAGCATTTTGGTTGGAAGAAATTTCTATCTTGTATTCAGGTTTGAAAACTTATTTACTTTGATTTATTTCGTAAAATATTTATGAATGATTACGGGCTGGAAAATACAAAAACAAGCTGTAACAGATTCTAAAACAGTTTCATCGACAAATTGTGTGTAATGTTCTTTGACAAAGACAAAGATTTATTTCGTACAAAATTTATGTATAAGTAAGTACGGGCTGTAAAATACAAAACCATATAATATATTATATACTAGCTGTGCCAGCGACTTCGTTCGCGTGGATGACGAAACTTATCAATGTGTTTTTAACCGCAAAATTAAGTTTGTTTTTTATTGTTTATACTTTTCCGGGATAAAAACTACCCAGTGTGGTGCCCAGGATAATAAAGAATAATTATACCAAGTTTCATCGTAATCGAACCTGTAGTTTTTGCGTGATACCTGAACAAACAGACAGACAAACAGACAAAAAATTTTTTTTCACACTTTTGGGTTTGGTGTCGGTCTAGTAACACCCCCGCCATTTATTTTTTTGATAATTTCTATGTACAGAATTTTCACTTCTACAGATTTATTTTATTTGTAGATGATTGTGAAAAGAAAAGTATTTATTTTGATGCTTAGTTTAAACCAGAGTTCCTCATCCGTCTATACAGTAGAAATCCTTCCCTTATTTCATCATACAAACAGGTATAAATATGCAAGTAGTAACTTAGTTACATATTAAATGTTTCTTAGGGATAGGTACATATTGTGGTTTGGCTTCGTCCAGCTTAATCTCCCGAGACAAGGCGGTGTAACGACACCTGCTCCTTCAAAACTTCATTAACTAGGGTTTAACAAAACTAACCCCAATTTATTAAACCTATTAGTTCCCTGAATAATGCCTTATCCGATCTAGTTTCGATTTATTTTAAGTTTACTACTTTAATATTTGGGCTAAATAAGGAAAAGGACTAATACCTCGAGGAATAGTTTGTATAATACTGTCTAAGGTCAGATTTGTGACATTTGAATAGTATGAGTGTATTTTTTTATTAATATGTAAATTATTCGAACCGAATAAGTTCTGACAGATTTTAATTTTAGTTTAGTCTAACAATTAATCCAGTAGTCATTTATTTTTTATCAATATTTTTTTTGTGGAAGCGCAATAAATCTGGTACATAATGAAAGCTTGCATTGCAAACTGGTGCTGCCACCTAGTAAGTACCCTATGTTTTTGTACATTGAAGAGTTACCAAGTTAACAACTATGCTAAAATTAACGGGTTCCGAATTCCATCACTAGATGGCTCAAATAAGCTTATGATTGTGAATCGTCCATGAAGTAGACACTTGAAAAATAATTCTATCAGCTCACTCTTCAAAATAGTGTCGATGTTATTTCCAACGTTAAAATTGATTTTAAGCAATTTACAATCCTAGTTCTACAACAAAATAATTAATCGTTCATTCGGTTTTATAAATTAACTATGTATATTTAAAAGCTAAAAAAAAATATTATATTAATCTAAGTTATGATTACCAATTTTTCAAATCAATGTCACGGTGAGATAGTTTACATTTTTTGCTAAGATTTTCATTTTTTTTACGGTTCATAATTCTAACAGCTAACTTCTAACAATAGTGTGTCGATGTTATTTGCAAAGTTATAAATTGATTTTAACCAATTTATAATCCTAGGTCTACAACAAAGACATAATTATCAATTAACAAAGCTTAGTAATGTAATAGTTTGTAATAAACTCTCAATGCATAGCCTAACTAGATCATGCAATAATGTTCAAAGGCAAAACCTGTAATAACAAACCTGTAATAAAAGAACAGTAATAACAAACTTTTGAAATTCTTTGATAAAGCAAACTGGGTTATTCACTCGCTACAAATTGTTATGGTAAACTATTCAGTTATTGGTTTAGTTTTCTATTTTTGTTATTCGGTAGCTAGAATATTTTCTATTGCTATGTGAACCTATCGTTAAATGTATGTTTCTAAAAGTTAGGACCGTTAGCTTGTACCGTTAGGTATTTTAATAATGATTGTTTTAAGAAAATCACGAATAATAACTAAAAAATATATCTATTATATTATAGAAAATTAGCCAGTGTACTTATCACATTTAAACGTCTTAAACATATTAATATGTTAAAATTTTTCGCTTGTCTTATTGGCTACACCACTTATACAACATGATAATAGAACAATCCCATTTAGTTACCTAATAATAATATGCATTTGCAGATATAAGAACGTATACCATATTATCTCGTGGATATAATTAAAAAATATACAGGGTGTTAAGAAGACCTGGTCCGATCCGTGGAGATATTGTTAGGTATCGATATCTGATTCCACTAATGTAAAAAAAAAACGGCATAAACTTAAAAAAATATATCCCTATTTTTTTTCTCAAATCGAGAAAGTGAGTCGGCGTCGTCACGACTTCCGCAAAAGGATCACACAAAATGCCGCCAATACTATCAAAAATACTGTCGAAAATGATATTGACACATTAACAATAAAATAACAAATTTGGGGAAGTTCGACAAAAATGGTTACCTATTTAAAAATTCATTATATTTGTTATCTACTATTATGAATATTTCATATTTATTTCGGCATGTGATTGTGTGCTGAAAAGCTCCACCTTTCTACGTCACTAGAAAGTTCCTGGCACTTGCAAAGCTGGGCACCACGCATAGTGCCTTTAATTTTTAGTAGATGGCGCTAACACATGCAAGGGAAGAAAAGATGCAGTGCCATATATAATTTAAAGGTGACTCTGTAAAGGATTAATACTGCTATTTATTAAATTGTTAAATAATGTACTACTATTTTTAGATTAAACTGATAGCCGAATAACTAACCGTAAACAATTTTTTCTCTTGTTGTGTCGTAGGATTTTCTTTTTAGTGCTCGCCAGCCCAATGACAAAATTCTCACACTTTACTTTAGGTACAGGCTTTCAAAAACTTACTTCTAAAAATAAGCTCTTACATGAATCATCAATATCATTATCATCATCATCAACATCAGCCAGAAGTCCTTTGATGATTGTCCTCTGACATCCACTGTTTTAACAGCGGATGTCAAAGACTTCCTAACAGAACGTCACAACGAACGACTACTTATCACTGCATGCACCGGTTACACGTGACCTTGATAATGTCCTTGTTTTACCTATACATCATTTTCCATATTTACAGTAGGTACGGTTGGAACGTGAAACAAGGCCAAACACCTGCGCTGAATACAATGATCAGTGCGTCGTTTTATTACAGTTTCTATGTCCACCTTTTGGTTTCATTATCAGAACAGTTAAAAAAATCTAAATATCCATTGTTATATCTGTTTAGTGATAACAGCGCAGGTATGCAGATTAGATTTAGGCACAGCTATTTTGCTTTAAAATTGAGTTGGAAGATTTATTCCGATTAAATAAACATTGCAAAAAATTAGTTAAATAATTAGGAAGCGAAGCCTGTCTTGTGAATATACTTACGACTTACGTTTCTCGAACCCCATGAGGTCCATCTCGCTTTCTGATACTTCTTATAAGTGTCTTAAATATCAGCACGTAAAGATGACGAAGAATCAGCATCGCTATTGATTGTTTGTTAGTTTTGTCAGACTTTAAGAAAGATAAAAAAGAAAGGTCCTCAACTCTTCCTTCATATTATCTTTTATTATTTTTAGTCCGGATACCAGCGAAATCGAGGGCAAAGCTCAATTTTTATAGTCAAGTTTTTCACTGATTCTCATTCATTGAAATGATTATAACTTACTTTAAAGACGGTTTTTTTTACATTTATGGCATGTGTTGGTTATTGAAAAGACGTTACCTCGAGATAAGTCTCTTTATTTCTTTCGAGAGTACGTAAAATCTGCACCATAATACATAATTTATTACTTCAGCAAGTCAAAATATCCTTAAAAAAACAAGTCATGCAAGCCACACTTTTATTAATCAAGAAACCACTCATAATAAAGACCAACAAACCAGAACAAGAGAAAACAAACTGGTAACATTGCGTAGGCGATGAGGATCATAATAATATCAAAGGCTGGCCGTAATCGTAAAACGTGTATCAGATAATATTATGCAAACACAATGTTGTACCAAAGAGTCAACAGTATTGTGGCAAGGACCGGTGTTATGGCGGATGAAGTGTGATGAATTTATTTATGGGTTACGAGGACTTCATATAAGTATGTACATACGTAGTACATAGTTACGTCACGATTAATTAGAGGTACGCTTGACTTGGAACCTTCATGGATTTAAGACCTTTCCATGAGTGACGTGGTGTTTCCTGATGTTTGCTTCTCCTTTGATTTCTTCAAATAAATAAATTTGGGCTTTGTTTTATTTGATTTGCCAGGTTTGTACGTATTTGATCCTAACGATTGATACTGTCGATTGCCATAGAAGTGAAGAATATTTTTATTATTTCAATTGGTAATTCAGCTTGTCTAAATACTTGTTAATACTAAAGTTAGAACTGAAAATAAAAATAATAATAATAATATTTCGGGACATCTCTCACACGGTTATCTGATCCCAAGCTAAGCAGAGCTTGTGTTATGGTAACCAGACAACTGATAAACATACTTACATATTTCTAAATACATACATATTATAGATGAATTACACGCAGACACAGAACAAATGATCGTGCTCATTACACAAACATTTGTCCTGGGTGGGAATCGAAACCACGACCTCCGGTATAGCAGTCAGGGTCACTAACCACTAGACCAACAGGTCCGTCGAACAAAATAAATAAATGACCCAAACCTGAATCATAAATTTACTATTATGACCCCGGAAACCTTTTTAAATTTCTAAACTGTGCCGAATTTTTATCTTAACTCAAAACGTGCCGTTAAAAGTGAGTTATGGATTTTTTTAGGCTTCAATCTTTTTAAAATGGTATTTCGTCAGTTTTGTTTACATGGGTAAAAGTTTGTTAATTAAAAATTAGCATGGCTTCGAAACCAATAGACCTTTGAGGAACGGTTTTAAGAATGGGACTGTTTGTGTTAAAATTTCTTCTGAAGTTTTTTCGGATAGCTGTTATGACCGGGACCAGGACCGGGTAAATGACGTGTTGTTTTTCTGTTTTTCAAAGTACTTATATTTATGTGCGTCATGTTTTCAAGTTTCATGTTGTTGATACAATATCTTAATTAAGCTCTTTTGTGAATGAATTTAATAAATTAAATGCTGCTGTGCTTTGTGGCTATACCCGCCTGTTTTATTGTGTCCTGTTTATGTATACAGAAAAGGGTCTTTTAGTCCAAAGGTCTAGAAAAGCGTTACACGTATACGTAGCAAAGTCTGACCAAAGGCTTGCAGTAAATTTCGCTTGCTGACAAGCGATGAGTCCAGTGAATATAGGGAACGCAATCTGTGATTGAAATTGGGACAGAAATTGTGCCTAAAATAGGACAAATTGTTATCATCACATAGAAAACATCAGACGATTTAATGTTAATCTCAAAATGTAACTTCCTACTAAAAGCCACGCTTCAAGTGTTAACTTATTATCGAAACGCGGCAAGTGGGCAGTTAGTACAACCAAAAAAGAACAGACTTGTAAATGAAATAGGTAGCCTTTCAGCCATGTGGCTGAATAGGTAAAATATTAATAAGGCTTAAATTAATTTGAATGAGCACAATATGCACTATGAATAGGTATTTGGGTTATCAAAAATGGCTTCGGGCCAGCCAATGTTTTTGTTTAACTACCGTGTATACAAAAGCTGCTCTTAAATATTATGTTCCATTAAAACTCGCTTACAGTAATAAAATAGAGCTTGTTGAAGATATTCTTATGTTTTATGTGATAAGTTGATGATAAAACGACATTCTGTAGTAATTAAATTAAATAGAAACAATAATATGTTGTGTTGTGAAGAGTCACAACCTTTTCAAAGAATCTGATGAACTTATTTGCTGTCGCCGAAAATAAAACAAGATATTTTTGGGACAACTTGTCAATGGCAGTAATTATAGGAAACTAAAATGTTCCCTTAAAATGTAGAGTTTTGCGAAATTTCTCAGAGGCGTTTTGGCGTCAGGTCCCTAACCACAAAATTAATGGTATTGTTAAAAGGTATTGTGTCTTTGTAAAACTCTGTGAATAGACTATAAGTTTTTTCAAATTAGGAGGCAAAATGTTTGTTTATTTAAGTTTTTGTCTTATAGTGTATGTAACACGTGTTCATGGTACAAAAATGTAACGATTAAAGATTATAATCGTATAAAATCACTCCTCCAGAACCAAATCTTAAAACAATGTTTTATTCACAGTAACGAACTCTGAATTATTCATTAATAACTTCATTTGAAAGGTCTTAATTGCATTCAATAATCACAATTCATTAGTGCTTTTGTTCATCGGTAAGTCAGAAAAGAATATATTCGACAAAAATTATATGTCATAAATTTTATAGGCTTTTAAATTGATAAAATGTATTATGTTTTAAAATTTGTGTTTAGCTGAAGCTACATTATAAGTCTCTTACGTTTATCAAGCTGAACTTTGTTAACTAGAAAATAAAATATTGCCATCATGAGAACTAAAATGATAAGTCAATCCAAACATTGAAGTTATTTTCTATTTTAAAACTACGGTACTGCAAAAAATAATCGAAGTAAATTGTCAGGTTATTCAATTCTGGTTGCTTTTGCATACATATGAAATTCAAATCCAAACAAAAATAACTTAATTTAACACTAATAGCAACAGGAAAATTATACGCTTTTAAAACCGCTAATAGATATCCGACGATTACGTGACATTTCTCATTTGCATCTGCATTTTCTAGAAAAGACCTTTGGCTCCGGTGAGATTAAGTGCTTATTAGCATTATGCCATATTTTTATCATCTCAAAGAAGACGTGAAGTAAGCAATAAGGATGAGTATATTTTTTTCATTACCGTCAGAGTGATTTCACATTTCCAATACGATATCGGTATCGAGACTCCGATACTACATCAGTGGCAAGTAAATGTATGAAAATTACAAATCCGATAAGCGATATCGGGTCGGATAATGTGTAAGACAGGTACATGTGTCGTACATTTATTTGCCCCCTATATCGTTTTGTAGTCCGATACCGATATCGGGTCGGATAGTGTGAAAACAGACTTAGGCCAAAACTCACACACTTTGTGCGAAAGCATGACGTCATAAACCCCCACTTTGATTTGCTTTATTGACTTAGATTTTCTTATTTATAAAAGTAAAAATACGTGCTTGACATTTTACATACATTTTGTATTATTATACACAGTCATCACCCTATTTTAACTTAACTCTGGTTTGCCACGTAAGCGGTGACATTCCAAGTGCGACACATCTTTACGCGATAAGGAACGTTATGCAATTGTACTTGTACGATTCAAAGTAACTTAACATATATACTAGCCAATGAAGATGTGGAAGTAGGTAGAAACCCAATTAGTTCGTACGTAAGGGCAAGTCTCCACCAAAGCTGAGCGGAGGAGTCAAACAGC
This sequence comes from Autographa pulchrina, assembly GCA_905475315.1. Taxonomy (NCBI): domain Eukaryota; kingdom Metazoa; phylum Arthropoda; class Insecta; order Lepidoptera; family Noctuidae; genus Autographa; species Autographa pulchrina. The sequence continues at coordinate 8,574,662 of FR997768.1, forward strand.
TCGCGAGCTGCTACTGTAATGCTCGTTCGGTGCTCGTTCGTAAGATGTGGACGCCCCCTTATATCTTTATGGCGCATTGGAAGCTCATCATTTGGCTCTTTCTACTTCCTTTTGCTATAGGATAGAGAGGGACGGAGATAGTCATATAATTATTTTCATAGACACGCACACGTCTCTGCTCGAGTCAGCTTCGGTGGAGACACCCGAGTTGCGCTTTGGTGGATTCCGGGCCCTAGAGTGTACGTTCCTCAAACCGTTAGTTCATTCTAGCCTCCTATGGGAAAAAGTTGAGATGTATGTTGCAAGATGCAGTGGTTCCAAATTGGATGCAGTTATATGCTAAATTATATGTCCGGGAAATATCTGGGTTTGATCAAGACCATAGGGAACTACTATCTGTAAGTGACCAGTTTGGTATAATTGCAACTATTTCATGTAAAAGTAAACCGGTGAATAGGGATAATAGGGTTAGCTAACCCGAAATTTATTTACAATTAGAATTTTCTATATACAGAGTTGATATGACAGAGGGGCATTAAATTACACTACGTATACTATACGTGTTTAGTATTAATTCGATACAGTATAAAATTAAAAAGCGCCAATAATAAGAAAATATTTTTTTCAAACAAACTAAATAGCTTACAAATTAGAATAAAAAGCAACCACCCTGTGTAAATAAATTTGACTGACTTACTTACTTACTTGTGACATGCTTAGACATAATCAGCTGTTAGGAAAGATACATCGTGTTGAAACGGAGCAAAATCTTAAAAAATCACTTGCGACTAAACTACTGCTCCTATTTAATTGATTTTTGGTACAGAGCTTGAAAATGGTATCTAGTATAGGCAGTTTAAAGAAAAGCCCCTTTGTCGTATCAACTTTGTATAAACGTAAAGGTAAAAAATGGCATGTATTTTTTATATTTTCCCATATTGTCCCAGAGCTGGACAAAGGCCTACCTTCACTCTTTCAGTTCATCTATATTTATTATTAGTAATAGTCGGCGTTATCTTTTCTTTTAGTGTTGGTTCGTAAATACTCGATATTCTGCCCAAAAACCCTCAAAAATATAAAAGAAGTTTATTTAAAAAAAATATACCGCCCAATGTTCGCACAACCTACATGCTATATGCATCAGTTGCATGCATATTGTGCTCGGTACTGTTCCCTCCGAGGTCTTAATTCATAGTGCCTAAGCGCTCTTAGCAATCGTAACTAAGCCAAGCTCCTTAGAGATTAAGACTCATAATATATGTAACTCAAATGTACAAAACACGTATAAGTGCTTACCGTACAAATATAGTATGGAAATATAATAAGGTAAGCATTGGTAAGAAGATTATTTTAAATATAACAAGGTTGTCTTACAATGCGGTTCATAATTTTTAATCTGTAATTATTTTCAGCAATTTATATTATACTAGCGGTCGCCCGCGGCTCCGCCCGCGTGGACCATTGGATTTATTTTGGATTTTTCCAAAATAAAATTTAGCCTATGTTACTCGTGGATAATGTAGCTTTCGAATGGTGAAAGAATTTTTAAAATCGGTCCAGTAGTTTTTGAGCCTATTCATTACAAACAAACAAAGTTTTCCTCTTTATAATATTAGTGTAGAAGTGTAGATAATAAATTAATTAAATTGTTAACCAAAATGTTTTACAGCGTTTCAAGCGATAAATGTGTGTAATTATTATATAATTTATATTATTATAATCAAATCCTTGTGTGGGTGTTTGTTACGGTACCCAAGTTAATCTCGAGAACAATAAGATGTATTGTGGTGCCGTTTTCTTCGCCACATGTAACGCTGAAGAAGATTTACGTGTGCTCTCCTTCCTACTGTCAGGCAATTATTATTGTGACAAAGGGGGCGTAAAATAAACAAAGGAAAGCTGGGCTAGAGATTTATTTATGTATGTTAAGTTCGTTATTAAATACAACATTCAATGTTACTCGTCGAGTGGCGTACACATCGGTTTTCAAGGTGTCGCTAGTTCTGAAGTCCGGAGTTTGATCCCCGGATGGGTTAATGTATAAAACCACTTTTTACACTGTCGCCGGTCTGAGTATTTGTCTTTGATTCTATAACACAAGTGATTTAGGGGGGATTTAGCTACTTTCTTTGAGTTCAGAGCAAGGTATGTGAGCCAAAATTTCTTTTACATTTCAATTCAGATAAAACTATTTTGCTATTTTATGTTGACGCCTTTTAAAATAGTCTACTTTCCAGTCGGTTTTAAATCCTTTGTAATTTATTAAATGACGGAAAAAAAGCATCAGAAATGAACTTTTGCTTTTTCCTGTAGCAAGAGAAGTCCTAATCTACATCCATAAGTACCTGATCCAATTTACAACATGAAAAGGGAAAAGTAATAATCAAGCTTTTATTTAGTTAAAAGTCGTAAAGGGACAAAAGGAGAGTGTTGTTTGGGTTACCGTGTGTTAAACCTATATTCGAAGGTTCATGACTCGATTTCTGTCGCTTATTTTACCAACTTTTATCATAAAACCCTTAAAAGCTTAGCGCATTGTTTGTTCTCTCCTTATCCTGTTAAAATACTTTGTATTTTGAGGCTGTCTTTAGATATAATCCACCTTTGAACATACAAGTCTTATCTAAGAATATTCATTTTAACCAACGATGTAGCTTTTTGTCTTGAGCTATGCCTAAAATGAGGGGATTTATTTCTTTGATACATAACTGTTGTATTATATAAACTACTATTCAAACGAATACTAGAACTCGTAAAGCATATAATTATCTGCCTTTATCTTATTATTTACATAGAAAAAAAACGGAGTAAGAAATTATATTAATTGAAACTTCGAAAATGATAAAAATAAGTGTATGAAGATAATAAATTATAAAAAAATAATAATTTGATGTTAGCAAATTTAAAATTAATATAGGTTTCATGAAGTAAGTAGTTAGTTGTATACATCAGTTCCGATGAAACTTTACACGTCGATTTAGATAAAAATATAAGAAAACAGTTTTACACAGCAATAAAAATTTACCTCCTTCAAGTAGTGATTTAGTGGTTATATCAAATTGTGGGCGAAACGAGTCGGTCAAGTAACTTTACGGAACTGATTGAAAAACTTTTTATTTCCGATATCGAACGGTAAGTTATTTAAAAAACTTCCGACGCTATTTCTTCAGGTCTCGTTGATGGATTATAGGCTATATCATCGATATTTCGTACATTTTCGGTATTTTTCAGTTGAACAAAAATTGTAGATGGCAAGCCGACGTTTTTACAAACAAACAGCTATGTAGTTGAGATCAGTAATGTTGGAATTGGCGTGTCGAGCGTGGGGTTAACAGCGCCAGATGCATGGAATACTTTTCAAAAGCTAGGTACTTTGAATATAAAGCAGACAAAACGTAGTAGAATACCAAATGATAATCTAGTAGAAAAATATTAAAACTTACTTTTAAAGTAGCAACATTACAAATAGTATTTGTTATTTAGCTACATACACTATACAAGTACCTACATTATTACATACTTATAATATTTTCTACGTTACTGTTATAACATAAAAATTATGTGTATGTCTTTTTAAATAGTTTAGAAGTCACAACTAAAATACATTCAGTTGAACTACTTTATTTCAACACAAACAACAAATAGAATACATAACAATCAAACGTGTTCGGCATTAAAACTAATTTTCTAAATAGCAAACCGTCTGCGATTCCATAATCTTTCGAGGAAATTAAACAACAAACTCGTTGAGGCAGTACACCGCGACCACTTTCCTCCTGCCGCAAACTGCTCACATAGCACGCTCCAATTTAAGAGGGCCTAACTGTAACTGTACTCGGTACTGCATAGATACCTGCCAAACATGGTAGTATTATAGTCAAGACTCGGTAAGTACTACGGCCATGCGGAGAAATGGCATTTTCGAATTTAATCAGCGCGGGAAGGAATGCCCAGGTATTTCATTGAATTCTGTGTTTGTTGATAGTCGTGTGTGTGTCGAAATTCTAAAATGGGAATCAAGTAAGATGTCTTCGTATTTTAATTTGTTATTTTTTTCATCTGATTTTAAAACTAAAAATTAAAATACTTATTATTTTAAACTTTCTTAGCTGTTTCTTCCATGAATTTCTTATCATTCGTGTTCCTTTAAATCACTGTAATATAAAAGAAAACTTTGTTGTAATAAAAACTCGGTCCGTAAAGTTAGGTTAAGATACAGTTCGTAAGGCAATTTCGTTTTAAATAAATTTTTACATTTGATTAAAATCATCTGAATTATTAATAATTATTTTTTAACTATTACTAAATTTTTGGTTTATTTATTTCTAAAACTTTTTACATAAATTCCTAATATTAATAAATTTTAAATACTACTAGTCTTTCGTGGACCAGAACTATTTCAATTTTAAAAATTTTGGAAGTTATTAGTGTTCATTGGCGTATATTTAGCAATAAACTAAAAAATAAACAAGTTGTTTTTTACTTGAGATCGCTAAATTATATTTAAAAACAAAATACCAACAAAAACACTGGTGAGTGTTGGCCTTGTTTTTGTCTAAAAACACAATTAAACAGTAAATAACTTTAATTAGAAGCCAATTAATTGCCCGAATGGTACTGTAAACAGGGCGTCCCAGAAAATACCGTTAGCACGGACGTTTCAATCGAAATTCAAACGTTTTGTCGTATCGTATCTCGTATTTAAATGTTTACATTTAATTATTATTCTTTTTTAATTTGGATTTAGAATTAATTCCTTTTTTTCAGTATTTATTTAGTATTTAAATTTATAAAATCAATGTTTGAAGTTGAACGTGAATTTTTTGAGAGGTTAAAAATGGAACGTTTTATTTTTATTTAAATCGGCATTGAAATAAGGCTTATTGGATCCATCAATCCTATTACTACTGCTTGTAACTCGTTTTTTTTTGCTTAATAAATATTTGATATTTTAGTATACTTAGTCTAGTCAATAAAATCAATATACGAAAGCTAACTCAACTCTTAAAGTAATACGTTCAATACAAAGAGCCGATACAGATGATAATACAATTCACATAAACGAGCGGGTCTTATTACAAAAAAGCAATCTTCCCGAGAACAAAAGCTCATTTTTCATATAATTTCCTTCGGTAAGTAGTTGAAGTACATTCCACATCTCTTGAAATCCTTTGCACTGGCGCCCCGCCAATACATTTTTTCTCAGAAACCGAAGATATTGCTTTTATTACATTATTTATATTGTTTGTTTGATAAATAATTAAAACGTTAGTGTTTCAATTATGAATAAAGAAATTAGCAGTATTCCCGCTATTCTCTGCGGTCCGACAGTTGTTTTTGCGGTTTATATGAATGTTTTAAAAGAGCTTTTTCCTTTTAAAGTTTTTATGCATGTACCTACATTAAATTGTGTTCAATTTGTTCATTCATTTATAATGCATTTTTATTTTATTGTGGACGATTGTGGACGCAATGCACAGAGTAGAGTTTGCATATTAAGTTTTAACAGAAATAAAAATAAGAATAACCAAATCGTTAGTAAGTTCCATAATTTGCAATGAAATAAAAATATAATATTATTGCCTAAATAATTTATACTACATTATATATTAAACAACAAAACCGGTTTAGTTTGAGACCTTAAAACAAATCTAAATACATTGTAGTGAAAGCTTAACTAAAATTCGTTTGACCCATTTTATAAATTGTGTAAAGCCTGATTTAGACGATGCGAGAAATGTCGTGCGAGTTGCGGTACATTGCGGGGCCGCGCGGCTATGGTGTCATAAGAGATGGATCGTAGACGGCAATGTACCGCAACTCGCACGCTATTTCTTGCACCGTCTAAATCAGGCTTAACTGTAGTAATATTATGTAGATTAAAAAAGTCAGTTTTTTACGGTTATAATACCAGTTGGGTATACTTTCTTAGCATAGATTTGCAACTCATCTAGGAGAATCCTAAAATCAAAGCCGGTTAGCGACTGTTAGGCGCGAGTAGGGTCCAACCCCTAAATATGCGGTAGACTACCTAAAAGTATTCCCAAAGAGGGTTTGCGGCTGGCAGGCGGCCAGCTGTAAAACAATTGAAAAATCTATTTTTTATGCGAAATAAAATTTTCATTGTACTCACCTCAAATAATTGAGACCAGGCCTAAGAAGTCAAGAAGTATTTATCCGGTCTATCTATCAAAATAGTTAACTTAACTACCATGTGTTAGTCTCTAATAGTCGTAAAGACTATAAAAATCAGAATGGGATACCTAGTGTAGGTCAAAAAACCAGTTGGTCTATTTAAAATACCTACTCATCCCCTGCTAAAACAAAATGCCTGTCCCCAATTATACAGGTAAAAAATAATAGGAACCGTTTAAAAAAAAAGGCAGGCTATAGCAGATAGACATTAAATCAAATAAAAAAAAAATCTTATTTTATAAACTGTGTGCTAAATTGTGATAAATGTATTTTTTCAGGCTGATAATCCTGTTGGCGTTATTGGTGGGAGTGCTGTACAGTCTTCACCTACTGGTTCAAGATTACCAAGCCCTGACCGCAGCATCGAAACTCCTGAGATTCCTCTTTAAAAGGGATCTTAGTGCCCAAAATGTTACTGTAAGTGGCTTCAAAACATTTTTAGAATTGAACGGAATGGGGATAAAATATATTGATAAAATATCACCAAGTCAATTTAAAAAAATAATTTTCCGATCTACAAATATTGATTGAATTTCAATGAGAATAAAAAGCTAAAAAAAAAATCAATTACTGCCTATGGAACATTATTATAATTATGATAAGAAGGGGGTACTACGAATATGACACTAATTTTGATTTATGTATACAATTGTATACATCAATCATTTTACACACACTTACATGCTCATGCACAGATATCCTAAAGTGAAATAGGGCCGATGCAACTAACTAGATTTCAATCAGATTAGGGTTTCATGACAGGCTATGAATAAGGTTGAACAATTTACATCGTAGTCACACCGATTTACATAATAAACTGAAAGTTGTCACCAACAAAGATGGAATAAGGATGAACTTATGACAAAAGTTATAAAATACTTTGTTGAAGTAGTTTTAGTTCTTGTACACGAGGTAATAGTTTAAAATGCAACATCAAAGTGTGTTGGCCTTAGAGGATAGATAAGATACTACAGAGTGGTCATCTCAGAGTATGAACCGTGGCCACTAGTATGAACAAGTTTCTTTGAAAAATAGTATCAAAATAGAGCACGCCGTTTTTATAAAAGAATCTCAAAACCTAATATTTACCATAATAATTCATCCATCGATATTTTCGGATAAATCGTCTGTCGTTGCAGGGAAAAATACACTTAACGAATGTACTACATGCAGCATAAAATTTGTTTACTCTCAGCACAATAGGCTTTTAGCGATACGCGCACTCTATTATCATTACTTTTTTTTTACTCCATGGTGTTGACCTATTTTGACGGCTCTGTGAATTCCCTAACATACGTTGACGTTCGTATGATGTTTGGCACGTGCGACGCTATCAATATAAAGTCGTTGTTTTCTAATCAGTAGTACTATTCTGTAACATTATTTTCATGTCTCGACAGCGGAATCCGCGGTGACATGTCAAATACGTATTCTCGAATTTCTTCACTTCATTCACTTTTGAAGTGAGCTTTATTTTCACTCAGGTGAAGCTCGATACCGAAATTATTTACAGAATAGACATACAGTAGATTAAGAAACATTTGGTCACTTTATTCTGTTTAACGCCGTGTTGAAGTACCTATTTGTGTGGTTATTAACAACAGCCGTAAAAAAGCATAATTATTTTAAAACTACTGCTTATTTATGCAGCCTTATTTTAACTTTATGAAACATGAAAATTGTTCATTATTATAAAATTAAATAGTTATGATTCGCTCGCGAAATGTTGTTTAGAGATTCTTTACATAAAAATATTCAACAGGGTTTTCATTATTATTATAAACAAAAAATAAGACTGTATGAAATACAGCCTTATTTTAATGATAGCCTAGTGATGCCATACATGTGAGATACTCAAAAACAAAAACGGTTTTTCATCATTTATCCATAATTAAATACTAAAGCTACAGTTTATAAATACTTTTATAATACCTTAGTGTAAAGATAGCTAACAAAAAATATAAGCCATGTTGTTATGATGTTATTCAAGAAAACAGAAATTTTATACTTTGTATCAAAAGTGATTGGAGCTGTCAAAGGAATAGTTTATGTTTTCCTTTTAATACCGTTAAACAAGCTCCTCGTCTTATAAACGACCAATATTTAATAACTTTTTAATTTCAGTACACCAATAAATTTATACAAAATACATTTTCCAAAAATTGTGTAGGACGATGATAATAATTTATCTTAAACTCGTGTTTTTCTTTTGTAGACCATTATAGGTTCCTAGTAGGTACTCAGTTAAGCCATGAACAGACGGACGGACAAGGTAAAATTACCTAGTAAGGACCTTGCTGGTTACGGAACTCCGCAATTTGACATTTTATCTTTCGTTGACCCTACTCCCAAATATTATTTGCTATTTGTACGTTTGACGTTCATCCGATTGGTTGTCTAAAGCCCTGAAAAAAAGGTTCTTTCGAGTCATCGAAGTAATTAGGTAGAAAAGTATGTACATGACATGTCCAATTTTACGTTGGTATTACATGTACCCAGTATGATACTCGTAAATAATATATAGGCAGTATTATTTTAAAATTTTAAATCATTATGTATAGAAATCTAGTAGATAGATGCCTTGGTAGCTTTTGTAAAAAGCTATAAATACTCATAGATCACTTTCAGAATCATGCAATATATATTGTAATACATTTAAAAATATGGGTACGTTAACCTAGAGAAAATGATCAGAGAGATACACGTTTGTGCTCTCTGAAAAGGCTACATCATTATACCGTTCACAATCGGATAAAACTAAAGACGTAGCGAATTCATTATATTTGTGAATCCGCAAAGCTGTGTACGAGATAACGCCCACTTCATTACGGCACTTCATAAAGATTGGAAGGTTTAAAACAAAAGCATTCGTCCATTTCACTGGAGTCCGAATAATGAGCATTGTTGTTTTATTCATTTGTTTTAAATAAATTATCAGCTATTGCAAATGAACTCATTTCGGTCCTCATTTTGGGAAGGGTTTCATGCCTTATGTATTTTAAATCTGTTTTAACTAGACCGTATCTGTAATTATTATTGTTGGAACCTCAGTACTGATTTCGTAATTACACTTACCATTAAATGTTTGTGGTAGACACCAAACAAGGAGTATTACGTATGCATTTCATGTTCATTTAGTGCGAGTTCCGCTTTTTATTGCTGCGCTTACGATGTGTAAAGTTTGGTTTTATGATTACCATCCCCTAGAACACGGTAAAAACATTTTGCCTTCCATAAAACGCTAAGATGTTCAAAGTTTGTAAGATGTGTGCATTGCAAAAGTTCTCTGTGCCCATATGCATTTTTAAACAGTTGCAGAAACAATCTTGGTAATGACGTAAGATATTTTTAGAAGTGCTTTTATTTTTATAATATTATGTGTGTGAATTCATCTGAAAAACCCGACTGATTACATTTTTTTTTTACAAAAACAAGTCGTTTGTTTCGTAGTGCCAGAATTATGGCCCCTGACTTGAAATTAACAACCGTCATGAATGTACATTAAAAGCCTTTTGTCATACTTCGTTATGAAACCCGTATTCTGTTAAGAATATTAAATTGTGTTATGGTTATGTAAATATTCTCTGTAGTACCTATTATGGACGAATTATTTTGATTATCTGGACACAATTACATAAATGGATTAACAATATAAACAAAATAGAGATTGGTTAATTATTTGAAAAATAGAAATCGATATTTTTAAATGCTTTTAACGAAAATTATTATTACTTTTATTACATGTATTTTTGTTGAAAAATATAAATGTGTCTCAATATTCCCTATTGCATTGCATTCTTGTTAGTCACCATAATCCGCAATCATTATCATTAACAAGATTCTAATCTTTGACGTGACAAGCTATAACCATCGACTTACAACTAAAGTTTCTGAACTCTGAACATTTATAACGTGCAAATTATTGGAGAACTTTGAAAACTCAAACTTTGCATCTGGCTGTAGGATGAACGTACCTTAAGGCGCATTTAGACCACAACTTGCATTAAAGTAACGAATATTGTTTCTATAGGAATTTTATCAGTCAGAACCGATGAAACTTTTTATTTTGCGTGTGTGTTTGTTTTTGTCTGTGGCATCGCAGTTCTCGAACGCATGAACCGATTTCGCTTTTCTTTTTGTGTTTGAAAGATGAATTAGTCATGATCTTATAGTTATTTAATACAAATTTACGCATACAACATAATTTTTATTTAGTTTTTTAACGATCCCCATTTTTATTTACCATACGGACATGAAGGATATAAATGTTACAAAATTATTTGTATAAGCTTCCTATAAATTTAGGCTTATATAAATGCTTCCTAATATCCTAACATTTAAAGTTATGTGGGCAATTTGAACAAACTCCTAATTATCCCGGCTGACCAGCCTGACCGACGACGCTTAATGTAGTGACAACTCCGTTAAAACTAATAACTTTCAGACTATTTCGTACTATGCTAAGTACTCTACACACCTAATTATCTATAAATAAGTTAGTATTTACAATCATCAGCAATACTGTATTGACCACCTATGTAACATTATGGTATGCAACAAAGAATTGAATTGAATACCAAGACAGCACCCACATTTTGTTCTGCTGGAGATGAGAGGCTGTAACCTTACAATATGGACGATGATTCTCTCTTTTTTGCGAAAGAAAGAGCAGATATACATAAGCAGACATGTAAAAAAGGCGTGAGAAATTTTACGCGGTCAAGCGATCATTAAAAATGTTGGGTCAACGCTCTTTAGTTGTGAGTTTATGCACGTTATGTTGGCATGGATATGAGACAGGATGGCGACACTTTTTCTGCAGCGTGCGTGTCATTTGTAATGCATCACGTTTTTGGGAGACTAGAAAAATCGCCATCAAGCGTTGGACGACGCAATCCCAATCCATAGTCATAGGATACCTGAAGTGTCCTTGATTCATACCCTGATCAAGGACATTTACACTCATCAGTCATTTCATACTGAGTAACAGCTGATTGAGCAACCAAAAACAAAAACATAGGGCTTTGTGTCTTTCGTGTAAATAAAATGTGTTAAAATATAATACCCCTTAGTATAAGGTCAGTAAGCGCTCACCCGTTGGCAATCAATTTGAAGTAGGTACAGTTATACCTATATCCTTACAAATGGCCTTCGTTTAATAATATCATTCAAACACCCCAAAATATTAAATCTAAAATATCTAACCCAATTAGGGTTTATTGCAAGCAAAACAAACCAAATGTGCGCATTGTAATTCGGAGCACACGCTGCAGAGTACTAAACAGTACAACTATATCCATAACAACCAAGGAATATGTTTATTTCACTTTGAATGTCCAACAATAAGTTTTAAACAATGTTCCACAGAAGCCTGCCGTGAGATGGAAAAGAATATTGCGGTGTGACCCGATACAATGCGCGAGGTACTTCTATTGTGAACTTGGGGCGAGGCCCGCAAACAACGAGGTGCTGCGAGGTTTCGGTTATATGCTTACGTAAGTTATAATATCTTAAAAATAATAACATTTCTTTATTTTTGGTGTACCACCTGTTTTTGTTGACGAGGAAAACGTGAAAGGGTTTTCGAGTGTGTATGGTTTCAAACAAAATTCGGTTTGCAACTCTACTTGAGTAATGAAAAAAATATATGTTTAAAATTTTGTCGTAAACGTGGTGAATGTGAATATTTAAACATGAATAATTCTCAAATAATACTATTATAAACCACTAGGGTTTTATAAACCATCAAATCAAATAGACAAATAACAAGGATTTCAAATAAAATTCCATAAAAACCAATAAAAAAATACATACGGGAATCGATCCCGCAGCTCGTGCTCGTAATGGTAATTGGCGTAGTGACCTATACCCGATACCAGTTAGCTTTTCTTTCAGTTATAGCTTGACAGCTAATATGACTATTATCTCAAATATTCTACAAAACAAAACACTTTAACATACAGAAACAGCCTTAAACATAAAACTAAAATAAACCGCGGAGAAATAATATCTATGCTAAATTCTTTACGCTATATACATGAAGCTTTCGAGACTATAACGGGCCTTGCGTTCGGTTTCAGTGTTCACTCTATGTGTCGTTGATGTTGAGTGCTGCATTCCCATATTCCATAAATCTATACTTATATAATAAAGCGGAAGACTTCTTTTGTTTGGAAACACGCTAATCTTGCTATAGTACACTTGTACTGACAGATAACTGGGGTTATGCGGTATAAAGCTTCGTTTATTTACAAGCAGGAGACCGATAGTCTACTGAAACAAATATGGTAAAAAAACTGTGTCATTTTTGTTCAGGAAATAAAGATTGGTACGGTTTTATTTATTTTTATTATTACGTTTATTAAGCAAGCATAAAAATAAAAGCTCCAGTGATACAATTATTAACAAGTATAGTGTATATAAGCTTATGAAAGCTCCTTATGTTTTTTATTCGTTTTGCTTTTTATATCAATTTGTAGAGTATTAGAATTAATAACGGAACGTGCATTCATTATGAGTATTCGCTTTGTAAATATCATTGATGGAAAATCGAATGAAAAAATTACTTTAGGAATTAACCCCCACAGGAAGATGGACTAAAACAAACTAGTTTATATATAACCCTCGGTATCCTTGTCTTTCATAATTTTTGCAATAGTATTGAGTAAAATAATACTTCGTGCACTAGTTTTCTTCGTCTAAATTTAAGGTAAACTAGTTTATTCTAGGCCAAACTATATTTTGTTCGACAGGTTCAGCCAGCTACTTAAGTTATTCAGCAAAATATTTTTAGCATAACTTTAACTTTGCTCATTTATTTTCTTATTCATAAACAGTTTATTATTATAGCCTTCTTTGTGTTATTTTGATATGAAAATTTATTTAAAATTCTACATTACGTGCTATGATCTTACGGAACTCTTAGTATCGGTTCAATCAATTAACGTTGGAATTAAAAAATACTAATTTTTACCCATTAAAAATATTTTTCAGATATTATCACAATATAAGCTTTGTAACATAACATTTTTTATATCTACTTAAACCTACATCCCATCAAAATTTAAAAATATATTTATATTTTAACTTAAATAAGTTTCCATAAATAAATTGCTTCGTTACATGTATTGCTTATCAATTTGATAGGTAAACAGACATCAAAAAAGTATTGTTATATTTATTTCAATATTTAGTTAGTAGATGAATCATAATTATAAATACGTTGTCTTTGTAGTACTGACATTAAAAATTTTCCAAAAAATATCACGATGGAAAGCGAACGAAACCGCGCAACTAATGGAATTTCGTCCACTAGAGTGCCAGTTGAGCCGATAAATTATTGTGTAGGCTATACGTTTTCATACTCTACTTGACGTTTCGACAGAATCACTGTTCTGATCGGCACTTCACACTCATACAAGCTGTTTCGACGATAAACTTCAAAAGAACTTGATATTTATTTTCTGGACCAACCTCATATTTATATATTCAAAGTGGCAAAATAATTTACCTGATATTATGTATTTTAATTAAATTTTGGGATTCTTTTGATATTACATATTTTATAATGAAAAAACATGGTGAAAAAACCTGCCTATTCTCATAAGCGTAAATAAAATACTCGGTGTCTGAAAGCAAAATACGTACGATATTTGTTTGTTGTTAGTTTGTTATTAAAATGACCAAATCTTAGGAAATTGAGGCTCTTTTATTCACTCGAGTAACATCTTCCCCACGAGTGAATAAATATTATCTGACCCAGAGAACATCTGATACAAATTTATTTGTATTAGTGTAAGCATTTCTTTGGGATTTTATGCATGTTTTACAAACCGAAGGGTCCGTTTGTGAGCCTTTTGTTTTATTAATGGTGGGTCTAAATAATATACCTGCCACTGCGTATGAGGATATCCTTCAGGGAGATTTGAGGGTGAAATAAAATTAAATGAATCTCGGATGTTTTGTTTCACTAAAGTTATATTGCGTAAGTCACTCTCTCATCCTTTTGTTGTTTATTGCATTAATATTGTACGTACTACTTTTTTGAACATGCGTATTTTTATATACTTAATACTTTGACTTGGAATTTGTTCAAGTATGTAGGAATGTTTTACAGACGGCATTGATTACTTTAAAAAATGTAAATAAGATGAAGATGCATAGTGTGAATTATGATGAAAAGTCCAGATGATGCATATGAAATTGAAGTAACTTGTTTGATTAAATAAAAAGGATGGCTTCTTTTTCTCCGTTTTTAACAAAGATAAAAACGTGAATGAAACAAGTAAGCAATTTCCTATTAATTTTTTAATAATTCTTCTGTTTACTTTGGTCTGAGTTTCTCCAAATAATAAACATCAAGATACTCCATGTAATCAACTATTAATTAATCTCTGTAGTATTAGTATAGAATAGTTGTTTGTCTTCAGCGTGGAATATTAATAACATTTACGTTTGTGGTCAGAGACGTGGCAATTGTGGTATACATACAACGTCTGAACTGCTCCGAGCCAGTTTTGGTATATTTGCGGCTACTTGTAAAGTTACTTAATCCAATATTCGTTTAGATAACAAAATAAATGTTTACGAAGATTTTTTTTAATTTTCTGCTATTATTTATTAAAAGTGTTTTGAATAATATTTTTCGGAGTATTTAAAAAACAATAAAAAATTACGATCAACGCTCAACATGAAACAGCATTTCAATCAACACAAAACATTTGAATTTGCTTTGGATAATCTACCTCGCCAGTTTTTCTAAATTCAACAATGGATAACAGAAAAATAGAGTTGTGAAAAACATAGGGATTATGAAAGCAATCTATTTCACATATCGCCTTAACACTGAAGTCTAATACTAAAATCAATAAACCGATCACAAAAGTTTCTATCAGCGTACAAAACCACATTCTCTCGTTATAGGTCCATCTTACACTCAGTAAATTCCCCTCACATTTGCGGATGTAATGGGCGGCAAAATAAATTCTCGAAGATTTATCACGTATACCATTATTATTCTACAAGTAACAAAGTTCGGGGTGCGTCAAAACAATGCTAGAGGCGAGATATTTAAAAAATGTTGGTCAATATTGGAGCGTGAATAGGGTTCTAAGAGATAGTATTCATTATGTGAAGTATATACTACTTCTTTTTCTTCTATGTACACACAGCAAAGCTTAAACAGTGTGTAATATATATGAGCTTTGCTGTGTGTACACGGACTGCTTGAAGCGATCGACAAATCAAAAAGTAAGCGGTCGGGAGGCACATGTGACTCGCGAGAGCTGTCGACTGCTTGCGTAGTCCGTGTACGTTGATCATTGAGTAACATCTTGAACAGTTTCTGTACGGGCGGCCTTAAAAGTCCACATTACCTAATTCTGCTGACGTATATTTTACCACCAAATTTAAATTTTTATTAAAAAAAATCCTAAAAGTTACGACGCTATACCTACTATACTAAAGCCAATAAGGAAAGAGAATGAAACGTTATTACTAATTAAGCTATTATCAACTTCGACAACATGTGTTTAAGTTCATTTTAGAATGACAAATATAACCGAAAAGGGCTTAAAAGTAATTTGAATGTGATGGAAACTGAACTATTAGTCATTGAATTAAGGTTCATAATCCCAAAGCACTTTCATTATTTCTTTAAAGTGGCTGATGTATAGTTATTATGACATGACACGGAGATCCGTAAGAATTAGCTTGTATACATGGTGAACCTATACCTGACTATCCTAAGTTCTATTTTTAATTTGCTACTAGCAGTTTTTTTTTTTTCTAAAATTTAATAATTATCTTTTTACTTTGGTTTAAAAAAGATTAAAATAATAGTAATTCATATAAGATTTGTTGTTAATGATATAAAGCATAACACAATCATGCCTTCATTGATTTGTAAACCTTTTTAGCACAACACTGTATGCTGTATTTTCCATATAACGAATGATTAAACGAACGTACCAATATTGTCCGTCCATTATAACATAAAAGCTGTATGTGGAGGTAATTTAATCATAATAATTGGGTATCATTGGTGGATTCTCCTGGCGTTCGGTTATTTGGGTATCATATAATTTTGAAAATGTGGCCTAATTGTATGGATGCTATTTAGTTAATTATGATATTTTATAATGAAAATGACCTATATTGCGGCTTTGTAGGTATTGCTTTTTACCGACATAAAAAGAGAAGGAGGTTTTCAAGTCGACTAGTACATGTTTTTTCTTTATGTATGACTTTTTACGAGGAAGTCTGATTTTAATATTTTTTCTTCATTCTTTGAAAGGTTTACATTGATAATAATGGTCCTATAAGAAATTGGAAAATAATTTTCCTCCCTAAGAGTAGGAAAACAGGTAGGGTGATCGATATTCACAAACTTGTTCGTGGATTATACCGAGAATACATTTGTTCTGGGTTTAACGATTTTCTATATTTTTTATACACTAACATAAAAACATAAATATATAAAAAACTTGAATACAAAAACTACACCATTTTCGTGTATAGGAATTATATTCTATAAAATGATGTTTTAATCAGACGACAAGTCGCATTTTTGCTGCACTACAGACCCTACTTTTTAGTAAGTAATTAAAAATGTGAGAAATTTTTATTTATTTTTGTATCGCAACTGCGGGCATGATTGTTCATAGCTACAAAATACAATAATCCTTTTCGACGTATATCTTTACCGAAACCTAAAAGCGCAAGGTCGATCCAGTACTTGACCGCATTTTTCTGAGCCACATCATTTAAATCTAATAAAAAATATTGTATATGTAAAAAGCTATAATAATCCAGCCTACAAACGTCCCACTGCTGGGCACAGGCCTCTTCCCATATAGAGAAGGCACGAGCATTGATCACCACGCTTGCTCTCTGCGGATTGGCGATTTCAGATCCTAAATTTTGGAATCCAGGTTTCCTCACGATGTTTTCCTTCACCGTTTGTCAGAAGTGTCTTAGAATAATTAAGAAAGTACATATAACTTTGAAAAAGCCACATTGGTACTTGCCTGGGTTCGAACCTGCAACCTTGTGCATACAAATCCGTTCATTGAACCGCTAGGCCACCACGACTAAGCACACACGAAAAAGCTATAAACAACTTATAAAACGAAGCAAGAAATAAGAAACACAAGTAACATTATTAAATACTTTTAGCTATTAGCTATAATAAATAGTGAACAATGCGCGCACTCTTTTGATAATGAGTGGATGACCACGGCCCTAACCAGAGAGAAATGAAAGGAGGGTAGAGAGGCCTTTGCCCTGTAGTGGGACAGAAATGGCTAGGATAAAAAAAAATGCGCGCACTCCTTTCATTCAGACAACTTCAACTAAAACGTTTTTTAGAATCAGACTAAAGCATTGCGCATCTGGTAACATTTCTGTAACTATAAGCTTCTGTTGCTAGCATCCGGTTTTTACCAAATGAGAAACGATAAGTTTCCTGGAATACAGAATTGAGAATTTACCTGTACAATAGTTGTACATCCACACGACACTGTAGGATTTTTAGAATTTTTAATATTAATAAACAAGATCTTAGAAGTCCTGTTATTCAATTGTTGTTCACTTGACGTAACTTAATTAGTATCGAGAACAGAAATTACGTGGATTTAAATTGAGGTTACTTTGTTACAGGAATTGAATAAATGATTTATACAGATCTAGGAACAGACCACAAATAAATAGCTTCGTGAGATTGTTTACAGCTTTAACCTTTCTGGGAAACAATTATTATAAAAAAATATATATTTAACTTGAATACAAGCAAAAGTTTGTAGCACATTATAATTATTTTCTACCACTACGCAATTAAGTAATTCAAAAGACTAAGAAACTACTAATGATATGAATACTGTCCCACGTATAAAGTTCATTTATAATTGTATACCATTAAAATGCTACATTTTAGTAATATAGCTCCCACACTATTCGAACAAAGGTTCTTAAGTTGAACGAAGCTAACTTACTTAATTTACAGCGAATGAATTCCAAAGTTTTGATCTAAAATTAATTAATTGGAACTAAAATTAAACTCATTTATCTGGGCGGCGAGATAACCGCATAGTTCAAGCTTCGAGTTAAAGTTAGAGATAAGTTCAAACTGCAGTTAAATAAGTCTAAAAATCTGTTCTCTTACGTTATTGCAATGCAACGAGAGCAAGAACAAACATCTCTAGCTATTGGAAGTCGCCGCCAAAATCAATATAAAATAAAATGTTATTTGACTTCTAAGAAGTTGGTCCCGGTCACATTATGCGTCACCAGTGAGTGGTTTAGGTTTCTACGTAAGCACTTCGTTCGATTCAATTTCCTAAAAGTATCTTTAATGTGAACGAACCGGTTGCTAGTGTGACTAAAGAATTACTGGGGTCAGTCGCATATGGGATAGAATAATGTTTCTTTGCTAAAATACGTCACAGTTTAATTTTAATACCAACTGAAATAAAACTACTTTTTACGGATTTTTTCGCGGTTTATATTTAGATTTTAGGTCCCGACGTTTCGACACCTTTGCAGGTATCATGGTCACGGGCAGACTGACTAAAAAGTAGTTTTATTTCAATGTCTAACATTCGCGTAAACCTAAGAAACCAATATTAATACCAACTTCTAAAAAAGGAGGTTCTTAAATCAACTATATGTTTTTATGTTAGGTACCCGAGATCTAAGGCAGTGGTGGATCTGTTAAAAAAATACTTTTGTCATCTAATGCCTCAGAGATGGTCACGTATTATATATTTTTACACTTATGTGGTATCAATCATAACTCCCTCCTTACTTTCATGTGCAGTTGATGTTACATGCACGTAATTTATAACTTAATAACATCATTCTTTTCATATTTTATTATGAGCTAAGAATCAGAGTAAATCTCCGGTAGACAACAATTCGTGGAGGAAGATATTCTTTAATATAAACGGCTCCTTTGCACCAGTTACGTTGAACAACTCATAATTTAATATCCACGAACGTCACACTACATAAAAATATCCTCGTTTGTCATGAATATAAAATGTCTTCTCCGCTTTAATATACCTACCTTGAATGTTGTTTTTTGTTTCATCATATGGAACTTGTGCATACTGAGCGTTGTTCCGTTTGGAAATAAAGAAAAATAAAAGTTGTATTGAAGTTTGAATACGGGGCTGATGTTTTATGAATAAAGTGTTTTGCTGTGATTATTATGTTGTCAATTTACGTAATTACACAGAGTATTGTCAACTGTAAAATACTTTTACTTATAAGATTAATATCTTAAGAGAAGATCTTGTAGTACCTGGACTTAAATTGAAAGTCACAATAAATCGCACACGTAATAAGAATATTCATTATTCATGTATTTTTTTTTAAAGAATGATTGAACTTTAATACATCACAATAGGTAGTAAAACAATGTTGTATTGCGTAAGTTGTTTTATTACCATTATTTTACACCCGGAACACGGTCCAATAATGTAATTCATGTTATTTTACGTAATGTCTGGTGTCTTGTGTTAAATTTGTTTAAGCATTGTTGCGAGACTATGTTATAGTTAACACTTAACGTACATATTGCGCAGTAAAATGTCACACTCGAACCAAAAATAAGTTACTTATAATACGTAGGCATCGAAATTTATTCAAAAACTAAGTTAAAAATTATGAAGTCTGATCAAATGCAATAAAACCTAATAGCAAACACAAAAGAAGAGAAACGTCCAACTAAAAGTTTCTATAGCAAAATAAATAAGCTACATTACTACAGAGTTTATAAAACAAAAGGCAGGCCACTCTCCTCTAGGCTTGCAAGCCTCCACTGTGTGAGCGTCTAATATCTCACATTTACCAACTCCTATAAAAAGATTCGTGGGGCCGTAACAGCGGCTTATTAAATAAGTATGGCGGAACAGCCACATCCGTAAAAAGAAACGCATGTTGAAAACAATTTTCGTATAACGAAAATGTAAAAGTTTGAAGAGTAAAAAGTATAAAATGAGTTCTGTGTCAATTACTTTCACCTTAAATATAAACTCATGATATAATATTGAGTAACTACTGAAGTTAATGTTTTTATTGAGTAACTTCCATATCCGTGAGTTTGTCCGCTTGAAGTATTTCTTGGGTGTTTCTGGAATAGCAATCTATGTCCGTTCCCTTGGTCAAAGCTATTTTCGTGATAATTTACTCAATGAATTTGGCTGCAAAATGGCAACTCAATTTATTTACAATGCTGAGCCGACGCTACTTAAATTTTCAATGATTTGTCATTAAATTTAATAGAAAAATGTTGTAGAGAAACCTGGATAAAATATGAAATCTAAAATCAGCATCTAAATTGAGCCTTTGTCAACTATGAGAAATATGCTTTTCTGCGTAACCGAGGCTAAAACTGCGAAGGAGCTTCCTGTTTGAGAAATCGATATAGGTGAATACCAGCAGTGTCATTTAATCATGTAACCACATTATAATTTTCATTTGAACATGTACCTTATATGTTTTATGTACTATCCTTTCTTTTTAGTACTTAAGCCCGTCTTGTCGGCAAGACAAATGCTTTCCTCTCCCTTGTCCACGCGCTTCTGTCGTTTTATGTAGGTGTGTTCTATAAATATTGGAAAAATATTTGTGTCTTAGAAAAATGAGAATGAATGAGAGCCTTTAAGTAAGCCAGAATAGGTACGAATCGAACGGGTTGTATACGGTATATTACCTGACATTGTGGTATGTTCTAAAACTTCCTTTATTTTTTTCTTTTATCTTTATTTCTACGTCAATCAAGTGACGAGGCTTGTGGTAATATACGAAGCTCGTACAAGTTATAAGAAACTCGAACTTTGAATAACGACTGCCTGGTTGGAGTTGATTTGATTGGTTTTCTGTGAGCGCTCACGATCATATTTTAAGTTGTTTAATAATAAAGTTAAAATAATAAAGGGCTTGGGTTTAATATATTTTATGTACTTCGTTTTTCAATTTTCCTACATGCGAAAGGTTTAATAACTTAGAGTCTTTTGGCGACGTAAGAACCACTTAGAATATTAAGTTTTTTTTGTTTTATTTTATTGAAAAGTAGTACAAATAAATAAATAGTCCGCCTAGAGCACCCGTTCGAATGACACCTGCGCGAATGTCACCCAATAATATTATAATAATATGACATAATATTTCCTTTAAAAGTTTTAATTTTTTTTAAAGAGTTCTTACATACTAATAATATGCAAATACACTTCTACGGTTTTTTATTTAAGAATACGTGTATTTTTTAATAAAAAAAATTGTTATACTAACTATTTTAAACACTATGTAACGGTATACATACATATGTCATAGTAATTAGTCATTGTACGATCAATTAAATCATATGGTGAACAATAGCAAGTAGGCCACTCAATCATCCTTTGTTCGTCAATATCTCCAATAAACACCCTGTATTGTAATATACTTAGGTATACAAGAATGAATTCATCATTCTTGTAGTATTAAATGTATCCTTTAGATAGTTTAGAGCATTCGAAAAAACGCTGCCATGATTTCTTTGAATCCAGGAAAACCGATGTACCCTTTATAACCTTTTTGTTCTACTTATTCCATAATTCCAGAAAAACACCTCCTACACCAATCCTACTTCAAACAATAATCGCTTTAAACTCTTATAAAAACATTGTGTATTTTCTATGATCCTATCTAAACCAGCTTTGAAAAAGATTCATTTAAAACTTTGCATAATATTTTTCTTCAATATCTGCGCTCAATTGAATAATATTTATTGATAGTATTGGAAGCGAATCAATCCGACCACCATGAATTGGAATTTAATCAAAGCAGGCAAATATTGATGGTACGTGCAGCGGGTGAACTTAGTGGGACCGATGTATAATCTAGTCAAACTATTGGAGATGCACTATTATTCTATCTATTGGGGAATACCGAGAAACAAAACACCCTACTAGTACTTTGTTTAATACTGGAAATGATTGTTAGCGATGTGGTGTGCAGGATCCCTTTTCTAAATTACTGTTCATTTCGTTTTGAACTTGAATATATGCTTAAAAACAGTTTGTTAAACTACATGAAATGTGTATAAAAAAATAAAGGACGACTGCCAAAACCTTAACAAAAAGCTGACGAAGAATATAATTAGGTACAACACAGTTTAGAAGACGGTAGATTTTTTTTTACACATTGTCATGTATATTTGTGTGGTTAATATGCCAGATAAACAGGTTGTAATTTATGACTATAATAATATGCATAATTTACTGCATACTTAACGTTTAACTACTCGCACAACTTATTAGATAACTGTTACAAAGCTCAGTAAGTAGTTGTACAAATTACCTAATACTTTTTATTCCTTATAGCGCAATCTTCGCAGCTATTAACATTATGACCAAGTTAAAATCATCTACTAGTATGAACGCAAAGGAATAACTATTTTTACTGCTTATTTGACCTGTTATACATTTATGGCCGCGTTTATGAAGGATTATATAAATGCTAGAAGCATCGTTAACCTCTGAGAATCGACGGAAACATGAATATTATTTTCTTCTTTAGTTCATAGTTTATTAATCCGTTAATCTATTTAGGTGCACAGGCTTTTGTAGGTGGTAGCTATAAATAACATAATCTGATAGGTACTCAGCGTAGGCAAGCGTTTGTAACACCAAATAAGGCTGCGCACAAACTGCGCGTTCGTTTTTTTAAAAAACAACATGTGATTCGCGAGATCGGATGACAACTCAAGCAGTCCGTGTGCTGATCACTAACTGACCGAGTTCGCATATAGGTACTGATGTGTAGCCTAAGGTTGTCTTTTCAAAAATTGAGCATTTGATTAACGTATACTTTTAATATTATTATGTAAGGTGTTAAGTTAGTTGGTAAGATTACTATAGACGATATATTTTTGTAACCGCACTTGTTCAGACTTCTTTTCGTTCTTTATACCTTTATACCTCAAGTAATAATATTAATTCTCAAAGGTTGTTCTATAACTTGAGGAGTTCGGGATCTCAAGATGAGTCCATCATGTTAAAGTTTAAACAACGCCGTAGCTTACTATAAACTTTCCCTCCCAACTTTGGCTTACGTATTGTTTAGTACTTATTTATGCATTCTCTTGCAGATTGGAACCAACGGAAGAAGACCGTTCTGCTCATGCAGCCTTCCTAGAAGCCTACGAACACGGACAAATGTTACCAGACCAGTGTAAACAGAAATATCGCATGTGTCCATTCAACGCATCCATATTATACGAAATAATCAGATTTTTATTACGTCATCCACAAACGTACTAGTCGTATAAAATAGTTTTAGTATAAATTGAAGCAATTTTGCACGTTTTTATCTTGAATAGGGAAAATCACTCACAATTTATCTTTACTTGATGTATAAACTGAGTTATGGCTGATTCTTTACAGACCGTAAGAACCATGTAGACCAGTTTTGGTGGCTAAGGGATACGGGTTCATTTTTTATTGAAATATAAATTTAAGAGTAATTTTCAATATGTTTTCTGCAAGTAGGTACTGAATGCACAAAGTCAGAAATTCGACGTATGGTAAAACGACAATAAATATAAATGAAAATTGGAAAATCCAACGTCAATTACGACGGGGTTTGTTGTGCGGGGGATATGTTACAGCCTTTTATGGCGGCTGTCAAAATATCCATTTCACCCCTACGCAGAAATATTAGCCACAACTCAAAATGATTTCATTATTTTCCGTCATTACAAATAACAATACATAGGAACGTGAGAAGTGAAAGCGAGATTCAAATTCAACAAAAGAAGAGACCAATTATTCGTTGCTGCAGTCCAAAAACAAGAGCAACTCAATATCAATTACGAATGTTTTTGAAGAACACTGCAGTACACCCTGGAATAGAGCTACTTATGACGTCATTAGCAAACTTCAGGCAGCCTGTTTGAAGATCACTCCACATACATGCGCCAGCCACGACTGAATCGCTTGTTTGAATTCTGTATTTATCTTTATTAGATAAGCTGCGCCTCTATCGCATGCTTGTAACTCTGTTCTTTGTAATGTAGTAATGGAAATACTCTTTGCACTTATTTGAAATACTGTTAAGACATCCTATTTTATGACATTGTTCTCCGTTCATGTATGTAAAAGGGTAACGCCTACATACCTGAAAACTTTAATTTTCTCACTAAAATGCTTTTTCCGAAGATTTGATCGCTATGTTATTATACTAGCCTTCGAAAAGTCTAATACCTAAGCTAAAATCAGAACGAAAATATTTCTAGTAGGTGTACTACAACCTGATTTTTAGTATATACTAAATTCGAAACACGTGTCTAATATTTTCTTGTGAAGAATTCACAATGCAAAATATATCATGAAAACTCACAAAGGGACATTCTTGTCATCTTGCTCCGTCGTTCGCAAAAAAACCTGGCTGCGGCGCGTACCTACTGCATAGATAAAATTGTATTTTTTTTTTATTATACTCTCATAACTAGTTTAGGTTTCGTATAAACTCAAAATAGTTTTGTAACATACATTTTAAACTTAAAAAAGGAGCATGTTCTTTGGTCCAATTTATCTTTTCTCTATTCTATATTAAATATTTATAATATAATTTATAATAATATTTATAATATAATATTAAATTAATATTTCTTCTATGTTAATTAATAATCGTGTAATTTTGTGTTGCTGTATAAATGAATAATGTTATTGTAACTTCTAAATGAATTAGACTAGTCAATCTTACAATAAAACATTTTTAACAACCTTGTTAATTATTTATTATAATTTTTAAAAGCCTAGATTTCACAGTTTTGATGAAGAGGATTCGAATATTTACTGATTACTTGAAACCAAAATAATTTATTTAAATATTCAAACAGTTAATAAATTAACAATCTAATTTAACATGTATAGCTGAGCCTTCATTGTTACCTAGAAACTTACGTAACTCATCTAATATTACCTAAACAATGTGTTGTCATAATTTACCTATTAGCTGTCTTAAATGAATATCCGAGATTACTTCATTGTTCGCTTTAAGCTTGGGTTACACCAAACTACTAGCGCCTTGGAACAAAGGCCATAGATTAAGCTACCACAATGTTCCCAACAGGTTTTTAACAAAGAGGTGTATTTAGTAATTAAAAACATATTTATGCTCGACTTTAAAGATATGAGTTGAGAAGCTCTCAACTTTTGAGCTCTAAATTTCCTCTCTTTGCTCTAAATTATTGCTATAGATATTAGGTTGATTTTTTTGAGAGGAAAAGCTTTTCAATAACGAGATTGTCAATAACATTATCAAGCGTCGGTAGGGACGTTGACTGTATATAGATACCTATACAGGTATACACATACTGTACAAATGTGTTTTATTGTTCATTAATTGGATATTACTCAGGCTACAATGAGCAAGATAAACTGTATTAGTGGGTGTAATAGCTACCTTTTATGGAGTTGCTACAAAAACATCAATATCAATAATAGGAAAAAAATTGAATTATAGGTAGGTATGAACCTTACAAGTCCGTTTTGTGTTTAGTGGATTGTTATATTAGTAGTTATAGTTGTGTATAGTGGATACGACTAAAATGCGTCATAGTCAATCAATTGCTAACTGAATATGACGTTTTGACAACTGTTCTATTTTAGAACTATTTTTTTTAATTATGATACCGTCAACGTAAACTTTCATTGGTTAAAGTAAAAGTAAAATACCACATAGAAACCGAAAAAGAAAGTCATATAATTTCTTAAGAACTTAGCAGGTAGGTACTTTTAAATATTACTATAAAAATTGCCAGTAAACTTTCAAACTTCCTCAGAACTCCGTTTTCTGTTCCTCAGCAAGTTACTTCGAAAATAAATTATAATAGTTTGACGCGTTTAGAACGTAAAATATCTGAACCGATGAGAAAGTAATATTTTGTAAGTAATTCTAGAAAAGATTTACTGTTGTATAATAACCTAATTTAAAGGTTTGTAAGGTGTAGCGCTCTTGTTGATTTAACATCGGATGTTAAAAAAAACAAAAGATGTATTCAAAATTTAACAAACCCAAAACATTTATAAAATTAGGTACAATGCTGTTTGTGGCATCTTAGCTCCTAAACGGGTAAACCTATTATGATAATATTTCTTTCTTGAAATTTGTCCTTGTCGATATTGTCCTTAGTTATAATTTTAAGGTAACTTGTTATGCCGTGTGATTATCAGGTCTTTTATATGTACGGAGGTAATATGGAGTACTGTCCGAAGATGTTCGCTTCTGTAACACAATATATATCATTACTATGCTCGAAATTACTAACATCTGAGGTTAACTGTAGGCCGATACTAAGAGATGAGTTAGTTACCACGAGTCCAATATCACGAACGTCTTCAGAACTTTCTAGGGGTTCTAGATTGCTATATTGCATTTCAACACACCGGCAATCTACATCTCATGTACCAAACTACACCAGTAACAAGAGGCAAGATACGAAGACGAAAATAATTGTTATCTTGAGATACTGATACTGATTCTTACTGGTGCTAAGTACAGAAGGTTCACTTCTAGCAAAAAATATATAAATAGCGCCTCTAACTGTGATGCGACAAAGGGCAATTAAGCTTCCACAAGAGCTATATATTTAATGCCTAACGCGATATTTAACTAAATATTGCCACTCTCTCTAACACGTAACTCTGTCACTATCTGAGCTCGCGACGAATTAGGGTTGTAAACTTGTCGCTTACGACAACATAGTTATCTAATAATAGATAATTATTATAACGCCTGCCCGAGAGGCGCGCTGACCGAACGTTCCTAAACAGGCAGTAAAACCCCTTTTTAAAGTATATTAAATACTAATGTAAAATTATAGAATAATGAACCTAAGTCCTAATGAGGTACGCCTTCGTTCAAGAAGAAAATGCTAGTGTAGCGAAAACTTTGACTAATAACCAGCTAAACTAACTACAGTATTGGCTTCGTGAAGAATGTTCTTTCTCAGCGTTAAAACATCTCTTCAATACAAATCTGAACTAAGAAAACAAGCTTCCTCATTAGCCATTTGCGTGCATCTACCGATCACCGTTCCTTTGTTTTAGTTTTACGAACTATCGGCAGCTGTGGGCTCAACTCATTTTAATTGCTCTACAATAGTTTGTTGGGGATAAAGTTAATTTTATGCATACAACAAAATTAACAAAAGTATCGGTTATAGTAAGATTATAGTTCTATATTTTTTTTTTCGTTTTACGTCGTCGCGGTCCAATAAAAATGTGTGTTCACGAGGTTGCTGGTTTGAACTCATCAGAGAAGATTGATTACCAATGTCATTTTTTAAGTAAAGATTAACAGGCCAGTGTTTCAACCAACGGTTTATGTACTCAGCTTATGTAATTTATCTACTTAAAAAAATATATAAAAATAATGTCATAATTCATGATTTAATTAAAGACTATGCCTTTCAATGACCTGCCTAATTGCTTTAGTACTAATGTAAAGTCAAGTTTATTCTTATGAAATTAATAACTTTTCGAAGTCTTAATTAGCATGAGAAGGCACTAAATGAAGTTGGCGAAAATCACTCGTTCACTAAAACACTTTATGCCGCCAGCACTTTACTAACTCGAAATAAGTTAGGAAAATTATTTTACTAAAAGGCTTTAGCCAAGTATTACAAAATAAGCACTAATTAGAGTTTGTGTAAATCCTATCCGCTTTTCATTTGACTAAGATTTTCTCATTTCATAGAATTATAAACAGTAGGATTGTTGAGTTAGGTGTACTTGGAAGTCTATTATCCTTTTAAGCAATAGGTACTGGGAAAATAATAGTCTATCTATTATTACATACTTTGAAAACGTGAAATTCATATTTTACCGAATTCAAGTTATGGTAAAAACATCCAGATTAAAATAAATACTGGTTGCCTCAGTCACCATGGCCTGTCCTGCAGCAGGAGCGCAGGGCGTATATCCCGTCACGCAAATATTAATGACATTATTTGTCGTGCTCTTGTCACTGCCGGTGTACAAGCTGTTTTGGAACCCAATGGTTTGGTGCGCAGCGATGGTAAGAGACCTGACGGTGTGTCATTGTTGCCTTGGAAATTGGGTCGGTCTTTGGTGTGCGACGCAACGTGCTTCGACACCCTTGCGTCATCCCGCGTTCTAAGTTTGGCGGCCTCTCTCTCCTTAAGCGGCGAAAGCATAATAACCTAATGGGTAATTATATTTTCGAGCCGTTTGGGGTTTAAACGCTCGGGTCATGGGGTCCGAGTGCACGAAATTTTTAAAAGAACTGTCAACCTTTTGGTAGACTCTACTCGTGATCAGAGGGCTGGTTTGTTTCTTGCACAGAGAATCGGCATAGCCATTCAACGTGGCAATGCTGCCAGCCTTCTGGGCACGTTTCCCGCCATTCACAAGGATGACGATGAATTTTTTGACGCTTATTAGTTTTATTTATTTATATAAGATTTAATTTTAGTATAGTTGTAAGTGTTTGTTCTAAATTGTTGTATTAGATTCAAGTATTGAATTGTAAATACTTTTTATTAATATTCATATGTATGTTTCTAGTTGTCTAATTCTTTAGCATGCTCTGCGGCCTAAAGCTTGAGGCATATTATTCACGTAATTCTAGCACTATGAACAATGCACACGTCACCAATGTCGTGGTCTGTATTCCCGGTAACAGTGTATACACAATTATACTTTGTAGGTAGGTACATTATACACGACATTCCTGGTTCTGGCAGTTAGTTCGTGGGCTATCCTAACCCCGAAATGTTGCCTACGTCGTAGCTTAGAACAGAGTCAATATACCAAAAAAACAGTTACGTCACAAATACCAAGTGACAAGTATATCCCGTACATTTTTTATCCATACCCAAAAAGGAAAAAATGTCAGAGAAGTACATGCAATAAAAATCCGTCAACCCTATAAATGCCACGTATAGAGAATCTTCCAGTTTATAACGGAAACCCATGGACATGATATAAAGGCGTGCTAGTCTAAGACACGCTCAAGGATATAGCAAATGGAAATGTATGTTGGCCCGGACATAACGTACTAAGGGATGGCTATGGACGCATAAATGTTGATCTCTCTTACACTATTTTGTAGTGTGTTTGTTTTGTAGGTAATATATTGTGATGTGGTTCTAAGTACTAATGGAATTTCTTTTTTTCTGTGTATGTCCGCAATTTAAAGCATTTAACATTATATTGAGATGTCTGCTAATTTTTAATTTTAATTTATCCATGCAAAGTCTTTATTACTTGACTTAATGTGATAAATAGTGTCTAGACCTATTTACGTTAATTCCCACAGACTATTATAATTATTCAAATTATGTACAATTTAAATAAAGTTACTACCACGGTAATGATGTCTACAATACCTATTCATGATAAAAACAACTTAAAAATCTAGAATTGCCTTAAAACATAAAATTTAAGACTTGGACAAACAGTTCTTAGAATTTGAGCACAGATTACTTAATTGTACATGAACTCGAGCTTGAAATTGAGTCTGTCAAATACCATTATGGACCATTATATTATATGAAAGGATTTTCAGTTATTGGTTAAATCAGTTTTATGCAAACATTTCGAGTTTTAAAGTAAATTTTCTAGTTTTCTTTTAAACCTATTTTTTAAGTAATAATAATAATCCAGCCTATAATCGTCCCACTGCTGGGCACAAGCCTCTTTCCATGTAGAGAAGGCACGAGCATTGATCACCACGCTTGCCCTTTTGGCGATTTCAGATCTTAAATTTTGGAATCCAGGTTTCCTCACGATGAAGTTTCAAGTGAAGTATAGAAATAATAAAAATTATTTTCAGTTCAGATCTTGTATTAAAAAAGCTTTTAAACCTATATTTTAAATAAGTTTTACTTATTCTTAAAAAAAGAAAACAGAAAACGTAAAAAAATGTCGAGATATTTTTCTTATTTCAGATGCGGGAGCGAGACAGTGCGCTACATTGTACATAGCAGCGTCTCGCTTATACAATGGTAACAGTCCAACTTTAAGAGCTCATATGCAACGGGCATGGTGGGTGTGTGTGGTATGAGTGGGTGGATACCCACTAGCAAAATAAACATGAAAAATACACATAAGTATTTTCCGTAGTTCTAAAATATGACGGAGTAGATTAAAAATAAATAAAATGTGGATAATCTTCATGTTTGAGACGTTGTAAATCCCCCACGCAGATTGAAGATAGCACACGTACATGACAATTTATATTATTGATGGTTTCGTTTTACTAACTATGTTTAACTTAATCATAATTGTTTATAATGAAAAATAAACCTATTTCAAGGCATAGAAAAATGTGTACATGAAAATAGTGTGGGGGGTAATAAAAGAACATTTTTATTTACCAAAGCTTAAATCTAGACACCTAAACAAAAAGTACCTATAAATAGCATGACATTAAGTATTTACAGTACCAACACAACCTCAATATTAAAATGTATCAGAACCGACGACTAAATTAAGCAGCTTCATACAATTTTATATTCAGGGTTCGTAAATTTTGACACGATCTATAAAGGTAAAGTACACTAATAAAATGTTACGCAACCACGTCTGAAAAAAGGGTATTACGTTTTACCATATCGTTCGTATTTACTCACATAAAAGTGAAGTAAAGTTTTCAAAGTCAAAGTTAGTGTGCCACCTATCTGTTCGACCCAAGCCGAGAAGTTCACCACACTCAATAACCGTCTGAATATAAAGTGGGTCGTCTGAATTGATTGAAAAAACTTAGAAGAAACGGGCAATACGTAGGTGGAACAACAAAGAAATCTGACGACCGATAAAAATATTTTTCTTGGCTATTAACGTGAGTAGGTGTAAAACTCAAGACGAGATTGTTTCGCTTATATAAAAAAAATATAAATAGACGTTTAGTTATGTTAAACCGTATTTGATAAAATATTCAGTTAATAAGTAAAAATAACGTCTATCAGCATCATGTATTGTAATTCCAAACTTGCTTTTATAATATCAGTTTATGATAAAATATGCGTGGGTGAAAAATAAATAACAGTACGTTAAATTGAAAATTAGAATATAGATAGGTATACGAACTATGAGTAGAAAATTATATCAGTGAAGTGACTTGAAATATCAAAAATAGATTGTTAAGTGGTATCTCAGTAACTTTAAATTCCTTTTGAGGGGAAATATTGAAAGAAATCTTGTTATACAAATAAACAGTGCTACAAGTTGTAAAGTTCTTGAAAGTGACGACCCAACCTTTTAAAAATACTTTATGTTTTCTGTTTCATTAAATCATATCTAATAAAAGTCGATTGCATCTCTAAAAAGTTATCACTTTTCATGTGAACAATTTAAAGTTCATAGATGGGTATAATGTAGACAACAATTTTTCCTAGATGATTTTTGGGGCATATTTCCTATTTTGTTCTCATGGGTCGATTGTGTCAATATAACATGATCCCTGCGGAGGTCGAACCAAATACCAAAATAACGAACTGTGATTTAATTTGTTGAAAATATTTTTTTTTAAACTGTTCTTTTTGTTTTTAATTTATGTGTGACAAGCTTTGAACGTTAGCTCTATAGGCTTGGTCTAAGAGTTTTGTATGCTTTTGCATAAATAATGAGACACGTGAACGTAGGCCGAGGATACGACAGAAAAGGCTTACGTAGCCTAATTAGTTCCCCCTAACGGGTAGACGTAAGTTACTTGCTCAAGCACTGATGAAAAATTGGCTATGCTGCTATTTTCTAGTGAGTGATAGCAAATCGACAGATTCTGAAGTATGTAAATAAGATTGCGGATCGATCTGAAAACAGAACTTGAAAACTTTTTCATCATCAATTACAAAAAGAAAATACATTTTAAAATAATAAACACTAGTATATTAAATAAAATAGATTTCTGTTACGATCATTTAATCAATGCAAGAATAAATATAGTATATTTCTACGAATGTTATTATTCTTAACAATAAGAGAAAAGGTGTTCGCCCTTCAGAAATTCTTTAAGTTTTTGAGTCATCGAACGTTGCCATTAAAGCCATACAATTATAAAAGGCAATACCTACAAGACAATAGGCACAGTACTTAAGAATAACAAAGGCCAACAAACCAATACATCAAAGGTAACCCTCATTATAACCAAAATTTGTACCAATTGTGGGGAAAAATGTACCAAGATTTATTAGAAGCAAAGTCTCGGTTTGGTAGACAAGTTGACAGCTAATAACAAGAGGGGTAGGTATTAGTTCCGGATTTGGCTCCCCTGTATTGTTAGGCGGTATTATTAAAAATACTCAGTAGTTGAGCACACAATTCCTAAATTGGATGAACTTATGTGAATGTAGGTCAATGTTTGTTTATCTGAGCTTTAACTGCATACATGCGCTGCAAAGACATGTAAAAACTGTTTGATGTTAGACTCTATTTTTTTTTCACTGACTCGTAATATTTTAGAAGTAGTTAGTGGAGTAGTTTATTATTATTATTATTTTACTACACTTTTTAACATTCATTTTTCACTTAGTATGATTTCTGCTTCGCTTCGTATTCGTCTTTTACATAACATAAAACATAAACATAACATACCATCACGCCTGTATCCCCGAAGGGTTTGGCAGAGGTGTACCAATGTACACCCACAGTTCGCCGGTATGTTAAGGTCCCATGTAATAGGGGGCGAGCCTATTGCCACTAACCGGGCACAAATCCAAACTCCAACCTGCTACTGACAATTTCATAGAAAAACCCAATAACACCTTGGTCGACTTGAAAATCGAACCCAAGACCTCTAGCGCAGCAGTCGCGCTTAGCGCCACTAGGCCAACGAGGCAGTCAGCAGTTCGTCTTTTACTGACTCAGAAAATCTCGAAAGATTTGAAAGCTTTCTGAACTATTCAAAGCGACTGATAAAGAACATCTATTTTCATAGGAACCATCTCAAAAGTACTCTTTTATTGCAATAAAATGTAGATAGCTACTATCCCCTTGTTTTATATGTTACACAGATGTCTATTTTATTGTACATGCAATAAAATATGCGTATCTTAGTGTTGTTAAATAAAGAATAGGGTGTAACTTCAACTGTATAGTACTGTTATTGTGTAGTGGCAATTGTTTTGAGATTGTTGGGATAAATCACAGATGCAGTAAAAAGTTTTGATTCGTTCAATCTCTGGAAACGCCTAGTTTGTATATTATATTATGTGGCTATTGAATAACTCAAAGTACGTTTGTCACGAGCCTTACTATTTGGCAATTAGAGAATTACTTTATAATATAACACGTATCGTAATTTCGACTCTGTATTAGTTATTTTAAAGAAGAAGGCAGAGTTAAACTTCTGAACTTAATTATATCATTACACTAGGCCCCGGTTTGGTTTTTGAAAGACAAATCAATTCAATCTATAAATTCAAAGCAATTTTCTATACTACTTTAATAGGAGTGTGTAATAAAATTAAGTTACAAAATGGTTTGCAATAAAGCTTAAATCCTAAAGTCTTAAAATTATAGGCACAATGACTCCACGCCCTTGCCTACTCCACTTATAAATCACATTTGTCACACACGACTTATTTTATTCAGTGCTACTCACTTGAAGTTGAAATTAAGTGCTTCACTTTAAGTAACTTTCAATGGCTGTTCTGTGATCCTAATAAAAATGCATGAAATTTAAACAAAGTAAGTTTACCAGAACATTGAGTAGAACAGTTAGTTATGTATAGAGAGAATTAAATTGCGTATCGACATCCGAGGATGGTGCCTTTTAAACGGTTTAAGTGTGTATGTGCATTACAAAGCAGAATTATAGAAATATATATGATATTAGTAATCTAAATTCACTTAGTTTTTAAGCTCCGACATATTATATTGGGCGTTATTTGTGATCGTTTTCATCTTTTTTCAACAAAGACTTTCTCTATAGACGTAGCCAAGAAGCCAGAATCTAAAAAATATTTTGGTTCAAGACTTTTTAACGTAATTCTTATTCCTAGTTTTATTTTATTATTTAACGTATGTAAGTTACGCAACTTACCTACTACTTTTCGTAAGAAAGGATTATTTTACCACTGGTAAAGAGCTAGAGCCAATAAGCTTTCAAACTTAATAAGGAATTAATAAAACTGTCTATGAAGACAGGCAGGTAAAGGAAATACACCCACTCTTTCGCGGAAACCAGCTTACCTTACGCTTATTTCTGTAGGTGTACTTTCACAACAACAATTTTATACCACTTAAATAAATTGAATACATAAATAAGAACATTTATATGATCAAGCTTACCACAAAAGCAGAATAACTCGTTGATTTAAGCACGTGTGGAATTCAAAATAGGAAGTCATTATATTTCTATAAACGTAAACACTTCCCCGCCGCGTCGTCTAACACGAGGCCACGGGCCGCCATTTAATATAATTCAGAAAGTGGCCTTTGTTCCACAAAACAAAACCCGGCAACAATAAAGGTTTTCATAATATGTTTATTGTTATACATACGCAACAATTCGTACGCGTGCTCAGTTTCTCTGGTTTTTGCATACATTTTGCATGGAAGTTTCTGACTTAGTGGAATCCAACCACAGCACAGTATAGCGAATTGGACTCAGCGAATGCCTTACGACGTAATTTATGTTTGTACTTTTGTTTGTGCTTAAATCTTTTGTATGTTTTGGGCTAAATAACGATGTTACTAATGTTTAATTTTGTGTGATAGGACATTTTGTTCTTTTATTGCCAAATGAACACATTCGTTATTGAGAACAAAAAGACAATTATTATTAATGACGATAAGGAAGGTCTTTTGGTACAGATCTTTATAACACACATACTTTTACGTTTCATTTGGCGTCAATCATTTCCTTTCTTCTCAAGAAGAGAAAGTTCCACACTGTGTACTTTTTAAATGAGTCTCGCTTTAGACAAATTAATTTCCATGTCGCGGCGGTTTCTAAAACGTAAATCACAGACAAAAGAGCACCCACACTTGGCATAAACATAATATTTTGTGTATCGCACGAAATATGCCGCAGTGGTTGTTGGCATGGTGACCTCTCAGCTATCCGCGCAGGCAAAATGTTTTAGGTTGTTATATTAACCAAGCTAGTTGAATATTGGCCAGCCAGCCACATTGCCGGCAGTGTTATGTAAATATTTCTATTTGACTGCCTCTGTGGTCGAGTGGCCTGCAAACCGGTTTTTAACGTGTCGTCGACGTAAAGGTCCCTGGTTCGATCCCCGAACGGTTCAAAAAATAAAACCCTTTTCTGCATTGATTTTGGTCTGGGTCTTTGTGGAATATTCGTTGTCTCTGATTCCATAACACAAGTACTTTAACTACTTTGGGTTCAGAACAATGTATGTTGTTCCCGTTTATTTATTTATTATTATATCTCATTTTATATAAAACATGATCAATTACGTCCAAGTTTAATATTCTGCCTGTTATTTCACGAAATGACTACTCAAGTATTCAGCGCTTTGTGGGCAATTTGTTTGGGCCGAGTATTGTGCGGTCGTTTGGCGTAAACCGAATGAGTGTACGGGTTACACAAAAATGCCGATGTCTCTTTTATACTTGTAGAGCCATATTTATTACAAATCATAGCAATCGTAATTATGTCGCTCATTTCAGATGAAATAAAATATACATTCAGGAACAGAAGTCGGTGAATATAAATACAACATGTTTCATATTTAATTTCTGAGATTTATTTTTTTGTGTTTTAAGATTGGATTGAAATATACAAAAATTATTTATATTAAAATATGTACCAATAGCTATATAAAACCAAACATCTAAAGCTCGTCGTGCCATATCCAGTTTATTTCGAACTACTTTTTAGGCAATTTTTTGATAACTCCCATATTTCATGACAGGAAATTGATGGATCCTTCTGTATAATAAACGCAT
This sequence comes from Autographa pulchrina, assembly GCA_905475315.1. Lineage (NCBI taxonomy): Eukaryota > Metazoa > Arthropoda > Insecta > Lepidoptera > Noctuidae > Autographa > Autographa pulchrina. Next base: position 8,610,784 of record FR997768.1, read on the forward strand.
TTTGCTTGTTTCATCTATTTTTGTTCACTTACTAAAAAAACGATAACTACATCTAGCTACTGTTTTCGAGTTCCGAAGAAAATGTGTTATTTTTAAAAAACAGGAAAAACAAATTGAGTCGGAATGAAATGAATGAGAAAACGGTAATTGCTGCAATTTCCGCGAACAGTATTATTAATATTTTAATACATGAACAATAAACTTTAATGTATTATGGAATGAAACAGTGTCGAGATATCATATTAAGTAGTGCAGTTATGACTAATTGACACAACGAGTTGGGCACAATTTTCATTATGATCAGCGATCGCATACACAAAATTATAATTTTAATAGTAATAGCTCAAACATTATTATGTAAATGTGATGTACGAAATCGTCTATAATATCACATATAAAAAAATAGTAAATAAAGTACCTAAGTTATCGTACATTATAATTTACGTTTCCATATAAAATTATGATAAAATACGCGTTAATAACAAAACAACTGTAATCATCATTAGTCTGTATACCAGACGTAGGTACTGATTATAGCAATAAGTCTCACTGCTACGTACATTACAAGAAGGCTTTTCGGCAAGTTAGGTTCAGCAATATACATTAATTTATTCTACGACCTGGTGTACATAAGACATTTAGTAAGCTACAAAATGTCTTATGTACACTTTTGTACATTGTTCTGGATCAGACCCAAAAAATATATTTTATCATCATTAGGTTTTTTTTCAAATTCATATTCAAATCATTTATTGCGTTCATGTGTTACAAAGTCGTTATAAGTGGGTTTTAGTTCAAACATGAAACCCGGTAAGGGCACAGCAACATATACAATACATTGTCAGTAAATATTTTACATATGTAGTTAGATTTATAGTTTATATTATTATAGTCAGATCATTTATCATATCTAACTAGGTACATACTTATTTATTATAATAGAGATTATTAACATAATTTTTTCAATACTAAAATGTGTCTGTTTATTTGTTTATGTCTGAGTTTCTTTTTGGTTTTTACTTTCCTATCTTATAAATAGTATATGAGTGCAATACTCTATCATATATTTAAGACATCGGTTTGTCGCTTTTATTTATCGACGGATTTGTTCACATGGTTGTTAATATCAGTATTGCATATTGAATGTACGCAGGGGTACGGCAGTGTCCCCGCCAAGTCAGACAAAGGCGTGCCTTCTTCGAATCCAATCAGGGCACAGCAGGGCAACATATTCACTATAAGAAAAGGTATATTAAAAAAAAAAACTGCTCTTCGAACATAACGGCCTCATTTATGCAATATGTAAATAAGACAAACTAATTTATTAGAGTAACTACTAAACAGTATCTATTGAATGATATCTTGTGTAAGATGCTGTTTTCAGGCAATCGGTCATCAGTCTTGTCATCGTCACTATTATGCCTAACGGATTTAAATAATAAAGCACAACTTCTTGCGCTGTCAAGACATGCATTATTATATTTACTTAAATATCTTTTTGTTTTACATGAAATATTTTTACAATCGTTTTAACTCAAAAAAATCAGACTCCGTTCACCTTTACCTTTAACGTCATTAAGCGCATACCTTAATTTGGGATCTAATTTCATTCAATTATGAAATAAAAATAGGTTGAAAAAATGAAATGTCAATTCTAAATCAAATTCAATAGTAATTTGAAACATTAAATGCTCGTTAACTCAAAAGTTATCAACTCATTTAATATTCATTCATAATAAAAAGATTTACAACTGATAAATGGAAAAATTAAAAAAATGAAGAAATGTGTACAATAAAGAAAGAGCAAATATAAAAGAGTAAGTGCACTTTTCTGCAGTAAGATAACAGATAGAATTCTATCGTGCTTGATTAAGTTTGTCTTGTGTCTGATATCCATGTGTGTTCAGTAAAAAGCTTAGCCTTTCCGCATTGGTGGAGACTGGAGCACTACTAGCCATATATGCCTGTTTGCATTTAGCTCAATCGATAATCGGTGCAACCCCAGCACACGCATACGCCACTGTGCAAAAGACTTCAGTAGCACAACTTGTAAAGGTTACGAATGCTTTTTATAAACTTTGTTATAAAAACATTTTATAGCAATTTGTTAAGGCTGATTGTCATTTGTTAATTTGAAAATGGATTTTACATTTTTGTTTTTTCATTTTGAACTTATTAATTATTAAAGGCCCCATTATATAGGACGAGGTGAGTAAACTTATTTTAGAAAATTGGTAATATTATACTCCCTTTTATGTACTCAATTTATGGTGACCAACGGGGTGGGTGCCCCCACTCTCCCAGGCATTTTAAATCATTATAAGACAAAACCGTTTGAACCTCCTACAAAAAAATAAGAAGAAATGCGTAGGCGATAAACATTGGTTTATTTTTGTTCTTGAGCATTAAAGACTTATAAATTGCTAAAGAAGTCAATGACCTACGTATAATAATAGTCACTATGATTTATATTGATATTGTTAATGCGAAAGTAACCCTGTCTATACTCAAGGATTAACCTCTGAACCTGTTTTGATATAACTTGTTTTGGAGTAGGTTTTTTTTAAGAGATCTATGCAGTCATACTATACATATATTTTACTGCTTCACCGGACTTTGGCAAGGACCTTAAGGCCTCCAGGCAGGAGCTTATGGAGCAGGTACTTAAGCAAAAACCCCAGGAAGGAGATAGCCTACTTTTACCACCAGAACCAAAAACAAAATCTTGTGAACTAAAAAAGGCATAATGTGTCCTACACGTTTAGGTTCAATTAAAATCATCTCAAAAAATCTGTAGGAATAATAAATAATGCGATTATAAATACATCACATGAAATTTTCTTACCAAATTTTTCCTAAGTTTTGTATGATTAACATCGCCTATGAAAACATAAGCACCACAACATGATTTAAAGTTGTTGTTAACAAGATTTGTATAATTAATTAGAAACTTAAGCGATCAATCAAGCTAATCTTTAATATCCGGATATTTTCCGCTTTTGTTTTGTAAAATTTAACAAAACCTATATGCTCAGTAAGTAACGGTATAGATATGGGATTAAGATATTATGCAAAATAATATGACTTCCTTTACTTCCCCGATTCGTTCTTGTGTTTTTATTATAAAATTGAAGTCAATATTTATATTTACGCTTTATCATAAAAATGGAAGCCAGCTTCCATGGTTCAAGCCGGGCTTGAGAGAAAATTATTATTAAATAAACTTACACTTTTGTAGGGATTATCGGTGAAGCTTTTATTTATAACTTTTTTTAACACCCAATCAAAAATGTCGTGGGTGGCTTCTGGACTGCGATAAACTGCAAATGCGTTTCCGGCAGGACTCAGTTATAGGTGATAAAAAGGTAATTTCAGACAATTTTCAGTCGAAAGTGGAACTAAAAACGGAAACAGATTGTTTTGGTTTTTAAGCAGTATGATCAGGTTAAGCATTAATAATAGGCTTTGTTATCTTATAATATTGTTTCAAGTTGGTCTACTATTTGGGTTGTGTCATGTGGTATAGATCTGTGCCAGCGACAAGATCGCGCCGTGCCGACTGAGTGGCGCCGACTACCATTCATCATTGTAGTTTTCAGCCGCTGCAGCGTCGAAAAGCGGATTTACTACATTCATTTAGTAAATTTAGAGTTACAATGGAAGAGAAGATTAAAAATGCATGGAAAATGTTTATTTTTTCTTAATTTATTTATTTGAGTTTGACATTACAGTGTATAATCAAAAGTATTAATTAAAATATTTACTATTCATTTTAAGGGTACGCTATACACACCAGAAATAAAAAATATTCATAGGTAAACATATTTTATATTATTTACCTAATGATTGAATGAAAATATTTTCAGTAATCTCTTAGTTATTATGATAGAAGCAAAGATAAAAAGCTTTTTTTATTTTTTAATCTTGAATGAAGTTACAGATTTTCCCGAAATTATTTATTTTCATAAAATAGTTTCCACATTATATAAAGCATATCACGGGGAACAAAAAAATATCCAGCGCTGTAAAGGCTTTGCAGTTTGTCTGGGGCTTGTTTGTTCTGACTGAATGGGTCGTCGCCCCGGGACCACCACATGAGACGCTAACAGAAAACAGGTACCTCTGATTGAAACGAGGCATAAGTATCGATACAATCTCTATAATTCAATTACGAAGCTATTTCCGACCCTTGATTGCTAAATGGGTTAAATCAAAATCATGTTAATTGAATCCTTCCGTCTCTTTGATTTTAAACAATTATTGTAGTTTTTAGAATGTTAATACCTGACTTCAAATAATGTTATGTTTTGCATATTTTATTATGTACTTTTTGTAACAAATCTAATCTTTATTTTGATTTCATCTTGACTTTTTGAATAAAAAACGACGTCAAGGTTTTGTGTTACGCAAGTCATTTTCATGACGAAACAAAAGGGGTGCTTTTCTTCTCTAATGCTTTTCTGGTTGTATTGAAACATGATACAATTGCAAATCTGATGATACTGCAATTAGATATATAACAGCCGGAATTGTATCTTAGATTATTGGATCGCAAAATCTAAGATACAATAGAAAGATGCTAGATTAGGCATACCTAAATATCTTAGACTTCATTACTTAAGTATACGTATTTACTCCGGGAACATATCGCCAAAATCAGAGTTTCATGATGGTCTTTAAAATAATTGTTGACTCGCGGATCTCCTGAAACCAGGTACCTACTTTCCCGCGGATCTTCCGCCTGGATGGGATTGAATTTGATCTACAAAATCAACGAATGTTTAAGCGTTGTTCACTTATCCTTGGGTGTAATCCGGTTTCAATTAGCCACTATGGTTTCCACCTTCACACCAGCTGCCCTACTTCAGTCGATTCCCAGATTAACGTTGAATCTTAGGCCAAACAACAAAGATCCTTCCTTGTAATAACCTACTCTGATGGCTTAAATTTTAAATGGTATATTTAAATAATTCTGAGCCGTAAAGTGTTCCAAGTAAAGGTACTTGGACGCCTACTTAAGGGTATCGGAGAAAAGATTTGCATGTAATCTCCGCTTAACAAGACGGATTTAGTTAAAATAGGAGAACTTTATTGATTCAGTGTAGGCAGAAGCGTAAGCACAAGTTTTTTGAACTTCCATTTTGTGCTTTCAACCACTTGGGTACCTAAATTTTATTACTAAATAAATATAACTAGTTTCTTTAGTTAGGTTACTTAAGTAAGCACTAATTCATTTGGATTTCCTTTCGGGTACGACTTCTCCAGTCTTGAGACGGTAAAATATAAAGGTAATTAATAGTCTATAAAAATGTTAAGTCCAAACAAATAAGAAGTAAATGAGTATCATGGACAATTTTTTTAAAAGTCATCCCTATTTTTTATGAAAACTGAAACACTACACTGAAAGTTTCATATAGGGCAAAAATGCGGTCCCCTCCAATTAAAAAAGAATACGTTTCGACCGCACGGGAAAATATCACAACAAACCATGTCGTGTATGAAAAAAAAAATGTCACGACCGCCACATGTCTATAAAATTCTATCCTTTTCTTGTTTACCTGCATACTATTGCAAGTTAAATACTATTTTAAAAGATCTTTATCATCTTCAGACTAGGAAGTAGCGATGACCTAGCGCTACAATGACCAGATTCGTATGAACATTGGTGAAGGCTGAAGTTGTTGCAAAGTTATATTATTATGTACTTCCTAATTATTTTAATTAATATTTTTTAATATATACAATCATCATCAATATACATCTATATTAATCTAGAATATAGTCAGAAGAAGTCGTGGAGTAACAACAATTTACACATACAGTGCAAAGGGCGCTATATTATAAGAGATTTTCCAAAATACTTTAACATAATTTTATTGTAAATACTTGAAAATACGTAGATAAAGATTTTGAAAATTAAATATTAACACCTATTCCTTTTCACGTTTGCAAAGTAATAAGTAAATTAAACCTTCCGGAACTCAAAGGTAAGCTGGTGTAAAACTCAAGCTCACCTTTAATACCCCTAGTCTGTCCTATATTGTTCATATAATTAAGAACAACGAATATAAATACAATGACTTTATTGATAAGGCAATTAACTAAGGTTTTCGACTCATTAAATAAGCTTTAAATTTAAAATAAGAGAGATGAGAGATTTGTGAATTACATGAAATTATTTAATTTTAATTGCAATAAAAAATAATTTTCCAGATGTTAACGTAAAGTTGTCGGTACATTATTTATAATGGAGTCATGCATCTACTTATGCATGGTGTTTGATAAAGCCTGTAATCAAACATTACCTATACGGATGAATATTTACGGGTTTTCTCAGAAAATATGAATGTGCTGGTCTCCATAGGCAGATGACACTCCTGGTTCAGCAATTTTGTGTAGTTTTCGAGTTGACGAGACTTTTTCATGATTTAACCAATCTCTGACTACTTGTGATCAATTAGGTGAATACCTACGTGGTTTTCAATATACCCAAGCGTCGACTTCTTATAAAAGCAGATTTTATGTAGGAAGAGTTAGCTTCAAGATCATAATCAGTTTACTTACGTTGTTAAGAAGTTTGGTAAAGTACGCCGTTTTTAGTACGCCTCCTCATTAAAATTCATAAAATCAAAACATGGCTTATGTAGGTAATTATGTACATTAAAGATGTTACATTCTACTTATGTGTTTCAAGGAACTCTTAATCAGTTTATGAAATAAGAGTTTATTATATTTTTGCTGTGTTTTTTAGGGTTCCGTACCCAAAGGGTAAAACGGGACCCTATTACTAAGACTCCGCTGTCTGTCTGTCCGTCTGTCTGTCTCCAGGCTGTATCTCATAAACCGTGATAGCTATAAAGCTGAAAAATTCACAAATGATGTATTTCCGTTGCCGCTATAACAAAAAATACTCAAAACCACATAAAATGAATATTTAAGGGGGGCTCTCATACGACGGTGGTACGGAACCCTTCGTGCGCGAGTCCGACTCGCACTTGGCCAGTTTTTATGCTTTATTATATTCCAAACAATTGGAGAGGCCTATGTCCAGCAGTAGACTCCTATAGGCTGATGATGATGGTGATATCCCGAACTAATGGCAATTAGTAGAATTTGGCAAACAAAATATCTTCCTTGTCGAGATCATTACTTCAGGTGTTGGTGGCAAAAAAAATATAACGATGATATTATAAAAATAATAATATTTATGTAGGTACCTACACACTTCTTTCATTTTATTTGGAAGCATTACGCAGATTTATAAGCTTAGATTTCCAACTAACATAACTGTCTTACGTACTCCACAAGTTGAAATTAGTTTTTTTATAACATTTACAGTCATATCCAATATACATACAATGATCCTACATTTGTACCTACTCAATATTTTTAAAATATATACAATTTTTATAATTTTTATAATTTTGTATTTTGTAAGTAAATAATAACATAACAACATCCAGGCTATTACTAAGCCTCCTCTGTCCGTCTGTTCACACGTCCGTCCTTCTGTTTGTTCTATAAACCTTTATAGGTATAATACTGAGCACGGAGTTTCTAATTCTATAACAACAAAATAACGATAAAAACATATATTATTAGAATTATTATGTAACCGTTTATGTAATAAAATAAAATAGGCAAGTAATTTTTGTGTAAATATTAAAATGTATTTATTACTATTTATATTTATAAAATAATTTTATTAAAACATTTTATTGCATCTTCTACTGTTGTACGATATCTTCAAGTGCAACGTAATTTCTGCACACCTCCTCCACCATAGGTACAATGTTAGGGTCATGTTACAAGCTGTATATTTCAGTAGATAGGTGTATAACTTTGTTAAAATGAAGGTGAAAGGATGGCATTACTGACTTGTATAAGGTATGATTATTTAAGGCTTTTAATTTCGTGTCTTCGTAGGCTCAATTTTTTTGAACTGTAAACGCATTTTATCCACATTTTAATTTTCTCAACCTTCGAATATTATTTCTAATGTATTAAAATACGTTGTTAAATATTTGTCTATAATCTTTGTGCTTAAATCTCTATCTAAAACTATTTTATTTTTCAAACAAATTGAATTTAAGGATCATTGAAACTCAAAGAAAGAACATAATATAAAAACTTGTTAATTTAAGTGGTGATGAATGTGCGTAATATTCAACTCATTCCCATTTGCTTAAGGATTCTGTTTGCCTTCATTCTCCGGCCGTATTAGCATATTTGTTTTTAAATTACATAAATGATCTATCAACATTTATGTAACACTTCATTTTACCTATAACAATTATTATCCAAAAATTAAGCCTAAAATTTTATAGAACCGCAAAACTTTCAAAAGTATTCGTAGGCAAATATAAATGTAAAATTCTGTATTATAATACGAATATATATGTAATACAATAATAATTATTATTTTTTTTTAATTTAACCAATTTTATTAAATTACCCAGGGATGGACTTAGACTCATGGACTTAGGTGTTCCTTCCAGGGGAAGATTGTGGAATCTCCTTTGGACTTATACAACCGGGGTGCTTCACCTTATTACAGGGGAGTAGACGCAAGCCCGCTGTCTCTGGCAGGTACTTTTTAACCTGGATTTGTGCATAATCTCCCGATTATTCCGTGACAAACCAGAACGGGAATCATGCGAGTGAAACCCAGAGGCGCCGCTAGTGTGAAATATTTTATAGTGCGTTGCTGCTTGTACACTGCCTAACAAAGTTTTGGTATCACTAAGTTTTTTACCTATTAAACTAAACGTCCTGTAATTGCAGTACATTTATAAGTATGTACTAACCGACAAAAAACTCTCCGCTGCTTTATCTTTACCTTACTTAAGGACCAGGCGGAAACACTTTCAAACTCAAGTGAGGCTAACATCCTCAATCCAAAAGCGTTTTTCTAAATGACCTAAGGTTAAAAACATTTCAAGAAGTTCTAATTCTGTTCTTTGTACATTTTATCAATGTGAGAGTGTTCTTATCAAGAGTTCACCGCACTATAATAAATTTATCCTCCGTTCCAGCAACATCCCAAGCCTCATCAATCGCCTCGCTGCCTAATGAAAAAATAACATCTCGGAATAATTAATGAATTAAACATCCAATTTATTGGAGTAGATCGTGCTCATCTGTACTTTGACAATGGCGTGGCACCAGCAATATGGCGTATCGTCACGTACACCCATTCCCGCCAACATTCATATGATTTCTTAATAAAGTGCGACCCAGCCTGAAGCGGCAAGCGCCCATATCAATAAGAGCTGAGGGAATTTAATGAAATTCCCTTTAAGAATTCCTCGCCAGCTCTTAGGTGGGTACATTCCGTATTTCCGCGTTATATTATGTGCTTATTACTTTAATTGGTTAGTTATTTTTTATTTATTATTTTATTTTCGCTTCACTTTTGAACCACTATTCAGTAGGTGATCTTGATTATACCCGTCAAGGTTTAATAAACCCGTACCATACCAGCATTAATTTTATGTTTGGTTGAGAACCTACTAGATATTCTCGTAAAAGCTTTGAGGTAATGTCACTTTGAGACACATACAATTTTGCTTTTTTTTACACGACTGCCCAAAAAGAAGTGTTATGTTTTCAGGGTTCATAGTATGTATGTATGTATGTATTTATGTATGTATGTATGTTTGTGAGTTTCTTTATTCCACCATAACTTCTGACCGATTTCAATGTTTGTGGTATCATTAGAAGCTTTGAGTTATCACGAGTGACATAGGCTATGTAGACATTAAAAAATGGTCAAGTGTGAGTCGAAATCGCCTGCAAAGGGTTCCGAACGATATTTTTTTTTGTGTTGTGTCATGTTGTTTTGTTGTTCACTAAAAGGTACCTATTAAATAAAAAAATTATAATAAAAAAATAATAAAAAACACGCCTATTTGCAGTCGGGGTCGGTTACTTGGAACAATTCATTACAGGTCCCCCGACTGCAAATATTTGACTTGTTTTTATTTTTTTTTGACATGGCAGGCGTGTTTTTTATTATTTTTTAATTATAATTTTTTTTATTATTTTTTTTTAAATATAATTAGGATTTACAATGTAATGCTAATGTACTCGAATGTACCTAGGATAAGTAGTGGTAAATTAACAAATTTTCTGTAACAGTCATTCTTGTAATTCTTCTAAAATTTGTTTTTGATAGAAAATGAAAATCTTTGAATATTTATTATCATATTTTGATATTTAAGTATGCTACATGTGAATGACGCGTAATAAATCAACACGTAACATCTCTTTGAAAAGATTTCCAGATACTATAACAAGATGACACGTAAAATCCCTTACAATATACTAGTATATACCTTTAACAGTCGGTTTATAAATCTCAGCAAACTTTTACCTACCTAAGTAATAAAAACAGATATAAAATATATTAAATTTTTGTAAAATATGCTATTTGTAACGAATGTTGTATTGTTTCTTATGTGATTGATAACATTATCTGGGGCACGGCAGTGCCCCAGCCAAGTCTCGAGCAAAACGGGCACGGCCGTACCATTCCTTTCTCGAAGCGTTTCGCGGCTATTTCACCCCCCCTGTATCATCGATACGGACAAAGCTAGGGGTTTAGATTTTCGATGACCTAGAGTAAGTATTAAAACAAGCTCAGCCTCAAAATTACATGACATTTGAACCAATAGTTTACGAGTTATGAGCGATCAAAGTTACACCATTTTGTCACTCACTGACTCACTCACTGACCGATCATCAAAAATCTAAGGTACTTCTAGCAAACTTAGAACCTTCAAATTTGGCACCAAGATAGGTTTTTAGCTACATGTAAAGGGAAAATTATAAAAACGGTAATAAATTATATACCTTAGTAAATAATATGAAACAAATTTATATTTGCGGTTTTACAAGAACATGGTATATGAATTTTGACTGCATTGTTAACTTTATTCTTTGTTTATGTACAAAAAGCAAATATTTTTTATTGCAATTTTGTTTATTTATAAAAAGAAAAGAAAGAGACCTACAAAAAATAAATGAGATCCCACCAAAAAACATTCAATGTAAAAAAAAGCCAAGTCTCTCTATGCAATTCTTCCATCGTAAAAAGTTTTGAGATCGCATAGGAGCCAAGTCCTGTTCAACTTAATTTGTAATAATAAATCAATATTTTGTGACTATATCAATAGTTTTGTTTACATTACAATAATAGTGACTTGGCCATGAGCACAATAAGATACAAATATAAAACGGCATATTTGGAGGAGTTGCAAGTAAATAATAAATAATATCAGGACACCTTAACCGACAGTCGGTATCATCCAAGATCAGTGAACTACACATGCACTATGGCGCATGTTTAGTCCATAGTGATCTCAAATTCCAATCAGTTACAAAATCATGTCCATAATACCTATATATAATATACTAGCGGCCCGTCCCGGCTTCGCACGGGTATTTAACACGTTATTAAAAAGTTAGGATTGAAGGTTTCTGTGTTATTACTACTATTACGCTCTTTATAATATTAGTATAGACACTCCCGTACCTTAGTGATGCTTAAATCGCATAGTTAGCCGAGCAGAGTGAGCGACAATCACGCGACTTTTTTCTAATTCTTATATTTTAATCTCGTGATATCTTTCGAAGGGAATGTCCAAAGTGAATAATTCAAAAAGTTACATAAAGGTATTGAAGCAGTCTTGACTATGAAGTAATTTATTTTGCTAAGGATCAATACTAAGTAACAAATAAAGAGCCTTTTCTAGCGGCGTCCTTTCAATAATATTTTTTATTAATAAAATATCTCTTATTGTGACCTAACTGTAATAATTAGACATATGCTGTCGCGACACTTTTTGTAGATAATTATATGTTCTACAAAGACGTAGTACATTATATTGTTCTATTTGACTATAATCAATAGTTTTCGCAGCGCACGCAATGCAAGAAAGTTTTTTGGTAATTTTTTCACACCTTGGTTTACATTATTGAGGTTTTAGTATGGACCCCTAACTTTTTTGAAAATTTTATATAGCCTATGTTCACCGGAGATAGTGTAGCTTCCCAACAGTGAAAGAATTTTTCAAATCGTTCAAGAAGTTTCGGAGCCTATTCATTTCAAACAAACAAACAAACAAACAAACAATCAAATCTTTCCTCTTTATAATATTAGTGTAGATAAATTCAACGGTATTTGCACGTAATTACAAGGAGCAAACGACCTTTAACTTGTGCTCATGGCCAAGTCACTGTTATTGTAATGTAAACAAAACTATTGATATAGTCACAAAATATTGATTTATTATTACAAATTAAGTTGATCAGGACTTGGCTCCTATGCGATCTCAAAACTTTTTACGATGGAAGAATTGCATAGAGAGACTTGGCTTTTTTTTACATTGAATGTTTTTTGGTGGGATAAGCTTTAGACCTTATCAATTTCGTCAAGTTAGTTTCGTCGAATAAAGAGGTTATGTGGATAATGAGAAAAGAAAATCTTAAGTTTTTTACTGAATTTTATGGCTTGGCCAATATCCCTCAATGCACGTCCTGGAAGAAGATTTGTTAAAATAAATACTTTTGTTAGTAGGTCAGTACATGAAGCTAAAATGAGCCATAGTTAACAATCAGATGCAACAAAAATGCATAAGAAAACGCAAAGGAGAAAACATTCTTTAATTTCAAAGTTCCAGCGAATTTTAGTCGACAGATGCTTTCAATGCTCACTAGTAATAAAACGATTTCAAATAAACAGCTTCATAATCGATTTCTATATGTATTTCGAAGATTCGATTGAACTCGATTGTTAAGTCGTTGTAAGGACTATTTGTATTGAGTCTTATAGAAATACATACCCATAATACCATGCCAATATCATGGAGGTTAAAGAACTACAATGAACGTAGTAATAGAGGTTTCAGCGAAGTAATACGTTATTAGAAGATTCTTTAGAAGTATTGAATATGAAGTTTTATAGGCCACTATCCTTGTCAAGATGAAGATGTCTAAACGTGAGACCACTTATCCATTCTTCTTTTTTACGTTTAGTACCTTGTGTTATTGTAGTTGGAATTGAAGAATTGCAAAAAAAAATATTTTTGTACATGTTTTACTTTTTTTATCAACTTAACTTAAGACACGCGAAAGGATATTTCAACATTTGATAAGTAATATAAAACAAAAAAAGATTACATATTTTTTATGTCTTTTTATTCATTTTACATTTTATGTAAAAATTACAGCAAAATTTTAAATGGAAAGCAAAATTTCTCGAAATGCAGTAGGCAGGTAAATATTTTTGTAACTGACCTACTTTTAGCATAGTTTTTTTAATATTGTTTTTAGGGTTCCGTACCATAATGGAAATTAAGAACCCTTATAGGATTGACCTATTTTGTTATTCGTCTATAAAGATTTTCATTTTTAGAACTCAAGTCATGTTCTGCCAAGGAGTTCCTTCGAGCCGTCAAAAAAATCTTCTATTTATAATAATCTATTGACTCTCTAAAAAGGCAAGGTGATCTCTGCCTAAAGGATACTTTCCATTGGCCTAGAAACGTGAAATTAGGCAAGAAGCCATTACTTTGAATACAAAAATAGTGATCATTTTAAAAATAGAAAAAGCAATTACAAACTTATGTAACTTGTACACCTACAAGTATTCATTCTTCATCACCATGAACAGCTTGAACTGCAGAATTTCAACTACAAGTTTAAGTTCACTTTAACGTAATACCGCTTTCACAAATAACATTGTCATGGATGGAGTAACTGACTAACTGTTAACATATCAGCTTATAAAGAACCCTTGCTCAATCCAACTCGTACTTGGCCAGTATTTTTCCATTTCGAATGCATTGAATTGAAATAAATAGGCATACTAACGGTCGGATTACATTGATTAACTGTTATAGTACGGGCATCGAATGACTGTCACTTGAATCTCACAAAAAATGATCATCCTCTTTATTTACAATTCTTTAACAATGTTTTTCTGTTCGAACAAAATGTGTGGTACTATAGCTTACTTATTACAGGCACACTTAATACCGTTCGGATGACAATACAATAACAAATGAAAAGGATAAATTGAGTTCTGCTATGGAATGAAATGCTTTGTTTCAATCTATGTAAATCAACTGAAGTAAATAATGTACTGTGAAAAATAATGAATACTGTTTTGAAAATTGTCTTTCAATAGTTACTCACCTGTTTCCTTTCATAGTCTTTAATTGTGTGTTAGTTTGAGGAGTCTAACAAATGAATTTCTATAATTAATATTTTTCATACACCAGGTACGAACGAATAACAATCTTAAAAGAACTCGAAATGTGTGGGGTAATGGATTGAAAGTACCTATGTTTATTTTACGTCAATATTTTTTTCTGTTTTCAACATAAAAAGTTACTAAAAATCAAGGTTGAAAAAAAATGTCTTATATTAAAGTTTTGTACTAAACGATTAAAATAAAACTAACGACATTACATGACTCGCACTAACAAGGTTCCGTGACTGAAGTCAAAATAACGTCTTAATTTCATATACCACACGTCGCTCGTAAGCATATTTTCAGCTTGTTATTTTTAATTGCAAGAACCTTCAGGGGTAGTGCCATAAAATTTAAAGCCTTTATGGTTCCGCCGTGAAAAAGAGGCGGTACTATCTCTATGTATAGCTCCATTTCGCCTCTGAACTGAAACAAATATAATATAATATTACTAGAAACAAAACTTTTAAGTTATATTTATTAGCGATTCGATTCACATAATAATTGCAAATGTATTTTACCCAACAAAACCGTTAAATGGCCATAAACCGAAGCGTTTAAATTAAAATATCGTCGGTATCATAACAAAAAAAAAAGAAAAAAGAAAAATATCTCGCAATGCGGTTCCAACGAAGGTGGGTTCTCTGGTGCATTCCTTTGTTATTACATTTCGTATTTATATTATGAAATTATGAGCGCTGTGCGACCACAAAACAGAATTAGAGTCGAATGCTGTTTATGGCTAAGATATCTCGGTCAAAGAATCTGTTTATGTAGTCAAGGTTTTTGGATAGTCTGTGTTGTGGGAAAACATAGACTACTTGGCATAATAATACATAATTATGTATCAAACGGTGGTGGCCTAGCGGTTCATGGTGGCCTAGCGGTTCAATAAACAGATTTGTATGCACGAGGTTGCAGGTTCGAACCCGGGCAAGTACCAATGTAACTTTTCAAAGTTATATGTACTTTCTTAATTATTCTAAGACACTTCTGACGAACGGTGAAGGAAAACATCGTGAGGAAACCTGGATTCCAAAATTTGGGATCTGAAATCGCCAACCCACAGAGAGCAAGCGTGGTGATCAATGCTCGTGCCTTCTCTATATGGGAAGAGGCCTGTGCCCAGCAGTGGGACGTTTATAGGCTGGATTATTATGTATCAAACGATGCAAAAATTGAGCCCCAAATTAATTGACTATCTTTTTTAGGTGACTCATGTCATTTTCGTTTTATATGGTTGCATTAGTGGTAGATAGTATTATGCCATTGTATTTGCACATTCGATTTTTCCGCAGCTTTATTACTTAATTAACCAACTTAGTTACCATTTAAGCTTATTGATTACTCCGTTGAAATGTATAGACAGGTAATTACGGCAATAACAGTGAGTTTTTGTATAAAAAAGAACTATAATAAAATCAGTAATAAACACTTCTGAATTAGTTAGGCACTTGAATTAATTATAAGAAGATTTAATACTGATTCTACATGAACAAACAATAATGTAATAAATCTATATTAATTTAATAAAGCCGAAGAGCTGAAGAGCTTAGTCTAACATCACTTTACGAGCCTTGGGAACCAAACAAGCGAGAAAATCAGCGGGTTACAGCTAGTATAGTAACACAATGTGGGTATTATTTGTTGAAACCTTCTTGTTTTGACGACCTCCGTGGTCGAGTGGCGTACGCACCGGTTTCAAGGTGTCGCTAGCTCTGAGGTCCCGGGTTCGATCCCCGGACGGGTCAATGTAGAAACCAACTTTTCTACATTGCCTCGGGTCTGGGTGTTTGTGGTACCTTCGTTGTTTCTGAATTCCATAACACAAGTGCTAAATAGCAACTTACTTTGGGTTCAGAGCAATGTATGTGATGTTGTCCGCATTTATTATTATTATTATTCATGATTTTTTTTCTATTATTATTCATGAAATAGAACAAACAATAATTACTTTCGTTGTTTCTGAATTTCATAACACAAGTGCTTTAGCTACTTACTTTGGGTTCAGAGCAATGTATGTGATGTTGTCCGCATTTATTTATTATTATATTGTTTGTCTTTGAATTCATGATTTCAATCTTTATCAGAATTTTCAGAACTAGAATCATAGTTTGCATTGAGCACTAAACAAGGCTTTAATTTGTCAATTGACTAAGCCTTTGAGCGCCGTGCCGGTCACCTGTTGTCACCTGTTGTCCCAAACAACTCATTTTCTACGGCTCTGCGTTCAAAATACCTATTTTCATGATTATCTAGGCCTGCCAGGCTCGCGATTCCGCTCGGCGAGTCTTCGATTACAAATCTGTCATTGGCTAATTTAGTTTAGTTTAGTAAATCAGTTTTGAAGTGTGGTCAGCGCTGGCCTTTGTGTATCGGACCCATAAAATTACCCTCATCATCATAAATCTCCTTAAAGTCCTTTACAAGTTATAAACATTAAGGGTAGGGGTACTTTAAGGTGTTATGCGGCCTTCACCTGTCGGAGGTATCGATACCTTTTGATGCCGTTTTTGAAGAAACCTTGGTAATGTTTCCTTTTTTAAAGAGGAATGAGATGCAAGGTTAACTCGTGCAAATAACTGTAATTTTATATTGAAGTTAAAAAGCGAATGCTTAAAAATAATCAAAGTAAAAGGAGAAAATATGTACCTAGATATTCCGGGACAACTCACACACGGTTATCTGATCCCAAGTTAAGCAGAGCTTGTGTTATGGTAACCAGGCAACTGATAAACATACTTATATATTTCTAAATACATACATATTATAGATAAATTACACCCAGACAACCAGAACAAATGATCGTGCTCATCACACAAACATTTGTCCTGGGTGGGAATCGAACCCACGACCTCCGGTATATCAGTCAGGGTCACTAACCACTAAACCAACAGGCCCGTCAAAATAGAAGTGGAAAGTAATTACCAAATAAATTCCTTAACATTTTTTTTTTTCATTAATTTTAATTATTGATTCACATCGATTTTTTTATCTCACAATTTGAAGAATGCAAAGCAAACAAAACAATCCTTTTTCACGTATTTACATTAAAAAAGATATAAACGGAAAATACGCCAAATGGGAAACACACTGGCTCAGTAAAGTCACGTCATAAAACACCAGTCCACTTAACTAGAACAGTTTATTGGACGCCTAGATTCCAAGACGTCTTTATTTGGTATCAAGTAAATTGCATCTGACTAAAGACAAATGCCACAAACCCCTCTGAACTGTTTGCTTGAGTTCTGACACCATTTCCTATCGACGACACGTGAAACCACTTCCATCTTGTAGTAGTAAATAATATAAGTGAGTTAGGTAATTCAGGAAATTCGTAAGTGACTATATAAATTATTTTAAGAAAAAAATTCATGAATAATAATAATAATAAATGCGGACAACATCACATACATTGCTCTGAACCCAAAGTAAGTTGCTATTTAGCACTTGTGTTATGGAATTCAGAAACAACGAAGGTACCACAAACACCCAGACCCGAGGCAATGTAGAAAAGTTGGTTTCTACATTGACCCGTCCGGGGATCGAACCCGGGACCTCAGAGCTAGCGACACCTTGAAAACCGGTGCGTACGCCACTCGACCACGGAGGTCGTCAACTTAAGGTCTCTGCAAAAAAATTCAGATTGCATAAATGACTACCTACAAATTAATATACCATTTTATATACCTAAAGACAATTTTAGCCAAGATGTATACCCACGAAATTAAATTGCTTCTGATAAAATGAATGTTATGAGACGACCTAAATAAATAAAAAGTTTAACATTTTGAGTTTTGACTAAGTTCCTTACAGATAAACCGTAAGATTTTTTCAACGTTATTCTTATCAGATCCTTGTGAAAGAAAAAATGTCGCTAGCGAATAATTTGTCTTCAATGTAAACCTCATTATGTATACGGGATCTTTTCTTTTGGGGGAAAATTTCCTATTTTTTTCTTTTAACTCCTACAACTTTTACGACACGGAGACAAGGATGAGTGTAAAAAAGGGGATATGTTATAAGTAGGACATACACAAAGGCCTACTACCTATGTTTTGGCATGTGTAGATTATAATAAGTAAGTATAAACATTTTGTATTTTATAGTTTTTATAATCTGAATATTAAACCAAGGCCCACATTATATATACCAGAAGTCCGAACCATTTTTAAAAGCGGCAACACTAATCGTCGTGATTTGTGCAACTTGGATATGTTTAAGTAATAACAAATTTTGGTTCCTTTTTGCTTTATACCATCGTGGCAAGTTTGATATTTATTCCAATTTTTTGTCGATTTTATTAACATAAATAACATAAAACAATTTTTGATTATTTTAAAAATCTTATTATCAAAATTCCGTTGTGCAACTTGAAAGCATGGAGCAAGTACTTAATTATTATTTGGCGATGCATAATAGACCGCAACACAACTTGAGAAACTATTGGATAGGTTCTCTGCAAAATCAAATTATTGTATTAGGTATATTGCTTTTTAGTCACTATGCCTGACATTTCTTATATAATGACGAAAATTAACCTATATCCAAATAACCTTACATACGTTACACATATTTTTTCATTAGATGATGATTTATATGGAAACAACAAAAAGTCTTTATAATAAAAAAAAGATATATATATAAAGGAGAAAGGTCATGTGTCCGTTGAACGTAGATATATTGTTAGTTTGTGCAATGTTTGTCTAACTTATGTAGTACAAATAAAGGCAGATTAATTTACTTTTTTTTTGGATCCTGCAAGCTTATTTGTACCTATTTGTTAAATAATTTTCTTTTAAATACTATGGTGGCCATGTTAAAGCGACAATCTTTAAGTAAAGAAATACGTAACATTCACAATATGATTAGCCGTAGCAACGGAGCGCACGCTCCATCCCACAACTCTGTTCTACCATTGTCCACCTGGTCACGTGTAAGTCCTAATGGGTACGTACATTTAAACCACCTTTCCACCAGAAACGATAGCCTTACCACTAGCATTCCCGACGTGCTTACAATTCACCGAACCATCACACATTTATGTACTCTATTCCTTGAGCAATAAAGCTGTGAATTGCTTACAGGATAAACCTTTAGATGGTATCATTAAGTGCGATTGTACAAATTGAGTGGAGTTATGACGCGGCATGAAGATTCGTGGAAGTACCCTCGCGGATCTCGAATTTGTAAGGGCAACTTGGCAGACATCTTTGTAATAAATGATCGTGTTGAAATGCTATGCCGCAATGTAGGAGGTCGTTGGCTCGTTGGTTGCTGAATAATGGCAGCCAGTATAATTAGCATAACTGCTTTGTGCTTTTGCGTAAATATATATTTCCCATGGAGCCCAGATAATGTTGCTCTTTAAAACTGTCAGCCGCAGTCGCCGTGATCCCCGATCGCTTTATTTTCCTTTCTACAATTTTGATCCCTATCTCCCGGGACGCCGTTAGGCCTGTTGCACTCCCCTTTTTATTTAGAGCGATCGCGGCTTTAGAAATTTATTGCTAAGGGAAGGTTATAAAATTTTACTGCAAGATTATCTTTATAGCTGCATAATTTTTTGATATGGAAGAATTTTAATCTTACATCATTAATTTTATATCTATTTATTACTAATTTAAACACGTTCAGTAGTCATAAATTTATAATCGAGTTTGTTTTGGGCCCGTAACTCAAAAGCAAAAAAGGTATTATAAGATCAATTCGTTTTCTATCCGTCTATCAAGACCTAGGAATTTCTTAGAAACGCGTGAAGGCGTACAATCTATACCAAATACTCAAGTTTGTTACCTGACTGCAAAACAACTGTGAAAATACAAAACTTAGGCCAAGTCAGTCGACACAGTCGTATATGCTTGATAGCTTGACCAGGTTCCTTTCCGTTCATTCAAGGACATAAAATGTAGCAAAAAGTTATATCTCACAGCCAAATTTTAGTATTTGTAGTTTTAACACGTGGAAAAACGATTACTTAACTTACAGTTCAAAAATGTCATCGCCCGGACATCTTAACTGCAATTCCATGGTTGGAATCGCTATTTTTACGTGCAAAAGCTACACATGATGCAAAATGAACCAAGAATTCATACATAAAATTGTATGGAATCTTCGGTGCGTAAGCCGACTCGCATTTGCACTAATTTTGGAAAGTTAGCATTGAAAAAGAACTTCGTAAATCAACTTATTATTTAAGCCTAATAAACTGATCAACCAATATTATATACTGTATTAAATAACAAAATTTATTGGTGCCAAGTTGCCAATCTAATTGAGTGGGGCCTACTAAGTTAATTATTAAATGATTGAATAGCGGTAGCATCTCATTGAGTATTCGCATCGTAGTGCTCGCAGAAGGTTCAAAGGCTCAGGTAGGCTTTGACAATATACGAACTGGATTTCCCAGCAGGGACTGATTACCTATCTTTCAGTAAATTTTGTCGCAAGAAGATGGTTAAATCACATTTTTTCTCATGACCTATCGTAGATACACTCTAGATCTTAACAGGGTCTGTTCTACATAATATCTTGCAACGGATATGGTTATTTTATTTACCTATTTACAGTTCCACTGCTGAGAAAAGAATTTTCAATGAGCTACACACCTCAATAACCTAGGAGCTGCTTTGCACGACTTCAGTAGTATAATTATTAACAACATTAAAAGTATTATAAAAAAAGTCCCTCGGCTCGTCTCTCTGTCAGTTTAAACGTGGTAAACACAAAAACTACCGAACGGAATTCATATAATTATGGTTTTTACCAAGCGATGGAGTGATTCAAAATAACGCTTTGCGTGCAATTCATAAACATTTTGTCTACTCGTGAGAAACTAGAGCGGATCGCTAGATATCAATGAATAAATATAATATTATAATAATAATAATAAATGCGGACAACATCACATAAATTGCTCTGAACCCAAAGTAAGTAGCTGAAGCACTTGTGTTATGAAATTCAGAAAGAACGAAGGTACCACAAACACCCAGAACCGGGACAATGTAGAAAAGTTGGTTTCTACATTGACCCGTCCGGGGATCAAACCCGGGACCTCAGAGCTAGCGACACCTTGAAACCGGTGCGTACGCCACTCGACAACGGAGGTCGTCATACATAACATACATCAAATACAGATTTGATAAGATTCGTATAACTATACGAATCTTATCGAACTTCAAACTTCCCTACCGATCAATGCGGTCTTTAACCATATTATATTATGATATGGAACATTTAACAGCCAGGCTTCCAGAGTCACTGACGAAATATTTTACACTTCCGACAGGAAACGGCTCAACAATTCGTGTTCCGTTTGTTTTATTATTTGAAGAGCGTGACTGTCTCTTAATTAAGTCTTTAAACGAATTTTGTGTTCTTAGGCTGTTTAACTTGTACTAAACATGATTAAAAAGTTTTGCAATTAAATAAAACAAAACCATTTATTATCGCTGAACAGATACTAGTTACTTTGTTCATATAAATGTTGTGTTATTAAATTTATTTTTAACGCTCTTAATTACTGGTAGCTGTACTACACTGTACTCATCAGTTTTATACAGGAAGTGCTTGAAATTGCAAATTTTGTATTTTCTATATATACTAAGCTTATTGATCAAAACGTACACTATAAAAAGTGATCAGGTACATCTTTATTTTAGAGTCATAATAAAAAAGTATTAAAGAGTTTCTATTTGAATCTGGAGCTCCTTTCGAATGAAGGCCATTACCCTTCAGAGAGAAGATTATGGATAAAAAAAAAGGATTTAAAGGTGCTGCTTTACAGTGGCACTGCTGCTGCTTAACATTTTCCCAAACTATGTTGGGGTCGGCTTCCAGTCTTATCGGATTTAATTTAAAACCGTATTTTGCATGGAGCGTATTGTGCTAAACCAATGTAATAGAAAAATATATAATAATTTATTTTACTTGGTCAAGAAAAAGTTGTAAAATAATTAAAATAAACGCGGAGAGGCACCCGGGAAAAGATCGCTCATTTTCCTTTCAAAACTGTCAAAACTTCGATGGATGTGAAATTTCGAATTACAAAGTAAGTCGATGTAAAATTTTAAGATAAATATTTTACATATAGTGGATACATACACGACATGTTATGTAGTTGGTATTTGGTAATCGAAATGATTGATTACATGGGGAGTACAAAAGGGGGTCGGATCCATCTCGTTAGAAGGGGAGCCAATGATCGATGCGCGACGAGCTCAGCCAATTATCATAATCCAGTCACTATACAGATGTATACTTGGATGCATCGATGATCTGCAGTACAAGTTAAAATGTTACTGAAATCAACGAAATTAGTTTTACATTTTGCGTGATTGAAGTTACGTTAAAGTTAGTTTTTATTTATTCGTTTTGTATTTGTACAATGAAGTTTCTTTGAAATTTTGTTTTCGTTGGTATAATCTATTTATGTTCGTGTGTTATACCCTACCTTGAAATGCATAGTTCTAAGTCTGTGTACTATGCATTTCAAGGTTTTATTCGCCTGTGTTTTGTAACAAGCACAAATTGATTGTTCCCGGAATAATAATCACAACAATAATAGTGAAAAATGTTTAAATGAACACTTATCAATATTTAAAGTTGTCGCAATTTATACGCATAAAAACGGCGTAATAGCACTCATTTTGTTAGTTGTCAATCATCATCATCATCATCATCTCCCGAGCCTTTTCCCAACTATGTTGGGGTCGGCTACCAGTCATACCGGATTCAGCTGAAAAACGTATTTTACATGGAGCGACTGCCTATCTGACCTCCACAACCCATTTTACTGGGAAACACAGTATCCCATAGTAGGACTGGTTGTCAGAATTGACTTAACAACTGCCAAAGATCTATGTATGACAGCCGGGACCAACTGCTTAACGTGCTTTCCGAAACACGGAGGGGTCTCGGTATGTTATAAATGGTCACCCATCCACGGACCAACCGCGGCAAGCGCGGCTTAACCTGTATTATCGGTCAAACCGTACGGCTTACACTTAGCCACGAGCCCCCCTCACTTTGTCATTGTCAATGTAACTAAGAAAAATAGAAAGCTAAAGAATATTCGATCCAATTACTGAGTAGTTGCCAAAGCTTTAGCACAAAAAGTTGAACGTTTAGCCACAGCGCCAATCAAAAATGATCGGTGGATAATTTGGAAGTTAATAAAATCCTTGGCAAGCAATTAGCCGGAGTTATCGATAATCGATAAATCTACTCAAGTTTCAGAATCCAATGAAAGGTTAGATTTGGGTTTACCCGTTTACTAGTAAAAGTTGATTTCCAGATTGAAAAAGTTACAGGTAAGAAATTATTTCTACACAGATTGGCCCTACCTTCATTTTATTCAGAAGAAATATGGCTGAAAACTAAAAGCTTAAGCTATATTCATGGCTGTTGCCGTCCTTTGCTATTAGGTGGTTTATGGTATGATATAAATTTTGAACACAATAAGTTATCATATTTGGCAAATGTGGGGAATTTGGCAACGCCAGCATCGTATCTTTTGTGTATTCAAGCAGACTAAACAAAGATCTTCATTTTCCAAATACAACGTCTTTTTATTGATTTATTGAGAGTAAGTGTGCTATCTAAACAAGGAAATACGTTCTACGGCGCTTGTTCTATATAATGTTCTGTAAACAGAAAATATTTTTAGTTTCGTTCCACTGCGTTTTTCATTAGAAACTTTACGGCAATGATGTTGTAGATACAAAGCAATGGAGTTTAGTGAACTGCAAAAGTTCGTGATTCTGGCTTTCGTGTTACCTATATACTTTTCTCGTAAAGTACCTACAGTGGAAGTTTCAGCTGAGCTTTGTCTAAGATTTATCGTGTACTGAAAGAGCAGTCTAGTCTAGCGGAGTTAAAAGAAAGGTTATATTGTGTTAGGTTGTGCTGTCGGATGTGTCAAAATGGCAAAGGGCAAGCTTCGGATTTTGAGGATCGCGGCTGACTTGGCCTTGTCGAAATTTTGTGGCATATCACGAATACGGGATTATCGGAAAGGGTAACGATTAAATTGTTAATATTTGTAGGCTCGCTAACAGCGTGGGTTAAAGGTGTTATTAATTAAATGTCAAATGATGTTAGCTACAATTAAATAATATTAGGGTAAGCTTTATATCTGTATTGTGACAGACATTAACTATGCAACTGACAGTTATCTTAACGAGCAGAGCCACCAGTGGGGACTTGAGAATTAAGATTTAACGACGCGATTAAAATGGGATTTTGTGAAGTCAATATTTGCTCTTTAATCCTGACTTTGGGCACCTTTGAAACTTGAAAGGTCAGAAACCTTTACGAAACGGTTGAAAAAAATGGTAAAATGGTAACATGCAGTCTGTAACTAACATATATTTTAAAAAATGTAGGAATTCGGGATTATTTAAGGATTTATGATTCTAATGATATGCTACGCTATGATATGACAAAGCGACGTGATGATCAAACTACTCTAGAGGACCACACTAAGAGCATCATCCAGTCTGTCAGAACGACAACATGAAAATCTACAGACGAGAAGGATGGTATTGAACTGAAAAATATTAATATTTTTGAGGCCGCACGCCGTTGTCTATGGTCTCGTCTGTTACTAACTCATCCAATTTTCTACACGTGTAAGGTACTTTACTTTTTTTTGTGTTTTCCTTTTGTGTATAGTATTCTTGTTCACCAGCATTGAAGCAGCAAAAGAATACAGAAAGCTATGCTATGTATTTCTTTTAAATAAATAATGTACAAGTGATGCCTTTACACTTCTTATAGATTTATATAGACTCTCCAAATGAATATCATAGTAATGTTTATGTCAATAATTGAATTTGAATAACCCACAGCAAATGTTCGGAGCTTGATTTACGACTTTACGAGGCATTTCCTAGAATTGACTGCAGAATTCAAATTCAAAATTTCTCGTCGAGACTAAATGCAGTAGTGTAATTTCCCAAATATAGATAGTGTCGGGATTATTGACTATGGCATCTAAGTTGTGTATACTGCTTATTATTGCAAGCTTACATAATATCGTATTTGAGGTAACAGTGAAGTAATAGGAAATCATGTTTATTGTCAATACTTAAATCTAATACAAGAACAAATTTACAACTGCTTCCTTGCACAGAGAATCGGCATAGCCATTCAACGTGGCAATGCTGCCAGCCTTCTGGGCACGTTTCCCGCCTTTGACAAGGATGAAGATGAGTTTTTTGACGCGTGTTAGTTTTATATATATATATCCCATCAAAAACACAAATGTGAAAGGCTGCCAAGTTCGATACTATGGGAATGCTTCGCCTATAAAAGAAGTGAGATCTGAATAAGTACCAAGTTCCATAAAAATACCTTTAATCATAAATAGTTATAGGAATGCACACTTGATTTCCAGCAGTTTTTAAGGTACATTTTGAATAAGTATCACGTTACATAGAAATACCTAAAATTATAATAGTCAGAGAAACGCACACCGGTTTTTTTAGCAGTTTCCTGATAACATTTATTATTTTCAGCACTTTTTAATGATGTTGGTGGTCGAAATTGGCCCGAAATGGTTCGTGTTTACCCACGGCCGGTGTGTCGCTTTTTTTTGCTCGAACTTGGCGGACACACTGCCGTGTGTCTAGATATATATTATATATAGGAAATCTATTTATGACTTCAATTCAGTTCTAAAATCACTTGAATATGAAAAGAGGAATGATTTGTTTATGTGTGCTTATTTATGGACATTGTGTGTATGTGTGCTGACGTCCTCTGTTTATTTCTTCACACTGTCGTATAGTCCGATGGGACTTCAATCTGACAAGGCAAACCAAAGATTACGTGCATAACCCTCAGATTAAATTGATATCTGGGGCACGAGGATATATCTCCATCGTATCCATATCTTCTGACTTGTAAAATAACCTTTGTGATATAAATATTGAAAAACCTATTCGTTTACGACCTAATCCCAGATGATTGCTGAGGTGTTATAGCCGTTTAATATTTTAAAGCAATTAGGATATTAGCATTCTTATATATATTTAAACACCATTTATTTACGGGTACTACGTATTATATCCATCACAAACATTAAACCATGTCTCGAAATACATGCATTAATTATGTACCATATGATACAGGAGACACGTTTAAAACATACGCACTAGTTGTGTTAATTAAGTTCGCGAGCGCGATATGTAATAATATACACACCGCGGTGTAATGGATGTACATAAGATATTCAACTATGGATGAGAGATCACGAACAATACCTAAGTTAAACGTACTAGGTTAAATACCGTGAATATAAGAATTTTGTATAAGAGATAAGCAATTATTTAAATGTAAATACTTTGTACGGATTATGTCGCGGTTTATTTCAGATTTAGGGTCCCGACGTTGCAACACTTTTGCATGTATCGTGGTCACGGACAGACATTCTGTCCGAATCGTACACAAAAATCTGTAAAAAGTAGTTTTATTTCAATGTCTGACATTCGCGTAAACCTAAGAAAGAAATGAGTAAATATTATTTTACGTACTTTGAATTTATAGTATGACTATTTCTATTTTGCGCTTGTATTTTGGAACTGCACAAACCACCAGCCACATTGTGGCCGTCAGGTTGCAGCCTTAATGAGCCGACACGGGATTTACTTGTCTCCCACTTAAAACTAAAGCAACGTAACAACTCACCTGCACGTTTCGTCGTCAATTCTGTGGGATTTAGGCTCAAAAACTTAGAGCCTGTAGCCAGCGGTATCCAGTTAGTCGCTTGCCTGTAAAATAGAAACAAAAATCATGCATTTTTTTTTTCTTTTGTGTAAGTTCGAGTCTTGATAAAAATCGTCCGTTAGTTTTTTAGTAGTTCGTTTTAATGGCTTTCTGTCTTTTCTTTACTGATAAATTAGACTGTAAAAAAATTAAAATAAGTATTCCATGAAATATTGCAAGTGCACTGTCGCGCATTTGATAAAACTAGTTTGTAGTAAACTGAGTCATGCGCTTGTTTGTGGAATCCGCAAGAAAAGATGTATGCACTTATATTGGAAAAAGTCCAAAAATCTTTTCTTTGGAATTCATATAAAACGTTGTGTTGTTACTATCATTTTCTGTATCCCAAGAATTTTATATGGGGTATTCAAGTTTTTAAATTCCTCGGAAGTAAGACGATCGCAATTATAACTTTGGCCGTTCTATATAAAATGAAGTAAATAATAAAAATGTAAGATGTTGGTCGCCGTGATTCAAAGGGCGCTTCTTGGGTATTGTAAATATACTTAATTAGTTTATTTAATTACCATACTTTTTGTATGGAAATTCTTCATTACCATATAATTTCTAATACGATTTTACGCATTCCGGAGTTCCTATAAAGAGACCTTTCAAGTAGCATTTTTGTTATTTATTTAGGTAGGTAGGCAAGTCTATCAGACTATGTAAAAGACCGTATTGAAAATGTTGTTTAAATTACTTTTATTCACTCAAGAAATATATAGTCAATAAAGCAGGCATAAAAAAAAACAAATGTGTGGACTTTGCATGGCATGGCAATGGCATTTTGTTCCCGGAAGCTCAAATTGCGTTGCTACCCATACAAATACACAATTTGTCAGGCAACCCTGTTGGGTCTAAACAATAGGTACGTATAATTTATTACCATCACTCAAACCAGATCACAAAGACTGAAGTTAAATCGGCCATTCCGTAAAGCAGCTTTTAATATGTGGGAATATTATCGTTTTATTGTTTGTATTTATGTAAGCTTGAAACATTAAATTGTAAGATTAATTTATACATGAATAAAATATGAACAAACGACCTCCGTAGTCGAGTGGCGTGCTCACGAGTTTTCAAGGTGTCGCTAGCTCTGAGGTCCCGGGTTCGATCCCCGGGCGGGTCAATGTAGAAACCAACTTTTCTACATTGTCTCGGGTCTCGGTCGGATTGTGGTACCTTCGTTGGTTCTGAATTCCATAACACAAGTGCTCTAGCTACTTACTTTGGGTTCAGAGCAATGTATGTGATGTTGTCCTCATTTAAAAAAAAAAAAACTTTATTACTTTACTTGAGTTTTTCACGTGGCGAATTTAATTTAATTCAAGTGGCACCGAAATGGGTGACTAAAATTTAACTTCTACGCAGAGCTATCATTAATTATTTCAATAACTTCCAACTACATTAGTTCACTTACTACATGTATCTTACGTAGGAGTCACCTTTTAAGTAAATAATATTATTACTTGTGCTAGAGATACCCACATAGAACAATAACATATTCCAAAACTGGAAACAGCCTTGATATTTTACAAGTAAATAATGTCCACATGTAATGTTTTTTTTTTTAAATAGTATCACGATATTCATTTAAATGGACCAGAAAATGGTGAATGAATTTCCTTGAACATTGTCCCCAAGAGACGAATTGTTATCTCTGCGTCATTCGTCCCAGAGCACACAAATCTCACGCTACACCACGAGAGCAGGTGCGACTAAAATACACAGTCATGCAAAAGTATTCGAAGAGTGAGGCATATTTATTTTTCATAACCATATTACCGCGTCTCGTGGTAAAAGGTTGTTCAATCCTCAGGTGCCTTTAACGGATAAATAAGTCAATGACCTCGTACGTTGAAAAGACAACGATCTATTATAATTTTATCCGACATATTTTGAGAACTTGATACGCTCCAAAGCACACTAGAACTTTCTTATACTTGACAGTTTTAGCATTTACTTATGGATATAAATAAATTTCTTTAAGAATGTAAGTAAACAAAATAAGTTATTAAAGCGAAATGTTAATTAATTCTGACAGCGTAACTTAATATTTGTGACACAATGGGGTATCTTTTAAAAGAGTCCCAATTTGACTCGAGTTGTCAAGCATTGCTTGACTCTTTTAATGAGATTGTTTGGATAACAATACTATTAGATTTCTTTATTTTCTAAGAGGCTCTTCATTTATTAAGGTTTGTCATATTTCATTATAATTAATTACAAGAAAATTATCTTCTAATTCAATTTTCAAAGAGGTAATTTGACATTATTAAATACGATTTGAAAGATTTAATTAAAATTGATAAAAAATCAACTTTAGGCTAGCACAACTTAATTGATATAACATACCATTGTCCACTCAATAGTTTCACATTTTTTTTTGTTATATAAGAAGCCAAGAATTTAGTCGCAAAAACAACTTGATTTTAAGGAAAAACTTTTCACAGATGTCGTTTGCATCCGAGGCACCTTATTACCTTTCATATGGTCGTCTAAACGGCATTCGGTAAACACATTAACCTCCTTTCGGCTTATCTGCAGTCGGGTAAAAAATCCGACGGCAATGTTGGAAGTTATTTTAATTTATTTTGTATAGCATAAGTGCACGCGACAGCAATAACGTTTGGCGGTCAAACACCTAATCTGTAATTGATTTTATTATGGTTTTCGTGTATAAACATAAATATTCAGTAGGCACCTATGTTGTTATGTTTTAGGTTATTATTATACTTGTGAGTATAAATTATACTTATTTTACATGTTAATACAAGGATCTAGAATTGACCGCTTAGTAATACATAATTTTGCTTCGTTTATTTGAAAACTAGTTTGTTAATGATGTACTTTCATAATGATCATCATCGACATGGATACAAACATAACTTTTCTGCAATTCACTGTTTTACAATTACAATATATTACAATTCGCTGTAATATATTTTCAGCAGTCTTTTAAATATATTGACTATTTTCTAAACTAGGTAACAAATCAAATTAAGTACCTAGTGCGAATGGCTCCCGGTGCTGAACGTATATTACATAAGACACCTTATACAATTGTTTTATCGACTGTATTTTAAGACGCAATTGTGGCTACATTATTCGTAGCATAAGTATTATCCTGATATAGGTTAGGAAATACTGAACGAGTTTTTTTTTTTTGGAACATATACATTTGTCTCGATTTACAAAGAAAACGATGATAGCTACAAAAGTTAAAAACTGAGTCGCAGCTATCAGCGCCCATCCAAACAGGAGAGATAATTGTTCCAGAATTAGACAAAACAATAAAATTTAAAGAGAAGAACAAAAAACTAATAAATACTAATAAAATAACTTAGGTAGAAAACATAAAACGGCATTGTGTGTGTGAGAGGGTGTGTGTGAGTGTGTGTGTAGGTGTGTGTAAGTGAATGTTTGTGCGAAGTGAGCAGGGTTGTACGTGAATGACAGTTTATGTGTGTGTCTGTGTATGTGCTATTTAGTTTCCACAATTACCTCGGTTGCATCGTATGATAATGATTTCAGCCACTCAGTCAATCATTCTAATACCAGATATTAGTGGTATTAGAATGATTGACAAAAAAATCCAATTGAAAAAGCCGGTTAATTACAAAACATAAAAAAATGATCAAATGAGTCCTTTAAAAAGATATTTCTAAACGTAAAACAGAATTGATAGAACCTAGATTGAGAAGAGAATTGAGAATTGAGAGTGTGCTTGCGACCACGGCCTGTGCAACCCGGTCGAAACGTCAAGCCCTAAAGGTATTTAAGCATGTTCGCGCTAAACCCCGTTCTATAATATTACTATAAACAAACAGCGCGATAGTTTAAAAGTTATTACTAGATTGAGAAGCCCGTAATAGTTATGAGCAGGCCTATTACACACTACAGAAAATCTTAAAAGGTCTATTCTATTCTATTGCGGACAAAACATCTAGGCCAGGACATATTAAGGTACCAAACGGCTTTTAATACGAATCTACACAGTAGACATACCTAAAGTTAGTGATTATTACATGGAATTATTAATTTGATTACATATCATAAAACGATAAATTAAATAAATTACAGCAAACATTATTTTTTTTTTTTTAATGTTAGATGTTTAAATGATTATGCTGAAAATAAATAAATGCGGACAACATCACATACATTGCTCTGAACCCAAAGTAAGTAGCTGAAGCACTTGTGTTATGGAATTCAGAAACAACGAAGGTACCACAAACACCCAGACCCGGGACAATGTAGAAAAGTTGGTTTCTACATTGACCCGTCCGGGGATCGAACCCGGGACCTCAGAGCTAGCGACACCTTGAAACCAGTGCGTACGCCACTCGACCACGGAGGTCGTCATAACTTAACAATAAAAGGGTAAAAAACGTAAAAAATAATAATGACAGCACCTTTGGGCTAGGGCAAATGATTAGCCAAATTAAATGAGTTGATTTTAAC
This sequence comes from Autographa pulchrina, assembly GCA_905475315.1. Taxonomy (NCBI): domain Eukaryota; kingdom Metazoa; phylum Arthropoda; class Insecta; order Lepidoptera; family Noctuidae; genus Autographa; species Autographa pulchrina. The sequence continues at coordinate 8,642,273 of FR997768.1, forward strand.
AAGAAATTATCGATTAAGTTCAAGAACATAATTTTGATACATTAATATTATTAAATTACCTATAACAGCTTTTCTCTCATTATATTTACCTTAAGGTACATTAGGTAAAATAATGAGGTAAGTTATTTTTGGAACAAAGATCATTATTTTACTTAAAGGGTTGAAAAGACATAAATAGCTAGTAGTTAAACATTTCGCATTATCTAAAGTATTTTATAATTATATTACTATAGATTTATCAGCCTATATGAAATATAACACTTTTTGTTAACAAACGTCCTGAAATAGTATGAACATAATTATAACCTAGGAATCTGATAAATAAACCACAACAGTAATGTTCATTAAGTCTTGTTTCTATTTCGGAAAACAATATTTCATCATATAATTATTGCCTATTAATTTCGAGGAATAAAATGTACCTAGTTATCCTCATTTTGATGTAATTTGTAAATATGTGGAGTAACTAATTGATATAATTTCCTGGACGAAATTAAATTATTGTTTGCTGGCGGATTTAAAATGATTTCATGTTAATCCCAAAAGTTTTAATGAGTAAGTCTGGAGTTAAATTATATTTAGAACCACTTATTAGGAAAATTTAAAAAAGCTGATTATGTACCTACGTAGCAAATAAATGAAAAGGCTTAAGGCTAAAATTGGCGTGGTCCATACGACTTAAGGTGCTCCCACACAGCAGTTATATAACGTTAGAGACTGACTTATAACATTTGTTTTTAAACAAATTATAACAAAAGTTATTAATTGCTATTGATGTTATACAACTTCATTTAACAAAATGTTTTACAACTGATTACAATATGATATAACAAAATATAACTTTTGTTATATAACATCATCAGAGCCTCAGCCAAACCCAAATTGATTGAACATAAAGTTATACGATGTTATACGAGTTCAACCAATGTGGGAGCGTTTAAAACATAAAAACATTTACTAACAAATGTTGTCAATTGTTACATTTTATTAGGAACTGTTACATGTTATAAGTGCTCCTACACTAATAGAAAATGTTTACTAATGTTTACTAACATTTTATAACATTTAAATCTGGTATTGGCTCGCAGTTTGGGTTGCGTTCTGAGGGCGTCTACACGAAAATGGAAGAGGATTTGCTCATTGGAATAGCTTTCATTTTTTGTTAAAAAAAGAAGAAAAAGCGCTCTTATTGGATGCGCCAAACGCTAAAAGCTAGAGGAAAATATAGTGCCACAGACTATCTCAAGGACTTGGGCATTGATGGTTGCTTAAAAGAATTTATAAGAATGAATTTGTTTTGTTATAATTTGTTAACAAACTTTACTAAACAATTTCTAACATGAAAAGATTTTTTATATTCGTGATTAAATGTTTACAAACATTTTCTAACGGCAATGTGGGAGCACCATTAGAAAATGTTTACAAACATTTTCTAACGGCAATGTGGGAGCACCATAACGTTATATAACTGCTGTGTGGGAGCACCTTTACTGCTGTGTGGGAGCACCTTAAAAAATATTATTATTTACAATGACGCCACTTTTCTGCAGTAGATTCTTAATATAGGTACATATTTTTATTATAACATACGTTGATTTTTTTTTAACTAGAATTAACAGGAGAACTCGAAAACTATAACCATACACTATTTTCACAACGTCTAAAGTTCTGCTATTTATCGGAGAAAATGCGTTAAAGTTTAGTAACTTTAAGTTTCACGACGAAAAAATCGTTAAAATAAAAGAGCAAACATGGTTTGACTTTAAAGCCATATTTAGCCATTAGATATTATATTCAACTAACGTTTTGTGTTAATTTAGCAGTACTTTACTTAATTAATATATTAATTTGACTAAACAATATTTTTTTGAACTCAGATGTATTACTCGACTTCTCTAGTTTGACTTATGTGAAAATTTAATAGTAACCATGTCTAGTCATCTTTTTAACTCATACTCTGTTTTTTATTATTATTTTTAGCCACATTCATAAGAAGCAAAGGCACTTTAATATTAATTCTATGTCATTTGCCTACAACTATTCATATTAAAAACAATTTATCGAAACTACAACACATTATTCTAATACGTATAGTCGTATACTTACACTGTCATTAAGGGTAAGTTTGATTAATTATAGCCGCGGCATTACCGCGGGACTCCCACTCACAAAATGTTTATACGTGAGCCCTGACAATGGGATCCACCCCTAACTATAAAAGCTGGCTAATATTACAGATCGCTTAACATTATACCGTGCAGGGTCGACCGTCAAGAATTAATGTTAACACGGCTATAAAACTGGTTACAAATTGAAAAGCGCAACCATTAAATTCACCTGTTTGATTTCTTATTTCCTTATAGCATTTTTTGACACATTTTTGGGATTGTGTACCTTATAAGTATTTGCTGAAAGTGTAGTATTGTATATCACAGTATTTTTTTCTTGAGTAGTAGATAGATTTAATTATCACTTAACAACATTACGTAGTATGACAATGAGGCAAATTTCATTAAAGTTAAAACGAATAAAGACTGTTTTTATTTGAGTGAGTTCGTGAAGCTGAATCTACATTGTTTCTTATATTTTTTACGCAATATTTCAATAAAGGCAAGATTGTGTTGTGGAACTATAGTTATGAAATATCTTCTGAACGCAATTTACGCGACGCTTTGCACAATAACAACGAGCTGTCTTAAAACACCGCAGTACAGGCAGCTAGGTTGCCGGCCAAAAGCCTAGCTATTGTGCTCCACATATTATTGTGTTTCGTTTCAACACTACAATGAAAACATGCTATAGATGCCGAAGAAATGTTTTGGCCTTTAAGCCAACTTTTGATTTATTATTACAGAATGTTGGCGTTTATCTCAGAAAATGTTGCGTGGCGCTGAGGTTTTTTCTTCAAATAGTGTTAAAATTATGCATTATTTTGTAACAGGAGTACTGCTGTTGAAATATAAGGAAATTGACTTGTGCGTGTTAAGAGTAATAATTTTCATACTCGCATGATTTACTATAATAATAACACTTTTCTTTTATTTGCTATTTTAAACTGACTCAAAAAAGCAAGGCTCGTAATTCGTCGGAATCTTTACTTTTCATTTTATGTGCATTACTCAAAAACATCTATACCAATTTGAACAATCTCTTTTTTGGTTTGGAAGAGTTTACTTTCGAGTTGGTACCGTGTTCATCAGGTCAGGATCTAATAATCAAACCCGGGGAAATGGGTGACCTTTTTTATCTTAAGATTTTACACTTATCAATGTCCATCGTAGAACAATCCAATTCTAGAATAGCTGGGTTCTTTTTTCCTATTTGATTTGTCATGTCAATAAAGTATCACCCCAGCTTCCTGTGTCAATCTCGCTCCCTCTCACAGCTGCCTTGTTGCCACCATTCTACTAATGAACAACGGGCATTGACCTTACATTATACCCCAAACGGTATTATTCACCACATATTTTGACAGTTTTAAGAACAATTACTTAATAATACATTTCTGTTTGAAATGTATGTATTCAAATTGTAACGAAACTTTGTAAAGTCACATTACCAGTTGTTTGTATGCAAAATGGTAAAAATATAATTTAGTTCTATGTAAGGTTTGTTTTGTTTGAAGGTTTATGATTTGTGCAGCAGTCGTCATTGGTTATTTTTTTAACTCATTTACTTACGCGACAGAGTGCGAGTAAGCATTTAGATGTAACAATACAAACATGAAAATAAATAAAAAACATAAGTCATGACAAAGTTACTGAAATATCAATTTATTAAAAAGTTAATGGAATATATTGTTTCATAATATAGGAAAACGCTGGACTACTTTCTTTACTGTCAGAAAAATCAATGAGCGTTTTTCAGTTATATGGAATCGAAATGGTTAATAGTAACCGCCTACAAACACAGTTTACACACTTTACATACAGTTTTATGAATAGGTCACATATTTTATTCGAATTTAAATAAAAGTGTAACTGAAATCACAACTAGGCGACCTAGTTTAATAAAAATCGTACGTGTTTAAGCTTTCCTCTGCCAGTTCAATATTTGATCAGAATATGCGTTTTTTCATTGAAACGTATTAAAATAGTGGTTTTCCGATTAATTTTAAAATATCAGTCTATAAATTGGTTTATTGGAAATGAATAAAGCATTAGATAATAACGAATGTTGAACATAGTAGGCATACTTATTGTAAGAAGTGTATAATAATTCATGATCACATTGCTATTCTTGAAAAAGGCAACTAAGGAAATAAGTGCCCCATATTTTTTTATAACACTTGGTAAGCAATAAAATTTTGACTATGATTAAGATTTGTCATTAAATACAAGCTTTTAAAAGTAGATAGTACCTATTCGGTAAGGCCATCTTAGTAATGACCTAGAGCTAACAGCTAATTAGCAATTGCATCATCTATAATGCATCACGGTAGCTCTAAGAAAAAAATCGTTTAAAAATTCTAAGAAGAAATCTGAACCAAAACAAGAAAACGTCACTTTTTAGTCCACAAAATAATGCCAAAAGTAATAAAAAACCCAAAGCTTCTAGAATAATCCTAAATATACGAAAGTCAGGCAAATCTAGTAAGCTATGACTTGACGGTTCTAAGTAGTATGACTTAGCGCTTACCTTTTTGCTCTAAAGATTGCCAGCTCCCAAGAGCACAATTAAACCGTCATATACCTAAGCATGATTTATACTTTTTTATTAAGTCCTTTGATTTAGATTGAGATTCTTTTCATGTACCTACGTGAAGCGTAAAAGGCATTTTTAAAAAACGGTGATGTTGGTAAGTTTTTTTTTTTTGTAGCTTACATCGGATCCCATTGCTGGGCAAAGACTAGATCATCACACCACCTTCGCAGCGGATGATCTCGTAAGTTGTGGTAAGTATATAATCTTTAAATAATATCCAAATATTAAATGAACAATTACACTTTGAACTAAATTCTAACTACTTCGCTTACATAGGCAGTTATTTTCACTCCTCTCAAATTCTTTAACAACATTCCTTGTAAATAAATAAAGCATATTTTGTCTTATATCTGTATAGTACGTATTTCTAAGTAAAGCTCTAGTCATAAAATTTACATGGCTTCCAGATAATAGCCCTGTAACAAACTTTTGGCCCTTGTCGGATTGATCTTCAAACTTTCAAGAGGATGGTTACCGGATCCCGGTGGAGAGAGTCTCTAAATGACTTTGCCGTGTTAACTTGAATACAGTCTTAATACTGACATTAAATCTTGAAATAATCTACACCAATATTTATTTAATAAATCTAATTTGAACTGAGAATACGGAAAAAATGTAGAGCACAGGTGTGTGAGAATACAATTGCGCTCTTTGTTCCGTCATTGTAATGCGGCGCCAAAATCGTAAGACCGCAGCGCCATCTAACCCTAAACTTAGGCTCTTAGAATTTTTGGGCTAAACTGTATGCAACTTAGACAAGTTTTTTGACCTTACAATTATAAGTATCAGTGATTGTACTTTTATAGAATGTATATTAAATAATACTTAATATTATAGTATTGCACGGATTGGTATTGAGATCATAATATCTTTTATAGGTACAACAGTTTCTTATCAAAATTATTCATTGATACCCTCTGAACCCCTCGAGAATCAAAGCAATGCAAGCTGAGGTCAGGTCAGATCAGGTCGTGACGTCACGAAAAAAGAACTACATAATAAATAAGAAACTTCAATACCAACATTAATCTAGACACGCGGCCACGTGTCAAGCCAAGTTCAAGCAGACAGCGGCAAGTGTATCATTACACGAACCACTTGGTGCCACTTTTGACCCTTCCATAACTCAAAAGCTCTTTAACGTAAATACATAAAATTACGTGTGTTTTATTATATCCATAAGGACATCTAGAAGCCTAAATTTCATGAAGCTAGCTCAAACGGTTATAAAGATATGAAGGTCAAAAAGTCGTAAATTTTAATATTGAATGACTGACATATAGTACCTAAACCTAACCTACTTCCAGATGACCTAGAAAGATGAAATTTGGAATCCAGCTCGGTAATTGTGTGTAAGCGAAGGAAAAAGTCTAAAAATAAAAAAAAAGTTAAAAAATAGGGGGGGTCCCCATACAAAATTTTGTTTTTTTTTTAATTGTAGCCTTGGAACCGTTACTAGCTGCTATTTGAAACTATCCCAATATATGTATTAATATATCTTCTAGATAACAGAAATATAAAAATAAATTTAAGTCAAAAAATAAGTGATATCACTATACAAAAAACTTGTAATACGCGTTAAACAACCGGCCAACGGTGTGTTTTCGGCGGCGCGCGGCACCATGCAGCGGAAACGCAATAAAAAACATTAAATCTCAATACCTACCTAGTTTTCTTTACAAAAAGTAATGATATCCCACCAAAAACATAAATGTAAAAAAGGAAAGCCAAGTTCAATACACAAAAAGAATGGAGATCTAAATGAGTGCCAAGTTCTATGCAAAATCCAAATATGTATTTATAGGAACAAAATAACATTATACAAGTATTAAACTCTATTTCTTTGCTTTATTGGATACCTATAACAATTGCTGTCTTTTAAATATGTAAGATCTTAAAGTAGGTTAGATTTGACTTTCCTTTTTTACATTTATGTTTTTGGTGGGATTTTATTAACATATATTATTGATATCATTATTACTGGAGTGTAATAATACACCTTAATATTTTGTTCCGTTTTGACTGTTGAATTTTATACTGTATCATATTGACTTTCGCCTGTTTTTAATAATGTCGTCGGTCCAATACAACTGTACAAATAAGATACGAACGATCGCTACTAAATAAACAAAAGGAGCAATAATTTTCTATGAGTTGTGACTTCTACAGTACAAGATAAAGCAGAACGCTCAAGGGAGTTGTATCGTTCTCAAATCTATTGTGAAACAATGTAATTAATTTATTTTTTAAGCATGTTTTAAGCTTTTGAATACAGTAAATAAAAATAATGTAATAACTGTATTGGATAATTAATACCGATACTTCAATATGCTCTTAGTGAATAAAATTTATCCGATCCACTGATTACTCAAAGCAACTTAAACCGTTAAACTTAAATTTCTATTTGTCGCTGTTGTCCACGTGAAAGTGACAAAGACAGCACTTAACGACACTTAAATTGAGTGCGTCTGCTCCTTCTTTCTCCCGTGTCCTGTTTTTTTCTTTCATGTTCATTTCATCTACTTCTGATTTCAGTATTGACTCCTTTATTTCTTATATTATCTTTCACACAATCCATTAATCTCTTTTTTGTGTATTCTGAGAGTAATCTCACAAGAATATCATATAATAATGTTCCTGTGTTACGATCACTTTGTTATTGTACTTTAAATGCTAATTAACAACAAAAACGATAATACCAAATGTACAATAATATAACAAGCCGAACGACATTAATGGCAATAACAAGAGACTACACTAATTATCAACAAGCTTAAAATAACAAGCTTATAAACCTTTTAACGAAGTTATTTATTTTTATATTTCATTAACAAGAGAGTTAACCCAAAATTCTCCGAATCCCCTAAAAATTAGATAAAATCATTTAAATTAAAAACATGAATTACTGACGTCATAATCTCGTAACACAATTTAGATTTAGCGATACAGCTTTGACCATTTTTACTACTAAATGTTGTATAATTATGTCATTCATGTTACCATTAATGTTTTCAAAGAAGTGGTGTCAATTATAATAATATTTACTTTGCACGATAGGATAAACATAAAATGTACCTATAATAATTATACTAATCCCGTTTACATTTCAAACGTCTCAATGGAACGTCCGGGTAAATTTTAACAAAGGTAAAGGATATTAAAACAGTAATCACCGGATATTTTTGAAGAGAACCTTCGAAATGGAACATGCTACCCTCTTGGGTGGCTGTGAAAAGAGCCCTGTTAGAGATTCCATTTGAAAAGAACAAACAGATGAGTAACCTCGTTCATCAACCCGCGAGAGCCCCTAGCGCTTAAGCGCGCCCCTTATAATAGCCAGTCTCGTCGTAGACCGGCAGCTAGCGCACGCTTGCTACGCGCGACGCTACGGACGCTACGCGCTACGATAATATGCAATGAATAAATACGCAATGAACTGTGCAGTGCTAAATAAAAATAAAATTAAAATTAAATAAGTGTGTATAATATTAAATAAATGTATATTAAGTGAAAGTTGAGTATTGTTATAGAAATAATAAACGTTAATGATTTGACAAAAAAAATGTGTAACTTAAGGATGGGGATAAGAATATTTATATTTGTTTTGATAACACAAGGTAAGTTTATTTTATGTAATTTTGCTTAAAAAAACCATGTAGTAAATATAATTTTAAGAGGCAAAACATTTTTCTAGTTAGGTACGTCTTATTTATTAATGTAAATAAAAAAATAAAATTGTTAAATACACAATTTTAAGAGTAACCCCGGAAGTATTATCTGTTATTCTGATAATGGTGTTCAATATTAATAACCTTTAATTGATTGATTTCACTTAACCTGCTTCAATGTTCAGGAAATTTAATTATTTGGTAATAAGATAGTGTTGATTATAATTATTAATAAGATTGATGTGTTTCTTCGTCTTTGTGAGCAGAATCCAGGTCAGACAGGATAAACAGAAAAGGATCAATTGGGATGAAAGATATGTGTTATTTATATTAGGTATATAATTTCTCTTTGAAAAAACGAAATAGGTTTTACATAATAATATGTGTTTTAGTGTAAAGTACAAACCTAAGACGTGACTAAACAAAAACGAATATCCTTATTGCTATCGGAAATACAGTATAATTACAAAAGATATTTTATAAACAATACGAGAAGAACAAATTATTTCAATATTATCCTACTCATATTTGGCCCATAGTTAAGGAACGGCTTTAACCATGAATTTGTCAACATTGCTGACGTTTTTTTAAAGGTCAAGCCAGCAATGCCATGTATAGCTCATGGATGAATGATCCTCTATTCCCATACCGAGACCTCTCCGTGACTCTGACAGCACGTAAAGCCTTTGATCTCGACTGTCATACATGATCTTAGATAGTCGGTTCATACCAATTTTCTTAACCACTTCTTTATTTATCATAGAAAATGGGTGTGGAGGTGAGATAGGGCTGCTCCATGTAAAATACGGTATTTAGCTGAATCCGATTAGACTAGCTACCGGAGCCGACCCCAACTAATCTTGGGTAAAGGCTAGGCAGAAGAGTTGCCTTTGAAAAAGACTTGTGGGCAATTAGCGAGGATTTGTTACCTTGAGAATGTGGGATTTTGTAGTGGAAATACACAGATTTCACAACCTATTTATAGCTGTTACGTTTCTAAGCTAATTTATATGTAGGGTCCGGATTTTAGTTTTCTGTTGTGGAAAAGTTTGGTAGAGGCAAAAATAACTATACACGGTTAGTTTGCAAATTGAAAATTAATTCCTGTTTTCAATATGTAAGCAATTAATACACAGAATCTATTTCAGTTCAGTCAGGAACTGGGTTGACTGATAAATATTTGGAGAGTATCCATGCTATTTCAATTGGTCTATTGTAGATAATGCAAATTATTATTAAACATAAATATATTATTTTACGAAACCTATATCAATGTTTGCTCTGTGGCCTAGTTGTTATAGTCTAGGCGATTCTATTTTCGTTCGAACTACTCACTTTAAATTCGGAATACGTCGGCCCATTTTCTATGCATGTATTGGCATGTTTTTTTTTTATTTTACTCCAATTATCATGTATGCTAATCTTTACAAAAATCGTAAAGTTCATTTTTTTTTTTTTACGTTTGGATATAGGAGTTTCTTTGAAATTTGTCATTTTCGTTTGTGTATTTCCCCCTGACAAATAGCTACGTTACCAATGAGAGTCATGTGGGGGTAGGTTTTGTAATAAAAATAAACGTGTACGCGAGGAAAGCTGCAGACAGAAGCTAATAATTCTATAAAATAATTATGTAACAAAAATAAATATAGTTAAAAAAAAACTAAAAAACACGCTTTTAAAGTACTTCTAACTAAAAAAGTGAAAAATAATTCCTAATGTACCTGTAAAACCTATGAAATTATTATATTGACGCTGATTCTTGATAAATGTAAAAAGTTTGAATTAAATCTGTCCGTTTAAAGTGGGTCAAAATCGAGTCCAAAGGAGTCGGTTACATACATACAAGTGAAGCTAATAAAAGCGTGTTAAAAAGCGTGTTAATAATAAATAAGTTTTATACATGGAAAAAGATGGGTAAGATGCAGCTTTTTTTTAGCTTAGACAAAATAAATGGAAAACTTACCACTGCAGGATTATTTGTTTATTAGATTTATTTTTATAATAGTGTATATAAAACCCGGTCTCAAAGATCTAAGTTTAAAATTATTATGTTGATATTTATGCATCGTATTTCACTTATCTCTAGCCATGATTGTTGGATGCACTGCTCAGTGTTCACCCGGCTTTTATCGGCCGGGTAACCAGTCCTTAAGAGTTGCAGACTGGTAAACTTCCGCCATTGTGTACAGAAGCCGTGAAATATGATTTGAACAAGTGCCAGTTCAAAAATAGTTCTATTAACAAGATAGGACTTGTCTCGTAAAGTGTTAGGCTATGAACAAGGAAAACATTAGTTAGACGTACTTCAATTTATCAAACGGGTTATAATATTGTTCCTATTTAGGTCACGCAGAAGCACAAAGATATTACAATATATTGATATGAGTTTCGGATAGATACGAATATATTTTTTGATTAAATTATTTGATCTTGATACATTTTTCTTCGTAAATTCTAAATGGAGTTACTTTGATCGACTAGTATAAATAAATGTGGAGAAAATCACCTACATTTCTCTGAAGCTAAAGTAAGTAGCTTAAGCGATTGTGTTACGAAATCAGAGACAACGAAGGTAACCGACACTGCAGAAACTGCTTTTCTACACTGACCCGGTGATTGATGCGAACCCGGGACTATGAGCAAGTGACACCTTGAAAACCGTTAAGGTGGTTATTTAAAGCAAGAATTGAGGAAATGTTATAAATTACTAATACATTTACAGCCACCGGAGATTCTGCAGAAATAATTTATGCACCCCCAAAAGCATCATCTGCAAGGATACTGTGGCCAAAATATATATTATTATATATATAAATTACTAAAATGTAAGAAGAATACTGATGCAATGCGGATTATTCCAATAGTTGGGCATCGCCTGCTCCAAATGAATTTATAAAAGTAATTTAGGTCTAGACATTTTCGAAGTATTACTGTATACTATACGGCGCTAGCATTTCTTATCTGATATATGAAGGAATGCCAAAACTAAGTCAGGGGTCAACGCCTTTGTTGAACAATATTTTTAGTAATACAAATATTTATTTCGTGCAGTGGGGTGATTGAACCCGCGATCTTTAGGGCAGGATGCCAAGTGCTCTGTCACTAAGTAAGAATTGAAGAAAATAACTTGGACAATAGGAATATTGTAATTCTTCCCCATATTATTATTTAATTAGAATATTTTTTGTAATCTTTTCTTGGTGTGTCTACGCGTGTAAGTTATTTCATCCAAGGCCAAGGCCTTTTTCTATAATCATATTAATATTTTAAAACTTTTATTTTAATAATATAATTAGAATAAGACACATTTATTTGAAATTTTTTGACCTAATTGTGTCTATCATTATGTCGTATGTGAGAGACATATACTATAATATGTCTCTCATTATGTCGCCAAAAAAAAAAGATATCAATGCGATAACTTACCAAGTCTACTTATAAGTTTCCATGTGGGAACCTTAATCTAAAATCGGTGTACAGGCTTCGTTTATAATAATTTATTAAAATAATACACCAACCTTGAACAACACGACTTTATCATTTCATACATACAGACCACAATGCTTGTATTTTCAAAACGACAGCAATATAACATAAAGGCAATCACTTAGTTTCAATTCCTACTTTATTAAACAGATAAATTTAATTCATTTTATTTGTTCTCAGAGTTTACAGACGGTTATCACGGAAAATGTTTCAATGTAAATTGACGTAAATGGCCACACTTTATTGGGAGTTTATTGAAAAGAGACATTAATCTATAACTTTGTATCGTTTACTACGTAACCATAGCAACAACTAACGAATCAAAATTACTAATATGAATGTATTTTTAAATAAATAAATAAAAGTTGAATTTTTATCATTTAATTTATTTATGAGGCATATTTATTTTTAATACCTGCCGTTCAATTTCCTTACATTTTTAAAATAGCAAGACTAAATCATTAATTAAATATGTTTATCATATAAAAAGTACCTCTCCTAAAATTTATTTCAAAAGATATGTTACTCTTTAAGGTACATATATTATTACTATAGCAAACCGCCCCGGCTTCGCATGGGTTTTCAAAACATTAATGAATTAGACACATAAACCATTTCTCTAACATCGGAGCCCTTTGTTTAATAATAATTATGTATTGCTTCCCAACAACAGCAAATTTTAAACACTAAAATTAATCCCAACATACCTTTCGCCTGTCACGGGTAGGATTTGTACGTATTTCGCTGAGACGAACAGTGATTTAACAAGAGCCAGCCTTCATATTCAAAACCCAGCTTTTACTTACAACAAGAAAGAGAAAATGAAAAGCATCTCATTCATTATTCAAAGAATTCGTCAACATTTTAATTAAAGAAACATGGTTGTCGATGGTCGGTAAAATAAGCAATCTTATTCTTTCATACTTTTCTTTTACGGCAAAGTAGCAAAAAATGAAAGTGAAGGTGAAATAAAGCTTATTTTGTAAGGAACTTTTTCATAAAACGTGTTTCATGTACAAGACTTTATAAGAATTTTCATACAAATACGGACTTAATTATATTATTATACTTGCCATTACATAACATTATAATAAAGACATTGTTTATAACTACTGGGTTTCATAAAATAATTGATGAAAATATAAATAGTTGTAAGTTCGTAGATGTATGACGTCATTCGGTCAGGTTTCGACCTACCTAACTTTGTTTTACTCATAATTGCCCGGCGGTGAATATATGAATTCGAAGTAATTATTTACTTGAAAATGTACCTACCTAAAATGTACACGATTTCTTGCGAAGTTAGAAATTAGTTATCAATGTTTTGACTATGTTGTTTTCATATTCATTGAAGGTTAAATTGCTTTCAAGAGAGTAACAAGGCTGATACAAACGCGAATGTATCATCATGTTACTAATCTAATTATACACTTGTGAGGTCATTGCTGTTATTCATCATTCTTTTATAAATTAAATCAAGAACAAAGAACCTAACTCCACTCAGAATAAAACTGAAGTACTAAGAATTTCCGTGCAGAAAACGGCAATAACACTTAGTCAAAACCGAAGCTGGTTGAGGTAACTTGCAACTTGCTCGTAATAACCGACGAGATATTAATAGTCATAGTTTCTTCATTACTCTATTAGCTTAGTAACCGAGAATATCTTCAATCATTTTTATTACACGTTCACATAAGTTTTACTGTTTTCATATTTCATTCATAAAACTTGGCTAACCTCTTGAAGTGGTGTCGTAAAGATTATCATTTTCTCATTTTTATAGCGGACCTTAATTATATTATATATTGCCCAATTTTTCTACAACATAAAGTAGGAGATTAACTTGGCAAATTTTGTTTGAATCTTTAATAGGGATAATTGCTTCTAGCCTTGGGGGTTGTGTTATGAAATTATTTTATTAACTTGGGAATTCTTTGCCGTGTGGTCTGATAGTCGTATTCAGGTTGTGCGTCCCAAGACGGTAGTTAGCTCTACGAAGAAGTTGCATTCTGTTTTACTGTATGCAAAGCTAGTAGACGCATTGTTCAGTTGGACTATGTTAGTTCTGCCGTGCCGGTGTTTAAGTTGTAGAATTGTTCTAAATTCATTAGGAAACTAAATATAACGTTTGAGACAGTTCTTCTTGAACAGAATATGTTTTTTTTTTTATGAAATCTAGCTAGCGCGTATTTAATTTTAAAACAGCTTTGTTTGACTTAAGCTTTGATGTTAATTTTGTAATAGTTATTGTATGGGGTGGACTGATGCATATATGAACAGAAGTGTTTTTAATAAGTATTAGTAACATAAATCAAAATTTTTATTTAAAGAAAATGATAACGAAAATTAGTGCCAACAGAAAATAATTATGAAATAATGTACATTTTGAATTTCAATTAATTAAAACTTGTAATAGTTTTAACAAGTTATCAATATCGACAGATGCCAGGAGGTTTATTAAGTTACCTTATATAATGATATCATTTAATACTTTATAAGCGAAAAAACTAAAAGTATCAAGAATCAAATTTTAAATTGAAATGAAGCCTTGTAGTTCGTTACTTTAATTACCGAAGAAAGATCACAGAATATTCAAGATTTAATATCAAAAGCTTCTTGAGAACTATTTAATTTCGGTTAAACTAGGGACGGTATCTTTGCTAAAGATGGTTCTCAAAGGCAAGTAAAAAGTCAAGTCAAGTTTACCGCAACTTTTTTCCTCGTCTAATTAAGCATAATAAAAATCTTTAGAAATAAATACACAAGAATATTTCCAACCTAAAATTCACTATGTCCTAGACTGTTTTAACCGACTTCAAGAAAGGATTTTTTTTGTTTCTTTGTGCAATTGTGAATTAACAACCGTTTTTTCCTAAAAAGTATTTCGAATAGTCAAAAGTTAGCGTTTCATATTTTGCATTGTCTTCAAATACATTAAAAGTTGCTATTTATGGTCCAAACTAGTTTAAACTAACCTTCCAAAAAGGTAACAGTAATTTGTATTCTCGGTATAATCAGACGGTCACAGCTGATTCGATCGATAAAGCCGCGATTAGCCGTAGAATCAATTTCAAATAAACAACTTTCAAACTACCCGCGGGTGTCGTTAAGTGCTAAATTATGGTAGGATACTGGGAAACAAGTAAATCAGTTTCCTAAATGACTTTACAGCGATCACGGGCTTGTTAATGGATGTGATTGGTTAGCCGGTAAAGCTCCCTTATTGCCTCGATTGGCCTTGATTAAAATAAGGCATTACTGAATATAATAATAATAATAATAAATGCGGACAACATCACATACATTGCTCTGAACCCAAAGTAAGTAGCTAAAGCACTTGTGTTATGGAATTCAGAAACAACGAAAGTACCACATACACCCAGACCCGAGGCAATGTAGAAAAGTGCGACCTCCGTGGTCGAGTGGCGTACGCACCGGTTTCAAGGTGTCGCTAGCTCTGAGGTCCCGGGTTCGATGCCCGGACGGGTCAATGTAGAAACCAACTTTTCTACATTGTCCCGGGTCTGGGTGTTTGTGGTACCTTCGTTGTTTCTGAATTCCATAACACAAGTGCTCTACTTACTTTGGGTTCAGAGCAATGTATGTGATGTTGTCCGCATTTATTTATTTATTTATTATTTATTTATTTATTATTTATTTATTTATAATTATCTATCACAGTCTAATAGAACGGTGATTAGATTCTCCACCAAAAAACTAAAATATAGGACTTTTGTTTGTTTACATGTATCGATGTTTACTTATGGGATTCCTGCAGCAGATCTGTATACAAATATCCGTATTCCGTTAGAGTTACGTAAGACAACTTTGAATTTAAAAATATTTTCTTAACTTATTAGGTACAAATTTTGACTGTATGTTCCTGCCAACGCATATTTACGTTAATTAAGAAAGCCTTTCGAGAAAAATGCAAAGCTTTTTTTTCTAAGACCTTATTCTCAATTTTCAACTGATGAAAAAATAATAATTATTTGAATAATGATTTATTTTAGTATTTGACTTTTTACAAAGGTATAAATAAAAAAAGAGCTTATAATAACCACCTGTTATTTCAGTATAAGCGCTAAATAACAATAATAAAAATGCATAAAATCGAGAATCAGTAAATCTCCTTTTCCTGCTGTTGCGGAAATGCTGTCGTTATGATGTTATTATATAAAGATTAGGTACCTATAACCTTTTGCACTTTATTATGACAGGCAAAGTGGCTGGGAAGAAACGTCGTTCTCAGGAAAAAGTGTTTGAGGAACCGACGAAAATAGATTAGAATCAAGAGCGCTGGGAAACTGTTCGGAGAAGTAAAACTATGCGGAGCTGCCACCCTTTGCTAATCGAAGAAGCACTTTAAGAATAAGATAAATAAGATTTATTTCATCTTGTCTAACCAAATTAGTGTTTCAACTTTTTTAAAGAAGTGTTCTATTCCACTGTTTATAATCTATGGATAAAAATCTAGCATTTTAGATGGTTTTCACATTATACAGTACGACATCGGTATCGGGCCCCGATACGATATCAGGGGCAAGTAAAATGCATGAAAAAATGTATTTGTCTTCCATATCGGATAATGATCCGATACGAATGATACGATATTGGATATCGGATTCATAACTTTCATACATTCGACTTGCCCCTGTATCGCATCGGTATCCAAACCGATATCGTATCCGATGATGTGAAAATGCTCTTCTTGCTCGACGATCTGTGACATCTTCAACCTTTTACAATAATTATACTCGATAACATCTGATCTAGATCCCTGGGTAAGACTGATCTTGTCACTATGAAATTGATTAGCAATTAAAATTTGATTACTATTGCAGTCAATACAATCCTACAATACTGATATATACCTACATATTACTACGTATGTAGGTACATACATATTCAATACATCTAAATAATCGGGCCGAATACGACTAATGAGGTATTTATTGATCGTCTTCATGACACGTGATATCCGTAAAAGGGTTTCGGTTGGCTGATCGCGGTATAATTTGATAAATTACCTATATAGCAATGTGCGTCAATTGTTTCGTATAGTATTATTTACCAATATTATAATTGAGAAAATACGTATATGTATGAACTGTTATGTTTATAAATTCTTCACTTCGAAACTAGGTACTCAACAAATTGGGAAGTTTGGTGCAAAAGTTCATTGAATACGTTCATTAATTTCGATATGTAAATTGAAAAATATAATAACAATAACTTGTTTTCTATAAAAAATGTAAAATTCCATTATTTTAATTTAAAAATTTTGCATGTCATGAATTTATGACCAAACATGTGGAACTTATTTTATGTATTTCAAACGCCTGTTATGTACCATGTTTCTGAAGCAAAATAAAACTATTCTTCTTATTCTTACGAGATGGAAACTTTTTTTGACGGTTGTATGTTTCTGTGTGAATTCACTGGCAAAAACTAGTCACTTAATTATTTGTATTTTAATGAAGCCCTTCTTCTGCATAATATATAATGAGTTACTGGCCTCCTTCCTTATTCTATACAGTCTTATAGATTTAATATGTTCTTCCTTTATTGGTATTAGTTTAAGCCTATTTTCAAGTGGTGGATTCCATAAAAACGACGATTACGATAACTATAATAGACAACGCTCGCAAAGGTGATGTTCTTTAAGCACGCCACGAACTCATTCGGCTCGAAAGCTATACCTAACTCTTATTCTTATAACTATTGGATTCACATTTGTATATAGGTTATTTTGAGTTCCTGTTTAGACTCTTTGGTTTACCCTAGGTGAAACTATATAAAGGCTTAACCTAGAAGCACGAATGAAAACTTTAGAAGCCAGAAATTTATATACACCAGCTCGCTTCTCGTCGAAGCCTTATACCGCGCCAAAACAATGCAGAGAAAACATAAAAATAATCGGCGTAACGAAAACTATTTTGTTTACAAACTCTACAAATGGTCGGACTTGCACGGTTTGAATACGTGCTAGCTCGTTTAAGTTTTCCAGTCTGAGCGAAGTTTCTTTAGTGTTACATGCAGTTAGCATATTTAGTGCATAAAGCGCTGTATAAAAAGCGTTTATTCACGCTCTTTAGACGGACAGATATGTTATAAATAAGTATTTTATTAAAGTTATGTTACATACGTGGTTGGTGATTGTAGAAACAAAGATAAGTCGCATGTTTATATTTTGAACTATTCTGTATTCAGGTTTGATAAAAACAGAATACAAACGTGTATTAGAAAATACGAAATCGTACCTATTTGTAACCAACTAGTGAAGTAAGACACATAACCAAAATTATACAAATAAACAAAACGATGGCCATTATCAAAATGAAAGTAAAATAAAATTCTTACCACTACAACATTACAATTTGACTTACGGACTTATGAAAGGAAAAGTAATAATACAAATTAATAAGTCCAGAAATGTTTGACCCAATCACGCCTCAACAAAACAAAAAGACGTAATGAAATTACGCAAGCGTAAATATTGGGTCAAGTATTGGGTCAAGATGACAAAAATGTGCTCCTTATTTGATTTATTTTGGCAGTCGCCGAATGGCCGGACATCATTATAAGATCAACTGGTATGAATATACATATAAAATAAAAAATAAGTTTAGCCTACTTATTTGTACATTTCAATTTTCTGACAATTATTTGAAAATGATAGATAGGTACTCCTCCTGTGTGATTCATCAACGCAGTGTCCAGCTAAAAAGACAAAATACTTCTGTGCCTACACCTCCTACATCATAAAAGACAAAATACTTCTGTGCAGTTAGTTATTAAAAAAAAAAAAAATTCGCCAGCAAAAGAATCAAGGTTAAAAACGTTAATGTAATTTGAAACTAGTTTGCGCTTAATCAGTAGCTGAATTTATTGTAATCTTGTTATTTAATTCATATTTGCTTTGTCTAAGGGCCGCGCCGTAAGCAATGAGTACCTAATATGTTTTTTTGAACAGCGAGGCAAGATAGCAGGCATGCAACTTTGCGATTATTTGTGATACTTATTTTTTTTTTTGTTCATGTTTTTCGGTTTAAGTACAAACTAAAAATAGTTTATTAAACGTAGATACATAAATAAATAAAAATGTATGATGTTAAATGTATGAGAGACGATGTTCCACTTCATAATTCATCACACCGTAGTAAACAGTAGCACTATAAGTTGAGTAGTTAACAAAGTTTCGCGGAACCTTCCCGGTCCATCAAAGTCCGGGAAAATAAATTATAATCGCATATGATGTTCCCGGAAGATGGTTAAAACAACCAAACTCACATACCTATTAACCACCGTATCAGTTCACTTAAAAGTTGTATTATAGTATGGTTTTACAAATTGAATGATCTCTAAACACACGTCGAACAGTTTAAAGCAAATTTTTGAATCTGTAATTTTTGAAACCTAGAATTTCCTCTTTATACTTCTGGTCAACTACACGTAAATGCGAAATTTATACTACAACTGCTCGAACAATGTTTACGATTCTTTTATTGATTACTCAGCACAATAGCACTTTCGTATTGTTCGGTGGTTCTATTCTATGTGCAAATAATATAGACACTACACAGATATAGTTGTACCGGGATCTGAACAGCTCGAGTGATCTTCAGTTCTTTAGAGTTCTAAAGTACGGGTCACTTGCTAGAAATGTAAAGATATTTTCGCATTGGAAAAATATATTGCGTAGACGTATCAAAGGGATTATTTACTGAGGGCAGCAGATGGCGATTTAGTTTGACGACTATTGATTGGTCCCGAGGTTGTAATAAGGGCGAGTTCAATTAGAATTACAGAATGAGGATTAAACGGTCCAGGGGAGCTAACTTGAGGATAACTTTCGTTTTCGATGAAGACATTTCTTTAAGGTTTCTTTTCCATTCCTTAATTTCTTCAGAATTTAAAAGAAAAATGTGGCGAACATAAATCTTTATGAGCCTTTCTATTTTATTATTCTAAGCTATTGAAAAAAGCAGTAATGTTCGTTCTCCGCTTATTCGAAGTGCGGTTATTACTTTTGCTTTTAAGTGTTAATGGCGCTGTTGCAGTATAAAATATATCATTTATTTAAGTGGTAAATTATGAACGATAAAAAAGTTTAAATATCCCGCTTTATGCACGTCAAAAACAGAGCAATACTTAATGGCAAGGAATTGAGCCTCGGTTATTTTCAGTATTGTACGAGCGCAAAAACCGGTCAATTGCGTGTCGGACCAAGCGAATTGTGAGATTCCGTTGTAGCCCGATACGGATTTAGATTTTTTTCTAGGAAGAGCTCTACCGCATTTAGTCTGAGCGCAGGGTTTGAATGCTTCAACAAATTCGGAGAAACTAAAAGAGCCTCAAACCCGAGAAATAGGAAAACTATATGAGCAAAGTTCACTAAGCTAGGTTACCTCTGGCAGGGTTCGGACCTTCGAAGTGCGTTGCTTACAATCTTAAAGTTCTTAACTAATAGCTCAAAACTTGCCAAACTTCTACTGCAATTTTAAAAGAGATTTAATGCTCCAATAATTCTCACCTCTTTAACACATTCTTGTGTGAGATACACAAGTAGGTACGTGTCCATGTGGAAAATACCACCGAAATGTTGTAAGTTTTGACATCAAAACCTCGCTGTCTTCTCTTCGGAGTACAATTCCAAATAGTTGTGAAATCGCTGGTCGTTACCTCGACCGATCGAACTGGCAAGAACATTCCACTGGACTTTGAGAGAGTGTCGCTTTTCAAATAAGTTAAATTAGATGGCTGAGGCGTGGTAACGTCTTCCTTAAAACCTTTGTTTGTTTATGACTTAAGTAATTTGATGATCTAGAACTGTTGACAGCCACTTGCACCCATTAATTTTGAAAATCAGCTTATAGCTTGAAAAAATGACAATGCAAATGCTATGTATAAAGGTACAAAAGTATTAAAGCTTGTCTTATGTTTACTTACTTTTTAAATAATAACACATTTATTATACAGTATTTTTATCACCTGTCATTACGAACATCTAATTCATTTTTAATTACTTACTAACAGACTATTCAGAATATTTCATTAATAAAATATGACTATGGTCTTTGTTGTGCTATTATCGGATCAACAATCAACTCATTTGACTAATTACAATAAATAACTAAATTTTAAAAGTCGATGAGTCAAAACAACATATTTATAGAGTTGATCGCAACAAATAACCAACACTAAGGTTACGTGACCATTAATAATCCAAATAAACAAACTTCAGAACTGAATTAGCTTTCCAATATTCTCTAGCAATTTGTCTGAAAAGTTTATTATAACATTGCTTTAGCGATAAAAGATACGGCTGAACCCATTTGTCTTGCCAACTTTATGTAATCTCGAGTGTGGTCACTTTAATAAATTTTAAGGTCTCATTCCTTTTTGTAAAGCAGGAAAATATTGTCATAAACATGAACTTTACGAAACACATTAGGTACCTCTTTTAAGAACTTTTTGTAATGGACTTTAATTGGGTCTAAACGGAGATCTTCATTTTGTTCTTTCCGGTTTAATATTATCCTCCAGCCATTTACTTTTATTGAAGTACCGTGCAAACATTTGCAGTACATTTGCGTTTTAGTATTGCAGGATAATTGAGGAGGCAGTTTTATTGTGGTAGAGAGCTAAAGAAAGAAGTTATGCTTTAATTATTTTTCCGTCGATTGATGTTGATGGCGGCGTGGGTTGATTACATAATACACAACCATTACTTACCGAAGGCCGTAATAAATCCTCTATGAATATGGATCCCACAATACAATATATGAAAAGGTTATTTAGAAGCTCATATATCTGCTTCGAGGCGAATAGACTATTTAAATCAATACTTGATATAAATATTTATTATTGCTTTTAAAAGTTTTATAGCAATAAAGTAAAGGCCTGGGCGTCGAACTGGCAAGTGACAGGTCGTTAATTCATCCGTTGCACTATTGGCGCGAACCCAATACTAGTAAAATCGTTTTTTTTTTAAATCGTGTCGATGGGTCGTCGTGAACTGTGTCAGTGCACTGGTTAGTTGGAATATCTAGTTACCATACGGTTGAAAGATATAATAACGCGTTGGTATAAAACTGCATGTTAAGCGCTTGATATAAAATAAATAAATAAATAAATGCGGACAACATCACATACATTGCTCTGAACCCAAAGTAAGTAGCTAACAACGAAGGTACCACAAACACCCAGACCCGGGACAATGTAGAAAAGTTGGTTTCTACATTGACCCGTCCGGGGATCGAACCCGGGAGCTCAGAGCTAGCGACACCTTGAAACCGGTGCGTACGCCACTCGACCATGGAGGTCGTCAAATAAATCGTGATATAAAAGCATAATTATGTTTAAATGTTTCGCTAAATACATGGGCGCAAAACATATATTATATTATTATACATAATAATATATTAGAAAGCTTTTATTATAGCTGTGGGCATTGTTCACTTCAGCAATATACAAGAAAATCTCTGTTCAAAGTATTGGTGGTTAGGTCTAATCTTATCTGCATATTATAATAACTAATCGTAACTTCTTTTTAGAAATAAGACCTAAATGTTTATCGATAAAAATGTTGGTCTGCCTTAGGAATAAGAAACGTAATCATAAAATTGCCTTCTTACGTGTACGCATTACGTGTGTAACGAGATTCAGAAACATTGTCATCGCCTAAACCGTTCAAAAACGTTAAGCTTTCAACCGGTAACACGAAAATTTCATTTTATTTAATAACCATTACGCCTTAAGGTACGTTTTATTTTTAGATCACAATGCGTAGCCTGTGTTCTAGTTCCGTACAATGGAATATTCAAATTTGGGCGCGACGCCAAAGAGCTTGAACGTTTCATGGTGGAGAGAATGGTACGTATTATATGGCAGTTTCTAGGATACATCCACTTTATTCGCTGGATATCGAATAATTCTCGACATTGTGATTGGCTAGACTGAGTCTGGGTTGGATAGAGGTGTGCAAATCAATGTAAGACGGTGTTGCCGCACGAACGATTGCCTCTGTCGTGATCGACTGGTAATGGATTATGGAAAGTTATGGTAAACGAAAGACTGTGCACTGTGCAGTGAACGTTTGGGAAAATTAAATTTGTTAACTTCGATTTGAGGAAATAGAAAATCATTTCTGTTGTATATTGGAAATATTGTTTGTATTTTGCTTTTTAGCTCGCACAGTCTTTCACCTTGGGAGCTACTGCAGACAGATCTTTCTATCTCTAAAGGTCAAACTCATATATTATTTTTTACAGAAATTGCGACACAGCGGTCGAATTTGATTAAATTTAAGTTTATCTGATAATCTTATCATTTTATAAACCAGACTCTAGTTAAAGTAAATATACTAAGCTAAATGAGTTGATAGACTGAGATTAATAGCTATTGTGACCCGTCCGCCGCAGGCGAGCTGAATGTGCAATAAAAAAAGTAATTGTTAACGATAAAAAGTTTAAATAAAAGTAAATTAAAAAGAGTCGGGAGAATAATTAGTTAGATTAAACATTTTAGTTACTCAAATTAATTTGTAATTTCGAACATGTAATAAATTGTAAAACAATTATTAAAAAAATACGACTTTAAAACTGATTTCCTTTTGTAGTCTTTGAATCAATTTCTTATAAAATTAGGAAACGAAAGACCAAACCTTTTAAATTAAACACATGTGTCACGATAAAGTTTGCCACCAATAGTTACGTAAATTAAAGCACAAAAGCACACCTTTATTAGTAACAACATGACTTTATAAATTACACCACTAAAACACCAGTTTAAATAAAGTGACCATCACAATAGTTCTCACGTAATTTATGGGAGCACGATGTTATAAGCTCTGGTTAAAGTTATCTATTTATTTTATGACTAGCGAAGTCGCTTCAGAGATAATCAGGTGTAACACATAAATAATGGAGTGGCAATAAAGCCGTTCAATGTTTGTAAAATATCGCCATCTTATTTGCTTCTGTTTAGCATTATATCATCCAACCTGTCTCGGGAGATTCACAGCTTTAGACTGAATTGATTCATTGTATGCGAGAAGCATTGTATTAAGGCTACAGTACAGCATGCCTGCCTGTGTCGTCTAATTAATGGTTGTGTAGTATGAATGGATAAAAACGATAATTGTGTTTTTTTGTATGCTCTTTTTTGTTACCCGAACTTTTCAAAGAGTTTTTAAAGGAATTATTTTGAACTGAATCAGATCTGTTGTTGTCAAAAAAAGCATAACACGAACAGCTCGCGAGCATGCCGCGAACACACTGGTGTCAATAACGCCGTCCGCTAGAAGTGCGCGCGCCGCTCGCGAGCTCGTTCGGTGCTCGTTCTTCAGATGTGAACGCACCCTTAAAATTGTTAAATAAAAATTGCTGAACTTCTATAATAATAATATTTAATTATGTATGTGAAACTACACAATTTTCAACCTGCGTAAGACTAAGTTCAATCTAAGCCATTTCATACTAACGTCGCAACATCTGATCCGATAGAGTATAATTTGTTTTGTGCTCAAACTAGGCAGAGTAAGACTTCAAGGTACACAAAGCTGAACTGAACTCGCTCGGAATGCAAAAACATTACCGTTTAAGCAAATGAGTATTACGCGCATGCGCCCTCGTGCCTATCTTATTCTTACGTTGAAGATTTAATTAAAGAGTCGAGCAATAAAATAATGTTTGTTACTGAGCATGTTTTTAATCTTTGTTAGTTTAGTTTAAGGCACCCTTTTAGAATTTTAAAGACTAGGTACTTTGTAACCACGTTGTTGACTAAACATTTTATAAATTCAACGAGAATAAATTGAGAATGACGCGGTGTGACAAATTAAAATAAATTAAGGAATAAATATGAATAGATAATTTTGTTTATCTTAGGTACAACATTAAAAATAAATAAATGTTGTACATTTTAAACAGTTTTAATCTTTTTATCAGACCTATATTATGTAAACAAATCCCGTTTTCAAACTCTTTAAAACCTATAGAACAGTATGAAAGAGATCTCAATTAGCGATAGGACCTATCCTAATCACGAACAGTGTATGTTATAATACTTAATAGTTGTTATACTAACGCATAGGTAACCTTACATTGTTGCTGGAATATAAGCAATTCATAATATTATTATGAATGTTCAGGTATTATACAACAGATTTAGGGAATATGCTCGCCGCGGGCAATACACAATAGATAAATAACACTGCGTGAAACTTGAATTGGATCCCTCTTTTATTGTAAACCTGATATATGTGTATCTATACACGTGGTTGTAGAACTAGACGGATAGATAGAAGAAAGGGTTGCGCTCGCTTTGAGAAGGGTTTGATACAGATTAGGAAAGATTTTTAAATGTGAATAACAACGTTAAATGTCGTTGTGTAAACTTTTGATCGTAAAAAAAGGTAATATTAAAGTTTCTAGTCATAGGTATTACATATGAGTAATATTTTGAGCCTTAAAACATAAAAGTTGCAGAAAGTGGAATTTCTATGTTTCGGCAAAAATAAATTTCAAGCAGAAAAAATATCTTGTGTAAAACCTATTTTTTTCTTACATTAATGTAAAATAATGCTTCACAACTTATTTCACACATAAACAAACCACTATTTAATTTATATAGTTCATACGCCGAAAAACATGTGACATGGCACCAATATTTGCAACTTCACACATCAAGACTGTAGTATATGAAGAAAACGGCTTTTGACAACAAACTGTTTTATTATAATCACCATGGTAACGCACATAGATAATAACAATATTTACACAGACGCTACATCTCTCCTCACTTAATATACAAATAAACTTAACCAAAATTCTACTCCTTACTAAATTAAATACAAATAAACCTAATCAAAATTCAAACATTTCGCTCCTGGCGTTTTGCTCTATTTAGAGCACGCAGTGCCCGAGCGGTTGTTGCCACAGGTGGTGTCGGCGCAGGCACCGGTGACAAAGGTTGACTTAATGCTGATGTGCCCTCCACCACGCTGTCACCACCTGAAGAAACCTGAACGCTATCGGCTTCATTTTTGTCCCTAGAACCGTCTAAGAGTCGACCGCTTATACATGCTAAAGCATATCGGTTTGTGTGACTTTTTACCGGTAGTAACTGATCAGTATGACGGCGCCATTCAAGGCCATCACCCACGTTAACGACGTACGATACTGGGCCCGTCTTTTTCACCACCGTAGCCATAGTCCACTTATCCCCCCCAGCTGCGTAAGACCGAGCTAATACAGAGTCTCCAACGTCAAAACTCCTGTCCACACCTGACACGCGCGCGACCTGACGCTCTTGTTTAGTGCGTACCGTAGCCGCTACGTCCGGCCGCAGCGCATCCAGCCGGCTGCGCAGACGGCGCCCTTGTAGCGCCACTGCTGGTGATACCCCAGTAGTTGCATGGTCACAATTCCGGTATTGTAACAAAAATTTTGAAAGTGCTGTATTGACGTCCTCATTTTCGTACAACGCCCTTTTAATCACTTTCTTAATAGTCTTAACAGCATTCTCTGCTGCGCCATTTCCTTGTGGTCTGTACGGAGCTGAAGTGTTATGCTTTATAAAATTTTTGTCGCAAAAGTTTTTAAAATCCTGAGATGCAAATGGCGGTCCGTTGTCGGTCACGAACTGCGCTGGCAAACCGAAACGCGCAAAAACACACCTTAATACTTTAATAGTGGAAGCTGCATTTGTGCTTTTCATTGGTAATGCTTCAATCCACTTGGAATGCGCGTCCACGATAACAAAATATCGAACGCCTCCACAATCCGCAAAATCAGCATGTACACGCTGCCACGGATGTAATGGATACTCCCATGGATGTAGTTGCGCATGTGGTGGAGCATCGAGAACTGATCGACACGCAGAGCACGATCTACATACTTCCTCAATGTCCTGATCTAAACTCGCCCAGTAAACATAGCTCCTCGACAAATTCTTCATTTTATTCATTCCCAAATGACCCTCATGTATTTCCTCTATGCGCTGTCTACAAGTACCTAACGTATCGCTGAAGACTTCCGGGAAATCCTTCTGCAATTGAATAACTAAGTTTTCATCGATTATGTCATTAAGCGTAATTCGTGTAACTTTTAAAATGCGCATCCACTCTCGTCCCAATAGTGGTCGCGCCCCACCTTTAATGACATATAGATGCAATGACTTTCCTTTTACTTGACCTAAACCAACATCAACTTCAATGTAACCTAATGACTCAATTTGAGAACCAGAATAAGAACGTAATATTAAATTATCCGCAACTATCTTTCTATGCGAGAACAACCGTTTGTACGTTTCCTCATTTATAGCCGAGATGCGACTACCCGTATCGACTTCACAATTAATGCTAATGTTGTCAATCATTAGTTTAACAAAATACGGTTTGTTACCTTGCGTTGCAATTCTAATGTTAAATATTGCGTTATCAGACTCCTCATCGCTTATGTAAGTTTGCCGACTGCCTTTGCCGCTTGTTCTTTTACACATTACCTTTAAGTGTCCTTTACAACCACACTCGTCACAAGTAAAGTTCCTAAATCGGCACCTATCGGCCATGTGTGCCTTGCCACAACGCCAACAAAAGACTGCACGCGAGTTGTTTGCCTCCGCGCCGCTGCTGCCACTGCCGCTGCCGCCGCCGCCACGTTCAGGCGCGCGTTGTAGACGCCCGCGCTGGCCGGCTCGTCCGCCGCCGCCGCGTCCGTAGTGCAGGTCCTCGCCCGCCGCTATCGATGAGTTTGTCGCCGTCGCCACCGCCGTGGTGTTGCCGCTCACCTCCGCATGCCTATCTGCTGCCTCTAGAGCCAGGGCTAACTCCACCGCTTCTTTATATTGGATTTTCTTTTCTGCAAAAATCCTAGACCGCATACCATCACTCTCCAAACCTGAAACAAACTGGTCGCGCAAGTTCTCCTCCAACGTCGAACATGTACCGCATTTACCAAAGTGGCAGTTTACGGCGAGGTGTTTCAGTGCTTGAAGGTAATCAGTCAGAGACTCGCCAGACTTCTGTCTACGCTGTCGGAACACGTGGCGCTCAGCGATCTCTGAACGTTGTGGCTCCAAGTGAGACGTCACTAAACTCACCAACTCATCAAAGGTCTTTGACTCAGGAAAGCTTGGAGCGCACAAGTCGCACATCAGGCCGTATGTGTCCTCACCCACCACGGTTATCAACATAGAAACCGTAAGATCTTCGGTGATGTCGTTCAGCTTTATAAATTGCTTGACCCGTCGGATATATGCTGGCCATTTCTGGGAATTTATTAAAAAAGGTTCTATTTTCCCAATCGGCATCGTAAAATTTAATAATTTATCCTCGTCGCCAATGTAGTATATGAAGAAAACGGCTTTTGACAACAAACTGTTTTATTATAATCACCATGGTAACGCACATAGATAATAACAATATTTACACAGACGCTACAAAGACGAATACCCGGTTCAGAGAGCAAGTTGATCCATTGCTCTAACCGTCCCATGAACACCTTTGACAGACGATACATGTACTCTAAAGCTCGAAACTCGCAAAGTTTTAGACTGCAGAACCCTCCAATTACAAATACTCCTAAACAGCTATTTTACAATCAACAGTTTGACGTAAAACAGCTATTTATTTTGACTAAAAGTCTCTCAGGAAATGAAACAACTTTATAAACAAAATACTTTCTTCTAATGACCGCAAACGCTGAAAAGGGTTCGAAACTTCGGGTATAAATACACAACGGAAATTATTCCGCCTATAAATGTGATTTGCTGAAATCTTAGAAAATGTTAAGAAATAAAAGAAGCTTTTGTTCGAGTTGTGAATTGCTGGAACCATAATCTTTGTGCAGAGTTCAGGAAAAAGGCCTTTTGTTGTTATTAAGATGCAAATAAGATGCAAGAACTTCTGTGTCTATTGTTTTGATTTGTGAAACGTTGAATACTTGGCTCTTAGCGAGGAAAACGTCAGTGTCCGTATTCCAAAATACAATAAGACTGCATCTCTTTATCTCATCGCTTTTAACTATTTAACAGCCTACGTGTAAAACATAGTGAAATACTATATATTTTTGTAACCAGTTTATTTCAAACACCGAAATAATACTACAATAACTTCTGTAAGACGGCACAAGTGAAAGATGGGAGGTCGTTCCCGTATTTGGACTACGAAATGAAGCATGCGAACATTGCAGTGTAACTACCTACAACAGTGTTGCCAGTGTTGGAATATAATATTACAAACTGTCGTATTATTTTGAGCAAAATGGGTTGTGTTGATTCTTCAATGCACATCAAAATGGTGTGTTAAGTTATTCTATATTTACTTAAAAGGAAATATGAAAGATTAACTTCAGACGATTCGTCTGTTATCAAATTTGTACCTACGTTTTAAACGCATGAGAGAATTTAATTTGCGCAAGTTGTGCCCACAAACATTACAAAACGTTCCACCCTTTACAAACGATGTCACTCTCATTGTGTGTTTTGTCTAATTTCATAAGCGCCTCTCGCGCCCCGTCTGATTTTGTTAGGGAGGCAAAGAATGCTCGCACCCGCTTGTCGCCTCGTATCTACTCTAAGGCTTGCTCCCAACAGCTTGTATCCATTCTGGCAATCGGCCAACACTGACTCCGTTTCCCTAGCAATCACAGCTTAACATGAAATTTCTATTTTTATGCTGGATAGGACCTATTCGTGAAAAAAAGAATGTAGCTTTATTTTATGCGTCATATGACTTGTGATTCATACGCCTACGTAACAGCGCCTGTTTTAAAAAGATGCAACATATTTTTTTTTGATTCAGTATTTTTAGGTTTTCTATTCATATCTTTTGTCAATTGAATTAAAATGTAAAACCCTTTTGGTTTTCTTTTATATGCTGTGCGCAAAATGTAAATGGGATTGGTTTAAAGTTTTCTCCGTCGTTCTTAAATAAACTATCCACAAATATTCTGGGATTATGGAACTAAAGGTGAATATTTCTTGAGTTTCCTACTGAAAGCAAGGAGTAGGTAAAAGAGAAACGGAAAACGTACATACCTACCTAATACCTGGTTGCCAAAGTAGTCTCGAGGGGAATTGGCTGCAATAAGTAAAATGCGTGATTTCTCGGATTGCGTTGTGTACCCACATTTGCATATTATACGCTTAGATTTGCTGAGAACTTCGACTTAGGTACTATTCTAGGTTACCTACTACACGACCTTTGAGTTTTCGTCATTTGAAAATTCATACATCGTCAACCTTTTTTTTTACGTACAAACAATCTATGTGTTTCTGGCAGTTTAAAGTATTTCATAGATCGTCAACCTTTTGTTAAAATACAAAGAAAATCATCGTAATTTCTCTACAAGAAAGCATAATTCGTACAACTTGATACAACGTGACCGAAATGTTGGTGATTGCGTTATGTCACGACACATATCGACGGCCCCTATTAATAAAGTAGGATCTACATTTTTGAAACTTTTGAATAGAGCGTTTTTAAGTTTAATTTAATTATATCTTGAAAAGTAAGTGACTCAGAGATCTGAAATTTGGAATACATTTTTAATTGCTAATGCTTAATAATTATGCCTATGTCATAATTCTGAATAAATCATACATTTAAAGAAAAGTCACAACTGTCTATTTTTAACGGTGCCGATTTATGCTTCCGTGTCGGTAGTGACACGTTCGACAATTTTATTAGGATTTTTTTTTGTCGGCCGATGTTGGATATGACGCTTCCTACATTTTTAAATGAAGATTCCAATATTATTTTGGGATAGCTATGTCGTAAGTACCTTAATCGACTTTATTAATTGGAACAATATATTTTAATGAATTAAAAGCCATATAGCCAATAATTTAACTAAAAATAATACTCTGTGTATAATAACAGCACATTGAAAGATATAAAATATTTCATTTTTACTTATTTAACTGTATTATCTTCTTTACTGATGCAATCTAGCTGAAGCCTCCTTTTTTTAGGGGGCCTGGGAGGCGAATTTTGAATAAGGCCTAATATACGTCTCGATCGGTCCGACATTTATATTATATTTTATATTAAAAAACACACAATAGATTAAAACTAATAATATTTATCGCGAAAAATTTCAAGCCACTCAAACGTGCGTTCACCGTTAACAAGAGCGGTACTGCCCGAACCGACGGTTTTACCTGCCCCGCGCCCCCCTTTAACAAAGTAGTAATAGAACTACCGACATTTTTGCGCGGTAAGTGGAGTAATATCCTACAATATTTCAATTGAAAACTTTGTAATTATACAATATTATTAAATTTTGATTCGTGCATCATAAAGATTAATTAAAATTGTACACGAATATGCAAAAAAGTCGAAATCGCCAAAAACGTACATTCGACTTTATTAATAGGGGCCGTCGATATGTGGGCCAATAAGTGAACGTAGTGGCACATAAACGACGTTAGCTGTGGCCATGTCACCCTCACGTCGCATAAATTGCGGGATTTTTTCTCTAAGTCGATAAAATGACTAAGTTAATTTTGATGTAGTAATCAAGTAAAATTATTGCGAACGTAAAATATGGCTAGTTATTTTTTTTATTTAGATAACAAAATTACGATACCTTACATACTTAATGTGTAACGAATTAATGTCTAAAGTTATAATTTTGTGTCGAAGAGAAAGTCAACCATCTTTTAATTTACAAAAATATATTAGATAAATTTGCGAATATTCAGACAACGTGTCAATGAAACTTCTATTGCCTATAATATTTGAAAACTATAGCAACTAAACCACGACCAAAATATATTGTAACAATGTCATTCACCATATTTCAGGCGTAGTGATATATTTTGTACATTTTGATATTTTCCTCACGACTTCTGATGGCAACGTTGTAGGTTTTCAGAAGCACGTGTTAGTGGGAGCCAACGTTTCCTTGTTTACTGAAAAAATATTCACACAATTTCTTCCGCAGTGTTCTTTTAGATTACCTTATTCGACAAAATAGAGTTGGTTATGCCAATTGCGTATTATAAACTGAAAAGAGAATTGTTTCAATTGTCTTTAGTAAGTATACTGAATTAAAAAAAACTGTAGTTCCCTATCAGGTATATAAATACAAAAAAGATGAATTTACAAAGTCAAACTTCAATACCCTATACGATTGACGTAACCAGAAGTCACATAGTACAGATATATCTACAGAAATCTGCACACGCTGACGACGAGACTTTACAAATAGCTTCTGACGAGATTGGATGTTCGTTTAAGAGCGATGTGCTTCACTCTGGTTTACGAAGCCCAGCCACTGGCTCAGGTCAATGCCCTTCCAATACTCTGTAAAGTTTTGTAAATGTACCTAACACATAAAGGCTAATAGGTTAACATCCGTACTCGTAATTCAATTGACACCCACGTGACACACTTTGAGAACACATCGAGAATTTTCCTTCATGTTGATAGAATCTTAAGAGGTCTGTACGAAAGTTTTTCCGTCGTTAGAACGTGCAAGGATTTATTGGTATAGAAATGTCGAAGATTAGTTTTAAAAAGATGGTACAATGAAAAATCCTTAACATACACTTTGATTCATTTTTAAAAACCAATAGTAGGTATAGATAATATAGACAAAGAAATCTTTTAAATTATCTAATTAGTCCAGTCATTTGGTGCCAAAAAGGAGGTTACCAGGAAAGTTTTCCGGGAGTGTTGAAAGTTGGTGATTTTATAGATTACGACGCGCTCTTGGACAAATGGCGCTCAAAAACAGTTTTTTGACAATAACTCCTTTCATACACCTTTCATACCACAAAAAATAAACGTGCCACTTACTCTACTTCATGGTGGTGTGGAAATTAGTGATTTGGCCGAATGCGTGTTGGAGTTAACTTTGCGACGCTCGTACGCTTAAACTATTGATTTTACAAAATAAAGATGAATGCATAATTGTTGGAAATTTTCTCTAGTTTAACTTATTCCTGAGGTATTTTTATCCTAAATGAGCCTAAAAGGAGTTATTGTTAAAAACTGTTTTTGAGCGCCATTTTTCCAATATGGCGGAGCGAGCAGTAAAGATACGAGGTCGCAAGAAGAAATTTGAAAGAAGTCGGTTAAAGAGCACGTTGTAATCTATAAAATCACCAATTTTCAACACTCCCGGAAAACTTTCCAGGTAGAACTACCAAATGACTGGACTAAATGTACTTGTTTTAAAAGCCAGTTTTAAAGCAAAATAATCTTGCCAATTTTATGATTAACAATAAAATTCTATGTAGTTGTGGCTTAACACTAAACTCTTATTTAATTATTAATCCCTAAGATTATTTAATATAGAAAGAGAAATAACTGCCTTGAATTATTTCAAAGAAAAGTATGTGATCTGTAGCTCGCTAATAATAATAAATTGGTTTCATTTATGTTCAATTAATAACAAAGTAAATCGTAATTAATGTGGAGTCCATCCATTTTGTATGATGGTGAAAGTAACTTTTCATTAAATATCACGTCAAATATATTAATCATATTATCCTATGAATGATAGGCAGTACAAAAATCACTAACGCATCAATTTAATTTTGGTTGACTTTAACACACTTTTCATTAGGTACAATGCACGACAAGTCCATATAGGTGCTAACATAATTAAGCTAAAACGTTTGTTTGTTTGAGCATGCTTTTCTGTGAAACTATCAGCAGGATTTGAAAAAATCTAGAATGCGATGGGCTTAAAATGTTGTTCTTAATGGAGAACAATTTTCTGCCAAACTAAAAAACGATTAGGTACATTATTAACACGTATTTACGCGTAGGTACCTGTATAACAAATTACGTCTTAAGTACTGAGTTAAGTTTTAAACGTTTCTCGTCTTGTTTATATACATGTGAGCCTACGTGTTGCAATTAAGATTAATTGTCGTTAAACAACACGCAATAGACGCAGCAATAAAAATACTTCGTAATGACGTCACTACTAAATTAAGGAGTATACACTGAAGAGGGTGGATCGTTTAGTATGCTCATAAACATCCGACCACAAAACTTTGCTTCAGAAACATGGCGCTTCAAACACCGCCAGAACATCGGAAACTTTAAAACAAAGAAAAACATGTAAATCTGTTACATGAAAAGTAACATAAGATTATATACAAGCTTTAACATGGGGTTTTGTTTGCAAATTAACCCGTATTTCTGTTGCTAGCTTGGACTCTGCTTTCACGAATCTTGGCATTGTGCTGAGCGTTTGCCGTTTTGCACGGAGTCTTATTGTTATTTTTTTCGTTTTTACATATAGGTGTGCATCGCATTTGGCGCAAATAAACATCTTTGTATAGACTATCGACTATTTTGGGCTTGTCGTTTCGACCAGGTTATCTGGCCGTGGTCGCAAGCAGACTCAAGTCAGTCAGCATTTTTCGCGCTTATTCCTGTTAACTAATATAACTGTATTTTTTTAAGATATTTTGAAAGCTTAACTAACAGAAAGACGGACGGTTACTTTCGCATTCCTTAGATAGACTACGCAGGAGCGCGAAGTAAACGACCGAAAATGGTCTACATTTTTTATCGTGAAGACTAAATGAGAATGATTATTTGAAGGCCTACTAGCTGAAACCGTCACACCTCAATGTTTCTCCATTCTATATATTGCCGAGGGCGTTAGATCTCGTTTTCCGCACCATGATTAGCGACCTGCCGATTCACACAGAATTCTCACCTGCAATATAAAAAGGTAGGGAAATAAGAGTTTCCTTATTTTGTAGCGAAACATTTTCATGACTCTTAAACAATATCATTTTCTTTTGGAAATTTTGTGCGAAATAAGAACGGTTTGATCGGTTCAATAGTTTTCCAATTTTCAAACAAAACAACGTTTACTAACCGATTTATTAGGCGATAAAAAATATTGCCGAATTGAGTACCTAAATACGAGTTTTAATTTGGCTTACTCCGTTAGTTGAGTTTGAAAAATATATTTTTAACTTGTTCACGTTCTGATTAAGTTATTGTAAATTGGTACTTTCAGTAAATTAAAATAAACTATTATTTAAGTGCCGTATCTATAGTTAGTTGGTAAATTACTAACAATAACAATTTTACCGAAACGCTTATACCGTCTTCGTTGTCATATTTCGCACAGATTACACCTATAACAAGAACGAATATTACCAATTTACACTATGCAAGCGATTGCTACATTTTATTGGCCACACAATACGCAATTGCAATAGCATAATGGCATTATCTGAACGGTTCGGCGCGCAATGGATATAGAATACAAATGGATGCGCGGATGATGTAGGCTTAGAACGTGAATAATGGTGACGGCCAAAATCGAGTTCATGTTGTGATTTTTAATACATACATTACTTGTAACAAACATTTATGATGATCATAAAATATCATTAAATAAATATATATGGGTCACTATGGCTATGTTTTATTTCTTTTTAAATTAAACGTTTTTTATTATTTTATTTAATTATATGAGGAGATTTTAGAACATACCATAGCCACCATAGATACGATTTTATAATCATATTTATAAGATCAGTCAATAACTTTAACTAATACGAAATACGAGAAATCACTCCTAACTCACCATCAGGTAAAGGATATTTAAAAACGAAATCTATTTAAGTTCCGTTTATCTCGTGGGAAAAGTGTATCAATGCGTTTACACCTAATAATAGATTTGAAGACAATAGATTTTCTAATTGATTTGGGACCTGTGATGACCCTAGGTGTACTTGCTCCCCAGACGCTGTGAAATCCGTGGAGCATGTCCTAAATGATGACCTATCAAAGTGCTCCAGCACCTACAGCTGAAATTGAATCGTAAATCACTTGAACAAGGTTCTTATTAAAAGTTAGTAATGATCAATTTGATCAACTTTTAATCAGGTTCAAGTTTAAGTTATTAAGTTTACCTATATAAATTTAATAAATAAACAGTAATGTAGCTCATATTATTATATAGTAAATATTTATTAATTCAAAATACATTGTCTAGCAAACTATAAAAACTAAAGTAATTTAATAGTTTATTAGTTTAGAAGAAGACAATAAATATGTAAAATGATGAGGATTAAAAAAAGGGATGTCCATTGAATATAAAAATGAGTAGTAAAATAGTTTAATCGACTTCAAAAAAATAAAGATCTCTCATCGAGGGTGTTGTTTCTATGTTTATTACGCGATACCGACCGCAACTGCAAATCAATTTTAAGTATTATTTTTTTCTATCGATAAATACTGCAAAATCGGGTCCCTAGTTAGTTTTAATAACTTTTTTTATGTAATTGAGAACAGACCTCCATAAAAAAAAATCATTATAGAAAAACCGTCAATCATTATAAACAACCATGTTTTATGTTTATAATATTAAGTCACGATATTATAATATCCTTGCAAACGTTATTAAATTGAAATATAAACCCACACGCAACTTATTAATTTACAAGCAATAATACAAGCAGCTTATAACCCGATGTTTTCTTTTATAAGGATTAAATTAAGCACACGCAATGAATATTTAAAAAAAAACAAAAACCCACTTGTTTTAAAGAGATAGCATTCTCATGAATAGTAATGTTCAGATATGTGATCTAGGGCGTGTTTTGTATAAATTCTGCTTTTTGTAAAATAATGACCGCCTGTAAATTATGTGTGACAATATAAATTTCAAGCCAAATCTTACCGAAAAATCTGAATTCAGAATAAATAAGTCCCTTTTTTTGTGTATTGGATCTACTTTTTACTTTTTGCTTAAATATTGGATCGCTAGCAATTGCGGATGTCTGGTCATAAATGGAGCTATTTTCCCACGGTCATTAATTAAGGTGGGGTAATTGAAACTGATGTTATGATGCTTCGAACAGTTTTATGCACCCATCATGCTGAATGTATTCATCAGTTTTCGTTACTTGTGTAATACTGAATGGTTTTAATGATCCGTACTGTCATATATTATGTACCTTGTAGTGTAGAGGAAAATATACCGATCTAACAGATTTGTATATTTTACAACAACCATTACGAAATCAGAACGACATAGATAACACATTTTTACGACATCGTTATACTAATTTATTAATTTTACGACTTTTAACACACCATCTAGATTAGCTTAAAATATTCGCTAAACCTCCAGTTATTGTACAGCACTTGATTTATTAATGACCAATGAAAGAGTTAAATTTGAAGCCGAGGAACAATAAATTCAAGATTGCCAAAGTTACTTGGGGAATTTCTTTATACGTTCGAAGAAACTTACTGCATAGCTAAGAGTAATGTGCGCTTAGAATTTTACGATCAGGGAAATTACTTCGCGAATATTGTTCACGTCATTTCGCGATATTAGAACTCTCGCATTTGACACCCGGGTATATAATATCTGAGCTCATTTACATCAAGCCTCATGCCGCGTTAGATTTTATGAAGGAATTATATGGTACGCCTTTAACGATTCTATGATAACATCGCTACGGTTCTACCACGATCTAGTATTTTCCAAACGACTACTTAAATTTAGGGTCATATTTATACTGGTCATTAGACTGTGCCTTCATGGGACCATTATACGAAGTAACCGCCTACTAGATAAAACTGGAATGAAGCGGTTCTGGGAGTATAATGTGAGCCCGTTTTTTACTATGAACTATTTTAGTTGCAATTATCAGCGCCTAGGGTAAGATGGACCTAATATATATTATGGCCGATACTTTACATTTGACCAGCATTCATTAATTTACTATACAGTTTACACATTAAATCATTCTGTTGCTTGAGATTAAGCAGACATTTTAGTGTAATTAAGCAGATGTGAAAACTATTTTTTTACTGTGGATTACATGTTTTTTTACAAAAACATTATCTTGAAGACCTGAACTATTCTCACATAAATAAAAGTTACCAATTCAGTTGGTAAATGTAGTAATACAATATGAACACCACCACAACTTTTTCATTAATAGTTAACTACACCAGCTGTGTCTCAAGCAAAACACATACATTATGACCACCTGAGACTTTCATCACTGTAAAATAATTATTTTCTTCGCTTAAAATAACTGTAAACTGTAAGACTAGAAATTTTCACAACATCAAATAAATAAAACGTATTATAGTTTATAACAATGGCATCTTTAAGAATAGGTATTCTGTGCAGTTTTCGCTATTGTTTTGATAAATACTCTGACATTTTCGCTTCCAGTTCATTCACTGCGATATGTATTTATTTCCTCACTTTTATTTTAACTTTCGTGTTCGTCTGGTTGTTTATATAACTTTTTTTCTTTTTTTATTTTTCGGAGATCGAATTTTTTCCCTCGAGTATCGTAAAAGATGTAGGTATTTTTGATGGTCGGTAGACAACTTTTATAGTTGTAAAAATTACTGCCGTGACAAATTACGTCTTTTCTTTGTGGTTAGAAATATATTTTATAATGCATTCGTCAGATATCGAACAAAATGGAGAAGCAGATTTATTGATTAATAACACATAAATGTAAAAGAAAAATGACTTCAATGAAATTTATATGAGTGCATATCTGAAGTAATATTCTACCGAACAACATTTTTTTTTCTAAATCAGTTCACTATTGCCGGAAAGATCTCAAAGCAAACATACAAAAAACAGTACAACAAGTAGTGAACCTTTTGAAATCGTTTAAACAGGGGTAAAGCTCTAACAGCAGTGTACCTTACCTTATGTGGATCAATAAAAATATTGACTAGCGGTTTTCAGTGCCTGTTTCATCTAAAGTACATAATATATATGCAAATAGGCAGGCATATACCTGATGCCATATTCGGTTGGTATAAAAATTCCTGCGAATGAGATCTAAACGATCCGGTATGTCGTATTCCTTATGTGGCGTAATGGTCGTTTTACGCATAATATGAACGAAACCAATTATTCATGGGTGACCTACTTCCATATCCAATAATAATGAGGATGTTATGGTAGTCATGGAATGCTCATTTTCTTATGAAGATATTGTTTTTATTTGGGGACGTAATATAATTTCAGAGCCTTAACTTTCATGCACCATTTGTTATACACTTCCAACTCAATGTACTTGGGTATGTGTTCAGAGCACGCACAACAGTTTTCAATGCTCTAATAATAATATTCCAGGACAACTCACACACGGTTATCTGATCCCAAGCTAAGCAGAGCTTGTGTTATGGTAACCAGACAACTGATAAACATACTTACATATTTCTAAATACATACATATTAAAGATAAATTACACCCAGACAACCAGAACAAATGACCGTGCCCATCACACAAACATTTGTGGGAGTCGAACCCACGACTTCCGGTATAGCAGTCAGGGTCACTAACCACTAGACCAACAGGCCCGTCATCAGGTCTGCAGTGTGTGTATTTTTGAACTCAAATAGACAATAGCCTGATTAAGATAGAAGCGTAAGAGGATGTTATTGTATCATATAGTATAGTTAGAGCTTAGTACATTCGGCATCCTCTGAGTGACTCTAGCGATGTCTGTCTCTCATTGAGACTTTGTCAATAATTCGTTGTGGTTAATTTTATTTTATGTTTTTTTGATAATGTTTAATCTTTAGATTTTGTTTTATGTAGTATTCACTGCAGTATATTGTTTTTGGAAAACAACTTACGATGACACATAAAACTAAACACTCAACGAAGACGAAGGCTAAAAAAAATACTGTCACTGACTACAGTCTTTAAATAAGTTATGGTACTTATACGTGTCAAATTAAATTAGTTTCTTATTGTTCTTTACTATATCTTCGAGAATATAATTAGAATAAACCTGTCATTCAAATTAAAAAAGAAAAAAAAAACACAAATAATACATACAGCACAAATACTTTGTATTACGACAGTTGCTAAATATATTTTTTGCAATTAGATATATTATACGGCTCTTGTATATTTGATGGAAGGATGAGAACTAGCGACAAGCTTTTGCGCTTGACATGAGCTTGAGTTGATTTGGATTCCCATTTGGTCAAGCCGTGAGACACATTTCACGAATGGAAAAATTTGTTTCATTTCAGTATTCTGTTTTTATACATTCTTGCAAAGTTATTTTTTCTCTTAACATTTTTCACTATTTAAGGTTTCCGTTGGTGCCATACCTAACGTTTGTATAAAATTAAATATTAATACTCTTAGAGAGTAAAAGATTATTAAGCAAAATGTAATAATTTATGTTTTAATAATGTGCTCCTTGTTTTCAAGTTTCATGACAATACTTCTCCATAGATATTGCGTTTTCGAACCATGAAATTTGAGACATAATAATATTAACGTTTCTAAAGCGCCTGTAATAGGCTTATTGGAAATAATCAAATAATAAATAATATAATAATAAATAATATAATAAATAAAAACACTCTGATTTGTACACAAGGAATAGTCTCTGTAATTATTAAATGTGAAAATAATTTTAGGTGCACAAAAGTAAACGATTCTTGAACATATTATTCAAAGAGATCAATCGTTAGGAGTTTGTATGTAACTCTATCTTTCATGTAACTTTTTACCCAAAACATTGGTCATAGTACAATGCGAGGACGTATGTATCAATAAAATACAGATTTAAAATTAGAATCGTATAATAGGTAGATAGGAAGTAGCTAAATCCTTTTCCCACAGACACCATTATATTTCGATCAGTCCTTTCAGTATGTATGTATTCAGTGCTGGTAATAAAAGCGAATAAGCAAATGAATGGATCGCATTAATAAAAAAGCTGCAACAAAAATATGCTAAAGGTAACTGCCGAAATAAACTCATTAAATATTTAAGGTATTCCAACAATGACAACTCAATTGGCACAATGAGTTTTAAAAGTTTCATTTGTTTGCAATTTTGTATTCATGTTGAGTTTTTCTTAACGATATAATAAAAGTAAACTTAAAAGTATTATATTATGGTAGTACATATATACATTAAGCATAGTCCACAATTATTGTAAACTAAACATATCATGAATTGCGTGAAAAAATTGATAGAAGCATTTCGAAATAGGTTGACAAGCAAAGAGCAATACAAATTGCCATAACAGGAAACTAACATCAACACTCGCCTTTATAACTTACTCTATTGACTTGTTTATTAGGTAAATTGCAGAGTTATTTGACCAGCATGGATTGGAGCGGTAAAGTGTCTATTGGCACCAATGGACAGTTCTCGGGCCTTAATGAACCACGTTCACCGGCGCACAATCGTGCTCGGTATGTAGCCATTTCGTATACGGCCACTAAAAGCATCGACGATTGACGGTACTGAAATAAATCAGGCATACTGCCGCCAGTCCGGTACGAGTAACACGGAACGTAGGGAATGTCTTTTATTAATTAAAAGAGGTTGGTTGTTTTTTTATGTTGATAACGATGCTATGTAATACGTAATGGCAGTGTATTTAAAAACGAATAAAAAAAATGGTTCGAAATTTAAACCGATCGCAAATTACTTAAGACAACGGTAGGAAGGAGAATGTGTTACCTTCATAATAGTTTTATATCAGGCACGAAACAAATGCAAACCGCCATGGACGCCAACTTGCTAGGTAATAGCGGTGCTTAAAGAAAACCTAAAAAAGAACGTTTTAATGTTTAACTTAAAATGTGACGGTTGGAAGTTGAAACGGTATCAAGTTTTAGTATGTTGGCTGAAAGCCACATGCAATACATAAGTAATGTGCATTGCACGATTTGCACGTTGTTGGATGTTGTCAGAACTCAAACCAGTACCTTCGAAATTTCATGAATGTGTATATATGTGTATCTTCTAAACATACTATATAAATAATTTCTCTATTACGTCTGTCTGTCTGAAAGCGATAAATTAAAAAATTACCAAAGATATTTACGTATGGTTTTCATCAATGAATGAGGAAGGTTTGTGTGTATAATTCATTAATGCTTTGTCTACCCGTGCGAAGTTGGGATGGGTCGTTAGTATTTAATAATATAAGGTTCCTATTCTGTAGATTTCAAGAGTAAATTATTCAGGACGCTAAACAATTATAACATTTCCACATTTCTGAAAACAGGTCTCAAAATGTTACGTAACGTGTAAATAAAACTCGTTTACATGAGAAATAATTCTTATATTATTTTGTAATAACTGAAATGGTTAAATCCACATAACAATAAAGCATTGTTCATATTTTTCATTACAAACAACCTTTCTTTTGACATATTATTTCTGTCATACCGTAAAATTAATTACTTCTTTTTAATAAAAGTAGGAAGGCTGAAGATTGGGTTCTATACATATAATGTAGAAGGAACTTTGATATAAAAGCTTACTTGTATATAAGAATTAAGGAAGTTTATGACGACTTGACGACCTCCGTGGTCGAGTGGCGTACGCACCGGTTTTCAAGGTGTCGCTAGCTCTGAGGTCCCGGGTTCGATCTACGGACGGGTCAATGTAGAAACTCACTTTTCTACATTGCCTCGGGTCTGGGTGTTTGTGGTACCTTCGTTGTTTCTGAATTCCATAACACAAGTGCTAAATAGCAACTTACTTTGGGTTCAGAGAAATGTATGTGATGTTGTCCGCATTTATTTATTATTATTATTATGGACATTGAAGCCTTCTAACTGACTAGAATAAGACGCGGCACCATTCAATGGTGCGTGACACGTTTCCTTCGTTTGTTTATCAAAATATGAACAAAATATTAGACTGAACGTTTATACTTAAATATGTTTATTAGGAATACTAAGTAAAAAAAACTGTCCAACATAGTAATGTTATCACCCCTAATATTTACTCTAAAGTTTTGGATGTTTACTTAGACACAAAAAATATTCAAATACCTGACTAACCCGCGGTATTCGTAAGTTTAAATAACACAAAACATTTAAATTTTTTTTTTTTTTGGTAGTGATCTTTGCAGTTAGCCTGAGCGCAGGCTTTGACTGCTTCACCGGACTTTCAAAACATTTAAAATCACTTGTCAAATCTTATTGACTTGACAAATTGTGATTGGCTGTTAGTCTTTTAATCTATTAGGAGGTTATTTTTAAACTTGGTATCTTCAAGTTTTTAAGTTCAATCTGAAGTCAAGTTTCTACACCTATATCTAAATTGAGAGTGATCTATGTCAGTGTTTCATATAAAACACATTATTATGCGTGTTTACTTACTACTTACCTGACGGACCTGTTGGTCTAGTGGTTAGTGACCCTGACTTCTATACCGGAGGTCGTGGGTTCGATTCCCATCCAGGACAAATCTTTATGTGATGAGCACGATCATTTGTTCTGTGTCTGGGTGTAATTTATCTATAACAATTATTTAGAATATATAAGTATGTTTATCAGTTGTCTGGTTACCATAACACAAGCTCTGCTTAGCTTGGGATCAGTAGTGCTATTCTGTAACATTATTTTCATGCCTCGACAGCGGAATCCGCGGTGAGATGTCAAATACGTATTCTCGAATTTGAATTCTAAATCAAGGCTAATTGGGTTCACTTTTGAAGTGAGCTTTATTGTCACTCAGGTGAAGCTCGATACCGAAATTATTTACAGAATAGACATACAGATAACCGTGTGTGAGATGTCCCGAAATATTATTATTATTATTACTCAGTGTTAATAATTATA
Source organism: Autographa pulchrina (assembly GCA_905475315.1). NCBI lineage: Eukaryota > Metazoa > Arthropoda > Insecta > Lepidoptera > Noctuidae > Autographa > Autographa pulchrina. Next base: position 8,685,732 of record FR997768.1, read on the forward strand.
TGACCTGTTTCTGTTGATATTGTTTTGTTACGAGTCTCTGTGGTATCGCATGTAGGTTACTAGTAGATTATGTTATAAAAATACATACTTCTGATTTGAGGGTTCACCACATCCTATATGAGTTCCAAAAGTATTGGAAGGATTTAATTAAAAGGCATGCTGTATTTATGAGTTTATCTAGATATATATTCATAGAAATGTATAACAATAGTTTTTAGATTATAAAAAAAGTAGGTCATGTATGACTGAAAGCGGCTGTCATAGAACAAAATTCAATCAACAATAGATTTTGTATATTCTACTTAAACCGCTCTTGAAAACAAATATTGACATCAAACGACAACTAATATTTAAACTGACAACAAAACATTAAATTTTCAAACTAGACTATATTTGAATTTGGGACATCTGTCTACTCACTACTGGCAACCCTTTGTTTAAAATCACTGGGTACTGGCCAACGTATCGAATGCGTAGATTATGTGCGCAGTTGTTTCAATAACTATATAATTAATGTATCAATGTTGACACGCTTATCAAATAATGACCCCAACGTTATAATGAGAACAAATCCAAAAATAAATGTTGTTGTTTATATTATTGATTTTTATTGAAACAGAATACAAATGCAGCAGTTCAATTAATATTCAATATAAAATTGTTTCTTGTTAGATATGAATGATTTTGAAGATACTAATTCTGCACATCAAAAGCAAACTTAAATGCTTAAAATACATAATAATAATACCAGTCTATAATCGTCCCACTGCTGGGCACAGGCCTCTACCCATATAGAGAAGGCTCGTGCATTGATCACCACACTTGCTCACTGTGGATTGACTATTTCAGATCCCAATTTTGGGTGTACAATTTAATATATTCTGAAATTATGTTAAATTTCTACTCTTAATTCTGTTATAAAAATATTACTGATGTTTTTAAAAATATTTACCGAAGCAAAATGTAAGTAAATAATAGGGTAAAATAAACAGCCGTTACAAATTAAACAGAGGCGTGCTCGTAATTCTAGTTCAAACAGTGTACGTATTCTTATTTAGCACCTAGTATTTAGTTTAATTGTTTGATTTATGATAAAACCCTGTCATACACTTAGCAAGCACGGTCTCATAGTTACAGTAAATACAGTATTATTAAAACATTTAAATACTTTACAATACGTAGTATAATTTATTAAATAACAGGAATGATATATTTATAAAGGTTCATTACTAATTCTTTTTGTGGGACTCGTTCTTCTTGCAGAAATAACAAGGAAAATACAGATATTATTGTATCCATTTTCTGTGATAAACATATCTTAGAAATATTTTGTTGAGTTCCACGATAATAAAAAGAAGCCATGAAAAAATGTTGGAGTATTTATTTGTTCCCTAACTTAATGATTCGGTAGTTATATTTTAGTTGGTAGTTCTAGGAAATCTAGACAAGAAACCAATTAAAATGCTATAAAAAACATATGGTTCTGGTTAAAATAAATGGTCGAACATAGCGTTTAGTGCCTCTATCAAATGATATAAAAAAGAGGATGAGGAGGGGTGATTTTATATATAGCAAAAATAATGCCTTTTTCCTATTTATTTACCACTTCTTATTATCGTATTCAGCTGAATCCGGTAAGACTAGATGCCGACTCCAACATAGTTGAGAAAAAGGCTAGGCAGATAATGATGTTCTTATTGTTGTGCTCTTAATTATAACTTAAAGTTTGCGCATCTATATGTAGGTTAACTAGAATAATATAATATACAAATACTTTTTTGTTCCACAGGTTCACTATGCCTCCGCAACGTCCATGTGGTGGTACCAGAGGCGGTGGAACGCGGCTCCAAAGTGGAGATGAAGTGCCTCTATGACCTTGAGCAGGAGGTACTTTACTCTGTCAAATGGTACCGCGGAGACCGAGAGTTCTGTCGGTATTCACCCAGGGACGTGCCTCCCCTCAAGATCTTTCGGATACCAGGAATAGAAGTCGATGTAAGTTTAGTTTAGTTTAAATTAAAGTTACTTTTTGGCGTGGCGACTGTTCAACGGTCTTTGACTTAAAAATATAATAAAACTTTTTGCTAAATAGTCTGTTTGTCTAATGTTTAAAGTACTTTATAGTATAATAAAATTGTGTGTGAATTTATGATAAGCTTTCATGCAAAACTCACATTATTATTTTTGTGTTCTTTTAAATTCGTTTGCAAAATAATTCAGTTTAAGTTTTTAAAAAACGCTACATTTTTGTTGTACATCAAATCTTATACACAAGTATAAACAGAGGTTTTAATTTAATTTAGTTTTTCGTAGATACTCATCAATGCTTTTAATGAATGAACAGTTGGGAATAGAATGCCTCGCCCGGATAGTTTTGTGAACATTAAAGTTTTCATCAATTAAACTTTCGTGCTTAGATACCGATGACTTGGCCTGATAAGCATTTCCACACTGGACTTTGATGGAGTTTGTATTATCTTTACAAAGTACAAGTTGTAAAATAACCCCTGAGTTTAACGCATAGAATTTCTATTGTTGTAGGACTTCGTGACTACCATTATAACATTTAATTAAATTATTGTTATCAAAAACATAAACAGTTTATATGGTGAACTTCTGTCTACTGGGTTATCCGCATGCAGTCAATATTCATAACAGTTTTATCATATAATTATTGACAATGAATGATTAAGTAAAGATTTGTTGTAACGGAACTCAATTTTGAATGAAACTTGTCTGTGTAGGCATTAGGCAAAATAATCAGAAATGTAGTTAAATTTCTGTTTCTTTTTTTTATTATTTATAAATCAATGTGTCCAAAACAGAAAGGAGGTAATTTGACGACAGTTTGTTCTCTGCGATGATACTTTTAGTTCTCATTTTTATTTAGAGCAAAAGTTTGAGTCCTGGCTAGCGAGCCGCATCTGGCTTAGCACTCATTCTAGAAATTAAACGTCAGAACTTTTGATAAATAAAACCGAGAAACACAAATGTGGTTTCTAATTGTCTTTTATGATTAGAGTGTATTAAAATAAAAAAACAGTATATGTAACGTCGGATAGGATTATATTCCCTTTAAATAAAAATACGGTTTTTCTATTTTGTTGTTTATTAAAGTTTTACAAACACATTAAACCTAATATATTTTACATAAGTAAACGAAACTGTAACTTAGATGCTATCATTTATTTAAATCGTATAAGAGTAATTCAATTTATATTTCATACCTACAGACTAGCAAAGAAGTCCAAGCTGAGACAAACTAAATATAAATTTTAATATTCACTTCGCACTGGACTTGCCGTAGAAATATGTATTCAATTTTCAACACCACTGCATTGCAAAGAAACTCGTAACCTGCATAATTCAAGGAAAATGTAAATGGGTATTTAATACGAATATCGACAACGAACATCGCTGTTAAGTCGCGTAAGTTACCTTCGTGTTTTCTATGCAATTACTTCACTTAAATGGTTAGTTTAAATTTATAATAGACCGTAATGTATCCGTAGAATATTTCAATAAATAGCTTAAATATTCAATGTTGATTAATAAATAATGCCGAATATCTACAGCTTTTCAATAATTATAAAATAATTATTAGTATACGTATGTAGCACATTCGTGGCAAAATCTGCATTATTTCATTAAAGCCTATGAATTACTTAAATATCTACTAACAGGATTGGTTTTAATTACACTCAGTAAAAATAGTATTCGAAGTATTATTTAAATTGCGGCATATTTGTTGGTGTGTCGTTCTAGGAACCTTTTACTGCATAACACCGAACAATACCAATTTAATTATCGCAAATGTTGGCCATACAACATTGGTGACAAAACATTGATGAGAGCTCGGAGGTATCAACAAATCCATTAATTTCCAGACTACTAAGATACAATATAGATGTCCTTCTGTCAATAGGAATATTAATTTGCACACCAGTAATAATTGACACATAAATAAAATACATTATTTAATTTTGTTCTATTTAGATTCGCGGTAAATACTTCATACAATATTCCTTGAAGTTATTACGGCCATATGTTTAGTATATGACCTTATTATTATATGACTGTTATTGCTAGTAAAAAAATTGACTTTTAAATTATTAATAGTTCTCTATTATTTTTGTTACGGTTAAACATGTCAAACAACAATGTCGCGGTGGCCTAGCGGTTCAATGAACGGAATTGTATGCACAAGGTTGCAGGTTCGAACCCAGGCAAGTACCAATGTGACTTTTTCAAAGTTATATGTACTTTCTTAATTATTCTAAGACACTTCTGACAAACGGTGAAGGAAAACATCGTGAGGAAACCTGGATTCCAAAATTTGGGATCTGAAATCGCCAATCCGCAGAGAGCAAGCGTGGTGATCAATGCTCGTGCCTTCTCTATATGGGAAGAGGCCTGTGCCCAGCAGTGGGACGTTTATAGGCTGGATTATTATTATTATTAAACATGTACCTGCCAAAACCATTTCTCATTAAATACATTACCATTCCTATACCTCATGTCATTTTACGTATGTTAAAACACAGGCGTAATGAAGGGAGTTACATTTTCAACACAAGGCTCCATCATGTAACTGACACACAACACAGTTGCCATGAAAATGAAATTTCCCCAGCCATTCCTCTTGTACCCAACAGGACAAATTATAACAAGTATGAAATTAAGTTTTGTAACTTTCTTCCTGGGCTGTTCAAGTACTTGTTTTGAGTTTACAGACGCTCTTGAAGATGTAATTATAATTTTAAGTAAAGCCATACATAACAGTGTCGTGCAACGTAATACATTACTTCCTCGTTTCGAGACAGGTAATTTTTTTACTCAAAATTTAGGCTGCGGCGGCGTAATTTTACGAGATTACGGTAATATTACAACTGAGAAGATTTTACGCAATTTAAATACGAACAGTGCATGTCAAATAAAAAACTCTACACATTTCCCTAAAAGTAAATTCGTACCTTTTTAATCAATCATTACATTCCTCTCTACGTAATAAATTATCTTATCTAAAAAGTATTCTATCTATCTGCAACTAGAGTCAGTAATTTAACGTTTTAAAAGAGCTTAAAAAGGCCTACTTGAAATAAAAATATTTTGATTTTGATTTTATTTATTACTTCTCGTTATGTAAATATAAATGATAAACCCTAAAAATTCTTTTAAAAATATGTCTAGACTAATATAAAAATAAGTTTTAACTTTTCGTGCACAAACACAATCTAACAATCTTTCTAACTCTGAAATGATCTCATAAATTTTGGACATAACACTGTAATAGACATAATTTTATTTCCAGTGAAAAAATATAATTTGTTTCAGTCGTTAGGTTTGGGTAACGTGACTTAGCACAAATTTAACATTAGGTTGGTACTGTAGTCAGCATTTAAATACATCATGCCTGCATAATTGCGTGTACGTAACGCTCGCAGTATGATAACGGAGCAGACATTTATAAATTTTATCGCCGCTTAACACGTCAAGAAAATTCTCGCGTTACCATAATTAGGGGTTCAATTGTTTTTATTGGGTCTGTAGTGAGCACATAACTACGTTGGTCATTATTGTCTTTAAATAGCTGTCTACGCTAGCCACGGTGGTGTTTCAATCCGATTGTTATGCCAACTGTATTCGAGTATCAACTCATTTTATGTCCGCATGGGCCACTTAAATTTTATCGCAGGGCCGCAACATGGCTTCATTACTGAAAACTGTCTGGCATCCTCATTAATGTACATAATACTTACGTTTTGTACGTCCATTAATAAAGTTTTATCGTATAAGGCTATCGTCCGCCGAGGGATCGGTTCGACGACTGACGATTATTTATCTAAGGGATAACGAGCGCGGCCTTTTACTTCAGCGATAATTGTAGATATTTTTTTTCTTTTGTAAAGTGTTTTAGAAGAGAACAAAGATCAAGTTATGTATGCTATATTAACCTTTGACGGAACGTAGAAACTTGTATACCAGTTATTATCGATTTAGTAGGACGAACTGATAGTAAAGTTTTAGGAAAACAGTCGTTGTACTAACACAGAAGGGTCAGTAATTTCTCCAACAGAATAGCTGACATTTTCACACTTCGTCATCGGGTCAACAATATCAATTGTTTGATTACTCGCAATATACGTAACAGTTATAATTTAGGCGATTGTAGTTTTAGGGTAATAACAGTACATCACGTCGCTGCTAATATATTGATGTGCTGAAACGCATTGTTCTACATTAATTAGGTACTTCACGCGAGCGTGGACAAAATCAGTCGAGTTATTGTGCAGTTCCATTTACCTGAAATATCGATATTTACATTCATTTTGTAAGTTTAACACCGTCTAATTAACAGCGGTTAAAATCAGTGTTTATCTAATAGAATTTCAAAAGAATTAAAGGAAAACTAATGGCTAATTTGCCTTTTTGGAAAAATCTAAAATTTTGAACGGAAACGCACCTAAATATTTTTGTCGTCTGCGTACTGGGGTATGGGGTGAGCTTCCTTTCCTCAACTATTAATACAATACTATCCTTGAATCATCACTGTGTTACAGGTAATTATCTGCCTAATGTCGTTCTTCCTGAGGATACCATACAACCATCGTTACATTTTGTTGCGCTTTCATAAAGGCTTCCACGGAAACCAGACACGCACATGCTATGCATGGAAGCCGAACACATACACACAACACTCTGAAGTACATATAGACAATCACAGTCACAAACACTCACGAATCTATCTGCAGACTAGCATAATATGTTTAGGTACACAGACTACAAAGGAATAATTAAAAAAATATGTAGTTAGTTTTTAAAACTAACTACATATTTTTAACTAACATGAAAAGGAACCATACTAAGTTAAAAATGTATTTTGTGGCAGCACTCTTCATCACAGAAATAGCTACATAATGTGTATAAAAGTTAACAACCATATTCCCCAAATAATCAGAGAACTTCCATTGCGAGTATTTAGATCTAAACTTAAAGCATGGCTCATTGAAAAGGGGTTTTATACAGTCAATGAATTTTTCAATTTTAAATCTAAATGTAATACTAATAATAATTAAAAATAAGCTAGATTTATGAATTATAACTTTATTACTATATAATATAATGTTAATGGGTGAATTTCCCAGACGACTTTTTTTTTTGTCTTCGGTGAAATTAGTATTTGAAAATAGGAATATAGTTCTGAATTATTTTTTTTAGTATTCAATAGGTAGTTATTGGGTTGTGGCAAAAATATAATTTTCCTAGGACTATTACAAAGGTATAAATAAAATACATAAACCTCTATTTTTCTCACATCGGTGCTGTCCCTCTACTTTTTTTACAAACAAAACAGCTTATACACTAATAAAAATAAGTAATATAAGTATATAACTTATTCTATTTCATAGAATATTAGTTTTGTTATTAATATATAGCATATTTTTTTACATAATTGACGATTATTATTACTGAGAGGCACAAACGTACTTGTCCTGAAAAAAATTCTCATATCGCTGGACAAAAGTAATTTAAACATAACTTTTCATCGACGAGTCGGACAGCGTCCACACCCCAATTGTATATCCCTCTTGGTGTGTGCTAGTGGGCAATCAGGATGGAAGTGTGTCAAATCGCTGCATATGCCCACCAAAAATGTAAGTACGCCATTTCAGTTGCCCCCGGACAATTATTTTATATTATCGGTGGTTCAATTTTTCTAGTGTAATGAGTAGTTTTATTATAATTGTTTGGTTCTAACAGATGTAGTAAGTGAATTAGCTTCATTGTCTGTTATTAAATTTATCCTAGATATTATGCATTTTTTCTAATTTTCTAAAAAGTGTGTTATTTCTCACGTCGGTGTTCTCATATCGCTGTAATCGGTGGTCTTTATTACCACCGATGTGATAATTTACACCGAAATGATAAGAAAAAATCAATCGGTGTCTTATGTCTAATATCGGTGTTTTGATTCATGATCAACGCACAGTTTTGTCACATCGGTGGATTGCTTTATCATATCGGTGGATCATTTTATCATCTCGGTGAGTCTAAGATTTCTAAGAACTCAGTTCTCTTTGGACGTGATCTACCCACATAAGACCCTAAGTTCAGGTCTTCAGCTCTAAGTCACCCTTGTAAAAATGTATAGGTACCTACTATTTGCTTTTTGATGTTCAAAGGTGGATAGATTATCATATCGCTGGATATGTACATCATTTCGGTGGATATACTTATCATATCGGTGTACAGAAAAAATAGTCGGTGCCGGTTTTTCATATCGGTGGAAACCAAAATTCAAACTGAATTTACTCCTTAGTCTTAAATGATACGTTGATGATATTAAATTTGGGGATATTTGATATCCTAAAGATTACATAAAACCAGAAAAATATACAAAAAACTTACAATTGTAAAAGTTCACCGATATGATAAGAAAAACGGCATTTGTTGAAATTCACCCTAATGTTGTACAATATTTGCATGCCTGTTAAAGGCGGATGTGTCGATCTTACTGTTTGAAACAACTTTTGTACCATATCCTTGGCAAATAAATATCTTATCTTATCTTAACTATCTAATTTATACAATTACTTATTTCAATGAGAATGGGATACGGAAAACGTTGTATGGCGTATGCTTAGTGAACTTTTATTTTTATCAGTTTACGACGTAATCATCAGTCTCACTTATATAAAAGGCATAACAATAGACCTGATCATGGAGCCATGACATGGACAGAAAAAGTTTCCAATAGCTACATTATTTATTCATTTACGGACTCGACAAAACGGCTATAAGATAAACACAATACAAATAATTAAAAAATTAAAAAACACGCCTGCCATGTCAAAAAAAATTACAAACAAGTCAAATATTTGCAGTCGGGGGACCTGTAATGAATTGTTCCAAGTAACCGACCCCGACTGCAAATATTTGACTTGTTTGTAATTTTTTTTGACATGGCAGGCGTGTTTTTTAATTTTTTTATTATATTTTTTTTATTTAATACCTTTTAGTGAACAACACAACAAAAAAACATGACACAACACAAAAAAAAATATCGTTCGGAACCCTTTGCATGCGATTTCGACTCACACTTGACCATTTTTTAATGTCCACATAGCCTATGTCACTCGGGATAACTCAAAGCTTCTAATGATACCACAAACATTGAAATCGGTCAAGCCTTTTAGAAGTTATGGTGGAATAAAGAAACTCACAAACATACATACATACATACATACATACATACATACATACATACATACATACATGAACCCTGAAAACATAACACTCCTTTTTGGGCAGTCGTGTAATTAGGCAATTTCCCAGGTTTTTACCTGACTTTGTCATAGGACTCGCCATTCATTATTTCTTCGGATAATTCTTGTAAAAACAGGCAAAACAAGCAATACCAGCCGGAAGAGTAACTGCTTTGGAGTTTTCTACATTTAAGGATAAATTTGAGGATTTTGTACCAATAACCTTAAATAATAATAAATAATAAATGCGGACAACGTCACATATATTGCTCTGACCCCAAAGTAAGTAGCTAAAGCACTTGTGTTATGGAATTCAGAAATAACGAAGGTACAACAAACACCCAGACCCGAGGCAATGTAGAAAAGTAGGTTTCTACGTTGACCCGTCCGGGGATCGAACCCGGGACCTTCGAGCTAGCGACACCTTGAAAACCGATGCATACACCACTCGACCACGGAGAATCTTCAAAACATTACGCGTGTTAATTACCAAAATTGAACGCTCATAATAATATATTATTGTGATTTAATGCAGAGCGTAGAATAGGGGTACAAATTAAATACCAGCTTTATTATACTAGTCCGTAACCATCGATACTGGGGGCTCATGTACTCAATAAAGTCATGAATGAAATAATATTCTTATCATGAAAAGCTCGAAATCAGTAATTACAAAAATAAAAAGATTCATAAAATTTCAATAAATAGACAAACGTTCTAGGCTATTAATATTTAATACGAGTTGATTTTACAAGTGGTCTGATACAAAGTTGTAGAATAGATAGTACGGCAGTTTACGTTAATTATAATGTAACGGTTTTCAACTACGTTCAGACAATAGTAACTACAATTAGAACTACAAGGTCAACAACAAATATTCGAGGACTTCTATCTTCTATTTAGGTATGTATCGAATAGAATGATAATATCGATCGATAGCATTTAAACTTAAGTTCCAGGTCTAAATAAGTCATATCTCAATCTACTTGCATGTGCGTCTGGCCATTATTCCAGTCCCGGGACCATTAACGAAATGAGACAATAACCTCACGTGGACATAGTAGCCTGTATGATAATGTGTACTCTATATTTGTTACCTGATGGACTATTTATTATTAACATGAATTTGTAAATCTTAGATTATCGTGTTTTATTTTGGACAGTTTAACAGTTGAGTTTCATCGTATTTCATAAATTATTTCGAAATGATTAGATGCTTTACAGCCATAAATACAATAGACGACGGGGTACTAGGATGGATAATTGGTTAAGTAAAGGAAAAGTTTTAGCTGTATGAAATGTTATGTAAAGGAAAAACGAACAAAGCCCATTTTTTTTTTACTTTTTGTTATGTATTTTGGTATGAAGATAATACGCTAGAGAATTTTAACGAAACAAGCCGTGATCCGATTACCTACATGAAATTCCAGAGGTAGCATCTTTCGAGTAAGAGTTATATATAGTTTCAGTAGTCCATTGAACGATTTTGACGAGGTACTGTTATTGACAATGAGACCGGCCCCATCGAGTCTCCATTGAAACATGATATCCATTTGCTTTGTTTGGTTATTTCAGTATCAAAACGCATTGTCTATACTGAGTTTCAATGTCTATTGACAAAAGCTTATTTGAGGACGATAGGCTGATCCGGAAAATTGAATAATGCTCCGCTAATGTTAGACGGGTATTGACGTGACGTGATGAGAGGAAATTTTCAATGGATTTTAGGTTATTATTGAAAAAAACAACCTTCTAAGGATTGTAGTTCACGTCGAGGAAGATCAACCAATTAAATAGTCTTGCTCATTGTGATAGGTCGATTTGTTTATGTAAATATTTATATTTTCAACTTACTTAAATAGAAAAATAATTGAAAAGCTTACATCTTTTGAATATACTTTAGTCGATTACATTAGCAACATTTTGTGTTAAAGTTATCACTTTACAATGAAGGTATAATATAACAACCAATACCTCGCAGCCAACTGCTTTTTTTTCATTAAATGTTTACAGTTTCCCTGATACCATTTGGGAATTCATAGATAAAAGAATATTGAGTAATTGGTTTACGTAATGCTGACAACACATTCACATTTTCCGAGAATTTTTAACTATTTTTAAATTTCCATACATTTCCGATGACATAAAAAGTGGAACTCTTGTGGAAAGACAGGTCGACAATGATTTTTTAACGAACATAAGCTTTCGCACTTTCGCAGGACTGCTACAGCGCAATGAAAAGTAAAATTCTAATTATATGCCATTTTACTTATATTTTAATATTATAATTTTATACCATTCTTTTTCGTTTAATTTCCCACCACTGTTGATTATCACACCTTTTTTTAAACAACCTAAACTTCCTGCCGGCAACAGCCATGGCCGACGTGGAAACCTATGAATATAGCCCGGACCCAAGTAAATTTCTTAAATGTATTATTTTCAGTAACTTATAGCAGTACTAATTTCGAAACCTGTCTACCAGTACGTGATGCTTTTGGCATATGTAATCAAACTAGTTTTGAGCTTAAAAACTTTTTTTTTTTATAAAAAGTTATTTGAAATAGTTATATTTAAAATAAAATCGAAAAACTTCAAACAAAAAAGCATATTATTTCTTATATATAAAATTCTCGTGTCACAATGTTAGTTACAATACTCCTCCGAAACGGCTTGACCGATTTTTATGAAATTTTATATGCATATTCAGTAGGTCTGAGAATCGGCTACTATCTATTTTTCATACCCCTAAGTGGTAGTAGGTAGGTAGTAGGCAGGTGCTAGGTAGAAAAAATTGCATTGCAACGCATGCCGGGTACAGCTAGTCTTATATATAAAATTCTCGTGTCACAATGTTAGTTACCATACTCCTCCGAAACGGCTTGACCGATTTTTATGAAATTTAATTTGCATATTCAGTAGGTCTAAGAATCGGCTACTATCTATTTTTTATACCCCTAAGTGGTAGTAGGTAGGTAGTAGGCAGGTAGGTAGTAGGCAGGTAGGTAGTAGGCAGATGCTAGGTAGAAAAAATTGCATTGCATCGCATACCGGGTACAGCTAGTAATATTATAATTGTCCAAACCAATTCATAGTAATATGATGAGTAATTTCTTAGTATTATGAAATCAATAATTAAGTATTTAATGAAACATATTTGTATTACACATTTACAACGAAGTACAAGCGCAAAACCACCAGCATTATAATATCAGTAATAATGATCTTCTACAAAGTTACTAAATATAGTGATGATGAATTATGGAACCGACGATTAGGTGTGTGGCACCATGTGCAAGCAATTAACGCGAGGCACGCCCTCTCCATAATTTGTAAAAGGAGGCAACAATGGTTAAGCACACAGTGTTGCCAACGTATACAAACATTTTGTCACAGGGTTACCAACATTTACCATCCTGCCTTTTTATTTCTACTACAGTTTTTGTAAATGATTTTTCTACTCTAAATAACCCAGAATTGTTCTTTCTACGAATGTGTACAAAGTTTGTTCCAAACAGTTTTAAATTCTACCTAAATCTCGTTTATTTCAGATAAAGAGCGCTCAGTGAAGAATTTAGGGAAAGCTGAGAAAATCTAGGTCTTTTTTGTTTTATTTAAATCCGTGATGTCACAATGGAACTTAAAGACTTGAATGCTTACACAACAGGCTGTATTCTAACTTTTTTAAAGACTAAAAACTATTTTGAATGCACTTAGATATTGATCTCATCAACCTTTATCTACTGAAAAGCTTTAATTATGAAGTGTGTATTTATAAGGCTCTACAAAAACATAAAAGCGATCCTAGCTATTATGTGATGTAAACCGTCTCACCGCTACGTCCCGTCATTCAAACCCGTTCGTACTGAAAGCCCACTTAGCGGGAGTATTTATTATACTTTACTTAAATATTTTAAAGTCCTTTCAAGTGGTCTGAATTCTGAGTAAGTGAAGTCATAGTTATGATTAAAGCAACAATCGTCGATGATGGGCGTGGTGAATAATCTTGGAATACGAATAAGACGTAATAGTATTAAATGTAGCCTGATACGCTTAGAACATGAAACGAAATTAAATTTTGTATTCAGAATACACCGCTTAGATAAAAAAGAGCTTATTGCAAAAAGATGTGTGAATTATAAAAATTGAATATGTGTTTATGAAATCAGTAGGTAAGCAAAGGTGTAAGCTAAGTGTTTTTGTGAATGACCCTTTCTAAAGAATTAAAAAGGTTGGTATAAAAAAATACCATAACAACACATAAAAAACTATGTATACATATTTTTCAAACGGTTACCCCCGTCGATCACGTATTTTTGTCGGAACCTACACCGAAGATAAATTCAAAATGTAGATTTATAAAAAACAACTGTAATTTGTATCAATGAAAGTTAAATTCCAATAAATATACCAGTAATAACTTACCTACATGCCACATGGGATTTAGAAAACTAAATTGATTTCCTAAGAGAGCCATTAAATACAATTTAATGTCTCTTTTATACGGGATGCAATTGCCAAAGATAAACTCAAAAGGCGATACACACTATTGCCCTAGTTATTTAGTTAGTGATCAATATAATTCCTGGAAGTTTAAATGTGGTATAAATAATTGAAATTAATGTTTTCAGTAAACAAAGGAAGGGTATTTTTAACGGGAACTCATTTATTTTAATGCGGTGCTACTAGGAAATAATTAAGTTTTTTTATGTGTTTGATATAAAATTGTATAGATAATTATAATTATTCTGCTGCCCTAGTTGCAGTATAATTAATTATTTGCAAAATATGACTGTTTTTTTTTGTATTAATAGGTACTTATTTATTTATATACATTTTTAGAGCGAATTATTATTAGTTGTTTAATGGGAAAAAACATATTTATAACCATTATTCAGTTTTTTTTTTTTAATTAAGTAACTGTTTTCCAGAATTGTTTTTAGCCAGTAATTATATGAATGGTGGTTTCATAACAGGGTTCCGTTGGCACTTTTCGGGTACGGTACTTAGGTACCCTTAAAATTTTCCTATGAACGATTTTCTGTAATTAAAAATATAATTATAATTCATAATTTATAATTAAAATTATTTAGAAATTAAAAACACATTTTATTAAAATTACAAATATTTTTTTTGTTTCTACTTATACGAAAATGCAAACGGCAGTTTTAAACCAGCTGCAGTTTTTATCTGCCCGCATGTATACCTGTTATCGCGGTGAAACGTAGCCTATATTCTTTATTTTGCTCCAACCTTACTTTATTTAAAGTTTCATCAAAAACGATTTAGCAATAAAGCTGTGACAGCGTAACAGAGAGACAGACAGAGTTAGTTTCGCATTATAATATAACTATAGATAAATTTATTTGGTTTATATTATGTTTTCAATAACAGCTCATTAAAAAACATTCCAAATGCAAATCTTTAATTTAAATGTTGTAAAGTAAAAGTATTTCAAATTGTGTTTTCTGTTTTGGGATGTTTGTGTTACGTGACCAGTTTAAATATTGGCTTTTATTTAGTCTGAATTAGTCAGAATGGAATAAATTATAATAACTTTAACCCCTAGCACCGGCTTGCATTACAAACTTTAACACGAAAGCTTTATTTAAGACAACGTGTATATTTTTTGGTTTATTAAATTGTTTTTATCATTTAAATACTATTTAGTTAATAAATAATTGTAATAATAATATCTAATCAAACTCAAAGGTCAATGTTAATTTTATTAAATGTCAGTGACTGAGGACTGAAAATAAAAGCAGTCCTGTAATAAAATCGAGTAGAAAGTTAAAATATAAAACAAAGTATATTTTAATGTCGGTTTAAATACTTTTAAAATAAATAACTTTAATAAATAAAAAACCTGCCAAGTGCGAGTCGGACTCGCGCACCGAGGGTTCCGAACAAACCTGTAGGTATCTATTTCTTTTGATTGCGTTGACATAAAAGTTTGATTTTTTCACAGCTCTAAGGGACAGTAGACTTGAGTATTAGATACAAATTTCAGTTTGATACCTCCACGCGTTCCTGAGAAAAACGGTCTTGACAGACGGACGGACGAACGGACGGACGGACAACGAAGTGATCCCATAAGGGTACCGTTTTTTCCTTTTGAGGTACGGAACCCTAAAAAAAACAAAAAACCTAACGATGTTTTCTAGTCTGGACTCTGATGACTGAACACAAATGGACTATTTAATTGCTTATTCTATTTAAATCACCTTGATGCAAAGTAGATTTCAGTGGAATAACTTGTTTGTGGCTCTATGGTCCGTCCGCAACCGCCTTAGATATATTTGTTACGTAAATCTCGTATATCGCAGTCACTACACAGCTAATACTTGAACATTAATTTCTTAATAGAATATTAAGGATGATACATAATTGCTTACAAACACATAATTTTAAAAAATAACCGACTTCAACGAAACTTATATGGATTAACCTCTGAGGTATGGTATATCAATCGCTGAAGAAATTGCGTAACCAAAACTAAGAAAAAATCATACGGTTGAATTGAGATCCTCCTCCTTTTAAGCCAAATGATTATATAGTACGGAACAAAAATAACAAAACAAAATTATAAAAAAAGTCCTTTTAGCATGATATAAATAGTTCATGAGGAGATCAGGACAAGCCTACGCTAAGACAATTATTTTATAAACATAAATCATATTTACTTAATTGTCACAACAGCAAATCATGTAAGTGCTCTCCCTGCAGCAGAGTAACCTTTAAAGAATAAAACGTATCAAGATATTTTTAGTATAAAAATATGTAGCTGTCATTTTACCTTATATTTTGTAAAAACATGCAAACTTGACACAACGTTCTGTTTCATGTTACGCGCTAACATAATCAGTCGGTTCCAATTAAAAAAAGGGCTCATCTGTCATCGAATCGTCCACGTCTTCATCCGGATAAAAGCTTTAATCCGTTCCGGATCTGATGCTAGCCGGGTAGGACTATTAGTCACGTTTCCTCGAACACAAATGCCGTTTTCCTCAACTAACAGAATCATCTAACAAGCCGAATTCCCTCTGTTTTCTTGTACATTTGATGTATCTCCGTAATAATACCCATATATTGGTCGCAAATTGAGTCTTTTGTAGTTCGCTAATTCAAATAAGGGTTCGCTATTTACAAGTACATCTATGTAGGTACCAACATCTGTGCAAACTGAGCTTAGTTTAATAGCAGAGGTATTATAAACACATTAAATTAGTCAATTAAAGCCAACATCTTTATATTTTAAACAAAGTTGGGTTATTTACTCAATTTATAACTAACGGCGTTCTAAAAACACAAATTATCTTGCTATCTTCTGATGTTGTTTTGGTGGTAAACAGAAATTAAATTGATCTCAAAACAAGATTGAGTTCAAAAAAGTATATGTTTAATACATCTAAACACATCTATTTCGTAAAGAAAAACCGCTAGCAAATTACGGCCCGTTTCTCTTTGTTTTGGTCTACGGTCAATATTTTTTCAAACCTTACTTTAGCAAATAAACCCACAGCAAAAAGTAACTACAGCCATTCCGCCATTTCTTTTACATCTGTTAAGCCGTCGGATCCTAGTCAATCTGTATGTGAAAAACGATTTGTGAGTTCAGATATTGAGGATAAGTGCTGAAAAACGATTAGGGTTTTAAAGGAAAGTTTATCTCGTCTAACCGCTAGTATTTTGGCACTAAAATACTTTTTTTCTAGTTTTCGATCTACGGAAGTATATTCTGATTGATTTAAATCCATATGTCAATAAACATTATAGAACAAATTTACGCAATATACCTACGTACTCTAAAAGAAGGGATAGAGTGATTCAATAGGAAGGTTTGTAATTAATGTGTCTTATTCTGTGTATATTATTAAAATCTCTGTGAAACCGGGAAGGGTCGTTAGATAATAATAAATAAAGTGAAAGTAAATATAATTAATCACTCTTAACTAGATTAGACAACTATTTATTTACTATGCTAACCTTGAATTTGAAATCTGTCTCATCTTGTCTTATTCGAATCTACGCTGATCCATAGAAATTTGGCCTTAGCTATTTACTTAATTGCCTATTGTTATTCCAACTTGAATATGGATGCCCTGAATACATATTCAATTCAAGTTTGTATCCGCACTGTCACTTGTTTTGTTCCTCGATTAGGAATGGAGACGAATACAATTAACAACAAATATCAAGCGCCAATTACAATCAATTGGATTAATTATGTAATAAATTTACCTACCACCAAGGTTAGCTCACATATCGAAATGCCGCAGTGATTCATGATTGAAGAAGAAGAAAAAACAGCACCACTTTCGTTGGTATTATTGGCGGCCTTTTGTTTTGATCATTTGGGAGCACCTGTAACGACGCCGATACTCTATCTCGAATTTTGAAAAAAAAAAAATAGTTTTAAGTCAAGAGATAGTTGTAATTATTTTTTTCGTTTTCCCATTTTTTTTACATTAATGTAATCAGATATCGATACCTACCAACACCTTCACGGATCGGACAGGGTTTTCTTAACAACCTGTATATACGCCGAAATATGCGCCAGCCTTTAACAGTAATCAGATTATTGCAAGGAGTGAATATAAGAAGTATATTATCACAATCAGAAGATGTACTATGTTTACGTCGTGGGAAACAATTTGCCTTACAGTTACAAACTACAGTGATACACTCCAAATATATAATGCATTTTAAAGCAGTGAACAAGTAATGTCATCTGTTTCTGACTCAGAATCTGAATTAATTAATTTTTTTATTAGTTCCTACTACTAATATCTTAGTATTCAAATTAACCTTTCACAAGATTCTTCTTTAATAAGCAATTTGCGGAAGGAAGGTTCTTGCAAGCATGTTTAAAATAAGGAAACCGGCTTTGCGATGAAAATTGAGCTGTGTAAAAGCTTAGCCTTTTCCCAATTACTTTTCTTGGCTTCCAGTCAAATCAGATGCGACGGAATAAAATACGGGCCATATATTTTACACAAAATGACTGCCTTCTGATTTATTGAGCTATTCTTATGAGAATATCTGGTTGTCAGAACTTCGAACTGCCAATTATCATAAGTTGTCTATTAGGCTCGACTACGCTGTGCTAATAATAAGGTACGAGTACTTAAATAAGCGCCTGAAAATATGAAAGACTTTTCATACAAATATAGCTTTAGAAATTTTAGGTAAACAACATTCAACATTTTCTTGACACTCTTGTATAATTTTATTTTAACGATATCTATTGGTTGTGTATGGGGATTGTAGGTGCCATTCCCGAACCTTTCATTTTTTTTTTTTTTTTGATTAATTTGGTCCTTCGCTCAAGTCATAACGTACTCAACAGTTCTTAAGTGCGTTATGACATTATACCTATGAGACCTTTAATTAAGTATAGTACATATTATTATGTACCCAATGATACATTCGTGATTGTTTTAGCTGATAAACCACTGCCTACCCTAGCCTACCACCCTTAACGGCAAAATCATTCACACCAACTATTCTCAATTATATATATTTTTTCTATTTAGCGCGAGGCGAGCGACGCGGAGCGGTTAACAATCCAAGCGACGACGCAGACGGCGAGTGGCCGCTACACGTGCGAGGTGTCCGCCGACGCGCCGTCCTTCCAGACAGCGCAGGTGCACACGCACATGTATGTCGTCGGTGAGTCTGTCTTTATATATCTTGATCAGTTATTGCCAAAGGTATTTTTATACTATGAAAACAGGTATTTGTCAGCTAAGGGATGTGTGTTTTTTTTTTGTATATTCTTACCATCCTCTTATAGTACTTTATCTAAATCTAAACTTATTTCAAAATTAATCGAAAATTTTTTAATCTAATACAAGAACAAACAAAGACTAAAATTAAATCTTATATAGATAAATAAAACTAACACGCGTCAAAATACTCATCGTCATCCTTGTCAATGGCGGGAAACGTACCTAGAAGGCTGGCAGCATTGCCACGTTGAATGGCTATGCCGATTCTCTGTGCAAGGAACAAACCAGCTCTCTGATCACGAGTAGAGTCTACCAAACGTTTTGACAGTTCTTTAAAAAGATTTCGTGCACTCGGACCCCATGACCCGAGCGTTTCAACCCCAAACGGCTCGAAAATATAATTACCCATTAGGTTATTATACTTTCGCCGTTTAAGGGGCTCCGCTGCTCCAGCAGCAGCGCCAGGAGAGGCCGCCGAACTTAGAACGTGGGATGGCGCAAGGGTGTCGACGCACGTTGCGTCCCACACCAAAGGCCGACCCAATTTCCAAGGCAACAATGACATACCGTCAGGTCTCTTACCATCGCTGCGCACCAAACCATTGGGTTCCAAAACAGCTGGTACACCGGCAATGATAAGAGCACGACGAATAATGTAATTAATATTTGCGTGACGGGATATACGTCCTGCGCTCCTGCTGCAGGACAGGCCATGGTGACCGAGGCAGAAAAACAACAGCAACTTAGTTTAGTTTTAGGTACTCATTAATTAAAGTTAGGTACATATCTATTATCTTTGCATTAATAATGGGAACAAGATTTATGACCACAGCATTAGCATTGTTATTACGTATATCGTGTCACCTCGGCTTACCTTAAATATGCCTATATAAATCTTAGCCTTCTTCCTCTCAAGGTAAAGTGAGAAACCCACTCCAAGTTATTTTCTTTTCCTTACCGCAGTTACCTTTAGATATTCAAGGCGATAAAACTATCTCCCAATCAACCCTTTCAATAGCGACAAACTTTATGGACCACCTACAGAATCTAAGGCCTTATAGAGTAGTAAAAAGCCTAAAGGTTCTTAAGGTTGACACTGTTTTACGCGAGCAATGCGCTTTGAATGTAAGGGGACCCTATTTATAGCCCAATGGATATATTAACTGAGAAAATGTAAAATAAAATGGTTTCTTACGGATTGACCATTTTTCATACGCACAACGTCAATGTGTCTTTTGAAGAAATTTAAACTCGTTTATATACTATACGACTCAAATGGAGTTTGGCAGGACACCTAACTGGTAACAGGAACCACCTAGATGAGGGACGCGCAAGACGGAAAACAATGGCAGAAAAAAGAGGAGGCCTTATACCCAGCGCTGGGAGATTCCGGGCTGATATGACTATGATAAAATTTGTTTAAGTTAAGAAATAAATGAAAATGCTTCCACTCAGGGATATTTGTGATACTAATACACAGCTTTGGATTCATCATGATTCGTAAGTTATATAAGTTACCGATACATTTTATTTATACCAGTTGCTTTGAAAACATTATGTATTTTTAAAGTCTGTCTGCTATTCCTTTTTATATTTATTTTTCTAATATAAAAATATTATAACATAACTATATTATTTAAGACTTGCCTTTTTATATTATTCAATACGATAGCTTTATAATACTCAATACATTACAATGCTTCGAAGAATTTTAAATGAATTTAAAACAATAAACATTGTGTACTGTGATTTATTGAGTACAAAACCAAATAAATTGTAAAAACAAAGGATCAAGACAATGATATATTTTTTTAATTCTTTACTGTTGTTTTTCATATTACTTTACTGAAAACTTCGTCAAAGAAATAAGTATCACACAAGCTAAGTTCTCTCGTATTGTGTACTTGTCTTAGTATGCGATGTACCTACTTTATATCGTCGAACAACATGACCCACTATACAATATACATAAGTGCGAGTGTTTTGTTTAACTTACCTTATAAATCTAAACTAGTGCCCTTGTTTCGTATTATCCTGTACCGTATCGCAGCCAAGCATCTTACTCCTATTTGCATAATAAAGGGATGGAGTATGGGCAACTATCAACGATGAATAACCAGTGGCGTAACTATAACATCTGGGGCCCGTGGCAAACTCTTTTGATGGGGCCCTATCAGTAAAATTTGTCATGTCGTACCTACTTACTTTAATTTTAACAAACCGCTTAAGTAGTTATCGTTATTGTGAATATTATTTTCAAGAAAAATAAAATAATCAGGTACAATGTTAAAAAAAACTGTCTGAGCTCGCGGCCTCTTGGGCCAGGGCCCTCTTCTGTCGGGGGCCCTCTTGGGTCGGGGGCCTGTGGCATTTGGCCAGTCCTGCCACCCTATAGTTACGCCACTGTGAATAACCATTTTATATGTTCGCTTAAATCCAACCTCTGTTCACGATAATCCGGAAATTATCTGAACTAGAAAATGACTGAGATATCGAACCTTTTTGGTACGCTCGTATGTTATTAACTTTGAACGTTAAGCGTCTGTTAAATCACTATTTAATTATTTGTGTGGCAATTTTACTGGTTCCGTTAGCTGTTTTATGCTTTTGATTATAGTTTGTTTTGAAATGTCTGTTGTACAAACACAATCAATTTGTGAATGAGTAATGTATGCTATTACTGAAGGCATCTTTAAACTTTTGTATAGTTTACAAAGTAAGTATGTCATGTTACCGCATATATATATATATATATTATATATTATATATATATATTATATATTATATATATATTATATATTATATATATATATATATATATATATATATATAATTACAGCGACCTAAAATCAAGACATGATATCATTATGTGATCTATTTTGTGGTTTTAATAAACCCATTAGTTTAAATCGGTCATCAAAAATAAACTCAACGCATGTTATTTAGATAATATTGCTGTTCAACTTGACATAATAAAACCAATAGCTTTTCAACTTTAAATTAATTATGGCAAAAACATTTCATTTAAACACTATTTTATTAATTCAGTTGTTTTTTTTATTTTATTTGTTCTTTGGGCCGTTATTTTTCCCGTTCTAAATTTAGGTTAGGACCTAAATGGATATGACGAAAAACATGACGTTCTTTAACATATTTCAACATGATAAGAATGACAAAATAAAAAAAAGAGGACGCTAATAAATACAGAGTTAGCTTTCTTCTTCAAATTCCACCAAAAAACTACTTTATAAATGTTTAAATAAGTTATTCTGTGACTACGAAAATTTCTAATTCAATCGTGCAGTGGGAAGGTTTTAGTCCCTATTAGGACTCTAATACAAGCTTCCCAGCATTACCGCTCTGACTCGGCTCCTAGTTCAAGAGCCGCAATTATAAGCTCTAGTTATTACCATTTAGCGTTAAACGTGGCTTTAAGAGACTCAGACGCAATTAGTGCTGGCACAACTACCACTTCTGCTTAGCCTCAATGAGAAGAGAAATGTAAGATCTTCATAGTGATAAAACATTTTTGTATTAACACCCAGGTGTTACATATTTCTATTCACTGAGGTGGTTAAACATCTGGTTTAGCTCTCCATTGCAATATTGTCTGAGATTGGAACTTTATTTTACTTGATACTGCACTTTTATATTATTCATTAGAGAGCAAAGACTGACATCATAATTTGCCTTCAAACCAAGAATTATAGAATAAAAGTCCAGGGTTTGCCTTCTGTTTATCAGTGAAGACCATTTATAATTACCTACCACTGTTTTCTTCATTCAAAAAAGTGTGATTAATTATATTTTCCTTTGACAGTCTTGCCAAAGTCTGGGCCATCGATGCACGGGCTAAAGCGGCGGTATCGACCAGGCATGAAACTAAAAGTGGAATGCATCAGCCGCCACTCCCTGCCGGCTGCCAACCTCTCGTTCTTCATCAATAACGATGCGGTAAGTGATAGCCAGTAAGACACTTTTGAAGCTAGTTTATAAAATAAATAGAAGTGGCGTCAAGTGCGAATTTATTGAAATTTAAAAATGACTGTCATTTGTTTTTACTAAATAGTTTTAATAAATTATCACTAACGGTTAAAAAAATATGTAGCAAAATTATGAAAGGAAATTGATAGCAATTATTTTTAGATTAACAGTTTCCGTCGTATTTCTTTAAATTATAAATAAGTAAGACTCAAAAACCTCGGTGATTATCATTCTATGTTATGTTATGTTTATATTCATTTGATATTATTTAAAGGACATCATCCATTTTGGTCCAAATTCGAAAGCCGGCCAACAAAAAAAAATGTGATATTCTGACAGAGCTTGTCCTCCTAAGCATTTCTTACTATAGCACCAAAGCTGTAGCACCGCTGCATGTCATTCAATCCAGGGTTTAAAATTCTGAATTTTCATACATTTTTCGATCACATACCACGATATTATCGATTAAATAAATTTCTAAGAGGGCAGAGCTTGACCTCCTTAGCATTTCTTAATATGGGACCAAAGCTGTAGCACCGCTTCACGCGATTTTACCCAGGGTTAAAAATTCTGAATTTTCATACAATTTTTCGATCACATGCCACGATATTATTGATAAAGTGAATTACTAGGAAGACAGAGCTTGTCCTCTTAAGCATTTTTTAATATGTTACCAAAGCTGTAGCTCCACTCCATTTGAATTTATCCAGGGTCAAAAATTCTGAATTTTCATACATTTTTGGATCAAATACCATGATATTATCCATTAAATGAATTACTAAACACAAATGAAATGTTCTGTTATGGATGCTAGCTCATAGTTAATGATTAGGGGTAGTAATAAATTCAGGGATTTTTGTTTATAGGTTTTTAATTTATTTTATCGTCAAAAATGTTTTGCGTAAAAATTATATACTCTAATTCTAAAGCTGGACCAGTTTGTAAATGGACGTCATGTTACTAAGCCGCTTTGCGATGATTGAGAAGCGCTTATACAATACGGCGTACTTTATTTTAGCCGAATTGTAATCCGACTGAGCGACAGTTTGCCCTATTATATTACGGCGAAGTTTTGCAATCTGGCGCACCATTTTGTAAATATATGCGCGTTATACAATATGGCTGCGAATCATATAATGTGTTAGTCCAAACTTTTATCGAAAAGACTAGCTATCGCTCTCTCTTAATGCACTTGCGTGATGCGCCACAGAAAAAAGGCTAATTGGGTGCTGTTCTCATGTAATGTGCACATTATTATGTGAGCTATGCACTACATTTACAAAATATAACCACCAGCTTTAGGATTAGAGTAAATACGATAAAATAAATTAAAAACCTATAAACAAAAATCCCTGAATTTATTACTACCCCTAATCATTAACTATGAGCTAGCATCCATAACAGAACATTTCATTTGTGTTTAGTAATTCATTTAATGGATAATATCATGGTATTTGATCGAAAAATGTATGAAAATTCAGAATTTTTAACCCTGGATAAATTCAAATGGAGTGGAGCTACAGCTTTGGTACCATATTAAAAAATGCTTAAGAGGACAAGCTCTGTCTTCCTAGTAATTCATTTTATCGATAATATCGTAGAATGTGATCGAAAAATTGTATGAAAATTCAGAATTTTTAACCCTGGATAAAATCGCGTGAAGCGGAGCTACAGCTTTGGTCCCATATTAAGAAATGCTAAGGAGGTCAAGCTCTGTCCTCTTAGAAATTTATTTAATCGATAATATCGTGGTATGTGATCGAAAAATGTATGAAAATTCTGAATTTTAAACCCTGGATAAAATGACGTGCAGCGGTGCTACAGCTTTGGTGCCATAGTAAGAAATGCTTAGAAGGACAAGCTCTGTCAGAATATTATTTTTTTTTTTGTTGGCCGGCACTTTCGAATTTGGACCAAAAATGAATAGAGAGTGGATGATGTCCTTTAAAAGATACATTATTTTAAGTCGTTGTATAATATATACTCGTTCGAGATTTATTTAAGCTATCCTATATTTAACAAGACAAATATAAATAAAATAACAATAAACGATTTTACCAGACGCTTTACTAAGAAAAATATGCTGCAAATAAACCTTTAGCGGTATTATAAAATTTTATAAATATCTCTCTAAAATAGTTTTTAATAATTATGCGTTTCTGTAACCACTGTATTTATACCATGAAAAGAAGGCCTTCATTATGATTTTAACCTGAGCAAATAAGAGTTAAAAAACCAAGCTTTTAAAGTTTAGCTAAGGTTTTTTATACGCGTAAAAATGAGTAGACGTAACGTTAGCGTTTAATCAAAGTAAAGTTAAGGCTTCCTTACATTAATTTGTTAGCATAGTTATCTTGGTTTCATTTGTAGTTATTTTTTCATCATTTAATTTTGTAGTTACTTTAATAGACAGAACTTTTACTATTTCATGGGTAATCTCAAGTGTTTTTAATTTTAATAATTATTCTTACAACCCTCCGGTTGATAATTGTTTTAAATACATGTTTATGGCGTCATATCGACAAATATTTTAATATTAATTTAGTCGTTGATATTGTGCGGCGACTGGCATCCTGTTTACTACCGCAGGAGAGGAAATTAATAATTAAAGTGTAGACGTTTAATATGATATTTAAAGATTGTAAGAACTTAAAATAAATATAATGAAATAAATTTATCTTATCATTATAATATATTATTCGTTTAAGTTAACAGTGAAGTAAATGTTAGACTTTAGTCTAATTAAAACCTGTGATTATGATGAAACAAAAAGAAAATGCAGTTTTTAACTACATTATATTATTAACTAGCTGTGCTCCGCGGTTTCACCCGCGTGAATAACTAGATCCCGCTCCCGATGTCGATGTCTTTATAGTTATTTTTTGGACAATTCACACACTAACTTTGTAAATTATAGCCTATGTGTTATTCCGATGTAAAATCTACATTACTGTAAAGTTTCATTAAAATCCGTACAGTAGTTTTTGCGTGAAAGAGTAACAAACATCCATACATCCAAACAAACTTTCACATTTATAATATTAGTAAAGATACGTTTCTATGTAAATATGACGACACAATTATTTAATTTAATACGAAACAGTATAAAGGTGACAAGTTCCTTTTTTATTAAATACTAGCTGTACCCGCGACGTTGTTCGCTTATATACCTATCATTCATCTTTATGAATAAATATTTGACTGTGATATAGAGGGCCACTAACACGAACTGCCTACTGCCGAGTAAATTTTGTCACAAATGTTGCTGTTTGTATAAATTCTCAAAATAAAAAAGTACCATCGTCATAATTATATAATTAGCTTACCTCTAAAAATTTTAAGGATTGGTTTTGATGCTACTTTGTTTAAAAATTTTAGATTTATCTTCCAAGCCCAGAACCGTGAGAAAAAATTATAATTTTCATGGTGGCTTTCGATGTCAATGTCCAAAATATGAACTGACTCTTTCATCTTCTTTTTTATATATGTAGTATGTTTTCTCTTTTGTGCTCTACCCAGTTGGTTACAATAATTGAAGGTCAATGTTTTGGTATTGAGTCTACTGGCAACTACCTCGAAATTGAACTACGCCGTTAAATTGAGAGTGGATATCAGATAGGCAGTGACTGACATGAGACCCATGAAACTGAAAGAGGAGGTAGTTACAAAAAGTTGACGTACGGTTTGAGAGACGCAGTGGCAGAATTACCAAAACTGTGTTTAAAATTATTTGTTTGGAAAGATTAAGTAATAGCTGTCTAAGGACAATCTCATTCTACCCTGATTAAAGTCAGAGGCTGTATCCTATACAATTCGCTTAATTAAGTGTAAGGTGCAGCATAAGGTGATGGGCTTAAATACCGTACGTATAATTTTAAAATGTAGAGAATGCGATAGAAAGTTTATTTTATTTAGGGTTTTGGCCCAACCTTCCGGTAACAGGGTACAAAAACTTATGAAATTTAAACACATAAATAAAACATCATTTACGCATAAAAACCTACATGAGAAGCAAGCTACCTTTTACAGAATATTGAAGAGGTAGTACATACTAAAGATTGTGTGATAAAAAGATCATTGGGTTTTTTGGGTAAAAGAAAATAAATAACAAATACAAAAAGATCTTGTCCATGGAATGTAATATAGATGACCAATAGAAAACATTACACATTGTGTTGGAAAAATAGTTTGAAAGTGGATTAAAGTTTTTAACCAACTATAAAGTGATCTATGGGGAAGCTTACGTTTTCAAGTCAGAAGCGAATGCGTAAATTTCCAGGCAAATGGCCAGGACACACTTTACGGTATATGCCATGCACGTTTGTTCCTCCATGATCAGCAATGAGGAACAAACTTACCTACGGAGATTAGTAAATACAAACACTAAATAATTGTAAGTTTATATATCGGTTGAGAAAAATTTCACGACTTAAAGATGTCGTTTATTGCGACTAAAAATGCAACAAAATGTTACAAATAGTTTTTTTACTTAAAAAAGATACGTTAGTAAAACACAAAAAGAGTTATCTCTACTGAGATTTGAACTTGGGTATCAAAAAATTCAAACTTATATAAGAAAATGGACGCATGAAAAAAAATACAAACATTAACAACCGGATTTGAACTTGCAGCAAGATCACTCATTTCCAATCGTTCAACCGCCAAGCTGTTTACTTCGATAGCTAGTTCACTAAAATATAGGTACTAATCAAATTGAAGATTGCTATGGCTACCTCGGTCTGCCATGGTTACCCTCTTGTTTATCTGTCAATAATGCCAATTTATGTGTGCAGTTGAGAAAATGATTTTGGAAATTTAAAGCTCCACCCCTTATCAGCTAGATTCAATAGCATGTTTCAACATAGCTAACAACCATCTACGATTTCTTGAAAACAACCTCTCAATTTTTTACACTATTCGATTAAGTAGTTTATGTTTGATACTGTAACATAAAATCTGACCCCCGGCAAAAGAGAGTTGTTATGCAATTACTGTACTGAATTGCGTGTTGTAATATTTTACTTCTTGAACTCACTAAATTAATCATATCTTTTGATAGAGTGAACCGATTTCGATGAAACAAAAACTAAGTTATACCTCAAGTTGTGTATAATTTTTGTATATAAACATTGTCTGCATTGAATTCGTAGATTTTACGTGATGTGTGCACAAACAAACAGACAAACAGACAAACAGACAAAAATTTCAAAAATGATGGAAATGGTTTCTGTTAGTTATCCTTTAACACGCTGGCTATTTTTTTTTTCAATTTCTTCAATGTACAAAAATTACTTTTCTACAGATTTATTATATGTATAGATTATGTTGATGCAGAAAAAATGTGATATCATTTACATGACAAAAAGGAAGTTTTTGAATAAGCCTGTAGCTTCTTAGGTTTACAAAAACTACCTTCATGAGATTCTGAGAGGGGTTTATTTTAATTTATAATTATGAAACTGAGCATGGTAACTGAAGCAAAACAAAATATAATCCTTTCCAACCTATAGAATAATTAATATTTTGACCTTGAAAAGGGTTTTTAGTCTTAAGTGTTTGATAAAGTAAAGACGCCATATTTTGTTGCCGTTGTAAATAAGTACGTTGCTAGTTGAGAAGTAAATAATTTATTACACATAGTCAAATGACAATAAAAATGACCTCAATTCAATTGACCTCTGAGGTAATATCGACAAGCAAGAGTTAGTAAAATCTTTTCACAATTTTATTGCCGAACGCATGACGTGTAACCAAAAAGTTGGTTATAAAAAGAAGCGTTCGGTTTTCATTTTTTTAACCAATTATTATTTTAGGTTATTTTCCGATTTTTTTTCACTTTAACAATCGTATGGTCAATCTTATTTCTGTAAGTTTTATTAGTCTCTCAAACCATACATATTACTAAAGCAAAAGTACCTGTGTCTCTCTGTTACGTTTCACGCTGAGGCGTGAAGCTCAGGCTAAAGCAAGTTTTATATAAATTTCAGTACCCAAAACAATATTATGTCACCATACTCCTGAAACAATAAACAGTTTTATAACGTTGCCGTTGGACTGTTTATTGTTTAACGACTCAAACAATTCTTTAGTGACTAAGTAAATTAGATTTCGTATAATTCTAGTGCCGTTAGGGCTTTTGCACACGTTCCGGTTGGCGGCTTAACCGTCGCAGTGTAACCTGTGCGCGGCTACCGGATGCTTTGTTGTGCGTTTTATAGGAATATTTAAACAAGCATTAAATATAATAATAATAAATCGTTTATTTAAGATAACAAGGATCCACTTTGTTAGTAATACATTAACTTATAACTAATGTTAGTGATACAGCCTTAATCTACTCGACCCCTGCCTGACCCATGAATCGATGTATCAACACTCATGTAAGCATCAATACATCGACCCATGTACAGGCAGTCAAGTCTACCTGCCTACTCCTCATTCTGTTCAGCATTGACGCGCACTGCTTGCGCAGAGTAGCGTAGAAGCAATCGATGCGCGCCTCCGCAAACATACGTGAAGCACTACAGATTTCAACTAATCACCATCAGACATTAAAGATGTCAACTAATCACAGTCGTGTTCAGTTAATTTGACTAAAGTTTAAATTGATCAGATTTTCAGAAACCGGTGTAAACTTGTCAGCTCCATACATTTGAACGATTCGATCAGCGTTAAGGATTGTAGGAATGGTACTTGTCTGGGAGAGTAGTTCCTGTTACCGGTCCAGTGCCGGCGAGATACGCAACATCGTCTGATTGACCGTCGTTTGTCAGCCGACCGGCATCCAACGTCCAGTTTTGAATGGCGTGAAATACTTGGTTCGCACGCGCCAATGGATCGTCGCCTTACAATATATCTTTACCCTTTCCTAGTTTAGGACATAAGTTGGAAATGCTCCACATTGTTTCTGTTTAGGTATTCAAAAATAAAGTCTTCTTTGTGTTTCATGACTTCCACATCCACATTCACAGAAGGCATTGTATGTATGTATGTATGTATTTTTTATTTTTGGTCACTAATACTTTTGGAATTTTTGTTGTTCAAAATCTAGACAACTCTGTGTGGACGAAACAAAATTCGGAGCGTGTGAAAGCATTCTACGGCCACCCAAAATACCGTTTGCAAGGGCTCTAACACTCAAAAGCCGTATTCCAAGAATTCGCGAGACTGAATGTACAGCCGAGGTCTGTTCAATAGTTTAACTCGTGTATTGCAGAAGAATAGGTCTATTTCTAAAGACTGTTAATTAGATGTAGAATTTATGATGTGAATTTGTTTGTTTCTATATTACCTATATGTATCACAAATGTCTAATAAACTCTCAATGACATAAAGTTAATTAATACATAAAATAGAACATTAATCTACATAAATCATGTTTGAAGGGTTTTCGAATATTTACCTGAAATATACGTTCAAAGGTAGTTTTAGTGATATTGGAATCATTAAATTAAGTGCTCGTAGCGAATGAAGCTTAAACCACAAAATGTAACGAATCAGGGTTTATTAACATGTTAACCTATACTATAATTAAAAGTATAATTAAGGCAAATATTCTGGCATTTAAAGTAAGTATGATTTTGCTTGTTTAATAAACAGAAACTGATCCGTACATTATATTCGTAGTAGTTATTTATAGATTACATTTATAAAGGGGTAGGAAAAGGTTTGCCGTGTAAGGTGAACCTATTTTAATGTAGTCCTAGTTTTAATAGAGCAGTCAAATATTAATATTTAATTGTCTGGAAGTGAACACGGATAGAGATAGGTCGGGATACCTCTTGATAAATCTCATACTGTTTCATTATTAATGATAGATTGATTGTCAAAAATAGATTAACAAATAAACATGGAATAATAATAAAATTAATTTGGCACATTTCGCTTGTTTATTTCATTTTTGTGTTATTTCATTTTTAACCGACTTTAAAAAAAAAGAGGAGGTTCTCAATTGGGATGTTTGTATGTTTTTTTTTTTTTTTTTTTTTTTTTTTTTTTTAATGTTTGTTCGCGCATAACTCCGTTGCTTTCCAACCGATTTGAAATTTTTTTTCTTTGTTGGAATGGGTATACTTCCCAAATGGTCCCATAGTCACCAAGTCGGGATCTGATGATGGAATCTTGGCGAAATCGAGGGAACTCTTCAAATTTTATAGGAAAACGTACAGCGATTTTGGTATTTTCTACAACAAGTGAAGCATTTGCGTTCAATAAGAACCATTCTACCACCAGATCTGATGATGAAGCCAAGATGACCTCGTGAATGTAGCGGGAATTCGTTGGATGTGAGATGCGTGGCACTGGATTTCGTTTGATGGAAATTATCATGAGGATGATGAAAGGGTGTCAGCTGAAGGCCTACCCATACTATCTAAGATTAAAAATATGTCACTAAAAATAAAAAAATAAAAAACTTTTTTGCAAAAAAAAAAACCGACTTCAAAAATCGATAAAAGCACTAAAAAGTTAAAAATAATTCTATCCTACCTATATTAATAAACCTAACCTAAACTTCGATTAACCTATAATACAATTTAACAATTTTTTGGAGTCGGGGCCAAGCAATATGCAAAACTTAAATCACTATATGCCTACAGACTAAGAGCAGAAAAAATAAAACATAAATCTTACAGCTTCTAAATATTAATTTTAATCGGAAAACAACAAAAATACTTAAGATACTAACGTTTACACTTAACCATATTCATAATGTACCTATTTTTACAAACACAATACACATCAACATACTCAGGAATTACCAGTCGTTTCATTACTTAGCTTGGCACCGACTCCAAAAAATTGTTAAATTGTATTATAGGTTAATCGAAGTTTAGGTTAGGTTTATTAATATAGGTAGGATAGAATTATTTTTAACTTTTTAGTGCTTTTATCGATTTTTGAAGTCGGTTTTTTTTTTTTTGCAAAAAAGTTTTTTATATCCTTGAGTATCCATTTGTTTTGTACCATTTTTATGCCTTTAAGTTCGGATATATCCGCTGATTGTAAATAATGTGGGTGGATTACGATGCCAGCTAAAACATCGTGAATCGTTATGAGAATGTTTGACTTTTTAACAAGCTTACCTAAACGAGGTTTTTTAACTAGTTTGGAGGGACGAGCAGATAAGCGGTGGCTTTACAAATTTAGGTCAGCCGACATTTTGGTAGGTATGTTAACAGTTCTCAAAAATTAACTTACCGTAACGAACTGAAATGAGCCTTATATTCATTACGTTAATGTTCTTTTCTGTTTGTTAATTCCCTGTATTTTCAACGAATTTTCATGGTCTTATTTGCTAAAATGTTGTGTAAATACTTTTCACATTTAATAGTTTGATAGTAAGTAGGTTGTTTAGGAAACTGTTATTGAAGTGTGGATCACGAAACTACGACGAGTATACGATATACGATATACAAGAATACGATACTGTCCCGATAACTAGTCTTATCAATAATGGTCAAAGTGGTCATGGTCAAACATTGTCAATGTATTTTTCTCATAGCAGTCTTTACTGCTTCAGGAACGCATTTATAGTATAAACCACTAAGAAACTGAAAAAAACATTTCTCCGGCCTTGGTTTACTATTTCTAGTTCAATCGAGAGTACCATAATAACAAAAGCTCCTCAGAGAGTGATTGTATGTTGCAATAAACTATAACGCTATCCAGAAACGACTGAACGGGCATTATGTTACGATTGCTAGAAATAAAATAAAAATACAAACATAACATACACAGTAAGTAATAGTACGGCCAATATTTTATTTACTGGTTAGCTGGACAAGTTTTATAAGAACTGCTATAAGACTGTTTTAGTTAAATGTGCATAATATGACGAACTAAGCTAAAAAGTAGCATTATACTCAGTGTCTCGTTCTCGATACATGTTATTAACCATGCAGCTACCTCGCGTTGGCTGGCAACTATACGCTTTTTCAGACTCAAAAAGTATATGGTAACACTGGCTTTGCTCTCCTGTCAAACTTCATTCTTTTCGTTAGCGTGGCAACTGATACTGCGTATCTTTGTGTTTGTTGAAAAAGTATTAGTATTTTACAGTATTACGAGTATAAAATATATAAAATCGAACGCAAAGTAAGCGTTGTTGTTCAGAAGGATGACTATTCGTCAAATAATAGGAGTGATACAGCACCTTTATAGTAAAAAGTTGTCTTGTGATTAATGTTACCGGTTGACACGTATGGTGTACGCGATGCTCTGACGTGATCATTGGACTCTTATCGCCTACGAAATAGGTTGAAGAGATCCGGGGAGGACCCCGTACCGGTCGACACGTATGGAGTACGCGATGCTCTGACGTGATCATTGGACTCTTACCACCTACGTGATAGCTGGAAGAGATCCTTTACTCTTATATGTGGTCCGTGAGGCTACGATAAGAAGTTTTGTCATTAATCACTTGCCCAGGCTGCATTACCTATAAGAACTGTATTATAATACAGATTACAATGGATAATCCTGTTTAAACCTCAGAAACACTAACTATGAGTGCAGTGTTCATGTACTGGACAAGCCTCTGTCTGATAAGCCTATGAATATGGTATAAGACAGTAAATGTTAACCTCATTGGTTATAAACTGAGCAATAGAAATCATTGGTTTCAAAGAACGACAATAGATAAACTTGGTGGAACAAGCAATTACTGAAAACTGTTCATTATAATAAACTCAAGCTCAAACAGGATATATCAGCCCCAGTTCAAGACAACATAATCAACGGAGACAAAATAAAAACTATAACTGACTGGGCATCATATTATTACAAGTAATGTGTAATCATTATTATTATAAAATGTATCTGAGGACCAAGTGACATTAATCTCACTACTAACAAGTAAAATCCTGATGGATATGTTTAAATCTGAATACTAATATGTTTATGGAACTACGATAAAAATACAATTAAAGTGTTGAAGACATGCCAACAAAGTGGCCAATCTATAAAGAAACTTACAATCAAATGGAAAGTCACAAGGTCACCTTCATTAGAAGAAGATCTGGTCCTCAAGGCTTAAGTCCAGTGCTAAGAAAACCAAGGCCTTGCAGGAGATGTCTGGTGTTCCCACATAGGGGTAAGTCACGCCGGAAGGCTAGCAAGATACTAGATTGGACATCATACACGTATGGGGTACGAGAGGCTCTGACGTGATCATTGGACTTTATCACCTATGAGATAGGTAGAAGAGATCCTTTACTAGTATGTGGTCCGTGAGGCTACAATGAGGAGTTTTGCCATTAATCACTTTATTATGAATTTATATACTTTGGTAAAGTAATACAACCAAAATTTTGTGTCATCATCAAATTCAGTTAAATCAGCTGAATAAGATTCTGATATATGCATTCAGCATTCAGAAATTTATTAATATTGAGGTTTATTATATCCTGATATAGACCAAATCATCACTACCATGTATTAGTGGTCAAAACCATGATACAAACAGGATTACTTAAAAATAAATAGATAAATAATGTATATAAATAAATAAGGTTGTAGATACAGCTTATTTCAAGATGATGGACTATATCAATGGTCAATGACAGCAGTAGTACATTGATTAATTTGTATGATTGGTTAATAAGAATCATATGCATTCTAGTAAAAGTTAATCCACACTGTGGAAAGTACCTATTTTATCAGTATGATAAATTATATAATTTTAAATGTATAATTTATCATACTATGATAAATTATAATTTATAATTATAATACCCTATGGTATAGGGTTTGTAATATACACCAAATAATTGGGTAAAATTATGCAAATGTGGTGGCATGTCTAAGATAAGAAAGGTTACTAGTCAGTTCAGTATCTAGACTTCCTAATTTGATATAGGCTTTAGTTATTAGTCATATTACAGGGAAAAAATATGCAAGAAACAACTTATCATTATATTTGGTTTCTAAAAACTTGTTTTATAATCTGGAAAAGTTAATTGGAAAATTAGTTACAACAGACATGCTAACACATGTTATTGTATATACCTATGGCTTGTTTACAAATTAAGCAAACCATAATTATCAATAAGTAATTGACTGACATGATGTAGTTAAAGTATACTAACATTCAGATAGAAAGCTGGATCTATAGTGATGGGCTAAGTAATTGATTTATTTATTATCAAATAACATGTACAGCATGTACAACAATGTCAAAACTGTTTATTAAAATAATTGTTTTAAATATTACATAGGATGGTTTGAGAAGCAAAGCCCCTAGGATGCTGTTCTTTTGTAATAGTTTTTGACGTTTGATAAGTGCTACTTTGTAGCCTAAGTTAAATAAATAATTTTTGATTTTGAAGCCTCCAGAAGTGCTCGATTTATGTTTACAAGAACAACTGAGTTCAAGGACATTAGAGTGTATTTGATTAATATTTAAATACACTAGATAGAGATAACATCCAATATTACAAAATTAAAATAGCTTATAATATCCCTAGCAATATAAGATTTCCAAGAGATAAGCAATACCTTGACATTCTGTTACAAGAAGTTCAAGAGGAACGAAAGTATAATATCCTGTATTAAGGGAATGTGTGGCACTCAGCACCCATATTTAATCTATCATCATCCATAAATGGCTGTAGACTAAGGATAGAGATATTTGGTTTTTTGAATCCAAATTAAGTTAAATAAAACAAAAGACTTAAGAAAAATCCCACAGAATGAATAATAGGTTGGAAATTAATAATAAAATAGTCTTGCAAATTATATTTGAACTTAGAAATTCTTATAAAGGGTACTTAATTTATACTGCATACTAATTAATATGAAATGTATATATGTTATGCCTCCTGGAAAATTCCAGGTCCAGAGGTTTTTAATACTTTTACTTTGATGTGGCAAGAATA
The DNA here is from genome assembly GCA_905475315.1 of Autographa pulchrina. Taxonomy (NCBI): domain Eukaryota; kingdom Metazoa; phylum Arthropoda; class Insecta; order Lepidoptera; family Noctuidae; genus Autographa; species Autographa pulchrina. The sequence continues at coordinate 8,721,588 of FR997768.1, forward strand.
TTTATTATATGGGTTTTATCTATTCAAATTAAAATAATAAAGTCGAACTCATTTAACGGCAACTAATACCGTTGGCCTTCACAACCTTTGGAGCATCTCCGGTGTTGAATATGCTCACATCAAAGCTAATATATGTTTATTGAATTGTATAGACTAGAACTATTTAAGTTCTCCCTCCAGAGATTAAATTACTCTTTATACAGCACACATACTCTGATTGCTGCAATCCTTATCAGGCAAGCGTGGATGATAGACGCTAATCACCAACATCAAATTTTCAAGTGTTATAAATTTTGCTGGACCATCAATATAAAAAAAATAAAAATAAAATAAATATATAGTATGGACCTATGGCCTATGGCACTCCACTTTTGCCATGATTTATGCATTCTTAACAAAGTATTTATACCAGGCTCTGCTTATAGTGCTTTACTCATAAGTCAGCCCCTTTGCTAATAGGCTCTAAAATTGGGGGAGGGGATCACATAAGAATGCCTATTTTAGGGATAAGCTTTATATATATATGGTGAATTTTAAACCACTATTTTCAAATTGTCATATAACATAGGATCCAAATAAAATTTCAAGTGAATCACAACATCAAATTCTTAATATAATATTAACAAATTAACTGTCCCGCCAATAGACACAATAGTTAAACAATGGAAGTGTTCATGTGACTCATGAGGACAGGGAAATGGTTAGGTAAGTCTTGGTAGCCTCACCAAGAATCTGATGGTTTTTTGCTTGCACTAGGCACGGCACAGTGGGCACAAAATTCTTTCATTAAAATATAATTTACTTATGTTTATTAAAATAAATAGATGACTGAATATGGGTTAAGTGAAGTTGAGTTAAGATTGTGCCAATATTATCATTACTGATAAGTTTAAAAACCCGGCAATGGGCTGTATGCAGCCAAATTTTTACTTAGCTTTTTTGGATCAATTGAGATTTTCTCAGCCTAATATTTACTTAAGATTCTAGAGATAGAATACTTTAAATAATTTATATACCTATGCAGTGCAACAACTGAAACAAGTTAAAAAAAAAAAAAAAAAAGAAAACTACCTAAGTATATCACATTTTTGAATGAAGAACATTCACACATAGTTAAATTGGTTTTCTGTCTCCAGTCACTAGTAGAAGATGGATTAGAAAGTACTGTTTCGGTAGGCGGTATTGATGCTAATGTTTTTTCAGGGCATATAGTACACGCCATACCATTACACCTATGGTTAAGACAAAAGATTTTGTTCTAGATGTAATTACACAGACTGCTGGATAAATAATAGCAAGATTAGTATTTTTCTATTTAGCAGTTTAGCCAGGTTTTGTTGTGCTTAATGCAAAATAATTTAAACTTAATACTGGTTACTTATGTTCACAGGATTGCTATGAAGAGTCTTAAGACATTGATTGTTTTTCTGTCAATAATACTGGCTATCTTGTAACATTGTGTTACCTACTAGGATTGTTGATTAAGGAACTTGTTCAGGATAATTTGACGACCTCCGTGGTCGAGTGGCGTACGCACCGGTTTCAAGGTGTCGCTAGCTCTGAGGTCCCGGTTTCGATCCCCGGACGGGTCAATGTAGAAACCAAAAAATTTCTACATTGCCTCGGGTCTGGGTGTTTGTGGTACCTTCGTTGCTTCTGAATTCCATAACACAAGTGCTTTAGCTACTTACTTTGGGTTCAGAGCAATGTATGTGATGATGTCCGCATTTATTTATTAATATTATTATAATTCAAAGCAGAAACTCAAGTTTAGTTTGGTTAATTGATTGCATCTAACTATTAAGAGTTGACTGCACAAGTGCATGCATGTACTTATGTATATAACATACCTAATTAATTATTTTATGTTTTATCTCAACTTTACCATCTCTCTGAACATCTGCATGGTTAATAACATGTATCGAGAACGAGACACTGAGTATAATAGATGATCAAACGAACTTACCTGATGTTCGATCATTATTATATGAAGTGTCTCGTTCTCGATACATGTTCCCTACCCATCCCACCCTTAGGTAAAATTGAGATAACTATGAGACTCTAAAGGAATGAAGTTTGACAGGAGAGCAAAGCCAGTGTTACCATATACTTTTTGAGTCTGAAAAAGCGTATAGTTGCCAGCCAACGCGAGGTAGCTGCATGGTTAATAACATGTATCGAGAACGAGACACTTCATATAATAATGATCGAACATCAGGTAAGTTCGTTTGATCATCTATTATTTCACTTAATATTTTAATTAAAAGTAATTATGCAAATAAGAAAATGGTTTTTCATTTCAATAATATAATTGCTTGAGTTAGTTGTCTGGAGAGTAATACCGCATCTACAACTCAGGTTAGTTGTATCTATGAATCCCCACCTAGACATATTATCTTTGCTTCGGCCAACCTGTGTCCGTAGTCGGTTCAGAGACTTCCAGGTTAACCAAGGTGGCCCATGTCTTGGAGGAAGGTTTTCCTCTGGAGAAACAAAAGGATTAGGCAAGGTGGAGCTATTTTTCCACAGTCTGGTTCTAATCTGTGAGCTTTCGGGAGGGAGAGGAGGCACGCACCTGATGAAATCTTTGCGACTTGTAGCAGAATTTTGGGTCGACAATATAAATAGATTGTCATTGTCAAGAAGAAGTTAGTTGTTAAGAGGTATCCTATATAGCTTCGTACCTCCTTGTAGTAGGTAACAGCAAAAATAACTTAATTATAACTTGAAATACCGAGGAAGGTAAATATTATTCATGTAACGGTTTCTTCACGGGAATTTCTGGGAATTCCTCAATAGTTCTGAGTTCAAAAATGTTGCTTAATTTAAATCTACCACATTTTCTCGAAATAATTAGGTACATGACATGGTTTGGAAATATAATTCTCCTTACAAGTATTTATGTCTAGGGAAATATTTACTGCAACGCTAGTAAAGATAGTAATTACATACTTATTCTAAATTTACTTTTAGTTATTAAGTTGATCTCTATAAATAAATATCAATTGCCACATGTACGAAAGACGCTATTCTTTTTTATTCTATTTGTACTAACTGTCACTACTAATTGTCAGGGCAACGCTTGGGCAAGGTTTTTAACTTTTTAACATGAACAAAAAAATCCGTAGAAAATGTCAAAAATTCAAATGGTAATTGATTGACACGACTGTCATATACAAAAATCATAAATTGTCAGTTAGCATCTATAATTCTGAGAATCATTAGCCTATTACTGAATCTTTATCATACGCATGGAATAACACACACACAGAGCCATTCCAAGAATATTTTATAAGTGTGCCCATAGTAACACAACCTTCATTAAAATTTCATTTCAACTCAATTACAGTTACGTATTAAATATCTAACTATAGTAATGGAATAGATAAAAATATTATACGTCCTTGGTATAGATTTGTATACCTTCGAATCTAGTGTGTCTAGTTTGTATAGGTTATACTTATATTTCCATATAGGTTATATGTATAAAAGACAACCGTGATCAAACAACTGTACCTGTACCATGAACTTTTACAGCAGTACTGTTGCTGTTGTGGAAGCGAGACGGCGCACTAAAATGCGCATAGCGCTGTCTCGTTAACTACAGTCCTGCTTCAAAAGCTCGTTGCAACTTGCTGGACTGTTTTGGCTTAGATATGGGGCTCAGGTAGGCCTTATCCCTCCCTCATAAAGTCATAAATAGAGCCCCGGGTTAAAAAATTATATGAAAAATGCTTTTTGGACTTTTTGGACTTTCTGGCACGCTGTATTATGTAGGAATTCGATGTGTTATTTACGAAATTCAGCTTGATTAACTGCGAAGAGTGTGTAAAAATATGGAATACCAGATTACAGGCATCACGGTAGTCTGCATGCTGGAAAACGAAAAAAATACGGCTTAAATGCTTTTAGTATTTATTTCATTTTACATAATGCAATTTTAATTTTGAAGTAAACAAATACCTGCAATTTCTACGTACGTCGTAAATATAATATAAAAATTCGTGTGAATGGTGAAACCACCTTCAGAACCTTTAAGTTTTGCTCTACATGCATCAAAGTAACGTGAAAAAGAAAAGTTTACTTTGTTACAGCGTCCAGGGAAAAAACATCAATAAAACTAACCTTTTGCAAAACGTCACGTATAATGTTAATACAATATACAAAATTATTTACATTACATGTATCCTGAATGTAATGATATTCCTTCGTAACTGAAAATTGGCATCTTTTGTACCACTGTCCACGTGATATTTATAATGTTAAAAGTATGACTAATGAAATCTACACTAATCTACACTAATATTATAAAGAGGAAAGATTTGATTGTTTGTTTGTTTGTTTGTTTGTTTGAATTGAATAGGCTCCGAAAGTACTTGACCGATTTGTAAAATTCTTTCACTGTTGGGAAGCTACATTATTTCCGGTGAACATAGGCTATATTAAATTTTCAAAAAAGTTCGGGATCCATACTAAAACTCCAATAATGTAACCCAAGGTGTGAAAAAATTACCAAAAAGCTTTCTTACATCGCGTGCGCTGCGAAAACTATTGATTATAGAACAAAATAATGTACTACGTTTTTGTAGAACATATAATTATCTAGAAAAAATATCGCGACAGCATATGTCTAACTATTATAGTTATGTCACAATAAGTGTCTTTATCATTTTTTTTAATTTATATAAATGCCACCGCTCTAAAAGCTCTTTTATTTATACTTTGGAATTAATCCTTATCAAAATAAATGACTTCATATTTAAGTCTGCTTTAATACCATTATATGACTTTTTGAATTATTCAATTTGGACATTCCATTCAAAAGATAACACAAGTTTAAAAATGTAAGTTATTTAAAAAATTGCTCACGCCGCGGCCGCTCGGTTAGACGGCACCATAATAATAATATAAGCGAATTGATAATAATTGCAATTTAGCCTTTCGGGAATAAAAGTTGTTTACTATTAACAAATTAGTAAAAGAACTAACGACGTAACGGGGTTAAAGAGGTAGTACGAGATAGGTATGGAACCACGAGGTGTTAGTTACACTATTCATAACTCAAGAACGGGTAGACCGATTTTTTAAATCTTTAATTTTTTGAATTCGTCTCCGCCCCGTATAACAAAGTAACTGTAAAGACATCGGGAACGGAATATAGGTATTAACGCGGGTGAAACCGCGGGGCACAGCTAGTAAATAAATAAATGCGGACAACATCACATACATTGCGCTCTGAACCCAAAGTAAGTAGCTGAAGCACTTGTGTTATGGAATTCAGAAACAACGAAGGTACCACTAACACCCAGACCCGGGTAAATGTAGAAAAGTTGGTTTCTACATTGACCCGTCCGGGGATCGAACCCGGGACCTCAGAGCTAGCGACACCTTGTAACCGGTGCGTACGCCACTCGACCACGGAGGTCGTCGATATATAAAATATATGTAATAAAATAATAAAATATATAAAAATTATATTATATGTAGAAGTAAATTTTATTCTTGAGTACTTATTTAAAATATTTTTTAATAGCGTATTTTCTCTGATTACCCATTTAGAATTGTTTTATTAACCTACGCTGTTGTCACGGTTATCAATAAAAGTAATATTAACTCTAAATCCAAACTTTGCCTTTACCTAATTCATTAAGCGTCTACAGGGGTCCACATTGTTTCGAAAGCAGTACACAAGCCATTCGCGTATTTGTGCACTTCATTTGTATACACGTGTTACAAACAGAACACGAAGGGTTAACCAATCAGAGGCGTGAACCTTGGCCGACCTCCATCGGCTAGCTCTAATAGCCGGTCAGAGTTGAGAGGTTGAACTAGACCTAATTTATTTTCATACTACCTCGTAAATGTCCGTTGCTGAACATTAACCTTCCTGTGGACCGCAATAACTTAATACGGTTGTGTAACGTTACGCTTATGGCGCACAAATTGGTAATCTGAGTAGGAATTAATGATGTATTGCTATTCGCTTGACATTATCAGTGTTTAGTCGCTTTAAAGTATCTCACGCCTGTAGAGAAGCTACCTCCGTAAAATATTTACCGCTAAGCAGATTAATAAACAGCGATGAGGTTTCTGAATTTAAATGTATGAGTAATGGCTGTTTCAATACTTTTAAAGCTGATTAAGGTAACCTATTTTCGTTTTGCAAATACGATACATAGTCAAAACTCATTAGAGTATCTAACAAAGAATTCCAAAGTCAAAGTGGAAAGTAATTTATTTTCAATCGGCGAAAAAAGGAGGTTTTCGAGTCGAGGTAAATAAATAATTTCGTTTAGGTCTCGTACAAACTGATAATTACTATGTGATAAAAAAAAAAACATATTTATTTTTGATTAAACAAGATATAAATCTAATTTAGTCCCATATAAATGTAGACAAATAAATTCCAACTATAACGTTACAACAATACTGACTAATTTTGCACCTACATATCGATTCCGATTACTTTGTACTGGATTATCCGATTATAATCCGCAATTGGAAACCAGTTATTTATACACAGATACCAAATAACTAAACTTAAAAATAGGTTTTTATCGGTTAAATCAAAGCGATTAGCGAGCGTTAGCGAACCAACTAAATTATTTTAATATTTTCGCTCTTCAGTTTCCCTTTCCACCGGTTTTCTTTTTATAAAAGTATTTTTAATTAACATAGTGTTTAAAATAACACAAAGACGATCAATATTACAAATTACTTTTCCGTTTTCAATTAGAGCTTTTCAATTTACTCTACTCGTTAAAAAAGGACGAGAATAGTTTCAAAGACTCAAATAATTCGTTCGGAACAAATCTGTTTTATGGGCGTGAATGTGTTTGTATGGATTCTAAACCAAACCCCTTTTGTGAGCTAAAACACAAGGCCGAGGGATATAATATTGATGACTCCTTTTAGAGTTGAAGATTCTACATAATAATATGGCAATAATGATATATTTAAACAGTACAAATTCTTTCGAAAGTTAGCATTTTGTTATTGAAGTCCGATGAAGTATATGAAAATATCCTTCTCTTGCGTCATCATTGTCCCTATTGTACTGTGTATAAAAGACAATTTTATACGGTGACTTGTACAATTTCTTTACTACACAGGTACTAAGGTACTAAGTAAATAAGCCGATAAATGAATCACACATACAGTCGTTTTGGGCACGTCATTGACTTCATCAGGCAGCTAGGGTGCAGAAAAGAGGTTTAAATACTTTACCTACATCTATTTCTTCCTAACTTACTAATTTATAAAACTCCCACGTAAATAACTTTATTCTTATCAAACGATTGTTATTCTCAAATCTTTACACAACAAGCAGTCTAGTGGAATAAACAACGCACCAGTCCGCCACGGTATAACTTATAAATCTGAAGAGTCTTAACTATTTATGCCGAAAGTCGTGCTACCTAAAATTCAATGTTCATTTACGTATTTCGGCAGCTAACCATCGCGTTCAAAATATTTCGTTTTGGTTAGGAAGCTGATTTTTATATAGGCAGTATGTACTTTTCATACCCATTTCGATAAAGTTTTTTAAATGCTTTGGGCTATACGTAATATCTCGAAAAGTCGGGAGACAACCCACCCGTTGGGTCGATGACATCGCCAAAGTGGCAGGAAAGGGCTGGATGCGATTGGCACGGAACCGCAATACTTGGCGTGCTCATGAAGAGGCCTATACCCGACTATGGTAGACTACAGGCTGAAGAAGAAGAAGAAGGGCTATACGTTATTGTAGAAATTAAGTGTTCTAGTAATAATTAATGTTTGATATATGCTCTGTAAAATGTGGTACACATATGGTAGGTACATTAGGTGATTTTGCATGTATCTAAGTGCTCCAGTTGTATAATAATTATCTCCATATTCTAACCAACTTCCCAACCTCTCCGAACTAGCAAAGCAAATCTGGTTTAAAATCGTATGTAAAGATATGACCTAGAATTGAAAATGCACTTTCTATAACAGTAACCATCACACGACAGAGCAATAATTTGTGCCCAATCTGTAAGTACGGAAACGAAGCTTCAAAAATGCAAAGTGCATGTAATTTGAAATTCGGGTCGCTCGGTCGCCATTCGAGGCAGACGAAAACAGTTTCCAACTAGCGCGATTCTAATTCCATAAATAGACATGTAAATCGTCTAGAGGACTGCCTGCTAATGAAAGTTAATTAGATACAAACTTTACTGAATAACAATGCGTTTAGCTTTGAAAAATATATTAGTGGCTTACATTCTTTTGATGTGTATGTAGGTACGTTTAATCCTTGATGACCTTTCGTATTTTCCTTCGAGTCCTCAGTCTCTTTTATTATTAAAGTTTACGTAGTTGCCGTCTCAGCGGGGTGAACAGACGCAGGGATCCCTTAAATTAGTTGCTTTGTGCATTGCAGATCAACTTTGCCCAGATGAAAACTTATAATAAATTAAATAGATAAATTCTTGGAGTGTATCTGCTTTGATTGTCCTGGCGATCCAATACAAATCAAACATCCAATTTTGTTTAGCATTTCATATCTAAATTTAATTTCTGCATCCTTTTAAATGAAAGAAAGCTTTGCAAAGAACCAGATTAATATTTTACTATTTATAGAAATGTTACAGTACAAACGTATGTACGGATTTACTGAAATCAAGTTGCATTTTATGTAACAGTATTTCAGTAAGAGTTTCTTACCTAGAATTATGAGTTATAAAGTCCACACTAATTTGGTGTACTCGTTTCTAAAGCTAAACTGATAGAACAGAATCCTAAAAGGAGCGACTATTCGTCTGTTTTTGTTTTGTTTTTTATCATTTTACTAATTTTCTGATCAACTACACAATATTAACAAATTATATCCGATTATTTAAAAATTATTTAAAAAGAAAAGGGATAAAGATGACTTATTATTGTAAGATTTTTCATAAGCTACATAGTCGGCTAAGTTACTGCGTCTAAATTATTATGTTTTTAAGTAGGTACTTAACTATTGTTGTAGCTTCCTAGCTAGAGAGTCTCCTGACTCTCTATGTAGATTCAAGTCAGAAGCAGATGCTTTTGAATCTTTTATACTGCTAATTATACTGCGGAATTTAAGAAGCCTTTTTTCAGTTTATGGATGTACCAGAATTTCATTATAAGTAGTCAAGTCCGTCACACAGTTCTATTTAAACCCCATTAAGTTTGATACTGTTTCAGTGTTTTTTCTCTATTCATCAGATTTATTACAAACCATGTTACAGTTTTAGACCATCATTCGTTGTATAATTGAGTTGTAAATGAATATTTTTCGATAAAATTAGACTGTCTGTCTGTCTGTTTTGTGTACAAAATAACAACAGGTTTTCTTTTTGTTTACAAAATAGACAAAAGAGCAACAAAATGTTTGTTTAAAACTATACACAAATTATTTTTGAAGAGTTCTAGTCATAAAAATATCTAGAAATAAATCCTTTTTATTAAATGTCGGTACTAACTATGAGTTGTTATCACTAAACAATTATTTAAAACATATTTCACCCTAGTTGGGGAATAGAACTGAACGCTTAACAGAACTCTGTCTCCGTGTGTGTGGCCTAAGTACAAGTAGCCTTTGTTCTAAAGTTGTGTGCTCCGGTCTAGCGCGATACTGTGTAGGACACTTCGCCACATGTCTCGACCTATCTTGAAGGATCTTATCCGATACAAACAAGAATAGACGCATACCATTGCATACATGGTTTCCTTGTCCCGGTTCGTGTAAAGGAAGTGTTCCAAGCTTGTGAATAGCAGTTTGTATGAATCAAGTTTAACGACGTCGTCATTAAATTTAGTTTAGAAGAAGAGTCCGTTATGTTTAGATAACTTAGTCTTCGAATAGAACTAATACGTCGCGTAACATCTTTACATATTTCAGTTAGTATAATGCACGTCTAGAAAATAAAATATCAATTGAAACTAGTCACGAAAAGATTAAAAAGGGCATTTCAGACGAGCGATGTGCTATGTGCTATAAAAATTTTAACCACGTCATGGTTACGAGACATCGAAAATTTAGTTAAGGCTAGTAAAGTGCAGTAACAACCGTTTATCTAAAAAACAAATATAAAAAAAAAACTGTCTGTGATCCCTAGGTCGCAATGACTAGCCAGTACTTCAAACTCCTTACCTTCAAATATTTAACCAATATTTTACAATCGTGCCATTTGTTAATCTTGCATAGCAAAACACCAAAAATACGATACAAATATTTCTTTGTAGGTACCTAAATCAAAACGAACTAGCGAGCGAATCAAATCAAGCACTCGGTCACAGTGGTAAATATTTATTGTCTAATTTTGTTTCCACAGCCGATATGAATCGAATATCTAAAATTTATTTGTAAATCCACTCTGCATAGTGGAAACTTCAATGGCGCGTAAAATTTTTGGCTGAAATCATTTTAATATCTTTATCTCTTTTTTTGTTATTTCTTACAATTTTGAGGGGGTTGCAGTTTTATACGGTTCGATACTATTACGGTATTTCCAAACATATCACATGCGAAGTGAATATTTAGTAGTAAAATAGCCATTTAGTCGTTAATAATATGTCATCTATAGATATGATATCAAAATATATTAATTCTTTATTAAAAAAAAAACACAAAAATAAACACTGTATTTACCCGACTGTTTATTTATTTATTTTACATTCTATGTACATACACAAATAGAAAAAAATATAATACACGTCGTTAGGATAAAAATATACAAAGGAACTGCTTATTTCTTCAAGAAATCTCTTCAGACCTATGAGGTCAAATCAAACCTGTAGTTTGATTTGAGTCTAAGATCTTACGTAACATTTTAATCTTATCCAATACAAATAGTTCGCTGCATCGGATAAGATTAAAATTTTAGGATACGGAATTTGTTACTCGAAATCTCTAGAGCTATACAGGTTGAACGTTGTCTGTACGTAATAATATGCTTCGCCAAACTCTACCTTGTATAGGTTATTCTTGATCCAAATGCTTTTACAATAAATTTACATCGATTCTTTACCCTAATATTATCAAAAGCGATCCCGCTACTTTTGTGTAATAATCACCCGTAATAAATACTCCTTAGAGTGACAACGTAATTGGTTTTTAGTTTCATTATTTGGTTAAATGTTTGGAAAATAATGAACATAATTCAAAGAGTCCTTTGGTGAGCAATGAATTATGTACTAAAACATGGAAAGCAGTACAAAATAGGTATTATGTAGTATGAAAATCGGAGTTTCTGTGATAGAATTTCATAAAAAATTGGAATCTAGTATCGCCTACTTGCAGGTAAGGAAGCGTGGCGATCTCAATGTTTGTTCCGGGCTTTGCCCAGCTGTGGAATAACTGCAGATAGATGCTATTATACTATGAAGTATCAATAAAAAAATCCTTAATGCCTATCAAGTTTTTTAACAAGTGATTTGACTAATTTTAAATCCTATTAGACCAAAACATACCGCGACTCGTCACTTATTTATGTTCCAATGTACCATAGGTATAATAATTTTATACATGTGTTAAGTAAATTTTATTATTAAAATTTTACTGAAGTTCACCGGCCTCCGAACATGCCACATGCATAAAGGTGGACCTGTCACGATAACACACTTTAACGCTGCTGTTAGAACACAAGAACGTCAAAGGTTAAATGGAAAATAAAAATATAAAGTAAAAACCCTATTCAAATAGATAGGCACTAGCGAAGCTTAATACAGGTAAAAGATAATTGTGCACACATGGGAAATACATTAATGTATCATTTAAATGTATAACGAATAAAGAGTGTAATTTGTTTTATTGCGTTGCACTTCATTTAAATAATGCGGAAACAATTGAAAATAAAATAGAATGAAAAGCAAGGACCTTCGTGTTTACAATAAACTGTAGCAGGACTGTTGCTGTTGTGCAAGCGAGAGGACGCTACGCGCAGTTATCTGCGCCGTCCCGCTTCCACAATGGCAACAGTCCAGCCCGAACGCGCACGAGTCGCGCCCGAAGCGGCCCGAGTGCACCCGAGAGGGCCCGAGCGCCGCCGGACGAAGCAACTGTTGGCATACTGACACGGAGTGTAAATAGCAGACTCGGGCCCCTGCTTTAAGAGCTCTTAGTAAAGGCACTGATTATACGACTGACGTCATAGACTACTACCCATCTCTTTTAAGCAAACTTCTGCAGTCCATCCTTCTGATATCGTAAATGTGGAAGGTAGGATATATAGATGTTTGTTACTCTTTCATGCAAAAACTACTTAACGGATTTGGAACACAGATAGTTTGTAACCTCCAATTATACATTATACTACTATCCTGTGGCATTATTAAAAATAACCTTCTTGGTAGCTATATATAATGACAAAGCTATTTGAAGCAAAGTTCTAATCATACTTCAAATTTAATTATGGATTTTCTTACAATGGATGTGCCAAAATGATAATCCTAATTAATACTTAAACAATGACATGCCCTTACTTCAGGCCCAGTTAATCTACTTTGTTAATGTAGCCACTCGTCGTAACCACACCGTACAGATTGAAATACATCAGTGGATCCGTATTTAATAATTGTACATCTGTTTCAATTCAGTTTATCCAACCAGAAACTGAACTTTACAGGATTATGTTTAATCTACAGAATTGCTACAGCACTAATGTTGCTACGCATGCTACGCGGTGGAAGAAAACTATCTATATCAAAATGATAACTAACTGCATATGAAAGTATGTAGGCTCCTTCGACAGCAAAAATAAACATGTTTTTTGTCTGTTTGTTTGTTTCGGCTAACCTTTGAAACGGCTGACCGATTTAGGTGGGATTTGCACTCGCAGTTATTCATCTAACATTATAAGGAGTAACTTAGACTAATTTTAATTTACTTTTTTTAAAGAGTGAGGAACTAACGCGGGTGAAACCGCGGGGCACTGCTAGTAAAAATAAATAATTAAAATTCGCCTTGTAGTACAAAGAACTTTTTAAAGCTGGATCATTTTCAGCTTATTACAATTCTTTAAACGTTTAACTGTAATATAACAGGGTACTTTAATTTTATGCATAAGTTAGCAAAAAACCTTTGACTCGTAAAGTCTTCATGAAGTAAGAACCAGCTAAAATATTACATTATGACGTCATTTTCCGAGTTGCTGTGGAAGGAATATAATTTCACGATTATTAAACTTTTTACATCTCCTGTCCGCATTGTTAGAGGTCGAAGTTCTACTGAAAGTTAAATTAACTGGAAATAACAACGAGACATCGGTTTTATTTACACATATTTTTGAAAGTTACAAAATTTTCTAAAATTGTCATTGTTAAATATTAAAAACTGTTTTTTATTACGATATTTGCTTAAAATTATAATTTTATGACTTTAATAACAGTAATTATCATAAACCAGCAGATACTTTTTTGCCGATGACTTTTCAAAAACAACTCTATGAGTCATTATACTTCATGACAGCTAAGAGGCAATTAAAATAAAAACCGTGACGACACTCAAATATTAAATAAAGAAATTACATTTACCGAAACATTCATACCAAATAACGAAAACCGATCTTAAACTCAAATACAAAAAGTTGAAAATCGCTTAACCCAGTTTGATAGCTTCATAAACTTAAACAATTTTTTGGTACAGCAAAGTTTTAAAGTGAGCAACCTGGTATCATCCGCTTTGCTCCGTCGAACTTATATTAACGGAGGGAAGCCTGTTTGTCTTATTGGCGTTTAGCCAGACATTCGCCGTAGTTTGAACAACGCCCGCTGTAACCTTTAACTCAGTATGTTGTTAAAGCATTTTGAAGTTGATACAGACAGAAAAGTATAAGGGTTTAATAGAATTATGATAAAATGTATTTTTCAAGACTGTTATATTGAAGAGAAAGGCTAATTGGGTTCCTTTAAGTTCAATGTGTTGATAATTATAAGACATTTGAAAGGTGTTCTTATACTTACATGTAATTATGTCACGATCGACTAACATATTGTAACTTTTTGTAACCCTTTACTGATAAAGATTTTTTCTAAGCCATCTTGAGATACCTGAAGTTACCTTTGTTAAGAAAACCCGCGGCAAAATATTAATTTCAGTAATTTTCTTTTTAAGCTTTAAAAGTCGTTCAAAAAACGCGAGGTGCGCAAAGAATCTCCCATCTAATCCGATCAGAAATAAAGATTAGACTCCAACAAACACATTTATCAGAATTACTTTGAAAACATTTTACCTTCCGACCGAACTTTTCCACACAACTCATTGAGATAAATGAGCTAGGGATCATAACTGGGATGCTGAGATTCTGCAGTTTTCTATTGGAACTGACATTGACTGATTTCAGAAAAGAACTTACAAATGTATACAGATGTACAATAATTATTACAAAAATAGGTAAAATTTTCAGTTTTCCTATATTTATACTATAACTAAGATTCCTACTGTATAAACAAATGAAAATTAAACATAATTGTGAAACAAACAAAATTATACATCATCCCACTTTGTGACAAAATAACAAAAACGACTTTCTGAATCGTAGACAGCTCGCAGTTCCGTCAACCTTCAACTGTTTAATAACTGTTTAAACAGTTCAAATACATTTAGCGAGATGACGGATTATATTATACAAATATTTAAGCCTTTTAAATTACGTTGAGTTAATCTGGTTGTGAAATTACTTGTCGAAAAATGTGCTTTATGTTATTACGTTTAGAGTTGGAATTAAAAAACTGTGTTAAAATTCAGGCCAAAATATGTGTCATTTTTAATATAATTTACGTATTTTTGAAAGGATTTCTAGCTCTAACAACATTGAACTAAATAATGTAATAACATTAGCATTAGATTCAAAATTTAGATAATTTTAGCATTTAAGTTTTAAGCTTCATTTATTCTGAGATACCATTACGTTTGTAAGTATCGTTTGCATCAGATACCTACTATACACGAAGATGTTGTGTTTGGGATGTTCTTAAGGCTGTAAAGTTCGCTGTAGAACCCCAACTAGAACCTACTTTAGCTGAGCTAGTTCCTACTAACATAAAGACGAGGTAGAGAGTAGGTAGTATAACGTATTTTCATTAAGCTTTAATACGAATTTCCAACAAAATGTAAATATCAATATTATTTTGTACATTAGTTATACACACATAATATTAAAATATATAATATTTTACTATTTATATTTGACGGGCCTGTTGGTCTAGTGGTTAGTGACCCTGACTGCTATACCGGAGGTCGTGGGTTCGATTCCCACCCAGGACAAATGTTTGTGTGATGAGCACGATCATTTGTTCTGGTCGTCTGGGTGTAATTTATCTATAATATGTATGTATTTAGAAATATATAAGTATGTTTATCAGTTGTCTGGTTACCATAACACAAGCTCTGCTTAGCTTGGGATCAGATAACCGTGTGTGAGAAGTCCCGAAATATTATTATTATTATTACTATTTTTACACGACTGCCCAAAAAGGAGTGTTATGTTTTCAGGGTTCATGTATGTATGTATGTATGTATGTATGTATGTTTGTGAGTTTCTTTATTCCACCATAACTTCTAAAAGGCTTGACCGATTTCAAAGTTTGTGGTATCATTAGAAGCTTTGAGTTATCCCGAGTGACATAGGCTATGTGGACATTAAAAAATGGTCAAGTGTGAGTCGAAATCGCCTGCAAAGGGTTCCGAACGATGTTGTTTTTTTTGTTTTGTGTCATGTTTTTTGTTGTTCACTAAAAGGTATTAAATAAAAAAATTATAATTAAAAAAATAAAAAACACGCCTGCCATGTCAAAAAAAATTAAAAACAAGTCAAATATTTGCAGTCGGGGTCGGTTACTTGGAACAATTCATTACAGGTCCCCCGACTGCAAATATTTGACTTGTTTTTATTTTTTTTTGACATGGCAGGCGTGTTTTTTATTTTTTTAATTATAATTTTGTGATTTAGATAAACATACAAAATATCCCACATTATATGGCACAAACTACGACCAGGCATTGAAATAACACTATATTTAAATACTCGGTATAAATGCGGTTGTGGACACATTTTCAATATAACCAATTAATGTAAGAAATAAAGCGGGAAAGTTAAAAATTTACTGCATTTTTGAGTACCTGAACAAACAATAACTGTTCCATTGTTAGCACGATTGTACAGTTATGGTTTGTGAATGAGTAAATTCATAAAATAAAGAAAAACATGAATATGAAAAGTACCCTTTTTCCTTATTATGTTGTTATTTACGATTCAGTATTCAATAAACACGTTATTTTTTAACGAAAAATATTTAAATCAACCGCAAATATTGAAACAAAAAGAACGAAACACGCTTGACGAGACGCTTTAAAAGTATTTATTGATTTATTTGATCGCAATGTTTAATTTGGTGAAGAATCATCGTGTATTGAAAGTTAGGTATAGGTTTACAAATTTGTCTGCAGATCCTGTGCTCGCCTTAATATAACGTACCAAAATAATTTCTACTATCAGTAAAAAGGACACTCTGATCGCATATTCCCAAACAGCGACATTACACAATAGGTTTGGAATTTTCTGCTTCAGGTCACAGCTGTTACCCATTTCTTGGGCAATAAACATGTTTTATAGTTATTAAGCTGATAAAAAAATAGAAGTACGCATTTGAAATTTCGTTGGAGAAATTCAAGGGAATCGCATTTTCTCTCGCGCCTCGAACTACAACTTCGTTTCGACAACTTTATTTCTTAAATATTATATTCTGATAAGAAAACATTTTCACGTTGCCTTTATAGCATACTCTCTGTCTCTAGAGACAATGTAGCATTTCTGAACACAGGTTTTGGTTCACCTGCCTTCAATTATGTACACACTCATACATTGAATATTTTTAGCGCACGCCAGACAGCGGTACAGTTGAGTGCTAGTATATTTGCTATACTTATTCTGCTTTGTTAAATTTTCTTTCAGGTCTCCTGGTTCCCAGATTTTTCCCGCCGGTATTGTTGTCAGATATATTACATTGAAAGTTCAAATATGTCAGTCGTTTGTCGTCTCATATCTTCATATTTCAGTTACATTTTGCCTGTTATGGCAGCTATTTTTGTATTGTTTATCTGTCTCTGTAGTTAGCCAATTCTAAGATTTGTTTGCACGTTATTAATGGATTAGTAAATTGCCCCATTAACGGAGCTTTGTGCACAAATATATCACTTGGAAAGTAATGAACTGGTGCTAACGGACGGCCAACTGTTTGTGCGGACTTTATGTAATTGAAGGATATAAACGAGTGGATATAAAGCATCCGTAAATAAACTCCAATTCATTGCTAACAATCTCATTAAACAATACTCATAACCTTATTTTTTATATCTATTGTAACTAAACCTACATTATGTACCCGATCAAATATAAGTCGGTTGCTCATTGGTACATGCAGTAATCGATAGCCATCATATTACCACTATCCAAATACAAATAAAAGAGGTTTGTTATTTAAATGTACCTAGAGGCGGCTCTGAAGCGTTTATCATTAATATACACCAAAATAAACATACCCAAATTTTATATTAATATCCCTTAGGAAGGAACAGTAAATTAATTCGGTTTTGTTTTCCTTTATTTGAGAAACAGTAGGAACTAAGGCATTTGAGTTTATTTAGTGAGATTTCGCAAAACGAACTTCTCCCAACTGATAAATCCCGGATAATTCTGGTTTGAACTGAGCTGAATGTGTATGCTGAAGACAGCTTAATTGGCCAACATAGCTGAAACAAGGGACGTTAATATAAGAGGATATTGAATTTGACATTCGAATCGGCATGTTGCTAAACGCTTTGTTGTGTCAAAACGCACTGGTTTCATTCCAATTTGAAACGATAGGAGATAAATCTTGTTTTGGGATCGTAATCGCTAGAGATTACTTATATACAATGTAGATTTCTATGGAATAGCCGGTATCGATGTTTGTAAACATTAATCCGATTATGGCCAAGGGATTGATTGATAATTATTTTGAAGCGATACTGTGGTCATAAAGGCAAGCTATGTAGACAAGTTAGTGGCTTACGGATCAAATTTATTAAATTGAAGGGCTTAGTTATGATATATTAGCATGTGTGTTTATAATAAAGCCATGAACATTATTTTAATTTTATATTCAAACTTACAATAGCCAAACTGTTGAAATGAGTAAGGTCTAATTAAGTCACCAAAAACTAAACAGTTGGCTAGCTTACTCTTTATTTTCTAGTTCTTACTTTAGAGTATAGGCTAATTAACCAACTAGAAAACTATAATGCTGTCTCCAGGGCCCCTCGAGTATATACATTCGAAAAGAACCAAATAACTTTGGTACCCAACAACTTTTGAACCATGAAATAAACATACAGGACTTATCTCCAAAATATTACATGTTGAAATTACTGTGACGCTAAAACAGGTGTGCCTTTCGTCCCAATTTGACTAAATAGGATTGTGTAACATATTTTAAACCCAAAACAATTTAGTTTACTATGTTAAATGAAGCCGCCACTGCTTTATTATTTAAAGTATATCCTGGAAAAGAGTATTTTCCTCAATACCTTAATACTTCTTTGATTAAAACACAGATTTATAAGGTTCTAGTTTGGATATTTTTATCTAGCTAATGTTCATAGTCATCGCGTGTAGCACTTTTTACTGTCGATATGTTACACACAGCCACAACAGATTTTTTCAAACATTTAATAAAGTTCTATAATTACCCACTGTTTTATAGTAGCATAATTAAGTATTATCTTTAGAAAAAATTGTTTTAGTTCAATAACTTTAATGGAACAGCCTTTTAAGTACGTTATCAAAAGAATTTATTTAAAAAAGAATGTGATGATGTTAATACCTTCTTTATAACTTCATCTAATAAGAACGAAAACGCTTTTACCACGATTTCATCTCGCCGTAATAAAATGTAAAAAATTTACCGTATTTAGTTTTTATGCTGGGTAGGTATAAGTAATGTGCTTAGACAAAGTGATTTAATAATTACGGGGCAACGACCTTTTTATATAAGAGATAAAACAATAGTCTGTTGATATTAAACTGTAAGCATATTCTGTGCTTCTTAATTATTTTTACTTAAAGGGTGTTTTTATTATACCTAATGTTCAACTTTGAATTTAGGCACACACACTGTAGCTTCGCAACTTCTAAAGCTACATAAACTCAAAAAGTTGTTATGAAAAGAATACATTGTCGGCAGAAGCGTCTAATCTCATACTCTACAATACATGCACGGAATAGGAACTAATACAACTTTGTTGTTCTAACGAACATTTTGTGTCGAGATCAAGTTCCTTTAGCCAGATGCTGCTGTTTATTCGTGTTTTACATATCTCCTACTGTTTGTACCCTATTCCTGATGGAAATTTATCTTAAACCATTTGCTTTTAGAACTTTGACAGCTAGTGTCGAATTCTCCAAATTCAATTTAGATGAGAAATGCAGTTTCGGGGAACCAATGCACAGGATTACAGGCCTTATAGTTAATATATGTTTAACTGATAAGCGATAACATAATATCTTCTACAGTAAAAGCATTTTAATTAACCAAAAATAAAAGTAACGAGAAATGAAAACGTAACTTAATACTCAAATGTTAGTATTTATAAGTACAATTCCATACAAAATTCTAACTGAAAAATACATAAAATTTCCTGCATTCGGGCGTTGTTCTTCTAGCCAAAAAATGCATTTGTCAACATGCAAAACTGTATCTAAAAGAATTCTTATATTTGAAGCATGTTACACGGCATTCCGACGTCAAGTATTTGTAAAAGGCAACATGCTATCATTATCCAACCAAGACTATTATGTTCCAAGTTAGTTGTTCTTGATTAAAAGTTTTGTTATTTCTGAGTATTACACCGAATACAACTATTAGTATCTTTGTTCGATAATGTAATAGAACAATAGGTGTATGACCTTATAATAAAACACGAGTAAAGATCCGACTACGAAAGTAATTAATGGCAGACTTTGGCAACATTTGGTGTTACTGACAGGCAATTAAGTTTACACTTGCTTAACAGAGTTATAGTTACGGCTATATTACATTGCTACATCATAGATACTAATCTGAACCTCCATGGTCGAGTCTTGGTATTCAAGGTATTGCTAGTTCCAAGGTCCCAGGTTCGATCCCCGGACGGTTCAATGTAGTCTCGGGTCTGCGTGTTTGTGGTACCTGCGTTGTCTCTCATTTCATAACACAAGTGCTACTACTTACCTACTTTGGGTTCGGAGCAATGTTTGTGATGTCCAAATAAAAGTCCGTCAACGAACAATCCTGGGTAACGTTAATTGTATGTTTTTATTAGCATATTAGAGGACACAGACCCCAATATAATAAATAAATAAATGCGGACAACATCACATACATTGCTCTGAACCCAAAGTAAGTAGCTGAAGCACTTGTGTTATGGAATTCAGAAACAACGAAGGTACCACAAACACCCAGACCCGGGACAATGTAGAAAAGTTATTTTCTACATTGACCCGTCCGGGGATCGAACCCGGGACCTCAGAGCTAGCGACACCTTGAAACCGGTGCGTACGCCACTCGACCACGGAGGTCGTCAATACATAGGTAATCTAATCTAAACTTATACAATAATCCCGTACAGGACAAAGATCTTAACCAAAGTTTCCGAAAAGACTGACGGATAAAAGTTAAGTAGATACAAAAGTATATATACAAAGAAAATACATAAATTAACGATCTCTTTACTTAATAAAGACAATAGACCTTGAAATAAAAATACTTAAATTAAATAACTCTTTACATGGCTTATTTTAAGTTTTAGTTCCCGGCTTTTCAACACCTTTGCCACGTCGGGAACTAAAATCAACCGCCTTGTAATCCGTAGAAAGTAGTTTTATCTTTTCATTTTTTAATTAAAACTAAAAAACGGTTTCGAAATAAAAGTTCGAGTTAAAAAACGCCACGTGTATAAAGGCTCCTCACTGGAGTAACCTACATACCTAAGCCTAGGTATAGCCTAGGTATAGACTAAACGGTGATATCCCCGATATTTCATAGTCGTACAACGCTCCGCTCCAAGAGCCTTTTGATTGTAAAACTTTTGTCATCGTGACACCTAGCTTGCCTGAAAACCTTAGTGGATAGAACCTATCATGTCAATACGCAGTTCGTATATTTTCAGCTGAACCTCGTATTTGAGATTTTTATTTATATCTCCAAAATTCCACGTATTCGATTTGAATGAAAGTATGACATGACGTGAATTTTAATAGAATAAATAATAATAAATAAATGCGGACAACATCACATACATTGCTCTGAACCCAAAGTAAGTAGCTGAAGCACTTGTGTTATGGAATTCAGAAACAACGAAGGTACCACAAACACCCAGACCCGAGGCAATGTAGAAAAGTTTATTTCTACATTGACTCGTCCGGGGATCGAACCCGGGACCTCAGAGCTAGCGACACCTTGAAACCGGTGCGTACGCCACTCGACCACGGAGGTCGTCAATAGAAACTCATAGGTTATTTAGAGCTCTCATCTCGTATATAACCGGTAGATATATATCTACTGACAAATTAGAAATAAAACACCAGTCTTTGAAGCACTTAAGTAAGGTTGCGTGATCCATTCTCTTAAAGGTAGACTATGGTAATGGTGTGCTGCAAAACTTTTAATTGTTCAAGGTGATTTTAACCCTGCTACTGTCTGCGGTATGTCCTGGGAAGCACTTTATACGTCAAAAATATATAATATACTTTATTCCCTATAATAGTATTTAGCAAATTAATTTGATGATTTAAATAACACACAGGGTGTTATTTAAATCAATAAATTAATCAGAATAGCCAATGAGTACAGAGAACATTGACACACAGTATCCGAACTAGTGGAAGTAGCTAGACTATCTCAAACTACATAGTTAAAACGTAGCGTGACAGTATTATTTTAAGATGTTTATTCACTTATCCTATTGGGTTTTAAATATCTTAAACAACATTTTCAACATAGCCGGGAAGAAACTTCAGCTTCACCTTTGGAGTTTTCTCCAGTTTCATTACCATGGATCAGGCGGTAATAAATTTGAAATAAAACAGCAACCTTCGATTGCTTAGCTTCCTTTAGGTTATATGGAAACCAAAAAAGGTTTTAAAATAGATTAATTCGGCACGAATCTCACAGCTTTGGCATCAGTAGCCTCTAGCGCATTAATTAGTCATAACGTAGGTGCAACGAACGGGAATGAGGGCTTGCTAATTATAGCTTGCTTATTGTGAACTGAAGCAGAGAAAGGGATTTTTTCGGATTGATTTTTTACAAACTGATAAAGACTTTTTGATAAGATAGCTCGAGCTACAATTAAAGAGTAAAATGTGATTTTTTTCTAATAAGTTTCTCAGTCAAAATGTCTTCTTACAAAGTAAAACACATAATTATTTCGTTTTCATTTAATAGGTACCCATTGTGTTGTCTCACACAAACATCAAGTTCAACATTTCAGGTTTCAACTACATACATATTTAAACAATTTATTGTTTAAACAAAACTGTTTGTGACAGACATAAAGACAGCATAACAGTTCCCAAGTGTACTGTATCTTGCTTGTCACATTTATGATGTCTAGTCTACGTACACATGGAAAATTATTATTATTTTAGTCTCGTGCAAAAACCTCCTTATTCAGCGCAAACACCGAAATCGAATTCACAGAACCAATTAAAACCAAACACGTGCAAACTGTAAATGTAAATAAAATTACTTTATTTTCAGACGCACACATAGGTAATATTTACTTCCAATCATTTTAAATATTAAGGTATTTTGTAAAGTGTATTATTGTATGAAGGTATGTGAAAAGGATAATGAAAATGAGCGATAATTTCATATAATTATTTGGTACAACATAAACAGTCTGTATCTTAAAAACTAATGGCATAATTTTAAATAATTAACACTGACAAAAAATTCAAAATACTTTCGAACTACTAAACAAAAAATGCATATCTTGCTGCAGTTTTCGATATAAAAAAATGTACCTCGAAAACAAGTGACGGTCAGAGTTTGAGAGTAAAAAGTTATGAAACTCAGTTAGCCAAAATACGTGCATAAACATACAAGAAAAATAAAAAGCAAAGCATTATTAAATAAAGAACAAACCCTTATTTTTTAGGTCACAGTTCGCCTTTGAGAAAATCAAACTGACTTCAGAGACGTTGATGTTAACATGGGTTAAAAGTTCCCTCAATATAAAAGGAATTTGTTAGGAAGCCGTTTCTAGTCGAAGTCATGCCAACGTCATTGTAAGGACCGAGTCCCGCCGTCTTAAATACCAACGGCTACCGAAACACTGAATTTCTGGAACGTTACCGCAAAATATCTTAAACACATAGGTACAAACAAACGACAAGTATTTATTTCGTAAGTTAAACGCTAGTGCTTAGTTACTGACACAGTTCAGAGTCAGATTTTGTTTTCTATTTCAAGAACGAAGCTCAGTTGCTAGTATTTAAATTCTATATTTCTTTACTAAATTTTAACGTTCCATTGGCAGGAACGGAAATTGGTTAACTAACGATGAATAGCACAAAACAAAAGTAAAAGTCTCAGATTTGGTTTATAACGAATTTTCGATGGATAGAAATATGTTTATAAAATCTGCCATAGCACAAAGAACGGTAAATTTTCTGCAATAGAGTTGTAATGAATAACGAAATAGGATCAAAAGTTATGTTTAGGCATGAAAATTACGTTAAACTTTGAGATAGCGCCAGCAGTGTGGTAATGTGGTTAATCCTGCCAGGCCATAGCCCAAAAAAAAGCTATGTAAAAAAATTCCACATAAAATCTAGAATGATTTTACAACAACTTTTTTGTGAAAGGATAAAACCAATCCTACAATAGTTTATTTTGATAATATTAATAGGATGTGACTGAAACACGTGACTGTTTCCTACGTACAAAATAAAAGGCATGCTTTCCGTGACCATGGTGCATCTGCTATAATCCACAATTTGAATAAGGCAGATGATGAATATAATTAGAAAACGTGATTAAAAGTAGTTTTTTTTAGATGGATTTATGTCACAGCAACATAATATTATTATTATGATTACTGGGATGGAAAAATTCCCTGCTGTATTCCCAATAATTTGGGTCACGCAATGTAAATGTTACTTATGCTTCCATTCATCTTTACTTCTAGGTATCTAAGATAGACGCTAAGGCGCCTTCTCATTTCTTCTGCCACCCATTCTGCTGTACTTATGATCATATTCATAACTTGTGTAGTTATGTGATTTTCGTACCTGCTCATAACATGTCCATACCAAGAAAAACGGTACTTTCTTCACAAGCTTCAAGACAAACGGTACCTTTCTTATCTTTTCATTCAAGAGATCCAATGGGATGGATATTACACCAATAGAGATGATGACGGGATATGAAAAGGAAAGATTTTCCTTTGACAAACATATGAATAAATACGTCAAACATTTTGCGTCGAGAGTTAAAAATATTTACACAAAATATTGTGGAAATTTTATACTTTAATTCACTGGGAACTTTTGTACATTACTAAAATAAATACCACTTTATTGGAAGCAAATAAAGTAAATTTTAAGGACATTCTTAAATAACTCTCGACAAAGCCGGTAAACTAATTATAGTTTAAGTACCAATTAACACTGTCTTGAAACCCTGTTCTTTTTAACTACTACCTAGTGTCCGACGCGTCCTAACTATGTACTCGTAATTTGCTTATTTAAGTAGAATGTGCTTGTGATGACCCCAAAAAATACTTAATGAGCATTTCACAATGTATCTACACATTAATAATAAATCTATAAACGAGATCATTTTAAATTAGTTTAAGACGAAAACCCAAACAAAACTATCTTGATAAATTATTTAATTTAACAAAATGCTTTATTTATGATAGTAGGTATACATAAAATTTCTACAGAGGACAAAATAGTACATATTTATGAAACTTAACATGGTATACATGATCTTTAACACAATTATTAAGATTATAATTAAGAAGCTAAATTCTTATTTACAATCAAATAAGAAGTCTAATTTGCAGCCTCATTGAATGTTCAGCTTTAAAACCATATTTCATTCGCAAGAGTGTGAGTTTAAGTAATGGATACTTCATTTAACGGAACGATTAATTTCTTCCTCGCCTGAGTTGTCGAAGATCCATCGAGTTTCCTCTTTAAACATCATTCAGAATAAATCAATTACTATAATTGCTTTGCTTGGTGTCGGGAACGGTTCATATCACTTGCCATCGCAATTTCCTTCCAAACACGTAATCTTATTCAAGCGTTGACTTTAACATTGCCTGTTATCGTTTTTAGGGAGGTTCTATTTAATTTGTTTAACCCAATAATGGCAATTGAAAGAGAGACGTAATGGTGTTGATCTTGCAGATCTTATACATTATCACCTGTTAATTATTTAATCATTTTAATTTATAATTTTTACCATGCCAAGAGCTTTCTTTCAATTGTATAACTAAGGAGCTAAGTATATTATTGTATAACTAAGTAAGACTTAAAAAAAATCGGGTAGAAAAAAAATGGCTAAGGAAAGCCATTTCCTTATTTATGAGATATGATAATAACTGTACTAGAGGTCGAATATTAAACGCATGTTTTGGGCGAAACCCTTTCGATTTCTCGCGCCTGATACAATTTCTTATGAATGATATAAATCACGGTATGGATATAAACAGGAACCGAAAATGTTATTTTTGTATAAAGTTACATAACATTACCTATTATTTCTTAGTAACCAACGTCTTTCTATGAACGAGAAAATCATACATTATACATCTATAAACACACAATTCTTCTACGTTCCAAAGTGGCTGGCAGGAAACGAAAGAAGCTTGCTTTTGTTAAGCTATTTAATTTTATAATTATCTCCTGTGGATAGTACAATAAAGGTAATATCTAATTTGTGGTGATTCTGAATTCTTTATTTACATTATTAGTAAGATACAAATAAAATAAAAATGCTTAAGGAAATAACACCATATAAATTAAAACCAGCCATTTATAACATTCCCGTTTCCAAACCTAAATCATAAATAAACATTAAAATGGGATACTTCAGCTTAATGATTATTCATTAATATAATAAACAGAATTCTACAGCTCCGTTGAATAACGACGTACGGTTTAATTCACGTCATTAATTAATCTATGCGTATAAAAGTCAAAGGCAATTGATTGTTTCATTCATCAGAGCAGTGAACGCTCGAACCCGAAGGTCGGAGTTCGGAAAATCAACCTTAACTTGTTAAGCCGTCAGTATAATTACCATTAAGCCTATAATATCTGGAGTAGCGAATATTTATTTGTGAAATGTTAATTTGTAGTGGATATATTCGGTTTACCGGTATTTTTACTTTTTTAACCAACGAAATAAAAGAAGATTTTTAAATCGACGAAGTGTTTTCTTTTTTAAGTATCATCATGGTCACTTTTGCGTCATTGAGGATAAGAAATTAGGGATATTGATTTTTTACCCTCTCGATTCTTCCAAAAATAACTCTTTATATAGTAGGCTGTTTTTAATTATTATCTCTTTATTAGACTCTCTCTTCTTTAGAATCATTATCTCTTTATTAGACACTTTATTGAGTGTCAAAGTACTTGTAGGGTAAAGTACATAATATACCCAAAGTTATTAAAAAAGGATCAAAATGACGTATTAAGAACTTACAATTTTGGGACGCGAATCATAACGTGTATCAAGAGCAAAGCATACAATAAAATTTGATTTTCACTAAACTTTTTATAAATTAGTTCAAACCAATAAAGTTGTTATTTTAAATACAAAATAATGTACAAGGCCTTGAAACCACTTTAAATTATTCCGATTAATAATATCTAATTGGGTCTAATTGGTTCATAATATCGGACTAATTGCAAATTGCTTATAACAAATCAGGCTTTAGACGCAGACGTAACGGCAATCGTTTTAAACCTTGATATCTTATTTTGTCGGTTTAAGAGTCAAAATTGAAAAAGCGTTGAGCGTACCATTTCTATTAATATTTTTGCTTATTGTGGATGCCGAGAAGAACTGTCGAAGTCAGTTAAAAATCAATCCCACTTGACATAAAGGGAGGGTATACAAAAAACACCTAGCATGTACTACTGTAAGTAGGTACATGAACTAAAGCCTCGGAGACTCAACGACGAAAACGGGCGCGTGGCCCGACCGGCGCGGCGCCCAACCGCATTTTTTGTAGTTTAAATATTTGATTCCTAACAGTTCATAGTGTGTGAATATGGTGTTATTACCCCGTTCTGTGATATACCCCGTGCCTCTGCAAGCACGTAAACCTATAGATCCTGGATTTTATCTCTTTTCAGTCGTGACGGATTGCTGTCGCATCGGATTAATACAATGAAAGAAAAAAGTATTCACCTTGGTTTGGTCACATCCGTGCGTTATAATATCACCTGCGTTTGTTGCTGGCCAGTTTCAATGTTTGTTCTCATGTTGGATTAGAAAAAAAAATATTAATAGATATTTTAAAACATGGATAATTTACTAAATTCATATAGGTACATATTTACACAATTTATATTTTGTTTTTAGCTGTACTGCATTATACGAAATATTTTTTTTTTTTGTTAAGGAAAGTTTTTCTTTTTACCTTATTTTGAGTATTGTTTTATAATGCCATTTTAAGAGATAAATTAATATTGGCAGAAAACGTTAAAAGGTTATTTAAGTTCAATATTTTCAGGTCGACCTTAAAGAAACCTCACAAAATATTATAGCGCAATCATATTCTAGTTACTCGTAAAAAACTTTGTTTTTCTCAAATTAAAATTGAAACTAAAGTTGTTGACCTTTCAATGCTATAACTTTTGACTTACCGTTAAAAAATAAAATATCAATTATTTTTACTTAAGAAAATGTTTTAAGAGTTTTCGAAACGTAATATTCAATTAAGGAATATTATTTCAATAAGAGCTTGTTAATGATATAATAACATATCAGTAGGTGGGACTCCTTAGTAAGTATCTATATCTTTACATACATATTATAGAACAAAGTCCCACGCCACGTTCTTCCGTCCGTCTGAACGCGATAACCTAAAAACTAACAAACAGATTTTCATATGGTTTTTGCCGATGAATGACATGATGATTCAAGACGCTTTTGTATACGGTTTATGTACACAATTAATTAAAGTTTTGTTGACGACAAAGTCGGGGCGGTTCGCTAGTTTTTGATAAACTTGAGTATGTTAGTTAAGTTAAAGGGGAGGGATAAAGAATGGGAGGGGGAGCTAAGTCTCTGGTATGTGGTGAAGGCGCTTAGTCTACAGTTGTTTCAGACATTTTGGACTCATTCATCTTCTGTAGAGCTAAAATTTATACTTGGCTATACATCACTAGATAAACAACTGGACAACTAACTAATGTATCGAGTTATGTGCGATAATATTATATTATTTAGGAGTTGTTAAAATATTTTCGTTATAAGCTTATATTAAATTACTCAGAATTACCCATTACTGATGTTTATTAAGAGGTCGAATAACAACGTAATAATAATAATATTTTATCATGTTATTTTGAAAACAATTTTATATTTCAGAATTGTAAGTAGTCAGAAGCCGTAAAATTGACAGCAGATTTAATTTAAAGTAATTGACATACTATAGAACTAGCCAACGCCTGCTGCTCTGCCAGTGTGTTTGGGAATTCAAGCTAAGTCCAAATCAAACTTTAGAAAGATCGGTTGAGTGGTTTAACCGTAAAAGTGTAACAGACAGACATACTTTCATTCATGTTCAAAACTAAGTATGGAAATATGGATAATTGAAGATGGTTGACCATATTATTTTCCTACAATAGAAATAAACGATAATGCGAGTGTTTCACATCTGTGGCACATTTGGAATAGTTACACAAGTGTCCTTGATTTTTATTTTGTTTTCTACTAAACGACAAAAATAGCAAACTCTCTGAACGCTTCGAGAATTCAAATTACTCGGCAATTTCTCATGTATTCGCAATATTTTATTTTACAAGGACAATTCAGTCGTCGGGACCGTAAAAGCCGCAGTAGCTACCACACGATAAATAGAGCTGTGCTGTTGACTTTAACATAATCTGACGATAAATACACCTATAATTCTGCGCATTATCCCGAAAAAAGGTGATTCGGAATGTCAACTGCGGTTCTAGCGGGCGTTTGATATTCGTATACGCAGTTTTATCCGGTTCTTTATTGTCCTAATGTGATATATGGTCGCCCTATCTCCTGGTCACATTCACACTCACTTTTTGCAATATATGTACGACTTTAAAGTAAAAAATTGCTTGAACAATTTTACATTATTTTGACCTTAGTAAAATAGATACGTAGAAACGTGACAGTAATACAAAGGATGAGTAAACAATGCAGGGAGGGTTAAATTTCAATGTCTCAGCAGACGAGACAAAGATGGATGGATTTAGAGAAAGGTGACAATTAAAAGGGATGTGAACGAATGCGTGGAACAGTTCCGACAACTTGTGAAGGAAAATAATGACATCCTAACGCATTTATACTAAAATGATAACAAGTAACTACTATATTGTGACACGTTAACGTGTTTTAGACGTAACATATAGATATTTTGCTACATACATACATATTTAACTAACCTTAACGTTATTTTGTTAGTTTTCTAAACTTTTATTAAAGCCTTGTTTATTCTATTGCTTGCGATGTTTTTAGTTTTAAAATTTAAGCTTATTTAGAATATTAAGTAACTTCACTTCAAATTTCATCAGAAACCGTTAGTAATCGTTTTATCTTTAATTTGGTGTGGTGCAATATAACTATGCAAAGACGAATTAGAATACAAACACTTTAAAAACAAAAATAATAAAAAGGTCATTTATTACGCTTCTAAACATTACATTTTATAATAGGTTTATAAGCACACTTGTCGACCACTTCTAGCCAATGATATTTTAATAAATGTGACGCTTAAGAAAACTGCGAGACGTTGAAAAACTGTTCCGATTTACGCGTCTGTCATTATGTCAGCAAATTCAATAGATCATTATTATATACTATAATGTATGTGCCAGAAAGTGATAGAAATACATAAATCGATGATTACACCAGTTGCCAGAATTTGAATACCTTAGTTTTGATGCCCTAGTGCGATATCTACCTCCTTCTTGTTTATACATAGGTGTCAAAGGTTACCAATGACATACAGTATGTTTATCTTATTTGATTACGAGAACGAGATTTAGGTGAACAGGGTAGGTATTGATTAGTAATTAGTTTCAACCAGGCTAAGTTAGAGGTTCATTAGGCGTCGCTTGATGGTCTGCTCGATAAATTAGTTTAAATCATTTACCGACGTCAATTCTGGGGTAATTTTGGTACGGCCTGCTTTATTAGGTAGCTTATTGAGAAATTACTTTATTTTGTGGTTGGTTGTATAATAATAATATAATAATAATAATATTCCGGGACAACTCACACACGGTTATCTGATCCCAAGCTAAGCAGAGCTTGTGTTATGGTAACCAGGCAACTGATAAACATACTTATATATTTCTAAATACATACATATTATAGATAAATTACACCCAGACAACCAGAACAAATGATCGTGCTCATGACACAAACATTTGTCCTGGGTGGGAATCGAACCCACTACCTCCGGTATAGCAGTCAGGGTCACTAACCACTAGACCAACATGCCCGTCTTATACTGGGTGATATACAAAATATATACATAATTAATATATTATGTATATATTTTGTATATCACCCAGTATAAGTGACTCGTGAGGGGCTCGTGGCTAATGCTATTATAAGCCGTACGGTTTGACCGATTATACAGGTTAAGCCGCGCTCACTGCGGTTGGTCCGTGGATGGGTGACCATTTATAACATAGACTAATGTTATATAATTTGAGTTATACATATTAACTATTTAATTTTGGTTTCAATAATATAGAATAGGTATGCTAAAATTTCGTAGCTTGTGCCTGTTTCTCCGAACGAATTTACGTCAGTGCTTTCATATGATTGCATATGCAGTATTTAGCTGTGGTTCATTAAGCGACACTTGTATTCAGTAGGAGTCACTTCCAATTAATACATTGTATACTGAAATATTTATTTAATCCGATAAAAATGTATATCTTATTAAGTTTATAGAAAAAACTGTTTTTGTTAAAGAAGCCATCAATTGTACCTCCCTGTTCTTCGTTATTTAGATATCCTTTTGTATTTAAAAGCTTTTGTTTATTAAAAAATATATTCTGCATCGATCGTCTGTCAACTGGCAGCAAAATATTTAAGCCATTAAATTTACCCCTGTTCATAAATAAATACCTACATTTTAGCTGAACGTGCTTACGTCACACTTTGAAGTAATCTCAATTTGAGGCAGTCCATAATGTCTCATGAATAAATTACTTACTCGTTGTTTGAAAGAGAATGAAATGCTGTTTTATTATTCACTTGTTTATTTACCGAAGGTTGTTTAAACCTTAAGTACATTTTTCTATAGACGCTTAAGTGAGTAGGTTCTTCTACAATTGATTTGTTGCTGAAACTTCATTAATAAGAACAATTTTATAAATGAAAGATAGAATTTATAAATTGAATTACACCTAATTGTTTTTCAGTAATTGTTGCTGAAATATTCCTATTCAAAATAAAATTTTGAACTTGAGTACTTATAACAATTATTATCGAATTACCTAATTAAAACTAGAGTTGGTTTAAATATTGTAAAATTAATTTAACATGATTATTTTAAAATGTTTCTCATTTTAATATGGGGCGATGTCAGATGGTGTAATTTTCACTGGGTTTCTCTTAGAATGTTAGAATTAACGCTGTCCTAAGTTTACGCGAATGTTAGACATTGTAATAAAATTACTTTTTACGGATTATTTCGCAGATTATTTTAGATTTTAGGTTCCGACGTTTCAACATCTTTGCAGGTATCATGGTCACGAGAAGTCTGCACGTGGTTTATTTTCAATGTTAGAATTAGTAAAATAAGGAATACACATTGTTTTACATTCATTTTTATAAGTGTATCTAAGAGTTATAAATAAGGTTTACAATATAGTTGGCTTAAGCTTCGCTACTGTAATATTTAAAAAAAACTAAGCTAATAACTGTATCATAAGACTTTCAAACTCTCTGGTCGTAACTTGTCACCTCGCCACCACGCAAATCATCCGTATCCTGCCTTAAAAGCCATTATAAGTGCAATAACATTAACCAGAAGATGAGCTGTATATCGAAAATATCGCTATACATTGAGGATTTCTAGGTTAAGTAACGGCCCATATTGGTTTTAGCCTTAGAGGATTGATAAGAAACTATAGAATGCGCATACGAGGTGTGAACCGTGAACACGAGTGTGAACTAGTTTTGTCGTAAAAATAGTATCACAAAAAAGCGCGACGTTTTTACAAAAATATCTCAAACACTAATATTATCCTAATAACATCAATAATATCGGTATTCGCGCATAAACGTCCGTAGTTAAATGGAAAATTATTTAGATCAGTAAACGAATTTACTACATACAACCAAAAATGTGATAATACTCGGCACAATGAGCTTTTAGCGATACACGCACTCTATGGTTTTACATTTTTTACTCTTTGATTTACCTGAGCGGTGAACTAAAAGTTTTCCGGTCGTGCCGTTTTTCTTATCAGTGTTGTCACGCGAGCCGTGAGTTAACACATCGTAATGTTATCTTCGTAGGCGCTGAGTCAGCACGTCCTGCATCGTGTCGACGGGGAGACAGTCGGGGGACCCATGACCGCTTACAGCACTATACAATTCGTCGTACAAAAACATCACTTCGTCAGAGGGAAAATAAAGGTGAGTTGTCTTATTTACTTGTGTAAGCTAAACAAGGTCGGGAGGACAAACGGTATGATTTATCCGCATACCTATTAAGTAAATCTAATTTTTTTAACCTATCTCTAGTAACGAAATCCCAAATGAAAGTATTAAAAGTCTCACTCAATATTGTATGTTCCTTTTTATCGAAATTATGATATTTATGTTTCATTTTGTATGAAAAGTTTGTATTTTCAATGTTACGCGTTTATTTTATTAGGTTAGTTAATGTTTGTCAGGTTATGTTTACAGTTCGTTGTAAGCTTTGCCTACAATTAAGTTGTGTTTGTTTCATTATGTTTCGCTGTAAATACTGTTTCTATATTTTCACATATTGAGTTCAAAGCAAATAATGTAGGGTACCTATTTTACGAACATGGGCACACATAGAATCAAGTCTTTGACAGATAAACAATCAAAAAGAATTATTGATGTCAATGGAATATTTTGCCAACTCTAATAAATATGGAAGTTTTATTGAAATCGGCATCGCCATAAAGAAAGCAGACTGCGAGTGACGTAATGTTTATAACCACATACATACACATTTGGTTTAGAATTTGTAGTATGACCTTCTTAGTTCCCTAAGGTTGTGGTCACACAGACAGCGGACTAAGGCGAAAGCTTTTATTCAAGTCACTGAGTGTACAAAACATACAAAATAAAGTTACGATACAACAGCTTGATTAAGATAATAATACAATACACATAGCTAGTCCGCTCCTAAAACCGCTCTCTGTTTAGCACCACCCTTATAATTACTTAATCCTTATGTTCGTACTGCGTTGGTGTAAATTATGACTATTATGGAAATGATCGTCCACTAAACGAAATAACATATTTGCCATAATATTATTCCACATGAGAACACAAAAATATAAATATATTTTTAAATAGAACGAAATATAACTTAAGAAATCATCAATATTAGTTATAAACTTACCAAATAATGTCTTGCGGCTGTTATGACTGTGTACCCCGAATTTAAACCTGAAACATGCAAAAAGAAAACAATATATTAGTAAATTGCATTCTAGTTTAAACTAGCGATTCAAAAGAATAGATTTTCAAACGAGAAATGAGCATTGCTTTTCCTTACCATCCAAAATTTTTGTGCTAGCCATATTTCTCAAAAATGATCGGTTGTATTTCACACGGCCAGCAGTGTGAGA
Organism: Autographa pulchrina; assembly: GCA_905475315.1. NCBI lineage: Eukaryota > Metazoa > Arthropoda > Insecta > Lepidoptera > Noctuidae > Autographa > Autographa pulchrina. The sequence goes on from FR997768.1 coordinate 8,755,679, forward strand.
TCCTTTGTCCATTGCACGTTTCATAGTGCCTATTCTGTGCCAAATAAACCCACAACGTGTCGGGCAGGTGGCGAACCTGACCAGTCGCATTAAAGATGAACAGCATTTGATAGTGGTTTGCGTTTAAAACCGCTCTGAAATGTAGGATATAAACATTTTTCGGGAATCCGTTTCACAGTATTACGTAAGATTAAACTACAGACGCATCGGTGCTCATATTTTAACCTCATTCTAGAAAACTTTTGTCGTTTCCGCAGTTAGTTTGAAAACCACTACATCAGCCAATTCCCTGTAGTTATTACCTTATATTTTGGAACTGGCCCACAGTTCCAGCGCAATAATGGCCAGTAATGGGGTATAACGCCGACTTCGTTGAATAATAAACTCTTATTTGTCACCCATAAAACTTGTTTCAAATAACAGGCTTCCTATCAGACTTTTGGCTTTTAGTTCATAAAGTACGATAAAATCGTATTGCTTTAATGCATACATTGCAAGTTTTGCCCATGAAGCTAGTCCGATATTACAAGCAAAACTTGAAATGTACTGCTGCTTATCATTCTGTACGTATCGTGAAACACGACTGCGGAATAGCGAATATTTTATTATAGGACTGATTTTATATTATAAACCCTAGTTTTACTAGTCTTTATTCTATAAAAAATAATCTAGCAGATGTTTTACTAACTGATTCAGACTTTATTGTTTACTTAGAAATATAAACATAATTCGAAATGATGCGGAAGTAAGAAGTTATACCTATGTTATCATTGTGATGCGTAAGTGATTGACACTTTGACAGTTCATTTAAATAAATAAAAATGTACGATATAGAAGAAACATTACAGGAAAAGTCAAATATAATTACTTATTGAGAGGTGAAGAAAATGGCTCCATAAAAAAAATATGGAAACAGCTACATCGACAAGTGTTTAGCACTTTAATTTCTGACTATGACAGCAAGTAAACACTTGCTAAAAGACTTCTTCGTTTAAATTTTGAATTAAATATTGCTAAATAATGGCTGAATATTTAAACGTCAATCAGTTAGCCGCCGCTAGGTCTTATGCTGTCTCTGTCACTTTAAAATGTAACGTAGCGACAGATAGGCATTTAAGAACGTTTTAAATTTTATTTGTGTTTTAGTATTCGGGAGTTCTCTATGTGCGTTAATTTGTTCTCCGATCATTAACTAATATAATAATATTGTTTTAGATTCGGTGTACAGCCAGCATATACTCCATATACCTGCAAAGCTTAGAAAAGAGTGCCGAAGAGGAGAGGATACGGACCACTCCCGTCAGCCTCCCAGAAGTGCACGAAGCAGTAGTGTACTCTATACATCGCCTGTCAGAAACCAGTAAGTCTCCTGAGCTTTCGTACGTACTACGCAACCGACATGAATTATTTATTTACCCACGATGCATACTAAGTCTGTTTGAATAACAACGATATAATACTTGAAATATTTCAAGCCACACACGTGCCTTCCGTTTGAAAGCTTACGTTCCTGTGAATGTTTGAAAACGTGGTGAAAATGTTATTCAATTGGGATAGAATTGTTGCCTCATATTATTTGTGTATTTTCCTACATATTAAAACTTTTCTCACTTTAAGATAGATAATATATAACTTGGGTCGCATCCTCTTTTGGGTCATACACCTCTTTACTTTTTATTGCGAAGTGACATCATTGTGCGTTTCGTCACATGATTTTGCTAATTATACTATTTACTAGTAATTCTTGTTTAACTAGACAAGTATACAGTCTAGATTCTTGGTTAATAATGTTTAATAACATGCTTCTTTACTTTTTAATATGCTACTAAGTAGCTATAGGAAATAATTCAATTATAGCTTCTAGATTAATTTCTGCGAGCAGAGGTTCTGCTATCAAGAATAAATGCATTTATAAACAAACGTTGTAAAATAATTAAACTACACACAATGTACCGACTACAAAACGGGACTATTCAAAATGTATTACATTTCCTTATCGTATTCAACCATTAACATCAATAACTGTAACATTATTTTACAACTATTATATATTATATATTATATTATTATAAAGAGGAAAGATTTGATTGTTTGTTTGTTTGTTTGTTTGAAATGAATAGGCTCCGAAACTACTTAACCGATTTGAAAAATTCTTTCACTGTTGGGAAGCTACACTATTTCCGGTGAACATAGGCTATATAAAATTTTCAAAAAAGTTAGGGATCCATACTAAAACCTCAATAATGTAAACCAAGGTGTGAAAAAATTACCAAAAAACTTTCTTGCATCGCGTGCGCTGCGAAAACTATTGATTATAGAACAAAATAATGTATTACGTCTTTGTAGAACATATAATTATCTACAAAAAGTGTCGCGACACCATATGTCTAACTATTACAGTTAGGTCACAATAAGAGATATTTTATTAAAAAAAATATTATTGAAAGGACGCCGCTAAAAAAGGCTCTTTATTTGTTACTTGGTATTGATCCTTATCAAAATAAATTACTTCATAGTCAAGACTGCTTCAATACCTTTATGTAACTTTTTGAATTATTCACTTTGGACATTCCCTTCGAAAGATATCACGAGTTTAAAATATAAGAATTAGAGAAAAAAGTCGCGTGATTGTCGCTCACTCTGCTCGGCTAACTATGCGATTTAAGCATCACTGAGGTACGGGAGTGTCTATACTAATATTATAAAGAGCGTAATAGTAGTAATAACACAGAAACCTTCAATCCTAACTTTTTAATAATGTGTTAAATACCCGTGCGAAGCCGGGACGGGCCGCTAGTTTTACAATAAATTCCCTGAACAACAAGTATATTTCATAACATAAAATTAAATTAACAATAATTATGGACGTAACTAATAACGGAATGATAAACATGTTTGGAAATTAATAACATTAGTTCCATACTAAACTCCATGAGCGTTTTTACATTATCCGATTTGATATCGGTATCGGACTCCAATACGATACGGCGGCCAGCGAAATAATAATAATAATATTTCGGGACAACTCACACACGGTTATCTGATCCCAAGCTAAGCAGAGCTTGTGTTATGGTAACCAGACAACTGATAAACATACTTATATATTTCTAAATACATACATGTTATAGATAAATTACACCCAGACAACCAGAACAAATGATTGTGCTCATCACACAAACATTTGTCCTGGGTGGGAATCTAACCCACGACCTCCGGTATAGCAGTCAGGGTCACTAACCACTAGACCAACAGGCCCGTCTCATCAAAATGTAGGAATTGTACGAATCCGATATCGGATCGGATAATGAAATGTGAAAGACAGGTACATGTTTCATACATTTACTTGCCCCCGATATCGTGTCGGAGTCCAATACCGATATTGTATCGGATAATGTAAAAACAGTCTCACAGAGGTTTATTCTATTTCGATAGCTAATAAATTAATTATATAGGTGTCCCACATTTTCATTCCCAACTTCAACGTTTTAATTAAGGCGAAATCGATCTGTGCCCGTTTGTTAGGCACGATCTATTTTTAGGGTTCCGCAACTCAAGAGGAAAAAACCCTTATACAATCACTTTTTCTTAAGAACGCGTGGAGGTATCAAGTTAAAATTAATATGAAATTAAGTTTGCGATTCCTTAGAGCTGTGTCTTCTAACGTACCTAATCAAAAAGTAGGGTTATTTATTAACTTTTAATTCACGTCGACCTAGAATCATAAAATTTTGCAAGAAGCAAGTAGATACGGTACTTATATTTTTTAAATTTTTATTTTAGTTTTACCTATGAAGAAAGCGATAACAATAAAATAAAAAAATAATAAATAAATAATTAAATATCCTGGGACAATTCACACACGGCCATCTGATCCCAAACTAAGCAGAGCTTGTATTATGGTGACCAGACAACTGATAAACATACTTATATATTTCTAAATACATACATATTATATACATATATATAAATTACACCCAATACACGATAAATGAATAGTTGTAAGCTTGGTCTGCGAGTTCGACATGCACTTTGTTATTTGGTCTTAAAACTCATATTCACCATTCTTATATAAAGTATAACCAAGAAGCCAATAGCAGCGTGGCCTTTTTCTGTCGCGTTTGAGCAATTCTTCTAGACTGTTCCTGACTGTTATTGTTCAACAAAATATAAGAAATAACAACAGTTTAAAATAATATTACATGTGTCTTCGTACGGTACATATTGAAAAAATTTCAAAGGAAACAGCTAGTATGCCAGGCTTTTCTATATTGTCTAGCACTTGCATTGTGTTCCTTGTGAGATGTACATATTGCATTGCCCAGGTAACGTCGCTTTTAAGTACATGTGAGTTAACAAAAATGTGTGCATCAGTGAAAGTTTTCCATCAAACATTATGAAACAAAGAATTTTACTTTTTAATTTGTGAATATTGCTATCCGTCAGTTAGTACTTAGTTACTTAGCAATAGGTGACTTAAATTTAGAGGAAGTGAGCCTATCAATAAAGAGCGATCATTGGGTAACGCATTGACTAATAGTCCCCGCGACCACCGACTGTATGGAATTGGGTCAATTCTATTACCTACAGCTTAGATCAGTTAATTACTTCACTAATTCTAGAGTAAATTTCCTCGTTACCCCCAGGATTAGCGTAAAGGATATAACAATATTACTAAATTTTAAACGATTTAAATGTCAGGATAACTGCACAAAACACGGGTTTTCTTCATCGTCTCATAATAGTGATCTATATAGGTTTTTGTTTTAAACATGCAAGAAGTCCTAAATAAACTATTTGAAATTTATATTGTAGTGCCATGCATTCAAAGTTCTAAAAAGTGGAGTTTAAAGTCTTTTACCCCGAAATAATAGAAATTTCTGTGCGAATGTGCAATAAGGAATACGGTGGTTGGTTTTAGCCTGCGCCAGTAATTCTAGTTTGTTCCGAACCATTTTGGATGACGTCGTCGATTAGATCAACCGAATTTGAACTGCATTCGGGGAACACGAACTGGTACGTTTAGACTTCAATACGTTTATACGGTTTAATGAACTGAAATACTGATTAAGTGATTAACTGAAAAGTTCTGCTGCTTCAAAGTGATGCTACTACTATAGTTCTGTATTAGCAATAAATACAATGAATTAATGAATGTGAATATCATCGCATACAATGCTCTGAAACTAAAATAAGTGGCTAAAGCATTTGCGTTATGGAATCAGAGACACGACGTTTACCAGACCCGAAGTGATGTAGAAATTGAACCTCAAAGCTAACTACACCTGGAGAACTGGTGTGCACGAAACTCGACTAAGAAGATGACGACAAAGGAGGCAAATCGTAATTAAACCTTAATACGCTAAGATTTTTCTAGGCTTCATGTTTTTATTAAATAACAAACTTATTTTTAACTTATTGGTTAATTGCCTTTTTTATTCCGCTTTATAAAGAATTAAGTAGAAGAAGGCGTATAAGTATATTATTTACATAAAGATTACTTATTCAGAGTCTGTTTTACTAATTAATTAACTGAGTAAAAATAAATATAGCGTAGGTAAGTAATACAAAACGTGGATTACTTTAATAAACAGCTATGTTATATTATATTTTTAATTATCTTTTTTCAATAAGGTATCGTTATATTTAAAAATATTAGCTTAGGATTTTCTTTGTAATACATACAGAGGTAGAATTCTTTGATAGATGTAGGTTAATCCGTTTAAATATAATCTTCTTGTAAGACTACCTATATTCTATAAACTGAACCGCAAATGTTTTTCTGGTTTTTCATAAAGACTTGGAGATAATCTTGTCTAATTGATTTACTTCATGTGACAATGATTAATGCTCGAGCATAATTTTTTTTATGGCTCGTTATTAATGTTACAATATTAGCTTAGTCAAAATTAGAATACATGTAACTATAAATTAAAAACTTAAGAAACCCTGACAAGCATTTCATAATTTAAACGTTCCTAAGGTTACAAAATGTTAAAGTAGGTAGTGAAACCGACCCTTCTTATCCAAACATAATATTTTCGCAGACTGTTTCAGTATTTATTTGTTGGTTCTCCTTGAAATTTAAATTGATGTTACCTACAAAAAATGCTACATTACCTAAATTATTTCTTCATAAAGGCTCGGAATTTATTAAAAGGACTTTATATATTTGTTCTTTTAAATAAATAACAAAATAAATTATACATGAATTTATATATATATAATTTAATTACTTCTGAAATTAAGTAACTACTTTTCGGCTAAGCTAAATATGCACGCAAAGTCTTGTGGCTTGCTGTCCCATCGGACTGTGAGAGTGAACGAATAGAGAGTGCAACTGTGTTTTGGCACACATTAGCCAAAAGGTTAATCTCTGCTGAGAGAATACATATAACTAACTATACTTATTACTTATATGTATATCCATACAATATGTATACGTGTGTGGCATATGCGTGCGACAGATATTAGCAACGTTATTATAATCACGACAGATCTCGTATTTGGCACAACACACAACTAATTAACTCAAGTTGTGTCAGCTATCTCAACATAATTAATATTCAGACAATCTTCGCTCCATGAAACACCAAGCCAAGTTTTATTTAAGTCGAGATTTTCAAGTTTCGTTTACATGATCCCATTAATCAGTTTATAAGGCTATATTTTATTACTTCGGGTAGTTAACAAATGGGCTGTGATTTTCAACAAAACCGACAATGGTTGGGTACGGAACAAGCCTCCAATGGTTTACGCTGCGATAAGATTGGAGTTCTACCAAATTATTTCTATTCCAGAATTTGTGCGAACATTGACGTCACTTTATATTTCAGTAGATTCTTTAACATACGCAAGGCTGACCTTTACCAAGAGATCGCTTTGTGGATTTACAAACTTTTAATAACGAAAAATGAATGAACATTTCTATTTTTCGTTTGTTTTTTTAGAGTTCCTTACGTTTAAAGGAATAAGGGCCCTTAACTTTGTTGGTGGCCGCCTGTCCGTCAATCAAGACCCTTTTCTCAGGAACTCGTAGATGTATTTTGTTGAAATTAATATCAAATATTCACAACGGCAACCACTAGAAACTGTCAAAAAATAAACTTATTACTAAGTCAACGCACTCAAAAGCTGATTAGGCTTATACCGCATATTTTGACACGCGCCAGAAATCAAAAATTAAAACGTACCTACCATATAGTTTTTGATTCAGTAGCAACTGTAGCAAGTGTAAATCATGTTGGTAAGAACAGTAACTAAGTAGTTATGTATAAACACAAATTCCTAAAGGCAAAAATCCTAAAACAGCTCCGTCCATATATTTCAGCCGTGTCGAGAATTACTTTGGCTACATAAGAGTACGCTCGTTCGGAACCCTCAATGCGTTGGCCGACTCGCACTGATACATTTTTTTTTGACGGAATATTTTTAAATTATTGCTAACTCTGGAATAATAAACCAATTAAAAATATTTCCAACTTGATATTTTAATATTGTCTTTGAAAACTTTATGGTTATAAAATTGACTTCTAATGAAGCTAACGATTCATGTTATTTAAAAAAACACTTGTTAAAAATGTTGGAGTTTGAGAAAAACTTAAGATTTTTTTAACATTTTAATAAAACTTATATCAAAGCCAAACTCAAAAAGTATGTTCGTTTTTATGTTAATATACATAGTCACATTAGCCTCATGACTGGACCGAACAGGTCAGGGGGCGAAAATAAATACTGAGTGGGTTTCTAAACCCGGAACTCGCAAACGAGGCAGACCAAGGAGACGGTGGCGGGATGACATTGATCGATTCTTAGGTTATTGGTGGTATATGGCAAAATCTCACGTCAAACGGGGGTAAAGATTGCCCAGCAGTGGGATAATAAAAAAATACCTTCTATAATTTAGTGATAGTGATTAAAATGTTATTTAATAAACGTAATAATGTATTATTGTTTATGAAATACAGAACGCTGACAGACAGACGCACAGAAGAGGCTTAGTAACAGGGTCCGGTTGGATACCTTTCGGGTACAAAATTCCCAAAATAATGTCTTTAAAATACAATAACCATGTGTATTATTAAATTAGTAAATATACAATAATATTCTCTTATCATGACTTCCTTAGCGACTCTACAAATAGAACTTACCAACAGGTATTTAATATCTAATCGCAACTAATATTCGTATTTAACTATGCCAATTAGTGCCGTTATTAGGTCGGACATTCCTCTTTACAAGACAAGGCTGGCAATCAAAGAGACAACATGCTTATTGTAGCAATCAATACACGCAATTAGACTGCTTAATTAATGTAGAGGTCACGAATGGCGCGGCGGGGCGTTCTGGCTTAGAAACCTAAATAAGCCGAAATAAGTTTTTCCGAGTATGTTAGAAGGTAACTTTTCGAATCATATTAGGGTGGACTGTATCTATCTGTTATTGGTTCGTAGGTTAAGGTTAAGATATAATTATGAAACATGCAGCCACATTTTTATATTTAAAAGTATACTAACTGTGCCCCGCGGTTTCACCTGCGTGAATACCTAAGTTCCGTTTCCGATGTCTTTATAGTTATTCTGTTATTCGGGGCGGAGACGAAGCCTTTTTTTTAGACTTTTAAGACAATTTTTTTTTTTTTCGTCATATTTCAAGGAATATTATTAGAAATCATTTTTATATTATAGATATGTGTCAATGTATGATAAAGCACCTGGTTTTTAAAGCGATTTAGATAGATATACGTATTTAGCGCATAGATATAGAGACAATGGCCTTCATTTAGTGTATTGATTCAAAAGCTTATAATATTTATATCATAGCATGTAATACATGTGTTCTCATTCAGGATGACTGAATGCGATTACACATGACTAAACTCGGTAGCGACTGAATTAAGACAACTAAATTAAGGAAAGTGATGAGTAATGAGCGTTTGAGGTCTAGTTAAATATCATCAGTGTTAACATACAAATATGATCATTGTATTTAATCAAACACGTAAATATATTGAAAGGTACGTATTGTAACATGTCGTGGTGGCCTAGCAGTTCAATGCGATTTGTGTGCACATGGTTTCAAGTTCGAACCTATAACAGGCAAGTAAAATGTGATGTTTTCAAAGTTATAATGTACTTACTTGAATATTCTAAAGCATCATTGACGTTGAAGCTAAATATCGTGAGAAAATCTAGATAATTTCTAGATCTAAACAATTGGAATCTGAAATCGCCAAACTGCAATGAGCAAGTGGTGATCAGTGTTTGTCCCTCTCTACATGAAAGGAGGTCTGAGTCCAGCAATAGGACAATTATAGGCCGGTATTATACTCTAAAACATAATCTGTAGTTGTTGCTATAATAGTATAATATACAAACGACCATTGATATTATCAGGTACACATAAAACCACTTCAATCATATTGATCGTATCAGTCACCTACTTGGAAGTTCTTACTTATGTATAAGTACGTTCTAAATTCATTCTCACTTTGAAAGATTGGTAAAAATAGGTTTCGGCTCATTAGTATTCGGCTAACATAGCATTAGGCCTAATAGCCTATGTTACGGTACATATATAGGTAGCGGCCATTTTTATTACCCTCAATACAACTGTTCGTAAGTACAATTAAATTTAGCTCCATTTGAGGTAATAAGGTGGAGTTTTAGTGTTGTATTCTAAGTAATTTAGTCTATATCGGACGTGTATTTCTGTTTGGTGGCCCTTTATTAGTCTAGTAGCCGAAGATTTATGTTCTAGGTCGGAAAAAAAGTAATTAAGTGTATTGTTTTCATTTATCTTACACGGTCATGTGGTGTTCTGTAATCTGATTCAGCATGGATTTATCTATCATAGTTAAATACATTAATAGATTTGATATAATTAATTACTATAAAAATCGAGATAAGTGTAAGCCTTTAAAATAAAATACCTACTTTTAGTATTATAAATGCAGAAGGGTAAATAAATTGTCTTCATCATGTTTTTAATAACGCCTGGTCAGTTACTTCTTATTTTTATGTCTATAAACATTTTGAAATCTTAGTGATAAAGTAAAAAAAAACGTTTAAACAACCAAAAAAACATATTTTTCTGGATTTAGATTATTTTTTCTTTCGTCCAGTTCATCCAAACTTTATGTCAACTATTTAATTACAAATTATCGTTATAAAATAACTTCATGCTACAAATTTTGAAATTTTAAGGCTTTCTTAGACGTAGTGTTGTGCTGTACCGGACGGGTTGTGTGAGCGATGACCTTAAAAGTGTAAAAGTCCTACGTTGCGTGACCTGGTGTCCTATATACCAAGTAAACAAGCCGAGCTATTTCTTTAGGCCTTTGGACACACGTCAAACTATACCTATCTGTATTCAAGCACACCCTGTTTCTTTTTATAGAAAACATTTAAAAATACAAGTCTATTTTTCATTTGAACTAGATTGTCCTATTTTTCATATTTTTAACATGACCCCCGGGGCCTTTGGTAGTTTGAACAAACGTTAAATGTTTTATCTTTCATAAACCTACCAAATACAAGCGCTTAATAATTAAACTCCAATAAGGTAGGAACCTACTTTGTGCTCCAAATAACCATTTTATCTAAATACCTGGTGGAGTAACAATCTAAACACTGAATAATCAGACGTCTTTTAATTGCTTTACACATAAGGTTGAAAATAGAATTTACATCAAAAATTATTATTAACGCCTTAAGTATGAAAACAATAATCCAGTCTTTATTAAAGGAAAACATAAATGCGGACAACATCACATACATTGTTCTGAACCCAAAGTAATTTGCTAAAGCACTTGTGTTATGGAATTTACATACAACGAAGGTACCACAAACACCCAGACCCGAGACGATGTAGAAAAGTGATTTTCTACAATGACCCGTCCGGGAATCGAACCCGGGACCTCAGAGCTAGCGACAACTTGAAACCGGTGCGTACGCCACTCGACCACGGAGGTCGTCAAATTTTATCATGCTAAACAAAGCTTTTATTATCCAAACGCAAAAGAGAGTGAAAGTTCACCACCATTCTTTCACAATCCTTTTTCACACAAAACTGATACAATTGAAAACGTGACGTTTCTCTTAGTTCTCTCTGCTATAATAATGGAACCTGATACTTCGGTGCAGTTTGCTATCGACACGGGTATACGAGTACGCCCGGGTCACCGCTATCATGTCTTTTGTCGCTACCCGGTTGTACCGCTAGGATGCACGGATATCACGGATATGACGGATATTCTTAGTAACTTGATTTCAAGAGAGTTGTGAGGACGTAGTGGTATTTAGAGGATTGTGAAAGTTTCGTAATGTTGTTGCATTTTGTGTTGTTTAAAATTACTATAGGTTTCTATTCTAACTTTATGTGAAATAAACTATATACAAAATTAGTTAGAAGCTGAGCCTTTTGTTTTTTATTTCTTAGGTTAACGTGAATTTTGCACATTTATTTACTTAACTGAATATATTTTCAACGGATTTTATAATTGTTTTCATATTTCGGACGTCAAAGACTGGAGTCAAATAAACAAAGGTTTAATACAAATGCAAAATTAACCAATGTAAACCTAAATAATTCCATAATCCATCTCCTAACCATGTTCCCAATTATTCGGAAACTGCGCAATGCGTATTTAGCTTTCATTCATCTCTACTACTCATCATCTCACCACTTACTTTCCCTGGTAATCCATCAAAAAAGTGAGCGATAGAAAAACTTCCGTATTAAATTGGACTAAACTCTAACAAAAGGTAGGAGTAAATATGTAAAGGAGTAGCATTACTGCCTACGCTTTCAGGAAATAGGTAGAGCATCTGTGATGTAAAAATAACCTTTGATATTATTATATCCTTTATTTTTTAATTTCCCTAACGACTTAAACCCCTGCGTATAATATTCAATTCCAGGAATTTGCATGATTTAAAAATAACAACGAAAATATACCTGCACCCTTATGTAACAAAAAATTGGGATGCGATGTCAGTAAAAAAAATTGGTTTACAACACTAATTGTCTTATTTGAATTACACAGAATCATGCTTATAAAATACAATTTAAAACATTTACCAAAAATAATAACATAAATTACACTTTATATGAAATTCGAATTCACTTAATGATTAAGCAACAAAGGTCAATGGGTACCTTAGTATGGAAACTATACCTACGCTGTACAGAAACAAAATAAGGTGAAATCTACAGATTAATGTCTCTAGTTTATGATAGTATGGGTTGCATTACTGTGGGTATAGTCTGAAGTTACGCAAGAGAAGAGTGTCTGAAAGGATATATTATGGGGATGGCCTTTGCCCAGCATTGTGACATTGTTCTTTGACCTACTAATGTTTAATACCGCAATAAAAATAAAAAAGTACATGATATTAAAAGTGGGGCACTTAACACTTTAAATCTACTTTGGTTTATGTACACAAGTTTTCACAAACCGGGTCAGATTACACCCAATGACCTTTAAACGTCAAACTATCTTTTATAGTCTTATTTTTTGTGCAGAACCAAAAACCAGAAACCACAACAACAGCCTGTATATATTTATTCCATAACTTATATGTGGATGTTCATCTCGCAGCTCACGACGTAGTACGATCGTTGTACAAACAACGAATGCTAATGTGACCTTCTGTCAAGACGTATTTTCATAATAAACTGCGGTATCTATATCTCTACACTAAAGTTATTCCGAATAACCACACATAGGTATTCAAAAATAAGAAATATATATTTAACTGATGAAGGTATATTTTTTTATCCAATGAAAATACAAATAAAAAATTATAGGATCATCTATTAGAGTCATTATTTATTGAAAGTTGCTGATAACTTTCATATTGCGGAAGAAATCTTGATAAATTTTAGCGAAGAACCACCTCGGTAACGTCAGCACAAAAACCGCATCAGTATCAGTAGAATAGAATAGAATAGAATATACTTTATTGTACAACTTTAAAATTACACAACAACAATAAAGAACAGTAATAGTGAAGCGTACAATGGCGGTCTTATCGCTAATAGCGATATCTTCCAGATAACCTTTGGATGGACAGGAAAGATAATAAAAAAACAGAGGTCCAGTCCATTTGTTAAGGAGCTAAAATGCCACAGACAGACAGTCAGACCGTCAAACTTATAACAACCCCCTTTTTGCGTTGGAGGTTAAAAATACAAGATTTTTGTCCAGTACTACTCTTCTCAGTATCATTATACCACAAGAATAAATTATTTAAAATAAGCAGTTCTCTGAGGGCAATTACATAGAATATTTTTTACATTTATCGTACCTAATTAGGATTGTAAAATACTTTCTGGGAATCACATTTGTAAATATAGATAAAGAATAAGGTGAACCTAATTGCTAATTAACTTTTTAGTTTATTGGAATTAAACAAGTGAAGATTGGAAAAAAAACTTTTTTCATTGATAACAATGTTAATTACTTTACAAAGTATATTATATAACACTATATAAAAATACCCTATATACAAAGTCATTTTATACAAAGTCAGTAAATACCTAGGTCTGCCTAAATCCTTTCAAAGGAAAATGCAATTTAATCAGATAAGTATCGACCTAAATGTACCAACCATTTTGTATTCTCGAAATGGTTGAATACTTGTACGTAAGGTATTAAGGCTCTTACATACACATGATGCAACGTATCGTGGAAATGTAGGACTTACAAAGTTGTGTAGGTGTATTATATATTGATTGATTCTATTTATCATTTAGCTTGCCAATTTATTCAATAATGCTAGATTTCAATTAGTCAGTCCTTTTATAGTGATCCTTAATTTGAAAATTAGTATATACTTTTGCTCGTCGTTACGACGCCAATACGAGGTTGCATTGTAAAACCATGCCTTGTCTTGTCGTAGTACCCGACATCTTATCGTGTTTATGTGTAAAAGCCCTTACTCAGTAACGTTGAAATTGTATAATTGGAATACAAAGCAAAGACTTAAAAAAACATTTCATGCAACTGAGCAAAATTAAAACCATCTTTCGAATCAGAGATCTCTTTACGAAATATTACGCTTTAAAGTGAGTGAGAGAGTGCGCCCCGAGCCAGCTTAGTGTTTATAATGAAGTTGAAAGGAAAACTAACACTGCTAAATTTAATCCTGATCAACTTAGGCACTAAATGCACTTTACAAAGTAAAAGGAGAATTTGGTGACTACGGTACCGTGCGGCCCGTGCAGCTCGTGGCATGGGACGTACTTGAACTTTTTAAGAATATTATCCGTCTATTCACGCAATTATAATTTGTAAACTATAAAATCTATTTTCATTTATAATTATTTATTGGTGATATGCCCTTTAAATCTTTGAATGAGCATAAAATGAACACCTTATCTATCCACAGATACATCAAGCTACCATTCTATTGGGAGTAGCTTAAGAGAGGCTGTTGTAACGGATTTTCAGTCAGGCAAGTTTCTAGTTACGAGTAGAGCAATCCCTTGTTTAAACTAAAGTCTACATGCCTTCTATATGAAATCTGGTACAACAATAACATGTTTAATGCAAAATCAAGATGGAGGCTGTGTATACACAAGTATTGTATGTACAAGCTAAGAAATCAGCGCTGTGACAAATGGCTGCCAGCAACCGCTGTTTGCACTAGTTACTTGATATCCAACTGTGTTAGCTTTCATATTATTGTAAATATTTTAATTATATATAATACTTTTAATATTTTCTTTATGAAGATAATCCTTTTTTCTTGGTACATATTTTTAATTTACATTCATTAATCACGGGATATAAACTGTTTTCAGAGTTTAAAATAATTTTGATTATAATGATCATTCTAATATTAGAGATCGTGTAATTTGATTAATTAAAACAGTACTGTCAAATAAAAGTAGATAGCCTATTATATCATTTTTTTTTCATTTAGGAGCTTAATTCTTGATGGTGGATTGCATGTATAATTAAAAATACCCAAAAGTTTTTGTACAAAAAGTGAGCAGCAACAGCTCCCCTTCTCAGAAACCAACAAAATTAAGAATAAATATTACAAAGGTACATTTTTATGGAACAGCAAACTGACATAAAAATTTCCATGAAAGATTCAGCAGCAACAAGAAAAAAGTTCTGAATAACAATAGGTAGTAAAAGAAAACGCTCCCCCTTGTAGAACATTAGAAATCAGATGAACACAAATATTTCATTCATTTGTTTACACATTAAGTTAAAATAGAATCCACGTAGAAAAATAAAAACGGAATCGCCATTCAACTGATGTAGTATTGATAAAATGTCAGGTATTTTTGAATTTTTATTCCGGGATAGAAATTAAATTGCACAGATACATTTCCGAATGAATTTGTATGATTCTAATTTTAATTTTAATTGACTTTTTAGTATTTAAAATAGATGCTTTTTTAACTGTTACCATTGGTTTACGGAGTTTCGAGATAGCGAGGCTCTATAAATACGGTATTATCAAAATGGACTGTTTTTAATGATCTATTTAATACAATTATGATGGGTGTCATCAAGCTTAACGGATAAAAATGGACCTAAATATTACAAAAGACTGGATACGAAAGAATATCGTAATTCATTAAATAAATAAAATAGAACAAATTCATATTTGATGATCAGACTTATGTTTGCCTAACAAGGGAATCAACAGAGAAATACACATATACTATTTCGTCATTCCCACCTTTATAGGTATATCCTTAGAATACAGTATTATATAAAACAACACTGAACTTGAAAGAACATTCTTCTTCCTAGTCGGGGTCACTCTTGACAGAGTGGTCGTGGTGAAAGAACATTAAATCGATATTTAAACATTGAATTCGCATCGCTTACCAATTACAATTACTAATTACCAGCTGAGACTTGAAATAATTTCTTTACTGTGTAAATACCTATATATCGTGTTCATAAGATAAATATTCATTAGGAACTAAGGCAGACGCTTCCATTACCTAAATATGCATGTAGACGACACATTCTGTGAAGTAATACCCACTTAGAGGAAATTAGTTATTCACACTATCAATAAAGCTTAGTGTCAGTGGTATGTAATTTATGTTGTTCAATTATGATTAATTATTATTGTCACGCTATACAGCATGTGTTTAAATTTAATGTCTTACTTACTATCATTATTAGAATATTTTTCAATTATTTATTTTGATTTTATTCCTGTCTTATACTTTAACGAATAACTACAGTTTTTTCTAGCATTTGACAATATTAAGTTATTAAGTCGCAGGCATTTTAATGAATATGTAACTAAAAAAACATTTTGTTATAATAAAGACACTAAAATAAAAGAGCAACCATGTTTTCTGACGGAAGCTGAGATTGTCTGGAAATTTGATTCATTCGTTTTGAATATTGGATTTCCTTGTACACACTCGCTCGTCTATTGAAGGAAAAAGCAAAGAACACATTCTCTTCTTTCATGTAACAAATATCGCTTAAATAACATTAAAATATAATATTGAAATCTCATTTGATAAAATATTATGTCAGCTACATTGTATAAAGGTATCGAATTTTATGAAACACTGTTTTGTTTTACCACAGTAATTATTCATTGTAATTGTTCAGCGTTGCCAACAATCATAAAAACATAAAGAGGACCCCTCGAACCGTGTAAATGCAAGTGCAAGCATTACTCTACCTACTAATTAGAGCCCACATAATTAATCACTCAAGCAATGGGCAATATGCGCAATTATAAACACGTAAGTCTACCATAAAAAACTTTGAATGTGTATGTTTAACATATATATTCTTAACTATAACTATAACCAGAGCTTGCCATGTAAACAACATTTAAATAAAATGAAGTCTTTATTTTTTAGTCAATTTCGTTTTGGATTATAAAGCGATATTTACGACTAGATATCTCTTTAAAATATACTAAGCGCTTATTTCGTTATATTTTAATAGCCTAGACCTAAAAGATAGACGTGCCTTTAAAATATGTTTGTAATTTCAATGTAAAACGTTTTATTTTATTATAGAAAGCAATCATAACTTACAAATATTGACTCAATACCAATATTAGATTAGTTACGTATTAAACATTTTTATAAAGTAATTTTATCTTAACCACATCGAGTAAGACTAATAATTAACCTTATATTTCGGTATTTTGCTACCAGATTTTTGTGTTTTAATGAGACTGATAGAGACTTTAATGTACTTATTTATAAAAGACTAGCTGTGCCCCGCGGTTTCACCCGCGTTAATACCTATATTCCGTTCCCGATGTCTTTATAGTTACTTTGTTATACGGGGCGGAGACGAATTAAAAAAATTAAAGATTTTGAAAATCGGTGTACCCGTTCTCGAGTTATGAATAGTGTAACTAACACCTCGCGGTTCCATACCTATCTCGTACTACCTCTTTAACCCCGTTACGTCGTTAGTTCCACTAATTTGTTAATAGTAAACTTACTATGGAATAATAAACATTAACAAACAACTTTTATTCCCGAAAGGCTACATTGCTATTATTATCAATTTGCTTATATTATTATTATGGTGCCGTTTTAAACTTGTGATATCTTTTGAATGGAATGTCCAAATTGAATAATTCAAAAAGTCAAATAATGGTATTAAAGCAGACTTAAATATGAAGTCATTTATTTTGATAAGGATTAATTCCAAAGTATAAATAAAAGAGCTTTTAGAGCAGTAGCATTTTTAAAAAATTTTAAAAATGAAAAATACACTTATTGTGACATAACTATAATAGTTAGACATATGCTGTCGTGATATTTTTTCTAGATAATTATATGTTCTACAAAAACGTAGTACATTATTTTGTTCTATAATCAATAGTTTTCGCAGCGCACGCGATATAAGAAAGTTTTTTGGTAATTTTTTCACACCTTGGGTTACATTATTGGAGTTTTAGTATGAATCCCTAACTTTTTTGAAAATTTAATATTGCCTATGTTCACCGAAAATAATGTAGCTTCCCAACACTGAAAGAATTTTACAAATCGGTCAAGTACTTTCGGAGCCTATTCAATTCAAACAAACAAACAAACAAACAAACAAACAATCAAATCTTTCCTCTTTATAATATTAGTGTAGATATACCTAAAATAATGACTTATTAATATCTTAACAGCCATAATCATTTATTTCAAATAATCTTAAAGGTAATTCGCGGCGTAAGGTCGTTAATATTTAATAACTTTTATAATTACGGTTAATGTTGACCGAGGCAACAGACCAGACTGACAGCTCAATTAACCGTACTAAGCAATTTTGAATAGAACCCTGCAATTCTGCTGACGACGCTTGTAACTCCCACCTTCAGTCGTTATAATTTGATAGTCGATCGAACATGTTTGTTCTTAAAAAAAAAAAACTGTTTTGATCACTTCATTGCCTTTCGAGGTACATTTTATGAAAGAAATTGTGATATATTGGTCTTCAAGAGTTTATATTTAAAAAAAAAAAATACGATACAGTTTTTTTATCAGCTCTTGTAAGGTTTTAGTGCCTATAAGATTATTATAATAAACGACTGTAAAAAAACTAGCACTCTAAAACTTTTAATACTTAAGTTTCAATTTCTGAGTAAAACAGAACGTCCATTCCATTTCCGTTAAGGTTTATTGTTGTTTATTCAAGCAAAGAATTTCAGAGTTCCAGGATTTTACGTCGAATAAAGAGATATATAAACATGGATTGAATTTTAGAACCCAAGTTTTGAATCCAAATTCCATTATACTGCAGATAAATTTAAACCTGCCCGTAAACCGTTTCAATATCAGTTCCAATATCTAGTTTTATATCTTAATTCTGGCACCAGCCAACCTTTGAGATTAAATAATAAAAAGTGCGGTAAAACTCGTTTAATGAAAAACGATCTCGGAGACAGGGATACATAAATCCTTAATCCAAAAGCCGTTGGGTATTAAATGGTGTTTTATAAGTAGGTTGTTCTCAGGTTAGAACGCTCTACCTCGTTATCGTTATAAGAGGATGTACCCTCTCGTTAGCTTGGAGCAACACAATATCACCCTGTACACCTTGCCGATTATATTACCTTTATGTACAGCGAGTTCATTAATTATTTTCTTATCCGGGTAAATAATGCTGGTACTTAAAAACAGCCGTCTTTTTTTTATTGGGCCTTGAAGGAGTAAAATGTCTCGGAGATCTATTGAAGCATCAAATATCATTAATATCGATAAAATGCCTCCATGAATAAATAATTTAAACATATTCGCGTCTATCAAAGTAAAGCATTTAATTAAAAATTGTCATAAGGAGGTCAAAGTACGTCCAAAGCATTACAAATTTAAATTATCCTTATTTATTTGCTTACCTACTCTAGAAATTCTTAAGAAAAATTAATTTATTTCGAATAAGTATTTCTGGTAAGTAAGGTCAAATCTTTGAAGAAAATTCAGCGAAACGTCGCCGTCGTAACGTTTTTAATTTCATCAGCAAGGAACTTTATTCAGAGGTTATTTAAGCATTCGTTCATCGCTATATTCTCACTAATTTGTATTAGTCGTAAATGCTTTGATACCTTTAAATTTAAATATGCCTGTATGATAATATTCTCGAAAAAAGATATAATTATCATTTAAATGTAGTCTTTTTTAACCTTTCATCACAAATTTCTTTCATCTGAATATTTGTGCAAAATAACGTACACAAAATATTTCGTTCACTACAACTTTATCTGCAACAGACAAAAAACTGTCGAAACAAAAACATGTAAACACAATGGTTAGCTTAGAATTGAAACTGAGATAAGTACCGCAAAAACATGTGGCTCCACACTGGCGCGATGGCGGGCAAAACAAAGCAAGTTTACACACGTGTTCTGTACTGCAGGCGGACAAGGGTAAACGAATTAAAGTGTTAGTGGTCGTTAAAAAGAACCACGGAATTAACATGAAATATATCCCATATTTGCAGGATACAATTTTAACATAACTTGATGATTTAAATTTTAACGTTGATTTCACAATTTGAATAGAACCTGTACTTTTAAAATTACATAGAAAACATAACTTTGCTGAATGAGTATGTGGGTGTAGTAAACAAGTTTCGTGATATAAATAACCATTAAAACCCCTCAAAAAGTGTACCTAAAGATGATTGGATTACTAACGAAATTTTTGTTAAAAACCAATTATGAAATCTTTTCATCAAAAATAAATTTATAAATAATATTACATTTTGTTTAATTTTTTTTTTAAACTTTAGAACGTTCATGTATGTACTTTGAATAGTAGTTCTCGATTCTCGACATATAATTTCTTCTAGTTCTTAAACCCTGCCGTTAAGAATTTTGACCACAAGTCAGTTTGTAGGTACAAAACACGCTGAACATAACAATATCAGTTAAAATGCAATTGCAAGTAATGGATAATCAACAATTACTTAATACCAATTATAAATTCACAATCTACAAACGCGTTAATTGTATTAAAATGCTTTAGTTTCAAGTTCCAATAATTCCATTTTAACATGTGATTCTGTATTTCAAAGCAGATTGTAAACATAAGTGCTCTGTTAATGTACCCATTAAATTCAAATTTAGAGGCATTAAACAATCAAAATCACGTACATAACCAATGCGTATGGAAGCCTCAATTACTTTCCTATACTGGCAAGCGGTCGCGTTCAAAATAGTCACATGACTATTTGAACAGCCTAATCATGTGTGTCACAGCCTAGGACCTATAGCATTCACACTCCCGTTAGTAGCACGCAAACGCTATCGCAAGCACGCTACGTTTAGTTTTCTGTGGGGCAGTAAAGCTTTTAAAATTTTTCTTTGTAAATATAACCTCCCCTCAGGGAAATTAGCTTTAAATCTCAGCTACTTTATGTGGTATTATGTTCTGGCTGTTATGAGAGCCCACACGTGTTATGACAGAATAGGCGATGAATACAGGAAATAGGTTCTCTTACATTCTAGGTTTTACGTGCTATTTAAACTTCTTCGTTACATTCTTGAAACAATATAAGCCGCAAGTGGTCGTTCCATTAAAATATATCATTTCCTACATAAGCAGTTGTTTTCTCTCAAGGGTATTTTCTTTTAGTGATATAAATTCTTTATACATTTTAAAACGTTGTGTTATTTTTCTTTAAGTTGTAAAGTATTTGATTTAGAAATGGTAAGAAAAATGTTTTAAATCCAATCGATTTAAGAGCATAAATATTATGGCTTGAAACCAATCTGGTTTTCTAACTTTATTTCTACCATAAAATCACCTGCATTTACCCAATAAAATGGCCGTCATTGATTTTTATTTAACCCCAGCAGAAGCGATAGATTGAATTGACTCTCACATGCAATTTTATTTAACAATTGTAATAGTTATCCGATTGCCTTTGTGTGGCCAGATAGAATTGATTTTCAGTGAGGATACGCAATTCTTTTTATTCGGTTTTGTAATGTATTCGTCGCCACTAATTGTTTTTGGACAATTTATATAAAATATAAATGCGCATGAGACGAAGTTCGTTGGATTTTGAGATATAGCCCAACACTTTGCAATACAAAACATTCACAAACATTTGCTACACGTTTTTTGCTGTTAGCGTTCAAATATCGCTCACAGCCTGGAAAACGATAGCATTTATAGTAGAATTATTTATTTCTAACATCTATTCAACCGTCTATTACATTGACTGTCGATGATTTATTGTCATAGAGACAAAAATACACAGTAAAAGACAAATGAGAGGAACACTGAGCATGGAAACAGTAACAAGGAGTGAAGTCTCAAGGGCCATAAGATTGCTTTCAGAAAAACTGGAACGTAGCAAATACGGTCAATAAAGCACTTTAAACCTTTGGAATCGTTGTCTCTGATTCCATAACACAAGTGTTTTAGCTACTTACTTTGGGTTCAGAGTAACGAACGTGATGTTGTCTACATGTTTTTATTAAGAATATTTTAAATAGGTATGAATTAGGTCGTAGATATCGCCCACAGAACACCGCCTACATTAATTACGGTGATATTGGTGTCAGTCGCTTATCACCCATAGTTTAGCGACTGAAAATTCTCCAAGTATTTATTCAGAAACGCTATAGCATGTTAACCAGTTGTAAAATGCTGCAAAAGTTATTATTTATTCCTGCTTTGTGAAATAAAATCTATTGTCCTTGGGGAATGTTCAAAACTGACCGGCAAAACTATCGAGTACGGAAATTTAAAATCCGTACAACAAGCACTTTCAGTAAAAAAAATAACGAATGTACTCCCAAAAGTGGACACCATATTTAATTTAATTTTTCTACGAACGTATTTAATAAAACGTTCGTCTTTGGTCCACCGCCTTACATATTTGTTCCAAATTTCATCTCAAGCAGTTCAGTGGTTTCGGAGCAAATTGGCGCAAGAGTGATTATATATGGGTTTTGTTTGTACCTTTTAAGGTATGGAACCCTAAAAATGATAATGATAATAAAAATCTGGTAAAATAAACTTGTTCGAAAGTTAATCGAAAGAACTAGAAATTATATAATCGTGATTATGACATTACTTTGAAGTTGTTTGGTTTGTCTTGTTTGTAAACAATAAATTAAGTATTTGAAAAGTTAAACTTCTTTATAACGATTCTTATAACTTTTAAGTACCTAGTTGTTTTGCAGATTTCATAAGTTCTGCTTCTGAATAATTTCATAACATTCGTGGATGTCTAACATAATTATTATGTCATGCTTTTTTGCTCTAAATAATAATGCTGAACTTTTTATTTAATGAGAAATGTTAACCAATTATTGAAAACAATTTATTATTAATATGCACCTTGGGTGTTATAACGTGTTGGATAGATATTGACAGTATTTAGTTTTGATCATGCGGATCACCCAGCTACGGACCAACCGCGACAAGTGCGGTTTCATAATCGTTTAATCTGAACGGCTTACACTTAGCTACAAGTTTCTCTTGTATATAAAGGACAAAATAATCTAACATAACCGTTCTGCTCTTTCTTCTATTTCGGCTCAAGGTATATCTACCTGATTACGTGCTATCTCATTACGCAAATGCTATAAAATATCATAACATGATGCTACAGGCAGCAACAATACTTCAAACAGGATTCCTTAAGCTCCGTACTCACATTCGGTATTACTCGATAGTTTTACTCCAAAACGAGTAAATATTAACGTGTGGACCGCAAAACTCACAGCTCGAAGGCTCGCATCGAGCCGGCTCGATGGAATTAAATAAAAGTAATTTCCTTCGCACCTACTCGGAGCGATCCGTCGAGCTTGACTCAAGCGTGTGTACGTGGCCGCGAGTCGAGCGTCAGTCCGCCGTTGTAAATCTTCATAAAGCACTTCAGGCATCCTTAAATAATTGTTATAATCTTCGGGACACAGCTCTTTAATCAAGTTCACGTGGCTGTAATCAGAGCGGCGACCTAACCAATCTTTAACCCAGTACCTCCTTTTATGTTTCTTCTTTTCATTTTCTTTTATTCTTTTATAATTAAGAACTGCGAGACTTGCTAAATGTAGCCACCGTCTCCTTTGTTGAACAGACATGTTGTGGCTCGAACGGTTCGGTGAATACTGAACGGTGTGCGTCACTCGATAGATTAATGCTGAATGTGTGGACGAAAGCCCATGCCATAGTTTTTACTCGACATGATAGCTCGATCGAGCAAAACCGTATGTGAGTACGGAGCATTAGAGATCACTTAGGTCTTGCACAGTTACAACTTGTTGAACGTAAAGTTTTCTGTTATGGCCTAAGTACAGACAGAATGTTGCTGCTCCGAGCATATTATTTAAATCAACTAGAATTCTACAAAGGCTGATTAAATTTTTCTCTTACTTTAAATTGTTTGACTACGTAGTTGCTACGGCGTAGCTGTTATCGTAGCCTTATGGAACGTCTACAAAATGATATCGAATCTTAAATGTACAACATGTTACATGAGTAAGAAATTGGTTTTATGTTGAATGATTACGTATCACACTCTCCATAATTGTCTTGATATGCTAACGGAAAATAATGACGTTTATTTTCTCCTTTCACAGATGGCTGCAAATCGTCGGGGAGCGCATCAACTACAGTGAAAATAATTCTTCTGTTAATATACCTTCGTCCTAACGTGCTAAGATAATTTATTGTACCTTTATTAGTTAGTATCAATTTATAATCGCCTATGTTCTTACGAACGTATAGAACCAAAGATCCTGTTTCTATGACTGATAAAATTCTTCTCTATATTTTCACTGTTAATATCTTGTAGTTGTGCCAACCCGAATTTATGTATTTCATTAAATGGAATACACGAAATATGGTTCTAATTTTCTTAATACCTCAGAGCAATCAGTTTTAATTTAAATCTCCTGACAAACGGATCGTAAAGTAAATAATTAAAAGTTCCACCAGAGTAAACGAAATATAATTTGGTTATATAGATTTGTTATTAATTTATAATTTTCGTTATATTTATTTAGTAATATTAAGAAGAAATGGACCTGATACCTAGGGAGTTTAATGTATAGTCCTAGGTATGTATATATGTACATATGTATGTGCTCAAATACTTTCAATAAATTATGGGATTTGTGCGTTTTAAATATTTTAATAACATTTTATTTCGAATAATTCAACAATTGCTATTATAATAATTTCGATAAGAATTTTGAACAGAAATACGGTAAACCTACGAACAGACACACACTGTTGAAAAAGGTAAGTAAATTAGTTAAGTATTTAACTGTGAACGCTGAACGCGTCAAAAATCACACATGAAATGAAAACACATGGGTAAGTTACATGACGTATTAAATGATAAAGGTTTGTGCATTATTATTTAGAATTAGATTTTAATTTTACAGCAACTAGCCATCAAGCAAAAAATGCTCCATAAAAATCACTAGAAAATGTAAAAGCCTGCAAAATTTCAAGCATAATTTGGGACGAGCGACTTAATTGATGTTCGCTCGGCGAAAAATCTACGCTAAAATGCTTTTGTAAAAAATGATAGTGTTTCATTATTTACTTAACAAAACGTTTTAGCTAGTGACTCTTTTTCATTGTTTGGAAAGCAATATGTGAAATAAATAAATGTGAACACTACATACATTGCTTTGAACCCAAAGTATTACTTGTGTTATGGAATCAGAGACAACGAAGGTACCACAAACACTGAGACCCGAGACAATATGGAAAAGTGTTATTTCTTTGTCCTGTCCAGGAGCCGCACCTGGGACCTCAAAGCTAGCTAGCTTGTATACCAGTGTGTACGCCACTCAACCACGGAGGTTGTCAAATGATGAGAAATAAAGTTTATTACTTGAATAAGTTTTCCCTATCTAGTTAGTTTTAACATGTGTTATAAAGTAGGGTCCTAGTGTTCTGCATACTGTCGTACTCCCATGAGTTATAATATGCCTTTTGCAAGTGAATTGTGTCTCGGCTCAGGATACTATTCCCCATCGTTCAGGCTTGATCTCTGAGTCAGCTTTTACGACAGCTATGAGAAGGG
The DNA here is from genome assembly GCA_905475315.1 of Autographa pulchrina. Lineage (NCBI taxonomy): Eukaryota > Metazoa > Arthropoda > Insecta > Lepidoptera > Noctuidae > Autographa > Autographa pulchrina. The sequence continues at coordinate 8,781,189 of FR997768.1, forward strand.
TTGCTCGTTTTCAAATGATCACCGGTTTTAAGGGAATTTTATTATGTAGGTAATTTTACTATGCTGAGTATCTCTTAATGTCTAGTGATATATAATTAATTGACGTCTATTGGAATAGTAAGGAACCTTGGGTTTGCTTCAAAATTTTATAGCTATAGAAAAACAACCAACTAAAGCCTCATGACAATTTCAGTAGGAATTATTTTAAAAACAAAATAATACTCAAATATTATTTTGCTTTTTTATAAAAATAGCTTTAATTCAAGGTAGATATACTAACGCAGATCCGTCACAATATTAACTGAAAACCTCGAGATCAATACGGAAATAACATGATTTATTTGTATGATAAAACTAAGATATGCGACGGAGCGGACTACACTTTGATCATCACTCTTACTCGAGTGCACCTCGTAAAATTTTATGGCTCCTCTCCGGATGTATTTAAATGTGAACAATAAACTAATCCGAATAAGGTTCCAATTTGATTGGTGACTTCTGGTATTGTTTGCTACATTCCTATTTGTGTATACTGAGCACACCTTAAAGATTCATCATAGTAGTTTTCCTATACCATGGCTGGCAATTATACTAGAATATTTCGGAGAAACATTGTTGTGTGCCGTCGGTGCACCTTCTAAGATTTTAATTAAAAGCGCCTGTAGCAGAAGTTCTCTTACAAACTTGTTCTAAGTGCGCCTAAAAGTAATAAATGAGTATGACACTTGGTAGTTCAAATGTTCATAGTTGTTCTAACTATATTTCATAAAACTATAAAGATATATTAGATTAAAGTATCAAATTGTATTAAAAAATATTTGCTTAAAAAACGACAAAGACATTTTATATTGATTTCTTAGGTTTACGCGAATGTTAGACATTGAATTAAAACACGTTTTACGGATTTTGTCGCGGTTTATAGTAGGTAGGCAGGTATCATGGTCACGGGCAGACTGCCCGATACGATATGATACAAGCAAAGGTGTCGAAACGTCGGGACCTAAAATCTAAAAATAAACCGCGACAAAATCCGTAAAACGTAGTTTTAATTTAAAGATATTTTAATAAATCTGTAGGCACAATATCTGAGGAGATAGAGAAGATAATTAAAATTACATAATATGAGGTAAGAGTTTGTCAATGAGCTTGACATTATGACTATTACTATTTTCTTTACTACCTACTTCTTCTTCTTCTCGTATCAATGATCGCTAAACTCTGTTTGACCAGAAAGTAGCCACTTGAATGGCTTTGTCGTTGGCTTCCATTAAGTCCTGGAGGGTGGCGGTGGTGGTGCAGGACGGGCAGGACAGAAGATGCGCCATATCTTGAGTTGGGGCACCGCATTCACATTGTGTTTGTGAACATTCTATCATGCCCCATTTGCTCAGGTTGTCTCTGCAGCGGCCCACTTGGGTCCGTAGTCGGTTGAGAGATTTCCAAATGGGCCACTGCAGTTCGTGACCTGAGGGCAGTTGTTGTTGAGGAGAGACGAAATGTGGAGGAGTGGGATGTTTAATTCTCCACAATTCGTCCCTCTCATCCTCTGCACTTTCTTTTGCGGGAATCGTATGGCCCATAAAACACTTTCGGCTTTTTAAGCGGGCCCGTGGAGGTAGATTTAGGAACAGCGGATGGCGACTGTCCGTCTCCTGCTTGGACTTTTCAATGCGGCAAGCTGTTTCGCGGCGCACGTCTGGAGGAGCTATTCCAGCCAGGGGATACAGCATCACAAGGGGGGTAGGTTTAAGGCACCCTGTAATGATGCGGCAGGTCTCGTTGAGCGCTATGTCTACTTCTTTAGCATGTGTAGAACGATGCCACACTGGACATGCAAATTCTCCAGCGGAGAAAGAAAGACACAGGCCTGTTGTGCGAAGAACCTGCGGTGATGCTCCCCATGTTGTGGATGTAAGGCGACGGAGTAAGTTATTTCTTGAGCCCACTTTTTTTTTGGTGTTCAAGCAGTGGGCCCTATACGTCAAAGATCTATCCAGAGTGATACCTAAGTAACGAGGTTGGGAGCAGTGTTCTATGGCGACACCTTGCCAGGAGATGTTGAGTGTCTTGTTCGCTTGACGGTTGCGCAGATGGAAGGCGCATGATTGGGTTTTTGATGGGTTCGGACGTAAGGCATTGTTTTTATAGAATATTGCGAGTGCTTCTAGGGCGTCTTTGAGATTAGATTCTGCCTCTGGAAAGTTAACTGTCTGGGTGGCTAGTGCGAGATCGTCTGCATATAAGAAGCGTTGAGTTTGTGCAGTGGAGGGCTGGTCATTTGTGTAAATATTAAACAAGGCGGGTGCTAGGACGCTACCTTGTGGCAGCCCATTTTTCTGATACCGCCACCTGCTTTTGCGGTTATTAAGGTGGACTTGGAACCGACGGTTATTTAGGATCACGCTTAGAATTTTTACAAAATCCGTGTCCTTAGTTAGGTCGCGGACTTTCAGTAAGAGCCGTTTTATATTTACGGTATCATAGGCTGCAGAAAGATCAACGAATACCACTCCTGTGACTTTGTTCTCTTGAAAGCCATCCTCAATATATTGCGTTAGTCTGAGAGTCTGATTCGCGCATGATTTTCCGGGCCTGAATCCAGCTTGCTCGGGAATTAGATCTGGTTCAATTATAGGCGTGAGTCTATTTAGTAGGAGCCTTTCAAAAAGTTTGAATGTGTGGCACAGAAGTGAAATTGGTCGGTAACTTTTGGGATCATCTGGGCATTTTCCAGGCTTAAGAAGAGCAATAACTTTTGCACGTCTCCAGAGTTTTGGGATGTTATTCAGTTCGAGACAGGAATTAAATAATGATGCTAACCAAGAAATGGCTACTGACCCGAGATGTTTTAATTGCTCGACTGTTATGTCGTCGAAACCGGCAGCCTTACCATTTTTTAAGTTTTTTATTCCGTACAAAACCTCTGATGTTGTGAAAGGTTTGCTTATGCAGGTCACACTATGATCCAAATCTGTCGTTTTATTCATTCTGGGTAGACGGTGGGAAGATTTACCATTAAGGATCAGTTGATGGGCGACTTGGTTGGCAGTTACATGACCTGGGTTTTGGGCAACAGGAGGGTTATCCGTAAGTTTCTGTATTGTGTTCCAAGCTTTTTTGCTGTTGTGCGTCATATTAACGTCGGTGATTAATTTCATCCACTTTTCTCTACGGCTGTCCTTCAAATTACACATGAGTTCTTCTCCGAGTTCAAGTGTTTGATCGGAAAATGGATCTTTCTTGTATGAGTCTTCATACTTTGTAAGAATCGTAGCTGAATCTGTGTTAAGACCAGGGATATACGCAGTACGACATCCACGAGGTATGTGCTGGCGGGATGCAGTCCTGATCACTTTGATGAACTTTTCATAGTTATTGGGCACGGGGTCTAGGTCGTTTAGCTTGGAGTCAATGCCATCGGTATACATCAGCCAGTTGGCTTTGGCAAAGTTAAACCGTCGTCGGAAAGGCACGCTCCTGGGTTTTACGGCTGCTTCAATACGACACCCAATTGGCCTATGTTGAGTTCTTGGAATAGGCTGGTGTACTACTTTTGCACATAAAGGGCTGATATTATTACTGGCAAATATCAAGTCGGGGTTATAGCCTCGGCGCCACCGTCCGCTGTTAAAAGAGGCAGGAAGCTTAGCATTGTGTATCAAGGAGAGATTTTCGGCTTCTGCCCATTGCTCAACTGCATCACCGTCTGTGTTACTGGAGGTATAACCCCACGCAGGACTGTGGCTGTTGAAGTCGCCTACAATTAGTTTAATATGTTGGTTATGGAAATTGCTGGTGTAATTAAATTGAAATGGCTGGCTAGGGGGTTTGTAGATTGAAGTTACTGTGCAAAAACCGGTGTCTATGGTAATAGTTTCAATTGAGTTGTCAGATCTGGAAACCGCGGATTGCACTACGACATTAGGTTTTACAAACACTGCACTGCCGTGTTTAGCATGAGGTATTTCAGCGATGAGTAGCATGCCAGGTATTCGTGGCCGAGGTAAGTCACTATCGCGATGAGTTTCTTGAACGCATAGTACATCGCAATTTGAGTCTTTGCAAAGGTTCGCTAGAAGGTCTGCTTTGATGTTTGAGAAACCTTCTATGTTAATGGAGATAACGTTCAAAGCTGGTTTCTTAGTAATTGAGGAACCAGAGTTGGCGGGTGGAGTTGCCAAGTGGTTTGGCGCTGAAAAGTGCCGTTTTGATCGAGTTTGAGTTTGGATCATTGTGGTGAAGAGATTAGTTACTACCTACTGGAACTATTAAATTCTATATCCGTCTACCAATTTCGTTGGCAATTTCATGGCTTGAGATCAGCTTTATTGAAAATGTTTTACGATAATTGGGTACTTGAGAACATAACTACCTTGTTTTAATTTTAGAGCAAACTATTGGGTATTTAATGAGGTGTTTGACACAAATATAATTGTTTAAACAATTATGATACATTTTCCTTTTAAAGTGCATTAAAGTAGAGCCCTTTACGAGTCCGCGTGGGGCGTAAATGAATTACACCACTTCGTCTCTTTGGAAGAGAGAAGGCGTCTCGAGGAAATTATTACATTAATGACAAGTCTTAAGATTTGTGTCCACAAGTAATTTTTCAAGTGCCTTCCTATTTCATATTTTATTAAATTAAAATTTCCATTACACCTATCAACGATAATTGTGTCACTTTATGAAATATTTTAGTAGCTGTCGACGAAGGAAACTCATCCACCCAGTTTATCACGTTATTCCATTTTAGATAGCTAAAGGTAACTAAGCTACGTATTTACGTACGTATATTTTTCCTCCATCCATCATTTCTATACGTCAACTTACTCGTTTTTTACTGAATGCTCGTAAAAAAACCGTCTCGGTAACCGATTGCTGCGTAAAGGAAAAAGTCATTTGCAATCGTACAAGATTAAAGAAATATAAAAATATAATATTCCTGACCTATATTCAAACGATAAACCTTAACGCTGGCATGAGTCTATATCGAAAAAGTGTCATATTAATAACGTAATAACTTAAGATATATTTTAAAGAAGTATTTCTTGTAAAACAACAAAACCTTTAGCTAAAGATACTTGATTGTAGGCACGATATCTACCATCTTATTCACTGCTCGTTTTTATTCATATATTATTTATACGGAAAAATTGTTTTATTACACCTTAATTCCTGAATAAATGTTAAGTGAATAAAGAAAATAGCATGACAAAGTGAGGCGTCTTGTCAAGGATTTTAATCCGATTTGATTTGTTTTTGCAGGTTACATTTATTTTGAAACATGCTTACAAACAGGAAGAAAACACCAATTTACAGCAAGAATTTCTTAGAAAAAAAGATGTAATAATGAGTATTACATAACTCACGAAGACACAAATAGCCATCTTAGGCTAAATGAATAAAAGTTGAACGTCTTGAAATAAAATTAGACATAAAATATATGCACTTTGTTCGAAATGGCTTCTTCAAATGTGGAATAATAGTTTGTGTTGTTTCAAACTGCTGAAGCTGGTAGTTCCGAGACGTTTTTATTGCCAACATTACAGTGTGAATAAACGAGATGTCTATTATGCAACTCGGCTGCAACCAACAACTTTCCATTGTGTACTGTAGAGATGACTTGTACTGCAATCTAATGGCTACTAAGAAACGATAACTTAGCATGAATTATTTATTAGTGCACTTCGATACTCGGAAATTCATGGAAGTTTTAAAGTGGATGGAATCTTTCCTACAAATATAGCTTATTAGTTACGACAACGTGACTAAGTGATAGTTTAATTTTGGATATTTTTAATAATTTACTAATTCAAAGTCGGTTAACGAAGAAATCTTCCGAGTAAAACAATAATTTGAAGTTACTATACTTCACTATTAAATATTAAAAATAAAAGTACTCTGTACGGATTTTATAGTGGTATATATTTAGATTTAAGTTCCCGACGTTTCGACATCTTAGCAGGTGTCATGGTAACGGGCAGATTAAAGATTTAAACATTTTCAAGATGCATGCATGCTTTTAATGCTACAAGAACATAAAATATTAACAAAATAAAATCTTTTTATGCTGACATTTGCGCATGTCAAGTAAAGTCTGACTAATAAAATAAAACTGTGCCTTTTAAACCAGACGCGAGACTGTATAAAAATTGAAATTCCTTTACTTGTTCGTTACGTCCTTCGGCAATCAGTGTTATTGGACTACTGTAACAGATTGCTGGGTTGACGCCTTCAGAAACTCTAATAAGCGTCCTTCTTCAGTTATCTACAACTTTCTTCTATAAAGGCAAAGGATAATTTATATTATTCATATCATAAAATTTGATATCTATCTCCCGAGCCTTTTCCCAACTATGTTGGGGTCGGCTACCAGTTATACCGGATTCAGCTGAATACCGTATTTTACATGGAGCGACTGCCTATCTGACCTCCACAACCCATTTAAATGGGAAACATAGTATCCCATAGTAAGACTGGTTGTCAGAATTGACTTAACGACTGCCAACGATCTATGTATGACAGCCGGGACCTACTGTTTAACGTGCTTTCCGAAACACGGAGGGGTCTCGGTATGTTATAAATGGTCACCCATCCACGGACCAACCGCGGCGAGCGCGGCTTAACCTGTATTATCGGTCAAACCGTACGGCTTACACTTAGCCACGAGCCATTCCATATCATAAAATTATAAAATATCATAACATAATTAAACTATTTTTACCGGATTTTTTCGTGGTTCACTATTTAGATTGCTATGTTTCTTAGCAACAGTAATACCATGATAAGAATTATTTACTTGAGCCGATAGTTATTTTGTTCTAAAAAAACATTCGTTTAATGGGAAGTTGTGTATACAAGTAAATATATAGGAAGGTAATACTTCACCTTCTCGTTATTTTCTCGTTTATTGATAAAAGTTGATTGAGGAAAAGGGATTGCAATGCTTTTAACCTTGTAGCTGAACTCAAACAATCTTTTACTTGTTACTCATGCTACAAGGTTTTCGTAACCCCTTTCTTTACGTGTATGTTGTCTATAGCCCCAATATTATGAGGAAACTAAATATATCAAGGAAATCGACAGAAAATAATATTTACTCAAGGAACCTTCAACTTGTTTCATGTGAAATTGTGCTGCATCTTAGAAAGTTTTATGCTAACTAAAGCCGAACCTGTGACTTATATAGCCGTATATAGTTTGCCAAACTAGAGACGACATTTGACGTAATTTTTATGGCGCTTATAATTCGGCCGCTGAGAGAATACGTTCCTGAGACATGTCAGTCTGGATTAGTACAGCTTACACTTAGCCACGAGCCCCTCTTATCTATAAATATTTTATTAAAATTGGTCGATAGTGAACAAACAGGACGCAACAATGTGCCACGTGATTTGTGAGGGAATGATGCTGGCCTCAAAGACTGTCAATACCTCAAGAATCAGTTCGATGAACCGTCCTGTTGACTTAGGCCGTGTTTGCTCAGCCTGATCAAGCCTTGCGCCCATAATCTCTGCCAATAATGAAATATATTATTATTATGTTACTGACTTGATTATGGAATAAGGAACGTGCTGAGGTTCTGTCGTGAAATTAGGGAAAAGATAGTTATGTGAGTTATCGAGATAATAATAATTATGCTAGTAATATAGTATAAGTTAATTTGTATCAACATACATTGTAGGTGACTGACTGTTCTATCCCCGTACAGCTCCTGGACCGATTGAGCGAAAAGTATTTTTTAACGTTAGGCCGCACCAAACGACTACCCGCTGTTGTTAATACGGACAGGAAAACAGAACATATTTCCAAGAAAATTAATAATTGTTTTTGATGTTGTGGAAGGTTACAGTTATTTAATGATTAAGGACAGTTCCTGGAAATACTTCTGAGTTCTTAGAATATAGGAATTACGTTGAATCCAAATGGGTTCCATTTAGAAATAATAAAGCTTATGTACCATTTGAACACAGTACGTAGAAACTCGTGAAGGTAATTCAAACAATTCACCTTTTGAATTCATCATCAGGCCAACGAGAACTTTTGGTATAAAATATTTAATTGTCACTGGATTTACATGAGTATGTTGCAATGCAACAGTAATAAAAAATCCAGGTCAATCGGAATACATGTACATTAATTAGACGAAGAAACAAACACAAATTGAAATTTAAACAAACCTTGTAAAAAAGGCCTTCAAATACGATACAGCATTTAACTTTTTACATAGCTCATAAATAAAATTAGTTGGTAATCCTTTGACTACATACATTATTTTGTAAACCAGGACTGTAAAGCAAGTAGGAAATACGAGGCTTTCACTACACTTTGTACTCCGAACGTAAATTACTTAACTAGAAACTGTTCAAAAGGATTACAATAATGTTTTAATAATAAATGCTTATGGTAAATTAATTTAATTAATAAATTTTTCAGAAAAACTGTTGTGCAATATATTTCCGATTGTATTATTTTTATAATGATGACCTCATTATGGGAAGTATTGATCATATTTAGAGAAATTATAGTTATTAATACTTATTTTGTAAGAGGCATTGTTATTATTGTTGGTATGACAAGATTAGTCAGTTAATGATTATATTTTATCCCTTATGGTTTACTCACGCGTACTTCTCGGTATCGCCCGACTAATTTCGGGCCTAATAGTCAATTAATTAATTTTGTTTCTTTGAATCTTCAACCAAAAAAAACTCGTTATATGCTATAAGAAAATCACACAATTTCTTGTATCAAAGTTAATTTCTTATAGTCTTAAAATGGTAAAAATAATATTCAGTAAAGTTATTTTTAACTCACCACGGTTTCAATCTTGGGCAAGGATATATTATGTTACAAAGCTTGCCAAAGATCAGCAATGATTACAAAATAAATAAATAAAGGTCGATCATACTATCTTGACATGAAAAAGAGAAGATATAATACCTTACCAGCTCATAGTAAACGCCTCCTTTATCTTTAAATTAATTATTGTTATTTTGTCTTATGTGTGCGAGATTTAAAATCTTAAACATTTTCAGATTACCCCGTTGACTGAAACTGTAGGATGCATGCCGTAACCGCTTGAGGCCTTATATCATGCAAAGCGTGCAATATCGCATATCACAGGACGCTATTACATTGCTTATGCGGGAAGATGAGCAATTCCAAAGAAAGAAAGCTCTCCTTACATGGTGAAATTGAAACAATGTCTTACACGAAATAATGCATTTGAAATTCCAGTAATGTTGTAATAAAAATACTAAAGCACTTTTGTAAGGAATGCCTTTTGTTGTTATTTTATTGTGGTAGTCAGATAATAGATTGTCACGTCGCGTAGGTGAGATTATAAATTGTTCACGTTTAATCCTCGGTCATGAGTGTATTCTTGTTTAGGTGGTTATTTAAAGAATGCTTTCATCAGTTTGACATTTACACCGAACATAAGTCCCGCTTTTCGATACAAAGGGACACGCAGTCTAATTTCGATCCATATTCGATACCTTTACTAAACTCCCACATCGACCTTTGATTAGCTCAGCATGTTTCCCCCAACTTCAGCTAAAGATTAAACAGTAATTAATTAGTCGTCAGAACGAATGGCAGGTGTTGTTTATAGGAAAAGTTTTGCGTCGGTACAGGCCTGGCATGGCATCTGACGAGCGTAAAATGTGAGGGGTAACGAGTGACGTCATATGTCATGTCGATGGTTCCATGTAGTTTAAACTTTGATTTACGGCATTTGCGCTTTATAGGGCTTAAAAAAGTTCATAGGAAAAAAATCTTATATATAAAAATTCTCGTGTCACAATGTTAGTTACTATACTCCTCCGAAACGGCTTGGCCGATTTTTATGGAATATTATAATTATGCATATTCAGTAGGTCTGTGAATCGGCTACTATCTATTTTTCATATCCCTAAGTGGTAGAAGGTAGGTAGTAGGTAGGTAGTACGTAGGTGCTAGGTAGAAAAAATTGCATTGCAACGCATGACGGGTACAGCTAGTTATATATAAAATAATGTGGCGAATGAGAGAATTCAAACAAAAATACTGTTACCCTACAAATAAATAAAAATGTTATACATAAAATATTTCGATATCCCCAAAGGTATTGTGAAATCTAGTGCGGTTCGAAAAATCGGAGTTATAGATTGATACATTGTTAGGGGTCCAACAGCTCTTCCCTGACTGGCTTGTACAATGAACGTTAACGCTTCTAACGTTATTCCGAGCTATCTATATGCAATTTGGATCGGCGGATTTCCTGGAATCTATTCCACAATATCGCTATCGATAGATTGGAAGGTGTATGGCGGGCATTTAACGTTTATAGCCAGGCCACGCTTTTCAGAAATCTTTTCCATTTATCTCGACCTTGTGCAGCTCAGTTATTATGTTGATGGACCATTATAATCGTAAGGTTATTACTGTACTTTCAACGCATTTTTAAAAGTCGAGCGTTGTTCGTATCGACGCAGTATTGTGAACTCTTGTGGGGTTTGTGGAACTGCTAGGCATTCGCGGTTTAGCAGGCGGCATAAAACATGCTTACAAAAATACGATATACAATTAAACAAATAACGATAATCTATTTATGAACTACTTTATAATAACTAAAGCTATACTAAATTAATATTTGTCACTAGGTATAGAAAGTTAGATTTTCTAAAATTTAAAATTGGCTCTTGACAATTATTGTTTTATCTAGTTACACGTTCACGAAACATAGTTCAGATGTAGCAGTACAAATTTTGCTCCACTCATGTTTCATTGGGTTTAGCTTGTTTGCCAAAAATGTTTTTCAAAAATTTATGTCATAATAATACCTATAATATATCACGTATTTGACCTACACAAAATTTGCTATTTATCTTCTTTTTTTTTGTTAAAATAAAAGTAATGTTATCACACGGCATGTATTATAAAGTAATGTAAAAACTCTTAGGTTGTAGAACCCATTAAGATGTTAACTTCAATTCAGAAACATAAAAGATTTTCCACGATATTCAGAGATTCCCAGAAACTCAAATCGAATACAACAGGGTGTCTGAAACGTAATGGTAATATCTAGTACTTACCTAATTGTTTTCTGAAAAATCAGTTTTTTTAAATGCAAAAAAAAATAGCTATTTTAAGAGCTCGGGTATCGTACTCCATGTTTATCGTACTACATGCAGTATATTATCTAGTTATATTATTACAATACCTTGATAAGACTATTTATTATTACATGTAATCAAACAATTTAATATGTTTTCAATCGTCGATTATCTATACGATGGGAGCTATTAAAAACAAATCGACGCTTATTAAAAAAAAAATGAAATTATTGTCAATCAAAAACATTAATATTTCAACTCCCAATAAACAAGTGCCTAAAGTTAAGCCATAAAACTTTTCAAAGGAATTATATTTCGCGTTTATTAACCTATCATTTACAAACAAAAAAGTTTTCCTATTGATTTCTTCAACCATCATCATATTTTTGCAGAACAAAATAAAGAAAAGAAATGTATTAATTCAATATCATAATCATATTATTCTTATAAAACAAAATAAACAAATAGACAAATTCAGTATCACAAATTGTTTTATCGATGTGGCCTGTTACAAATGCTTACCTACAATCTATTGGGAGCATCACATGTAGATTGGTAGGTCCTTTAAAAAGGTGCTATTTCGTTTTGTTTTTCGTTTTTGTGTATTTGTTTCTATCCCGCATTTATTGCTTTTCATGGAGGTTGGGAAATGAAAAGCAAACTTTCTGTGTATCTGCATTTTGTTTGACGCGTGTTGTAAGGGGCAACGCAGCGTGCATGCGATGTACTGAATGGATAATGTTGGTGTGCTATTTTTAAACGATGCGCACAAAGGCGGTTTTTCTCACAATATATTTTGTTATAAATGTTGAAACTACTTATATCATTACATTTTAATTGACAGCAAATTGCATGGCATGTATCCAAAAAGAAACAAAATATTTGCTTTACGAATGCCTTGATAGACCAGGTTTTTTTTTAAATGTCGCCACTGCACTGTTGTCCATAAAGCTTAGAGCGCACTGACGGGTACCACAGAAAAAGAACAAAGGTGCGTCCTGTTCACGGACTTATGCAGCGTGCGGCTTCATGCGGAAATGTACGCAATAATTTACCTTAAGTGTGTAACTGTAGCTTACAGTGCCTATTTTTATGCTACTAGAATGAAAGGAGCGGCATCATTTGTGCAACAGAACTTTATTGTGTTTGTATTGTTAAAAGGAGTTTAAAAGTGAAAAAGACGAAACAAAAAAAAAATTGTTTAAACTTGTATGACGTGATTTGTACACAATAAATCAAACACACTTTTTCCAATATATTTTAATGAATAAACTTCTTTAAATGGTTATCTAGACAGTTAACTTTGATGACCCGCCTGGCGCTAGCTGCACTCTAATTGCTCCGCAGTTTAGTTGCTAATCAATTAAATTGTGCAAACTTGTGGCTTCAATTTCATCGCGGAATAATTCAAAATACAATGTTTACAGAATTTTAGAATCGAAATGAATTAAATGATATCCTATGGTGCAAACAATGATTTTTAGTTATCATAATGTTAGTACTTACTACCTATGTTCACAATTATTTAAATACAATTTAATATTATTAAGTATACATTCCTTGTTTAGCTTAACCAAACTAGAAGTTTAGATAAACACGTTAAGATTAGATTAGCACAAAGTTTAGAACTAGGAGCGTCGTATACATGTTCAAATACCTACGTGTTGTATTAGGCAAATGTGCTGAGTTCGCCTATTGGCTTGAATCTAGGTGCGTTCCCAAACTGTTTCCTTTTGTTTATTTCTACAAACTGTGCGTTGCATTTAGACAAATAAATAGGCTTATTTTTAGATAAACGATACGTTTGTTTTCGTTTAACGTTCTTTTTTATTTTTTAATAGATTTCTATGACCGGAGCTAGATTAAATACTCTTCCTCGAGAAGGGATGCTATCAAATACACATCGACTTTTTAGAATCCGACTAGAATATCCAAAGATCCGCACATTAAAAAAACCAACTAGTCTGCTTTATATCATATACTCTTAAGAAATTTGTTAAAACAACAATGGAAAACAGCACAACACATTTTTTTTTGTATAATAAGCATATTATTATATTATCTAATCGTAAAAAAAAAAATATGCCACGGCAGTACTAGCGTGTTACCTTATCTTTAACATTAAGGTAAGGTGACACTAAGCTCGTCTAATACATACTCTAGGCCAAACAAATGTCAACAGTAGGGAAGCGGTTCGCAATCGGTTAGTGGTCCCTTAGGCCACATTACTTTATGGAGTGATATATTACGCTATGGTAAAGGTCAGTTTTACGCCACTTCTGCGACTAATAAGACCGTTTATCATTTTAGGGTGAAACACTTGTTCTACAATCTTTAAATATAAAATATTTTTAGGGGAATAAATCTTATTGGCACGTGATCATGATGTAAATGTGATTTTTTATTAAATTTAAAATATTTTAATATAAAATACGTCGTACATAGTTGATTAATACACGAAAGGAGACGCGAATCATCGGTAGATTCATTTATCAAGAAATAAATGATATAATCCTTTTTGATTGTTGAAATGTAGGTTTTGTTAACCCGATGTTACAATCCCTTTTGCACAATGGACAAACATTGGGATGTTTGGCAGATATTTATCCCAAATCCGGGTATTATGAGGATAACTTTGAAACTTGTATTTACGATAAAGTTTAAATGTTTTGTATGTTTTGCATAAAAATATTGTACATACCAATGTTTCAAAAATAATAACACAATCATTCTAAATCTGCTCATAATGTTAGCCATCAAAAATTATATAAGCAGTTAACAGTATTTAATTCCATTCAAATCACAATTCGCTTCATTGAACTTATGCGTAGGTAAATTGATTTATAATTTATAATTAACATTCAACTTTACTCGACAATCAACAACATTTTAACTTTGAATTGGAATAAATTATATGTATTAGAATCTATTGAGATCATCAAAAGTTACTTATATTATTACATAGTAAATGTAAATAGTATATTTATAGAGTTTGAGAAGATTCCAAATTCAAATTATCTTGAAGTAAGAAGTAAAAAAGAAGTCCGTATTTAAGAAGTAGAAATCGTAAATACGAGATCGCGCTATTTTACCAAGTGATCTACTAATTGGACCTTTACTTAAATAAACTGAACTTAAGTTATTCGAGGGCATTGTTATAGGGAAGCATCACTGTCTGTCAAAGGAAAACATTGTGGAAACCCTTGATTTCATATTGTACTGTAAAATCAGCAACACGCAACATCACGCAAGAAACCAAACTGATCTGTACCCGTACCATGATCTCTTAAAGCAGTACTGTTGCGGTTGTGGAAGCGAGACGGCGCAATACACTGCGCATAGCACTGTCTCGCGTTTTCAACGGCTACAGTCCTGCTTTTAAGAGCTTAGGGTAAACGTGCTACGCTCTTCTCTATTTGAGAGGCGTTTGGCCTTGTGGTTAGTGAGTCAACCACAGCCCTTAATATTTTAGTACTAACAGTAGTAGTATGATGTTCCGCATGCTTAGATACTTATAATTTATTGATATGTTATTAGAATAATTAAACAAGAAGTAATAATAAGTGTTGCTGACAGATTGGATCTCTTTTCTTGGTTTAGGTATGAGTTTTGATGCTATTTTTTCGTGAATTGAAATTGAAATGTAGTACAATATTTATTTATTCATTTGTATTGCACACAAAATATGTGACATTTCTTAGTTTAAAACTTTTGCTAGCTTTCATGTAAAAAGTCTTCTATGATAAAAATCATGTATTTATATCGAACTACTCCTTCGTAACTACCGTGCTTAGTTCGAATAAACTTTACAAATCGTAACAAACATTGAGCACTTAATAACTTCCGTGTTCTCCGTGTCATTAAACTTTCTTTCAAGAACGTGGCCATTATAGTTTATTATCCACCATTAAGTGTTTAAACAATAACTGTAATATCACCGTTAAGGACCTTGTAACCTACATTTTATATAATGCCTATAAAATAACCAATTACCAAACTAATGCTTGTAGGTATTAGATATAGGTAATTTAGTTTTCGTGAAATGTCTATTGTCAAGGAAATATATCTATTAATTAAGCTAAAACATAAAATGCATGAAAAACATAAACAGCGTCTTGAAAAAGAACTGACCAGACTGAGAGCGTCCGATGTGCCCACCGAGCGTTTGTATAACCAAATAATAGGTATATACAACCATTTCACACCATTTCTTGTTATGTGTTGTTTATGCCTGTATAATATCGACTACAAAATAAAAAATCTGTTAAAATGTATTTATGATGTTTTTATCAGCAAATATAAACCAAAATGAAATTTCTATAAGTAACGTGTTTATAAACAACATGTGTCTTTAAAAAATTCTGGGAACCATAAGAGCCGATAATCATTCAGGTCACATAAGTCGCGACGAAAGATTGGGCGCTTAACTCAATTCTCGATGACTGACTTGTTACATATTTCAATGAGTTGGTGACGTCACACATACGCTCTAAAAAAAAACATTTTTTTCAAATATATAATTTATTATTTATAGTACATAATACAATAATATATAATTTAACAAATAATGACAAACTATTTATCTAAATAAAAAGAAGAAACCTTATATTTATTAACCATTATTTATCTGTTATTTATTCGTGTCGATTTTATCCTGGCTTCTCATTTGCCTAAATTGCATCAAACTAAAGTAATAACGTTACGTAATAAATTCGCCATTTATTAACTCCACTAATAATATTATCAGCAAACATGCAATCAAATGCAATACTTTAACGTCACTGGAAACCAATTTATTGCGTAACGATCAAAATTGATGCCAGTATATCGAGTAAATAGTTGGAACTACCATTAAATTTATAGCTGTAATTAAAGGAACAGCAAATTGAATCGTACCAATCAAAACGTTCATTTGTCTGCACCGAAACGTTGAAAAATATACGAATACTGTCACTCACCACTCGATCAAATAAATAGTATAAAAACCGCGTAAGTGGATCATGATATTTTTATACCGAAGCTTATCTGTGTTTTATATTTCAAATATAATATTCGGATGTACAACTTGCATGTTTCGAATGTGTTACCTGCAGAAAACAGTCAAACCAAGATCCTACAAAATTCTTATTTATTATGTATTTAGACAAACGGAATGTTTAAAATATATTTTTATTTTTGAAAAATACAGTAGGTTTATTACTTTACAGTTGAAAGGTGTATGGAGAGGCTCGTGGCTAAGTGTAAGCCGTACAGTTTGACCGATAATACAGGTTAATCCGTACTCGCCGCGGGTGGTCCGTGGATGGGTGACCATTTCCGAACATATCGAGACCCCTCCGTGCCTCGGATAGCACGTTAAGCCGTAGGGCCCGACTGTCATACTATAATCTTTGGCAGTTGTTAAGTCAATTCTGACAACCAGTCTTACCATGGGATACTGTGTTAATAACCAGTAAAATGGGTTGTGGAGGTCAGATAGGCAGTCGCTCCATGTAAAATACGGTATTCAGCTGAATCCGGTAAGACTGGAAACCGACCCCAACATAGTTGGGAAAAGGCTCGGGAGATGATGATGATGACAGCAGGTTTATAACTTTACAGTTGAAAGGTGTATGGAACGAAATGTAATACTAATTTGGGACTCCGTAGTAGTGACGGACTATTCGCGTTTCACATACGCATCTACTATGAGACGTAAAGCAAATCCGAATAATTGATAACACACATAATATCTAAGCTTGCGGCGTTGCCGTTGCTTTGTGATTAATTAGCAAATATTGACAACACAATTCTACAGGGTTAAAGAGCACTTCACTTTTGATGCAATGCGGCGCTGACTCCTATTTGTGATTTCAAACAACTAAGATGGCTTATAATATCTATGCATAGTCTGTATAATGCAGTAAGTCATACTAGGTAAAGATCTAGGAATGAAACACATATTAACAACATAAAGATATTAAAAGTTTTTACTTATTTTTAACCGACTTTAAAAAAAGGAGGAGGTTCTCAATTCGGATGTTTGTATGTTTTTTTTTTTTATGTTTGATAATATATTTTCCTCCAATAAGCATTTGTTTATTATGTGCTAGTAAATTAAAAGTAAATATAGTCTTTAAAATAATAACAACATTAAATAACATTGTTGTATTTGACCTACATTTACAAGTTCCAACTAATTGAATTCGATACCAACATGAATGGTTTATTTTGATTCTGATCCACTTAAATAAAAGTGTATATTATGAGACATGGATGTTTGGAGACGACTATTTTGCAACTTGAACGTTTTGAGATGTAGATATTTTGCAACTTGGAGGTTTCGAGACTTGGGTCATATGAGATTTGAACTTTTTGCTACCATATGTTATTTTGCAACTTGAACGTTATGAGACTGAACGTTACACTAATTGGCACCGACTCCAAAAATTGTTAAATTGTATTATAATTTAATCGTAGTTTAGGTTAGGTTTATTAATATAGGTAGGTTATAGAATTATTTTTAACTTTTTAGTGCTTTTATCGATTTTTGTAGTCGGTTTTTTTTTTTGCAATTTTTTTTTTTTTATTTATTTATTACACACCTTACATCTATCATCACTGGTTACCCTAATTCAATAGATGTAGTAGTAGTAGGGACTGTTTGCAAAGGGAGAAGCTCCCCTCACTAGTTCTAGTTACCAGTGCAAGACCAATGGACTGCGCGATTAAGATAAGCAATAAATTAAATATTTTATGTAAATAATATGTTGGTATTGTCTTTATCACCGTGGTATTTTATAAATATTGATGTATGAAAAAAGCTCCCATATTCAAAATTATGATTTATTTTCTAATCACAGAGCTCACAGTTTCACCACTCCAGATAAAAAGTATATCTACAGCTAAGCGTTCATACGCACTGTGCGGTTACCCGCAATGCGGCTAGCCGTCCGGCTGACCGCAAGCACAATTATGTACGTAATATTCATTTCCATGCGCACTGCGATGCGGCTAGCCGCTGTGGGTAACCGCATAGTGCGTATGAACGCTTATATAATATAGGTATATAGGTCTACTTCTAGGTTAAGTAGATTGAATGAAAATGATTCAAAGAAACATCTTTGAAATCTACAATATTACGTAAATGTAGGCATATCTATATGAAAGTTTTCTACAATCGGCAGGTATATATCTTCCAGATGTCTAGATTCGGGTAGATTTACCTTTCCCCTGGGAAATCCCAATGATGGAGATAACTCGGCAACTTCATCGACCACCATTATTTAGATATATTACAATAGTTTTAACATTACAAGCGATAAAACATAAAGGTGTCAAAATAATATCGTAACTCGCTTTTACTTTCTTCATATTCTTAACACACGTTCATTTGTTTCAGTTCATATAACTATACCTACCTGTTTCAGAACTTTTCTTATTTGACCTCAGTCTGGATACTGGTTTTATATTTTATTAAAACATACATCTAAAAAACGGACATGGTCTAGATAATACAAAAAAATATATAGTGAAAAAACTACAAGCAAGCCTCTCAGGCCTTCGTACTAAAGTGCGCAAAAGCCTGTATAAAAACGCAAACTTTTTACTGCCGAAAAGTGTTAAACTCCATATCCCAAGCTCCGAAAATGTTAACAAACAACTACTTGGCTCGGGAATCGTATGCGGGACTTCGCGCAGCCGCTTCCACTTCACTAACGAGGATTATTGAGTTCAGTATTTTCACTGATAAATTAAAAACCACTTGAACCGACCACCAACGAAATTAAGCAACTGCTTTCATTTTGTTGAAGAAGATTTATTACCGGTTTTTGGTAATTTCGTGGAAATACAAGCTTTGAATTTAGTATTTTTTGCAAACCGAACGCTGGAATGAGTTATTTGAGTCCGTTATTATAACAAAGACACAAAGTAGGTTATTAATAAAACAACAAAATAAATACCGTTCTTTCGATAAATTATTTTTGTTAAAATTAAAGATCTGAGATTTTTAAATTAATACTCTTTATTTATACTTTGTTTATTTCTTACGAAACTGTAGCAAATCTTTTTAACGAAAGATTTGACCTTCTTGCCTTGATTCCCTACATTGTATTATGTATATATGAATCTTCTCTCTTATGGTGTGGCAATAAATTATATTTTCTTTCTTTCTTCTACGAAATATCAGGTTAGTATAATGTTATCAGTTGTAATAATTCATTAAACCCTTTCAACTTATTGTTCATTTTATCTTAACAACAAATGTTTAAGATTTGATATCAAATCATAGAACACGAGAAGAAAACAAGAGACAAAAACTCAAACGCAAAAGTGAGTCGGCTCTTCAATAAAAATAGATTTATGAGCTGGATAGGTAAGTCATAAATTAGACATTAACAGACCCTGGAGATATTTAATGATCAATCTAATTTTTTCTTAAGCCTGAAAAATATTCCGCTTTTCCAAAAGGTAAGATAAGAGTACAAAGGTTAAAATAAAACGATTCTAACAAAGCACTTTCTTACGTTTTGCTGTTTGAATTACTTTTATGACCACTGCTCCTCAACATTAAGAACAAACTTGAACCTTTAAGGGCTAAAGTATTTTATGGTCCGAGAGTTGAGTTACATAATGTAAACAGCAGTGTCCAAGTTGTATTTGTAGATTCCTAATTAACTGGTGTAAGCCAAGTTTAAAGGAACAACAATTTGCTTCGCTCAGGATTAGTTTGAACAATGTATTTTGTGAAGCTATTATATCCTTGCCGGACGTTTGGAGAGTTGGTCCACAAAAAGATCATCACTACGAAACACGTTGCAACGGTTTTCTCTATTTTCTTCTAAATGTCTTGTATTTTTTACATCAAAGCATATGACAAGCATCCTGCTCCAAAAAAGGAAATTATATTGGCACCCCAATCGCAAACTAACATCCAAACATATATTTAAAAAAAAAAACATCTTTAAGGTTCGTCGGTGCCAAACTAGTTCCGGACAGAAAAATGAATCCAAAATGCAAAATCCGCCGTCACAGTGGCAATGTATTAAATTAAAGCAATTTATAAGTGTAGCATCGATGGTGCCCGCAGTGCGGCGCGGCGTAGGGCGCGTTTAGGGGACAAAACTTTGGGTGTTACACTAAAATGTTGTAGTGTAAGATGCCAAAACAGAAATAGGGGGTGCAGACGCTTAAAGCGCTTTAATATCTACTATTAAGATGCCATGACAAAGATGTTCTATTTGAAATTAAAGGTACTACAGTGTTTTTCAACTGAACGCATATTAAAAAAAAAAGTTTTGTCCTTAATCTTAGTTACATATTATTATTATTATACCAATTACATAACAATTTAAGGTTGCGCTGGCTCCAAGAGGTGCAAGACCGACGTACTTGGTGATCAGCTGTGAACCCAGCGCCTGGACAACGTCAACGTTTCATGGTTTGTACTTCAATAATATAAAAAAAAACTTTAATAACGAAATAAAAGTTGTTGAGTACTATTGACAAAATTGTGATAGGTACTGGGCTCTCTTATAATATTTAAATTACTTTTGATGTAATTTACTCTTCGAATCAAAAGTTAATAATTCGAAGTTTTACTTCTACAAAGTCAATATCGATTCGTAAGTTAATGGATATCGAAAATTGGTTATTATACGGACAAGACACTTTGAAAGTTGTAACTTATTCTCTTAACTTAACTAACGAAGCGAATATCGAGCGCTTAAAATCTTTGACGCACTAGAAATTAAATCAGTGATGAATTACGATGATTCAGCGGAAAAGCTATAAAGCAGCTGGATTGTGTCGCTGTGAGTCACAGGCGCCGTCTAGTCGACTGCCTCCGATGCAAGAATGCCCCATCGTCTCCCCAACCAGAGCGACTTGACCTCCACTAATACTCTAAACTATAACCCCACAACTACAACACACAAGACACAGAAACCAAGACAGCTCTATCTATAATGGTCGCGTCTGTTTATTTTTATCTCCTGCATGCATTAAGGTTGGGGATAAGTTTTAGGGGAATACTTAAGTTTACGGGACGGCGGAATTATTATGATGTAGAAATCGTAGTTCTGCGAGCGGTTTTTTTTTTCGAGAAAGTTAAAATTATGTTACGGGTTTTTTTATTGCTGTGTTCTACAAAATTTATGTAACGAGAATGATGACAGACAATGTTTTGGAAACTTTGAAGCGGTGCTAAAACTTAATCATGCTATAAAGACTATTATGCGGTATTTTTACAAATATTCATGTCGTTGCATCGTGACACAATAGCTGATGTTGAACTATCGCCTTAATTTATTAGGAAAACTTACCATAAAGTTAGTACACATTTGCATTGATCCCGATATATATCGATCAGTGTATGATTTTAACGTGTAGTACCTAGTAATGTATTACAAAACATGTACTTTTTGGACAGGTGCTTTTAGAATCTTCTTAACTAAAACATAAGACTAACTGAGTGGAGTTGGTTTAATGCTCTAAGACTCTAAGGTATATAAGGTTTCGATAGGTAATTGAGAAAAGGGCCAAAAACAGAACGGCAACGACTTAAAAAAAATGCTATGCATAACATACAAAAATAAGACGAAGATACATCCTCGCCCTCTTATGTTTGAACTATATTACTGATATAAATATTATTAAACTTTGGTAAGTAAAAGCATACTCTCAACCTAAAACATTATAACATAAACCGCTTACAATTTAATCAACATCACGAAAATTAACTCCCGCAAATAAATATTTCCTAAATAAAAGTCTTTGAACTTTTTCTACCGGCTACGAATCCCCTGCATCAAAGTCCGTTCCGGGTTGTTTGGGGCAAAGTCCGGGCCAAAGTCCTGTATAAACAAGCCGAGAGGGGTTGAATTCGTTCCGATGAAAATAGAGATCCATTGGATATTATTTATGTTTATCGTTTGCTTTCTACTCGATGAAATCCGTAGTTTTTTGCTGTACGTAAAGCTAAGGAATTAATGAATAATTTTGGTAAGTAGTGATTTTATTGTTACATAGTAATAATCACAATCTTTCTGAAACAAAAAATATCGTTGTCAATCATTTACCTACTATCCTTGAAAGTATAATACTTAATTGGTGTTATTCATATAAATAAATTGCACATGCCTTGGAAATTTCCCAAAAATGCTTTAAGTATTTGGTAAAACAGTAAAAAGTAGAGCTATTTACAAAAGTCTGAAATCGTAATTCTTAAACATTGCATTTACGTGCCAGAACTGCCAACGTTCTGGACAAACAAACAGTTTAGTCTGTTGAACGTAAGGTATAGCTATCAGCGTCTTGCTCTTAATGAATAAAGACATTGAATTCAAAAATATTTTCTAGAAATTTCGTTCTTTAAGTAATCATAAATTCTATCCTATCGTATAATATTTTACACCTTACATGCAATTACTATATCTTCAGCAAGTTTGGTACATATTACAACGTATGAGGCATAATATATGTACCTATTTTTCATAAATAAAACGGTCAATCCCTCACGCCCACTGAAAACAGCAGCCATTACCAAAATTAGGTTGTCAATCCAATCAGTGGAAAAATATTTCTATCCAAATCCCAGAGATTATCCTCGTATCCAATTGAGAAGGCTATTTATTTAAAATATTCACGGCATCAAAGATCAACGAACTGGATAATACTGTACAATTCAAAAAACTTATTTTACGACCTAAAACTAGGTCAGGTCGACGGAACACTAAAACAAAATACGAGAAAAACACACGGCTGCAGTTTAAATAAGAAAGATTCCAACTTCTTGAAGCCAAGTAAAAACCATCTTATAAAACAAAGGAGTGAACCTTTAAATAACATTTCTTGCCATTTAACTATAGTTACCAAGCGACGATTGAGTTTCATATTTCTTTGTCGTTACGCAAGATTTAATTAATGTTGATTAAACATTTTTTTTATTTTTCATTACACAAACATTGTTATATGTTTTCTCTAACTTTTGCTTTCTTCATTGATTTACTAATTAAACAGCTGCATTTATTTATTCATTTTCTCACAGAGTACGCTTAAATAAAGGGGTTCGTACCGGGCTTTGTATGCTTTTCTTTTTAGAAATACTTTAGGAAAATTAAGCTATGAGAATTATGCTTTTAAGATTTTTTCTAAAGTAGTTTCTAGCTTTTCACCACGAAAATTAATCATATGACATCTAATCTCCGAATTTCAGTTATTTTTTTTTTAGACTCGGTTTAGCAGCTTAATTGTACTTTCATGGCGGCAAATACATCAGCACACAATACGGTTCATTCAGCGTGATGTTCCGTCATAAAAGTTTACACTTCCATTCGCCATACGAACAAGCCATCAACAGCTTTCATCTGCGAACATAACACCCGTCTGATTGGAAGGTATACTACCCCAAGTTTATTTACAATAAATGTGGTATGTTTATATCCAAACTTTGAGGTATTAGTTTATCTATATCTGTTCATATTGACAACAGAAACATAATAATTCTAGGAACCCTTTTTATGTACTGGTTGATGATTTGGTATGTACGAGCGTGCTTAAGTGCTAACGAACTACCTAACACGACTGTTTTGCGTTATGCAATTAAAGATCTGTCAGTAAACTGTTTCATACTGAGTGTGTCAGTTAGCAGT
This sequence comes from Autographa pulchrina, assembly GCA_905475315.1. Classification (NCBI taxonomy): domain Eukaryota; kingdom Metazoa; phylum Arthropoda; class Insecta; order Lepidoptera; family Noctuidae; genus Autographa; species Autographa pulchrina. The sequence goes on from FR997768.1 coordinate 8,804,920, forward strand.
CTGTGAACTGTTTCAAACTACAAACAGTGTGAAATAGTTAACAGACAGAATATCAAGATATTAATAAAGTAATAAAGTGCTAGATTACTATCTAATATTAAGCAATTTACAAAATTATTATCGAATCAAGTTTCATAAACACATAAATGAATGGACAATGAAAATAAGTTTGTTTGTTATACATAAAAATAGTTTATTTTAACTAATTTATCGTTTAAGCAAATAGCAAGCAAATAGCAAGTAATTAAAAACTTTTGTTAATTTATCATTTAATTTATTGTGGTACCTTACGAGGCTGTCTTGCCGCACCAGCGCAAAAAGCCTCATCAAATAAATGATTTAAAAAAAAAAAAAAGTAATTAAAACTATCGAATGTGATTTAAAGGATTTTCAACTTTATCACAATAGGTATTTATGTATTTAAGTTCCTTTACCAGTAGTAGAGCTGTAACAGGCTAGTATTACTTTGTAATTTGCCTGCCAAAGGTAACATTACATGATTATGGCTCTATGTGGCCAACCAGTCACGCGCTGTAATTAATAGCAGTGGTTATTCTAAAAGGCATGTGTTTACGGTGTTGGTTTTTATGCAAATAAAGGGGTTGGAAATTAATGGGAAATGGAAATCAAGGATTTTATTCCACCTTATAAACGTGGAACAAAAAAACGTCTTTTTAAATTTCAATTGCAAAACGTCTTTACTACTAAGAGCTAAGGGTTACTAAAACGTATCAACCCAACTACATATTTTCACTACAGTATATTATTTCGTACCGTATTTTTTTTTTGTTAAAACAAATGTTTTTTGTAGATAATGTTATATTCATGTAATTCTATCATAATATCCTATGTATTTAACATAAAAAGCTCGGAAGAATCAATTGAATCGCTCAGGATCTTATCTAATTCACAAAAGACAATCTAAAAAACAATTTCGTTACAAAAACATTCAGGAAAATCATCCGAGCTTAATATAAAATTGTTGTTAATGCATTTCTACCCTTCACAGAGCTGGGACATTTCGCAGGCGACAGTCGATTCTATCTATACGGCGTACTATTCTATCTGTTTCATCTCTAAAATTATCTTGATGAAATCTTATTCCCAGCTGGGTCTAACACACAATAATTATACACCCAGCTTCTCTTATTTCCTTGAATTCCTAACAAAAAGTACCTCGGTACTTCCAACTCTTTAACAACCTTTTTGTAGGTAAATTGTTTTCTTTTTTGGTTTCCTTTTCTTCAAGGTCTTATTTTATTTTTGCGTGGCTGGTCTTGTTAAACTGGAGCTATAGTTTCAAGATTTGTATTTTATCTGCGTCTGTCTCCTAGTGATTGAATTATAGAGTAGCAGTTCATGTAGTATTCAATGCTTGGCTTCAAATTTTCTTTATTATATTGAAGAGCCTGGTTGAGAATTTACATTTTTTGTAATTTTTTGCGTGTTCGTTTTATTTGATTTTGTATTTTTAGACTGTGACTGTAATTTTTTAATTCTGTTCACAAAAATAGATTACGTCATGTTATTTTTTTTTGTTGTTGCTCCGTATTAGTACGTCACTTTGAATGACATCAACTACACAAACAGTTTTTAGTTACAGAATAATTTAAATTTTCAGGGTGTTATGATACACTAGACACTACTTTTTATGTACTTTGTGTACTGCTTCCGTCACCCAGTGCCCTTTTTATTTATATTTGAAAATATTTGTATTATTATCAGGAGTGTGCTTTTTTCCAAAACTCTTATGGTGAAGGTAAAGTGAGTATTTCTATAATGTGTACTTTTACGACTTGTTAAATAGCTTTTCCATAACCTTTTACAAGTTTGACGTTTCGTTCGACTGAATGATGGATGATACTCTGTGTTGCAAAAAACGCTACGGCATAATTTTATTACATAATAAAAAATTACTAGACTAGACGTACCTGAATTTTCGAATAGCAGCTAGTTATTCAACTAAATATTTTGATGTCATTTTTTTTTATTCTTAGATCTTGTGTATATATATATTATGACCTGTAACTTAATATCTACGGTAAGTATGTGAAACAGCGCCAATAATGTTTTGCTTATTTCGTTTAGATGCCTGTAGAACATAAAAAGCGATATAGTGCTAGTGTAATAATACCATGGTAAATGGCTATTATCTAGGTAGGTAGCCTATTGTCCCAGTCTCTTGATATAAATTGAAGTTTTTATTTTAATAGGTACTACCTTTACAACCATGGTAATACAGATATTCATATAAAATAACGGGCAATATACAATTTTTATTTTCGACTGTGATGTTTACTAAATGCACGGTCCTTCGGGAAATGTAAGCTGGCGCCTACAATATACTACCACAAAGACAAGAGGGTCAAAACATCTTTGTACCGGACTTAAATACAGTCGACACTTTCACCGTAAGGGCCTCTCCACACTTTCCGGTTGCCAGCTAGCTGGCCGGCGTTCAATGTTTAGTGTTGTATGGCATGTAGTAGGTACTCTATACACACGTGCCAACTGATCGTCGCCATGTACACAAACCAACAAAATAATGTAGTCAATAATATATTAACAGATATTTGGTTCAAACGTTTCGGGATCACCATGCAAGATTTATTTTCGTGCCTAACGCGGCGAGGAATACGTTACTACTTCTAATATAATTATTATTAGTTTCGATGACTAAATCGAATAAAAACCGAGCATATACGTTTATGTTAAGGGGAGCTCGTACATGTGTTACTACTTACTACGCACATTACTAAGCATTCCATAGCGATGACAGCGGAAGCCGGCCCGTTACTCGTAACGTGTGGGACGACCCTAACCGAGATGGTTTGGCAAACAAATCTCAATTGAATTCTCATCAGGCATTTCGAGGTCTCAAAAAAACTCATTGATAAGTTTCGTCATCCACGCGAACGAAGTCGCAGGCACAGCTAGTAAAGTAATAAAGTGCTAGATTACTATCTAATATTAAGCAATTTACAAAATTATTATCGAATCAAGTTTCATAAACACATAAATGAATAGACAATGAAAATGAGTTAGTTTGTTATACATAAAAATTGTTTATTTTAACTAATTATAGTTTAAGCAAATAGCAAGTAATTAAAACTATCGAATGTGATTTATAGGATTTTCAACTTTATCACAATAGGTATTTATGTATTTAAGTTCCTTTACCCAGTAGTAGAGCTGTAACAGGCTAGTATTACTTTGTAATTTGCCTGCCAAAGGTAACATTACATGATTATGGCTCTATGTGGCCAACCAGTCACGCCGCAGTAATTAATAGCAGTGGTTATTCTAAAAGGCATGTGTTTACGGTGTTGGTTGTTATGCAAATAAAGGGGTTGGAAATTAATGGGAAATGGAAATCAAGGATTTTATTCTACCTATAAACGTGGAACAAAAAAACGTCTTTTTAAATTGCAATTGCAAAACGTCCTTGCTACTGAGAGCTAAGGGTAAATAAAACGTATCAACCCAACTACATATTTTCAATACAGTATATTATTTCGTACCGTATTTTTTTTTGTTAAAACAAATGTTTTTTGTAGATAATCACAGTGAGAAGCACAGTGGTCCCAGATGAAAATCAGCGCTAACCACAATTATTGTGCTTGGCATTTAGGCTGATCTGGGTACCTGTTTGGTCCAGCACTGGGATGCATACTCAAATATACGTAAATCTTAGTTATATGTTATATTTTTTGTTATTTTTACTACCTTCTAATGTTTAGAATAAGTCGTGCTGAGTCCAAATAAAGTGTTCTCTTTCTTTCTTTCTTTCTTATAATGTTATATCTATTGTAATTCTATCATAATATCCTATGTATTTAACATAAAAAGCTCAGAAGAATCAATTGAATCGCTCAGGATCTTATCTAATTCACAAAAGACAATCTAAAAAACAATTTCGTTACAAAAACATTCAGGAAAATCATCCGAGCTTAATATAAAATTGTTGTTAATGCATTTCTACCCTTCACAGAACTGGGACATTTCGCAGGCGACAGTCGATTCTATCTATACGGAGTACTATTCTATCTGTTTCATCTCTAAAATTATCTTGATGAAATCTTATTCCCAGCTGGGTCTAACACACAATAATTATACACCCAGATTCTCTTATTTCCTTGAATTCCTAACAAAAAGTACCTCGGTACTTCCAACTCTTTAACAACCTTTTTGTAGGTAAATTGTTTTCTTTTTTGGTTTCCTTTTCTTCAAGGTCTTATTTTATTTTTGCGTGGCTGGTCTTGTTAAACTGGAGCTATAGTTTCAAGATTTGTATTTTATCTGCGTCTGTCTCCTAGTGATTGAATTATAGAGTAGCGGGGTTCATGTAGTATTCAATGCTTGGCTTCAAATTTTCTTTATTATATTGATCCTGGTTGAGAATTTACGTTTTATTTGATTTTGTATTTTTAGACTGTGACTGTATTTTTTGAATTCTGTTCACAAAAATAGATTACATGTTAATTTTTTTTTGTTGTTGCTCGTATTAGTACGTCAGTTTGAATGACATCAACTACACAAACAGTTTTTAGTTACAGAATGATTTAAATTTTCAGGATTTTATGATACAATAGACACTACTTTTTATGTACCTTGTGTACTGTTTCCGTCACCCAGTGCCCTTTTTATTTATATTTGAAAATATTTGTATTATTATCAGGAGTGTGCTTTTTCCAAAACTCTTATGGTGAAGGTAAAGTGAGTATTTCTATAATGTGTACTTTTACGACTTGTTAAATAGCTTCTCCATAACCTCTTACAAGTTTGACGTTTCGTTCGACTGAATGATGGATGATACTCTGAGTGTTGCAAAAACGCTGCGGCATACTTTTATTACATAAAATTTAACATAAATAAAACTAAATATTTTGATGTCATCTCTTTTTAATTCTTAAATTTTTAATAATGCTTTGCTTATTTCGTTTACATGTCTGTAGAACATTAAAAGCGATATAGTGCTAGTGTAATAATACCATGGTAAATGGCTATTATCTAGGTAGGTATCCTATTGTCCCAGTCTCTTGATATAAATAGAAGTTTTTATTTTAATAGGTACGTAATCTTTACAACCATGGAAATACAGATATTCATATAAAATAACGGGCAACATACAATTTTTATTTTCGACTGTGATGTTTACTAAATGCACGGTCCTTCGGGAAATGTAAGCTGGCGCCTACAATATACTACCACAAAGACAAGAGGGTCAAAACATCTTTGTACCGGACTTAAATACAGTCGACACTTTCACCGTAAGGGCCTCTCCACACTTTCCGGTTGCCAGCTAGCTGGCCGGCGTTCAATGTTTAGTGTTGTATGGCATGTAGTAGGTACTCTATACACACGTGGCAACTGATCGTCGCCATGTACACAAACCAACAAAATAATGTAGTCAATAATATATTCACAGATATTTGGTTCAAACGTTTCGGGATCACCATGCAAGATTTATTTTCGTGCCTAACGCGGCGAGGAATACGTTACTACTTCTAATATAATTATTATTAGTTTCGATGACTAAATCGAATAAAAACCGAGCATATACGTTTATGTTAAGGGGAGCTCGTACATGTGTTACTACTTACTACGCATACATTACTAAGCATTCCATAGCGATGACAGCGGAAGCCGGCCCGTTACTCGTAACGTGTGGGACGACCCTAACCGAGATGGTTTGGCAAACAAATCTCAATTGAATTCTCATCAGGCATTTCGAGGTCTCCATTCACACTTCAAGCAAGACCGTATAAACGTTTCATGCGGATGCTATTTCAAGAAGTTTGCTTTATTCGAGGATGTGGTGTCCGAATTTAATCAAAATTATTTGTGGCCTTTGGTCTACGACAGTTATCATGTTAGGCTCTGAAGTAGGCAAGAAAAATATGTTATTATAGTAGTACTTTTAAACTATCGCGCTGCATGTTTATAGTAGTATAAACATGCAGCGCGATAGTTTAAAAGTTATTAAGAAAAATATAGTATCACAACTCTGTTTAAGTGTTAGTAAATATATCTAGTATTTTGAGGAATTTCTTCAAAATTATTACTTTTAAAAAGGTGATCTTACATACATGAAAAACAAACTCAGGCATCTGCGTTAGGTACAAAATGTAAATATACGTCACAAATGAATGAGTCGGTAATCATTTTATACAAGATACATTTGTGTATATTGTATAAAATTGTATATTTGTATACACCTGTGTTCTAAACTTTCCAGCTAAAGGAAAAACAAAACAGTTTTTAAAATCACGACAATGTTGCTTTGTGAATTTACACAACTTTTGCACATTCAAACCCAAAACAAATAACCTGACACATTGTTAATGGTCCCGAGCTTTGAGTACGCCACATAATACAACTATTTAAATTTGTATTAAAACAACTGTATTGTACACTGACTGCTTCGTAGCGTTACTATCAAAATTAAACAGCTGTCGTGTGTTTCCGTAGTATAAAATATTATGAAAATAATAACAAGTTGCGTTTCAATTACCAAAGGCCGACACTTGGCCAGTAATTTCACTAACGGGCTTTTCCATCATGGCAGTCACGAAACACCAATAATGAGCTAAAAATAACAGTGTCGTTTGGATTTGAAGCTCTTTGACGGTAAAGGGCGTGGGAGCAATTTGGTTTGATTTTATTAAGGTGTTACAGCGATTACACTTGTTTGTAGCTACTGAATAGCTAACTACAAGCCAGTCTTAGAGCCGGTTCACGTCTGAACTACGAAAACTGTGTCGTGTATCAGATGCCTGAAATCTATCTATCTATCTATATATATAATTATATATATATATATATATCATCATCATCATCATTAGGCCTTAGACATCTTGACAGATGATTTAAGCAGCGCCTACGCGAGAAGGGCATCGTCGCTCGTGGCTAAAGAGACCGATCCTCGAGCGACACTTACGGCACGCAAACTGAGAGTCCGTTGCGATGGAACTCTCGTCGCGCGCATGTCTTATATATATATATTATATAGTATATATTATATATGAATCCCTATTTCCCTTGGTCACTGCATCACGCGTGAACGGCTGGACCGATTTCGATAATTCTTCTTTTGTTATGTTTGTTACTGACAGGAGGTTTTTATGAAAAAAAAAATTGAAAATTGCGCGGATAATTTGAACATTTAAGAATACCACTAACACATTTAATAGCCACCATATTAAGTAATCCTGACTTTTGTTACGATAGTGATTTATTGGGTTCATCTCCGCCCCCAATAATATAAAGGCACCTGGAACGGGACCTAGGTATTCACGTGAGTGAAACCGCGGGGCACAGCTAGTATATAATAAAAACATTGTACTTACACTTAACTTGTGCTTATTGTTAACACTTAACTTACTGTCGTTTAAGATATAAACCGACCCTTAAACTTGATATTCCTAAAAAGTTTCAATTGCCATTTTGACTAACGAATTCAGTTTACTGAAACAGTTAAATAATCAAATTATTAAAAACACAAAGTGCCTTTGCAGTTTCTAGTTAATTTTTAGGGTTCCGTACCCAAAGGGTAAAACGGGACCCTATTACTAAGACTCCGCTGTCTGTCTGTCCGTCTGTCTGTCTCCAGGCTGTATCTTATAAACCGTGATAGCTAGAAAGCTGAAATTTTCACAAATGATGTATTTCCGTTGCCGCTATAACAACAAATACTAAAAACCACATAAAATAAATATTTAAGGGGGGCTCTCATACGACGGTGGTACGGAACCCTTCGTGCGCGAGTCCGACTCGCACTTGGCCAGTTTTTAATTATATTACTCAACAACTAAATTGCGAATCTGAATTGTAGGTACTATTTTAGGCCTCTGCACTCATAAATACAGTGGTCCTGTCCTCTTGCTAGGAAGCAAGAACAGTTTCCTGTGATATTTACATAAGTTTCATGCAAACACGTTTTCCAAGAGACCTTTTGAAATAGTTTCATGGTAAAGGCTTGAACTAAAGGTTTCTAAGTTCGCAGTATTGATAAAATTATAGAATTCCGGAAATACATGTAGTATGCAACGAGGGTTATCATTAAAATAAACTTTAAATGTCTAAGCTAAATTAAATAAAATACTTTTTTTTTTAAATAATAAATGCGGACAACATCACATACATTGCTCTGAACCCAAAGTAAGTAGCTAAAGCACTTGTGTTATGGAATTCAGAAACAACGAAGGTACCACAAACACCCAGACCCGAGGCAATGTAGAAAAGTTGGTTTCTACATTGACCCGTCCGGGGATGGAACCCGGGACCTCAGAGCTAGCGACACCTTGAAACCGGTGCGTACGCCACTCGACCACGGAGGTTATTCATTACCACTGACAAAACTGTAGATAGTACTACTTAGACACCAAAATAGTTGAGTATTTAGACTATGTGATATACCAGATTATGTACCTTTCATTTTGGCAGTCTTGACATGACTGTCACAAATTGCAAATTAATAATAGTTTTTCTTTACCTAATTAAAGAAAATTAAAACATAAATGTCAGCAAAAAAAAAATGTTAAAGTAAAAAAATCCTAGCAGCAGAGAATACCTTTCTCATTTTTATTTCCTTCCGTTCTTTCAGCTTTTAAGAGATACAGCAGAATACCAGTATTTAATTCACAGTATTAAGCTCGAGTTATACATTTGTTGTATGATTTTAGTTTTATAACATACTGTCAGCAATGCGCAAAAATAGTTTGAAGAAGAAAATAAAAGGACAACATAATATTATCGTAAGTAGCTTTTAAATTAGATTTCTTTGAAAAACTTTCATGTATGTTGTCTTAAAGAGAATACAAAATGCATATTTATATCATTTCGTTTAACATTGTTATAACTTTTATGTGACAAGGAGCTCCCTACTAGATATTTTAGTTACGTAATAATGAGTGACGTAATTACATATTCAAACAAAAAAAATACGTTGATATTGTTCTTATTTTGCCGCTACGCTGCCCGCCCACGTCAGCCTTTTTGTAGGACCGATAATCAGGCCGATTTTTCCACCGATTTTGTGATCATGAATATCTATATAAGGAGGAAGGTGGATATACAGAGGAAGGTCTGTCTTTGGCTTTTGAGGAACAGAAGAGAGAAAAGATCAGTCGGGATGCGCCGATTTTATTTCTGACCGATTTTTTGTAGGACGTGTGCGTTGCACTATTGCTTTCAATGTGTTATATTTTTCTCCTACAAAAAATCGGTCACCGATTATCGGACGTGGGCGGGCAGCCTTAAGGTACCTATTCTTATGTTTAATATTTATTTATCTTATCTGTCATCATGGCCTTAACATTATGACAGATCACTCTAACAATTACAGTAGACGGAATTTTGACACGTCAATAAATAAAAAAAAAACGAACATTTTTTAATTTCAAGATCAAAGATAAAATGTAAATTATAATTCATTTCTCATTTCTGAAGTTTGGGATAGTGACAGTAAACAAAAATAAAGAACAAATTATTTATTTATTTACAAGTTATTTGGAAAGAATAATTGTTCTACTTAGGTTACTTAGTAAATGCGTAGGAGCGTACCGACAGGGCTTAAACTTAGTAAATCAAACGCGCGTTCAACTTTAATCCATATGAATGATTTATTTAAGTCCCCTTTGTGATTTTAAGCTTATACTTACGAAAGCTTTGTTTATTTCTAAATAACAATATAAAGATAAAACGTTTGTGAGCTTGTTACTAGCCATTAGAGTTTAATCGGAATTCTAAGTCTTTTCTAAGACTGTTTTGACAGCTTTTATTCCAACATTTCAATATTTTTAGATATATTGGTAAAGTCTATAACAACATAGTAAATAGGTAAAAAATTAAGATATTGTTTTTTACTGTGGCCTAATCTCTAGAGCTACTCATCCAATTGTAAAGTGTTTTCAATGTTAGAAAAACACATTATTCCTAAGTTTTATATGATCATTTAAATACCTCTTATGGGTTTTAGCCAATCTACAAAGATTTTTTCCTAAAAATAAATATTATCACAGTCTATTTCGCGTGCGCAGCTTGAACAATTCTATATAGGTAAGCTAAATTATTGAATAAAAATGAATAAACGTGGACAACAGCACAAAAATTGCTTTGAGCAAACTATGTGTACCCCGAACACCCAGGCCTGAGATAATGTAGAAGTGTTTTTGTACATTGACCAGGAATGGAACACGGGACCTTGAAGCGGCCGACACCCTGAATATCGGTGAAGCCTCTCGTTCACAGAGATCATGGAGGCAAATCAGTAAGCCCTAAACTAAATCTTTGGTTCTTAACATAAAGTGTACTTTTTCCAATTTATTACCTCATTACCCAGGCCGCTCATGCTAAAAGTAAAAAATAAATCATATTCCACACAGACAAAAAGCTAGTAAAAATCATAAAAACAAAAGGCCGACGATAAAAGCTATCCCTTTATAACAAAGAAATTCCAATAAGTCTTTGAAAGGGAGTAGGTGCCTGCCCCTTTACAGTCTGAAAACATCACCCAACTCGACTTAACGCCCTGTTGAATACGACTGTAAAATACACGATTTGCATACGATACTAAAATTTCGTTTATGTATTTTATATTGTTATTTTATTTGTTTTTACAGGCTGACTTGACCGATCACAGTTAAATAGCCGGAATGGGATCTCATAACGTTTAGTGAGATGGAAAAAGTGCAAATACAAAAGAGTTTCGTCGAGGAATGTTCAGTTTCAAATAACTCTTCAGCGAGGGACGTCTTCCGTTAAACAAACCGTTACTCGGTGAGTGCTCTTTACTCTGGATTGAAGTGAAATTAACTAAGCTTTTTAAAAGGTTCTTTGCTTATCTTAACTCACGTTTCAAAGTGTTTAACTAGCTTGATGAAGTGGTTTCTGCATAATTTTAGAAAACCCTTTACGAAGTTGTCTGTCGTTTAGGTATCGCTTTAAATATTTTATTAGGTGCAGCTCGACCTTTTGTGTTATCTTCGTTTTAAATGAGTATTACTTGCAAATAAAATGAACATAAGTAACAAAAAATGACTTAAGTAGTTGTTTGTTACAAGATTTATTTGCCTTGTAGCTGCGTAACAAACTAGACCAAAGAGAAGGCTGAACTTAAAAAAAAACCTTATTTATTATCACCAAGCTTTCTTGTTCTACAGATAGAGATGACAAACACACTACATCTTCTACCAATCCTGATGTTGTACGTGGTGACGTCATCACGGGCCATAACGCCTTGTGAGCTGCGAGTCCACTTAGCCAGAGCTGAACAGACGGATGAAAATGGACTCAAATGCTGGGATACTGTAAAAGTTCCAGCTTGTGGAGGGCGATGTGATTCTAGAGAGGTAAGTTAAGCATACATGGTAGTAGATGATACCTGAGATTCGTTGGCGAGTCAGTACGAATAAAGGTCATAAATGTACCAAGAAGGTTCACACAACAACAATGAGTATTCACCAATTGGTAATCAGCTTCTTAATTCCATGCACGACAAGAGTTTATACTTACGTTAGTCTATAATGTTTGTTCGGATAATATCAAAAAACTGATTTCGACGAAAATTTTACTGTTGATGGTATAAACTGTAAATAAAAGATTTACTTCCCATATACTTTTAAAACAATAACGCGGACGAAGTCCAGAGTTTCTATAATTAAATAAAAGAATTTAAATAATAAAAACTAAAAGAAAAATCATGACTTTTATAAACCCTGTTTGTATTCTTCTATAAAACAAAACTTTCTCAATCAAGTTTAGTACAAACATAAAATGTTGAGAAGTTTTAAACAAATGCCAGACAGATCGAGGGCCTCAGAGAGCCATAATTAAAAGTCAGTTACCTGTCGTTAGCATAATGACTTGAAACCTCAGCTATTAAGGCACGCAAAGTCTGTGTATTTGAGAAGTTTCCCTTTATAATCTAAAGAATTTACGATAAAGGGGCTAGTGTTACAAATAACACACTGTGCATTTTATGTAAAGCAAATTATAGAGTATTTCTCGACGTTGGCAGGAAGAATAATTTATAATAAATGCTTCGTTAACTAATGTCTAAAAATACTTAATGTTTGCAGTGGACTGTACAGTTATTAGCATAATACATAAACTTTGTTCTGTGACATAAACAAAATAAAAGCACACCCACAGAAGTAAAATATGTCCACTTTAAGTAGCTATATTTCTAGTACATCATTTCATCTGTTTTATTGTAGGCACAAAAAATGGTCTTCCTCTCTCCAAGATTATTAAATGCGAATATAAAAATGTATCTACGTACTAACGACAAGGGACGGATGTGAATATTGTCGAACGGTCAAATGTTTCCTGCAACCGACGCTTTATCAGAAAATGGTTCTAAGGAATATTTTCATAATATGTAGCTATATTTCAAGCCAAGCCACCGAAAGCCTAAAAGCTTAATTAAATGTTATGTAAAAGATAGTGAAATAACTGTCGTAATCACAAGAGTTTATGTTAAACAACTACGAGAACTAAACCGGGCATAGGATTTTAGGCCCATACACCGATTTTTTCGGACTATTTATCGTGTTTATTGTATTTTTTTTTTCGTGGTTTATAATTATTTACTCCCTATAAACTTCGGAGTGACATCAGATAACTCAGAACAAATTTTCAATCATAATGTGGACCCAGGCAGATTAGTAGAATCTTCCAATAATAATATACACTCACATTTTCATTCCTAGTATTTATTCTTTTATAATTATTAGGTATTTACCTTTAATATCTTTACCTACTGACGAACCTACTTAACCCTTTTTTCGCAAATATTTATTTATACCTTCAAAAAGGGATCTAGAATAATCTTGGTCAATAGTATTTATAAACGTGGGTTCAATCTGCTCAGACAGCGTTTATCTATTTCTATTTCCATTCCTCATTATTTTCCATTCAAACAGTTTGTTTATTTGTCATCTATGAATACTAATCTCTTGTCACGATGTATCTAAGTAGGTTTATCAGTTGCCAAGGGTAAATGAGGATAAGTACTGTCATACACTCTGACCCCAGCGGCTAACCCTTGAGGTCTTAGGGCGTGACACTTTTATCAACCAGACATTATTTTCCTTTCTGGATTAATAACATGATTAACTCAACGTAATTCATTCAGCATTATTATGAAAATGTAATTAGTAGATGAAGAAAATGTGTTATAAGAAACTACAAACCAAACTCGTTTACTGTTCAGAATAAAGACACTCCTCAACAATGATTGTGATTTTTCGTGCTAGTTATAAAACATTGTTATTTCAAAACATTGACGGGCCTGTTGGTCTAGTGGTTAGTGACCCTGAATGCTATACCGGAGGTCGTGGGTTCGATTCCCACCCAGGACAAATGTTTGTGTGATGAGCACGATCATTTGTTCTGGTTGTCTGGGTGTAATTTATCTATAAATATGTATGTATTTAGAAATATATAAGTATGTTTATCAGTTGCCTGGCTACCATAACACAAGCTCTGCTTAGCTTGGGATCAGATAACCGTGTGTGAGTTGTCCCGGAATATTATTATTATTATTATAGACAATGGCTGAAAAATATCACTGTCTTCGAAAACAGAAAACACAAGAGCAAAACTGTATGGCCTCAGAACACTACGTCAATTGTATACCAGATATGTCGGAATACAAAACGACTAGTAAAAATAAACTACATGAGCGACTAAAATAAATTGTCAAAAGGACCACCCTCGCCTCAGCTTTCCCGTAACCATGATTCCCTGAAACCATGGTTTGGGGAAAGAAATATAAATTTATATTTAAATAATAAAACGCTATACAATCCATTCAAAAGAGCTAGTAAACCTCAGGAACCGTTTTCTTTATAACCTGAGTATCAAAAACGTAAAAAATAACAGACTTGCGGCTTGCTCACTTGAAACTTATACAGAATTGAACATCAATCTAAACTCCAAGCTTTTATTTGTGCACTTCTGAGAAAAAATAGCCAATGGTACATCTATAGCAGAAATGAAGGTTCTTTAAGAACAATATAAAAACATCACGCTGTATCTGGTTTTATTTTCGTATAAAGCGAAATGAAAACATTTACAAATTATTTCATTAATTTGTAACTGTTTTCATTTCGCTCGATAGCGACAATGCGACACCAAGTGGGCTAATAAAGTAAGCGAACTCAACAAGCGCAACATTTTTCAACGTAACTCATTATTAGCAGCCCTTGCAGCGGGTAAACTGAGCGAATACGGAATTATTATTATTATAAAACGTGAGGTTACGAAGCCTGTCAATTAATTACGGTTAAATAACTTTTTTTAGTTGTTGTTTTCAATTATGTTGTAATTTAAACTTTATTCATTAATGTCAATTAATTTTAGTAACTTTGTTTTAAAAAAGATAAATATGCAAATACTATGTAGGAGCTAAAAATACCTACAACTTTTCTTTGTATACATAATAGTCCTGTCATTTGGTAGTTCTACCTAGAAAGTTTTCCGGGAGTGTTGGAAATACGATGAACTTCAAAACCTTATCCATCAATAATAGCGAAGCGAAGGAGAATGCGCTAAATTTTGTAATGCATTACAAGTGGATTAGGCCTACAGGGGATACCACAAAAAATAAACGTGCCACTTACTCTACTTCATGGTGGTGTGGAAATTAGTGATTTGGCCGAATACGTGTTGGAGAGACAACTGATTACAGTTGTCGGGTTACTAAAACACAAGCCCGAAGCTTAGCTTGGGATCAAATAACCGCGTGTGAGTGGTCCCGGAATATTACTATTATTATATTATGTTATCAATACGTTGGCATGTACTTACCTTATTAATTTAAATATTTATATATAGATTTTTATATATTTATATTTGTGGAAACTACATTAACTTATTGTGTGCACGGACAAATGACGCTTTAACAAATAGATTAACTGGAATCTCACGTAGCTTATTAGTGTTACCGAAGTTTTCGAGCAATTATGGTTTCTGATATAATTTCGCTTGTTTAGAAGATTTGAAACAGATTGTATTATTATTGTATACTACGAGTATAATTGGAAGTTCTCAGAAACAAGTTTGCTACGTAATAGGTAACAAGTAAGTTTGAATTAGCGAGAAGTAGAGTACTGATATTGTTTTAAGTTTACTCACACATGGCTGGTAATAGTATTCATTATTATTCAATATTTGGGCTGCCGAGCAGTTATACCATTTCACCTATTATACAGGGTGGCCCAAAAGTCGTGGATCAAACGCAACTAGGGGTTAGATGGGGTCATCAGCTGCAAAAAGTTGTTCTACGGGAGGCCCTTAAGGTCAACCCCTGCAGAGTTATAATTTGTTTTGTGTTTTTATGAGAAAATTGACTTTTTTTAACAAATTCTTATTCAAATTCGAAAAAATCTAACCCCTAGTTCCGTTTGATCCACGACTTTTGGGCCATCCTGTATAAAGTGAGTTTAGATTAGGAATGAACCCAGACTGTTGCAGGTAGTCTTTAGCACTACTACACATTTTCTTTGATGTAACTTTGTTATTTGTATGTATTTATTATTTTGTTGTGAATTTGGCTTTAACACTACTCTAAGCGTATATTCATTTCATTTTGTATGCCATCTAACTTTTCCATTTACTTAACTTAGATTAGTTTAAGAAAACTTATTTTTCTTTGCCTAGCTCAAATATGTACAAATGCGTTTTGTCTTAAATACACAGGAATTATACAAATTATTTTCAGCAATACTAAATATTTAAGACCGTATGATTTAGTACGGTAACCATGGTACTTTGGTGTATTAACAAAATTAGTAAGTTTGCTCCCAAAATTAGCCCTTCCAACCTAAAAATCATTAAGCTTTTACTTCTCATGAAATATTAACTTAAGCATTTAATGAAAGCTAAATTTAAATTTGACTTATAAATAAACTCTGGGAGAAATTATCTAAAATTAGAACAGTTGGAACAAACAGTAAACCAAATCAAGAATAAGAAACTTCTTTCTTTACCGAAATATTCTAACTATATTTATTGAAATCTACTTTTTACGGATTATATTGCGGCTTATTTTTAAGGTTATTATCCGACGTTTCAACACCTTTGCAGGTGTCAGGGTCACGGGCAGACTGACACACATTCCGTGAGAAAAAGTAGTTTTATTTTAATATCTAACATTCGCATAAACCTAAGAAAGTAGTGTTATTTCATTTAACCATATACTATATTATGACATTTAAATTGACACAATGACGTTTAAATTGCAAAGTTGAGTGCTTATTCATAACACAAATCACGTGTAAGTGTAAGAGATAAATATTTGTTTATTTTAAGACTCGAGATGGCTTTGATAGATTAAACAAAAAAACGTGTCTCAAAAACCATGTTATTAAAAAAAACTTCACTTATAAACAGTCACATAAATGGTCTTACACATTTAATTGAGTTCAACGTCCGATCAATAAAATATGAACAAAATATTACATACATAATAATATACTTCATGCATAATAGAACGCGTAATAGCCCAGAATTTTAGGAACATCAAATAAATGAATAATAATTATAATGTATATATCATAATAATATGCATGTTATTATTATTTATTTATGACTTGTGTCGTTGTATTTAAGTCATTATTTTTTAAATCAAAACCACAATTATTTTCCCTTTAATTACATAGAGATGTTATATGCCTTCCAAAATTGTAATGACTAATATTTATAAATATTATTAAAAAAATATATATTTTATAAATTGTGGAGGTTACAGTTTGTTACACAATTATACAAACATGTATAATTTGTAGCTAATTTAATTATAATTTTGTTTATCTAATTCAACACAAACACACTAAAATACCTTTAGGCCATACAAATATTTAATAACGGGTTGATAGATCACATCTTTATTTGGCTTATCCTATTTTCGAGCCATGTTAGCTACCAGCAGTAATTCAAATTGTGCTGTTCATTATTATTTTGTTCACAACAATTTCTGGAACGAAAATGTAGTATAAAGCTACGCCAAATGTTTTTGGCTGAAAATCATTGTCTGTGGTGCCAAACAAAACACGGTGATACGCCTGTTATAATATATGAGGTCCTCACAAAAAGGTCAACCTGAATACAAATAAATAAAGGGCATCAAAGAATTAGAGATATCTTTTAAATATATTAAATAAAGTCAGGTTTGTTACACCATTTATTTATTACTCGAAACTGATAAACAAACAAACATTGCAAAAATAGACAAACCAAACGCGGATGAAACTAGGGGCACAGATAGTTTGAAATAAAAGTATTTTTTGTACGTTCCTACTTTTGCTAAATGTGGGTAGTTATAAACAATGAAAAAAGCGTTCGATAGTTATTAACCTGAACTACTTTTAATTAAACATTGTAACTATGTAGACGATAAGTTAATTCGTAGTAAAAAAATGAAAGCTGATCTCTAAATAGCTCACTTAAAGACACCAATTAACTCAATGTATTGAAAATTAATTATCTTAAAAGTCTGAAGTCGTTAAAAAGGTTTAGAGCACCAAAACTAAATTTAGAATAATCACTTTGTTTGAGAAATACAGATATATCCAAACTTATGCATTACACATTTTTTTCTTAAATAACCTTGCTATTCATTATTAGTAATTAGTATTATATAACTAAAGAAACTAAAAAAAAAAACTCTTTTTACTCATTGTATAAAAAGTGCCGCAAAAACACACTGTACAAAGAGCAATTATTGTTGAATAATAATATTATTTTAATATAAGTACCTATCAGAAAATGAATACTTTTTGGGTTCATATATTGATATGTTAATTAAACAGCATATCAATTATTAATTTATTTGCAAAATAATAATATCCGTATCAATGTCCTCGTGAGCAGTTCATTTGGTGTAATTAAGTATAATATAATTAGCGTCGCGTTCAATGTTTTATTCAGTAAAGGTTTATTGGGTTTTTAATATTTTGATAATACATTGTCAAAATTAAGGTCTGATGATATCTGGTTCTCTTTAGACTACATAATTTGGACAAGAAATCATGAGTATGTTTCATTGTAAATAATGTTCTCTTTTTATTTATAAAATAATTACAAAAGTTTATAGAATAATACTTGATCTGAATGACGTGCAGCCTCCATAGTTTAAATAAAGAACAAAAATGTAAATAAACTCAATTTAGATTTCAGATTGGGAGTTTCCATTCAAGAAGTCTCATCACCCCGTATGTGTATACGGAGGTCGCCGACCTCTCGTAGTGCGCCTACGCCACTGCGACTACGGCGTAGCAGCTGGCACTGATTTATTTCATTTCGTAGCAGCCGAGGACTGTCGATGCAAGGTACAATATGTAGTTAAAATGTATTTAAACAGTATGATAGAGTAATGCTGACTGGGAATTACCGGAATTAATCAACGCTACAAAGCTCATCCGTCATTAAGCTGTGCTTAATAATTACGTTATTAAGTACACTTTAAATATTAAGCCAGATTTTGTTTATATTTCATAATATAATTTAAATCATAAGCGCCAAAAATGATAATTTTAATGTTAAATCTGTTAGTCAAAATAATAAATAAGCTTCTAAAAAGTAGATCGTTAGTTATTGACATGGTCACTGACATATTATTACTGACACAACAATAAAAGTACGCCCTCAAGGTAGGTCGAAGAGTTACGGAAGACAGTGTTCTAGTAGTTACGGTTACAAATCATATAAGAAACTCAATACTATGTTCCGAAACCCAAATTACTGATCCTCACTTAATATTTTTAGTATATTAAATTAGTTGGTCTATTTTACGGAGTCAAGTAGTTGTTAACAACATGAAACACCACCAAGGATAAAGTACTATGATTACTGTCTCAGTAAAAATAGTTTAACAACAAAAAAAAGGTTACATATTACAAACGGCCTTCCTTTTCTCCCTCATCGTAGTTGCCATAAGAAGCGACTGAGAGCTCGTTTATAGTAACGACATGGTCGCCATAATGAGCTCTCGGAAACCTTGTAGGTTCTGTTCAAGTTATGTCAATAAATGCAGACCTTACACCTGAAAAACCTTGATCTGCATTGCGGTTGGTCGCGGGTGCCTTATTTAAAATATCTAGCTTACGTAACCAAATCTTCATGTAGCAAAATATCTAATTAATTTATGTTTTAAATAAAATTGTTTACTTTGAATGAATTATGTTTGGAAGAGATCGCTTTGTGAAGTTCAATCATCATGTAGAAAAATGGCAATTAACCCCAGTAACAATTTCCATCCGTACGCCGCGAGCGAACACACGTTATTACCTAAATAAACATACAAGCTTTTATTGAGCTTTGATTTATTGCGCGAACAACAAAGTAGGTACTAAAATTAGCACATAAATCGTAAATTTGACAAATAAAACAAAGACCATATAATTCAAACGGAAAAACATCGGTAAATTACCAATAAAATCCTCTTTTGTCTCTGAACGGGCCGCGTTTTTACGCTGCTGTTTTACTGCACAAAAATAGGCTGTTGACGGAATTTTGCAAATAAACCTGTTTTATATGAAACAATCTTCCATTGAGCATACTCTGTAAAAACTTTCGAATATAATAAAAGTCTTAAGCGAGCAACTGATTAGAACAAGAAGTGGAATTTATAAATTATTCTTGGAATATCGTGTAATATACGAAAACACATAAAGAGATTATAAAATAGTTTGATTAGTTTCAAACCACCAAGTGCATGAGTATGGATTATATCAGCTTACAGAAACATAAAAAACCACATCGCAATCGGTGAATTCTATTGAGAGCTATGATATAACCGACAAATAGACGTACATAGATATTAAACTGACAATACTCCAACTCGTCCGAGCTCATTTAAATGAAAACAATATATTGGTTACTAAGTATTTTTTAATTAGGTCATATTTAATTACTACTAGATACCAACAGTACAATTTAATCACACCATATCTTAATCTTAGTATCAAAGCTATCTTCATTGGCCTATTGTAAGATCTCTGTCCTTTGTGCGCAAGGAATGCTGCTTAGTAACTCAAGTTTAATATCGTGGTATTTGAATAATGATTATCAATATAGATCGCAATAATTAACACAAAGTACGAAATTAAGTAACTGCCTAAAATTATTATTAACCTAAAATACAAACATGTAAGGGTGCGTCCACATCTGAGGAACGAGCACCCTAAGGACTACTTAGGAAACATTCAAGTTATACGTAAACAGCAGTAGGTTATAGTAGAAAATTGGAAATATGTTCGCATTACTTCTTACTAAAATCTAAACTAAAGTGATTATCACGGCTGTTGAAACGAATATAATTTCAACAAGGCTTTTTTCGCCAGCCAGCCTGAGAAATGACTTACAAAACGTTAAATAACGCTACCAAACAATGAAAAAAGGTTACTCTTAAACGGTCGTAAAATAGCACTAAAGTACGTTTATCATTTTATTCTCCAAGCACCAAAGCCCTGAGAATCGAAGATCTTGCAATTAAGATATACAGCCTAAAAACCTAGGTCCTAGGTCTAGACCATTTATTGTAAGACGCGACAAAATCAGGGTTTATGCCTCCCTTTCACCGTCATCAATATCCTTTAGCTTCTACCTACAGCAACCAAATATAAAGCAAGCTATTATTTGCGGGCTCTGAGACAAATTAATTTAACGTAGGACATTACCCTCGGATATCTTAATACTTGTACTCACAAACGCTTAGCCGTAGCCCGTAAGTTTGTACAATCTTGTACAACCGGCATTTGGTTACATTTTACTATTATTAGCTACGATAATTTAATTAATGTGTCACAATTGTATTTTATTTTAGACACAAGTAATAAAACGTGTTAACTTGTTAGCTATTTATTACTTTTGATTAGATAAGATATTTATGCCTTTATAAGTTTGAATTAATATTTTAATAGAAATACAGAAATAGTATAAATCCGGTCTCATGTTGACGCTTCCAGGGCTTATTAACAATAGACATTTAAATTAAACGAAATCGCTGTTGTCGCTTTAATAAAGACTAACAAAATGACACGTAAAATAAGATTGTCCAAAGAGATTAGTTGCTCTAATAAAGCAACACCTAGATTAAATGAGCTTTGAGTGGCTTTTAAGACTTAAACCTAGATGTGGTTTACATGAAAGTTGGTGCTCACAATGACAATAATGAAGGCAATTGCAATCTTAAAAAGTTGACGTAAGTAGATTATGCGAATAAACACATATTTATTTAATCATTTTCTTATTCCGCAATGTATTATTTCTTACATGGGCGTTACATAGTATCTACTATGTGATGCTATATAATGCTACAATATGTTGTTACATGTTATTATGAGGTAGCAATTACAAACTTTCGTCATAATCTTGTGACGCCAATTTTATGAGGCAACTTAACAGCAAACTTGAAATTACATGAAGCAACGTTAAACCTCTTTGGGCTCTAAATTGTATAATAAAATTTAATCCGTATCTTTGTTTAGAAATGGGGCTTGCTAATCTCAGAATAAACAAAATTAAATTAGTTAGACGGTCGGTATTTATTATGTTGACAAGCTAAATAAATGTTGTTCATAGAATTTTCCTGGATTTTATCTAGAATTTAATAGGTATAATCTTTTTGCGTCCTTAATAGTCCTTTCCAAGACTTTGAAGAGTCCTTAGATATAGGAAACTAGTAATTCGAAACTAGTATCAAAGTGATGTTATAAACAATGTAACAATCCTTATTAGTTGGTAGCTTATGCTGGCTTTTCTCTTATGACAAACAATATAATACAAATTACATTTTTATTTTTATGTACACAAAATGATCTTAGATTTAAATGTACGATAAGGGTGTAACATTAAATTGAGGATTACATGACCCCTTTATGAGAGACAGGACTACAGAGACAGGAATAGGTACTAGATTGTATACAAATCATTTCTCGTCAATGATACGTACATACACATAATTATGTACGCTTGTTTCTATAAACAAGCTTTTATTTTTCAAATTATCTGTCACGTTTCTAAAGCTTCCAAAGCCGGTTAGGACCTGCGGTTCATCTCTTTATTCAAATTCTTTGACCCTGACTACCCTTGGTATTCATAGCTGACTTTTGAGTCAAGATCACGCCGTCCATTTTCCCGAGTGCCATGCATTATGGAATGAACGCGCGTTAGGATGGCAATCTACGAAATGAAAGAGGAATAAAAATAAAACTTCAATTACGTGCCTATGATAATGTATCTTTAATTGTTTGTAAATGCAAATTTTGACAGTTAAAATTTAATATAAATAAACAACAAATATAATAATGTCGTGTCGTAATGTAAATAATGTCGTGGTGGCCTATCGGTTCAATGAACGGATTTGTATGCACAAGGTTGCAGGTTCGAACCCAGGCAAGTACCAATGTGGCTTTTTCAAAGTTATATGTACTTTCTTAATTATTCTAAGACACTTCTGACAAACGGTGAAGGAAAACATCGTGAGGAAACCTGGATTCCAAAATTGGGATCTGAAATCGCCAATCCGCAGAGAGCAAGCGTGGTGATTAGTGCTCGTGCCTTCTCTATATGGGAAGAGGCCTGTGCCCAGCAGTGGGACGTTTATAGGCTGGATTATTATTATTATTTTTTAAACAACAAATCCCAAAACTATTGATTAGCATTGTAAAAATACGTTCTTTCATTTTGCATACGTCCATTTCTGCAATACCTGGATTTTATTTCCAAACTTGTTAAAACTTTCCGCTATTAAATCCGATATTAAACAAGGTACCGACTTCACTTGATACTTAACAAAATTGAATTCGACTAATAAATAAAATGGGCTCTATTTACCAAGACCCGACTCAGCAGCTCGATTATACGATAAAAACCTGTATATGTATATGTGATTAGTGAATGCAGGCGTCTGTTCGTAATTCTTGCCGTATCCGGGGAAAATCTACATACCGTACGTCCGTACCTCGTTTGGCAGCGCTGGATAGAATAAATGTCCCTCGTTGACCGAATAGAAATTCTTTTTTTAATGTTCGAAATACAGCACTGAACAAACGTTTCGCAAAGTTATGATAAAGACCTGTGTACAACTAACGTATTTTAAAATTGTTTTTTTTTTATTAATTGTACAAGCACATTTTTTATTACTGAACCATGACCAGACATGTTTATTTTTAGTTTTAGGTTTGTGAGTAGTTAGAATTAGATACCTAATTAGATAACATTCTTCCTTTTTTGTTTCTAAGTGAATTTCGTTAATGTTAGATCAATTTAAATTAATAACGATAATATTACAGTTTCAATGGTTTCTGAGTATTTTTTTTTAAACTAAATCTTTATCCCCCTGTTACAAGTATATTAAATCACTCTATTTACCAATGCAACCTTGTGGGCAAATGATTTATCTTCCACCTTTTTCCTACCGCCTTTTGTGTGGACTATTGTGACCGATTGTTAACCGCCCAATATTTCGTGGCGTAGAATAACTACTGTCTACTAACCTTCTTTGGTTGGCACCTCACCAAATAAAAAATATCTTATTGTGACAAAACGCATTTTTAAAGTATTAACGTACCTACCTATGCAATTTATGTGAAAATGTGCGAGTTTTTTTTTTGTAGTTAAAAGACTTAAGACGTCACTATTTTTTATTTTATGCGGTCAGGACTCCTCAAACGGCAGGAGCCTCAGAATTTGAAATGAAACTTAGTAGCCTTAAGTTTCAGATCAGAATGTAAAACACATAGTACCAAAAGCTATAAACTGTTAAACGTTTAACTGTAAATTAACACTTTCTGTTTTAGTGTAAATTAACAACCGTACATTGAAATAAGGGTTGATCATTTACACTTCAACAGAAAGCTACCAAGCTATTTACCTCTATATTTGATCAGTAATGAAAAAAAAAAAAAAAACAACGATCCGGAAAAGATATTTCAAATGTTATTGGTTTCTTAGGTTTAGACACACAGTACTGTAAAGACAAACGCCATCTCAGTCTGCCCGTGACCATGATACCTGCAAAAGTGTCGGAACGTCGGGCCCTAAAATCAAAAAATCAACCGCGACAAAATCTGTACAACGTAGTTTTGTCAATATTTCAAATGTTATTTTTGTTTTTTTTCACGTCTCTTACTATAACTTCAAATTATTAAAAGTATTCTATATATTTACTAGAACAAACAAAGACTAAAATTAAATCTTATAATAATTAAATGAAAATTTAAAAATTTCCTATTAAATTACAATGAAATAAAAGTAAAATCGATTGGAAAACAACAACGGTTGTTTACCAATCAATCAGTACTGCTACTGAGGCGTGCCGCGCTAGCGCGGCTACCGACTAGCAGAGGCACGGGAGCGCGGCGGCGGGCGGCGGCTTCGGCGGCGGCGGGCGGCGGCTTCGGCGGCGGCGTGCGGCGGCTGCGGCGGCGGCGTGCGGCGGCTGCGGCGGCGGCGTGCGGCGGCGGGTGCTCCACCACGGCGGCAGGGCGTGTGGTGTTGTGCGGACGTTTTTGACATTTCCGAATTTTTTAATGAGTGTTTTTTCTATTTTGTAACATTTTATGTCTTCGGATGCAGATTGTGACGGGTCCGCGGGTAGTGTTATCCAATCGTCATCCACATCAAGTGCTTTGGTTAGCTGCCCTTATTGTCCTCAGGCACGATTTTTCAAAGGTGATCGGGGCTTGAAGATACATTTTGGAAAGGTCCACAAATCTCCGAACGTGTCTTCTAGCCCTGATGCCTCATCGTTTCCTTTAATTTCTCCGACAACCACATCATTACCGTTGTGGCAAACATTATCAAATTTTAAGAAATCCGTTCCTATTTTAAAACGTGTTCCCCGGGGTGCAAGACCTTCAGTTGCTTCCTATCTTGCAAAATGTGTTCGTCTTGCATCTCGCGAAAACACTTTAAGTGCCTGGGAACAATTACTCACCTTCCCTTACAAAATTTTACACGTACAAAAAAATTTGGCTTGTAAGAAATCTCTTACCGCTCAAATTAAAGATAATTGTAGTTATTCAAATCCGATTTTCCAGTCAAAATTCACATCACAAAAGCATCACGTACCGGGTGATGTTTCTCGGGTCGTTCAGACCAAACTAAGTGAAGGTGATATTCGGGGAGCTGCCAAAATATTGTTTAGCAACGACGAGGTTGCACCATGCTCTCCAGAAACTCTCTCCGCGCTGGAGAGCAAACACCCTGTGCCTGGAGATAACCTTTCCTTCCCTGACCCACCAGACCCAAATTTACACTCCTTTCAAATTTCAGTAAAACAGTTGGTCGAAGCCATAGGTTCTTTCCGGAGCGGCTCCGCTGGCGGTCTGGATGGCCTGACTCCCCAGCACCTAAAGGACCTCACAGGCCCCACTGCCGGTGAAGCTGGTGAGTCGCTTCTGAGGGAGCTTACGGCTTTGACAAATTTAATGCTCGCAGGTGGGGTCCATGAGGGGATCATCGACACCCTTTATGGAGCCAACCTGTGTGCCCTTAGCAAAAAGGATGGTGGTATTCGCCCCATTGCTGTTGGCACCACCTACAGACGTACGGCAGCCAAAATTTGTTGTAAGTTGTACAGCAACGTTTTGTCTGATAAATTCCAGCCCCTTCAGTTAGGCTTTGGCTCAAAAGGGGGCTGTGAAGCTGCCGTACACGCACTGTCCACATATTTGGCCCACAGGAAAAGTGAGGTTATTCTAAAAGTTGACATAAGAAATGCGTTCAACTCAGTGAACAGAGACACCTTGTTGGCAGAAGTCAAAAGTGAAACCCCCAAAATTTACAGTTTCCTTTGGCAATGCTACCGAAACCCTTCAAAATTAGTCTATAAAGACAATGTTTTAAATTCGGCTGTAGGTTGCCAACAAGGAGATCCTCTCGGGCCGGTCATATTCAGTTTAGCCATCCATCCCATTATTAAGGAATTGAAATCAAAATTTAATGTTTGGTATCTGGATGACGGAACTCTAGGAGGCGATGTCAACACTGTAGCAGATGATTATATATCCCTTAAAACAAATTTACAAAAAATTGGTCTTGATTTAAACACAAGTAAGTGTGAAATATATATTCCAGATACACATTTAGATAAAAAATTAGCTTTACAAAAAATCCAAACAATAGCCCCTGAAATTAACATAGTCAATAACTCCTCTCTTCGCCTTCTAGGGTCCCCAATTTTAGAAGAATCATATGAAAATTTTATAGATGATAAAATTGAAAATTTTCAGTCAATTTCGAATAGACTTTTCAAAATCTCTTTACATTCTGCTATTACTTTAATTCGTTTTTGTTGTTTTGGTCCAAAATTTACATATTTTCTTCGTTCTTCACGACTATGGAAACATTTGCCGCTTTTGGAAAAAGTCGATAAAATTATTCGGTCCACGTTAACGTCAATTTTTAACGTAACGTTGGATGACCGAGCTTGGACCCAAGCCACGCTGCCGATCCGATTTGGTGGGCTTGGTGTACGTAAAGTTTCCAGTCTAGGCTTACCAGCATTTTTGTCTTCGGTCCACAGCACTGAAAAATTAACCAGGCAAATCTTAGGGTCTTCTCTGGTTGATTTTCAGATTCTGTGCATGACTGAGGCAGTAAATAGTTGGGAATTGTCCTGCCCGGGCACAGATCTACCCGAGCAACGTTCTTCTCAGAGGCAGTGGGACGAGCCGCTTTGCAGTTTGATACGGAAAGAATTAATTAATACGTCAATCAACACTGCAGAGCGCGCGCGTCTCCTGGCTGTGGGAGAATGGGAATCGGGCCTCTGGTTACAAGCACTTCCGTCAACCACTCTTGGTACGATTTTGGATGACAATACTTTCCGGCTCGCCATCAGTTTACGTTTAGGTATACCTTGTGTCGCATGTCATCGGTGTCAATGCGGTGAAACAGTCGATTGCCTCGGTCACCATGGCCTGTCCTGCAGCAGGAGCGCAGGACGTATATCCCGTCACGCAAATATTAATGACATTATTCGTCGTGCTCTTGTCATTGCCGGTGTACCAGCTGTTTTGGAACCCAATGGTTTGGTGCGCAGCGATGGTAAGAGACCTGACGGTATGTCATTGTTGCCTTGGAAATTGGGTCGGCCTTTGGTGTGGGACGCAACGTGCGTCGACACCCTTGCGCCATCCCACGTTCTAAGTTCGGCGGCCTCTCCTGGAGCTGCTGCTGGAGCAGCGGAGACCCTTAAACGGCGAAAGTATAATAACCTAATGGGTAATTATATTTTCGAGCCGTTTGGGGTTGAAACGCTCGGGTCATGGGGTCCGAGTGCACGAAATCTTTTTAAAGAACTGTCAAAACGTTTGGTAGACTCTACTCGTGATCAGAGAGCTGGTTTGTTCCTTGCACAGAGAATCGGCATAGCCATTCAACGTGGCAATGCTGCCAGCCTTCTGGGCACGTTTCCCGCCATTGACAGGGATGACGATGAGTATTTTGACGCGTGTTAGTTTTATTTATCTATATAAGATTTAAAAGTATTGAGTTATTGTACAAGAAGCAATTGTTATTTTATGCATCAAAACATGTTTTAACCACATTGGCAAAGTCGCACGGTATTTTCATATACGCAAAGGTAAACATGTACAAAATGTTTTATTCAATATTTTGATCTAAAACTGTTCGGACTTATATCGTTGTTACTCTGTGTATTTATTACAGGAATTTTCGTCTAAACTAACATGGAGAAATATTGTGAAATATACAGCATCGCTCTCCTTAGAATAAAAAAGACTCTTATTAAAAAGACGAGGTTCGGATATCATAGTAACCTGGGTAAGATTTTCTAAATACTTAATCACCATCATCATCTCAGCCAAAAGAGGTCCAATGCTGGGCAAAGGCCTCTCCCAAGGATATCCGCGATGACCAGTTCCGCGCTTGTGTCTTATAGAGCTTATCTAAACACTTTTAAATAAAATATTACGACTAAGTTTTTCTCGCGACTTTGTATGCGTAGAATTAATATCTATTCATTATAATTCTACAGCGCCTTACTTGTTCTCCTAAATTAATGAAGATCCTCGTTATACGAGGTTGATGGTACGGCTTCACTCGCGCTAAGTTTGTTTTTTAAACCGACTACGTCATATTGAAACATTTTATTTCAAGTGTTTTAATTTACACGTGACGTAAGTTACATATAACTTTTCATAAATATTTAATTGATGATGTAAGAGATAATATATAACAATCTATACAAAAAAAGAAAACCAAATTGAGAACCACCTTTTTTTGAGGTAATTTAAAGATTATCGATGGCCAGCATTAGAGAATATTCTTTATTGTACACCATTAGTTACATATATTTGAATATAATAAAGTACAGTAAAGCGTACAATGGCGGTCTTATCGATTAGCATTAATCAGTTAGAAGCTGCTCATCTGCAAGTAAATGCATGTAGATAAATAGGTGTAAAGGTATAACAGTGGCCACTTGATTAATCACATCTGCAAGGTAAAGCCTTCGCGCGAAACGTGACGTCAATAACGTTTGCGATACATTTCGCATGCTCGATGCATTTTGTATAGAGCTACCAAATTCCTTTTTGGGATGAGTTGTAATTTATGGGATTCATAACAATACTCTTTAGTATTCCTTGCATCGGCAATGAGCACTAGGTTTATGTGTTTTTTTTTTCTTCGATACGAAAAATATGTAATCTTTTAACCAATATCATCATCATCTCATCATCTGCTTATAACATAGTTGGGAAAAAGCTCGGCTAGTTTAAACTACGTTGGGGTTGGCTTCCAGACTTACCAGATTTAGCTGAGTACCGTATTTTACATATAGCGGCTGCCTATCTGTCCTCTTACAAAATTAACGACTGCCAAAGATCAACGTATGACAGTGTCTATCACACACAGTGTCATATTGTAAGAAGAAATAGTTTTAGATTTCAAGCATAAATTTTGTAATAATAATGTTTAATTTGCACACTTTAGTAACATACAGGTATAAAAGACAAGTTGCACGATCAAGAGATATTGAATAGCGAAGTACGGCCACTCCTGAACTAGGCCAAGTGTTTTAAGAGCTAAAGTTCCTCCAGATTCATATCTATCACCCTACTAATATGGCGTATGTGCTATTATACTTATTATAAAAATTATTGCAAAACTTGCAATTTGATTGCAAGTTGACACAGTATTACATTAAGACAATTGAAATAAGACTTACATTTTCGTCATACATTAACTTCTGGAAGAAGTGTGTTAATTTAGTTTTAACTTCATGACATGTTTAGTTTAGTGTGCGAATAAGTAGTTAATCTTATGTTATCTTTATTTACTTGTTATATAGTTGAAAACTTCTTGCCATATACTGTTCACGTATATTTCAGCCGACCGGATGAAACACGATAAAATTTGCTACTAATAAACGAATAAGGCATCACCTCAATAAATTAAAAAACGCCACCCATAAAAGCATTTAAAATCGCCGCCGAAAGCCCACTCATCGGGTTATAAATTCGATGGCTATAAATCATTGGCGTCAATGAACGACTGGGCACAATTTCCGAACGGTCGGCCGCGGTACACTTGCCCACCAAAAGATTTAAGCTAATATTAACCTTAATACCACAAGCTGTGATAACTGATTCCGACTGCCAGTATTGTTGACTTTACAGGAATTTGTTTAACGAGTTAATTCTCCAGTGTACCTTAGAATTTTATTATTATTTGTCTCTCGGTGCTAAAGTTCGGTAAAATAGGACCGATGGAACAATTACTTACAAACGGTTTAATTACTGGCTATACCTGGGTTTATAATAAAAATGCATTACAATAATTATTATTGAAGTTATTTAAGTATATTCTTGTTGAATAATTGTTCAATAATATTAAAATAATGAGGCCAGACTCTAACGAATATTACTAATGTGAAAATACCTCACGTATTTTTTATAACGACCTCGCAAATTGGACAAAATGGCATGTACTGGGATTCGCAACTACGTTTATTTTATTCTTTTATTAATGCTGTAGTTTATGTTCTGTTTTTCCACATTGGAAACAAAAATATAAGATAATCTTAAATATTACAATATTTATTTATACATGGTCAAGTCAAAACAACAATATTCTTTATTTACAAATAATAACCTGAAAAATGCCACTAGGTCTCTGGTCGTTAGTCGTAACACTTTGGTACTTTGTTAAGGTAAGAAATAAAACTTTCTTTTGTTTTTC
Source organism: Autographa pulchrina (assembly GCA_905475315.1). NCBI lineage: Eukaryota > Metazoa > Arthropoda > Insecta > Lepidoptera > Noctuidae > Autographa > Autographa pulchrina. Next base: position 8,835,139 of record FR997768.1, read on the forward strand.
AGGTGTGTTCGTCTCAATACACGAGCTGCGAGTGGCTTCCACCCAACTCTACGCTTCTCGCTGGAATTTACGACGAAATTGACGATCTAGGCAACTTCTAACTGCGAACTAATAGCTCTTCATAATAGATAATAAAATATGAAGGAATTTGTTGAAACCAAAATGTTACATTTTCTATTATATATTTTTAAATATACTACTAGATAAACAAATCAATTTTTATTACCTTACAATAATTAAATTATATTAATGTATTTTTTAAAAAACGTGCATTCAATAAAACATTAGCCGTTTAAAAAAACATTATCGTTTTCTGACCCGTTTTAAATTCAAATAGCATTGGAGCACATAAATATGGGGTTTCTAAAATAACCACCATGCATCGGTAGGGCGATTAAGTCATGAAAAAGTTACGAAGTTTTTTTTAACAGGGTATAAAACTAGCCGTTCCAGAGCCGCATTATGATTGGATGAAATAAAGTAAATATTTAAAACTGAATGTCATGAAATTTTTAACGTATAATATCGATTTGAGAGTCAGTTGCCGTTTTAGCCGGTTTTCTCCTTCACCTACATAAGAGCGGGAGAAGCTTTTTACATTACATCGACCAGCCTCAAGTGGTTTTGTAACCCCGACACTAGACTGTTGCACAATAGCACCTTCCGGATTTCGTTACTTTCGCTCACAAACATACTCTGAAAACTAAGCTAAACGCACTCAACTTAGCTGCATTAGAACCACAAAACATGGTCCTACAGTTGTTCTAAATGCAGTCTTTACAGAATTATATTTCACAATATAGACACACTACAAGTAGATTATTTTAATGACTATGTATTTTCACAGAGATGTGTAAAGTTACGATATAAATTGCAGATGGTATTATGAATGAAGTCCATATGATTTTCCCACTATATGCCACACATACATTAAAATTAATTGGTTGTCTTTTCAAAGTTGCTAGGTAGCTTTCAAATAATCGCTATAACACGTAATGCTCACGTCGCCGGGTCCAGCTGAATATCCAGCAAAGTACAGGGCACGTTGCCAGCCGTAATCCCATGTCTTCAATAACGGCCAATAAATAAACATGCCTTTGCAACGTTTTCCTACCAACTTAAACGTTTAGGAAAAGGAAATAACAGATTTTGTACGGATTTTGTTTGGCTTTAAAAAGTTTATATGAAAAATAGACGACAACTGTGTAAGTTAATATGATATCATATTATGTAAGTGTAATCTCAAAATTTAAAAATCCTATAAAACTGATGTTTTGAAGTTAAATCATTTTTTATTTCTTCAAATCTGACTATGTCCGCATCAAATTGGTAAGCCTGAATAAAAGTTAAACTCCCTTACTCAAGAACCCAAACAAACAAATTCACTTCGCTCTTGACTTTTTATGAAGGAAATGAAACACTTACGATTCGTCTTCAATCAAATGAATGACATCAAATAAGTACAATTCAATCAAACAAGTTCTAATCTGGGATTGAGAAAAAAAGATGGAGTAAGAAATTTCCCGCGTAAATTGTGAGAGTTCAATGAAAATGTCACTTTGATGTTTGTAGGTTAGGAGTAATTTGTCTTCCTTCTGAAGAATTATTTCTTTTTGTCGTACAGGATAAACATGTGTGTAAAACAAGAAATTATAGCATTATGTGTTAACGAAAACGGTAAGTATATTTTTACTACGGAATAAGCCTGTTGTTTATTATTTCAATGATAAACTCTCATGATTTACAAGGAATAAAATTCATACAATACACGTATTGTATAGGCAATAGTTTAAATCAAATATTAATAATAATTTTAGTATAGTTATAAGTAGATATGTATAAAGAACAAAAACGCGTAAAAAATATCCGGATACTGTATGGGCAATTACACAAGAAGTAGAGAGCGGCAGCTTCAGCGAGTCGATTAAACTGTCTCGCAATATTGGCTTCTAAAACACAGGCCTAGTTTATAAACAGCAGCTTGTTTTTTTTATATTTTCTGATTTTACCACTTTTTATTATTGTTTAAATCTACACTAATATTATAAAGAGGAAAACTTTGTTTGTTTGTAATGAATAGGCTCAAAAACTACTGGACCGATTTTAAAAATTCTTTCACCATTCGAAAGCTACATTATCCACGAGTAACATAGGCTAAATTTTATTTTGGAAAAATCCAAAATAAATCCAATGGTCCACGCGGGCGGAGCCGCGGGCGACCGCTAGTAACTTATAAAATACATTTAAAAAAATTTGCTTTTATAAAAACACACGAAATAATGAAAACTTTTCTTTTATTATAATTGCTTCGTAAGATTACTTTACATTTTTTTTACATTTAGAAATTGAAAGTCAGCATACATAGCACTAAACTCGTTATTTAGCATATGCTTTTTTTTATTATGAGTCGTTTAAATAACGTTATTTAGTTCCGTTTACCAGTCAAGACTAACTGACATGTGTAAGAAACGCATTGATTCAGCGGCCAAGCCTGTCTATTCTGTTAATAATTTCGGTGACAGGTGAGAGTGAAGTGATAATAAAGCTCACTTCAAAAGTGAACCCAATTGGCCTTGATTTAGAATTCAAATTCGAGAAATAATTTCGGTGACAGGTGAGAGTGAAGTGATAATAAAGCTCACTTCAAAAGTGAACCCAATTGGCCTTGATTTAGAATTCAAATTCGAGAATACGTATTTGACATCTCACTGCGGATTCCGCTGTCGAGACATGAAAATAATGTTACAGAATAGCAAGGATGGTATAAGTACTTAATTTTACACAACCATTGACAACATAGTGTTATGCATTACTTTGAATAAAACCTTTTTACAACCTGATCATTAAAACAATTGGAAACAGGTCATTCTTTGTTTATATTGCACCTACATTGTACAATTAGGCACGTTTATTAGTAATTTATTAAATTCTATCCTCATGGTACAAATGTCATTCGAATTCGCACAGCTGTTTCGACCTGATTAAGTAACAAACATCAATCGTAAATTTTGCAGTTGTGTTATTCATGAAATTTAACCACAAAATTCACCAGAACTAAAGTGTCATACGTTCACACCCTTTCTTTTTTTCACCTGATTGCCACTGGACCGTTGTCTATTGACATCACGAGTAACTGTGAAACGATCGGACCATTAGTCAGACACTGAAAAAATCTCTCCGTTGCATAACTTCATTGGATTCCTTTCTAGGTACTTGGTGTTGTTTTCCCTGAAATGGTGCTACAGGCTCACTAGTCTTTCGCCTTCTTTGCACCCTGATTATATTAGAAATGAAAGGAAAAGATTATAGATAGATAGAATATTCTAGACTAATATATATGAGACATTTATCAGACATAGAATATTGTAGTCTATGTCTGCTGACGCAACCTAATACAGTTGCCGCCAGAGGCTCAATAAGCGTGGCGAGGACGTGTAATCAATTAAAAATATATAATTTACATACAATTTTGAATTTGATACGAATCATTCGTATCAAATTCAAAATTGATATATTTTTAAGCACATTTTATTTAAATGTAATCCTGTTTGAGTGGTATGTTGAGCAAACCTAATTGATTTAGGATAATTAAAATATAAAACAAAAATGGAAATGTAAAATGATACACATATTGCTTAGGCAAAACACATAGTTTGTTCATCCGTATAAAACCAGTTAAAAATAAAGTGAAATCAGTTTACGTCGGAGGAAAGTTTAGCGGTAATCCGTTTGGCATTATTTACTTTTCTTTGTGGAAGTGTGCTTTTATTTAACTGAATATCCGTGTCCGAAGTATAATAAATAGTATCTGTATACACACACGCAGATACTCTAACTAAGTGCAATACATCGTTGAGAAGTGTTGGACGATAATATTTTAGGAATTTGCTTTCAACGACATTACGACGACGCAACGCATCGTGCACACAGGCCCTTACTCAGAATATTTCATAAGCACTGCGAAAGTTCAGATCGAACTCAATGAACTTAGAAAGTTACATGAAAAACCTATTTTTTTACCAAGTAAGTACATTATAATTCAAACGTAAGTGGATTTCTGTATACATAGTGGAGTGGAGTTAACTTACGTTTAAAATAAATACAAAAATGTTCGAGCCGAGAGCAAAGCAAACTCCATCTCATTACGGGCAAAGCGCACATACGGTAGATGCTTGGTGCCGGTCGCACGAATGATCACACGCCTCCAATTTAATTTCGTAGAGGTATAATGAGATCCGCCCTGAATTAATATAGGTTTTTGAATAAGGTATCTTACAGGTACAAACCTCTTTTACACGCTTTCTCTGAGCACGTATCTCCTTTCACACAATCACGCATTATATATTAACTGGTATCGAAATGTTGTTTGGCAGCTGAAATTTCTTGAGGTGCTACTTTCCCTCATTCTTGTGCTCAAACTTTGCCAGTATGTACGTAAATTCAAATAAGAAAATAACTTCGGCAATATAAGTATGCAAATTGTGTATCAAACAATGCCTGGCGCAGATCAGTAAGTATGTGATTATACTTTGTGAGGCCTCAAGTGATGGCCTTAGGCGGTGGATGGAAAAGACATAAAAGCAAAATTATTACCAAACACAAAGTACTGATTTGTGCTCGTGGAAAATATAGATGAACTGCAGATTTTTTTATTATATTTTATGTCTTGGACATGATCTACATATCAAAGAAGTCAAAGTTAGCCAAAAAAAATATATTAAGTATTAAATGTCTGAAAATCATACCTATCAGTGGCCGCCTTGAAAAATGTAAGATTTAGTTCGAACATAAATTATTTCTTAGAACAGAACTTAAGTGCTTTTCATCTTAAACATTAAGCATTTTTCTCGCAACCGCAGACGTTCATCGAGCTATTTACATTTGCGCGGTTTGTTGCAAATGGCCATATATTTTATGGTATATTTTGTGACGTAGGTTTTTATCGCTTTCTAAATACCGGGTCTAAGTGTATGCTGCATAAATATTCATGTTTGCGGCAAACAGACGGTTTATCTCTTGAGCCGTAATGAGTCATGGGAGTTTTGTTTATACGTTAAACTTGCTGAATATTTTTAAAGAAGAAGATTACCTATACTTTTGTTAGTTCTAAGTTTAACCTTCCAATAATATCAAACTTGTAACGAAACCAAGTTAAACCATACAGTTAAAGGTGGTATCTTTTCTTTTTGTATTGCTTGAATTTGTTTCTTTAAAAACAGTTTCGAGCGATATTAAACATTACTTATATAAACAAGACGTAAACGTAAATTCGCATGATTTTGCATTACGTTTTACATTTAGATGTAAAATATAAAGTAGTGCCCGCATAAAGTATTTATGTAAAATAAAAAAGTACGTGAAATACATTATTTATACGCAAATATCTAAAAAAGAAAATTTACATTGCTACTTTACGGATTTTTAATGTCTTGTAATATCAACACATAAATCTTATTTTTTTATATTTGTAGAAAATAGGCTCACTCGAGTATAATTTAAGTAAGATCTATATCTTAGTTTTAGCTACCTAAAATGTGCAGTAAATTTTCTTAGAAACAAAAGAAAAACTAAAATAAATGATGTATGCAAGTATTCTTAGTACAAAGGCGAATATTTCGTAGAAACGATGGGACCCAAAGACCGGATCATTAACCCGTAATGTGCTATATAAGGTAAGTCACAGGAAACCGCAGCGTCAGTACGGACCACTGACACCACTGTCCTGTGGTAACACTAGTTACTGAACTCGTGTCTTGTAGTGTTAGGTAGCCTTACCCTAAAGGACGGAATATATATTTATTTAGAAGTTTTATCATTCTCTTTACATAGTATCTTAATTGAAGTCTAATTATAACAAGATTAGGTGTTGTGTTTTAATGAATATAATTAAAAAAAAAATAACAATTCTTGTTCATTTTCGTTGTAACCTTATGACTAAAAGTCGCGATTACATGAGGTGATTTCATCTTCTACCATCAAACAACTTCCTAACAATAATTATTGTTGAATCTGCAAAATACTAAATCTTTTGACGTTAAAATTAAACATGAAATACTTATTTAACGGTAGACTACAAACTAAAATGATTTACCTGTCTCGTGGTTACCTACTCTGTGTGCCTGTAGATTGATGAAGTTATGGAAGCGACCTGCTGAGTGTCATAACAATAACTACTGCCTTATAGAGCTAGTAAAATGAATATTCTTGGGTATTTCCAGACAAAAATATATGACGGTCGTGTACCAGGGGATCATACATCACGCGAAAGTTGCCACACTCGCAGGTAAAGTTGGAATATCACTACGGCTCTCCGGTGACGTGCCATAATGTGACTTTCCTAAGGAACTTTTTGCGTTTTTTGTTAGGCACGCGTAAAATGATAAACGAAACTTTCACATTAGAGGTATTGTTATTTTGGAATTATGTCGTTGAAGTAAAATAGTCATAAATCTATTCGTGATCCAATATTTTTGGGTTGAAGTAAAACAGCAAAAGGTGTGTTGTTGTTTACTCTGAGTTGTCCGGAACATTAAAATTTGTTAGCGAGGTATTTGTTCAAACTACATGTAAAGTGAAACATTAACCTATGAAATGAATGAATGAACAAGATTTGCTCTCAGGTTTGCCTAGGTATTTGAAAATGTTTAGAATGAACTATTTAGTCTTTTGGCAAAATGTTTTAGGTTTACAAACTGGACTACAATCTACATATTTAGTTGATACTTATTTCAAAACCACTGTGCCATTTATGTGTTTAGCTCATGTACAGGAAAAAGCTTAGAATATATTTCTTAAAAATAAAGTACTAATTACGACATTCCATAAAAAAATATTCGAACGAAAACAAAACCATTCGTATCTAAATATTGTAGCGGGATAGCATCTAACAATATATCTTCCCTTTGTGAGACATTGATTTTATTTCACAGCGTTGCACGTTGGGTTTGTTTATTTGCTATCCAGTATAAAAATAGTTCAAAGCTCTACAGGAAAGCGTGAGTGAGTGTTTATGGTTGTCAATAATGTAAGGGGTGACAGGTTCCTTCCCTAAGCACCATTAAGTAACCCGACCCGGAGGTCCCGATTTTTATATACTGCATAAAATAAGGACAACGGCAGCTGACAAGTAATAAATAGATGTTTTATTCTTGAATGTGTCTTAAAAATACGCCTAAAGTTTTGTTTATATTTAGAGTTGACCAGATATTTCGCATTCCCGATCGACCCAATGCATTCTTTATTTAGAAAGTCTAAAAGTCGGATTCGCGCCTCGTAGGTTACAGTTTTAACACAGCCCAACCTATGTTGCATTTTATCTAGACACACGGCAGTGTGTCCGCCAAGTTCGAGCAAAAAAAAGCGACACACCGGCCGTGGGTTATATTACACGAACCATTTCGGGCCAATTTCGACCACCCTATAACTCAAAACATATTTTATCTACGCATATGAAATTTCGAGTGTCTGTTGACATCCCCTTAATTGTCTAGAATACAAAATTTCATTATTCTACCTATAGCAGTTCTTGAGATATTGACGTCAGAAAATCGCTATTTTTACTATACACTCACTGACTCACTGACTCACTGACTCATCAAAAACCTAGACCACTTCCAATGGTCGTACTGACTTGAAATTTGGCATGGAGATAGGTCTTAAGGTCAAAGTAAAGGGAAAAATCTGAAAACGGCCAAGTGTGAGTTAGTTTTAAAAATAGCGAAGGTGTAACTTTGTTCTACTATGAAGTCATAATGAACTAAATGGTTTTATCTTCCAATGGTCGTACCGACCTGAAATTTGGCTCGAAGGTTTGTCTTTAGGTCGAAATAAAGTAAAAATCTGAAAACGGCCAAGTGTGAGTCAGTTTCGAAAACAACGAAATGTGTAATTTTGTTCTACTATAAGTAGGTTTGAGGTGGGAATGAGATAAGACTTATTTAAATTTAGATACATACCAATTTAAGACAATACATGTTTGTCTTAAAGACAAGAACAATAAAATTGTTCACCACTCTGTGTGTGTCTGTTGCGGGAACCGAACCCACGATTTTCGAAGTGCAAAGCAGGTCACTAGGTACACTAGGTGCGCTAAATCAGTCAAACAAAAATGAAAAGACTATTTTTTCTCGCATAGTCTAAATAATTTCTAATTTTACAACTAAGTGGAATGAGACATTTCCTAAAGCAAAAGTGATAAAAAATAATAAAGAACCTACAACTAACAAAAATAAATGAAATCCCATCAAAAACATAAATGTGAAAGGCTGCCAAGTTCGATACTATGGGAATGCTTCGCCTATAAAAGAAGTGAGATCTGAATAAGTACCAAGTTCCATAAAATACCTCAAATCATAAATAGTTATAGGAATGCACACTTGATTTCCAGCAGTTTTTAAGGTACATTTTGAATAAGTATCACGTTACATAGAAATACCTAAAATTATAATAGTCAGAGAAACGCACACCGGTTTTTTTAGCAGTTTCCTGATAACATTTATTATTTTCAGTACTTTTTAATGATGTTACTTGGCAAGTTTTAATAGAAAATTATATACTTGACACATTGCAGTCCAAAGGTGTCGATTCATTCCATAGAAAAGGCGAAAAGGTGTGTGGTGTGTGAAAACTTGCCAAGTAACATCATTAAAAAGTGCTGAAAATAATAAATGTTATCAGGAAACTGCTAAAAAAACCGGTGTGCGTTTCTCTGACTATTATAATTTTAGGTATTTCTATGTAACGTGATACTTATTCAAAATGTACCTTAAAAACTGCTGGAAATCAAGTGTGCATTCCTATAACTATTTATGATTTGAGGTATTTTATGGAACTTGGTACTTATTCAGATCTCACTTCTTTTATAGGCGAAGCATTCCCATAGTATCGAACTTGGCAGCCTTTCACATTTATGTTTTTGATGGGATATTATTTGTCAAGAGCCTCACGTGTCGTCAATTTGCTTTCAACACGACGCGCGACGTTTTGCTGAGCATTTATAAACGTACCACCGATAGCAAACAGAAAAATCATATACTTACTTGCCACATTTACTATTAGGTATATCTGTATTGCATGTATTATGGCGAATATTAAATTAAAGCTGTACAATACCATATCATTCAGAAGGAACCTTTTCCTCTCGTTCAAACAACTATGTCTATTTATTTTCAATTGAATATCCGCTACGCATTACAGTTATGTTACTCCATGGACGACAAGTATGTAAGGACCGTAGCAAGTGGAAAAAAGTGGTATCTGCCTACCCCTACAGGAAAGGACGTAATTATATGTATGTATGTATTTATGGACGACATTTTGCTAAACACCAACCAAATTATGCCTTAACCGATAAGCAAATGTTAATACGTATCCGATTCGAATAAATCGACGATCATCGGTTCCGATTCCGAATCATATCTGTTGAAAAGCTAAATTAATCACTAGGTACTTATTGACAAAACTAACTAAACACCACTTTGCATAGCAAATGAATGAGGCGAACATCGCTATATTTTGTAGTGATAAATTATGAATCGATGTTTGTTCGTTCAGTTCGTGTGTTTGTTATCAATTCACTATAGTGAAGTCGAATCAACTAACTGAATCGGCTTTTTAAATTGCATGTGTTGTGAAATATTTGTGACTTTTAACATACCATTGTTCTTTTTAGGGTTCCGTAGCCAAATGGCAAAAACAGAACCCTTATAGATTCGTCATGTCTATCTGTCTGTCCGTATGTCACAGCCACTTTTTTCCGAAACTATAGGAACTATATTGCCGTGTGGTATCCGGCTTAGAATTGACCACCCCCATTCCTCCCGTGGGTGTCGTAAGAGGCGACTAAGGGAAAAATCTAGAAGATGGGCAGCAGCGTCTTCTGTAACTTGACCACCAATACTGCGATCCCCAAGCCACCTGCCAAGCGTGGGGATTATGGCAAACCCCCCCCCCCCCCATAATGACAGACACAACGGCGCGACGGTCCCCAGTACCCGGCAGCTCCTCTATCCCTGGCTATGGTAGCGGGCCAGGTAACGGAGGAGCAGGGGGTGCTAAGAATCCCCGGTGGATTTCGCGCTACCACCCCCACCGGACTTTGGCCCTGGCAACGCACAACGTCCGCACGCTCCGGACTGACGAGAAGATTGTCGAGCTGGAGGAAGAATTGAGCAGGTTGCGTTGGGACATCATGGGATTATCTGAAATCCGACGAGAGGGGCAGGATACGATAATCCTAGATTCCGGCAACATGCTCTTCTTCCGGGAAGGAGACCGAAAATCCCAGGGTGGTGTTGGGTTCCTTGTCCGTAAGTCTCTCATTAACAACGTGATAAAAGTCGATAGTGTGTCAAGCAGGGTAGCGTACCTGATACTCAGAATCACCGATCGGTATTCGTTGAAGGTCATCCAGGTATATGCGCCGACCTCGACACACCCTGACGATGAAGTAGAGGCTATGTATGAGGAGATCTCCGAAGCCATACATACCTCCGAATCTTACTTCACCGTTGTTATGGGAGACTTCAACGCTAAGGTGGGCACTCGGAATGGCGATGAGTTGAGAGTAGGGTCGTTTGGATATGGGCAGCGGAACCAGAGGGGCCAGCGGCTGGTCGACTTTATGGAGAGGGAGGAACTCTATTTGATGAACTCCTTCTTCCAGAAGCGACCATCCAGGAAGTGGACGTGGATAAGCCCCGATGGTTCAACCAAAAATGAGATCGACTTCGTCATGACAACCAAGAAGCGTATGTTCAGTGATGTCTCTGTGATCGGGAAGGTGAAAACCGGTAGCGATCATCGCATTGTCAGAGGCACACTGAATATCAATGTTAAGCTTGAACGGTCTCGTCTGATGAAGTCCACGCTCCGTCCAGGTCCTGCCCAAATCCAGAATCCCGAAACCTTTCAACTCGAACTGCGTAAACGTTTCCAGTGCCTAGCCGAATGCGAAACAGCGGACGAGATAAACAGCGGGTTGGTGGAAGCTGTCCAAGCAGTGGGGTCCCAGTTCTTTAGGACCCTACGCCGAAGAAAGCCTCAGAAGCTCTCCAATAAAACCATTAAACTAATGGAAGCCCGGAATGAGATGAGACTGCAATCTTCAGCTGATATGTCAGAATACGGCCATCTCAATAGGCAAATTTCTAACTCCACGCGTCACGACCTGCGTTCCTTTAATACTGCCCGTATAAAGGACGCAATTGAGCGGAATCAGGGCTCCAAAGTGTTCGCGAGAAATTTCTCTATTGGGAAAAGCCAAATGACGAAGCTGAAGATCGACGATGGCAGTATCATCTCATCGAAACCGGAGATATTGAGAGAGCTCGAGAGGTTTTACGGACAGCTGTACACTTCGACACGGAAACCCGTTGTCAGTGTGGCTCAGGACTCTAGAGCCAAACTGACCCGGCACTATACTGAGGACATCCCAGACATCAGCCTGTACGAGATTAGAGTGGCTCTGAAACAGCTTAAAAACAACAAGGCGCCGGGTGATGACGGAATTACAACGGAGCTTCTGAGAGCGGGTGGAAAACCGGTACTGTTAGTCCTCCAGAGGCTATTCAATTCCGTCATACTCAAGGGTACTACGCCAGAAGCATGGCACAGGAGTGTGGTGGTGCTCTTCTTCAAAAAAGGCGACAATACCTTGTTGAAGAATTATAGACCCATCTCGCTCCTGAGCCATGTGTATAAGTTGTTTTCGAGGGTCATTACGAACCGTCTCGAACGCAGGTTTGATGACTTCCAGCCTCCCGAACAAGCTGGCTTCCGAAAAGGCTTTAGCACCATAGACCACATTCACACGCTCCGCCAGATTATACAGAAGACCGAGGAGTATAATCGGCCACTGTGTCTAGCGTTTGTGGACTATGAAAAAGCCTTCGATTCAATCGAAACCTGGGCTGTATTGCAGTCCCTCCAGCGATGTCATATCGACTATAGGTATATCGAGGTGTTGAAGTGTTTGTATAGTAACGCCGCCATGTCGATCCGGTTACGGGACGAGAGCACGAAACCAATCCAACTGCAGCGTGGTGTGAGACAGGGAGACGTTATATCTCCGAAACTGTTCACAAATGCGTTGGAGGACGTCTTCAAGCTCTTGGACTGGAACGGGTTCGGCATCAATGTCAATGGCGAATACATCACTCACCTTCGTTTTGCCGATGATATAGTGATCATGGCGGAGTCGCTGGAGGGGCTCAATACTATGCTCAGCGACCTCAGTATCGTTTCCCAACAGGTGGGTCTTAAAATGAACATGGACAAGACGAAGATCATGTCCAATGTCCATGTCGCACCTGTACCGGTTGTTGTTGGGAATGATACTCTCGAAGTTGTCGACCACTACGTCTATCTTGGACAAATAGTTCAATTAGGCCGGTCCAACTTCGACAAAGAGGTCGCCCGAAGAATCCAACTCGGATGGGCAGCGTTCGGGAAACTACGCGACATCTTTTCGTCCAAAATTCCGCAGTGTCTGAAGACGCAGGTCTTTGACCAGTGTGTGTTGCCAGTGATGACATATGGCTCTGAGACGTGGTCGCTAACGGTTGGTCTTTTGGAGAGGCTCAGAGTCACTCAACGAGCTATGGAGAGAGCTATGCTCGGGGTTTCTTTGCGCGACAGGATCCGGAATACGGAAATTCGCCAAAGAACTAGAGTTACCGACATAGCTCGAAGAATATGCAAGTTGAAGTGGCAATGGGCAGGCCATATCGCTCGAAGAACCGATAACCGCTGGGGAAGAAAGGTTCTCGAGTGGCGACCACGAACCGGAAGACGCAGCGTTGGCAGGCCTCCCACCAGGTGGACCGACGATATCGTCAAAGTTGCGGGCACCCGGTGGATGCAATTGGCGAGTTGTCGTTCATTGTGGCGTTCTAGGGGGGAGGCCTTTGTTCAGCAGTGGACGTCTTCCGGCTGATGATGATGATGATGATAGGAACTATACTGTTGTAACTTGGTAAGAAGATGAACTATGTGAACCGCAGTAAGATTTTCACGCAAAAATAAAATAAAAAAAACAATAAATATTAGGGGTTCCCCATACTTAGAACTGAAACTCTATTTTGTTTTCATTAAACCCATACTTGTCAAAAATTATAATTATTGAGGTTTCTAATATCATTTTTTTTAACTGTGAATAGTTTGCGCGGGAGACACTTCCAAAGTGTGTCCTCCCCCCCCCTAATTTCTAAAATAAGAGAATGTTAAAACTAAAAATAATATATGATGTACATTTTGATTACCATGCAATCTTCAACCGCAGTTTTTTTTTAATACGTCAGTCGTAAACCGCAATTTACCTTTCATTCAATCAACTCAAATATACGGTGCGAAACCCTTCATGATCCAGTCCCACTCGCCCTTGACCGGTTTTTTAGTAAATCAATTTTACAAAAATAACACAAAATTTACAAATTGAGAAACATGTATTTGCATAAATTTATAAAACTCATTAATAACTTTAAATTGTCTACATGCTTAGAATGCATATATGATTCTAAATGCACCTTTTTGTTTAGGACTATAATGCAAGATAAAATAGACATGAAAAAGATCTAACTTCGAATGTAAATATAGTGATGTTTCGCGAGTTATGGGCCATTTAGTAAATTGCCTCTCGTTTCCTTTCACTTGTATGTTTAATAAAGGTCTTATGACCGATTTCAGTTTACTTACGTACCTACAAATCTTACAATTTTTGTCGAACACTGTCTATAAAGAAAAAAATGACAATAAAATGTTTTTGAACAAATTCACAATTTCAATGTTTAAAATTACCCCTAAAAAACTGCTAACGGTCGGAACGGTAAAGCGGTGATTGCTCTACAGTTAGTTAAGGTTAATACGAGACCCAAAAACTTCTTTCCCGACCAACAAACAGAGTAAATCCTAACACCAGGTGCTAGTTATTGCCAACTTGAATACAAGTGGACTTTTGGGGGTCATAACGACATCTTTGAACTTTACATTTCTCTTTGTGAGCAGTAAAAAGTGTCGTAAAAATATTTAAGCGAGGAAAATATTAAAAACTATATTCCTTAGCGAGTGCATTATTTTTGTTGTGATGTTTTGGATCACGATAAAAATATCAAAACAAGAGAATATAAAATACTAGAAAATAATATTCTTTATTGTTTACCATTAGAGCTACATTGTTAAAATAATAAACAAAAATGCAGCGTACAATGGTGGATGTGCTTTAAGTCACAAGGCCTGTTTGTACAATTGTGGATGTGTGTTAATTGTCACAACTCTTTTGTTTCTCCCAATAGCAATCCCAATCGGGGGAGGTGAACTATTTAAAACAGTAACGTCATCATTAACTAATCTAGCTTCCACAACTGCACTTGGAACTTAGTTTTACTTAGCTCTGCAAAGTTTTATTGTCAAGTGGTGTCGCGAACTTGGCACCGCGCTGAGTTATCATCAACTCCAAAAATTAGGGTTTGTGACGGAGGTTGTTAAGCAGTAAAGCCTTATCAAAGTGGCCAACAATATGTGTACAATACTAATATACTATTTCCATCTTCTTTTTTTTGTACTCATAGATCCATAGCCCTAAGTTATCGCAGGTCTAAACTTTTAAACCGCAAAAACAATATTGCTGTTTAGAAATTGCTTTCTTGAGTAATTACGTTTTAAATGCTAAACTATAAGCCTATATACTTACATTATTTTACTACATATGTTGTATCTTTGTCGACCAAATAAATGAAATTTTTGCTTCTATTTTTTAGGGTTCCGTACCCAAAGGGTAAATCGGGACCCTATTACTAAGACTCCGCTGTCTGTCTGTCCGTCTGTCTGTTTGTCTCCAGGCTGTATCTCATAAACCGTGATAGCTAGAAAGCTTAAATTTTTACAAATGATGTATTTCCGTTGCCGCTATAACAACAAATACTAAAAACCACATAAAATTAATATTTAAGGGGGGCTCTCATACGACGGTGGTACGGAACCCTTCGTGCGCGAGTCCGACTCGCACTTGGCCAGTTTTTTGTTAATAGCCGTTCTGATAGTAATTGAACTGACCTAATAACATACTAGGACTTCGATATTAATATAGAAGTGAGTTGTCCTTGCCGAAAGGTCTTCACGCCCAAATTAAACACATCAATAGGAGGAAGAAAATCAATTTGTCCGCTTTTACGATTCTTTTCAATGTTTTTTTACTACTTTGCAGATTTCGTCTTTTCCTTATAAAAATCGTAAATCTATTTACTTAATGTCTGTCGTTAGTTTTATACAGTCGAATAGGAATTATCTAATTGAGATGTTTTTTTATTTACGAAGACTTTTCTACGTAAATAAAAAAACATCTTGACACTGTTGTCAAGGTACTAAAATAACGGATAAGTTTATTGTTAATCTCGCGCTAAAAGTTCGATTGCTTTAAATTAAATTCTGTTAATTCCTGCTGGTATTAAGTACCATAGTTTATTTGCTTATACATAAGTTTGTGTATGAAGCATCTAAATATATTACATTTTAACTGTTTAAATATAGTCGTGCTACAAAGTTAGCAGTAATTAAGGAACAGCATACACGTGACACACCTACTAAATATTAATTCTAATATTATACCTTCAATACTATATGTATGTATATTAAAATATTAGATTATTTATTTAAATGTGAAAGTTTGGTGTTTGTATATTTTATTGTTTAGATATTTATCTATATTTATATAAATATAATAATAAAAATATACATACGAATGTTTGGATCGATGGATAGATGGATGATTATTACTCAATTAAGCCAAAAGAGACGAGGGCAAATGCTTTCTCTATAATATGTGGATAAGTTTAGAGTAAAACATTATTCTATTCAAATTATATTTAGCAAAGTGTGTTCTTCAAATTTTATTGTTATCAAAATCCTCCCACTACTTTACATTACCTATATAGATAGTTACAAAGATATATAGCACTCGATACGTATATACGATGTATAATACAGATATCTACTAGTAAAACTAACACTACTTAGAAATAAACTGTTAAGACTACATCAACCTTTCAATTTCTGAATAGGTACCTAATGCATCTATACTCTAAAACTTTCTACCTGAGCTACTTATAACATATTAGTTACTTTGCACATAGAAGGTAACTAACGTAAGTAGGTACAATAACTCAATCCCCAACGTAATGTTGAAGTTAGTTCGTCAGTATTTGGGCACTACCCGCAACTTGCAACGTGAATGGTATCTCATACATTTTCAGTCAACTAGTGGACGTCAAGTAACTAATGTGATTGTGCTGTTCAGTTCATTAGTCAAGCGCGAGCTCGGATACGACGACTTGCAATGACTCTGAAAGCTGGTAAACTTCACTGGAATCATTGGAAGTGAGGTTTGTTTTACTTAGTTCTGCACATTTTTACAAGGTTTTATGTAACTTGCAATGTGTGTTTGTTTAGTTTAAATCCTGCAAAGTAAATAAAACCTACTGCTTATTTAACTGACATAACATTGAGATGAATTATGCAAGCTTATATGAATCTGGTGACATTACAATATTACGGTAGTAGGTGGGTACTTTGATGCTGGTCTGATGGACCATAGGAACTCCGTAAGGAAGAGTCGCAATCCGACAGTGATGTTCCCATAAATTCTGTCAGATAAACGACGTAATATTATCTAAATATACTAATTTCTAGACCAATCTGCTGCTATATTGGTATTAAGGCTAAATCTAATTATATTTGCAGGAGCCAATATTGCTGAACACACGGAGGATGCAATCGGGACACATGGAAGTATAATCGGAGCATATCAAGGGCTCATATCCCTTGCGCTCTACTCTGACTCGATCATGCATCGTGAATATTGCCTACGTAGGTAAATTACTAAGATATTGAGATTTCACTCTAATACGATATAACAGGAATTAATGCGCAAATTTATTTGAATTCCGTAACAACAATTGCATAACACTAAAAAGTGAAATAGTTAAAGAATAAATTCGAAAGTTCCTAAAACTTCAAAAGTTATTCTTAATTTACTTCTACTCCGGATTCTAACTTAATCATTACAACGAAAAATACCTTAACAAGGAACATCTTGCTTTTTTCTAGTATCAATGAATGAAATCAAAGTTCTCAGATGTTCATGAATATTTATTACGAAATTATTCTTGAGTCAACGATCTTTTATATAATCAAGACATTCAAGACTCATTAAAAATCGTTCAGTTGAAGAAATTTAAAGGTTTTCTTTTTTCGGCTTGGATTACGGAACTGTTATTAGAAGTACCTTTAGAAGTAGTTAACTTTTCCTCGTTGGATTGAATCGAAATACCAAGTTCCTAAACATCGTATTGGAATAAAAATACCTAATTCAGATAGGTCTAATGGTATTTAAGTACATTAAAATGTTTCATATTTTTAACGTTTTGTAAGTAACCATTTAAGCTAACCTAGAAAGTGCGGAAGCTTGTTTACAATAGACAGAGCCGAAAAACAAAGAAAATCCTTAAAATCGACCCAAAAGCTTATTCTGTAGCACATAGATTACATACCCAATAAAGTTGCACTATTTTCCTTATAGACTAAATACCATCCTATTGAATATGTTAAAGAACGTTCACGTTACTGTTACGGAAAAAAATGTTGTAAATATATTTTATTTCCGTAACAAAAACACGTTTTTAATATAATCTCCATGTAGCTCTTTTCCAAAAGCCCTCATATTTCCGCCTTTAGAAAAATATTTACGGAAAAAATTGTTTGCAATAATTAAACGTGCCTATCATAAATAAGTTAGGGTGAGTCCACATTAACAAACGCGAGCGCGCGTGCTTATTTATGATGCATGTAAATTGCCTGTAAGCCTTGCGTGTGCAGCGAAACACAATAGCCGTGCACACTGATGTGACGTCATGGAATCCTGTATCGCGCAAGCGAAGTTGGCAGATGCAATTGTCTGATACCTGCCCTATTCGTCAGCAATATGCTTATATCTTCCCTAGTTTAACCATAACATGAACTACAGGTATTTGTTCGGACTTTACTCCCGTGCCAAGTAGGGTAGTTATATATACTATAAGACTACCTATCATCTATCTTTTAGTATAGTATATACTAAAACCGGAACACCTTTTAAATATTTTCATCTCAGAAATCCACTTATGCAAATTTTGAAACTGCATTACGCACACTCACAAAGTTATCTGCTTATTGTCTTGCCGCGTTGTTCGCGAAAAATCATGAAAATGATCTATAAGAGAACAAACATGAGTATAATATACATGGGTATATTTGGAAAATGTACCCCCGAGGAAATGAAAACTTCTATGAGGTATCTATTTTCAAACTTAGAAGCATAAAAAGTATGACGCTATAGCTTTTTTAAAACATACGATGGTTTACTATAATGTTATTTCTGTCGTCTTTTTAACCGACTTTAAAAAAAAGGAGGAGGTTCTCAATTCGGATGTTTGTATGTTTTTTTTATTTATTTTTTTATGTTTGTTCGCGCATAACTCCGTTGCTTTCCAACCGATTTGAAATATTTTTTCTTTGTTGGAAAGGGTATACTTCCCAAATGGTCCCATAGTCACCAAGTCGGGATCTGATGATGGAATCTTGGCGAAATCGAGGGAACTCTTCAAATTTTATAGGAAAACGTATAGCGATTTTGGTATTTTCTACAACAAGTGAAGCATTTACGTTCAATAAGAACCATTCTACTATCAGATCTGATGATGAAGCCAAGATGTCCTTGTGAATGTAGCGGGAATTCGTTGGATGTGAGATGCGGGGCACTGGATTTCGTTTGATGGAAATTATCATGAGGATGATGAAAGGGTGTCAGCTGAAGGCCTACCCATATTATCTAAGATTAAAAATATGACACTAAAAATAAACAAATAAAAAATTTTTTTGCAAAAAAAAAACCGACTTCAAAAATCGATAAAAGCACTAAAAAGTTAAAAATAATTCTATAACCTACCTATATTAATAAACCTAACCTAAACTACGATTAACCAATAATACAATTTAACATTTTTTGGAGTCGGGGCCAAGCAATATGCAATACTTACAGCTTCTAAATATTAGTTCTAATCGGAAAACAACAAAAATACTTTATGACAGATTACCTAATATTAAGACACGAAGAAAAAAAGATATTAACGTTTACACTTAATAATATTAATAATATATTTTTACAAACACAATACACATCAATATACTCAGGAATTACCTACCAGTCGTTTCATTACTCTGCTTGGCACCGACTCCAAAAATTGTTAAATTGTATTATTGGTTAATCGTAGTTTAGGTTAGGTTTATTAATATAGGTAGGTTATAGAATTATTTTTAACTTTTTAGTGCTTTTATCGATTTTTTAAGTCGGTTTTTTTTTTTGCAAAAAAATTTTTTTGTTCTATAAATTTACTAGAAGAAGGCCTAAATTCTATTTCAAAGACTTATTATTTAAGTTAAATATAAAAACCTTTGGTAAGACATTTAACTTTATTAATTTAAAAGTATTTTATCTAAGTAATATGAGGGTGGTTATTTATATCCACAGAACATAATACGCTACTTTCTAAGAATTTATCTTCAATTAAGACAGAATTGCACAACATTACAAACATTTCCACAGCCATTTTGATGTTGTTGCGCAATAAAAATCTAATACAACAGAATTAGAATATTCGCAAAACAGTCAAGAGCGGTAACATCTACGCTAATCGTTTTCTTGTCGAACTCTACATACCAATGCGTATGTATAGGGACGAATATCTCGGATCAAACCGAGCAAAAAAGGACGACCATAAACGTCGACCGAGCCATACTTTTTGTCCATTATCCTTCGTCGTAAAGGTGGTATAGTGGTGACACTATAGGAGTATAACTTATACTGTATAAGATGTATAACAGGACGACCCTAAGCTTAGAGGTTACGTGATACGATTAGCACGGCAGGCTGTGTTCTAAAGCTCAACTAATTCAGCGGGGATCGTCGACGATCTCTCAGTGTATTCAAGAGATTACAACATGGTGCCGATGTTGTAATTTACAGCTCAAGGATTAATATGGTACCTAATTATTATTAATAAATTATATTAGTAAGTAGATTAAAGGGTTAGAAGTAGGCTCTCCATGCGTGTCGTATTTTGATTATAGTTAAGTACATGTACAACAATTCCTAATGCTATGTAACTTTACTCAATATTACATAGCAATTTACAATTTCGTACCTAAGCAATAATTTAATAATTACTTGAATGGTAACAGATTTTAGATATTATTTTTCTTTTATATTTCTCTCCTTCTTGGAAAGGAATACTGTAGGACTGGCACCTGGGAACGTTTGTGTTTATCCAAACGAATCGAACGAAGCCAACCGATACATTAAAGAATGCAAATAGTTAGGGTTCGACTTAAAGGTAAGTAAGTAAGGATGCGTCTCGAATAAGAAATCAACGGCTAGTTAAGGCGGCAGATGAAAGGCGGATGTTTACGTATGGTAATATCTTAAGACCTCATTGTTAAATGAAATAACTTATACTGATTATAACTTATTGAGTAGATCAGTGGTGAAATAGTTAATTAAGTCATAAAACGAATGAATTAGGTACTACTTTTTGAGGAGAAGTTCTCCTGCTTATTTCGAAGATCTTATATCATCATCATTTCACAGGACCAACTTGGAGCTAAATACTAAACCTAAAACCAAACTAAATGTAAAAACTACGTCCTAATAATACGCAAGTCCTTGTTCTTATTAATAACCATTGCCTGTTTAAACGCTAGTAATATAGAAACCTTTTCTTAGAAGCTTCAAGTTGCTCAATGAGGGTGAAAAAGAAAGCATTTTCTAGTTTCACCTCGTTACCCGTACGTTTTGCCCTGCTTTTTGCAGGTACGTAGAAACCGGATATTTTAAATTCTTTATTTAACTAACATCTGGAGTACTTCATAAAGTTTCGAAGCTGTTATTTTACATTACATTTTTACTTGAAAAACTAATTATTGGAGCAAGTTGGTGCTGAAATTTTAAGTTGATACTGACTTTCATTTTTCGAAGTTAGATGAATAAATTAATAACACACTTGAAACATTTACATTCGTTTTTATAATTGTAAAAAGAAAGTATATGCCAACGAAAAAAAATAAATCTTTAGAAAAACGCTAAACTATATTTCTTGTTCTTCGTTTGTGATTATTTATAAAAAACTAAATAAAAGTTTGTAAAAAAAAAATTGGTTAATCCTAGTCATGTACTAAAAGAAGAACCAATTCAAATATCTCTTTGTTCCAGCCTACCTTCGTTCCTAACCTACATAGAACCGAACACATATTAAGGAAAAAGCACCCGAAATAAATCGCAGATCCCTCACGCACTTAACCGTTTATTTTATACATGAGTAGTAAAATTTATATGTACTAACGAATCTTCATACTAAGAACCACTATGCCATACAATAGGTAGAGCCACTTCTTACCAAAAACGTAAAAGGCTTCGTACTTAACTAGGGCTTTTGGGTACTGAGATAAATATTTTGTGACTTACAATTTTATTTGTTAGTAATATACAATTATTATGTAAGAGAATTTAGATACCTTTACATATGAGGGCTAAGTGTAAGCTGTGCGGTTTGACCGATAATACAGGTTAAGCCGCGCTCGCCGTGGTTGGTCCGTGGATGGGTGACCATTTATAAACATACCGAGACCCCTCCGTGCCTCGGATAGCACGTTAAGCCGTAGGTCCCAACTGTCATACGGTGATCTTTGGCAGTCGTTAAGTCAATTCTGACAACCAGTCTTACCATGGGATACTGTGGTCCCCAGTAAAATGGGTTGTGGAGGTCAGATAGGGAGTCGCTCCATGTAAAATATGGTATTCAGCTGAATCTGGTAAGACTGGTAGCCGACCCCAACATAGTTGGGAAAAGGCTCGGGAGATGATGAAGAGAATTTAGATACCTTTAGGTATTGGTTTCTTAGGTTTACGCGAATGTTAGACTTTGAAATAAAACTACTTTTTACACGACTGCCCAAAAAGGAGTGTTATGTTTTCAGGGTTCATGTATGTATGTATGTATGTATGTATGTATGTTTGTGAGTTTCTTTATTCCACCATAACTTCTAAAAGGCTTGACCGATTTCAATGTTTGTGGTATCATTAGAAGCTTTGAGTTATCCCGAGTGACATAGGCTATGTGGACAATAAAAAATGGTCAAGTGTGAGTCGAAATCTCCTGCAAAGAGTTCCGAGCGATATTTTTTTTTTTTGTGTTGTGTCATGTTTTTTTTGTTTTTCACTAAAAGGTATTAAATAAAAAAAAATATATTTAAAAAAATTAAAAAACACGCCTGCCATGTCAAAAAAAGTAAAAACAAGTCAAATATTTGCAGTCGGGGGCCTGTAATGAATTGTTCCAAGTAACCGACCCCGACTGCAAATATTTGACTTGTTTTTACTTTTTTTGACATGGCAGGCGTGTTTTTTAATTTTTTTAAATATATTTTTTACGGATTTTTTCGCGGTTTATATATAGATTTTAGGTCCCGACGTTTTGACACCTTTGCAGGTATCATGGTCACGGGCAGACTGAGATTGCGTTCGTCTTGACTGTAGATTTTGCTCGTTCTACCTTCATATTTTAACTAATTATTTGAGTTCCGACCTACGCAATATGAGCTCACTGTGTCTTAATGTAAAAAGTAGTTTTATTTCAATACCTTTAGGTATTTATGTGAAGAATTAAATAACAGAATAACCACTCGTTTCACCAAGTTGTAAACCAGACATGTAGGTATTACGCAATTCACGAGAATAGACGCTGTTTACACTACGTATTTTTTACACTATTTATGTGTTTTCCCTCCACTTTTCTACAGAATTTAATGTTTTCTCTTTTCTGTTAAAAACCTTATTACTCGATGTTTTAAACCTAAATAAACTATCGCAGCAGTAATACATTACGTGAAACATTTATATGTTAAGTATTCTGGTAATTAGTTATACTAGACATAATTAATTAAATCGTAGTTCTGATCTTTTGGAGTTTGCTGTAACTAACTCGACTGGCTGGCAGAAATAATTAATGCTTAGTGTTTAGTAGTTTGGTTCTAATTCAGGTCGTCGTCTAGGTCAGAAAAGATTTACTTTACTGTCGAAAGAATAATTAGGAACGATTAATACTTTAGATATTTCATTATTTATCATCACATAATGTTTTTTTCGAAGATTAACGCGAATAATTAAAATCGATTGTAGATCGATTGTATTGTCAAGAAGGTTACAAAAGAAATAAAATATAACACAATGATTTTGATATAAATACTATAATACTTTTGGCTCAAAAACTAAACCTATTTGTATTAACTCCACAGAATATTAGTAAGCAACCCGACTCGCGTTACACACAAAATTTGTCGCGTGATGACACCCGTTGCGTACCCGTACTAAATTCACATTTTTATTGAAACAATCACACAAAATAAGTTTCAGCACAAACCGTCACAGAATACTAATGTGTGATATATACGAGAAAAAGTCAAATTCCAATACAAACAAGTTTTTATTGACGGAAAATCATGCTTCCTGCACAATTGGTATTTTATGTCGCCTTTACTGCTGACTTTGTTTTGATGTCTCAAATTTCAACTAAGATGCGCACGTGAAAAGCGTTTTTATATCGAGCGTATATACGTTTTAAAGATTGCTTATATTATTTATTTTGCACCCAAATTGGACTTATATCTTTAAATGAGCTAGACATTTGTGACCTTATGATAAAAATTGCTTAAGCCCAATGCACGACAGTGTAAGAAAGAAGTTCTGTGTGTTGTATTTATTATGTAAAGATTAAATTTCGACTTCATACTTTGTTTAATCATCATCTATTACCGTTTCAAATTATCCTTTAATTGATTATCAAACTTAAAAATATTTTAGACAGACAATATGTCTGCTACTTAGTCAAAACATACCTACCGTGTAACAAAAACCCAATTATAATGCAACCTCGAGCCACCCAGCACCGGTTGCCAGCGTACACAAAGCTCGCAAGACAAACTAATCTAACTTGAACTACTCCAAATTGTTACTGTCAACACGTGTCAACGCCGTCAGACAACATAACTAACTGGGGATCCACAGGATGAGGAAGTTATGGATACCCAAAAATTTTACTCGACCCCATTTATTTAGTGGGGTCTAACAGATTTCTACGAGTATTGTACTATAATCATGTTAACCATCCAAAGAAAATCTAAAAAATGAATTGAATTTCGGAGACTGTTTCACTAACTAAACATTCTATTATGTGAATCATACTGTATTTTTTATTGGCCAACTTATTAGTTTTTCAATCGTTCCGTCGTAGATATTTTTTTGTTTATATGGTAATAACGGGAAATAATTTTACATACGTTATGTCATTCCCACCTAAGACGAATCTTATGACATCTTCTCATCTCATAAATGGTACATACATAGAGATACAAAGAGATACATAGACATACATACATACATACGATCAAAAAACATAACCCTCCTTCTGCATTCTGTTAACAATGCATAACCATTTCAATACATGTTTAATGATTGCATTAACAATACTCGTTTTTCTTAGTATTTCGTATGCTCGTACAGACAAAGCTGTAGAGGGTAGCAATGACTTTGTGTTGACATGGCAATGCGCTTTTTAATTAGTGAAGCTGCTTAGAAAAGTAGGGTACGCGAAACAAACAAGTTACCAGTTACGCGACTGTTCCTAAACTCGTGCTTTTTCTTCCTTTCGTTTTGCTCATTTTATTCAGTTCATATGAACAATATATAATGATTAAAATAATAATGTTTATTCAGTTAAACTCTTTTTTTATATTTTATGATCTTATTAATTTTATTTCATTAAATGTATTCTTATATTATTATCCATTTCACCCAGGAAGGCTATGTTGTTGTTCGTACTTTTGTTATTTTTTGTTTTCGAACAATGTAAAAATGTCACATGTGTGAAAATAAATAATAAGCTATCATTTGTCACTATAATTTTTTCATGGAATGAACGGGAAATCTCTCTTATTTAAAGAAAAACTCAGACTCCGTCCTCGTTATTATTAATTAAAGAGTTGTGGATAGGTACTTTAATAAAGAAGACCAAAATATTCAAGTGTATTAGCATTATCATAACAATTAGCTTTTTCACTCAATTTGCCGGCCTATATAAAAAAGGTTCCAGGCCAGGCGAAAAGAACATTAGGTGAATTTATTTCGACATGATTCGACTCCCAAATCACAATGGAGGTTCGCCTTGCAATTAAGCCAATTACCTCCGTTGTACTTAACAACCAAAAAGAGGTCTTTATTGCAAGCTTTGGGAATAATAGTGGACTAATAACAAGCACACTAGTTGAATTTTTGACTTTTAATTAAATTAAGTGACTGGCACTTCATAAAATGTAAATTTGCTAGACGGATTAAAATGCTGCATATTTTTAACCTCGGAGTTTTACCTGCTTCGTCCTTTCCGAGAGCTTATCGATTTAAAAAATCCTAGGTGATGTACTTTTACTTTGAATTTATTTAAGTGTAAAACTAGCTCGCCTAATTCGATTTAAATCTGTGTAGTTTTTGCGTGATAGAGTAACAAGCATCCATCCTCACAAATTGACGCATGTACAATATTGCTTAATGGTATAATGTACACTGTAAGCTATATTAAAATTTTGTTATATATTACCTCAGATGCATCATGAAAGTCGTTAAGTCTCATCTGGCGGTAAGACTCAGTTGATCGATAGCGGCCAGGAGGCTAAAAAACAAGGTTCCGTGTTTAAGCCCAGTGAAACTGTGTTACCCATTTTGCCTTTCTCGAAAAACGGTCTGGCACTCAGCCAAGATATTGTAAAGTGGAAAATCTTTTAGTGCTCATTTCCAGAAGATTCTCACAACTGCAGTGTTAATTATTGCTAATGCAATATGTTCAGCAACAATGCACTATCGACAGAGAAGTATTAGTAGGGGCAAATTGAATATGCTGGGGAATTGATAGGCATACAATTTCAGTGGCCGTAGCTAAATGGCTATCGAGCAATTGATAAGGAGAGTAATACGATCATGTAGGACAAATCTCACATCGAGAGACGTAGTTGCCGAGAATGCCTATTGAGCTGTCGAATATTCAATAGGCTCTCCAGGTTGGAATGGAAATACATATCCTATTGTGATAATAGACCGGTGGTTTCTCTATCGCTTATCATGACGACTCGGACACTTATCTCAAATATGAACTCAGTAATATTCAAAATAAGTAATATTAAATATTATAAGTATATAAAAAAAAATTGAACAGCTGTTGGTTATTCTTATTTTATAAAAAGGGTTGGGTTAAAAAGAGTAGGTTATTGATATTGGAACGATCATAGCAGCAAATAAATAGTAATAAAAATGTATTATAATAACATTATAAGTTGTTGTTGTTGTTGTTGTTGTGGTCCTAAGGCACCCCGCTGGTGCAGAGGGCCCCGACATTATAAGTGACTAATTTAAATATGTGAAAAATTTTCGATTAAATGGAAATACAGGGTGTTAAGAAAACCCTGTCCGATCCGTGAAGGTGTTGCTAGGTATCGACATCTGATTACAAAAGACGGGAGGGAGTGTCGGCGTCGTCACAGGCGCTGCCAAATGATCAAAGAAAAGGCCTCCAAAAATTCCGAGGCAAATAGTGTTGTAATCTTTGATTTAATCGCATATTTATGGAAAAAAAGTGGTTATTTCAAAGTTAATTATTATTTTTAGTATCATGAATATTTCAAATTTAATATTTTATTCGAGCTTGTGATTTTGACTATAAACCCTTTCGGGTCGGACAGGGTTTTCTTAACACCCTGTATATTGGATAATGTTAATATTCATTACATTCTAGTACAATAAAGCTATTTCAATCAAATGGCATTCAACTATTTTGGCAAACTTCGTATGAAAATGGTTTATTTGTATTATTTAAATCCAACTACAAAATGTGAAATGAAATTGATATTATTCGTACATTAAATGCTAATGGAAATAATATGTTGGTTTAACTGTTATTTAGTGTAAAATCTTTTGTAAATCGTATTTCGCAATAAAGAATTTGACTGAAACAATTTGAATAAAATTATTTGATCGTTCATTGTACTAAACTATTTTTTTAAATCCAATGCAAAGATAGAGAATTTATTTTTAGTTGTCTATGACTCTACACTAAAACAAACCTACTTGTAAATTAAGTAACTTATAAATAAAGAAACTTAAAAGATTCTAGCTTCAGCAATATCAGCTAATTTGATTTGACTTAATACAAGTGGAATCAATAATCTAAAAATCTCTGAATCTAAACAAGCAAAAAATAAACGGGTACAAATATGTTTAGAAACGACTTTAAATATATACAAAGTTGTCTCAAATAGATTATTCTCGATATATTTTTCAGAGGTTAGAATTTTCAGGAATAGATTTCAGGTTCGAACCCAGGCAAGTACCAATGTGGCTTTTTCAAAGTTATATGTACTTTCTTAATCTAAGACACTTCTGACAAACGGTGAAGGAAAACATCGTGAGAAAACCTGGATTCCAAAAATTTGGGATCTGAAATCGCCAATCAACAGAGAGCAAGCGTGGTGATCAATGCTCTTGCCTTCTCTATATAGAAAGAGGCCTGTGCCCAGCAGTGAGACGTTTATAGGCTGGATTTTTATTATTATTATATTTTTCAAAACTAGTTCATAATTAAAAATTATCGCAGCGTATAAAAATAGTACCTAATATACAAGAATGTTTAATTCACACACTTCGCAACATGTGGCAACTCGCTGCATCTGCAGCGATTTAATTGCCACACTGGGGAGACCAGGTTGTGGTCTTACGATAAAAGGAAGATTAATATCGTTGTTCAGGTACTAGGCAGGTAACCGCAGTAAAGATACAATGCACGCACATACCTCGGACTGCGACCCGCACCAGCCGTTGAGCTTCCACTTCTCGCGATGATGATTGTCTTCGTTGCTGATTTGCACGGAATAGACACAGTTTTGGTAACAAGATGATTAAACGATTTATAAACGAGGTACTTTGTGCGATGCGCGCGCGCGGTGCGATTGGTTTTTAAACTCGTAACGTTCTAGCGCTGTCACTCCGTCGGTCCCTTACGTTTATGAACGTGCATGACAGCCAATCAAAAATTGGCGTTTCGATACTGCGCTGGAGCGGAATACCGGAACAACGTTTTGTTATTTTATGAAAATGAAACATCCCGCCCACCAAAATGCCTATGGTATTTTCTGGTTAAAAAGAAAAAAAAAAAGAAGACTAAAACGATATTTAAGTAAATTTAAGTTAAACGGTCAAAATTTAGTAAACTACGATTATTACTTAAGACTAACGGTTTGATTAGTTTAATAGATATCGGTAAAATAACTAAACTGAGTCCTCTATAGGGAGAGGACACAGTTTTACTAAAGGTCGGTTTATAATTTGTTTGTTAGCATTTCGAACCAATGCACTCCGAGCTATTCCATCAGCACCAACTTGGAGATCTACAACTCGAGCAAGTGTCCAGTGCAAAGGTGCACGATTATCGTCCTTAATAATCACCATGGAACCTACTTGTAACGGTTTAGAGTGTTTCGTCCATTTGGCGCGTTGCGTTAAATAGTTGAGGTATTCAGTTTTCCATCTGGACCAAAAACTCTGTTGAAAAGATTGTATGAGTTGCCACCGATGAAGCCGATTTAGATTAACGTTAGAAAAATCTTCATCGGGAACAGACGTTAAAGGTTCTAAGGTGAGAAAGTGACCTGGCGTTAAACAAGTGAGATCATTTGGATCGGAGCTAATAGGGTAAAGCGGTCTCGAATTTAAGATGGCTTCGATTTGAACGAATAGAGTCGTTAATTCTTCAAAGGTCAGAACCTGATCACCCACAACTCGATACAAGTGTGATTTGGCTGATTTTATTTGAATTTCCCAGACGCCACCAAAATGCGGTTCGCCGGGAGGATTGAATTTGAATTCGATTTTTTTCTGTGTTCGAAGCCCGTTCTATT
This sequence comes from Autographa pulchrina, assembly GCA_905475315.1. Taxonomy (NCBI): domain Eukaryota; kingdom Metazoa; phylum Arthropoda; class Insecta; order Lepidoptera; family Noctuidae; genus Autographa; species Autographa pulchrina. The sequence continues at coordinate 8,864,212 of FR997768.1, forward strand.
AATGTTGAGAGTTGGTTGTGAGCACCAACGAAGTTTGTGCCACAGTCCGCGTGAATTACGTTACATCGACCGCGCCTTCCCACAAAACGTCGTAACGCAGCGATAAATCCCTCAGTTGTCAACGTCGACACCACTTCCAAATGAAGAGCTTTGGTCGCTAGACAAATGAATAAGCACAAATACGCCTTGTCCATTTTAGCGCCTCTATGTGAACCTAGTTTAATACGGAACGGCCCGCCGAAATCGACCCCGACTACTGAAAATGGCTTCACTTGATTGACGCGATATGAGGGAAGATCGCTCATGAAGGGCTGTAAAGGCTGAGGATTAGTTCGAAAGCAGCGAACACATTTGGACAAGCGCCGACGAATAACGCGTTTTGCAGCAATAATCCAGAATCGTTGAAGGAGTAAAAAATGTGTAGTATTTATACCCGGGTGTAAATAACTGCGATGGATAAAGTCAATGACTAAGTAGGTAAAGGGATGGTCGGAAGGTAAGAAGGCAGGGTGCTTATGTTCATATTCGAGGCCTGATCGAGAAATCCTACCGCCCACCCTGAGCACACCCTTGTCATCAAGGAACGGATTTAGCTTACGAAGAGGTTTAGGTAACGCCCGTTTAGATTGCAACTGAGAGATTTCTTCTGGAAAAGAGCGATGTTGCACGTGTTTTACTATCTGTATCAATGCGTTATGACGTTCAACGTTATTAAGAAACTTTTGCCGATTTACCTGGGTTGGATGTCTGGTATTATTAATAAAGCGAGACACATACGTGAGAACATTAACCAATTTTGATAATGACGAGAAGCGATTTAATAATATTTCGATAATGGATGATTCATCCGTTGTGGTTTTATCGCGGTGACTTGTTGCTAATACTACAGATTTGCGTTTTTCAGATTCAACGAGCACCTCATCATCGCAAGATATAGTGTCAAAGCTCGAAGGCCAGGAACCATGATCCCTACAGAGCCAATCAGGGCCCGCCCACCATAAGGAATTGTTAACGATTTCACTGGGTAATTGTCCACGAGAGCAAATGTCCGCAGGATTATCTCCAGAAGGTACATGGCGCCAGCACGCGGTTGAGGTAAGATCTTGAATTTGACTAACGCGATTTGCGACAAATGTTACCCAGCGAGACGAATGGGCTCGCAACCATGAAAGAACTACTGTCGAGTCTGACCACAAATAGACGTCATCGATTCTGATGCGATCGAGGCAAGTGTCACGAACAAATTTAAAAAGATCTGATAGAAGAACTGCTGCGCACAGCTCCAATCGAGGCAATGAAGTTCGTTTAAGCGGCGCTACACGGGCCTTAGAGCAGACCAGATAGGTTTTGACCTGGTTGTTTATGTCAGTAACTCGTAAATAAATTACAGCACCATACGCTACCTCCGAACTGTCGCAAAACCCATGAAGCTCGCACGACTTTAGATCAGAACAGATTAACCTGCGTGGAATTCGAATTTTAGATAATTGTGGTAACTGTACCTTATAAGTGTTCCATGTAATGATAACCTCATTAGGCGGTGTTTGATCCCACCCAATACCGAGGATCCAAAGTTTTTGGATATATGCTTTGATTTGAATTGTAATGGGAGACAAGAATCCTAAAGGGTCGAACACTCTAGCGAGTTCGCTGAGAATGGAGCGTTTGGTACATGGCCGATCAGAAGGCTTGATTTCGAAAAGGAATGCGTCCGTGTAAGGGTCCCACTTGAGGCCGAGAACCTTTAAAATCGCAGATTCAGAATTATCGAGAGAGACCGAACCAGTAAGGCAATCTTCACTAGGAAGTTCAGACAAAAGTTGCGCGTTGTTAGATACCCATTTCCTAAGATGAAAGCCGCCGAGTTTGAACAAAGCCATTAGTTGGGTTTTTGCTTGTTGAGCGTTTTCTAGCGTGTCAGAACCACTGGCTACGTCATCAATATACACGTCAGACAGAATAATCCTCCTCGCAACCGGATACGCATTGCCTTCGTCGTCAGCTAGCTGTCGCAGTGTGCGACACGCGAGAAAAGGAGATGATGATACGCCATACGTTACAGTATTCAGACGGTATTCTTGAAGATGCTCTGCAGGAGAGGCTCTCCAAAAAATGCGCTGATAATCGCGATCGGCCGAGGAAATTAGAATTTGACGGTACATTTGTCGAACGTCAGCCATGAAAACTATATTGTGTACTCTAAAACGCAAAAGGATTTCTAAAATGTTCGGCTGCAGCTTTGGACCGATTAGTTGAGTGTCGTTTAAAGACCGCGAGTGGGCGTCCTTAGCTGAGGCATCGAAAACAACGCGGAGACGGGTAGTGGCTGAGTCAGGACGTAAAACACAATGGTGGGGAATATAGTACCTTCCTTTACCAAGTTCATTTACGGGAACCAAGGACATGTGACCGGTATCAATGTAATCTGACATAAAGTCCGCATATTGCTTCTGTAACTCTGGGTCACGAGACAACCTACGCTCGATTGCATGAAAGCGTCGAAGCGCAACGTCACGAGAACCCTCGAAAATGGGTTCGGTATTATCCCGAAATGGTAACCGCACTGTGTATCGGCCAACCGCATCGCGACAATGATCTGATAAGAACTTTTGTTCGCAAAGTGCTTCATCTGGAGTGAAGACGGAGGCTTTGGGCACGGAGTCCAACTCCCAAAACTGTTGAACTAACGAATTCAGGTGGATATCATTATTTACCGGCGCGTGCACCAAGGTGCTCGAAGCTAAACGAGTTTTGCCTAAGAGAAGCCAACCAAAAACGGAGTTAAGAGCGGTGGGTTGATTTGCATTGCCCTTGACGTGTTGATTGAGGAGCGAGTCAGCGAACACATCCGCACCGAGCAATATATCAATTGGTCCTGGAATGTCAAATCCAGGGTCGGCTAAGGATATCGATCTAATGTGTGTCCACCCAGACGTGTTAAGTTTTGCGATGGGTTGATCGCCACATATTGTTGAAATAACGTGCAAATTTAATTTAAATAAAATTCTTTCCCTAGTGCCCACCAAACAAGTGACGTCACCAAGAATCGGCGTTGCAGATTCTCCAATTCCGCTGACGTTGTCGTTAGCCGGAGTAAGTGGTAAGGTCAAACGTTTTACTGCCGTTTCCGTGATAAAATTGCTTTGACTTCCAGTATCGAAAAGAGCCCGGAACGACTGCATTGAGCCCGAAGCATCCCTGACTTGAACTATTGCCGTAGCCAGTAAGACGGTGGTATGTGTCAATGACCTTGACACCAAAGCCGATGTAGGTTGAGTTGACTCACTAGACTTATCGCGATGGAGTAAGGTGTGGTGCTTCCTTTTGCATGTTCGACACGAAAATAGTGACTTACAATCTTTTAATTGATGAGATGGATTCAGACAGTTAAAACACCACCTTTTCTCGGTAGCCGTATGCAAACGTTCGTCAAATGATTTTTTAAGAAACTCGGGACATGTGGCGATTGAATGGGAATCAGAACAAAATGTACACCTTTTAATGTATGGGACCCTAATCGCTCCACCTTCACTATGGTTCTGATCAGAAACGGGCGTTGAGGCAACAAGTGTATGTGAAATAGAACTACGCGGTTTATGCTGTGAGTGAGCAGGTTCAGACCCCGGTTGAAGTTTGTTCGATTCGACGAAATGAGTATCACGCAACCAAGCCGCACACTTAGATTGTAGGAAATCTTGCAGTTGTTTATACGTAGGTAGTTCCACGTCGGAATGTTTCTCCTCAAAATCACGACGAAGTTTTTGGTCAATCTTAGATAAAATATGATACACTAAAATGAAATCCCAATGGCTAACGGGCAAGTTAATTGTCTTTAAAATGCTTAAGTTCTCTTCGAATAAATCAAGTGATTTTCTGAATGCATGTGCGTTGTTTACCTTAAAGTCAACTTTTAAAATATTCCGCCAACATGTAAATGCAAGATCTCGTTTATTCTTATAGCGTGAGGTAAGTGCTTCGTACGCGTCGCGATAGTGTTCGTGTGTCATAGGGAACGGTTTGATAACTAGCAACGCATCCCCGCTCAGTGACGATACGAGATAATGAAACTTTTCCGTGTCGGTTAACGATGTTGAGTTATGTATTAATGCGTTAAACGTATCATAGTATTCAGGCCATTTTTTTATGTCACCGCTAAAGTTAGGAAGCACGATTTTTGGTAAACGAACATTCGACGAAGACGTACCGCAAGACCGGGTCGATTCACCTTGAGACAAACTTCGATGAATTGAGAACACCCTGTAGTACATTTCGTCGAACCTTTCTTGAATATCATTGTCTTCGTTTTCAGGATCATCGAGAATCTCCTGAATCGTAAAATGTGCATCCTCAAAATTAGCAGCATGTTGCTTTATTTCTTGGAAATGTGAAAGAAACAAATCTAGTTGGTTAGAATCGGTTTTGGCTAAAATACCTACCTCCAACGCTTTATTTAAACGGTTATAAAAAATGGTTCGTTTTCTACGTAACGACGGTAAGTCCTGAATCGAATATTCGATATCGCTCGATTTGGACTTAGACTTTTTCAAAGTAGTTTTACGAGTAGTTCTTCCGAGAAGCGACATGTTAGTAAAATGGTTGTTTACAAACACAAAGCTACGTAAATGTTTACTGTTGGTGGGTGTAATACGATATTAAAATTTACGGATAATAACTAGATAAATAATAATGTGTAACTAACCGGTACTAATGACCTACCTATGTGTAGATATTATATTCGTGAGTGATTATCACTTAAACAATGTAAGCAAGTACCTACCCAAACGTATAGGTACCAACTTCGGAGCTTAAGTACGTTAAAACCCGCGCGTAAGTATCTAGGTAGGTATGTATTATCGCTACGAACAGATGAGTGAATGAAACACCCACCTAACTATGTATAACACCGGTAAGTATATACCTAAGTGTCCGGTCACTAGCGTTGTATACTATGTATAGTAGGTATGTATAAAGAATTGGATAAAGAAAATGAACTTATATGGTTTATAAATCCGATAGTTGCTACATACGTAGGTAATTAACTTTGTGTTCGCAGGGACAACAAAATAACCACGTAACCATATAGAATATTCACTCGTAGGTAGGTAATCAAAACGTCCTGTCGATAGAAGCGGTTAAAGATATTTCGATCCACCTACAGTGAGTAATAATACTCGTAAGTACTGTGATGAATTCAATTTTTTTAAGTAAGTATATTAATAATTATATATTATTATTATATATTATATAATAATAATATAATAATTTAACTTAAGTTACCTATTGTGAATTATAAAGTATGCACCGATAATTTTAGGTAATAGTGATTGCACCTTTATGCCACGATAGGTACAACGTTAAGAAGCTAGTAAGTATATGCAGTACGATTATTTTGTGGTAAGATCTGCATACCTACAGGCAAACTGGTCGGAAATATCCAATGGTTGGAAATCCTTGTTCGATGGTGATAGAAAGGTCGAGAAACGTGACGTAGGAAAGTAGGTATAATGAAATATTGAGAAAACAGGTAATTTTTGATGCACTGGAATAACTCAGAATGCGATAATTTACGATATGTTTTGTTAAAACAGTAGATTGATTTCGATTATTCTAAGCTACGATTAATAACCAGAAAATACCAGATAAATCAATATGGCGGTAAGAATGAAATGAAAGCTCCCGGGTTTCGGCACCAAAAAGATGTGGCAACTCGCTGCATCTGCAGCGATTTAATTGCCACACTGGGGAGACCAGGTTGTGGTCTTACGATAAAAGGAAGATTAATATCGTTGTTCAGGTACTAGGCAGGTAACCGCAGTAAAGATACAATGCACGCACATACCTCGGACTGCGACCCGCACCAGCCGTTGAGCTTCCACTTCTCGCGATGATGATTGTCTTCGTTGCTGATTTGCACGGAATAGACACAGTTTTGGTAACAAGATGATTAAACGATTTATAAACGAGGTACTTTGTGCGATGCGCGCGCGCGGTGCGATTGGTTTTTAAACTCGTAACGTTCTAGCGCTGTCACTCCGTCGGTCCCTTACGTTTATGAACGTGCATGACAGCCAATCAAAAATTGGCGTTTCGATACTGCGCTGGAGCGGAATACCGGAACAACGTTTTGTTATTTTATGAAAATGAAACACAACATTTGTAGGAAACTAAGACCATATCACGCTTCAGTTCCCCCAAAAAGTTTCAAGCCAGCGTCCGAGTTGTACCATATTACAAACAGTTTTTATCGTTGTTAGCATTATTAAAGTTGCGGATATACTCGTTAAACAAAACAAAATACTAGTGATTTCACAGCTGGCCGCCTTTCCTCTTACAGCAATCAATGATTGGAGTAGATAAGGAACAGGATTAGCAAGTTAGGAAAAAGGCCTGCCACCATCCTGCCACCTACTTTGTAAGTTTGTTCGTACGCGCGCATTATCAGATACTTTTGGCGGGGAATTCTTGTTTGCTATAATGAGCAATGTTTGATTTGACTTTAAGTTGCCAAGCTCTTAAATTGAATTGTTAAACTTAGAAGTTTTTCTTAAGAAGTGTGTTGAAAAAGTTTATTTATTTTTAAGATGATGATCGGATAATTTAATGTTTTAATCAAATCATCATAATTCATCTTTATCTCATAACCCGACAACACTACGCCCGTTGGTGGTACATTTGTATGTACCACCAACGGGCGTATAACAATATTAGCATGCATACTTTACAAGCTTAAATATTGGTGAATTAATAAATTCCGTAAATAATATCCAGTAGGTAACACGGCTGTACAAAAATTATTTTACAAAAAAAATCAAAATCTATTTAACAAAAAATGCAGTGATTATTTAAGACTGATGTAATACTTACATGCTATGCCTCTGTATATTTATATTATCACCCACGCCATATGTACTGTTTGTTCAGTAAGGCTAGACAGATTCTGTGTATGTTTAGCGTGGGCACAAACGTGGTATTTAGAAAGCATAACAGTAGCTAGCTATAACACTTAGAAGTATTATATATTGTATTGTGTAACATACACTATAATATGTTATACTTGTATAAACACTCACTCGCGATAGTTTGTCTTCAGACTTATTCTAGTATTTCGTCTTATGGGCCTAATGAAACTTTTTTCTTGAAAGTAATTATTAAATATTTTTACTTCAAAATGCAGTGCACATTTGGTAAAGGAATGAAAAAAATAATTTTAACGTATTTGATGATAACATTTTAATTGTTTCTACAAATCGAACACTGACCGATAAAGTCTAGGGTTATGAAAAACTCCTTCAGAAATGACAGTTTAATGTTAATTTTTATGTAACCAGGTCACTAGGTCAGCTAGTTAGGGTGGAGGTCAAGCAATTTAAGTTTTGAAGTGCGATCGCTTGAATGACTTTCAAATTTTACTAAGACGTATATTTATAAGGGTTATCTATCAAACTGTCTGTTTCTTCGCGTGATACGTTTCCACCCTATCATTTTATGGCACCTTCCTATGAAAATGATAAATATCTTTCATTTAAAAATGACAATAATAACCGCTTATTGTTCGAAAACAATCTAAACCCTTGAAACATGGAAACGGAATCTATCAAAAGGTGAAACAATAAATATTGTACACAAAGATTCTAAGGCATTTGTCCAAAATAATTGTCTAGTCTTTGTTCTCAACCTCTGTGTAGGTATGTCATACGAACTCAGCTGCATATTTTCCCCAATTTTATAGAGAGCGACTGCCTATATAGTACATATCTATCAGTACGTTTGACAATGGACAGGCATTCTTTCCGATATGAAAAATATCATAAATGTGAAGGATTGCAAAAATGTTTGTTACTCTTTTAGGCGAATGCTTTTGAACTTTGATGAAACTCGACTATATAAATAACCTAAACAAAAGGATAACAATTAGGCTATTATTTATAGAGATACATACACAGTAAATGTCGCAAGAGGCTGCTGGTACCATGTAAATTTAAATGAAAGCTCAACTCAGGGCACAATTAATCAATAAATTCGTTCTACCATATCGCTTACACCCTCCCCGTTTCTTGCCGTCAACTGTTTCCGCCATGAAATTCCGACGGCTATTAATTCAACGTTAGAAGGCTTAAGGCTAAGAACTCACGGAGCGATTTTCACCCGCGACCGCCGCGGTGGCGGAACTGCGGTTTTATTTCAAAACTCACGAGACCGGCTATTTGCGCGGTAACGCAGCCGTCGCGGTTGCGATCATCACCCGCAGAGGTGGCGGGCGATGATCGCAAGACGGGCAGTTAACGATCAATTGAAGTCCAGACCGCCATGGACACACATCAGAAACGAGCTGTTGTGTTATATTTACTTCACAGAAGAATTAAAAAAAAAAGACCCAAAAGGTTCTGGGTGCATCCACTGATTCAGGATAGAGATCGTTATGGATTATTTGTTACCCTTATTAGTGAATTAAAGAAGGACGAAGAAAAATTCTTCAATTATTTTAGAATGTCCGTCTCTAGTTATTAAGAACTTTAAAAAAAAATGGAAACTGCTCTTCAAAAACAACATACTAATATGCGAGATCCTATATCACCGGAGGTCACTGGTGCAAAATGCCGTTGGATTTCTGTACCCCCCCCGCCCCGCCGCGCCGCCCGCCGCCTCTGCGCCACTGCGATCGCCCGCCAATCGACCGCAGAGCGCGCGGGTGCAACCCGCCGAGGCTGCGGGTGACCGCGGCCCGCGCGATTCTACTAGTTGCCCGCCGTTGCTGCGGGACCCGCATACAAACGCGCAGACTGCGGGCGTAAAACGCGTCGTGAAATGTGCTTTAATTTTTTACATGTATATCTGCACTCTACAGAAGCTGCGGGCCCGCAACCGCGGCGGTCGCGGGTGAAAATCGCTCCGTGAGTTCTTAGCGTAAATACCTACCTCGATTTCACTTTAACGAAATAAATTTTAAAGATTTACTATGAAACATTTTTAACCGACTTTAAAAAAAAGGAGGAGGTTCTCAATTCGGATGTTTGTATGTTTTTTTTTAGTGACGATTTTTTTAGGTTTGGTTTTTCTTTTGTTTGTTGATGAGTCCCATTGGTCAATGAACTGATTTGTGTGTGCATGGTTATAAAATCGAACCCCACCTAAAGTCAACCTGACATTTAAATTATTTAACTTTGTGCTTTTCCGAGGTTAATTATTTATTTAATTTCTTGTCTATGAAATAAAACATCATAATAAAATCATAAAGATATTGCGACGACCCAAAATAAATTAGGAAAAGGTCAAAAGGAAGAGGAAGACATATTTATTTACTTAACAATAATTTTATTTTCTTTTTATAAAATGTAGTTATTATTTAGATTGTATGTGTATGATATATACCTAATCTTTATTTACAATTCAATACTTAAATCTAATACAAGAACAAACAAAGACTAAAATTAATTTTATTATATCACAGTTAAACATGTTTGTATCGCATAAAGTTGTCTTATTGTAATAAGATTAATATTAATATTCTATTTGTATAAAGTTTTAAGAAACCCTCGGTGAGCGAGTCAGACTCGCAGTTGTCCAGTTTTTTTAGTATTAGGCACACATGTTTATTCAATATTGTAATGTACACGGCAAACAAAAATATTATTTGTCAATATTTAATGTTTACAGTTACAATGAAAACTGAAAACAAAAATATTGGTTTCTTACATTTACGCGAATGTGAGACATTGAAATAAAACTACTTTTTTTACGGATTCGACACCTTTGCAGGTATCATGGTCACTGACAGAATGACCATGACCACACGTGACCATGATACCTGCAAAGGTGTCGAAACGTCGGGACCTAAAATCAAAATAAACCGCGACAAAATCCGTAAAAAAGTAGTTTTATTTCAATGAAAACAAAAATGTTTGAATTTATCAATGTAGATATAAAAACTTTTTTGTATTTTAACTTATTTTGAGATTACCTACTAACAAAACAAGAGAACTCTATTAAGATATTGTATAACCTAACGTAGCATAGTTTTATATTGCCTTTTCTTTTCAAGCGTCTTTTTACAGCAAAAGTTAAATATTTTAACTTGTTAACTCAATTCTCCACGTTGTTTTCGTTATCAAGGAAAGTAGCATGATATTAAAAGTGTATGATAAGTTAGGCTTTACGAGCAATTTAAAAAAGGTCGTTGAGCCGTTCCATTATAAATAATGGAACAATATTCGTCTCGAGTAGACAACTTACCAAAATAAGTATATTTTGTTTGTATATGTACATAGGTACGTATTACATGTACGACTGACAGAATGGTAAGTTCAGAATGATAAGCTTCCGTTTTGACCTCATGGAACAAAAAATGGTATTTGTATTTGCTCCGTGGTATTAAGTTACACGAATATAATGCGCTAGAATGTTGTGCAACACAGGTTGAACACAATACGGGAGATGTTTTCTTTTAAACTTTTAAATCAACATGTAAATGTACAGGTAGTAAGGGAGAAGAACTTCGGTTGGTTTCATCAGCTTTATTGTTCCAAGATTTTTTCTACTGAAAAAAAAATGTTTTACTGATGCCTTAACTTAACCAGCTAACCAATAAGCATATAAGACTGAACAACACATAAATAAAACTTTCTGAAATGTGACAACAGCTGTTCAAAAGTTATTTTATATTTAGGCCGGGATTTACATGAATAGTAAATTCCGTGAACAACTTCTTACATGTCACATACTTCAAAGTTGTACATATCTGCGACAAATTCCTTGACCCACTTGAGTAAGCGTGACGGTTTGTGATCGCGGAATAATGTGAAGTCACCGTCGTAAATAACTTTGCAAGCCTTCATAAACATAGGGACAGCAAAGGGTTTAATCTGTCACCCCTCTGTTTTATAACGAACAAACAAAATTTTGATAATCATCGCGGTTTCTCTCATACAGTGGCGGCTAAGAAATTAATGTTTTATCATAATAATGTAAATGCGGTCTTCGAAGCCGAAATAAACAGAGAGCCGGAGATAAGCCTTGCGCATTAGATTTCTTTGAGCGTATTTGCAAGGATCGTAATCGGTTGATTAAGGACCTATTGATGAAAATAATAACTTATTGTTATATTGTGTGCTGTCAGCTTGTAGGCACATTAATGGAAAGGTTTTTGCTTACAATAATGAAATCTAGAATCTAGAATCTTTGGTATTTAAGCCTAAGTTTAACATAATATAAAAGTGTATGTATTTTCATTGTCTATATCTCAAAGAACTGTGTTACACATCTTTTCGTTTACCTAATTACAGTAATTTAAAACTTCAATAAACCACATCATGTAGGCCTCGTAACTTTTAACCTCAACTACGGAAGTCGCTCGAGCTTAAATATTAATTAGGTACATGGGCTTTCTTAAATAAACACATTAATTATTTCAAAGTTACATTTTAAAGAGCCTGTGTATATTCAAACCGGTTAAATAAACGTAATGTTACATAAATTTTACCAGGTCTACATACTTCCTTTTCATTAATGAGGTATTATTAAAAACCACCTGAACCGAGAAAATTTTCTGTTTAGTACCAAACTCTAAGATAAAAAAACGAAATCCTTTGAACACGATCCCATTAGTTGTTTTTTTTCAATCATCGAGAAGACGAACATCATCCCTTTTTTGGTTTCAGGGGCCCGATGCCGCTATATTAAGTCAGTGAGTGGCGGGTTAATAAACGTTCCAGTGTACTTTTTATTGTGCCTAATTTTCGTATTCAGATAATTTTAGTTTAATGACAAATGTACACCTACTTACCACTGTTGTCATTGTAGGATTGCAAGTGACTGTTCTTATCTAAATACGAAAATTAGGCACAATAACAAGTACATTGGAACGTTTATTAACCCGCCACTCACTGACTTAAAATAGCGGCATCGGGCCCCTGGTTTTAAAACCTTATATTGATTATAATTATCTAATGAGTTCAACACAATTCGGCTCTTTATAAGCCGGAGTCGCGAGCGCTTCTCTGCACGTTAACGCTGGTCGTATCGCTCAAATCGTGACAAGTCTTACCGCCGTACTCAGAGAAGTCAATGATTACTAAAGGGATTTCTTAATATCGAAGTACCTAAGTAAGTAAACTCTCACAAATCTGAGTTGGCTAACATAAATCAATAACACAGATACGCAAATTAAACTTAGGTATAACATCACTCTTTGTTCATCAAGGTTAAATAAATATTTACCAAATCAGTCCAGTCATTAAGTATATCACGATGTTGATCTAAACTATTCCATAATTAAGGTGAGACTGTTTATCTAGATTAATCTAGAATATCGCTCCAGTGAGCTTTATTCAATTATGAAGCAACGATCAAAGCAAATTGCCATTTAATATGTTCGTTTAAGGTTTTCATAAGTAAATTTATGTAGAAACGCATTAACGTTTCCACATCATTAATTTATGTATTCAAATTATTGAATACAATTATATCCGTTTAATTTTATTAATTGAAATTGTCAGTGACAGTGTTCTCTACCAGTCCTACACTACCACATACATTTTAATTTAAATAAAATTTCTCTAAAATCCACACTACAATAAATTTGTCTAAAACAAGTAATAAACAACCAACAATTTATGTCTCCATTTACTAGTTAAACTTCACAAAGAAACGGTACGAATACCGCATCTAATTTTGAAATAATAATTATAATCCTTGGGTGAAACATTTTGACCAAAGTTAAATTAAGTTTGGCAGGAGTAGTTGTACAAAAGGGCCGTTACCTAATTTGTAATCATTTGGCGCAGAGAAAAACAATATGGTTCGTTAAGGACCGTTATTGTGCAAATCACAGCTATGCCGATTGAACTGAATATTACAATTACAACTTTATAATTTGGTAAATTTGTATTTTGGTTGTAGGTATTTGTAAAGACATATTTTATAATTAAGACAAGTGATTATTTTTATTTGTAAATCTCTTTTTCTTATTAGAATATTGATGAAAAAATCATATAATTTTGTACACAAAACTACTAATTGTTGCTACTTAAAAAATCCTATGAAGCACGATATAAATTCTATGGTTAGATAGGTATATATTTTACTCCTTTTTAATCGCAATAAGCCTTCAGTCGGATTGCATACATCCGTCACTTCTCGATGCACATTTGACTTCCATCCTGTCACATGTCATTTAAAAATCTATTTTTTTTTTCTGTATTAACACAAGACAACCCTAGAAGCATTTTTTTATGTAAGGGTGTTAGTGACAAACTATTACAATGAAATGATATCCTTTTAAGCTACGTTTTGGTGAGATTTGTACTAAATATAAACTATCTAAATGCGACTCAACGAGGAAACATCTAACTGAATATAACTGAATTTGGCATGTTACAAAGCGGATTACTTAAAATTTGAAGGTTTTAATGTTCGTAGATAATAGTCGGAATTCGGTTTATTACAAAAGATAGTTGGAATTTTTTCCGTATCAAAATTAGAAAACAATGTACACTTCTATAATACTTTCAAATCCAAAAAAAATACGAAATCACTTCTTTCCCAAGGGGTCAGCAAACCTTTTTGTTGATTAGCGTGACTAAATAAGGATAGACCGACACTAAATACCCGTAGTAAACAAGCCTTAGTCAAACAAGTCAACAATGTTATTAAACATTGCTTTTACACGCTAACTAGCAGTGCTTACGACCACAGCCTGCCATACCAAACTTACCAACACATCAGAAACATACCTTCATAGTAAACCTACCAAAAGGGGTGACAGAGAAAGGTGATAAATGGTATTGTTGTAAGTGTAAGTTCAATTAATGTCATGTCTGTTAGATTATGATCCTTATGATAAATTCTATCGATTGACGCTATAAAAGGCTATTATTTTTCGGATTTTAGCCGGTACGATTCCCAGATGAGAAGCATATTTTCAGTGAATCTACTTTATTTCTTTTTCAATAAACGATTATTTTCTGTGAGTAAAAGATATTGATAATAATAATATTTAGAAAAAGTTCCCTCTAGGTTATGGTAAAAAATTTAAAGCCATATATATATGCTTAAAATTTTAAATGATATGACGAAACATGTATTATATCTTAGAATTGTCTCCACAATTAAATGTTTAGTTTCCCAGACAAATATCAAAGGATACTCCACTAGGTTGCAAGTTTCCACCGTCGACATCTACTCCCGGATAACTGTCGTATTGATTTAAACTTAACAGATTCTAGATAGTGGATAAAGTTTAATGATGGCCAGAGAGTGGAGTAAAGAAACTAATTTGTAACAAATATAGTTTGATGATGAGTAAGAAACAGTTTTGTCGTAAACAGTAGAACATCTGCAGCTATAACCTCCTTTAAAAGAGTAAATAGCCTATGTACATACCTACACTACATAAGCTAAATCGCAAAAAAATGGAAATAGCAATATGAATGATTAGATCGTCTCATTCTAGACTATTATTTTTCGAGATTTTACGTTTTACAACTTGATTTCGTTGAATCTAGATTAAAAAAACAAAGGGAGGGCTCCTATATTACGAAAGCACAAAAAATTTAGAACTTATTTTTATATCATGTATGATATTTTCTGTTATTTAAGACACAACAGACCATCAATAACAAGCATACTTTTAAATAAATAGTAATAAACCAGGGCAAATCTTCGACAATTAAAAAAATATACACAGTGTATGATAAAATAAAGTTAAATTACAACTGCGCAGCAATAGTATATAAACACAACAACAACAAAATAGTTACACTAAATAAAAATACAAATAAAAATATTAGAGCGTACACATAAATAAAAGCATTTATTACTTTGAGAAACCATATAAATAAATTAAATAAGTTTCAAAAATGTATTCGTTTATCATGTCTATGTGTAACGTAAGACCAACATTATTATTATGGGATTATAATTAGAAGTCCTTCCCTCTAATTAATAGTAGGGAGGCCTTTGTTTAGTAGATAAATATTAAAGGTTTCACGTAAATAATAAATACCATAGTAGCAACACCGTGGATATAAATACTGAAACATATTATTATTATTCTATTTTTCCTGTTACATCATCATAGTACAATTAGGACCTTCTTTATCTTGGAATGAATTATAAAAACAATAACTAATAGTTAAATTATTTACAGCCTTGTAAAGGCCGATTTACATCAAACGATCGAAAGCTCATCTACTCACACGTCATGAAATTCATTGATTTTACAAAATATTTTTAAGGTTAGAGAAAAATGAGCATCAAACGAATGATCTTGCAATCGGTCGGGATAAAAAAATATTCTATGTTTGATGTAAATCGGCCTTAAGACACACAAATACATAAAAAAATGTTCTGAACTGGCAAAACTACTATTTAATATCCATCCTAGGTTCTACGTAGCTTCCGGTAATGTCACCCATTGGCTTTGATGTAGAATTTACGCCATTCGTATTCCGACCACACAGCTCATGCGACATTCAAGGACGACTGGTAACCTCACCTCATTTTTAATATAGGGCCGTCAATGAAACCTCTCTTGACCCATGCAAAAAACTTTTGTACAATTTAGAAAGGAAGTTATGTAAGGCGAAAGGCAATTACCTGTAATGAATATCTCAATCTTCAGGTAAATGTTGCGGTTTGCATAACGTATACCTACAGTTTTTCAATAATTTAAATATTAAATGGGGGGCTCGTTGGCTAAGTGTAAACCGTACCGTTTGACCGATATTTAAGGTTAAACAGCGCACGCCGCGGTTGATAAGAGATTGGCTGACCATTTGTAAATATACCAAGACCCCTCTGTGCTTCGGAAAGTGTGTTAAGCCGTTTAACCCGCCTGTCATACGTTGATTTTTGACAGTCGTTAAGTCATGACAATTCTAACAACCAGTATTACAATGGAAGGTCAAATAGGCAGTCGCTTTATGTACAACACGGTAGGTACTCAGCTGAATCCGGTATGACTGGAAGCCGACCCCATATCATAGATTGGGAAAAAGCAGATTGCTTGAAAACATAAAATGGTAAATAACCAAATCAACAATGTGTTTTTCTGCAGTCACGAAGTTTCAGCAATTAGAAAACGATTACATAAAATGCTTTTGGGTTTGGGAAGTCTCCATGCAATGTTTAAAATAAGCAAGTCATTTAGTTGGTCACAGGACCTCACGCACTGCCTTAAGTAGGTCGCACTTTGTCAAGTGACAGGAATATTGTTTAAGCTTTCTGCGCATTTATTACAGTTATCCCGAAGGCTTTTCAACCGAATAAACTTATTTAGCCTTGTTTATTGAGCTAAATTTATACAATACTAAAATTAGAACGGCAATACCCGTAACTCTGTATAGGAGATACAGAGAAAGGGCCTTAATTTCATTGGGTATACAAACTTATAGAACAGTATCAGAAACATGAAAGTTTCGCTCACGTTACACCACGTAAATAGCTCATTAATAAAGGCTGTGGGGAAGTTCCAAACTAGCAGGCATACCCGAAATATGAATATAGGAACCCCATTTAACCCGGAAAATTAAAAAGTTTTGCCGGTATTGCGGTGAGAACTACTAGTTGGCATATAAATCTTTGATTGGAATAATTTGGTTTAAATCTAATAATAAACTTTATTGAACAAAAATTGTTTAGAAAGGATTATTACATACCTACATATATATAATCACGCCTCTTTCCCTTGTAGGGGTAGGCAGAGACCACTTATTTCCACTTGCTACGATCCTTACACACTTGTTTCACTTTGTCCAATTTCATTATTCCCTTTATACATGCTGTTATGTTTATGGTACTCTTGACCTGGCCTTTTTTCATTCACACTCGCCTTATACACTTTTTTCGTCAATCGATCTTCATTCCTTCTCTCGACATAGCCAAACCACCTCAACATACCTTTCTTAATTTTTGTCTCAACATACATCATCTGACATACTTCATCCATCTTACCATCCATTCCTCCTCTTTCATTCAAAGTAGCGAAGCGGCTCTCCGTGGGCCACTTTTCACTTATTAAGGATTATTTCTTCCTCTATTGTTGGAATATGCAAATATTCATTCAACATATAAAACCTCATTACGTTGACTTCTTACTGGCAGTCAATAATCAGCCAATACTTAATTGTTCAAACGTTCTTAAAAACGTATTATTATGCTTCACTTGAAATAAAATATGGTTGACGCGAGTTGCTGTTTTACTTTTTCCTGGACCCATTTTACCTATTTCCAATATCTATATTTATTTCTACGAGAAATAAGACTATTTCCTTGATGAGTTTCTTTGACAGACATTTTTCTACAGGAATTTTACGTAGCACTATACATGCTTTGTCATGTATAAAAGTTAGACGAGCAAAGCTCAAGAAAAACTCTGTTTTATAAGTACTTACTTACGCACGTGTTTCATGTTTAAATTCACGTATTTTATTTAATAACGAGCAAATAAATGTGTGTGATATTTAATTACTAAACTCGATATAACATGAAATCTAGATGATAGAGCTGTCACAATCAAAAAGTGCAAGGTTTTTGACTAAATATACCTAGGTGAAAGTAATGTTTTTTTATTTCAAAGACATACAGACGTACACGAATTACTATCATTATTTTTTAACAATCCAATTATCTTTTACCTCAAAGCTGTATAAAGCGTCCATGTATTGTTGTGTTGTGCGTAGTAACAGAACAAAATACTATAGAACAAATTTCCTTTTGTTTTCATTTTGTGCCGTTTTGATTAACCGATGTTCTTTGTAGACGGCTCCGACAAATGTTGGCTAAACATGAAAAACTTTTATTTCCGTACCACAAGAATTGGTCCTAATTGTATATTATTTCACGTTTAAACGTAATTGTTTGCCGTATAACTCATTTCTTTAAGACTTAATGTTTCTTTTTCTGAAGTGTTTCTTTTATTGCTATTAAATAACTTTGAAACGAATCACTGATTTTAATTAAAACGTTCTCTGCTTTATTAAAGTTTTTTTTTTTTTCGTTGAAGAACGTTTCAATGAAATGCTGATAAACAAACGCATAAGCTTTCTTGTCTAGTCATAAAAATAAAGCTTGCAGATTAGATTATATTAATCTTATTATGTATGTAATAATAAATATTAAAACTTTTTATACTACTCTCTTAGTGCTACTATATATAAGTATTAGCATAGTTTTTAATTTTAAATTTTTCTTCATATACAAACCTTGTATGTACCTACAACATATCTGTCATATTATGCCCTCTTTAACAATTACAAGTATCTATTTCTACCTACACTTATAAATAAAATCTTTCAACCAAACATAAATCAAATAAAATCTGTAAAAGTAAGTATACTTAAACTTTTATAACATAAATAAGTCTAAAGAACTGAATAAATGAAACTTCTTTACATAATCAAACTTTGTTTAAGATATAATCTCATTCATAATCATAAATAACTAATCGAATTAATTTCCATATTCATAATAAGTAATATGGTACAAACAACAACAAAATTTCTTCAAAGTTCAGTAGAATGTATTATAATAAACCCCTCTTAATTTAATTTTTTGGTGAACATGTCTCTTTTATAATAAGACTTTTGAAGTTCTTTAGAAAATGTAATTGAGTAAAATTTTGTTAATGAAATACTAAGCAAGGTTTGCTTCGGTAATCCGGGAGTACATTGTCGTGAAGTTTAAACAAGAGTCAACCAACTTCACGGGAGCCTGTCTCTACAAATTAAACTCTATAATAAACGTAGCTATTGTATAGTTCGAATACTAATTCACCAACATTAATTTAATATCGACCTTAACTTAAAAGCAATAAGACTCATATATACTTATTTGTTTATATTTCTTGAAAAGGGTTAGTTTCCTGTTTTGGAGTGTGCGTTAATGGGGTAATGTAGGTAATTTTAATGACATTAATGTCTTAAAATCTTAGGGAGACAGACATGTAAGCACAGATTAGCTGGTTCAGTCATAAGGCTTACCTTTCGTCGAGGTATTAATTTACTTAATTTATTTATTTTATACTAGCTTCTACTCGCGACTCTGTCTTCGTTGTATTTAACATCAGATCAAGAGAGAACTACTACTTTTTTGTCAAGAATGAATCGATTTCGATGTAATATTTTAGCTTTTTAATATGTTAGCGTTTAGCTATGTCGTTCTTTGGTTAGCAAAATATTACAAAATTAATTGTTTAAAAAAAAATCGTTCCTTAACATCATATTGAAGCCATCAACCACTTAACGACCTTTTTTACCCGACTGTGACAGAAGGAGGGTTATGTTTTTGTAAATTATGGAAAAGATCCCAACCCTTTCTATCTCCCATCTAGAAACGTCCTCTTGAAAAACTAAGGAAGTGCAAGAAACCTACCATAGCACCACTGAATAAAAATAAACTGAATAATGAATGCATAAAGATTTTAGTTTTTGTGTTTGAGTCACGTCTCACCATAGTATTTGCATTCGTGAAGCATTGGAAAAGGTTCGATTGCATAAATGATATGAATACTTTATCACAGGAAATCGATTCTCCGAAAAACCACTTAACAGATAAATACAGAAAAGTTAAACAGCTCGAAAGCAACTTCGCAAATGTTGTATGCCAAAAATAAATTAATTAAATGGTTGAAATATTAAAACCTGAACAATTGAAGTACATTGCGAAAGAAGCACTACGATAAATTATATGTTGAAATGAATTTTATTGTGAATATTTTAAATAAAAAACCATGATGAAACAGATTCAGTAGCTTGTTTTCCTTAGCAATAATAACTGAGCCTTAGAAACCTAGATTTGATAATCTGAATTCCCCGACCTGACTAGTACAAGCTTGAAGATCGTTTCTTGGTATAAGAATCCATTGTTTGCAAAAATTGAAAATAAATACAAATGAGGTCTTTAATTAGATAATTATTATACAAGATACACTTTGGATTTTCTGTGCACATAACTTTTTATGTAACAAAGAATACCGGAGAGCCGGTAATCGATTCCCTGTTGACCATTTTTCAAGGATGGCTTCGAAAAATGAGCGTCACTACAGCAAAGGATATTACAGTGATGGTTCAATCACGTGAATGTCCTTTCATTTGACTAACGGATATCTTTTGACAATAGTTTAGAGCACTCTACAAATAGAAACTTTTTCTTTGACAAATAGATTAGGTACAGGTAAGTTACGGATAAATCTGAATTTTACTACAAAAAACCGAGACATCCGTCACAGATAACATATTATGTTTACATGCAATATGCGTGATAGTATCATAACATTCTTATCACCAATCTTGATCTACGTAGTATAACGAAGATAAACGACAAACTAAGGACCAAGGCTCACAAAAACACTTCAGCCAGCACTTATTCCATTCAATCAAACTTGGCTAATTGCCGCCGAGCGAACGGTCATTTTACTTTGCTACCATCAGACATCACGCGATCGCATGATTAGAACCTTTGAACAATATATTACTTTACTAAAAAAAAACCCCAAGCTAATGGACCTAATAGATTTAGAACAAAATGTAGTTAGATATCGATCTACGAGCACATAAAACCAATTAGGTAGTACATCGAGAATTGCTTTGTCGTGTTACGCATTTTATGGATATAAAAACATTTTTTGTTACTCTCACTCTTGTTACTTATTTATGATTTTTTGGCGTTATGAGGTGACATTTATGTATCTCTGAAAAGTAATGAAAGTGCGATCAAGTCATATAAGATAACAGAGGAACTCTTCCGTATATTTTCTCCTTTTATCTACCAAGATACGTTCTGTCCAATTTGCACTGTGGTTTTAAATGAGCAAGAGATGGTTGCTCAAACTCAAATAACAAAACTAGTAAAACCCACGTAGACAATTCATAATTTTATAATCTTACCGTAAGTAGTAAATACTCATGGCTCATATCGTTAACGCTCATAACAGCAATACATCTATTTGCCCTTTTATAGAAACGAAGACCATTTCAATGTAGATACAAGCTAGCTTCAGCGTTGGCTAAAAAAGAAAACACTTACAGCATTCATCTGCTACATTCTAGGGCAGCAATTCAATGATTCAGCACTTTTTATTAAGAACATACCGCGCCCCTACGTGTAGGTATCGTCCTAATGCAATTCGTTTACTCTTTGATAGCTCCAACAAAGGAGCTATCTCCTGTGCTAATGGACATACGGGCAAGTGGCTATGGGCTTGATTTCCGTAATATTAGACCGAATAGACCTTAGGTGGAAAAAAGCAGCTGCTATAGTTGCCTAGTATGTATCAATATCTAACCTGAACCTGCAGCTAAAAAATATTTAGGATCAGGAAAACTATAACGGTGATTTATAAGACAAAAATATATAATCTGGACGCTGAGAGAATGTGTTTCTGACAGGTACCGGTGGGGTTACAGCGCACACGAGCCTTGTGAGTGTGGTATCTCTCCCCAAACCATGGCTCACTTGCTGAGCTGCTCATCGTGTCCTACCACCTGCACACGCGAGGACCTGTACAATGCTACAGATAACGCTATTCGCGTAGCTGAGTACTGGTCCGGGAGAATCTAATATTGCCATTTATCGACACGCTAAGAAGAAGACAGGCCTAAATCAACAAGAAGATGTAACTTAAAAGTGGCGAAGCATTTACGACGTATAAATTACCATCAGTCATTTGTCCTATAAACGAATAATATCCTTCAGAACGATATCATTATAAGGTTACAATGAATAATATAACAGGGTTACTTATTTCCCCTAACTAATCAAGACCAACTGACATGTGTCGGAAGTATTCTTTCAGTGGCGGGTAATAATACTCAGATATTGCCTACAATTTGAGGAAACATAAAACGTCGATATACAAATATCCATTATTCGTACATATTTAATCTTTACCAGTAAATAATATATCTAAATTTCGACGGGCCTGTTGGTCTAGTGGTTAGTGACCCTGACTGCTATACCGAAGGTCGTGGGTTCGATTCCCACCCAGGACAAATGTTTTTGTGATGAGCACGATCATTTGTTCTGGTTGTCTGGGTGTAATTTATCTATAATACTAGCTGATTCCCGCGACTTCGTCCGCGTCAATTTCTTAAAATTGCGACTATAATTTGAGATTTAAACTATCCTATCTCTCAAGTTGGATCGAACTGCACATGGTGTGCGAATTTTATTATAATCGGTTAAGTGGTTTAGGAGTCCATTGAGGACAAACATTGTGACACGAGATTTATATATATTAAGATGTATGTATTTAGAAATATATAAGTATGTTTATCGGTTGCCTGGTTCCCATAACACAAGCTCTGCTTAGCTTGGGATCAGATAACCGTGTGTGAGTTGTCCCGGAATATTATAATTATTAAATAACAATAACATGGCATACTTTGACGTAAAAGACGACACGCGACACGTCACTGCAATTTTTTGCCGAGACATCATAACTCACGCATGTACTGTATTATCTTATCATGTTACAAGGTAGCAAGATTTGTAAATATTGAGACTCCGTAATAAACTTTACCTGAAAAACAAGCTATAGTTACAATTATACAGGGTGTTAAGAAAACTCTGTCCGACCCAAAAGGATGACATAGGGCTCATAATCGCATGCCCAAATAAAATATGTTTTGGAATTTTTATGATAGTATCAATAATAATGAACTTTGAAATAACGATTTTTTTAACGCGAAATTCTTTAAATTTTAGATAAAAAAAAATAATTACAACACCATTTACGTCGGTATTATTCGGCGGCCTTTTGTTTGATCATTTGGCAGCACCTGTGACTCTCACTCTTGGTTTTTGAGAAAAAAAAAATTTTTAGGTTATAATTTTTTTTTCTATTTTCCAATTTTTGTTTACATTAATGGTATCAGTTATCAATACCTAACAATACCTTAAAGGATCGGTCAGGATTTTCTTAACACCCTGTATTACCGGCGTGTTACTGTCCCACGGCTTCGTTCATTGATCACCATGTTTGCTCACTGGCAGGTTAGCAATTTCAATTCCGATGTTGGAATCCTAGTTTCCTCACGATGTTTTTCTTTTACCGTTAGTCAGTGGTGTCTTAGACTAAGAAAGTTCATGACACCATTAAGTATTATAAAATTGTCACATTGGTACCAATTTAGGATCAAACCTAAAACCTTGTTTATACGAATCCGATCATTAAGAATGCAATCTACTGATTAAGTAAATGAAATATAGGTAGGTACCTATAACATCAAAACCCTTTTGATAAAACTGAACGAAGAAGCTTAAAACCCCGAGCCAGTCGGCTACACAATTAAACAATCGGACTAGCACTAATGAAACAAGATCAAAGTATGAAACAACTGGGTACGAACATTTCGAATTTCACAAGAGCCTGTTGTTTCAAAGGCCCAACCTAACACACTAATATTTTACGAAGCAATTTTCTGAGCAGCACAAATGCCGAATACTGGTCTGAATTTAGATACTAAATTTTTACATAAAATATGAATGTTTAACACGTGCATAAACACAAAGCCATATACACAATAACAATACGAAAATGTCGCCATTATAATCATTAACTAGTCACAAAGATTGAGAAAAGGAACGATAGCTTTGACACAGTCCACAAGGCACTTGGCTTTGATTTCAAACGTCGACCCGCAGTGAGATCACTCTGGTCTCGGTCAGTATATCTACGTAATATATATCTTCCTTTTACACTCCAAAAAATCGGTCGAGGGTAACATGATACATGGTAAAATACAAGAGCAGTAGTTTAACTTACAGTTATGACAGTAAATAAAAATATTACTATTAAAGTACTTTTATAATCAGCAATTTGCCGTATCAATCAACGATTCCATAAAATTTCACAATAATGATTTTAATCTTTTAGGTAAAGCCATAATTAATATTTCAATAGCTACTCGGATTTTATGACATCGAATATCGTATCGTAGCAAGTGGAAAGAAGTGGTCTCTGCCTACCCCTACGGGAAACAGGCGTGATTATATGTATGTATGTACTATGTACTCGGATTTTATATCATAATATATGCAGTTTCACGGAATCCAACAATATTTTTTTAAATTTAATATCGACACGACATTTTTTTAAACCTGATATTCAAATTAAACTTGATGTTCCTTACACATAAACTTATAGTTTAGTCTATGAGCCTTCAAATTAGTCACTCGTATGTAATAATCCAGCCTTTAAACATCCCACTGCTGGGCACAGGCCTCTTCACATATAGAGAAGGCACGAAAATTTATCACCACGCTTGCTCTCTGCGGATTGGCGATTTCAGATCCCAAACTTTGGAATCCAGGTTTCCTCACGATGTTTGCCTTTACCGTTTGTCAGAAGTGTCTTAGAATAATTAAGAAGGTACATATAACTTTGAAAATGCCACATTGGTACTTGCCAGGGTTCGAACCTACAACCTTGTGCATGCAAATCCGTTCATTGAACCGCTAGGCCACCACGACAACCTCACTCGTATATATTTAAGATATATTAAGCAAGTAAAGGCAATTTAATTGTCGAGTGCAACTTTTACCTTCTGTCTTTTAATGCTATCAGCAACAGTTCCCGAGAGCAGTTATATTTTATTGCTTTTTTATCTTTGTACTTTGCTGGGTTAACGTAAAACTTAGAAACTTGGTAGGTTAAAAACATTTAACTTGGAAGCGTAGTAAAATATTGGCCAATTAGCGTTTAGCTTTAGGAAAAGGGACGCGTAATTACAACATGAATATTTTAGTACAGGTCTGCTGGGAACAAAGCATGCTTACATAATTACCTACTTTATTTTTACTAAGTGTTTACTTAGGAGAAAGCTTGTCTCATAATAAGAACAGTTTTATTTTGTTCCTAATGTTAAAACTATTACAAAGTAACTTTTTTAATTTATCAGCGTCTGTGGTCAAGAACTTTTTGCTCATAGTTTCGACATAACCATCCGTCTGTCTGTCCGCAGCTTATCTTACAGACCCTTACTCTCAGAAAGCTGGAATTTGCATAAATTTATCACGCCGTCAAAATAATACCTAAATCCTGCAACATAGGTATATTTTTAGCATACCTGCATACGTGAAATGACGATGATTTTTAATCCACACGGAATAGACTTGCTGTATCAAAAAAGAAAAACCCTCTCCTACACAGTGCGTAGCTCAACAATCACTTGACCGGGTTTATTTATTGTGCTTCTAATTATTGCAATAAAAAGTATTCCCATTTGTATTCAATAAAACTAACATAATACCATATAATACAAATTCTTTGGTTTTATAGCATAGAAATTATGTTTCATTCGGAAGTAGGAGCTCACAGTGTAAAGTGTTTCATATCAGTTTCCGCTTGAGCAGCCTGTTAACAGGGGTCTAAGGGCACAATGGAGCTAGGGGATAGCCAGTACTCTGTTATCTTTCACTTAATCAAACATCTGATAGTTCGCCTAAGTACACTCCTTTCTAGATATAGTTATACAATAAGATTGGACCAATTTCCGTATTATTTTGGGACTTATCAGAAATATACCAGTATCTGCTTTCTTAATGCCTACCTAAAGTATTATCTAACTATAAATACAGAAAAAAGTTTGCAGCACAAAGTACAGGATTTTTTCTGTGCATTTTTACAGCTGACTACGTTTTTAATAATTGCCATTGCTTCAATAGGCAACAAAAAAGGAAAGTTTCGATCGCAATCAGACTCTTTACATCACCTTTTTCGACGACCAATATAGAGCGTCGATCTTACTATATTGTCAAAGGTTTACAAAAGCTTTGAAGTAAATGGCTCGTGAGAAAAGGACGCAGCAAAAATGGACCCGAACGGAGTTTCTTTATTAGATGTATACTTTTTTTGTTTCAAAGGTCGCAGTAGCCTGCTGGTTTATGAACCGAGTTTTCAAGAGAGACAATATTCTGAAAATTAAGGCATTTAAAAAAAAAGTTCCTTTTAATGTTTTATTTCATAAATCATCGTACTAAACTTTTGATGTATAATAGGTTTGGAATTACCAAAGCGTAGTAAGTCGTATTTATCATTGCAAAAAAAAATATTCTACTTGAGAAATCTGTTTCTTTTTGCCTTAGAACGCAATGTGTAGGTACGTTTACACCAATCTTAACAACGAAAATACACTTATACAGCGGGTCTATTCAGCAATTACCCACTTGGTTTACCTACGTAAAATCAATTACAGGGATGCTACAGTCAACAACTTATTAACCCAATATACTGCTATTTGATAAACTCAATAAGGGTGATATTTATATAAAAACAGTATTGAGTTTAAATTTCCAGCAACTAGTGTTGCAAATATACCTATAAGTAAGTATATAGCGAAAACCTATCGATACACCTCTTTTATTTCCCCTTCATTTAGTTTAAACGCATGTTAATTTTGTATTGCATCGTAACTCCTACGAAAAAAATATTTTATAGCTGATGTAATCCGAATTCATTATACCAATTTTCATGTCATTATCCACACGTGAGAGTATCATATATCATATATACAGTATCATACATTAATTTTAAGAGATACGCCGCTTAAAAAGATCTATTATTATATTTTCATAATAAAGTTTTTATTCAGTCTTTATTATACTCAAGTATACAGTAATTACTAAAATAAGGTACAAAGGAGACATGATAGTGGAATTTTCTAGCATCAAAAATTAAAAAAAAAACAAGGAACTAAAAGACACAAAGAAAAACCGTAAGGTAAGTGTAGTTTATTAAACTAGTAAATGCGCTGAAAATATATAAAACAAAGGTTTAGAATAGTTTTTCACATCTCTGTTTATTAATCCTGTATTTCGAAATAGTATTGCATTTTGAATGCTTATCGAAGTACAAAACAAGTTTCCCAAACAAGTAACACAAGTAAGTTGGGCTGGAAAATTACGTTCAGAGTACTCCAATAGAAAATATTCAAGCAAGAACCGAACTTGATGAGTTACTTGGGATTCGTTTGAAATCAAATTAATGAGATGAACAAACTTCTTTACCAACTTCTTTAGTTCTGTTAACTATCTGAAGTACCTACTGTGTATCTATTATCTTACCTCTATACAAATAAAACAAAGTCTAGTTAGGTTAGTTATGTTATTATTAGCCCAAGAACTACAGGACCATTTTACATGATCTTCATGCTCCGATTTGTCTTTTGCTCAGATAGCAGCAGACCTAACTCAAGGTCGGGAGCAATGCAGATGAAACCCTAAGGCTGGGCTAGTTTTCATATTAGATAGGTAAATCTAAAATTTAGTCTCTTTACGAACGCTCACTTTTTTAACCCGCAAGGCTAAAAGTTGGAAAATGGTAGAATTTGGTAGCGGAGGGAGACATTATTTCAGATTATGTAACATTAAATATTCCATTAATTACACCCAGTAAAGTCTTCATCCACTAAAATCTATAACTATCTACTAAGAGACGGCTATAAGTGTGAGGTACACTTAAAGTCGTATATTTAATTTGTTTATTTGACCACAAACTGCGACAACCGGGTACCTTTGTGATATAAAAGCTACATTAATTAACTCTACGCCTGGACATACGGTTTCTCGCATTCTATTGGGAAGGATTAACTAGGTCAGCAGAGCCATTGCTCCATACATCTAACGCAATTTAATGTTTTCATCATTCAACAGTCGTCTGTTAGGCAATAATACGTACTAGCATACCATTGGGTACCTCCTAGTTCACGGCATAAACGATAAATCAAAATTGATAATATAAATAAATAATAACACTAAAAAAGCTTGAGTCACTGTCCTTCATAGTTTCACCCATGTTGGATGTAAACTGGTTTAGTTTACATCTAAAGGTAGGTAAATGACCAAAGAAATTCGGTGTCTATCTGCTATTCTCACGCTTTAATAGTAGAATATTAATTAAGCCTACTTTTATTTTAAGTGGATAGGTACGCAACGTAATTTTTACTTGTCACATACTCTAAAACTGCAGTATTTTAGTTCGTTTAAGGACGAAGAATCGATCGAACCATTTTCGAGATAAATGGTAACATCGTTTACGGAGTGCGCCCCCTGATTGCCCCCTGGCGAGTTAACTCTGTAACATCTATCTAAGAACCTTCTCACACAGAAATGATTTCCGAACCCTTCACAGAAAACCGTACCTAAATCTTTAAATTCTTTTTGAGACAAATGCAACATTCTAGTGTCCACACACAATCAGAGAAACAAACAACCTCTTTTCTAAACGCAGTACTTTCTTCGTTCTCCGTACAGAGTACAGATGTATGTAGTACGAAGTAACAGTTATTTATTAGAAGGAATCTATTTCAAAAATAAAATAGGATAGCAAATAATTTTCCAAGGTTCTTATATCAAAAAGTATAAGTTAGAAAGATGAAACACTAAACCCTGAGTCATTTAACATTGTTTCTTAGGAGAGATAAATAAAAAGTCTGCATCTTTTTATACATAAGTATATCAAATCAAATCAAATCATTTATTAGTTTGCATGAATATGGAACAATAGTCTACCATAATATGGCGTACAAACATTTTATACATTTGTTAGACAAATTTTGTAGGCATTTTCATAATAGAACTTAGAGATATTAATTTTTTTGTAGATACTGTTATTTTATAACCTAAGGAACATATCTTTATTTGTAACTTAAAATTGACAATTTGAATTACAATCTATAGGAACTATAATTTTAGACAAATTTAATAGGCATTTTAATAATAGAATTTTAGAAATACTTAATTTTAGATAAATGTTGTTTTATAACCAAAGGAATAAATAGTTATTTATAACTAAAAAACTTTATTTATACCAACCCGTCTTCGAATATTTAGATTATACGTGGATATAGGGTTACAGTTTTCTTCTCTATCACATAAATTAAAGTTATGGCTTCGTTTCGTCTAAAAAGGCACGCTTGATTGTTCTCTTCATACCAATATCTAACCCTTGACCTTAGCTTCGAAAGTCAAAGATTTTAAAGTGAACAATCAGTCTGGTCGTGCCTTTGTTTATAATAACAATACAAATAAGTTTTATTTAACTCCAAATATATAATATGTTTTATTTATCGCAGAATGTCGTGGTGGCCTAGCGGTTCAATGAATGGATTTGTATGCACAAGGTTGCAGGTTCGAACCCAGGCAAGTACCAATGTGGCTTTTTCAAAGTTATATGTACTTTCTTAATTATTCTAAGACACTTCTGATAAACGGTGAAGGTAAACATCGTGAGGAAACCTGGATTCCAAAATTGGGATCTGAAATCGCCAATCCGCAGAGAGCAAGCGTGGTGATTAATGCTCGTGCCTTCTCTATATGGGAAGAGGCCTGTGCCCAGTGGGACGTTTATAGGCTGGATTATTTATTATCACAGATCATCGAGAGTTTCTTTTAAAGCATATTTATTATTTATGTATATCAACAGTGTTTTTAGTTAGTTTAGGTCTAAGCTTGCAAGCTGTTACTGTAAAGAGACAAGGCAACTATATCGTGTTGGGATGTGTGAATGTGATTCTGATTGAAATACATAATTAATTAAAGCCTATATAAAAACAGTATATTGAAGCACTACTTATACTTACTAAGAAATATCATGCCTGCGCAAGTCTAAGATCCTTGGAACTTTTACAAAATTAGGTATAGAATCTACTTGTTTCATACTAAAACAATTTACCACTATCAAACTCGAAAACCACACCGCAAATAGCTAAAGCAAACAATAGTACTTAGTTCAAAGACAATAAATTCAATATTGCTTTAATAAGACAAACAATTGTGAAAATCAAATCTTTTTGCTTCACAAAACGTATGTATGGGCACACAAGAAACGCAATTTTCCTCCAACAAAATAATGTAGAACATGTCCTTTGTCATAGAAATAGAAAGTGGCGTACCCTCCGCCGTTTTCATTTATTATATCTGTATTCATGGCGAAATGAGTGTATGTAGGTCCTGCTATTGTGATTTATTTATCTACGGACCAGAACAAAGGATGCTGTAGGGAAATTTTTACCCGTCTCGGAGTTCAAGAATGTATATTGTGTTTTTGGCGATTTAAGCAAGTTAATTAGTTTAAAATTTGATGGAGTTGTAAAGCCACTTAAAATGCTTTATTTATTTACAAAACTATTTATTGAATTATTTTTAAAATCGATGTAGAGATAGTTTTCGTTCATACTGCGATAACAAAATCACTCTGTATATTTTCCTCAACATCAGGAGCTGATAAAACGTCGCCAATCATATTGGGTATCCAAGCTTGACCGATAAATGTCTAATCGGAAAACCTACTTTGCCTTTTTTTACATCTCCAGCCTGTATCTGCTTATTCTGCATATTCTGCAAGCTAACAACAGCGTATACAGCTAAGTCTTGCTGAAACCCGTTTTTACATCGCTAATCAGCTAATTAGTCTAACGCGAGAAAAACTAAACAAGCCGCATTACCATTGTATTTAAAGAAGAAAACTGAAGCGCTTTAGTGCACCAGAGCTCAGCGCCATAAATAACCTTTACGTGCATCACGAATTCATCATGACCTATTTCCGTTCCTTCACAACTTGGTATCACAAAACAAACAACTGTGTCCAGGAGAACGACATTTGAAATATTATAGTTGAGGGTGCAAAATACTCGTAATATCTTCACAATATATCATGTAGTACAAACTGAAGACAGTTTACTTCTTTACTACCCGATAGCTGAACTTCTAATTCCAAAGTTATGCCCTATAATTGTAAAAAATACGTTTTTTAAACAAATCATAATAATAAGCATTTGAATGAGTGTCTAGTACAACTTGAACTTAAAAAAGCAATAAACATTTTTGTCGCGTCAAAGAAAATATAAGAGAAGAAATAGTCGGTGACTTTAAATAGGTACACTGATTAAAAATATTTTGCGCCGAAATACTCGCTCCTCAACTATTCCATTGTTAAATATAATAATGTCCTTAAGTCCTTCAAACCAAATATTTGGACAAGGCGGCTTTTTCTCTCAATATCAATTAACCATCTGCGCAAAAGATATTATATGCCTATATATTATATATATATATAGGCATATAAAATTATATATTCGCACACACAATGGTGTGCCTACACCATTGTGTGTGCGAACTAATTTGTGTTCCCATAGTCAAGCCGACACAACCGACGAGACATCAGGCGCTGGACCAATTACGTCATAATAATATGAAATTAGTTAACAACATTGGAATGGTCATCTATCCACAGCTTATCCTTCAAGTTCAATCGGTCTGTATCTGTACATTTGTACAACGAAGCCATCGTGAACAAGGAATCAATGTGACAACTTAAGGTAAAGTTGGTAGGCATACGTCAAGTTGGTTTAGAGAAGTTTGATCAAAATCGAGACGGAACCCTCTGCGGTTTCATCACTTACTTATTGTTTATGGTATGCTACCTGTGATTCTACTAAGATGTAGAATACTTTTTAATAATCTAATGTATTTAGCATTACTCAAGAAAACTGTCAATGATAATATGAATAATCCATACTGTATTGTTTACAATGGTAATGAGGTGGATAGGAGCAGTTAGTTAACCGTATTTGGTCCTAATTACTTTAACATTTAGTAAACGCTGTTCTTAGGTGATGACGGGACGAACTTGAAACCTTTTCAGCATTATGGACAACAATAGCTCAAGACCGGGAGAAATTGGAAGAAGGAAAGGGAGGCCTCTGCCCTGCAGTGGGACGATAATGGCTGAAAATAATAATAATAAACGCTGCAGTATTTAATCAAGTAAGCGAAATTAAAAATGGTGGCCAAGTAGGGAAACGTTCAGAAACCGTGAACAGATATCAAATAATACATGCGTCTAAACAAGAATTGTTCCTTCGCACAATTTTACGATGGGCGGGATGTGCGAAAGTCAAGGTTAGAAAAAAGTGATTGCAATAAAGATATTCTTATCCAGGATTTGAATAGACTATTGAGAGACTATTATAAAATATATTATAAGTGAAAATGGTGTATTTCTGTTAACGTAAGAGGTTTGAAACCACAAAACGTAAGAAGGTTCAATCAATTTGTAACCTCTGATGTTACTTCAGCAGAAACAATTGATAATTCATAAAAAAAATATTTTATATTAGAGCATTAAGTAGTTTAGAACTTTTTAACCTCCTTACACGGAAATACTCAATGTTTGTATCGATCATTCGAATATCAACCAATCATTGGATCGCAACAGTTAAATTATTTGATTCGTTTAAACAAAGAATTTCACATATTGGGTCTGTATGTACCTAAGTTTATCCAAACAAAGTGCAGTTGATAATTGCGGGAAACCCTAGGTATACCCGGTGGTATTTGATAAGAAATGTTCATATACGGTCGAAGAGTCCCGTCGGTATCTTAAGTATCGCGGAATATCAGAAATGTTGGGCTTTATCACAGCGTGTGAAATTTATTGCGTGCCAACCGATCTTCTTTCTAACTTGATTATAAAATTTCTAGAGTAATAAAACAAACATTTCTTTATAACCGGAATCATTATTTAGTGATATTATAAAGTCCAATTATTCCGATGAAAAGTACCTTTAAGTTATAATCGTGACTACCAGCAGACACACAAAAATTATATTATGTCCTAACCTTGCCAAAAGTGATGTAATAATATTATATCGAATAGGAAAAAATACACAACAACATTAGGTACATACAAGAAACAAAAATATGTTTAACAAATAAGTATCGAATACGAAGATCAAAAGAAAATAAAAAGTTACTACTTCGGTACTATACGAATGTATCTCGATAAACCAGTTCAGTTTACCCCGGAGCTCAAAGCTGAATCATTATAAAGGAATCTTTACTCAAATCACTATTTAGGATACAAAACATTAAAACGGAAGTTGGTGGAAAACGTGTTTAGGATTTGTTTGAAAAAACGATACTATTGACTTCCTTTGGGCATCATTGTTTCTTGTTCACAAATACTACTTAACGCTTGCCTTTGATTCTTCAATCAAATAGACGACACGAGAAAATTTTTAAATAACTATTCTTTACTTCAAAATAAAAAACCATAATCAACTTTTCAAATAAAATATTTCTAAAAATAAAAAATATACTTAATTAATTATACTTTTTTTAATAATCACCTATTCAAAGTGCTTAAAAACCAGCTTCCTTCAGTAACTTAACCGTAAAGATATAAATTATATTATCATTTCCAGACTATTGCGGAACTTTTCCAGTTGTGAGTGTACTGATAAACAGGCAATAAGCGGATTCGGGAAGCCCATATCCAACTGCGAGCCGTGAGCCGCACTAAGCAGCGACGCTCTAAGTGGCTGGTACTTAACGTGGCAGTCGAGCTAAATATGACGTGCAAATACAAATACAAGCAATTTATACTAACTTTTAAACTATCGCCCTGCATGTTAACAGTAATATAATTTAACGGTAAACTTGCATAAATACCTTTTTCGGCTTGACGTTTCGACCAGGTTACACCGGCCGTGGTCGCAAGCAGACCGACAAACTGAGCCTGTCAGCTTGCGACCACCTCGGCACCGGTGTAATCATTTGAAGCACGTTTTACTTAGAAGTTTAATTCTGTCCGTATAAGTAATCGTGGTATTCCGTTACCTGGTTCCTATAAATAAATATAGTTAGAGTCTTTTCGTGACAGTACGTCGTATTTAAATTAAATTTTTCTTAAACCGAAGTTTCAGTAGAAAATTGTTTACTATGGTTTTCGGAATTCATACATATGTGACGCATCTAGTCATGAGTACTGCCACGATTACCTAGACACAAACTTCAACGAACGTTGTGTAGAGTCTAGGCGAGGTTATAAACATTTTGAGGAAGTTTCAAAGCATCGTACGGTAGCTAAGCGTAGGAACAATGCGTGTTTACGTATTTACCTTATGTATGAGTTTACTGAAAATGTACATAAATATTTTAGTGTGGAATAAACTGTTTTAATTTTGAGTAATTCAATGCTCTTGCCCACATAGTGAAGAATAAAACTATTCTGAACCCCACAATGTGCGACCTAGATCGATGTATTAAAATGTTTCCGACGCCCAAATTTCCAAAATACGTAGCCAAAATAGATAAAACTATTAACATTCTATATACAGGTTCCACCGGTTAAATTAAACTTGGTAAAACACGACAAAAGCCACGTGCATAGAGATTACCAGGAGGGTAGGCTCGAGTCCTCGTCTGCCTATCGCATTCACTCTATTGAAGGCAGCCGGGTCAAGTGTTGCTCACAGCTGAACACTGCACCTGAATACGGACACATTTACAACGGTTCTGTATTAAAATACTAACACCGTAGGCTTAACGTTACAAAAGTTAATTTTTTGTTGTCGCGTGTGTATAACAATTCCAGAGAATTTGTCCGTACACAAACTATAAAGCTTTGTATAGTGGTTATTTCTTAAGCCTTGGTCACTACAATTTTTGTATTTTCTTTGCACATTGTGACTATTTTATTTTGTTTCATGTGGGCTATACATATCATACCGCTATAATAAATATTTGGTACTCCTAAAAACTTGGTACCATTTCGATATCTTTTTTTACAAAGACAAAATAAGTGTCAAGTATTTTCGAAAATTAAGACGTCGTTTATATGAACATTATTTTTAGGCAAAATGTTGACTACTTTTAGTTTAGAAAAAAATAAGTTCGGCACAAATCATAAAAAGCCTATGAAATAAAAACACGCTGTCGAAATCAGCTGAAGGTCAGCTAATTTCGTCATAAGCTAAAACAAAAAAAAAAACAAAAGGAAATTATTTAATCTCAAGCAATAGGTACTCTATACCTACGTATAACATGTGTGTGTTAATACAACTTCACCCTAAGCTTCACTAGACATTAAATCAGATTACTAAGCTTATAACTTTCTTAGCCAGTCGACTAACAACAAAAACGAAATAAGTTATAAATATTTCTAACGAAACTTCAAAATTCTAGCTGATCTACCAGAGTTTGCTCAAGAGTAAACAAAAAGATAGCTAGAAGAACTTAAAGAACTGAAGCTTGAGAGCGTAGATTTTGGAAGGCAACTGTTTCTTAAGTATCGTAAGTAACTTAGCTTCTAAATTCTCTTTTCAATCCTTTATCAAATACTAGCTATTTTACCTTTTCTTTCAATGATTCATCGACAATGGTTTTGAGAATTCTGAAGACTCTAGATAGGTTCTTAAAGTTTATGCATTTCAGACACTTGAAAACGTTCATTTTCGTGTTTGAAAAGAATAGTGCAAACACAAATTTTAATACCCCTACTTTAGACCTTATCTATATCCAGAGCAGATATTTTATTATTTTCGCGCCATCATACCACTTAGACCTAAATAATTAATCATCTTATTTCTTAGAAGTAAACAGTATCTACCAAAAGTCATATATTCTTGTGGTAACTACCTAGAAAACTTTTGTTGAATACAAAAGTCAAATTAATTTGAGTTTACATGATAAAATATCTTCAATTAATAACCTACGTAACGTCCTGAATTTTAAGAACTCATTAAATTAATTCAGCGTTCGTGTTTCTACCAATGACTCCACACAACGCCAGTCACTCGAATATATGGAAATTATGTATGATAATTAAGATTTTCAGAAAGTATGACTACGGAGGCGTAATAAATTCGTAATTGATTTCGCACGGCCCACCATAGATTCACATCAATAATGTTAAACGTATTCTCTCATTTCCCTCCATTTCATAACCGAGAATGGCCTTTAAAGATTCAATTAAAATCAGGTACTTAAATGTTAAATGTATTTTACGAATGAAATATTTGGATTCGGGTCAAAATGGTCTGAGAAGGAATTCACTTCTACCGTCCAACATTTACGTTTGTTGGTATGTTATTGTGGTAGTATTTGTCTTTGTTGCGTATCAACGTAAGAATATTCATCACACAACGAAAAAATTTGTCGTCGAAGTAGACGACAAATTCCTTTATGTTTTAGTAGACAGGTATTACCCACAGACCACCGAAAGTCTTTGCTATTATCATAGGTACAGTTGTACAGTACAAACTATTATGATTAGCATCATTCTACATAATAGTTGTTAGTCAAACTTTGTCTAGAAGAGATATGAATATTATTTATTAAAAATCCAAGTTACTTTTGCAAGTAAAGATATAAATATATTTATAAACTAGCTGTGCCTGCGACTTCGTTCGCGTTGGAGACGAAACTTATCAATGAGTTTTTTATTGTTTATACTTTTCCGGGATAAAAACTACCCAGTGTGGTGCCCAGGATAATAAAGAATAATTATACCAAGTTTCATCGTAATCGAACCGGTAGTTTTTGCGTGATACCCAGACAGACAAAAATATTTTTTTTTACACTTTTGGTTTCGGTGTCGGTCTAGTAACACCCCCCGCCATTTATTTTTTTGATATTTTCAATGTACAGAATTTTCACTTTTACAGATTTATTATAAGTAGGTATAGATGATTTGGTAGGCAAATACATAATTTAAAAATAAGAAATAGAAGTGAAAAAAATGTGGGTATTTACCTTGCGGCTAGCGACTCCGACGATTACACGGCAGATTTTTCCTCAGTTTATTATTTCCGACGTCTCGATTGAGTAGCAGAGACCAAGAGGTATAATTTATTAGTTCTATAACCCACAACCTATATAAACAATCACTAATCACAACACTTCACTACTTACACTCACGATCATATTATATTATAGAATGTAACTATGACACGGAAAATAATAGAAATTGTCTTCACGAAATAGCACAAAATTTCCGAATTTAAATGCTAGTCAAGCCCTAATGCAATAATATAACTAGCTTTCAATCAAATAACAAACATTTTGTCGGTGGAAACTAAACTATAATACTAATAATACCTTTAAAATTGGAACACTTATTTTAAAATTAAAAGTCAGTTTTGACCACAGACAAGTTAAGTATATTTTGTACGATTATTGCGTGAAAAAGTTAGTTTTAAACGAAACTTGTTCTAAATTCAAATTTTGTTTAAGTTTTATATTATATTGATTGAATGTTGAACGTGGCGTTTTACCTTATAGGTTTGATAGGATACACAGGCACACAAAAAGATATAATCATCATATAAAATGTGCATAATAATAAAATCAGTAGTTTGAAAATAATGCAGGTCATTACAGGTGCACTTTATTTTTTGAACACGATTCCGAATTGCCAATTAAAGCAAAAACCATTTTGTTTGCAACCAGTCGTTTAACAAATATCATTGGATTGTTTATTCAAGTGAAGCCTATGAAATGTTACGTCAATGAAGTATAAAAATGGCGTTACATTTGTTCGCCCTACACTGACAAATTGCCACTGCAGTGTTTTATTGCATAACAGTATGGAATTCGACGCATCTCAAAAAATGCTGTTTCTATTTTCTAAACTTCTAATTTTTCATTGGGTAAAAAGACAACTAAAACTGAAGAAGCCATTTTCATGTTGCTGTTTACTTACCTGTGGTCTTTGATTATATAATGTCCCTGTGGTTTTCTGTTTAGCAGTTACTTACTTTTACTTTTAATTTAACTTGTATTCAGGTATGTTAGTTTACATACAATCTTGCAAACTGAATTCGAAGCTCTTATATGCGATTACGCATTGATATAGGTATTCGTGCATCATATTTTTTTACTTTCTGTTTAGAACTAGTTGTAAGCATAAACCTTTGCATAACCTTTATAACTACAAGTTTCTGTTGTATCTTAAGCATAAGATTTTGATAAACTAATGTTTATAAATATTTGCTTCGGTAGGTAATCCTACCGAAGCAAATATTTTAATTTATGCTACGGGAAGTTCGTCGCAGCTAACTGTGGTTTACCTGAATTTCGATTAAGGTACACATACGCTGCAAGGGGCAAATAAGTATTACCTAGCAATTGCTCGAAATTACTAAGAAAATTAAAATTCTATTTCATTGTTAGTACATACAAGTAATTTTATTTTTATGACCACTTCCAAATGTGTTGTGCCACTAACAAATTTGGTGTTTGATCGAAAGTTGAGGTGAGATTTATCCTTATATTTAGTTAACACTAGGTACATTACTAAAATCGGAGTTTTTATTCTTTAAATATCGAAGTAGAAAAATAAAAATGTGAGGATATAAGGTCCAGTTATGTAAGGAAAATATGTTGGTCCATCTGAACACATGTATTGTAGGTATGTATGGTATTTGGGGCTCACTTATTTCGACTTATAGAGTGTTGATATTTCGAGTAGGTACCTAATGGAGGTTTTGGGGCTTGACGGGAAGGAAACAAACATTTTTTCGAGCTTTGGGGATTTTGGACTTATCGAGATTTGACCTAAAGAGGTTCTACTGTAGATATTTACGAGATTACGTGGAATTGTCAGATTATTTTTTTAGTTTTTATATATTATGTATGTATAAGTAAGTTTGTAACAGTTAAACCGTATTAAAGAAATTTATGGCTACCTACAATGTTCAGTTCCAAGCATGAGTGAGTGTCAATTGTGTGTGAACCTATAATCAGGGCTCGGATACCGGTATATTTTTCGAAACGGTTTCGTCTTAAATACCTAAAAACCAGTTTGTTTCGGTTACGTTCGAACGGAACGTTATAATAAGCGTTCCGTTCGAATAATAACATTGGAATTGTTCTCGGTTAATAAAACGTTTTTAACCGGTTTTTCTATTTTATTGGGTCCTTCGTTCGAAACAACGAAACTTCGATACGAAAATAAGAATATCACGATTTTAATTCAGTTGGTATTTGACGGCCGCTCGGCTAAGTTTCGTCGTTTCGTTAACGCAAGTAGACCCTATATCCACACTAATCCACACTTCCACACTATAATAATAATAATATTATTAGAAATCAGAAGCGGGTTTAATTTTTTAAAAAGTACAATTTATTAACCTAAAACTAAAATTACAATTATTTAAACAATTATCGAAAATATTTAACACCAAAAAATAACAATCTATCTTCGCAAAATAACAAAACCTAAAAGTATGACCTAACGTCTATCTAGCGCAACGGATGGCAACCGAATAGGGGCGAGGCGCCGGTATTCAGCCGCTTATATAGCAAACGTCATTCTACCCCCCTCTTAACCTAAGAAATATCCAACACGGCCTTTCCTGACATCCTGACGTCCTCGTCAGGTAAACCAGAAGGTGCCAGGCTTTAATTCAGGTCGGGCATGTCAGATCCTCGAGAAGACTCTTGTTCCAGGTGATCTGGTCTTGATGAGGGCCCCGGTACTGGTTCTGGTGCTAGTATAGGCTCGAGCTGGTCTGGTGCAGGCGACTCTGACTGGGGTGGCTGGTCTTCAACCAAACTATCACCGTCATCATCGTCATTGTCTGTGGACGAAGTCAAATCATTACTGAACAGCGAGGGCACCAACCCATGTTATCCTCATGCCGTTAATTCGTGTTAGTGTTAAAATAGCCACTTCATTATAGGGTTTGAACGTCGTTGTTTAGTTTTTAGCTTATTTAATTTTCTTTACTTGTAGTTTATAAATAAATAACTCCAGTTCTCGTAAACACTAACGTTCAGACAACTTAGGTGCTAAAAATAACTATGACTAGCATGCTTAATAAAGAACACTATGAGCGCACATCTCACAGCGACTGATCGGTTTGCAACGCCGACCAGCTTCCAGAGGTCGTGGGTACACCCAAGGGGTGCACCACATCGACAGAAGGCCAAACAACACCACTATTCCCACGAATAGTAAGCGTCTCCATAGAGTCCAAAAGGCAACATTGCCCCAGAACAACATCTCTTCAAGGGTATCACACAAGTTAGCCAGCGGCACCAGCACACTTACCCTCGAAGAAACCAGCACACGACTCAGGTGTCCACTCGCCTCCCCA
Source organism: Autographa pulchrina (assembly GCA_905475315.1). Classification (NCBI taxonomy): domain Eukaryota; kingdom Metazoa; phylum Arthropoda; class Insecta; order Lepidoptera; family Noctuidae; genus Autographa; species Autographa pulchrina. Next base: position 8,904,087 of record FR997768.1, read on the forward strand.
AGGCACCATGTATTGCGCAGCGGCAAAGGTTGTTTTGCCATAGGAACCGGCCACCAGTCGCAACTCGTAGCGCCCATGAGGCAAAACACGAACCACTCGATAGGGCCCACGCATGCCATGATCAAGCTTGCCCGTGGACTGGGCATATTTGATCACGAAGACCAGATCTCCTTCGTGAAACGCACGAGGGGGACGCCTATCCTGGTTAACTTGAGCGTCCATGGCCGCTTGGTTTCTAGCTAACCGTTCGGCTGTCCTTTGTCTGACGATCTCTCTTCTCGATTCGCGATTTTCTGGGGCAGGACTAAGTGCGACATCCCGCACAAGGACTCGAATTGCTGGTGTCGCGTTCTCGTGGCCAACTAAGAGGTTCAGAGCCGAAGTTTGTGTGGTCTTTTGTTGTGTCAAGTTAAGAATTAGTTGAAGACGCCACAACTCCTCAGCCCACTCGGTTTTTTTGTAAGCCACTTCGATCCTCAGCATATTCAAGACAGTGCGGACATACCGCTCCACCTGTCCATTGGAGCGGTGCATCTCGGGTGTTATGTGGTGAAGTGAAATGCCTAGAGACTGCGTCCATGACTTAAAGCTTGCGGACTCGAACATTCGGCCTCTATCGGATATTATCAGACGAGGGGTACCAAACAATGATATTACATTCTGACAGACTTGTTTCAATGCTTCTAAGTCTTGAGAGCGGATAGGCGTAAGTAAGCAATATTTACTGAACGCATCAATGACCAACATCACATGTTTGAAGCCCTTAGATACAGGCAAAGGGCCAAGCGCATCAATATGAAGAGTGTCAAATGGGACATCAGGTTTAGGCCAAGAGGAAATAGGTTGAAGTGGCGCACGAGGGACTCGCTTATGTGCTAAACAAGTTACACAATGACGAATGTACTTTTTAACAAATGCCCTAAGTCCGGGAAACCAGAAATGTCTTAGTATTAACTCTAAAGTTTTATCGGTACCTATATGACTATGTTCATCGTGGAACACACGCAAGAGACTCAGGCGTTGTCCTTTCGGTATATAACAAAGAAGTCGCGTTTCCTCTCCTAAACGACTGTACTGATAATAGAGCACGTCATTTCGCACTAAATATCGAGAAGCGTCTAATTCTCCTCTCTCCAACGCCTGAATCATGTTGCGTGTTTCCTCGTCCCCGGCTTGAGCGATTTGAGCCCAGTTACGCGGCCTATCAATGTTACTTACAGGGTTACGGCTTAGGTAATCCGCATGTGGCAACATGGCGCCTTTTCTATATGAAATCGTAAAATTAAAATCTTGGAGATAAATCCACCATCTTGCCACACGCGGAACCAGGTCTTTTTTATTCTGCGTAGCTTTTAAAGCATTACAATCGGTAATTACAGTGAAATGAGATCCTATTAGATAATGTCTAAAATGTTTTAGAGCCTTTACCACAGCCAGGGTCTCGAGCTCATACGAATGGTACTTTGACTCTGCCCCCTTGGTCGCCTGGCTGTAGTAAGCGACCACACGTTTGGCACCGTCCTTACACACTTGCAACAGAACGGCACCATAGCCCAAGCTGCTTGCATCAGTGTGCACCTCAGTGGCCAAACTCGGATCGAATATGGCTAACACGGGTGCGCTGGTCAAACAAACAATAATTTCTTGTCTGACGCGCTCCTGCTCTGGTCCCCAAGAAAACGAAACGTCCTTACGAGTCAGACGTGCTATGCAAGCCATTCTGTTTGAGTAATTGGGGACATATTTGCGAAAGTAGCCCGCCAATCCCAAGAATTGACGGACTTGTTTTACATTTTGTGGAGGACCAGAGTTCACGAGGGCCTTGACTTTGCTAGGTGAGGGTCGCACTTCCCCGTTAGATATAACACGTCCCAAGTACTCAATTTCGGTACACAAAAACGAACACTTTTTGAGGTTAATTGAGAAACCGGCCGCGGTTAAAGTGGCCAGAACCTCTTTCAAGGTTTGAAGTCCTTCATCAATAGTGTCTGAAAGGATTAAACAGTCGTCTATGTATACCAAAACCTTTCCAGATTCTATAAAACTGCGCAAGGTGGAAGCGATTATACGTTGGTACACTATTGGTGCGTTAGTGAGGCCGTAGGGCATTTTTAAGTATTCGTAATGCCCCTCGGGCGTCACGAAACCGGTGTAGGGGACGGATTCATCATCAATTCGGATTTGATGGAACCCTGTCGCCATATCAAGCCCAGTGAAATAGCGACACTTACCCAAGCGATCGATGTGGTCATCAATTAAAGGTAATGGGTAACGGTCTTTGACCGTTATCTTATTGAGAGCTCGGAAGTCCACGCACATGCGGTCGGAGCCGTCCTTCTTTTTGACCAACAAAATAGGACTGGAATAAGGAGACTCCGACTCACGAATAATACCCTTGGACATAAGGTCCCGGATGATGTGGCGGACTTTCGACTTCTCATCGTATGACATTTTGTAAGGTCGATAGTTCACCGGAACACTGCTGTTGAGTTGAATGTGCATACACCCAGTTGTAACAGTGGACGTCGCAGTGCCCGAAATCATGTGCTCCGAGTATTTATCTAAGATATTTTGTAGTTTGACTAAATTGTCCCCAGTTAGTGGGGTATTAATCAGTGGTTGTGCGTTCGTCTCTACACTAGACACTAGTACAAGACTAGAATTTCGTACGATACGTTGTGTATGTTTGGTACGAACGTAAGTTACACCGTCCCTATTAAGTACGTCTGTACCTATTATGATAGGAGCATTCATGCACTCACTCGGTACGATTAATAAATCTACCTCCAAAGAGATACCTTCCAACTCAATCGTTAATGTTACATACGAATCTATTTGAGTAACTGACGCGCCTACGCCCTTTATCTCGCGATTTGTGGGCTTCCTAGTGCATGTAAAATATTTAACTACTGAAGAAGATATCAAGGATACGCCTATAGCACCACTGTCGATCAAAAGATCGATAGGAATACCCTGGATAACTCCTACGACAATATCATTACGTTGCGAGCTAGCTGCACAGAAATTCACGTTGCTTTTGTTACGCTGCTGATCGATACGTTGCTTCGCAAAACACGACTTAATATCATGACCAGACTTTTTGCAGTAAGCGCAAACAAGTGAAGAACTAGGCTGTTTTTCATTTGGCTTTGGATCCGAATCAGTAGGTTTGGAAGTATAGGGCTTTGCCTGCTTAGGGCATGTAGCCTGCTTATGACCAGTATCACCACACCCAAAACATTTGGCCGGACCTATTAAACGTTTCTTGAAACCCTGTGATTTACTGTTACCGCCGTTATTAACCTGGGCATTTGAGCGAAAAGTTGCGGCTGTGATTTTTGATGGCTTTACAAAGGTGGATAAATAATTAACTAGATCAGAGGGTTTCAAGTTTGCATTGGTCGCAGTCGCCTTTACGTGTGGGTCAACAATGCCTCTCAAAACAATTTCCGTGGTTAAATCGTCACTGAGACCCTTAACAATGCGTAGTCTTAGCAGGGATTTACGCGCATACTCGGCGTATGTTTGATATTTATCAGAGCTAGAGGACATGACTTCATACAAAATTCCCGCTGAATCGATTTTCTTTACACACAAGGGTTTAAAATCTAATTTAAAATTACTCCATGTACGATCATTACACACCCACTCATTGAGCCACGACCTGGCGTCTCCCTTCAGACAATTACCTATCCTTGAAAGGCATTCACGATCGTCCCACTTATTAACTAACTTGGCCCTGTCGACCTCTTCGAACCAGGAATCGACGTCGTGAATGCTGGGGTCGAAGTTCGAGACATAATAACTATGGGTACTTACAGATTTCAGCGATTGAATTGCCTCCACAATTTGATCTGTACCTTGTCCAAATGAAGTCGGTCCTACCGAAGCTGGCACACGAGAACTCTGTTCCAGCGCCTCCAATCGCGCCAGTACAGCGTTCCAAGATCCACAACTGCTCGACGGCGGCGGAGCCACAGGCGACAAGGGCGGTGTGCGCACACTGCGCGACGCCTGCTCACCACGTGGTACGAGACCATGCCCACAGTCCCGTCCACTGGAACGCCTAATGTGCGGCGAGCGCCCGCGCGAATTGCTGCGGGAGTGACATCCTTGTGTGCGCCTATTCCGCGAACGTCGGAGACGAGGTGTGCGTGAACCATCACGAGAATGCCGCGACCGAATACGCGAATCACTACGTGACCGACTATTTCGTGTACGGCGATGGATACGCGAGTATTTATAGCGAGATACGCGCGAACGGTGGTGAGGAGAACGGGAACGATTCCGTTTATCCATTTTCAAGTTATGAATCGCGAAAATATAAATAAGAAAACTACCACAAAACGGCAGGGAGAAAACAAAAACAAAAGAGGGTATGAAAAATAAAAAAAAAAACGATAAAATAAAACAACTACTTCGCAATTGAAATAATAAAACTGTGCAAATCAAGTCAGGATATTAGTGGGAATGAATCTTTTATCCCACTTCTGATATTAGAAATCAGAAGCGGGTTTAATTTTTTAAAAAGTACAATTTATTAACCTAAAACTAAAATTACAATTATTTAAACAATTATCGAAAATATTTAACACCAAAAAATAACAATCTATCTTCGCAAAATAACAAAACCTAAAAGTATGACCTAACGTAATAAAATAATAACATAATAAAGAGGAAAACTTTGTTTGTTTGTAATGAATAGGCTCAAAAACTACTGGACCGATTTTAAAAATTCTTTCACCATTCGAAAGCTACATTATCCACGAGTAACATAGGCTAAATTTTATTTTGGAAAAAAATAGGGTTCCGCAAGATATTTGGGTTTTTCGGACACAAGGTGTAAAAAATCAACCAGAAAAGTTACTTATTTTGCGTACGCTGCCTAAACTATAAAAGATAGAACCATAAAATGTTCTAATTAATTGTAGATCTTATAAATATCTACAAAAAAGTCCGCGACACACTATACCTATCTATGTCGAGTGAGGCACAACAACAATTTTTTTTAGGTTGAATTTTTTTTGGACTACATTTACACGAATGCGTTTAAATGTAGTCAAAAAAAAATTAATGTATTTTACTCATGCTATAATCCTTAATGTTAAAATACTTAACAACATACAATTTCCTTCTGATCATAGACCACTGCGAGCAACACTACTACCTACTACTAAGTCGCCCAATAAAGTGTAGAAAAAACTTCGTAACACCACTTAATATTCCGAAAACAGAAGTCGAAATCAAAACATACATCGAAAATCTAAACATACATATGAAGGGCAAAGAAGCAGTCTCAAGCGACATCCAAACCTATTATAACTTCTTGGAAAAGGTCTTAACGGACAGTCTGATGTCAAAAAATAGAACCCAAAAAGAACGGCAAAAAATATTTAGTAAAGACACAGACCAACTAATAAAAAGACGCACTGAACTAATACGCACAAATAATAAAACAAAAGACATGAAAAATGAACTTAGCAGAATATATAAAGAAACCAATAAATCAATCAAGAGGGATTACAGAAACCACAGACAAGAAATCATTACAAGAAACATAAAAAGCTTTAGAAGTGCCAAAAGAGCATACAAAGAATTAATAACACATAAAACTTGGATACAAAAACTGGAACAAAAGTCAACCGAAACAAAATCAAGAAATCATAATACACCTTGCAACTAATTTCTACAAGAATTTACCAGAAGAGAAATAACCGTGACATTGAAATACAATCAAGAATCGGAGATGAAACTGATCAGGACCATGTTAAGCCATTTGAAGACGTAGAAATCTACAAATACATAAAGCGGTTAAAATCTGAGAAGAGCCCTGGCTCAGATGGGCTATGTAATGAAGTTCTCAAAATAGGAGCACCTATTCTGATTCACTATCTGTTACATTTATATAATATGGTGTTGGAAACAGAAACTGTACCTGAACAATGGTGCACATCAGATATAATTTTGCTTTACAAAAAAGGTAACCCCTTGGACATAGGGAACTATAGACCCATTAGCCTACTAGCAAGCATATACAAATTGTTTTCATCTCTACTTCTAGAAAGATTATCACAGGATATTGATCAGCAGCAGCCAAGAGAGCAAGCAGGCTTCCGGTCGGGATTTAGCACAATGGACCATATACATACACTAGAACAAATTATTGAAAAATACCGAGAGTTTAACAGACCTCTGTATCTGGCCTTCATTGATTATAGCAAAGCCTTTGACAGCATCAGCCACTGCTCAATATGGAATGCACTACGATGTTCAAACATTAAACAAAAATATATTAACATCTTAAAATTTATATATGCAAACAGTACGAGTAAAGTAAAACTAGAAAACAGAGGAGAAGTTATAAGCATAGAAAGAGGAGTCAGACAGGGAGACCCTCTGTCACCGAATCTTTTCATCGCTGTGCTCGAAAATATATTTCGGAAATTAGACTGGTCAAACAAAGGAGTGCTAATTAACGGATGTTATATAAACCATCTAAGGTTTGCGGACGACATAGTCATAATTTCTGAAACCTTTAAAGATCTAGAAGAAATGATGAGATCCCTTGATGATGAAAGCTCTAGCATTGGCTTAGAAATGAATGTAAACAAAACAAAGATAATGACTAACAGTCATAAAAGGTACATTGAAATAAAAGGAAACAACATAGAATACGTCAACAATTATATATATATTTGGGAAAACAAGTATCATTTAACAAGTACAACAATGAAGAGGAAATAACAAGAAGAATCAACATAACATGGAAAAAAATTTGGTCACTGAAAGAAGTCCTAAAAGGAAACTACAGCCAGCATTTAAAAAAAGTTGTTTTCGATACATGTCTTTTACCATGCTTACTCTACGGCTGCCAAACCTGGATATTCACAAACAAAGTAAAACAACACATTAAATGGACTCAAACAGCAATGGAAAGGAGCATGCTAAAGATAAGAAAAATTCAAAAGATCAAGAATGCAACCATTAGGCAAATAACTAAAATTACCGACGCTCTAATCCATGCACTCACTCTTAAATGGAAGTGGGCCGGGCACATCTCCCGATATACAGACAAAAGATGGACTATTGAAACAACACGATGGAAAGGCCCAATAGGAAAAAGAAATGTTGGCAGGCCAATGACACGGTGGGCTGATGATATCATTCAAGTAGCAGGAAAGGAATGGATGAATTCTGGCAAGGATAGGGAATTATGGAAAAAGATGGAGGAGGCCTTTACCCTAACAGGGATCCATATTTAAATCAAAAATAATTATATTAAAGATAAAAATTTTACTAACATAATTTTAACAAACTTACTAACATTTTAAATGTAACTCAGAAATATGGAATAAATGGCTTAATTATTATTATTATAATTATTATAATCCTTATCAAAATAAATTATTTAATCACTAAGTACAGTTTAAGTAGATAATATTTGGTCTTTGAATGATTAAAATTGGACGTTTGGTTTTGAAGTTATGGCGAAAAATTAGTAGGAATTGATTTACGAAAATAATGTTTTACGCATGGGCAACTTTACGTTGCCCTATCACGGGTCGGGGCTCCCGACCATAAGTATATTTTGTTACCTGAAAATAATTTAACGTCAAATGTTGTTTATAGAGAAGCTCTACAATAATCGGTCTTTTATCGGATCTTCAACCTGAAGATTGCCTAACTGATTCTGTATCGTTAGATAAAGCTGAACCGGCTTCATTCAAAGTGTCGGGACTCAAATGGGATCCCTCAACTGATTCGTTTCTTTTTGAAGTTGTATCTTCACATCGGCCATGTACCAAACGGTCTATTCTTAGTGAACTCGCTAGAATCTTCGACCCGTTAGGATTCATATCCCCCCTGACAATTCATGTTAAAAGCTTAATCCAAAAGCTTTGGATTATCGGTGCCGGGTGGGATGACGTTCCCCCTGACGAGGTGGTCAGTACATGGAAACAATATCAGGATCAACTTTCTCAGTTGCAACATCTAAAAATTTTGCGTAGAGTCACTCGTACTAATTCACAATCCTACGAGCTACACGGATTCTGCGACAGTTCGGAAACTGCATATGGCGCGGTCATTTATTTACGAGTAACAGACGTAGATAACAATTCTTACGTTCATTTCGTTTGTTCGAAAGCTCGCTAGGTACCATTAAAACGTACCTCATTGCCACGTCTAGAACTCTGCGCCGCAGTTTTGCTTTCAGATCTGTACAAATTCTTTACAGAAACTTATCGGTCTCGTAATCCTATTTCAGCTGTCTTTTTGTGGTCCGATTCCAGTGTTACACTCTCTGGGTTGCGTTCACCCTCATGTCGTTGGTCTACTTTCGTTGCCAATCGCGTGAGTCACATTCAAGAAATAACAGCTATTGAATATTGGCATCACGTGTCCTCTGCAGACAATCCTGCAGATGTTTGTTCGCGGGGCCAATTTCCAAGTGAACTTCTTCACAACTCGTTATGGTGGGCGGGCCCACGATGGTTACCCGAGCCGCATGAGTCATGGCCATCTTGTATTGACAGCGTTGATAATGACGAGCAGAAAGTTGTTGAGGCCGAGACTCGTAAATCTCCTGTGTTAGTACCTATCAACTGTGCATCCTCGGGAAAAAGATTTTTCAATTATCGATAACTTATTAAATCGTTTTTCATCGTTAGAAAAAATCAAAGCCGCAAAGCAACATTTGTATCGCATAGTCGGTGATCGGGTTCTAACAGTTGAAGAACTTACTACATTATTCGTACAAATCGAGGCGGTTTTAAATTTACGGCCCATGTGCCCTGTTAGTTCGGACCCTAATGACTTGTCAGCGTTAACACCGGGTCATTTCCTTACATTGGAGCCTTTGACCGCTGTCCCCGATGATGATTATTCCAACGTCAATATTCATCGTCTTCATCGGTGGCAGTTGTTGCAAGCTTTCCAACAAAGTTTATGGTCAAGATGGAAACACGAGTACTTAAATTCACTCACTCAACGCGCCAAATGGACTAAGAACTCAAGACCATTAGGGGTGGGCTCGCTTGTGATCATCAAGGATGACAATCGACCTCCTCTTGCATGGTCACTTGGTAGGGTTACTGATCTTCTTTCTGGCGCTGACGGAGAAGTTAGGGTTGCAATTCTTAAGCCCGCTACTAGCAATTCTGTTAAGCGACTCGAAACTCTGTCCTCTACCTATAGAGGATTAACGTATTATTTAACTTAATATTATTAAGCATCGTAGGTTAGGTTGACTGGATTCGTAGTTCAGTAACTATTAAGGTTTAACGTTTTCTTCCTAACTTTTCTATTTATATTTCGTATTTTCGAAAATACCATAGGTATTTTGGTGGGCGGAATGTTTCGTCATCATACAAATTACTAAAATAAGAACGTTTAAATTTCACCACGGGCAACACACGATGTTCTTATCGATTTTCAGCAGTGGCAATCACAACTGTTTTGACAGTTGTAATACGTGCCGTACTCGTTATCCGATTGGTGCTACTGCTGCATCTGTCATGACGTCACTACCGTTAACGGACAAACCGCCCCCCCCCTATCGACAATCTTTTCTTACCATCTTGCACGCGCGCGCACTTCGCGATCTCTCTCAAGAAAAAACCCTTTAAACGCGTCAACTCGACCGATATTCTGCTGGAAATCCCTATTCCGAGCAGCTCGTGACCTTCAGCAATCAACTGTGGTCAACATCAGAAATCAATCATAGCGCAGGCGGATCATCGGCAGCAGAAATAGCAGACCAAGGTACGTGCACGTGTTTTAGTTTGTTACTGCTGCATTTACTTAAGAACATCGTTTGTGTGATCGTCCAGCCTCTTGGGCTGTCCCAGATGTGTAGTTACTCCTCGTTTCTATCGCGACTGCACAGTGTATGAAATGATCCGAAGAAGAAGAAGACCGTAAATAGCTAGTATAATAAAATCTCCTATAGATTTTGTGACGGTGACGCCAAAAATTGTTAATTGTGTAAAACTTTAGGCGGGAATTTCTGTCGGTTGTCTCAAATATTCTCAATTACCACGGCAGAGCACCAGCCAGCCTAGCATGCGCACCACGGCTATTCGTCGACGCTCGTCTCGCGATGTCAGTGCCGTGTGAGTGGGAATGACATCACGCTGACGAGAGAAAAGTGTCGACAAAATTTTGTCGTGGTGCATATGCTAGAACACCATATTGCAAACTACCTAATTACTCGCAAGTCGCAACACACACAACCTTAATCAATGCGCGACCGCATCGGAATGAATAATTTATCGAAATTTAAACATACCCTACAGAACCCAACAAGTTTATGCTTTTCGCTGCACACTACATGCGGCTGTGTCCTGCGGAATAAACCGGTTTTTTACAAATCTTTTTTTGTTCTCATTTCGTTTTCGTTACGAACAAAATGTTGTTCAAAGAACTGTTGAAACCGTTTTAAAAACGTTATTTTAAATAACGGTTCCGAGCCCTGCCTATAATTCTAGTCATCTCTATATACCTAGTTGTATTCAACATAGGAGAATATTAGGTCTGTACACAATATAAGGTAAGTAAATATTTATAAAGTACCATTAAATCCCACAGCACATTGACTTTTTTCCTAAAAAAGCACCCAATTACTATCCTGAAAATTCCAGAAACATTACTTATCTGTCAAAATACTCAAAATCTAAAAGCAAATAACTTCGAAGACAGAATACACATTACTTAAACCAAACAAAGCCGGCAACAAGTAAAATCACCTGACCAAAACTTTTCAATATAAACAAAACATACATTTCAAAGACGTCAAATATTTCCATATTTCTCGAAATCCGTGTTTTATTCCTATCGAGAGAGTAACAATGCATCAAGAAAGTTTTGCAGATAAACAAAACATACTCGCGAGTCGTAAATAAACGTCGTGCCGTCTTGGGAGCCCGGGGATGCTTACAGGCCCTTTCAATGAACTCTCAACCGTACGCTTTCTTTTTTTGCTCTTGAAATGTGTTTTAGTTCATGCAGCCAGTGCGGTCGCAGAGGTTTACAGCCGTGAAGGTTTTAAATGGCGTAAATACAAATAAGGTTTGTTTGAAAACGGGTTTCTCATTAAAAATAAGTTATAGCTATATTCGTTTCAGATTCTTAGACATTATCATGTAAAATGAATAATAGCCTTTTACTAAGTTTTTTGGTGCAATAAATAATTTGAATAGCTGACATTTATATATAGCTTGAATCTTTAAAATAACTACGTTACATATTTGGCTTGGCATTTGTTATTTCTGTCTTTTGTTACAAATTTTACCTTAGATGCGTGCAAAACAATATCGATCATACTTTTGTATATTTTATATCGTGACAAAGTTCATTTGTGCGTGTCCTTGTCTAAACTATAAAAGTTTTTCAAACCCTTTTCCGGTAGAGATAGGAACTATTGTATCAATAATATTTACATCTACATTAGGTAATCATTTTCTATTTATATTTGATACAATGTTTTCCCTAAACAAGGCTAACAGCATTAGACCTACGACTCCTTCCAAAGGTATATTCGCTACTTCGAATAGTTTCGACTTTCACTATCCAAGCTCTCTTATTTTAATACTTTGTAGCTCTTCTTATGTTCGTTACCTTTTCTTTCATACCTAAGTAGAATTTAAACAAAAATAAAATAATGTAAACTACGTAGTTGTAAAGTTCGTCAAAGTTTTGCATTATTGAGCAAGATAACAAGCTCTTGCTTAACTTATAAATAGGTTTATAACAAGGTGATCTTGTTTGTTATAGCTTTAGCGTTCATCGTTAAACCTATAAGTATATTATATCTCCCATATTCGGTATTCATGGTCATAGAAGATCGTGATTTTTAGACCACCATGCCTTCCTGCTTGGCCACCTCCATGACTAATGTCATTGAAACTATTCATAATGCCAGGTTAAAATAAAAAATATAACACGTTTTTTTATTAACTCATACAAATCAAGACCAACAAAACCTACTGACTTGTGTCAGGAAAGCTTTCTCTCAGCGCGGCGGCGAATTATAACTCTTCCCGTTGATACGCCATCCCACATCAATTTGAGCTCGTTCTGTGCTAAGACGTCAAGCATTATCATAGGTACTTTATTATAATAGGTAGTTAATGTAGGTATCTATGGTTCCAATATTCACGAACCGCACACTCACAACACAAAATAAAACGAAAGCGTACTGGCAAACAAAAACAAAGAACAAAGCGGATTAACGATTTGTTTAAAGCTGATCTTGGAGTTTAAGAAAAACAAAATGTGTCAGCTACTTTATTTTTGAAGGAGGCCCTGCTCTGAGTAAAACGGTATTATTTTCTTCCTTGTATTACATTTACCTTAGCTTTTTAACCCCTGTCAAAATTGAAAACACAATTAGGTATGTAATTTTATTCTGGAGGTCAGAAAGGCAGTCGTTCTAGGTAAAATACCTACAGTGTTCAGCTGAATCTGGTGAATTTGGAAGTTGACGCCAACATAGTAATGAGGAAAATGGTGAGGCAGAAAAATGAATTGATTGTATTCTATATAATAATATGTAAACAATATTTTAAATTACTTTCAGTCTGCGGCTTCAATCACACTGAAATCTCAATAGGCTAACTCTATTTCTAGCCTATATTGTTCCAACTTCAAATGCCTTAGCAATATATATTGCCGAGTGCTGTAGGTACCTAACTATTCTTTTAATGAAGTAATTAAAGCTGCCTATAACCAAACCACAAAACAAATCTTTTCGTGAAACATTTGTAATAATTAAAATAAATAACAAAGTAGTCCTGATTTTAATTTGTGCCGTTTATGGGCTGGTATTATTTATTTACTTCTTTATTGTACATAGGTAAAACAGATAATAAAGTAAAATAACGAAGAAACATGTACAAAAATTATTATAATTTATTATTCATAATTTTGATTAATTTTATTGCACATAAATGTAAAAAAAAAAAACGAATTCATCATTCATCATTTAAAATAAAAAGGCTATTGGATCGATTTAGATAAAAATTATATGGCCGCCTCTAAAGAGGTGGTATCGATAAAAAACTAAAGTTTTTCTGTAATCCATCCACGTAGATATCGCGAAACATAAAAAAAAAACATACACACGAATTAAGAACCTCCTCTTTTTGAGGCCGGTTGAAAACAGCATCGTATATTAGAAACGAAATCACAAGTAACCATAAATTTGTCCTAGTTATAGCATTATTGTACTTTGCTGTCTTAAGTGAATTGCGTCTGTCCTTTCCGGCATTTTCCCGTTCAAAGAGTTCTGAGCCTATTCTAAAGAAAAGAGATTAGTGTTTGTTCAAGCAAAATATATGGTCTGATATATGTACTGACGTTTTAGTTTTTATTTTCTGTTGGCTTTTTGTAAAGAGTAATGATCTAATTTTGCGGGTTCTTTTAATTCTAAAAAAAGTTCGTGATCGATTTGGCTTTGCCGCAGAGTTCTTCATGTTAGGTATAAGGCTAAAAGAAGACGTTGAAATGACTAAAAATCTTAGATTATGCTACCCGTTCACACATGTCGTAAATATATCCGAAGTCCATATAAATATCCCGTTCCTATAGGGAAAAAGTAAATAACTGCACTTATTTAATTATCATAACGATATAATTTCAAAACATTACCTAAAAAAGTACAACACCATTTAGCCAGTCACATATTTCATTTTGTTTAAGGGACCCTTAATACTTACTAGTATTATGGACAGTAACATCCAACTTTATTACGTTAATATTATCTACTGTATAAACTTGAGATGCTTAGAGAAAAAGAGACTTATGAACTTTAGTCCGAGAGCGTTTTATGAACATTTTATCCAACATCATGCCTATTTATCATTACGTAGAACGAGCTGACACCGCTTAGGTAATCTTTTACAAAATGTGGGCGTGATTTATAAATTTCACTTAGGTACATTATTTAGTTTAGGTGAAGAGCTCTTGGCTAAGTGAACGCCGTACGGTTTGACTGATTATAAAGGTTAAGCCGTGCTCGCCGCGGTTAGTCAGTGGGTGGCCAATTGGATATATTATGTAAAAATACCGAGACCCCTTCGGCCTCCGTGCACGTTAAGTCATTAGGCCCGACTGTCATACGTTGGTCTTTGACAGTCGTTAAGTAATTACAAATCTAACAACCATGCTTCCCATGGGCTACTGTGTTACCCAGTAAAATGTGTTGCTGAATAGTAAGGCATGTAAAAGGCAGTATTCAGCTGTATCTGGGAGCTGACCGTTACATAACTTAGGATAAGGCTAGGCAGAAAACTAAGGTAGATACCATTATATTATGGTATCTCTACGGTATAATTAATAAGTAAACAAATTTTAGAAGATGCAAGATGTGCGTTTAACAAGAAGAAATAACAGAATAAGAACCAAAATTTCCATAGGCCAAAGATCTACATTGGCAAAACCAATCACGTTTGATCGAAACATAATAGATACGAAAACATAAAGAGAAATACAAAATTTACGGCAACACCCTCAGGCTTTTAATTAAACTTCACAGCACACACAGTACATATATCGCATCTCATTATAAGAAATCTAATTGTGTTAGCATAACGTTAGAAAATTTAAATAAAGATGAATTTAAGCAGACTCTTTATCTGACACAATTGATTTTCGGTATGAAAGCAATGTCTTAGCAATACCTATCGAGAAATAAGTGAGTATAGGACCCTACCGTTTAACTTTACATAATATAAAATAAAACGCTGTAGACGAGTATAATACAAAAGATTTTTGGCTTAAAATTGTAGTAAACTCAGCGTTTGCGTATCCATTAATTGTTAGTCATAATTCTCTCTCTGAATATCAGTGAGTGATTTGAATGAATTCCCGACAAACCTGAATGGCATGTGCACCTGCACTCTCTATCTGCTAAGGAATTAATTGCCTTGCAATCTTATATATAAAATTCTCGTGTCACAATGTTAGTTACCATACTCCTCCGAAACGGCTTGACCGATTTTTATGAAATTTTATATGCATATTCAGTAGGTCTGAGAATCGGCTTCTATCTATTTTTCATACCCCTAAGTGGTAGTAGGTAGGTAGTAGGCAGGTGCTAGGTAGAAACAATTGCATTGCAAAGCATGCCGGGTACAGCTAGTATGTTTATAACAAAAGTGAAATGACAAATGAAAAGACACAAAAGTTTTTTTTTTTTACTAAATACTACTACCAAAAAACGGATCACTCCCTTACCAGCAAATAGATGTAATAAGGCAAGAAAATTACCCCTTACGGTGGCATAGCCGACAAGGATCAGGTCAGATCGGGATCAGGAAAATAGACCATATTTTCTACCGCAGTTACTCTGAGAGCTTTTACTGCTATAATACCAGACTGGAAAACCATTGAATCTCTCGCTAAGAATTAACAAGTTTCTACAACGTTTATGACAAATAAATGTATCAATTTCCATCTAGGTACCGCAATTTTAATTGTCATATTGTGTTCATTCCTATTAGCTACTCCCAACACTCAAGCTTGGCAGCAGTCCCTCAACTTTGTTCTGCTCTATTGCCACCTGTAAAAATAAGCAGCCATTTTAAACTTTAGAGTGTTCTTTTTATTTTCAAATTTGTTTGGCGTCAATCAGCGCGGACCAAGACTTGACTTCTATGCATGTAAGATCCACTCTATCTGTCAAACCAAATTTCCCAAGCCAATAATATACCTACATATGTGCGGATGAATTAATAAACTACTCGTTGAAACACTTTATCCAACTATTCGGTCTATGGGCAGAACAGTTCGAATTTCTATATTGGTTGAACACAATGTTCACTATTTGAAACAATTTACAATAAGCGTCCGTGTAAGCAACGCTTTACCAGCCCAACAAAAGTCACTAGCTAATCAACATTCTGTTTGGCATTAGATCCGAACTCTATACAGAGTTCCAGACCTCTTTTACCTCAAATTTTAAGCTTGTGCTGCCTTTACTACTTTATTTAGTGAGCTTCATCCAAAGTTTCTTGGGAAACTTAGCGAGTTTCATCGTTTCCTATGTACTAATCTGCCCAATTCAGAATTACTGTTTTAGTTTAGGTTATCTATGGAAAACAGCAATTTTAGCTTGTTTCAGTTTTTGATTCTTAATTCAACATACCCACTACTTCCCCAGATAATTTATTTTTGAAAATAATACCTGTCTGCTAATTCCCAGAGCGCCCGGCTACAAAAAACAAAGTTGATACCGTTCGGTAGCTAGACATGATAGCCGAACACAATTGGTATTTTCTTCGTGGCCCCCTTTAGGGGCCGTTAAAAATTCAAAGTACAAGCGAAGCGAGATTAAAAATCTAGTTTCAAAGAGTAATAGCTCTGTCCATTGTAACAATGAACCTGTCAAGTTTCACATGAAAGGCAATAAATCTGTGCAAGCCTTAACATTTACCTTCCACGACGGCGCGAGAGAATGTTACGAATGAAAATAAATCGCCCCTAATTCAGAGCCAAATCGGCGAGATGAAATTGAAATTGAGATTGGGCTGTGTAATGGTGCTATATAGTGATCCGAACGAGCTCCTTGCTCTCGGCATCTCCGTAGTGTAATTAATGCTTTACTGAGAGAAAATTGCCACAAATCTGCACTTACAATTTATGTCATTAGGTACTTGAACCCCAAATCTTGTAGGATTAGGTCGATCTAACATATTAATTAATGAGTTGATTAATCATCATTAACGAGTTACTAGGCAGATACCTACTCAAGACTCGTGTAAAGTAACTTTATGGATATCTCTTATTATTACTATCTTCGTAGACAAATGAAACGAGGTAGGTAGTAAGCCGTATCCTCTAACGAAGATCAAATTCACTGCACAATTAAATCAGACCAACTGTACATAAGAAAGTTTTAATAATGTTTCGCTAAATCCGAGGTGAGATTGTTTGATCCCAACGAGACTAGGCCTAAGGCGAACACGGTGCGATTATTTTAAATCATTTAGTCTCACTTAGTAATCGTTCAGGACCGTGGATCTACCAGTTATCTGTCCGACAGCTGGCTAGATCCGCTACGGGTATCCGGTACGGACTGCCCTAGCTGTTGCTGTCACATTCATTGTATTTCCGTGATGGTAGCATCCTATAACCCTTTCCTACCTTATTATCCTTTCCAACGTATCCTTTCCCAATTCCTTATCCCGCAGGAACGCAATGGATAATCATAAAAATAATTTAATTATCCAAAATGGCGGCGATGTGGTTTGCCACCCATCACGTCTCGTTTCTCGCGGGGGCGAAAAGTGGCCCACGGAGAGCCACTTCGCTACGTAGAATGTAAGAGGAGGAATGGAAGGTAATTTGAATGAAGTATGTCGGATGATGGATGTTGAGACAAGAATTAAGAAAGGTATGCTGAGAAGGTTTGGCTATGCCGAGAGAATGAATAAAGAACGATTGACGAAAAAAAAAAGTGGGCGAGTGTGAATGAAAACGGCCAGGTCAAGAGTACCATAAACTGAACAGCATGTATGAAGGGAATAATGAAAGTGGACAAAGCGAAACAAGTGTGTAAGGATCATAGCAAGTGGAAAGAAGTGGTCTCTGCCTACCCCTACAGGGAAAGAGGCGTGATTATATTATGTATGTATGTAGTAAGGTGAACAATAAAATGTATTTAATAAACCGACTGCCAAAAAGGAGAAGGTTCTATCTTTCTACCTAATTTCAGGCAGTTTGGTTTGCTATCGTTTCTGTTTCAATAATAGGGGAGACCGAGGGGAGTTGAAACCATTTTGACACTTTCTTTTATACATCAAATACTATATAATATTATAGACAGAAATCGTATGTTATTAGTACCAATCGATAGGTCGTTCTTTGCACTTGCGAATGAATACCATATTGTAAATCCTCACATACGTATCCTCAATCAAAAAGCTGCCATTCTTAACACATGTAGATTAGTCCGCAAATTCTTATCCATACAAGCTTAGTTTAGTTTAAAAAACAAACAATTTATGGATCACATAACTTAAAATTATAGGTAATACATTTCATTAAAATAATTAGCTGTGCCCCGCAGTTTCACCCGCGTGAGGACCTTGTCCCCGTTCCTGATGTTTTTATGTTTTGTTATCCTTTTATTTAGGGCGAAAACTAAGCCGACAAATCAAAGATCATGAAAATCGGTCCACACGTGCTTGAGGTTTTAACTAACCAGATTTGTTTCATTCATAAATATTTTGTTTCATGTGTATGATGAAAAAATGTGACCACGTTACTTTCAAATTGTTGTTTTTAAATAAGCTAAAATAGGTACAGGCATCAAATTAGAAGAACCTACTGCTGCCATCTACATTACTTGTTGAAGAACTACTTAATCTAAGTACCGAAAACTGTGGTGTTTATCAATGTTTAATGTGTATTTTAATTAGACTGCGGCTATTAAATGGTTATACAAATAAAAAGTATTTATTTTATCCGATCTCATATAAAACCCTCATCTTTTTACTTCACCTCATCGGGCAGAACAATAGTACTTATAACATCTTGGGATAAATAAATTAAAAAAAAAACCTAACCTCACTAAAGTGACAGGTTGCGTAAAGTAAGAAATACAGATGTTTTGATTCTGCGAAGGTTATTTTTCATTCTTAAATATATTTGTAAGTGACAACCAATATCACAAAATACTATGAACATGACTTCTGCACTAATAAGTGCTATTAAAAGGCTGCACATTTCAATAGTCCCCCAAGTTCGTGTATTTTCTTCAAACGCCGTTGCTGTGCCTTCTGCAGATTCAAACACTTTAAGTATTACAAAGAAAGATTGGGCATTTAAGCCTCAATATACTAAGCCCCGTGAAGTTTGGATTGAGAACATTGATACGATCGAAGAACAAAAATTGGGATTATTTGAACTGCATCCGTTGGTTTACGCTGCTTCGCCTAGAGTAGATATTATACATCAAAATGTTATATGGCAAAGGAAAATAAGGTTTGTGTCATGGGCTCACACGAAGACTAGAGCGGAAGTTAGAGGTGGTGGCAGAAAGCCATGGCCGCAGAAGGGCCTGGGTCGTGCTCGTCATGGATCCATTCGTTCTCCACTGTTTCGCGGTGGCGGTGTAGCTCACGGTCCTCGCTCGGGCAAATCCCACTTCTTTATGCTACCTTTCCACCTTCGCATACATGGGTTAACAACAACTTTGTCATCAAAACTAGCCCAAGATGATTTACATATTGTAAAAGACTTTGAACTGCCTACCGATAACCCAGAATATTTGAATGACCTTATTGAAAAGAGAAATTGGGGCCCTTCAGTGCTGCTTGTTGATGAGTAAGTATTTATTGATTTAAAGCTCAAAAGCCTGGTTTTATTTTTTTTTTGTTAATTATTTTCATTTATTAGGTACAATAAATATTATGTATCAAAAAATTTTGCTAAAGCCAATATGAATAAAATTATAGTAAGGCATGCAGTACAATGGTTCTACATAGACAAGACCCTTACTTAAAAAGTAATAAGTTAGTTGTTTTTTCTAAAATAATTCTTTAATCATAAATATTTATTGAATGTCTGTTTTCAGCACTGATATAGCTCCAAGAAACATAACAGTGGCTACCGACAGCATACCTCATGTGAACATCATGCCAGTCTATGGTCTGAATGTGTACTCTATGTTGAAACATGATACCCTCATACTTACACAAGCAGCCGCAGAGAAAATAGAAGAAAAACTATTAAAATGGCTTCACGCCTGCACCAGGGAACAGCAACAAGCATTTAAAGTGAATCAAGTGTAATAACAATTTCTATTTATTATGTTATATTCAGTTGAATAAAAGCAATTCAACCACAAAGTTTTGAACTATTAGTTTCAAATGAATAAGGCCTTTCCATTATTGGATACTTGTCTTTTAGATAAGGTTTAATGTTATAACATTTATTAGTGAGGTAGTGTAAAGAATAAAAAATACCTTAAAAAATAGCTTTTTATTTATAATGTCTATCAAAATTAAGCACAAGTTAGAAGTTGATTCAGTAGAAGAAAAGATATTCATGCAATGTCAGTGTCAGGACTTGACTTGTTCTTTGTGTCTATGAGAATCAGGAACCTGAAAAGACATAAAATATTATGAGTAATTCACAGCAAATGTTTAAAGTAAATCAATCCAAGTAATAACTTTTTCACCTGGTAACTTTTTTTAGGGTTTTAAACAGTACAAATACGCTTTTCACAAAATAGTATACAAATTTTTTATACCATAAAATAAATTAGGTATACCCTGGCTACTGAAACAATACATTCGTTATGACAGGACGCAATCAGCAAGACGAAATAACTTTGATATGGCGAAGACCTAACAACAAGATATTTTGTTTTACATATTTGACCTATTAATGAATAATTTTATTCAAAACTATATTATTATGTCTAAGTAAGTACTACGCTGTTACATGTACATCAAATGGTTATTTTTGTAGTGATGGGGTCGAAAAGAAGTCTGTACTTTATTTGTTGTTATACCATGAAGTAATAGGGTGGGATAATTATTATAGGATATATATGTATTAGATAGCGGGTATGCATCACATAGGGCATCATGTATTACATAGGGGTATGTATCACATAAAGAGGCATGTATAATATAAGGGGTAATTATGTATCAGACAGGGCAGTATGCTTATTTAGTAATGTAATGCGTAAAAAGCTGTGTTAATACCGAATGTGCAAATACAATGGCATAACAGGACAACCAATGTAACCACCAAAACCAACTAATGAAAAAACAAAGATGATGAACGCGATATTAGAATCAATACTTTGATTGACAATAATTTAATAATTCATGTAGGTGAGCAAGATGTTGACAACAGCAGCTCCAGTGAGTCGGATTCTGATTAAACTGCCAGGCAATATTGGCTCCTAAAACACATACCTAGGCCTAGTTTAAAAGACAATTTTCCTTTTTTTTTCTGATTTTACCACCTTTATTTTTCTTTAAATAGCGTATAAAATACATTTTGGAATATTTACTGATATAAACGCACGTAATATATAAAAACTATTGTTTATTATTATTGCCTTGTAAGATAACTTTATATATATACTAGCTGTGTCCCGCGGTTTCACCCGCGTGAATACCTAGGTCCCGTTTCCGGTGCCTTTGTATATAATAACAGACAAATAATTAGCAATAAATTAAAATTGCGACTATAATTTGAGATTTAAACTATCCTATCTCTCAAGTTGGATCGAACTGCACATGGTATGCGAATTTTATTATAATCGGTTAAGTGGTTTAGGAGTCCATTGAGGACAAACATTGTGACACGAGATTTATATATATTAAGATATATATATATATATTTTAATATAATTATTTCACCAACACATTTTTATTTTATTACTTACACAACTAATATTTCGAAAATAAAAGTCAGACTACATAGCATAAAAAAGCTTGTTATTCAGTAAATGCTATTTTTATTAGAAGATGTTTAAATAATGTTATTTAGTTCTCTTTACTAGTCAAGACTAACTGACATGTGTCTGGAATGCATTGTTGCAGCGGCCAAGGTGTAATGATAATTATTTCAGTACATTATAGGTAGCACATGTTCTTTCTTTGGAAGACTTGTATGTGGTCAAACTAAGTTAAGCTAGTAAACGAAATGACCAACCTTATTTGTTATATGTTTTTCAACATTTCCTGCCATTTTCTGTCGGATACTCCATCTGAGATCTGACCAGTCATTCTCTCCCGGCACATTGGATTTGTATTTACTCCAAAGAGATGTATAGTAATGGTAGAGAGAGACTGGGTCGCACTTCTTCTTCACATTTTGTTTTGGGACTTTGATTACTGAAATTTTTTAAATACATTTTATTTAAGTATTTTTATTTTATACTATTTAAGTTATAAGAAATGCATCAAAAGGAAATATGTATAAAACTTTCCTTTACAAGGCATTGTCCATAAAAACAGAATATGTTATAATTTTCTATCTTTGCATTTATTTAATTCAAAGTTATTGAGAAATAATATGATGGTGATAAATAGGAACATTTTAACAGTCACTTACAGTTGCTACTGGTACAAGTAGAGCTTTTCTCTTTTACTAGTTCTGGCTTCTTTTCAACTCTAACACATGAACAAGCTCGCCTTAAAGGTTTCTCATCAACTTTTGCTGGCCCCAAGTTAGGTGCAGAGTGTATATTCCTTACATTAGCAACTTTTCTCGTCTTTTGACACTCCCTACTACATTTCATCGATTTAGAATCTTGCCCTTTTGATCTGATACGAGAAGAAAATGTGCTTGCACTGTGTAACCGCTCAGGCCCTTGTATGTCATTCTTTTCTAAGTTTATAGATTCCTTGTGTTGAAGGTCGTACTTTATTAACTTTTTTAGATCTGAAAAAAGGTTAATGTATTTCCTGTATTAAATTGTAAATAGTAGTGTATCAAATAGAGTTGTGAATTTATATTCACACGTGCTGAGCATTCACAATAATGATAATTGGTACTGATGTCCTTTTTAATTTAAAAACAACAATGGATCGAAAAAGCTTATCATTTCGCACGTTTTAAAGTCAGCTTTACTTTCAAATATCAAAGACCAAAATGATACTTCACTCGTATTGGCATCATTAATATAATATAATAACATTACTGTATACAAACCTGTAATAAAATACTTCAAAACTTCTCCGCTTATATTGTGAATACCAAGATTGTTCAGATATCTTAATATCTCCCTTGCATCTAACTCTGCCGTAACTTCGTAATAATTATCATCCATTATAAATTCTTAAACAATAAACCAAACCAACTAGACCTATAAACGTTTTTGAAATAACAGAGTGAAAAGTACGTAACGTCTTTTTCTTGGTACACCAATATTTATATTTTGTTTGTTTGACTTGTTGAGTCACAGATAAATAAGTCAGAGATGTTGAGTAGAGTAAGTTCAAGTGATTAGGGCTTAATTTCTCTAAGGATTAGGGTGATTAGTGAAGTACGTTGATTACTATTTAATTTGCTCCTATATTCATTCGGTCGTTCCTCATGAAAAAAGTTTAGTAAATCGACTAAATGAGAAAAATTAAATTAAATTTATGTTTTGCTTACTGTATGCTTTTAATAACTACGCCCCTTTTAATGTATATTCATTAAATCATTTTAAAGACGAACAAATGAATCAACAGCTTACAGCTGACTGAGTCGTAACCTAACACTAAAATACCAATACGGCTTACAGTTACATTACACATTCTGAGTTCTGACTGTCAGTCTCTGTCAAATAATG
This sequence comes from Autographa pulchrina, assembly GCA_905475315.1. Lineage (NCBI taxonomy): Eukaryota > Metazoa > Arthropoda > Insecta > Lepidoptera > Noctuidae > Autographa > Autographa pulchrina. The sequence goes on from FR997768.1 coordinate 8,927,389, forward strand.
TAGCACTTGTGCCAGGTTTTTCTTTGGTTACAATTTTCACCTTTAAATCCTTTTAAAGGAATTTAATTGTATGAAATGTGACATAATTGTGTTGAACTTGATCAGTAAATCAATAGGTACATATCACTTGCAATAATTATCTTAGGGTTATATATTATTTTTATCGTGGGTTTCGTTTGTTAAAAACATAAATGTTTGGGACTTTTTATTAAAAATAGACTGAGATAAAAAAGTGTAGCTCATATTCTAAAAAAGTTACCTATGCTCTACTCGCACAGGATTACATCTTTCTCCTTTTATTGTTCGGAAACATTTCAGTACTTTTTCGAATTTCTATTTTATTGAACCATGAAATGTTTTTCCGGAATAAAAATTAAGCACTGTGTCATTAACTTTTATGCTCTATGTTGGAGATACAATCAAATTTTTGTTTACATTTGATTTTTTTTTAATATCCTAAGCCGGATATGTCACATATTTAAATTTTCGAATGAATAATAATTATCATCATCATTCTTTTGAAATTGTTTTTTTTAAAAGAATGATCAATAATGGCGGGAACAATAAATCTTTTCGGTTAACTGCGCCAACCGCAATGTTAACGAAATATTAACAAATTACTATGTAGTATGTACTTTATGCCAAAAAGTATTTTTATCGATGTTTCTCCTCCATTACGGACGCACAAAAATGCAGATTATTCGAAATAAGTATTTTTAGAAGACATGTACCTAACTAAATAGTGTTACTTGGAGATGATTTAGTGTATTAAAATATAATGTTACGGCGATTTAAATATACTGTCTATTAACTTTTATACATACCTAATGTTTAGAACAAACAATCCATTAGTAATGAACATAATTTATAGGTTCATTTGTGTTAGCTTGGGGATTGCTATCATCGTGCACGGCTCACAGTCCGATGTGAGCGATCATTACGCTGCAGTGTTTGTTGCTAAACGTACGTACCATGTCAACTAACTACGATAACAATCCGGCCGTGGCGAATTTCGTCGAGTATTTAAAAATACCGAGTGTGCAGCCAAATATCAACTATGGTGAGTTGACCTTTTTAAATAAATATCTTTTTAATTATATGGACATACTTAGTAGAAAAAAAAAGTTTCTATTACCTATATCATGTATATTATTTTGATTTATTTTTTTAATTTTATTGCAGGCTTGTTATTATGTGATGTTGTTTTGTAGGTATTTCAAATTGATCGAACATGTTATGTATATAAATTACCTGCACGGTACATTACCCGATTGTTTACTAGTTTTTCTCCTTTTTAACGTTCTAAACAGAGATGTATAAAGTATGGCAGTGTTATTTGAACTTGAATAATGATGAGCAATAAACAGTCAATCGGGCCAAGTTATTTACCGGCAATTATATCATGCAGGTCTATTTAGTTATAGTATAGTACCTATGTATGAATATTGTGATTCCTTCTACTTCCCGATTTCACATGGTCTATCGGTCCATACTCAATATTATAAAGAAAGAGATCAATACTGAAAGAAAAAATCTATCTGTAAGTATGTCTGCAACGCTTTAACGGCCAAACCACTAAACCGATTTTGATAAAATTTGATATAGGATAAACATGGATCAAGAAGGGAAATAGACAGCCTTCCTAACATTAAAAGATTCCTTAATTACATGCATTATCGGATTCATTAAAATCCGTTTATTGGCAACTAGTTACAAGTAATTTTACCATAATTATATTGTCTCTACGGGCTTTACTGCTTTTATAATGAGAAGTGTGGAAATAGTAAAGTTCAATTTCGCTTGAAGGAATAAGTAATTGAATAAAATGCAACTTAATTCAACTGATAGACTGTATAATTTATTCAAATGCTTACTTTGAGCAGTATCTACCTATTTACCTGCTAAAAGGCAAATATTATTTGTCTACGAGATACTAGTATTTGTCTACTTTATAATAGCTATTCCATGCGTAGGCTGTTTTTAAGAAAGATAAGATTATAAATATATTATCTAAACAACTGTATGTATCTAGGTATTTGCCTGTAGTTGTATGTTATGTACGCAGGATGCAGCGGATTGTATCATTGACGTATCTGTAACTCGCAATTGACCACCCTACCCAGTGGAATTGGATAATATGAAACCTCTGCCTATGTAGTGAACTACTAGTTGACCTTATTTCTTTCCTGTTGGGTACGGGGCAGTACAAACCTACTTAGTTTTAGACCTACCTCAGTGTAGCTTCGTTTGTATAGGACATGACGACTGTAAGTTAAAGGTAGGCACACCGTTTGCATACGAAGCTGAAACACGGCTGAATTCATTGTTTCACACGGTGTATAAGGTATCTTGAATTTAGATACAGACATGTATACCCAGAGTAATTTAGGATTTATTTTTAATAAATAAGTAAAATTATAGTAAACTAGCTTATGCCCACGGCTCCACCCACATTCCACTTTACCAACATTGCCGCAAAAGATCATCATACCAATCTTCGTCAAAATCAGGTTAGCGTAACAGACAGACAGAGTTACTTTCGCATTTATAATATTATTATGGATATGGATAAATACTTAGGTACTTATCCTAAAACGCCACATTGTCAAGGTAACGGGGACAACTTCATTTTTCTATACCGTTGTTATAATACGATTTTAATAACGTTGCAGACGACTGTGTGGCATTCCTAAAGAAACAAGCTAATGGACTTGACCTCGCCATGAAAGTATATGAAATGGTACCACGCAAACCTATAGTGGTAATAACATGGCTTGGAAAAGATCAATCGCTTCCCTCGATTCTTCTAAATTCTCATATGGATGTCGTACCTGTTTTCGAAGTGAGTATATTACCTACCTAGTGAGAAGGATGATAAAGTAGCTCAGACACATACCTACCTAATAAAGAGATTACATATCGTGTCAAGATAAGCCTGTTAATGTCAATGATAGTTGTAAGATGATGGTCAGTTTAACTTATGTAACTTGAGTTTAATTTTATGACTTAATAACACAATAGCATAATTCACGTCATTTCTCGAAGTAATGATTAAGTAGTACTACTTTTTGCTGGTTAAGGAGTACCATGATGTATACGTTTATATTGGGATATAAATAAAAAATAACACGAAACTCTCCCACAGTCTTTGCTAGGAAATATACTTGTCTGTAAAAATAGAGTTACAAGCTATAACTCAAGCTCAAAAGACTCTAGTCACTCATTTAAACGAGGTTGAAGTATGGAAATTAACCTACTTAGGTATATTACGATAATTGAATGTCCTGGGGCCCGAGTCTGCTATTTACACTCCGTGTCAGTGTGCTCATAGTTGGCTCTAACTATGAGCACGCTGACACGGAGTGTAAATAGCAGACTCGGGCCGATGATTCCATCTTTCCAAGTCGAATGGATAGGCATAATGTGAATTCCTAAATACCTTGAGCTAAGGCTCTTTTTAACATGGTTGTAATAAATTTCAGAACAGTTGGACTTATCCTCCATTCAGCGCCCATATCGATAAAGACGGAAAAATCTTTGCTCGAGGTTCCCAAGACATGAAATGTGTTGGTATTCAATATCTTGAGGCTATAAGGAAACTGAAAAGCTCAGGGGTTCAATTGAAGAGAACTTTACACGTTTGTTTTGTTCCTGGTAAATATTATTTGAAAACCCTTGAAAAATAGATACTTAAGTAATAAAAATTATGTATTTTCAAAATATTTTTACAATTACAGACGAAGAAATTGGAGGCCATGATGGAATGGAGAAGTTTGTTCGTCACAAGGATTTTAAAGACCTGAATGTGGGCTTTGCGTTAGATGAGGGGATGGCAAATCCGAATAACGATTTCGTCTTGTTTAACGGTGAAAGAAGCATTTGGCGTAAGTAAATGTTTACTTTCCAACGAAACAACAAGTTTTTTTCTAGGTGTTTAGTGAAAGAGATGTGGTAAATGTAAATAAACTATGTTTTCCTCATTCTTTTTTATTTCAGAAATCCACGTACATTGTACTGGCCAACCCGGACACGGTTCATTGTTATTCCCAAACACTGCTGGCGAAAAGGTATTTCCTTTGCATGGCTCTAAAAACGATATACAATCTCTAAAAGTAATCAACCTAGGTTCATCAATCAAATATAAGGTTGAATTTAGGCCCTATAAAGGTGTTGTTTTATTGGGCCCATTACTTAAATGCCAAGTTGATTTAGGTACAGACTGGTAGGTAATAAAACCGATGAAGCCAGATTTAAATTCGATTCCAAAGCTACCTTCATATTATGAATTTCATTTTTATATGTAGGTACCTACACTGTAAATATTTATATTTTCTTTGTAGTTGAGATTTATCATCGACAAATTCATGGACTTGAGAGCTGAACAAAAGAAGATATTGGATAGCAATCCGAAATTAACCATCGGTGATGTTACTACTATCAACCTGACTCAAATATACGTAAGTTCATGAAGCAGAAAGATATGGGGAGAAAACTATTAATTTTGTTTTTATTTACAAATCAATTGCAATATTTTAATATGTATTAATTATTATTTATTTAGCCTTACTTTATTTTCAAGCTGTCCACTAAATATGATTTGTATGGTAAGTGGACAAGATTTATTTTTTGTAGATAGTACCTACCTACTAAAAGTATTAACGCGGCTTTTATATTTCTCATTATTTATTTACTAATTTAATGATTTAGTTCTTGATCTTCTTTCTAATGATGCCATTATTGATTTTTTTTCTACAGGGTGGAGTCCAATCCAATGTGGTACCGGAGAAATTGAGTGTCGTTTTTGATATTCGTTTAGCAGTTACTGTGAACCATACAGAGTTCGAAAAAATGGTAAATAATTTATTATTACGATAAGCCTTCTTTCCATATAATTTCCATATAGTATGAAATAAATTAGTGCTTATCGATTAAACCATAAAACCATTACGTTTTATTTGTAGATCAACACATGGTGCAAAGAGGCGGGTGACGGAGTCACTTTCGACTTTGAACAAAAGAACGCTTACGTGGAATGCACTAAACTGGACAACACCAATCCATTCTGGGTAGCATTCAAAGCTGCAGCCGACGAGTTGTAAGTGTTTTATGAGGAATATCATCTCTAATCTCTTTCATGTAACACGTAATCACAATGTACCAAGTTTAAAATAATACCAACTACTTTTTTTTTAGGAAACTGAAACTGGACTGCAGAATTTTCCCGGGTGGTACTGATAGCAGATATGTTCGCGAAGTCGGTATTCCAGCGTTAGGCTTCTCTCCAATGAACAACACGCCCGTTCTTCTACATGATCACGACGAGTTCCTCAAGGCAGATATATTTTTAAAAGGCATTGATATTTACGTTAAACTTCTGACAGCCGTTGCTAATGTATAAAAAGATAATGCTTTTTTTAAATGTATATCTCTTGTATTCATTTCCATAATATTTATGTAATCTTCCATGCTTACTCCAAGAGTGTACACTATTAAATATTAAACTGTAATTAAATTATGTAGCGACCTACCATCTGTGCCTTCATGTAAATTTAGGCAGGTACTTGTATAATTGCATTTATTTTAACGTATTTTTTCCAATTATATTTATTTTATACTTCAATATACTTAAGTATGTAAATGATACTCTAATAAAAAATGTAAACATATCCATTTTATATAAATAAAAGACTAACTACGAACTCCAATCTAATAATACCTGGTCCTAAATCTGCGTAAATATTAGGTAAGTATCTAGGTAAATAAAATAAGCACTGTGATTCACAGCCAAATTCCGAAAATAAGGTGCAATAAGCGGTTTGAAAAAACAGCTGTTTGAGATGTTTCTTTACAAACACTAATTTTACCAAGTGTGTTTATTTACCGAGCTTACGGCTCACTGGTTTTTCAATATGGTTTGGTAAATATCAAATGAAGGTCGCCACAAACTGAGAGCTGTCGCGCTAATGGCGCCAACTGGTAAGCACAATAATTATTACCAACGGTAGGTAACTCTCGTTGTAAAGATTAAGGTTGACCAGACCATACTCGGACTGCTTCAATCAAACTGCGACAGTGCGACTGCATTGTTATATTTAGACTTCTATATAAATGTACCTACATACAGAAAAATATTCTGTCGCTATAACGTGATTTAATAAATATAAACGTAACTGACAAATTTCAGCTTTTCCACTTTTTTGACTTTATCCAAGACCATAGAATCTTACAACCTTACTTTTCTCTATGCTTACAACAATGTGCTTAAGTCATTATTCTGTTATACAAACAATATTACTACTGAGACTATCATTTTATGTAGTACCTTAGATGAATGATTGGTCTCGCGATCATTCATCCAAGCCTCCAAGGTAATGTACCTATGTACTAGACCAATTTTCCCCCCAAGGGGAAGAAAATTGATATTTCGGGTCTTGCCGTAGGCCTGACCTCTGAGATTACCTCTTCCATTTTCGTTCACGAGTTGGTGTGCCACGCTGTTATCTATCCTGTTCCTTCCTAAATAATCTACCTATCGCTGTCTCTTTCTCATGCTGTGAATGACGGCTAGCTTCAGGCGGACCGCGCAGCGGTCCGCTTCCTCAGTACTATCGATCAGCCGGCAAGAAATTGCCACGGTCAGGCCTACGGCAAGACCCGAAATATCAATTTTCTTCCCCTTGGGGGGAAAATTGGTCTATTTCGGCTCTGTGCCTATGGCCTGACCTCTGAGATATGTCTTAAATCTGCCGGCATGTTAGTTATCAGCACAGCAGCGTACTGTGATAGGGAATATATTACTGGATAGATTTTAGTAGTCTGGTAACTTATAAAGAAAACAATTTAGACGAGATAATCAGGTTTAATGTAAACGTTATCCTATAATAAGCTAAATCACTATAAAGTGTTTAGTTGCTGTGGATAACCTAATATTAATAGTATACAATTTGTTCTCTTAGGAGTAGGTATCAAAATCACAGTTGTTTCTAATCAATTTTACTATTTAAATCAGTCTTTTGCTTAACAATACAACGAGATCTGAATAAATAAAACAAAATAATTTCTTATTATAAAAGTAACAGACAAACAAACATTTAAGTATCTATTAAATAAGCTCTCATAGATACAGGTACCAATACAACAATAATGAACAGAAAATAAAATCCAGTTCAGAACACCAACAAAACATAATTGAAATATTATTACAATGGTACAAATGATTCAGTGATCAAATCGTTATTATTAATGGCCTCACAGGGTGCAGGCCTATCAATCTCTCTATAATAATGCTTAAAAAAATTGCTTGGACCTTGCCAATTTCCTCTCTTCAATACTTCATCTAGCGGCAGACAGTTATTAAATCTGTAAGACGCCACTGCAGAGCGAGTACTACCTGCACCTGCTTCGATTCCCGCTGACAGTAAGGCAGTTCGCACCCATCCAGCTATTACTGAACGAGAGGCTGGTCCTGTTTTTCCTCGGGTTTTAACCAATAAATAAGGAATCCCCTGACCATTGGCGTGTCTTCTTATTTCTGATATTCGAATATATGTTTTAACCCAATATACAATGTCCCATAGTTCCTCACTGTTTTTTACTAGTTTCCACCCTGATTGAATATATTGAAACTTATCTGTTTTCGACCCGTATTGCGGCCAAAAAATAACTTCATCTTCTGATTGCACCAAGTAATCGCCATCTATCCTTAGAAGGGTCAGGTCATGTAATCTCCTTCCAGATGACAAAAGTAATAGTATCGCTAAATGTCTGGAGGCTTGAAAAAGGTTGTTCGGGTCTGGCGGATTGTGGCGGATCCAGGCTAACAATTTATTAACATCCCATATTTTTGCTCGTGAGGTCTGAGGGTTTGTGTTTGAAATCCCTTTTAAGATATGTTTAATTAATGGGTTGTTGGATATTTTGTCAGAATTTAGGGGATTTGAGAATGTTGCTATTGTTGATTTATGCAGATAGATGGTTCTATAAGACATATTTCTCTTATAATATAAAAAACAAAGATATTGTGCTACTTCTGTGGGATCTGGATCATTAATCGAGACTTTTTTAGCTTTAGCCCACCGGCACCAGCTTTTCCACGCTGCTGAATAAGTTCCGAGGGATGATTTGCGCCATGAAGTCTCTAGAATTTGCTTTTCTTTGTTTGACCAATTCTTCACTAAATCGGCCCAGCCCGTACTTTCCATGCTTCCAAGTATAAATCTTGTATTCTGGGAGGAGGTAGATTGGTTTGCAGGTCTATCAAATGATGGTCCAGGTTTCGTATTATGAGTGGTCTGTCCACAGCTCTTTTCTTGAGTACCGGTCGCCAGAAGACATTTTCCCATCTGGGGACTATCAATATGTAAGTCCCCTGACATTGGTTGAGATGTTGTAGGATTCTCGGTATTAACGGTGGAGGAGGGAAAATCCATCCTAGTTTGTACTTCCAGGTCCTTGTGAATGCGTTCACAAATTCTGCCTGCCGGCATGGGAATCGCGTCACGTATTTCGGGACTACTGCTGAATTCTGAGTTGCAAACAGGTCGATACATGGAGTGCCCCATTTTCTGAAAAACATTTCCAGTATCCAATTCGATAGGTGCCAATCTGGCAAGTTCTTGCCCCTTGATAGATGATCTGATGTTACGTTGTAGTGACCTGGAATATGTTCTATTTGTATTTCTATGTTGTTCCGTATGGCCATATTCAAGATGTCGCCTGCAAGTTTTAAGAGGGTAACCGACTTGGTTCCCCCCTGATTTTTTAAGTATGCTACTACCGTTTTGTTGTCGCATTGTATAAGGACACTCTTGTTCTCTAGTGTGGCTTGGTAGTTTGACAAGATTTTGTAAACAACATACATTTCTTTTTTGTTTATGTGCCACTTCTCTTGAGAGGTGGTCCATAGTCCTGAGATCAGTTCGTCTTCTAATTCTGCTCCCCAGCCAGTGTTGGAAGCGTCGGTGACTAGGTGCATCTCCGGTTCCTTCATAATTATCTTTGATCTTTGTTCCAGATTTTCTGACCACCATTGCAACTCTTGAATAATTGCTGGTTTTATTTTGAAGTGTAGTTTGGGAATGGATTCTGGTAAGCGGTTCACGGCTCGTTGGATTTTCCGGCAGTGTAGTCGAGCTAGCGGTATCACGAACGAAGCAAATTCCATTTTTCCCAGAATTGATTTTGCCTGTTGCCAGTTCCATTTTCCGGCTTTCATGATTTTTAGGATGGTTTGCTCTAACGATTGTACTTTTTCTATCGGAAGGCTTTTCAGATTCAATTCTGTATTCCAGTTTATTCCGAGGAACGTTATTTCTTTTGAGGGGCTTAGCACTGACTTCTCCCAATTTATTCTGAATCCCAATTTTGTAAGTGTTTTTAAAACTATTGAGACCTCGTTTCTCAATAGCTGTGGATTTTGATTTACAATCAAAAAGTCGTCGAGGTACACAACTAACCTTATGTTCTGTTTTCTGAGTAGTCTGGCAACCCAATTTATTATTTTTGCAAAAATTTGAGGAGCGGAACTCAGGCCAAATGGAAGAGCCGTCATTGCGTATGTTGAATTGCGGTAATGTAAAGCTAGGTACCTCCAGTGCCTTTTTGCTATTGGTACATGAAGGTAAGCCTGTGATAGGTCTATCTTTGCCATGTAATCTCCTCTTTGTAGAAAGTATTGCAGTTTTCGATGATTTATTAGTCGAAACTTTTGCAGCTTGACGAATTCGTTCAGTCTTTTCAGGTTGAATACTGGTCTCCATTGGCCACCTGACTTTGGTGTTAAGAACATTTTTGAAAGGAAACCAGTCTTGCAGTCTAATTTTACAATGGTCTTCTGTTGAATCATTTTTGAAATTTCTTGGTCCATAAGCGAAGAACTTGGTGTTCGGAATTTTTCCAGTAATAATGGTGTTAAGGTTGTGATCGGTGGTTTTTCCGCGAAGGGTATTACGTAGCTTTTTATAATGCTTACAATGGAATTTGGTGCACCTAGATTCTTCCACGTTGATATGTGGTCGGCTAGTTGTCCCGCCCGAAAGTTTTGATTGTCAAAGATAACGGCGTCTTTCCCCACCGTTTCTTTCCTTAAAATTGTGACGCTTATGGTCCTTCGATGACTGTACCTTTTGGGCTCGCTGTTTAAAGTCTGGTTTTCTGATTCTTTTTGTATTTTGTTGTGGTTTTTTGTACGAGTTAAAATCCCGAGATTGCTTTAATTTATTCTCTTTCTCCGTATACGTAACATTTGATGAAAAGCGACGAGGGGCTGGAGCGATTTTGGAAACACCATGTGTTTTGATCGCCTCTTGTAATTTTTCTTCGTCCCACAAATGAGTTCCCGACGGTGGGATGTCATGAAGAACCGAACGGTAAAAGTTATTCTTCGGCTCATATAATTTTCGCCGGGACTCGATCACCTCCGCTCGTTTACCGCAAGTATATTGCAGCAAATCGTCGGATATTGAGCGAAACTCACTGTCTGATGCGAGCATCTTTTTAAGGCTTTCCGTGGTTTCCGGGTGTTGCTCCGCTACTTTTTTTAAGGCCTCCTGCAGTTTCAGTCGTTGTATCAATAGTCCATGACTTATGGTACCAAATGCAAAGTCACATTTCCCCAGCAGATCCTTAAGTGGACTAGGGTTGGAATGTTGGTACATAGTTGAATTTATTTTGAGGCTACTAAATACTGGAGAGGCTTGCAGTTTCTTCTGGGAGTCAGCGTAACGGATCTTATTCCACGTAAGCACTCCCAGTCTTTGGCATTTCATACCTTGCTCTTCTAAAATAGGGTTCGCCCTGGGTATGGCCGGTTCGCTCTCTTTCGTAGAGGGCGAGAAAATGTCCCAATTATTATTGGACGCCCTGTCAGGGTCATCATCGGGAAAGTCCAGTACTGGGCTGGGGGCTCGCCAACTTGGGTTATCCAGCCTACTTGCATTATCTTTGCTTGAACCTATAAACTCATATAAATTCTGTATCATGCTCTCCATTCTATCTAGTCTAGATTCGGTAGCATTTATATTTGGGGAACCGGAAGGTGATGATAAGTAGCGTCCGCGTTTGGACGGGTTTAACTCTGGTGATGTTGAGATAAAGTCTCGTGCTGGCTGAACCGAGACATCCTCATCTGTATCAGAGGAAGAAGATGGCAGTCTAGGTCGCTTTCGTCTGACAGGTTTAACCTTTCTTGTTTCGTCATCACGACTATTTCGACTTCTGGACCTGGAGTAGATCCTCACTCTATTTTGGTGAGATTCGTCTGTTGTCAAGGCGTCTGAAATTTGTTCCCTGGAATAGACAGACGCTCTTATTGTGTCCACCGCCCTTTTAAACAACTCTGCTTGGGCTGACGATCCACGCAGTTTCGCCGCTACATGAGTTGGGTTCGAAATAAGGGCTCTGCAGATATCCCAGTCTAATAGCTTCAATTTCATGTTTTTATATGACTTTTCACCGATAGATTTAGCTTCTGGGTAAAAGGCTTGGACCAGTTCCACCGATGGGATAGCGAACCGTATTTTATTTAGGACCTTATGATCCATTTTCTTTCCAAGAAGCTCCTCTCTAGACCAATCAATGACCTTCCAGTCTCTCCAACCGATGGGAAGACTCCTTTCAATTATTAATTTAACTTTTTCATAAAGTTCTTCATCTTCATCATCGCACTTTCGAGAGAACAGTTCACCTAGTGTGATGAAATCCTGCGAAGTCGCCATCTGTCGACAGTGAAAGGGCACTAATTAATTATCGATCATTTATCAATGCGTTGCCCGGTCGGCTCAGGTGATAACTGGTTTGGTTGGGGTATCGTGCCTTACCGATACAGACCTACCACCCGGTCCGGGCGGGCCCAAATTTGCGCAAGGTCGGCTCAGATGTTTGGTATGGTCGGATCAGAAATTCGGTGTGGTCGGATCAGAAATTCGGCATGGTCGGCTCGATCTTAGGACCCAGTCGGGTCGACCTTAGGAGCCGCTCGGGTCAGACTTCGGACCCGGTCGGGCCGGATTTTCTATCCGGTCGTACCAAGGTACGGAACCGGTCGGTCTCATATTCCCGTGTTCGGGTCTCGTACGTTCGAGTAATTTGAGACGCTATCCGTCTGGGCTTGGACCCGAGAGCGGAGGTTAAATCAAATGTTAACCGAAAAATTTAGTAACGAACCGTTACTAACATATTTTCATCCGAAACAGCAATTACCTATCTGACAAAAAAAAATAAAATAAACACTCACATTAGTTAACTCACCTTAGTTATTATTACTTTTAACTTTCATCGAACGTTACACAACGTTTTCACTAACTTATAATTTATATTGCGTTGAACACACCAGTCGCTTACGAAAATCAAAAGCGTACTGAGGAAGCGGACCGCTGCGCGGTCCGCCTGAAGCTAGCCGTCATTCACAGCATGAGAAAGAGACAGCGATAGGTAGATTATTTAGGAAGGAACAGGATAGATAACAGCGTGGCACACCAACTCGTGAACGAAAATGGAAGAGGTAATCTCAGAGGTCAGGCCATAGGCACAGAGCCGAAATACAATAATTAGTTTGACATAAAACCACGAGTCCACGACCGCATTCCCTAGTTAATTACTTTTCTCTATGACCGTATCTATCTCTACCACAGATGATAATTGATATTATGATACAGGATACAGACCATATACAGATACAGACTGATGTAGAGAATAGGTCAAATGTCAATGTCAAAGTCAAACCAATAGTCATCTCAAATGTCAAAAATCAACAATAAATTATACATTAAATTATTTATTTACATGTTAAAAGTTCAATTTGAAATAATTTATTATTTCACGAGATAGAATATAACGATGCCCGATATGAACGATGAGTAGTTAATAGACAAGTGAAATTATTTTTAAGCTTTATATATCTCATATTATTTAAAGTAAACAACCGCGGTTTGCGGCAGGTTTAAAATGAACAAAATATGTAGGATATGTTTGGAAGAAGGTGTACTTTCATCGGTTTTTACAAAAAACTACAATATTTCATTATGTGATATGATCGAATATTGCTGTAACATAAAGGTAAATATTGTATAAGCAATGGTGAATGTTTTTTTCCCCCAAATAAGAGGTGTAATTCAAAATTTCCAGATAAGTAAAGATGATGGCTTACCCGAGCAGATGTGTAGTAATTGCATTTACAAACTGGGAATAGCATACCATTTCAAACAAACTAGTGAGAGTGCAGATATAAGACTGAGACAATATTTAGGGTTAAGGATTCCTAGCAAGTAAGTTTAGTTATATAGTAATGACTACTATGTTATATCAATTATAACAAGTAAACCTTTATATAATATAGTACAAGTTACAAGCATAGCTTAGTTTGTTACTCAATGAAATTGATATTGTTTAAAAACTTTTCTGAAAAAATGAATATTAATACTTTTACAGGTACAATGATGCATGTGTAGCTACTGATCCTATTGTAAGTATTAAATAATTAGTCCTCCTTGTGTTTACAAGTCAATATTATATAGAATTACTAGCTATACCCGGCATGCGTTGCAATGCAATTTTTTCTACCTAGCGCCTGCCTTCTACCTACCTACTACCACTTAGGGGTATGAAAAATAGATAGTAGCCGATTCTCAGACCTACTGAATATGCATATAAAATTTCATAAAAATTGGTCAAGCCGTTTCGGAGGAGTATGGTAACTAACATTGTGACACGAGAATTTTATATATAAGATTATTAATTATGAAAAATATTTTCAGGTACCAGCACATGCCACAATAATAAAGAAATGGTAAGGTAACTTTGCAAGTTGAGCTCTATATGTATAAAAGCAATTAGATTTAAAAATTTCAGCCAGTAACATCTAAAACTCCCCTTGTTTTACAGTAAATGTAAACAGCCAGAACCAAAAAGAAATTCAAATTATAAAAAGAAACCTGAGTCGGAGAAGCAGAAGCGAGGTCCTAAGCCAAAGCCTAAACAGAACCACACATGTTATCAATGTGACAAGCAGTTCAGATGCCAGGCACAACTAGAAATGCATGTAAGGTAAGCACAATATTAAACTAATTTACAATTATTTTAAACTTGAGTTATTGAAGATGCCAGTTTGTTACTGCTTTGCCAAAACTACTGAATGGATTATAATGAAATTGGACAAACTTGGAAAACTGCAGCTGAATAAGAAGGGTGCAGCCATACATACATACAGTTTGCTATAGTTAAGTTCAGAAATTGATTGCTGCTTTGCTTTAATTAAGTTTGCAGTATTTAATTAACTAAATAATATTAACGATAGGTGGATAGGTTTTTCGGTAGTATTTATTATATACCATTTACTTTTTTCAGAACTCACACGGGAGATAAACCTTTTGTTTGCATGTACTGCCCAAGGCAATTTACTCAAAAACACAACCTCACTATACACTTGCGTATACATACTGGAGAGAAACCATTTCAATGTGAAGTGTGCAGGTAACTGTTGTAAAAATGATATGGATATTTCTTAAAACAATCATACGTACGTATGTACGTACGTACATTTGTTTAAAGATCTTCTTTAAACAAATGTACAATGATCCTTTGGCACTAAATTATTTTTGCAGTATTATACCAAAGAATATAAGAGAAATATTGTAAGAGTAGGTATTACTATTCATAGGTATATATTCATATATTTTAATTTATAATTTCAGCAAGCGATTCTCAGCACAAGGAAACCTTCATGCTCATCTGAAAATTCATACAGGCCAAAGAGACCATGTAAGTATAACCAAATAATTTTGAAATAAGTCTCTACCCTACTTATTACTTGGCTCTGTGTAAGTCACACTTCATGTCTGTGCATAAACCTAGAAAGAAGGGCTAGGATGGGTTATAGTTATAACAGTTTTTTAAATTTAAATAGGTATATATTATTATTGTGAATTGTAATAATTTTCAATACTAAATTATTTACAGGTCTGCTCATTGTGTAACAAATCATTTATAACTTCAAGTGAACTGACTCGCCATATGAGCAAGCATAGAGGTATTAAAAACTTCAAATGTGATCTATGTGGATCAGCTTATGTACACTCTAGGGACCTGGTAAGTACCGAAGGACTACACAAAACCTTTTCTTTCTTTTAATTTTTCTTTCTCAGATTTAGCATTAACAAAACTTGTTTCAGAAACTACACAAATTAAAAAAACATCAAATAGTTGCACAGAATTCAAAAGATCAAAATGAAGGGTTCAACAACAGCAGCAACATTGATATTATTGGTATAGATGTTGGCAAGGATCCTCCAATGCCTATGAAAGACGTCAACCATCTTATACCTCACCTCATAGGTGAAAAACCGCAAAATAATCTCCCAGTCATCGCCGAAAGCAACTCGTCATTGATGCTATATGAACAGAAAAATGTGAAAGACATGTTTCACCAATACTCAAGTAAAGTCTTTGAGATTCATAACTGTGCTATTTGTGGTGAAGGTTTTGATTATGTGACTGCTTTAGCACAGCATTATGTGCTAAGACATAAAGATCATGAAACACTTCAGTCAAAGACCTATGGGGTACAACAATAGCTATTCTACAGAGTTATAGAAGAAACATTCTGCCAGCTGTATTGAAAAGCCCAGTTATGGTACATATATTTTATTTCTATAATGTAAGGAAAATAAAATTGTGTATGTTGAACCACAGTTGGATTTGTTCTATTTATAATAACAACATCATTGCTAATGTTTCTTTTCAACAATATAACTGTAATAACAATGTTTCTCAGGAATAAATTATTTATTAAAACAAATGTGTTGTGTTGCATTCACATTTTCTAATTAATAAACTAAATACATAATTACATCTACCAAATTTAACGAACTGGGACCCATGGCTCAAAAAGTTCTCCAATCTTCTTAGGTTCTGCAACAAATGTACACATGATAAAACAGATGACTTAAATAAGTAAATTGGATTTTAAATGGTTACTATTAGACAGTCTAGCTGTATGGTGATGAAACACGAAATAAATATTTCTATTTAATAGAAAATTAATTCTTACTACTGTACCAATCTTAAATTATAGATAAGATCAATCTCAAATGTAACAGCTAATATTTTTATAGCGGTTTGAATTCAACTTACCAGGTTCTTCAAAGTCATCAGGGTGCAATTCGACGTAGTGTTTCAAAACGGCATCTTTTTCAGCAAAATAAGCGTCACGCTTGTTTTGTAATAAATTTAGAGCTGTTACAAATCCAGCTGCCAGTAAAACGTGTTTGTGGACGCCTAAAACAAATGAATTTTATGAACAAACTCGTCTCCTAAAAATCATAACCCTATCGTCAGAAATAATAATTTTATACGAAGTCTTCTTTTGCGGATATTATAATTTAAGATCAATATATATAGTTCATATCATAAACACAGACATTCGTAAAGATTTTGCAAGCTTATCACATAGTATGTCCAATGTTTTTGTTATGTAATTTACACACTTACCACTTATGACGGGACGTCGGGTTTGAAAGTTAATGAATATCCCAGTACATACTCCAAATACTGTTCCTAAAATATTGGGCCAGTGTTGATTCAAAAAAGGCCTAACTCTCCCTTTGTCTCCTAAATTAAGGAGCTCTATCGCTGATAATTGTGAAGACATTTTGAGTTAGAAAATGTCGAACACAATACAAAAAGTAGAGGTGGGTCGTTCCGGACCGTAATAGTTCCCGGAACTATGTCCATCAGAGGAACGATATCGGTTCAATCCGAAATGTCAACTGAAGTCGGTCCTTCGGTCCTCGTTCCTCGATGCGACGCGGTCACGTGGTCTACTCGGAACGAACGAACTACGGACGTCACTTAGTCGCGTGAATCATTCCAATTTTGAACCTTATTACAATTAAAATAAAAGCTACACCCGAAGCGCGCTATGGACGACTGCGTGTCAGCGAAGACGAGCTATGTGACTCTTATTACATTTACTTAAGGGTCAAATTGGAATGATTCGTGTACAAAATGAACTATATCTACTTTTAGGTTAATGAACGTTCTTTTTGCTTGTATTTTACAAATAATAATTATAAAAACGATATTGGCAATTTCAATAATATAATAATCATGTAATACGTGTACGTATTGCTTGACATAGGTCTTCTCTAAGAAAAACAACGCAACACTTAACAGTTCCGCGATTATGCGAGGAACTATGTAAATTGTGCATGTGCGGAATTACATGAATTTACTAGGTACCCTTCTAGTTCCGCGAACATGTTTCCTGCACCTAGTTCCGAGATTGGAAAGAAACGTTCCATGTTCAATCCGCTAGAGGACATGATTAGCGCATCTCTAACAAAAAGCAGTCTCGAATTTAGTGACGTTTGACAAGACAGTTATTAGTTATTATGTCTGGATTTGACAGTTATGCTCACAGAGCAAAGTAGGTTACGCTGCATAAAGCTACGAGCTACATGCAAAAGGTGTAAATAAAATATGCAGAAAATAATAGATAATGCAACTTTATTTACTTTACTATGTTTTTGTTTTGTATTAACAGAAGTAGATCTATCGCTTTAATTCAATAGTAATAAATTACAATTTATAGCCCTTTCCTAGCAACGAAGAAAAAGGTGCGTACAGACCGGCCCAACGAACGCCCAACGATGGATATTTATCGTTCGCTAGCGTTCGCCTCCGCACGCTCGTTGGAGTTCGTTAATACATCCAAATACATTTAGTGCTCGAACGAACGTTCGTTGGCACTTGATTCCGGTTCTTTTCTCTTTCATTCGCAATTTAATCATGGACGACGACGACATCATTATAATTACTAGTTTTATATACCGCAATTAAGAATGTTAGCAATTTCTAGCCAGCAGTCACTTCTCTTCGCTTTCAATTTATATTCATTATAATATAATAATATAATATTCCGGGACATCTCACACACGGTTATCTGATCCCAAGCTAAGCAGAGCTTGTGTTATGGTAACCAGACAACTGATAAACTTACTTATATATTTCTAAATACATACATGTTATAGATAAATTACGCCCAGACACCAGAACAAATGATCGTGCTCATCACACAAACATTTGTCAGATTCCAACACATTATTTGTTGGATCCCAAAGACACGGCTTCTCTTTATACAAATCTATTAATAAAAACATATCGTCGTTACTACATTCTTTGTTTTTCTCCATGATCTAAATGGCGGGAAATATCCAAGTAATTATCAAATTGGACGTCTACACGCTACGCTCTCTTGCTTCAACTGAGCGTTCGTTCGTTGGCCTTCGGCGACCGTCCAAACAGAGTTCGTTCAAATAGCTCGATTTCTTTGATGTTACCGCCACGCTTCGGATCGCCAGCATACGCCAACGAGCGATCGTTGGCATTCGCTAAGCCGTCCAGATTGCAGCAACGAACGTCAACGAAACCCATTCGTTGGCGTTCGTTTGGCCGGTCTGTACGCAGCTTAAGATGAAATGATTAATGTAAAAGATCTGTCCAAAAAGGTCTATATTGCTATAGTAATTACTCTAAGGTTTATATACATGCCATCCCTTCACCTAATCAAATTACAGATGAGATA
The DNA here is from genome assembly GCA_905475315.1 of Autographa pulchrina. NCBI lineage: Eukaryota > Metazoa > Arthropoda > Insecta > Lepidoptera > Noctuidae > Autographa > Autographa pulchrina. The sequence goes on from FR997768.1 coordinate 8,945,966, forward strand.
GAGTGTATGGTACAGATTTATGCAGATCTTTGAGTATACATAAAGAAGGTCAAAAGCGTAGATAGTATTCTTGGTCTACGGTCAAAAGATTGTATTACCTATGTTACTAAACTCTATGGTCAAGAGGTGTCTGGCTCTCTGGCTGGCCCTGGCTGGCCTCGCTAGGGTATTAGTATTCTGTGGGTCTGGGTAGCTGTCACATTTCATAAATGAAAACAATGTTATAACCTCATCGTCAATATTTAGGTTATTGTGTTGTGTATTCAGTATTTTGTTTAAATCCCATAAACTGCAACAGAAGTAAATATTAGAAAATACTTTATTGATAAACATGGTAAGTTATGTTATAACTCTCGTCGAATTTTATTGTACTTAATGTTTTTAGACTGCATGTTTAACAATTGTGTTATTTTAAAGGGTAAACAACGAAAAACTAGGAAAATTGTTGAGAGAAAGTTTGCTAAAATGAAAAAGCTCATAAGTCTCACAGACAACAGGATCAAACCTACCGAAAGACTTGAGCCAAAAAAGAAAAAAATTGACCCAAATGAGTTAAAAGTTCGTGAAGCACCACAAGCAAGTTCAGCGTTATTCTTTCAATACAACACACAGTTGGGCCCACCTTATCACATTCTAGTTGATACAAACTTTGTTAATTTCTCAATAAAAAACAAATTAGACATTGTTCAGAGTATGATGGATTGTTTATATGCCAAATGCATTCCATACATAACAGATTGTGTACTGGCTGAATTAGAAAAGCTTGGCCGGAAATACCGTGTTGCTCTGAGAATTATAAAGGATCCACGATTTGAGAGGATCACATGTCTTCACAAGGGTACTTATGCTGATGACTGTATTGTACAAAGAGTGACACAGCATAAGTCTTATATAGTAGCTACTAATGACAAAGATTTGAAGAGGAGAATACGAAAAATTCCAGGAGTTCCAATAATGTATGTTGCTGAACACAAATACACCATAGAGAGAATGCCTGATGCCTATGGGGCTCCCAAAGGAGCTATTTAGTATAAGATAATTAAATAAATTGACAATACAAAAAAAATGTTTTTTTTTGTGCACTATATTTATTGGTTACAAACATTTATGTTTACACTTTACATAATTCACACACTACAAGATGAAATATTGATTATTACTGTCTAAGAATATCCATTATTAAATTCTACAATAATGTTTTAATTACAAGCACGAGGGTAATGATTAGGCAAAGGTATAGCAGATTGCGTACAACACACTATTATTACAGTACAACTTTTCATTTCATTACTATCTTACTACATAGTGTTCATTTTCACTTTAACAAGTTTTTAATCACTTAGGGAAACTCATTTGGTATTCTTCAGTGATGACTTGTAATGCTAAATGGTTGAGTTCAATGCCCCCGGGGAGCCAACAACATCAATGATTTCACCAACTGGCTTGGGTTCGTTGTCAGCCACCATGTTGCAGATTGAAGGGGGTATAGTCAGTGTCTGGAAAATAAATAAAATGTTATGATAAATTATACTTTTACTCATAAATAAAATTGATAGTGATATTATTTTATAGATGGTAAGACCTTATTTATTTTGATATAGATACAATTAGGGTGCCACAGGTTTCAAATTAAAAAAAGTATTAAATTAAATAGGTTGTCTTTATAATCTTTGTATTATGGAAATAATATTAGGCAACTTATACTGTGGTAAGCTAAGAAGGTGGTCAGAAATTTGGTGTTTTAATGTTGCTGATCTAAATAACTACATACCTTTCCGGGGTTCAAAGCTTCATACTGATGTCTCAAAGCTTGTAGTTCAAACTCGCATGATTCCAAAGCATTCTTCAAGTCCAACGCCAGAGCAAGATCAGATCGCAACTCATTGAAATGTTTGCATATGGCTTCCGTTGGGGTTGGAGAAATATCTGTAACAAAAACGTAAATGCATAATCTTACAGGTTATTGCAATAAAAAAATATAGAATGTGTATGAAGTACTGAAAAGCTACATTTTAACGATACATTTTGTGTAACATACCAATATTCATAAGTCTCAGCTCTTGTTCTATAGCCTTAGTCTTCCTCTGTCCAACACCAGGGGGCAGCTTCATGCGTTGAGATCGCAACCAAACGCCAGTGCCGCGCGCTTCAGGGAACTTTATCCCTGACCATTCCACAGTCTGCAATATAGTAATGTAAGACATTTTTAATCTGGTCTAGTTCCTTGGCCTAATTTCTACATATTTTTTGTGTAATTTCAATATGGCATGGCTTTTCCAAGTCTAGGTATTATATTTTAAGTATGTATAATAATGAATGTAGTACTTAGGGTAGGAGTTGACTGTAAAATTAAATATTAGTAAAAATAGACTTTTAGTTTAAAAATTGTTTCTTGACTAAATTAAAAAAAAATCACGTTTTTTTCTTCCTAGACTATGCCCAAGCTATGTTGGTGTTGGTTAATCTTACACATTCCTACTGAATACTGTATTTTACTTAGCTTTCTGTCATTTTCAACTTATTGTACTGGGTACAGTATTGTTATTTACATTGTGATAAAAAAGTAGTACATATTAGGAAAAAATGACTTACAACACTCTCAACAGCCCTAACAGGGCGTTGTTGCGTCGTGATTTTCTTCTTATGCAGCTTCCTATCGTGACGTCTGGCTATACTGGAGGCTGTGTTCGAGGGCGTGCTGGTGCCCTCGTTGGTATTGTTCACTTGGCTCACAGGTGGCACATTGCCACTGTCTGCTCTAGATATCAACTTCTGTAAATCTTGCGTCTTTCTTTCCCTTTCTCGTTTTCTTGCTTCAATCTTTTTCAGTTCAGCTAACAACATTTGCTCTTCATCAATCTAAAAGTTAAGGATAATTGGAGTGAATACAATGAGAGTGAACTAAGCTCATAAAACACACAATAATTATTTAATGTTTAATAAATATTTGTTAAGTAAAAACAAATAAACATATGATTTCAAGTTATAGGAAGTAAAGAAATTGCACATACCTGTTCCTGCGTCCTGTCAAACAATCTTCTAAGTTGTTCCTTCCTTTTACGCTCATGTTCAGCATCATAGTGATAAATGCGTTTCTCACCATTTACCATTGTGACTGTGTTAGACCAAGGATTTGTTTTTACCTAGAAAATACATCATCACATTACATACACAAAATATGTGTTACATGAATATACATAAATGTTATAGTCCCAAAATCTCATAATATTCAATTACTTCTCAATCAACTTACTTTGCTTAATGTTGTACATATTCCATAGTATCTTTCCTTTAAATCTTCTACACTGCGGTCCCTGAAAGCTGCCCTATCCCACCTGTCATGTATGACTATAAACCGCAGGTCAAATCGTTGACACAAGTCTATCAGGTGATCAGTCTCTGCTTGACTCCAGTCTTCTGACTTCAAATACTGATTATATTCTGATTCGGAGTAAGAAGGTATTGCGACTTGCTAAAAATACATACATAAGCAAGTTAGTTTCCATAGTAATTAATTAAAAAATAGTATATTGTAACACCATTGATAAAATTATATTACCTTATTGAACTGAGCAAATGGATACTCCTTAGCCTCGTCTGAAGCTCGTTTCCAATGGTGAAAGACCGCATTGTCTTTACGAGCAGGATTAGTAAATGGTGCCCAAACCCATTTTCTGACTTTTCGCATACCAAGCTTGGCTTTTGTTTGTTTATAGGCTTTGCCTGAAAAAGAAGATTATTTCACATGTAACAGCAAAACTATTTAGGAAATGCAAACAAGACATGATGTGTATCATAATAATTAAATTCATTACTTAATAAATTTTATATTCTAATATTCTATGTACTGTGAAAGTGGTTGCCTGCATATGTGATGTTTTTATATCTAAACAAACAAATTTAGTGTTTAGTTACCTGTATCAGTAGGTAGCAGAGGCGGCAAATCTTTGTTGTCATGGTACAACAATGCGAATACCTCCCTGTGCATCCCCTCAGGGCGCTTCACAGCTTTTGCCGTCACATACTTCTTCTTCACCTTATCTCCATGTATAATACTGTCCCGACTAATCTCCGCCGTCGGCTGCTCTAACTCTAATATATCAAGTATATCAGCCATTTTACTAAGTTAAATATTACACTAAGATACGATATTGGCACAATGTTTCAATGAACAGGAAAAGCGAAGCGAAATATATCTGAGCACCAGGCCCAGTGATTACACTTATTTTACAGTAATTAAATATGATAAACACTGAATATAATCCTACAAATCTCCATTACATAAATGCGAAAGAATTAAGTACAATATCGTTTGTGTTTTCTTCTAAACTATTTGATTTGACAGCTTCAACAGCTTGAATAAAGCTAAGTTGACAATTATTATTGACATAGGCACGCATAGGCATGACAATCACAAGACAATCACAGAGTATAATTTTGTGAATGAAATGATAGAGCATTGAACCAAATTGAATGAAATCGTTCAAAAACGTAAATTACATACAAGTATCCAGTATCCCATATAAAATAAAAAACAACTTTTTTAATAATAAAAATAGTACTCGGGAGGTTTCTGATTTTAAATAGTACCTATTTAGATCAAGACAAATAAAAAAAAAATCATTCAAATCGGTGCTGTTTCTGAGAATTAAGAAATTTTGGCTTTATTTGCCCCAAAGAGGTCAATTACAAAATGAACGTGCGTTGCGTATTGAGAAAAAATAAGTTGAAAAAATATTTCTGATTGCCCTTCCCTGGACCAAAAGCTGGGTACGCTCTTGAGTGATACAATGTTTTGTAACAGTTGAAGGAACCGTGGGAGGGCTGAGAGATAGGTAAGATACAACATAAGAGAGTTACGTGATATCTTACATTTACCTATAATAATATTCTGTAATGATCCAATAGAATAACGACTCTCCAGAATCTGATAGACCCTTTTCATACTGTTCATCTCGCCTGTAAGGCTTTAGACTATGCTTATAAGTAAACTGAACAGGTCCATGCCAAAAAAACACGCAACTTTTTTCTGCCATTTTCGGTAGAGCTGAATGAATTGCTGATTGCTGGGCTGTTACGAACAGCCCACCAATCAGCATGCCAATTACAGCCGGTTACTAACTTTTACATATTATTATAGGTGCTTGTCCTTTTCTCATTCTCATTTTATTGGCCAACTATTGGACATGGACAATAGATATAACAATATTTTAATCGTAACGTTCATAACCAACTTTTCCCTGATGTTACTAACTAACCTTGTTTCCTACGTACATTTATTGTTTCTATTAATCGCACAATAATTTATACAAGGCTGATACGACTTGTTAGATTTCCTTTATACCACATAATATTCACAAGTAGATACAAATATTAGGCTATGAGTACCTTATTAGACATAAGCAATAGTTTAGCCTACAGACAGTTTTTAATTTGACTCCACCCTTTGAATACTTTGTTTGTAGAGTACCCGTCACGAGTAGCTATAAATTTTGTAAACACACATTCAGGGGTTTGCAATCTTTGGGTAGAATAAAATAAAAACAGTTTTGTACTATTTTTTTACAGGGATATAATTATATTAACACACACATCTAATTACTGTCTTCAGACGATTCTGAATATTCTGTTCATAAAATTCATACACTCGAAAAACCATTACTCTCTTTTTGACGCAATCAGTCAAATAAACACATACCTTTTGAGGTTCTTTTCGTGGCGAAATAATTTCCTTGGACGTATTGGGTCCTGGATCCATTATAGGTAGTAAAAAAATAACAATTCCTTATACAATAATTAACAATAACAAACAATATAACCTAATCCGCGAAAACACCACAAACAAACAGACGCATTCGAAACTCGAAAGAGACAACGTCAGCGTGAACTTACTTCAAAATCTTGTCCCAAATGTTTACGTTCCATGAATCAGATGCGTTCCAGTACCACAAAACCTTAGACGACAGCGCTTTATATCGCTAAAATATAACCCGATCAAGTGAAATTGCTCATTAGTTTCGTATAACACGTACGTCACTTTGACATTATTGAATTTGGGATTATTGGTTGTTGATTAAATTGTCGCTACGTAACTTGGTAGAAGTTCTTTATTTACAAAAATTATAGCTTCTCGTGGCGGGCACTTTAGCGTATGCGCCGTCGGCGTCGTCCCCACCCAGTATAATGATCTTAATTCAATGCGGGAAGTAGAAGGAGAAAGCATTTTAAATAAAACAGAATTGTGATATAAATAGTTAGGTACTATATTTTCAACATTTGAGTAAATTGTTAAGTCTCTGTTATCCTTCTCAGAACCACATTAATAGCTGAAGGACTGTCGATTGGTACCTGCAAACGGAATATATACAAATAAATATTTAATTAAATGTCACTTTTCCATAAATTATTGTTAATTAAACTTTTAATACCGATTGTCCAGCGGCATTCATCCAATAGAACTTAAGTCTTGGCGTTTCCCGGAAGTAGCCTTCGAGAAGACTATTAACAACAAGCGTTTGTCTAGGTCTGTTTTTAAATTCTTCTTGCCCGGGCCATTTAAGATTTTCGACCCATTCTAACTGGCCTGGAAGTATAAAAATTGTGCACATGTGACTTGCAAACTCAGGGTTCTATAAATCATTGTTCAAAATATAATAAATAACAAAATAAATGCGGACAACATCACATACATTGCTCTGAACCCAAAGTAAGTAGCTGAAGCACTTGTGTTATGGAATTCAGAAACAACGAAGGTACCACAAACACCCAGACCCGGGACAATGTAGAAAAGTTAGTTTCTACATTGACCGTCCGGGGATGGAACCCGGGACCTCAGAGCTAGCGACACCCTGAAACCGGTGCGTACGCCACTCGACCACGGAGGTCGTCTATAATATTAGGTACTACTTCATGATATTATGTTGTCTGTAATTATTTGAAACTATACCTACGTTGTAATAACATCGTGATTAGATCACAGCTGAGGCTCGTGTTGTGCATTATTATTACAAACCATGATTGAAATAAATACAAGATTACAAAATTGTACAGGACTGAATAAATACCGAGTATGAATCATATTCGAGTAAGTTGTCCTATTAATAATAATTAAATAAAAAAAAAAAATAATAATAATAATAAAATCTCTATGTTGTCACGTTTTATAAAGTCTTCGTTAGATAAAGTACTAGCTTAGTTTTATAAGTAATAATAATAATAATAATCTTCCACACCGATTTCGGTAATGGCGACCACTTCGACTCTATTGGCGTTTTATAAGTTCTTATTTAGTAACTCACCTGGTGTATTTGATACAGCGTCCAAATTACCATTATAAATGGAAACTGAGACGTCAGTATTTTGCAGAAGATATTCAACTGTAAAAGAAAGAGTTCTTAAAATAAGGAAGTAATTCACTAATATTAGGAAATAATATAATAGAGCGAAAAGCTTAAGGCAGCAAAAATATTAATAAGAATGTGTACTTTTCTCTGTAGCCGGGATCATGAAGGTGTTTTTAAAGATGTCAATGACATCCTCTCGCCCGGCGTCATAAGTTACGTTTGACGGCATACCCAAAGCCAGTGCAACGACAACGTTCATTATGTCAAGATCAGACTTAGAGACTTGCCGTAAGTACTCATATTGACCGAAATAATCTAGAAAAAAGAAAAAAATATGTTGAAGCAGTACTACATATAATAAAAACAACGGATATAAGGATTTCATAGTTATGTAGTTTTTGTGCATGACATTTAGGTACCTACCGCGAGAAGCTAAAGACTCATTAGTTTTTTTCTCAACTATGTGTCCCAGATTAACAGCTACGGCTCCAGCGTTCTCATTTACAAACTCTCCCAAAGAAGCAAATTTATCAAAAGCATTTCTGTAATCTCCACTGCTTACTAAAGCAGACGTTTCACTCGCTAAGGCTTCTATAGCAGGGCGGCCATTGTCAGCGATGTATCCCAATTCTTCCAGATAGAACCCAAGTTTTGTCATAGCTAGGGCTGGTGATATGATGCCGTTGGCTATTACAACACCACGGGGGTTAAGACGCTTATGATTCTGAAATATAGGTCACAAAGTTTAACGATATTTTTTATTTCTACATTGCCAATCGGTATCTGGCGATATGATTTGTGTTATGTTGTAGAGTTGAGAGTTGTATGATTTTAGTAATTGCTGTTGACTTTTTGGCTTTGTCAACTTGGTACCTATATGCTACGATACATGACCAATGCAATAAATTGATTCTCAAATTTATAATATGTATAAAAATAGCCATACCTGCAGTTCTATTGCCATCGCCACAGCTAATTGGGCCCCATATCCTTGTCCAAAAATATATAACGGAGCATTACGGTAGGAATTATGTACGCTGTAGAACGATTTCAGAGTAGTCGCTAAATGTTCAGCTGTAAAGTAGGAAATGATAATTACCTTTAAATGAAAATAAGCTCTTACTCGTACAGTTCTCATTTAATTTGTTTTACATAAAGCTGTGCAGTTTTGAGGATAAATAAGATATTACTAACTCGTCACATAAGGTTCAATAATAAATATTCTCATTTGGATTCCCCGTGCGTAGATACTTATCTTATCTTTAGTCTATATTCATACAAAGTGAACTAAATTTCTCATGGGTCTCCAATCAAATTTACACAATTTCATTCAATTTGACTAATTATCTAATTCAAACTGGTACTTTGTTTGAACTACAAAAAATACTCATTCTTAACTTGGCTTCAATATATTATGTAGATCAAAAGTGGTTTAACACTAATGTAAAGGTTTGTATACTTGATTTTTGAGTTTTGTTAATAGCAATTTAAGTGACTAAGAAGTATAAAGCCTCACCATTTTCTTCTATAGTTTTTGGTATATGATCCTTAGACAAGGGTGTACTAAAACCTGTACCCAAAGGTGCATCTATAAAAAGTAAATTATATTGTTCGACCTGAAAATAAAAAAATGATTTTTTGTTAAAATAACAATATTGGCGTAAACCATTTTCTTTCCGGAGAATCAGTATTTTTTTTAATTTATTATGTTCTTTTGGAATTCAATATAAAAATACTGTCATTGTGATCAAATATATTTACCTAATGCCTCAGCTTACTACCCCGTTGTTTGTATACCGGTAAGTAAGCTAGGTGAGCTAAGGCATCGAAGTCGTTATAAAGCTATTAGGAATTTCACCAGGAGTAAGTACCTACTTTGTAATGTAACAATTTTAATACTCGAGACTTACCCACGAGTTGTTCCTTTTAGTAAAAGTCAAGTCGTAAGGGCCAAACATGCCCAGATTGGCTGACAGACTGGGTGGTACGCCAGTCACGCCATCTAGCCACAATATTAATGGTCGTGAGGTTCCGGAAGCTGCCAGGGTGGGGTAGAACCACCAGAACATGTCACCAACATCGTGTATCGTGGTGAGAGCTGCGGTGTAACTCGAGTCACCGATTCCTCTACCACTTAGCTCTGGAAAAGATTTTTCGTCATTAAGATGAATTTGGTTTGAAGTGTTTTCGTGGGGATAGAAAAGGATCATCAAAGAACGATATAGGAAATGTGTATTAAATAAATAACACAATTCCGCTTGTTTGTTAAATGGTGATGTCGAATTGAGGATGTCAGATTTAAAAACGTCAACTTTGAAACGCTAACGAACATTAGTAGTAACTTTTTACGCTGCTCATTATAACTCGTGACTGTAATTTTTTGCAGCTAAAAGTATGTCATTACGTACAATTTAAATTATGTCGTATTAGTTTGTTAAATTACTTCAATAATAATGTCAGTGGTAGGTAAAACAATGTTTTTCCTTCATTATTTATTGCTGCAGATGAGTACCCTACATTATGTTATCGTATATAAATTTTAAATGTGTCGTGCACTAGATAACAACATAAATATTTGAGTTTATCGACTTTTATTAAGCGATAATTGGGAAAGTAATCTATATCTGTATAAGCACTACTCTAGTTAATAATTCTAGGCCTTGTTATGTCCTATGGTTTTATTTGTTTTGTATTTAGGTATCAAGATTAAAGAAAAACCTTTCAAATAGGTACTTATGTCTTTTTCAATCAAGAAATTTAAATTACCATAAAGTGCGTTTGCTAGAGTCATCAGTTATTTTACAGTCTTTTATTGAAGTCACGTTCCATTAGATCTAAAACAAATTTTAATGCCTTTTTTTTTTGTCACAAAAGTCGACGCTAGTCAGTGTCGAGTAGTACAATAAATGAAATTAATAAAAGTAACGCGATAGCTTAAAAATAGCATTTTTCAATATTGAGCGGCTAAAAATTGGAGCCTACTCAGCATATAGACAGATCGGAAAAAAATAGGATAAAACAGGCATATTATATTATGTTTATGGTAATGGCGCATTGAAGACATAAAGCATTTGACGACCTCCGTGGTCGAGTGGCGTACGCACCGGTTTCAAGGTGTCGCTAGCTCTGAGGTCCCGGGTTCGATCCCCGGACGAGTCAATGTAGAAATAAACTTTTCTACATTGCCTCGGGTCTGGGTGTTTGTGGTACCTTCGTTGTTTCTGAATTCCATAACACAAGTGCTTTAGCTACTTACTTTGGGTTCAGAGCAATGTATGTGATGTTGTCCGCATTTATTTTATTTATTTATTTATTTATTTAGTAGTAATAAGACAACAAATAGTATATAGCAATAGGTTACAATCTAAATTTAACATCACAATCGACCCCTTTAGGTTTTAGGCTAGACTGATCTGAAGAAAACCATCACCACCAAATAAAAAAAGAAAAGAAGATCTTCCGATTTACTTGGTTTAAGAGTAAAGTAGGTTACTTACGGGTTACACTGTAGCTATCGTCCCTAGTCACAAGCCACCAGATGAGAACACCTAGCCCTGCCAACACAATTGCCGCCGACACCGAACATATTATTATTATAACAGTTCTCTTTTTTACCATTTTACTAGATTATATTAGCATATAAATGTAAGTACGTTCAGTACCTACAAGTCAAGTAATGGTATTACTGCAATAATATAAGTAATCAATTATGAGCTGATTACAGTCCTATTTCGTTAAGATAATAATTATATTATCTACGTCATCATTTGATCGAATAGGATATTGTGTTGGCCTAGTAGGTAGTTAATTCCCTTTCACACCACTGTGCTTTCCTTCTTTTTCTATATGCATAGCAGATTTCTGTCAAATTTATTTTCCACCGATATAATGAATTCCATGTGTTTAATATTTTTATGTGTTCAAGCATTCGATGTTTTCTGGGCAGTGACATGGATTTGTAATATAACAAGACTCTTAACAAGTTTCATGACTTACGCTCTTTACGTTTTATGAAGCTAGATCTAATCGTCTCCAAGTTCAGGTTTTATGAGTTATTTAGACATAGGTATTAATACCATAAATATTTTAGGTACAGTACCCGATACTATTCGAACTAGTGTGTATAAAGCATTTTTATATTTTTTTTTTTCAGAAACGCTTACGTTGGTGGTTTGCTCTGCTCAACTCAGGTGAGCACAACTGCTACGTAATGTTCTGAGTCTACCCTTGCCAGTTTCTACACAACCACGTGATGAGAAAGGTGGTTCTCCTTTCTCCTAGCTTAGGATCCACGCGATACAAATTTTAGGACACGATTAATTTTAATTAATTGTTCATCGTTGTTGATCGATTTAGGGTAGAATTTATTTTGTCATACGATGTTGAAGAAAAACGCATAATTGGTCAAATATATTATTTATTTAGTACATAGTTTAGATACATTAAATCATCCGAATGACGTCATGTCTCGAAGAAATGCGTTACTTCCAGCTGGATTGTCCCTTGGTACCTGTAAATTAAATATGCAGTTTGATATAATTTATCGATGTATTTATAAATCTCAGTTATTTAAGTGGAAATACTTAATTTACTTTTCTTTACTTACACTGTGACCAGCTACATTAATCCAGAAGAACCTGAAGTTTTCATAAGCTTTGTAGTACCCTTCTAGTTTCCCGTTTTCCCAGATGGGAAGACGTGGGGCTTGCCTGTAAGCTTCAGCGCCTTGCCATTTTAGACGATCAACCCATAGTAGTTGACCTGTAAGAATTTATGGCGTTATAAATATTTACTATAGTGCAATTTTTTTTTTAATTCTAATAAGATTATGGATATAGGTTTAACCTTTTGTGGAACTGTATGCCTCAAATACAAATAAAAATGCCTTATATCCAACTACTGTTCATATTATAATCTTCTTTAGCTGGAATGTGAACTTTATTTGCTTTCATTTTCCGGTATCTAATCAGAAAACAAAAAAATAGACTAGTATTTAAAAAAGTGAATTAACATCATTGCGGAATCTTTTATTACTAGATATAACACTTTCCCTATGAAATTCTGTTTAATTGCTAAACTAAATTGACGATAAAGAAATCATTAGCTATCAGGGATTAAAATTATCAATACTGTCCTATCAAACAAATTCAAACTATGATAAAATATTTGAAATTTTAATCTTGACATACTTACCTACCCGAAATTAAATGTGACGTATATGTTGGAATTATTTGAAGAGTAGAAGATCTGGCAGAATATGAGTTATATTGTTACTGTTTAGCCAGGGAGTTTCATAAATCGTAGCAAGGATGGCCTGGTATTGGCATGTGCTACAAGAAGTGGGATCCTTCTTTATTCATACCTAGTCTTCAGTTTGTGCTACATTGCCTGATTTTCTACATTGTTGTTAGGTTAAGAATTTCAGTTGGTTCTTTTGATTTATACAAAGCTAAACTTTTTAGGCGATTGAAGTTATACTTTACCTGGTGTGTCGCAAATCAAGTCAAGATTTCCATTATATTTCGTCAGTATAATTTCCGTTTCGTTCAGCAATTTTTCAACTGAAATTATAAAGAGTAATTACTTACATAAGATTTTTTACTTCCAATTATTTCGTTATGATTTTTTAAAGTTTTAGATATTTTTTCAATCTATTATTACTTACTCCCGTCTGTGACTGGTTTCATAAAGTCTCCGCGTAAGTGGTCGAACACGGCACTAGATTGGTTGCCCCACACCACGTGATCCGGGATATTAAGGGCTACTTTGACGTCGTTGTTCATGAAATGGTTGAGGCTAATGAATCTCCCTTGCTTCTCGTTCCCAGATGATGCGTACGGTTTATTCTCAATCAACATTTCTCTTGAAAGTTCTGAAATAGTGCTATTTGTTATTTCTTTACTTTTGTTGTTAAAGTAAATTAAATAAAATTTAATGTTATGAAATAAAGTAAGTAATTACTTGTAAAGTAGTTTTAAAAGGGAATAATCACGATTGGCGACTGTGTGGTTATGGTTATTTTCACAATAGCTACACAATAGCTTATAAATAAGGAATGAGGTTAAACATTGAACTATGAGACCAATAATCTTGTCTTAAGAAATGTTCTGGCTATATAAGTCTATTATTATGACCTAGTTAGTACCTATGCTATATAGTCTACGAGCCTACCAAACTTTTAAAGTATCACTTACCAAAAGCGCTTCTCGTAGTATCTCCTAAAAAGGTAATTGGCATTTTTGTGAGAATATTGTAAAAATCTACGCTTGTAGTGTGCTGGAAAACTGTTCTCTGGGTGTTAGCCCACTGTAATGTAGAATTAGTGTATAAGCCTTCGTTAAACAATCGCTCAGCCTCCCTGGCTGCGTCCTGGATCGCATCATGTCCTGCTTGGTCTACTAGACCAGCTGCCAATAGAAGGGGGCCCCAGGTAAGAGTCGCATCAACAGGAGATATCCAGGCATTCCCCATCGCCACTCCCTTTAGTTTAGAACCAATCGTACCCGCCTGCTCCGCCTAAGTAATGACAACAATTAGCACCTGGTCTATAGTTCTGGTTTTGAATTAGCATAATTTTTAGTTTTCATCATTGTATCACATGCTTATCATTTACAAGGAACCACTAATTAGCACTTACAAGTATTTCCATGTCACATGAGTTCCGTAAGAATTTTAATTGCGTGTGACGTTTGAATACAACATTACGTGCCTACGTCATGTTTTACGTACCTCGTGAATTCGTATGCCCATGTCGATAGCCATCTTTCCTCCATACGATTGCCCATAAATATATAGTGCTACGTCATTGAATTCCGGATGATTTTCATAAAATCCTCGCATGAGCGCAACGAAGTCTAGAGCTGTTAAAAATGTTTAGATTTTTATTAATTTAATATCAATTTTATCGACGGCAATGAACAAAATATTTTGATCCAAATTTTCGTACTACTTACCTATTTGATCGTTGGTCGTTGTCAAAAATTGTTCGTCATCCACATAACTGTAGCCAGTGCCTACAGGGTTATCCACGAAGAGCACGTTGAAGTTGTTTACCTATAAAAATAAGTAACTTTACTAATGCATACTATTACTGTATAAGATAAGTAATGGTAGAGCGGATATACTCATAAAAGAACCGATTTTTTTACGCGTTAGACTATCCAAGCTTTTTATTCGATAGCAAGCAGACATATAGTGTCTTAGTAGAGGTGTTTCAGGGATTAGGTTACATACATTATCAATCATACTATTTACAACATAATATTCGTTTTACTGATACATACCCAAGTGTAGTTTCTCTCTTGTAAGTAAACATCTTGCGGTCCTAAGATCTCAAAATTCCCGATCCCAGTAGATGAGCCGCCCGGGCCACCTTGCAGCCATACTACAAGGGGTCTCTCCGTGTAGTTTTCAGTAGCAGTAGTGTAGTACAACCAGTAAAACATATGAGCTCCCTCCCTCACGTCCACATAGTTGAAGGCTTGTTTATACGGACCAAATTGACCTACAATAATGATTACCAGATGTAAGGTCTGTTTGTGAATCTTGTTACATACCCAAAGGTTAAATTTGTCAATAAAACGGCCCGAAACGTGTCCTTTTCAAACAAATTTGTGTCATTGCCGTGCAAAATCATTGAAAAATATAAAGGTTAATATTTTAATTTTAAAGTAATTTGTATCATTTTGTAGAAATAATTACGTATGTTTATGAAAAGTGTTTTGTTTTTGAGAAATAAAATATTATGTTTGTACAATACGATTTAAGTCCCAATTATTGACTCTTCCATTGTTAGCTAACGACTTCATAATAAATTGATTTACACGTCGGAAAATGAACTAAATATTGCATATTATTAAAAAACACACACTAACTTACCTACTACATATTGACTTAATAGTGTAAAAATAAATATTGAGTATAACCACATCCTGATGACTAACTTTATTATGTACTGAAAGTGGATCGGTGTATTATCAATTAGTGATTATAGCTTATCTTTGTTTAGTTTAGCGTAGGTAGCTATTTGATATATATTTATCTATAGAAAGCTACGTAACAAATGATTATCTGTTGTATTTAAATATATAAAATTTCGCATTTTTACGAGCCTTCTTATCGAACTCAGGACTCTATAAAAGAGATAAGTGTTATTAAGATGTTTAAATAGCACACTTAATTTCCTTGAGCTATTATTTTCAGGTACTTATTTCTTTTTACAGTCACTCAGAGATGTGCACGCGCTTCCAGTAAGGCCAGGACGAGACTGGGGTGGTTCAGCCAGTGGTAGTCTGTCGTAAACCTCGAACATGGCCTTTATTCTCTGATATTGGTGAAAATAGAAATCATAGAGTTCAAACTTTATTGTTTGTGTTCCTTATTTTCAGGACACGTATTGTATGGAAAATATTTTTAGGCGACTGCGCTACGGCATTTTATATAACATCGCAACAAAACTAGCAACAGTCGACCATTTATTATTTCAGAAACATTGCTCCAAGGTCATTCAACCCTTTTGTCTACTATAAGCATTTGAAATTTGCGACGATTAGTTTTATAATAACTTTCTATTTTTCATCATCATCATTTGCCGAGCCTTTTCCCAACTATGTTGGGGTCGGCTTCCAGTCTTACCGGATTCAGCTGAATACCGTATTTTACATCGAGCGACTGCATATCTGACCTCCACAACCCATTTTTACTGGGAAACACAGTATCCCATAGTAAGACTGTCAGAATTGACTTAACGACTGCCAAAGATCATCGTATGGCAGCCGGGACCTACGGCATAACGTGCTTTCCGAGGCACGGAATATACCTTTCTATTGTTATCTCATATAATTTGTTTTGTACACAAGCGAAGCTGATTATTTTAGTTATTTTTTTTACTTGTGAACAGACTTGTGTTTTTGCTACGCGTGTCGATACCCAGGAATAGTATAACACATTTTCCGAGTTTGACCTATGTGTGTATGATATTCTTTGTATTCAATTGCTAAAGTGTCCGTCACAATACTGCATGTTATCAATGGCAATTGAAGCAAATAATGAGCACGATCGTTGCAAGATTAAAATAGTGATAAATGTATTAAAGAAGCTCTGTATGTATTAAGGCATTATTATATATTATTGAGACTACTTATTTACAGCATTTAAAATTTCGTAGGTAATTGCAAACTGCACATAATTATATATTAAAGTACATCAAACAAATTAGCCATAAAATCATCGTATCAATAAACATAAATCTTCACTTTATGTGTTTTAATAGGTACAAATATATCCTTATTTTCTATTATTAAAACACATAAACTTAATATTTATTTTTATTGTTAGAGTAGTTAAATCAGGATGTATTTGTAATTAACACATGTATCTCTATATCCCACTACCTATATAAACTGTTAAAAATATAAAGAACCACATAAATAGATCTATAGCTATATTTTTTTGGGTTTTGTTCCTCAAAATGAATAAACTTAAAGTAAAAAAAAGAAGAATACACAAAGTAAAAAACCACAAAGGCTTTATAGGCTGAAAACTTCAAGAAAACGTTATAAATAGACTGATTATCATTAGAACAAGCGTTTCTGAATTCCGTCGAATTATACCAGTCATGTTGTATGTTTTATTTATTGGTTTATCTTGTTCTTGTATAGATACAAAAATAAAGATATTTTTTTTTAGTTTGTTTCCTTAGAGTTATCCTTCTTCTTTTGACTGGCTCAGAGATAACACAGCACTAGGGGGGCACTCAAGGCTGTAAGGTAACATTGTCTTAAATCACGCCTAATCAATATCTTTAGGTTTTCAGAAGTAATCTGCTCTTTCCTGTTACAGATAAAAGACGACACAGATGGTTCGATAAGTATCTAACAAGTAGATAAGATCTTATCCTATGATACAAGTAACCTAATGTACGTCACAAAACTAAAATATGATTTCTTCATAGATTAAGTTGAGAGTATCTACCAAACCTACCTACTGCCTGAATCACGTGAACGTCATTCAAGAGGACATGTGATCTTTATTTTGATATGAACCGGGTTACCGGACCAGGGTCGTTTCAAAGCCAAAGCCAGTAAGATGAATGCAATAGAAAAATATTTTGCTTGTGCTGGACAAAACTGTGCAACGACATCCAGGAGACAGAAAGGCTAATGAAGCTTTTTGATACACGTTAAAAATTAAGATGCAAATGAGCATCTAATATCAGATCAGAATCAGAATCAGATCAGTCGGCCTCCTAAGTACATTTTGTAATAATTTTTTTTAAGTTTAAGGAATAAAAGAAGTGTTTAGGGCACTCCTAGTAAAATGTAACACTATCTACAAGAAGAATTGTTGTTTTTTTGCTAACACATAATTATTATTACATACATATTTTATGATGATGTATCGAGATCATACATAAATGTCACTTGTGTCAGGTCATGTCCAGTCACAGGACAATCGAGATAAAAGTAATCTAAACACTCCAGATTGACAATACAAACAAATTCTTTGATGTTCTCGTTTTTATTTCAAGTTACTAAGAAATAATCATTGATTGTGGTTTCAGCTTTAAAGCTAGTCTAGATTTAGTCTGGAAATAATGCACGTTCTATTATTTGGTTTTAAAGCCAATTTAGTGGGAAGATATGGTGTTTTGCTTGTGGACTGCCGGTATCTCAGGTAAGTGCCTTAAATGTACATCTTCTCTTGTGTTGTCTATGGGTGTTCTTTATGATTTATAATTCTTAAAAATATAATGTATCCCAGGTAGGTAAAAGGCCCCCGTAAAATTTACTGCTGTAGAGCTTGGTTTAAATTTTTCGGTTCACTTAAAAACATAATTAATAAAATTTTGATACTATTTAGATGACCGCTATTCAACAACAGTCCAAAAAATGCTCATTGCCATCAAACAAAAGGGGACCCTGAATTTTCGAAAGGAGCAATGTTCGAAACATAGACAGTTCAAAAATAGTCATAGTCATTTAATAAACCTACAAATAGTGTTTAAAGCTTTGATCTTAGAGCAATAACTTTAGGCTTCCTGTTTTAGTTCACTTTTAAGTATAGATAAACAAGTTATGAAGTAACTAGCGGAAATGAGTTTTCTGAAAAATATAAAGGTCCACTGGATCCGTCTGGATTTTCTCGCGATCCTTGTATTAGAAAGAAATTAACTTTACAAACAACGTAAAAAAACGTTATTGAGGGCCTTAGATAATGGTTTTGTGTCACCTTGATTACATATTTTAACTTTTAATGTTGAGGTTTTCCTGTGAATTTTCTTACTTGGAAGTCATATAGGACCCAATTATAAATTGCGGAGCTATTTTGAGAATGCTAGTGTACTAGTCGCGTGACAGGACGTTTCTTTAATGACCAAATAAAAACGTGCTGTTTTTTGTAGTTCTGTATACATGAGCATTCGGTGAACAATCACATGACGCAATTTAGTACTAACTCTTTATTACTGAAAAAAAATAGACAATGGTAGCAACATAATTATGTTGAAAACTTTGTAGTATTCATATTCCAAGAGATAATAAAATTAATTTACAAAATAATTGTTTTTGATTGTTTATATTTTGTGCATAGATGACTCTCAATTCTGGCAATAATCTATCACTATGGGATACTGTGTTACCCAGTAAAATATGTTGTGGAGTTCACATAGGTAGTTGCTCCATGTAAACCACGGTATTCAGCTGAATCCGCAAGACTGGAAGCCGACCCCAACATAGTTGGGAAAAGGCTAGGAAGATAATGAGAGTAGTAAATATTTTGCTGTCTTTTCATACCTGATTTAATTTATAACATAACATACATAACATACCATCACGCCTGTATCCCCAAAGGGTTAGGCAGAGGTGTACCAATGTACACCCACAGTTCGGCGGTATGTTTAGGTCCTATGTAATAGGGGGCGACCCTATTGCCACTAACCGGGCACAAATCCAAACTCCGACCTGCTACTGAGAATTTCATAGAAAAACCCAATAACATCTTGGTCGACTTGGGAATCGAACCCAAGACCTCTACCTCGAGGCAGTCTTAGCCTTTTAACTAAGACTAACCATAGAAAGTTAATTAGATTTGAATGTTTGCATTGGAGATTGTTGTTTTAAAACGACTGTGGTATTTATCATCTGATTTGAAAACAAGCAAATAATAAGAGAAAACGTAATAAAAAGAACTCATTAATTATATTTGCTTTAATGAAAGGTGCTTATTTCCATAAAGTGTAACTAATTTCTTTATATTATTTTATTATATATTATAGTGTGTATATAATAATAATAAATATACCCTAAGTATCATGGGTATAACTCAATAGCGATTTATGATTGCGTAATTGTTTTTTCGGATGTTTTTCTGCACGTATTGCCGAGTGCGAGAAGTCACCACCTCAATTACCACAGAGCTCGACGTGCTGCGGGTTCGATTCCCAAATGGGAAAAATATTTGTGTGATACACAAATTAATGTCTGTTTTAAGTCTGGGTGTTTTTTGTGCACCTGGTTTAAATGTTTGTAAAACATCCTGTGACACACGGATTAAATTCCTTAGTGCGGAAGTATTTTTTTTAATAAGGCGTCGAAAGAATTGGTTATTATAAGTTTGTACCAGATTTTATGGAAATAAACTTTCTTAGTGGCCCTTTTTATTTCTTGGCCTTGGCCCCTTTTTTAGACCAGCTTAAGTCGGTTTCTCAAAATGTGTTTTTGTTTGCCCTATATTAATGTAAGAATCATTGCACTTGCAAAACTAGAAGCTCCAGGTCACAAGTAGGAAAAAATTAAGGTACATTCCTGTTTACTTGGCCTTAAAAGTCATTATCTTTTTTCACAGGTCACATGAAAATTTTTAGGCTTAGTTTTCAAAATTGCCTTTCGTCGAGGTAATCTCACATGATCAGCGCTTGCGCAGACGTAAACAAAACAGGTGGTAGGAGGCTGGCACCGTCGCAGTCTTTCTTGGCCGCCAAGAGCAGACGGTCGTCGGTAGTCGATAGAAGTTATATGTACGATATCCATCGCGCGCTCAGGTGGACGTACACAAACAGTGACAGTAATTGAACAGTGGGTGTATTGTAAATATTTTTAAGCGGTACATAATATAGCGATGACAAAAATTTCGCCTGCCCTTCTGAAGCAGGTAAGATAGTTATTATTTAGTTTTAAGCAATAAACACTTGAAACAATGTATACTTACCCTGAGATTGAAGAATAAGTGCTTATACAGTACTCGACCTGGTTTTGTGGGCGATATATTTTATATTAACGTTTTTTTTTTAATTTGTTCCTCCATGTCTTTTTATTTTAAACTAAAAGTTTAACCTTGATTATTTATCATGTCATTAGATTTTTTTTAGGACTAGTATTAAAGTATTTTTTCGTTATTGTTATATACCTACAACTAGTTTATTTTGTAGTCGATACACTAAGAATGAATATACACTCAGAGTGTTATGTGAAGAAATTGAATCTGTGACCCTTTACAATCAAAACGAATGGTACAGCCATTGAGACTATCGCGGTACTGTACCTAATGAGTATTTATCAATCAATATGATTATCTGTTTACCAAGTTCGTGCTAATGTTCAATACTTTATTTACTATCCACAATGTATTTAATGTTTTCTAAATGTATAGCAATTTTAGACCCCGGGCGCGGCATATTATTCTTTTAAATTTCAGCCAAAAATTCAGAAAAGCAAAAAAAATAATTTTAAAATTTTAAAATTTCATACAATGAAACGAATGGATTTTATTAAATATTCCCATGTTTGTTTTCACGTTATTGTATCTGTATTGGTATTATAATGGATTGTTGATCCGACGACCTGATTGAAATGCTGAAACGGTAAGACAGCATACCATTAAAACCCGTGGTATAGAAAGACATTTATTTGTATTTTGTATGTATCTTACACCTAGTTTTAAAGTTAGTTAGGAAGTACCTATTTAAAAATCCAAGGATAATACTAAATTATCCAGGGTCAAAGGTTATTTCCTGACTTGACTTGACCCTAGTTTATATGGTTAAGTTAGGTAAGTGGGTTTTCTTCTTGTACTTCTGTACCTTACATTACGGGGAACTACTTTGGAACATGCAATTAGATAGTTCTTTTCTTTAAGTGTCTGCTCATATCTCCTTCTTCAGATACTTGGCAATCTCCTAGCCTGGTTTTATGAATATGTTTTCAGTTAAGTTATAAAAAAGAAAATTTAAACACCCTTGTTTCTATAATATTATTATATACCTAATCATAAAGGGATTTGTTTCGGGGTCGATGGGTTTATTCAAAGCTCACTGCAGTTTTTTTTAAACTAGTACTTTGGTAATAATCTTTTGCGCCTAATTTGACGATAAATTTTGTTGCTTTGTCCCAATAAAATGTACGAGCACCTATATTTATGAACCTGAAATTGTCTCCTGAACAAGACGCTGACAAACATCGGCATCAATGTTATATTACACTATACATTATTTTTGTTATAATACATCGTGAGTCATTGACCTCTAACTTCATTTAATTCTACGTTATGTATTATTTGTTAGTTCGTTTTGTTATGTGATTGTCCCGTTTTGCTATAAAGGCTTGGTAGATTGTTGGTTTGAATGTGTTAAACGTACTGTATAAATTCAAGTTCAATTTATTATTTATCAGCTAGTAGCTGAGCCTCGCTGTTTCTCCTGCGTACTTCCCTTTTTCGTAAAGCATAATTCTTTTTTGTTTGGTCGAAACTCTAAGACCAATCGGAAATCGGACCAAATATATGTAGTCAGCTACCTGCCTGATAAAATATATCAAATTCAGTCAAACGTTTTGAAGAATAGCCGGAACAAACACACCAATAGGTAGACAAAAAAAAAACTGGTATGTTAATCATCGTGCAAATAACAGCTTAAGAAACTATATCTGATAATTACAAACAAACACTTAAATTTTATTTGTATGTATGTAGTATTGATGATGACTTTAAATTTATTTAAAGGCCTTATCAACATATAGTCAGGGTTAACTTCAAAATGTGACGTTGAAACAGGTTTCACTTTTGATAGAAAAATTCTGAGTTTTAGGTGTTTATACATATACAAGTGACTTTCTGTTTAGTAATGTTTGATAAGGACTCTTAGTATGACTCATTTGAAAAAAAATATTTTATAAGAATATTTAACAATAGTCCTATAAAAGAATTTCATAGAATGAATGCACTAAAACTCTGATACATTTTCAGGGTATTTTAGTATTTATATCGAGGGGTAACGGGCTATTTGGTTTAAGCGACATTTTTGCAACTTTACAGGAGAGCCTTTTAAAGTTTGAGATTTCGAAAAAAAAATCATAACATAAAAACTTCTGCAGTTATTTTAACGGGATAAACTGAACTGAAATTTAATTAAAAATATCTAGTTGTTGATGCTAATACCAAATAAAGCGGACCTTTAATTACAAAGATAAATGTCGCTTAATACAATTATGCCCTTTTCTAGAGACAGGAAAAACGATTTAAGTGACTTCATAACTACAATTGGCTACAGTGGAAAAAAATTAAGCGACGACGCTTAGAAACAGGAAAAACGCTTTAACTCATATTGACTTATTTATGAGAGATAGGGTGACTGGTTTATGTCTCGGTTATTAATATGATGGTATGGTTCAAGTACATATTTAAAAAAAAAAATGCAAAATCCACGTCGTTTAATACACTGCCACTTTGGAAACAACACGAAAATAGTATTGTTTTAAACGCCAAAAAAGTGCTCCGATTTTAATGAAACCGGCATCATTCGACGGAGAAAAATTCGCTGATTCCAAATATACATATAACTCAATATCACCCAAAATGTCGCTTAAACCAAATAGCCCGTTACCCCTCGATATTATAATATATTATTATAATTGTAAAGTGTTTTTAGGAAAAAAGGCTGTGTAAAATTCGAATTATTTTGCAATAGGAGCTGGCAATAAAACTGTTATTAGTTTTTTTATTGTTATGATAAGCTACAGTAAAACTGCATTATGGATAGTTTTGGTAAACGAAAATAACATTAATTTTATTTTCTAAAACTGTTAGCATTATTACACTCCAGCACTACTACACTCCAGAATGATTGCTTGTTTCAGAGGTTTACAAACAAACATTAAATCTGGTATAACAACGCTAGAATTTTTACTGAATATCTTAAACACTGACTGTACACTAAAGACTGCGTATTATCTGTTGGCTGTATTTAAAAACATTATACATCTTTTGTTTCATTGAACCGTCCCACTGCTTGTTTTCCTCTTTTGTTTCAGTTAGTATTCAGCAATTCGTCGACAGCAGCAGTCGACGACCTCCGTGGTCGAGTGGCGTACGCACCGGTTTCAAGGTGTCGCTAGCTCTGAGGTCCCGGGTTCGATCCCCGGACGAGTCAATGTAGAAATAAACTTTTCTACATTGCCTCGGGTCTGGGTGTTTGTGGTACCTTCGTTGTTTCTGAATTCCATAACACAAGTGCTTTAGCTACTTACTTTGGGTTCAGAGCAATGTATGTGATGTTGTCCGTTGCCCAATTGCCAGTCCTCTGTAACTGAATTTTGATTGAAGTAGCCTAAAATCAGCTGTGCCGGGCAAACCAATTAGCTGTAATTTGATGTACCATTTAGTGTTTTGACTGTCAGGGGTCAACGATGAGGCGTTGGTCCCGACTTTCACACGTGATTTCTGTATAGAAGACAAGTCATTAAGTGCACTTCTGAAAACCATATCTAGTCAAGGGATATCGTGTACAATTCGTTTCTTCACTATCCCTCAGTTCATTTGATTTGTAATACAGGAACCGATGAATACTTCCTGCTTTCTGACGATTACTTTAAACATTTCCTACTGAAAAAGTGTGTTTTCTGTAATTATAAAAAAGCGTTCGTCACTATTTACATCAAAGTCCAAACGTCAAGAGGTCACATGTCGGAAAAGAAACTAGATAATAACACATAGATGCTTAGGTACATTCTAATAGAAATATTCTTAGAATATTTTTTGTTTTGCCACAGTGATTTTGATTAACAACAGTATACCAATAACATACCTAATGTTTGACGGGCCTGTTGGTCTAGTGGTTAGTGACCCTGACTGCTATACCGGAGGTCGTGGGTTCGATTCCCACCGAGGACAAATCTTTGTGTGATGAGCATGATCATTTGTTCTGTGTCTGGGTGTAATTTATCTTATGTATGTATTTAGAAATATATAAGTATGTTTATCAGTAGTCTGGTTACCATAACACAAGCTCGGCTTAGCTTGGGATCAGATAACCGTGTGTGAGTTGTCCCGGAATATTATTATTTATTAATGTAATTTCTGATCAGTCGATTAAAATAAGCTATTATTAAGAAACTTGCAATAAAAATTTGCCTACTAATTATATACTGGTTTTTTTTCTGCTGAATCATCGGTTTCTAAAAGTCAATATCATGTGTTGTAATATTTAGAATGTATAAGGCTAACTAATTTGTTGGTTAATTTCCGCAATCTCGTGACGATTGTTCTTTGTAACTTTTTCTATGATCAATATAGGAAGAGTAGGGACTAATTGTGATTTCGACACATGTTTAATAGTCATTGGAATAGCTTGTACGATTTGTTAAGTTATTGTTTCATTGCCTTTTTGCTATGTACCTAATTCTATTCTACACGAGGATGTTCTGACAATAGTCGTTTTTTATTTAAGTCGGAAAGAAACTTGTTTTTTGGTTAACTGCTTGGGGATATAGTTGTTGAACTTTTTGCCTGTTTATTATCATATAATGCATTATTTAAAATCATTGAGCAGATATTTAAATCAGTTTTGAAAAGGCTTGTTGTCAATCTTGTTTTAAAATCGCAAATTTATAGAATTTTGGTGAGTGACTTGTTATCTTTGTTTATAATCGAAGTCCTTTTTTTTGGTGGAAACTTGAATGACTTCAACCTATGCCGAGGGCACACCGCGGGGGTGGGGATATGTCGGACTTGCACCGACTAAATACACCCCGGTTTCGTCTTTGCCTTTACCGGAGCCGCGGTGTCAGTTGCGAAATCACCCCGGGAGGATCATTTAAGTCTAGGATTAATCATTTAATTTTGCCATTATAGCATAAACTATATATCAATATAGAAAAAGGACCAGACCTTTCGGTAATGGTCCTTTTTACTCCACCTGGCTTGTTCAAACAAGGTAATATTATATTTTTAATATAGAGTTTTTGATCCACGGCTTTGATTTCTGACAATCGTATTCAATCCTTACTTTGATTGTTTCGGTCAATACTGCCGATTGAATGTAAATGATTGACTATAGAATTTAAGAAAGCTGTGCAAATAATGTCACACGAGTTTATTCTATAGACGCACGTGAGCAGCTGAGTAAGCTTACCATGATGTCTTAAAAAAGGACTGTAGCCATCATGTAAGCGAGACGCTGCTACGTGCAGTGTATTGCGCCGTCTCGCTTCCACAACGGCAACAGTACTGCGTTAAGAGATCATGGTACAGGAACTGAACTTGCAGTCACGTGTGGGCTTGATAACCCTCTTCCGTCGGTCACGCCAGGGCCAGGTGCACCCAATTGTATATAATACTAAAATAGCGACATGAATGGCAAATAGATCAATTTATAAAACAAGTTTATGTAATTTGTCGGCCATTATAGTGACTCGCGGTCGTCGCGCGCCGTGGAGTCTGCCGATGCGTTGGCGGAAAATTGAATGGGATTTTTTTTTGCGACCTGTAAAGTGTTTAACCTACCTCTAATTGAGGAACCTCGAGGTAACGTTGTGAACTAGTGTCATATAGGTATATGCACTAGATCACCTATAAACTACTACTTATATCCACTGGTATATCGTGTATGGAAACAAAGTTATAGATTTTCATGCTATGCCTGCCCGATTTATTAAATAAATTTAGCCTACTTATAAATACAATATACCTTTACCAACAAGTTCCATTTCACTACCAGTCTACAAAGGGAAAATTACGTTTAATTACTCTGTTTTCACCACAATACATAATACATAAACGGCGTTTAAACTATGTAGTTTATTTTGACTAAACGCCGTTAAATGAATAAATCAATTCGTTTTTCGGTTTAGGCTCTGTTTGCATCATGCGAAACGAGGGGTTTTTTTTTCCCGAAAAGACAAATATTCTTGTACCCTACTAAGTAATGACGATGATTATTGTCGATTTGGTTCCTTTATAAGTTTACCGACCGAACAGAATAAACAGTGTTGCTCCTTAATGTATGTGATGTATGGATTTGAAACTCTACGTGAGGTCTGGATTTTTCAAAATTTCCTTTTGATTCCCAATGTAATTCGTAGGTTGCGAGTGGAAATCTTCCTGTATCAGTATCAAGCAGAACCGGACAATGTCATAAATGGTTCAAGACATCCATCCTTGTTACAGCTATGGCTGACGTTCGGCGCATCGCTGTCATTCCTAATCATCGGACTGGTGAGGGGCTACTCCGCGTCTGCGATCCCCTCGCTCGAGGCCCTCGATCCAGAAATAATACAGAGCAGTGAACAGAAGTCATGGATAGGTAAGGTTAAGCATAATATTTTATTGATGAATAAATTATTGTCGTATATATACGTTAAGACAATAAAACTTTAAGTTATGCTCATTATAATTACATATTCATAGGTATTTAAATTAATTCTTGCTTTATCTTTGTCCGTCACTTATTCTGCTGTTGGTTAATTAACGAAGACTACAAATTCAGTTCAAAGTCATATTGTACATATAAATCTTGAGGATCTCATCCAATATTAGACACAGAGTAACAGTAAAAGTTTATTTAGTCTGTGCGAGAAGTATTGTGCGAGTTGCGATAGATTGCCGTCTATGATCGACCAATTATGACACCATAACCGCGCGGCTAAGCAATGCATAGCAACTCACAGGACATTTCTCGCATCGTGTAAATCGGGCCTTACATGACACACAGCTTCAGTAGTGTCGGAAGTAAACCACGATACTGTAGGCGTTGAGTAAAGCAGAGCACATAACAACGGCAATTACGCTTAGTGGGTGGACTCTAAATTTCAATCACAATTGTCACTATTTTTGGCACAGCGTAGTCGCGTGTAAATGTGTAATAGTTAAGTCACCAGACTATAGGTGTAACGCGTTCTTTTCATGTTCGTAACGCATGTAATTATGATAATCGTACAAAAAAACTATATTTGTCTCCCCTGTTCCCCCGAGCCTTTTCCCAACGATGTTGGGGTCGGCTTCCAGTCTTACCGGATTCAATTGAATACCGTATTTTACATGGAGAGACTGTCTATCTGACCTCTACAACTCAAAAAAAAACTATATTTGCAATCCTGAAAAAATAGAGCACGTTTTTAGTCAGACTACAAACAATCTTAGAGGTCACTTTCGCTAGTGCCAAACTGTAGGTCCTGTACTGTTGCTATGTGAAGATTAAGTAATTCCGACATAATAGCGATGATTTCGAATGGTTTATTTTTTCAACCCTTTTTATTGTTGAGATGTTAACGTTATATATTAACATCTCTGAAATAACTTTTAGATGTTCTGTAGTGTGTAGTGTAAAAAAAACATGCATCTGTTTTTATTCGTGGTAACCTTATAAGATCGTTGACCGAGTTTCAAGAGCAGGAAAATTATAGAGTCGTTGTTATACTGTGATTGCAAAAAATTAAAACGTTTATTTACCAGTAATAGATGGTCATAAAAGTAAATCATTACTGGAAACTTTTTTGTCATTTTATAATACCGGACACCGAATTTCTTTCTCATTTCCAACTACAATTCATTCAATCAATTAACAACCTTATACTTTAAATATTTTCAAACTTAACTATATTCTAGTCCCTTGCAAACAAAAACACAAAAAAAAATTGTATCAAAACATATCCATAAACTGTATACAAATGATTCCTAGGTTATCCTTTAAGTTTGTATTGTTTTCAGGTGCAATCCCACCCTTAGGTGCTTTCCTCGGCAGTATGATCTCGGGCACTTTGATGCAGCGTCTGGGTCGCAAGCGCACGCTGCAGCTCACGTCTCCCATCTGGGTGGCCTCCTGGCTCATCCTCGGCTTTGCCAAGTACTACCCATTGCTGCTGGTCGGCAGAATGATCACTGGTATTGGAGTCGGCTTCGTCTTGGCAACAGCTCAAGTTTATGTAAGTTTTTAAAACTATTATGATGGGCCTGTTGGTCTAGTGGTTAGTGACCCTAACTGCTATACCGGAGGTCGTGGGTTCGATTCCCACCCAGGACAAATCTTTGTGTGATGTGATGAGCAACGATCATTTGTTCTGTGTCTGGGTGTAATTTATCTATAATATATATGTATTTAGAAATATATAAGTATGTTTATCAGTTGTCTGGTTACCATAACACAAGCTCTGCTTAGCTTGGGATCAGATAGCCGTGTGTAAGTTGTCCCGGAATATTATTATTATTATTATATTATTCTTTTGGTATTTTTAATCTCTGACGTTTTTTCAACGGGGGATAAAAGGAAGAGCTGTGTTATAAGTTTGTCATGTCCGTGTATTTGTTATCTTATCTTGATGCCACCGACAGGCAGTGACAGTGCCCTGAACGGAAGGACCAAATGTGACTCTGTTTTTTTTTTATATAAAGCTAACGTTATCGAGATGGTTCTTAGCAATAATTTATATTACGATCTTTAAAGGTAATATATACAGTTATAAGCAATTCGCTAAATTTGTCGGAGGTTTATTTTTTCTTTTTAGTTATTTATCGTAGAGAAATGATGGTATACATAGAAGCTTATGTTGAGATCAAATTATTCAGTTAGTGCCTAGTGGGTTAGTAGAGGGGCTGTCCAGGATGTGTCGGACGATCATTTGAACTCCTTCAATAGTGGAATCCTCCACAATTTAATGCACTCAGTCAAGTAGGGTCAGCATTTTTAGGTTTCCGATATCTCCGGAATGGTGATCCACAGGGAAAAATTATTGAGACTATTTTGTAGATAATTGCATGATCTACAACTTTTGTCTGACCTATTTTGGCGATAATACTTGAGATTTATGAGGAAAATGCGAAAAGCTGATATTATTGACATTTGACCTTGTGTAACTTTTTTTGCACAAATTGGATCTTTGGGGACTTTTGATATTTTATTTATAATGGTGTACTTGAGACCTCCATCAATTTTCAGCTCTATGCGAATTAATGCAAACTTACAAGGTTTTTTTGTCTATTTTGACTGGACTACTATGTTTAAACACGGTTATACATCTGCGTGATATAAATTAAATCAAATTACCAAATACTTTTGTTCATCTGCACACGTAAATTGGTATTTCTGACGTACAGCGAAGGGTTCGCTTAGGTTAAAGGTTGGCGTACCGCGGTAGTTTGCATTGCTTTCCCGCCTGGTCTTCAGCATTAGGGAAGGGTGGAGCACTCCGGTGGTTTTAGCCGGTACGATACCATTCCGCCTGCCCCAGGGCGGAGGAAGTCCATGAGGATTTATCCGAGTAAAAAAAAAAGGTGAAGGTTTGGCGTTAGGTTGCTATAGCGACAAAAAATCGTATTTTGATTAAAGTATGATTAACTTGCTGTCATGATAAACAGCTCAGCGGTTGCAGGATTTGACATCAATGTTCTTGATGCTATTTCAAATCCACAACTATTCGGTAAATTTATATTCTATTATTTTTATGCTTTTTTAACACGAATCGACCTTTGTGCATTTAAAGTTATATAAGTAATTTTGTGTTTGTATTTATTATTTCTTCATAGATCACCAATATAATTAGTAGGTTTATCAAATACTATAATCCTTTATTAAAGTTATAATACCAACGTAGGTATATAACAGACCTATTCTTTTGTTTATCTATTGTAGTACTTTGACAAAAAATATTAATTATATTTTTTTCTTATTGTTCTTACTCAAAGCCTAACTTTTTTTTATTTATGACACAATTCTTTAGTCCTAACTCTTTAATAATCTGGATGATATACAATAAAATTATGACATTGACTTTATTTATTTAAAGAATTTAATATAGTTACGTTTCTAACAATTAAAATTATATTTACTTTTATCTAGGTTCCTCGTCTTATATTTATATAGACCACAGAGAGACATTTATCTAGCGATTAAAGATGTCGGTTTGAGAATTGTACGTGTCAGTTTTGAAATTTAAAAGTTTACAAAACACATGTTTTGTAAACTTTATAATTAAAAAAAAAAACAAAGAACAGCCTGAAATCTAATAGTTTGTGTCAAATGTACTTGCACCACGCAGGTGGTCCTTTGTGGTCCTGGTCCTTTATACCTCAGTCAAAATATTTATTAACACGGATGACCGATATAAGCGCGAAAAACGTCGCGGGCACATAGCTGTGCTAGGAATATTATCGTCAATATTGATCCAATTAGGAATAACTCGAACCCACTTATCCATGATAATGAAGAGGTTAATATGGACTTGTAATATAACATATTGAACTCATTCATTCCCACTTCAACTACACGGTCAACATAATGTATTTATAAAGTGTGCTTTTAATCTATAGTCATATGTTCACCCCTACTAGTGTAATAAATGGATCATTGTTTTGTGGAATTTACCGATCGACTAGTACATTATTATCTTTGTTTTCTTAAAGTTTTATTTTTATTTATAGTTCTTTCCTTGGCCATTTATCTTTCCTTTATTATTATACTTATTATGACATGTTTTATCTGCTAGTTTCGATTATCTTTTACCTACATTTTCAATTATTTATGAATTGAATGCATAATCGCGTTTAATTTATGTTTGTCCCATGCGGAAATCGAACCCGCGCCGCGATACATCGTGCCATAGTTATAGTTTGCATAACCTATACCACTAGGAGATTTTTTTTCAAACTTTTGTTTTGATGACATCTTTCTAAGTTCAGATTATGATGTTTTTGAGTTGACTGATGGATGTGGTCATAGTCACTCTGCAGGTTATGAAATCATATAATGCCATCGTATTGGTTCTGTTCGTGCTCGTGTTGACTGCATTTTTTATTTAAATTTTCTACGTAGGCATGTACATGCAGGTATGTTTTTACCTGCGTGGTCCTACAGATGGGCAAAGGGACCATTCTTTCCAGCGATCCCGGTCTTTCGCTAATTCCTGCCCCGTTGCCAAACATTACAGGCTAAACATAATAATATATAATATTGATTGTTTATGTGTTTCAAGGTGAGTGAGTGCTGTGACCCTGAAATTCGCGGTCGTTTGGGGTCCCTTCCAACGCTGTCAATGTCCTTGGGGATCCTGATATCGTACGTGGCCGGGAACTGGCTCTACTGGAGATACCTTGCCTTCCTTTCTGCTGTATTTTGTGGTAAATATTAACATATTATTATTGTTTAAAAGTATCGGTGAACACAGTTATTCGTCTGAAAAACTTCTGAAATGTGGAAGAACATTAGTATTGTTGTATTAATACAGTATGGTAAATGTTAGAATGAAAGAAGCGTTAAGTTACGAATATTTAAACTTTGCTGAGGCTTACGCGAATATTACACATAGGAATAAAACTATTGTTACGCCTTTGTAGGTGCCATTATTACGGGTAGCCTAGCCGTGACCATGACTTCTGCAAAGGTTTTTGTCGGTTCTAAAACAAAACAATAAGCCGTAATAACCGGATATTTATTTCAAATAGGTTAGTTTTTCATGCTTTTTTCATCTACATTAGTGTCTACTTTTTCGGTTAATACTACTGCTTGTAAAACCTATGACAACAGTGATTTACATTTTTATAGTTTAAGTCTCGGTTTTTGAAAGGCTGATCAACTTAATCCGTTGTCAAATCACTGATCACGACTGTGATTGGTTGACCAAAAGACTAACAGCGAATCCTTAACATGAGGTTTGACAGGTGATTAACAAATTTTTGTGCTGATCAGTGTTTCAGTAGCTACTAGCTAGTCAGTATTTCAAAGTTGTATTTGGTTTGCAGTGGCTTTGTTCGTGGTTCTCCTGCCCCTTCCCGAGTCTCCCGTGTGGCTGCAGTCCAAAGGCCTGGATGCCTCCGAAGCAATCAAGTGGCTCCATCTATCGGACCGCGCTACTGCCGTTGTTAAAGAAGATAACCAAGAGTAAGTATTAGAAACTATCTCTCCTTCGTAATCGAGTGGCGTACACATCGGATTTCAAAGTGCCGCATGATCTGAGGTCCTGGGTTCGATCCCCGGACAGTTCAATGTAAAGAACTACTTTTCTGCATTGATTCGGGTATTGGGGCATTCCATAACACAAGTATTTTAGCAACTTAATATATGTGATGATATCCACATTTATTTATTAAGCTCTTTGTGTTGAGTGGGGCAAAAGATTTAGTATGTAGATACATCCCAAAAATGTATAAACAAAACATGTAGGTATAGCACGTTTTTTTACGTAATCACAAACTTACGACGATACATCTATTTGAAATAAAGTCACGATTCTTTGTGCATTTTGTGCAAAATGACCTTCAATACTTTCGTTACCTACTTGCTTGTTTTGAAATTGTGGCTTTCGGAACTTTTGTTGTTATTGCTTGTCTTAAGTTGTCAGTACTATAATAATTAGTACTGTAACTTAAAGTTTCAATAATTACCCAAATGGAAAAAAAATGCAATGTATTGCTAAAAAACTTCAAGAAGCCCAGTAGGGCTATGTAAAAAGTTTTAACTCACCTTTTTAACATTAGTGACTTAAATAAAATTTGTTTTCCAAAGTAACTCAAAATATGAAGTTTCTTTTGAATTTACTTGGATACACCTTGTGGACTCTTGTGAGGTATTGCCAGACTTCCAGTTTCTTCACAAATTAATTTGCTATATCATACCGTTAAATGTTGTGTTGTACCTAATTACTTACGTGCAACAGATTGCTTCTTTATTGTCAATGCAAATTAGCATGTTGGTTTCCTTTTTACTTCATAGTCATAGCAATAATTATAACATTTGCATAGTAAATGAAGACGTTTATTTTTATTGCTCTAGTTATAATTAAATATACCGACTTATGATTTATGACTCATAGAGTTAGTGATCTAAGTCTGAATCCGGAAATACATTGTTGGAAAGGTTGTTAAATGATTGACACGTTACATATTTTTGAAGGTGCTGTTTATAAAGTAAATAAAATAAAACATATTATATTTATGCTAGCATCATGCCCCGTCCTCGCACGAGTGCGATGTGTCATAAAGTGCATCTATTTTACATAAATTCAAACCATCCTCTTAAATCACTCTATCTATTGCTGAAAACTGAATTAAAATCTGCTGCGAATTTTAAAAGATCTAAGCTTACAAACAGCCGGAGCGACTTTGTTTTATGCTATGTAAAGATTGAGAAAGTACCTACTTAGTTCATTTAACTTATTCGCACATCTAAAAGGTCAAGGCAGCTTCATTTCGGCTGTGTACACATTGCGTTACGTAGGTATTATGAGATATATTATTATAAGGTCATCACTATCAAAATATTTGACGACCTCCGTGGTCGAGTGGCGTACGCACCGGTTTCAAGGTGTCGCTAGCTCTGAGGTCCCGGGTTCGATCCCCGGACGGGTCAATGTAGAAACCAAAAAAAAATTCTACATTGCCTCGCGTCTGGGTGTTTGTGGTACCTTCGTTGCTTATGAATTCCATAACACAAGTGCTTTAGCTACTTACTTTGGGTTCAGAGCAATGTATGTGATGTTGTCCGCATTTATTTATTTATTATTTATATAATACAATGATGATTATGAAAAAAAATTTTTTTTTCTTGAATATCTTCATAATCATGTCTATCCAAAAAGTATCCAAAAGTCTTTATTTTGGTTCTGAGCATAAAAATCTGCATAGTTAAATACCCAAAAAATACTGAAATGTCTATTTTCTTTTAAATTTTCTTTATGTACCTATTCTAAAATCTGCACATGAAATAATTTATATACCTAAAGAGTGCCGACACTTACTCATAGAAAAATTGCTAAATGTGACAATGATGTGACAATTTCAGAAATAATAACCATTCGCGTGTCAACAAACATTATTATTATTATGCCTAACATGCTACATAAACACTACAAAAGTCATGTTTCTTATTTATTATTCTGCGATGAGTAATAAATGCAGTTTTCCTGTTCTTAAACTTGTATTTCCTGTACCATAAGAACTTGTAACGGTTTTTAATAAGATGTTTATCGTTTTTAATATATTTTAAAGATTTACTTATTATTATCCTTATTCGAAACAGACTAAGAAGAACCTTGCCTTTTGAGTTTTATGTTCTTATTTAAGCTTCATACTAATTATTTAAAAAAAAATATACCTTTTCGACGACCTGCCAAATAAAGATGATTTTGGACTGCACGTGAAAGGCTCGAGTATTATGCTGCCACTTGCGAGAGTCCTATATCCCCTGAATTGATTTATTGGTTTTACGAATTTTATATTTAAGAGGACTACCAGTCAGTTATAATTTGTTTATTCTTTTTAAATGGTCCCTATTTAATTTAACCTCACAAAAAAGTGTCCAAATACCATTGCTTAAGGTACCAGGTTATGTCGCGGACACTTTCTCTTTTCTCACGTATAAGTTTGTTCAGTTAAGTAATTCGAGGTTAGCTAGGTGATTAGAATCTGTTCTGCAAATAGAATGGATCATAGTTAAACAGGCAGTTGTGGTTCATTACAAATAAATAATTCATTCACAATATGCATATCAATATTAGGTATGATTTAAAATGTGCACACGTCATAAATAATTTATTTGTAATGTGGGTACACCAAAAACATTGTGATGTAGTAAAACAAGTAAAACATCTGTCTCTCATAGTAATGTGTGTATTCCAACGCAAATTTGAGTAAAGATTTAAGAGGAAAATGGAGCGGACATTTTTGTTTTTGAATAAAGTATTGCTGTCGCTCTAATTCCCCCCGCCCTCTAATTCGTGCGATAAGGACAACTGCAGCTTAGACCGAAAAACTGATGAAAAATCGAGGTTTGGCTCTCGTCTATTTTCTCCCCCAATTCTTAACTAATTTTGAAAAGAATAATCTGTGCCTCTATTTTTTCCTTTTTTCGATTATTGTTGTCAAATTCGAAAAAAACGCGTCTGAAAACTGCGGTCAAAATAAGCACTTTTTAGAAGGTTCTAGTTCCTTTAAATAAAAATTATCTTAAAAAAGGAAAAAATAGGGGCATAGATCTAGTTCATATTTAATTTATATTACTGCAAAAAATCATAGCCCTAAGTTCAGAAACCAGTGAGAAAACAGACGAGAGCGTTTGTATGGAAAAATGGCCGCTCCCCTTTCCTCTTAAGAGTAAATCTATGCATCTTATGCTTTTTATCTGGCTAATCCTATTCCGAGATTGCCGCCGACTTCCAGTCTCACCGGAATCAGCTGAAAACCATATTTCACATGGACCGACTGTCTATCTTATCTTCACAAATGACCGTACCACCAAAATTGGGCCGAGAAACAAGTTCCAACCAATAAATAAATTAAATATTTATTTTCAGCCATTATCATCTCACTGCAGGGCAAAGGCTTCCCCTTACTTCTTCTAATTCTCACGTTCGTGGGCTATTGTTGCCCATGATATTGAATGAGTCAAGCTCGTTATTCTATCCCCTTCTAGGCCAGCCATGAGTTCTTCTGATGTTTTGTGGAGTCCATATTGTCGTCACTAGGCCCAACCAATAAATACCTACCCAAAATCATTTGACCTAAATTATATTGTTATTTGCAGGAAAGTAGAAGAGTCCAGTCCCCCGAGCCTGTTTACTCGTAAGGTGCTGCTCTCTCCGGTGGTGCTGAAGCCCATGATTATCGGGTTCGCGCTGCTGTTGTTCCAGCAGTACAGTGGTATTGATGCCGTCGTCTTCTTTACCGTCGAGATCTTCAGCAAAGCAGGTGAGATATTACGCACCTATAGGATAGGATAATAAGTTGTACTAAATTGAAGTTTAATGAATATTTTTTATTTGCGTGAATTTATATGAAACTGCTAGGCCGATTTCCTTAGTCACACAGTCACTCTCCTTACAAATATAAGATTTCAGTGTATTGGCATCGTCGAGACGATGCATAATAATATATGACATTGAAGTATACAGTTTGGTATATAAGGTGCTATAAAAATATCTGCCACGGCTTTAATGGGAGGTAGTATTGTGTTTATAGATTACAATAGTGAAGAACTTTCGTACCCCGGAACAGTTAATTAAATTTGAGAACATAAAATAGTTAAATTAACATTGACTCTATTCTGCGTAACGTGTTTCACAAATTACGCGCAATGTGACGCTTCGTCAATGAAAACAACTGCTATCTCTTTCCATCTTTTCTGTGAATGAAAACTGTAATCAGCTGACTAGTTCGTCACTACATAATCTACTAGGTACGCAATAATACGCAGGCATACAAGTGTTTTAAAAGTGCAACTACTTACCAGCTACAGCATTCTTCAAAAAAAACTGTAGGTAAATAAGATGATAAACCTGTGTGACTGTCAAGTTAGTGTAAGAATCGCATTTTTTTTTCGTATTGTTTATAAACTATGGTACTAGGTAGGGAGTGAGTAAATAACTGTATTTACTCACTCCCTACCTAGTACCTACTTATCTACACTGCATATGCACACAGATGAAGGCACGCTTGCATACATGTCTCTTCACTTTATTTAATGTGTCCGTTTCACTTTTCACTTGCCTAAATGCGCGTTTGATGCGCCTTTTTAGTTCTACCACACTTCTTTCACCACACCAAGGTCTTTCACACGACCACACAAAAAAAAGTCTAGACGGGTTAAATCCGGCGAGCGAGGAGGCCACGGCACTTGTAAAGTGGTAAGGATGGAGCCCTTCACGATTTAAAAGTCGCCACACGTAGTTGTCGCTCACGTCGAAGACTCGAGCAACATCCCTGGTGCTCGCAAGAGGATGACACTGCAGCACTTCCTCTTCGAGTTCGGCCGAGTATGAAGGCCTGCCTGCGTCAACCGGAGGCGGGTCAAAGCGGCCGTGTTACACCGAGTTACACTCGCGGTAGCACAATACCATTTCAAGATATTCTTGATTGGAATACCGACGTCTGGGAGGCATTTTTAATAATAGCGCGCGCGATATTCCTGACGTTAATCGCTAGAACTACCTTCCGAACGCGCGGCCGGGGGGCGACTGGCGACCGGGCGGTCGGTTGGCCTTGGCGCGTGCGACGAACGTGCTAGTGCGGGTGAGGGCGGGGGCGCGCGGGGCTGTGTTTGACGACCGAGCGGCCGGCGCGCACGGCGGCGGCGGCATCCTTTGATAGGAATGGCAACAGTGTATGAACGGCGGCGCGGCGCGGCGGCGGCGGCGTTTTGCGAAATGTTTGAATTCGGTGCGGAGCGGCAACAGCTTATGACACGGGATGGTTTTATACTAATACATCAATTCAAATTTATACGTTATTTTTTTTGTATGAAAAAAAATATGATAAATAATCAATAATTTATCTTTACTATTGTAATCTATAAACACAATACTACCTCCCATTAAAGCCGAGGCAGTTGCTTTAATAGCACCTTATATAAGTATTATGTTTTGTTTGTTGTGGTTTTGGATTTATTATTAAAGTCTTTCCACTTATGCCTACAAATTTACATAGGTATCCAAGGCATACACACCAGCTGATTTTCGATAACGTTAAAGAGCTGACACATCTTAGTGTTAATGTTTTAAATAAAATACTTTTCATTTATCCTTTACCTCTTTATTCCAGGAAGTACATTAGACGCAATGACGGCTACCATCGTCATCGGCGTGGTGCAGCTGGTCAGCAACGGCGTCAGTACCCTCCTAGTAGACCGCGCCGGCAGAAGGCCGCTGCTCCTCATATCCTCGGCCATCATGTGCGCCTCCATGGCCTCCATGGGGGCTGCCTTCTTTTTCCAACTGAAGGACTCGGCGTGGCTCGGGCAAGTTTTCATATATAATTGTCTGGGTGACTAAGTACTAGTCCTAAAAAAATCTAACCACGGGCTAAGAAGAAGAAAATATAATGATGACCAAGATTTTTAAGAACATAGAGAGCTTTTATTTGAGGCGGTGGGTAATTTGGTACTATAAGAGATAGCAAAATATAGGATTTAAAAAAATCTCTGATCATAATCCCGTCATCAAATAGTACTGCTTTCTTTCCATATAAGCTAAGCCTAGGATATAGGATATGTAAAGGATTAAATTTACTTCCCTTTGGCCTAGATTTGTCTTATTTAACCAATATGTATACACACTTGACAAATTGCTTGTAAAGTTGTGTGTGCGTGGTATAAAAAGCCTTATGACTTATACGTATAATAACAGCAATATTAAAAATAAATGAATTGGCACGATACTATCCATATTATAAACGTAACAATGAAATACAAAAAAAAACATCTTCGTCAATTAATTCATAAGGAAACTCGTTAAGAAACCGTAACACTGTACACAACACAATGAAACGCAATACAATGTGAAATGTTATTGTATTTACATTTCATTATAAGGACGACAATTGATGGTATGGTTTAAGCCACAGATCATGACAGATCACCGAAAGAGGTGTGGATTTAATTCGCATAAAATTATATAAAATCTAAACATTTCAGAAAAAAAAAATAGACATATGAAGCCTATGAATACCGTAATCGTCTACTATACATATAGTACTATTATTTTCTTTATAATTTAGTATTAGGTACTACATATTTTGACAGAGTATTTAATAACTATTTTAATGTTATTAATTTTAGTTGCTTATTTATTTACGTTGGTATAATTATTATCTGCCTGTCTGTTACTAACAAGCTAGTTGACGTTTCTGCGAATTGTCATAATCATTGTATAGGTACGTCGATAAATGATTACATTCATATCAGGAACAATAAATTGGCTATTATTTATGGACCATTTCATTCATTTGAGAATATTGTTAATATTGTTATCAAGTAGTAGCTGCACTTTGTAGTTTTTGTAAACTTTGTTATATAGGTCCTGACACGACCAGAGCGGGATTAGACTTTTGATGCATGTATGCAAATTTGGAATAGCCAGTCACTGAAAAACCCCGTTAAGCTCATTTTGACGTTTATATACAACCAACTCTTAGAAATTGTCCTTTTAGCTATGAGCACAACTAAACAATATATTTATTCACAGGTACCTCCCCATAAT
Organism: Autographa pulchrina; assembly: GCA_905475315.1. NCBI lineage: Eukaryota > Metazoa > Arthropoda > Insecta > Lepidoptera > Noctuidae > Autographa > Autographa pulchrina. The sequence continues at coordinate 8,985,531 of FR997768.1, forward strand.
AAGTTTAGTGGTGTTCATGCTGGGCTTCTCGCTCGGCTTCGGCGGGCTCCCGTTCTTGCTGCTGGGCGAGCTGTTCCCGGCGCAGTACCGCTCGCAGTTGTCCGCGATGGCTAGCGCTGTCAACCTCATGTCCATGTTTTCCGTCATCAAGTCTTATCATGCTCTCGATGTGAGTACCGTCACCTTTTCACATTTTTAGAACAGGTGATGAACGGGTAAGCGGCTTCATCATCATCTCCCGATAAAATAATAAAACGCTGGAGAAGCACTGAGAATGCTTAACGATCTCGCGACTCCAGCAAAGGCGAGGACGGCACCGGGGTGTTTTTGTTCGGTGCAAGTCCGATATATCCCCACGTCGTGCCCTCGACGTGGGTTTATGTCATTAGATTATCACCCGAAAAAATAAAAATAAAAATAAAAAAAGGTCTGGTAAATATGAAATAAGTTCTTAAAAAGATTTAAAATCTAGCCGTCTACTACTCTACTATAAAAGTATTTTGGTTTGTTTTGGTTTGTTTTCCTTTATTTTTTAAGAAGTTATGCATCAGAGAGCCATCAAACGAAACGTAGAATAGGTTAATATTTACAAGACGACTTGGACTGTATTCAGGGTTTGGGAAACATATAAAAGTGAAACCTAGACGTAGAGTAAATATCCCAATGCTGATGTGTTTGGGATAAATAAAGCTTTCTAAGGCGCCAGATTCAATAAAGATCCTCAATAATAATGTTTATCACACGCTCTTTAAATAACAGTATTCGACAATAATTATTATTTTGGATGCATCGTTATCGAAACGAATATAATTACTTACACTGAGCAGAATCTCTTTGTGATATTAATTGTGTCCCGACAATATTATTCAATTTTGCATCAGTATGTTAATTTACCTGCCTATGCATGAAGTTTGGGTTTGATATTCATCAGCTGCCTAGCCTTTTTCCCAAGCTATGTTAGGGTCGGCTACCAGTCTTACCGGATTCAGCTGAATACCGTATTTTACATGGAGCGACTGCCTATCTGACCTCCCCAAACCCATTTTACTGGGAAACACAGTATCCCATAGTAAGACTGGTTGTCAGAATTGACTTAACGACTGCCAAAGATGTACGTACGACAGTCGGGACCTACGGCTTAACGTGCTTTCCGAAACACGGAGGGGTCTCGGTATGTTATAAATGGTCACCCATCCACGGACCAACCGCGGCGAGCGCGGCTTAACCTGTATTATCGGTCAAACCGTACGGCTTACACCCCCCCTAGCCTAATTGATAATAAACTAGTTGAATAAGTTTTAGTACCTAATTTGAATTAGTTTATAATAAATTGTAATATTAGTGATTTCCACATTTTGACGTCAACAGCTTTCCAATAGAAACAAAAAGAAGAATACAACTGTGAAAATAAAATTAGGTATAGTTTGTTTCGGTATTCACTAGTCCTTACCTGTAAGACGCCGATAATTATGTAGTGCTGTATATTTACCTACTGTGTATCTAACTATAGCTCTATATATATCCTAATATATAATATTAGGATATAATTATATATTGCCTAATATATGTATAAATCTATATAAGGTGCTATAAAAACATCTGCCACGGCTTTAATGGGAGGTAGTATTGTGTTTATAGATTACAATAGTATAGATAAATTATTGATTATTTATCATATTTTTTTTCATACAAAAAAAATAACGTATAATTTTGAATTGATTTATTAGTATAAAACCATCCCGTGTCCTAAGCTGTTGCCGCTCCGCACCGAATTCACGTAATTTGTGAACCACATTACGCAGAATAGAGTCAATGTTAATTTAACAATTTTATTTTCTAAAATAAAATTAACTGTTCCGGGGTACGAAAGTTCTTCACTATTGTAATCTATAAACACAATACTACCTCCCATTAAAGCCGTGGCAGATATTTTTATAGCACCTCATATACCTAAACTTATCTAAAGTGAATAATATAATTTAACCATGTCTTGTTTTATCACAGCACGTGCTGACATCAGCGGGAACATTCTGGCTGTACTCATGTTTCTGCGCGTTGGCTTTCTTCTTCGTGCTGTTCATGGTGCCCGAAACCAAAGGTAAGTCGCTGGCTGAGATCGAGCAGCACTTCCGAGGAGAAAAAGCCAAGATCAAGACCAAGGAAAGCGAAAAGGAGAAGGTGGAAGTCGTGAATATGCAGACAGTATTGTAGATTAACTTTCGTGGTATATAATTATGTATAAACAACGGTTTATTTATAGTATTTCTCGGGATTGCTCGATTAGTTTCGACCGCCGCTGCTACCTCGTTAGCTCATAATAAAGGAAACCTATTTTATCTGACGAGTGGTTTCGTCAGTGTCGGGGTTTTAAGAAATACTTTGATTAAACCGTTGCGTTGTTTAAGATCAAGTATTGTAGATGTAGGTAGAGAGCATTCATGTACTACCCCTAGCACGAAAGCTGTTGACAATGTTTTTGTAAAGTAGAGACACATTTTGTATGGAAAATTTGTGTTTAAACGCTCATCTTCATAGAAATTGTGAGGATAGACCTCACAATTTAACTAGGAATTTGGCTTAGAATAATGTAAACCTACAGTTCAAAAACCTAGAAATTTTAGATTAATACCCTAGCGAAAACCATTTAATGAATTTGTTAAAAATACTGGAAAGGTAATTATGTGACAAGTAAGTAAATAGCAAAATGTTTCCTCATGTCATTGAAAGCGTGGCAAGTTCAAGACATTGAAAACGTGGAAAGATATACGGTCTCAAATATTAAAGAAAGTTAAAGACGAAATTTACGCAATATTAAAAGCACTTATTGTATTGAGTAAATTCAAAATATTATAGTATTTATTAACAAAATAATCTGACATGACTTATTATTTTTTGTCTTAAACTTTCTTCAATGAGGTTCATAATGTTTTGTGACGCGTTTTACTCACGTAAAACGTCAATAAATGTTTACCAAAGAGTTTTCTCTCCCTGCCATATGAAAGTCTACATTTGGATAGAGTCTTCCCAAATGAATAACCATGCAGTTTTTTATTTCAATGATGAGAAGACCATTCCAGAGGGTTTAGTTAATAGATAAATGTAAATAAAAAACAAATTCTTAACAGAAGGCTCTAAACGATATATGTTTCGTATTTCAAATTCTATCCATAATAACCATGTCAGGAATCAAAAACTTCAGACTCCTGCAGAAAAAATCATAGCAATAATTTGTAATGCTATAGAAAGTTCTAATAAAGGAACGAGGTAGATAAGGAACTGTTAAAACGAATGGTTCTAACAAAAACATCATAATTCTCATCTCTCTCTTCTTCCAATACTATTAGAACTATTATATATATATATATTATGTAAGCAGTTTATAAGTAACCAAACTGCTCCGTAAATAGATTCTAAAACCAATTTTGCTGGCGCGTGTTACCAACGGATGAAAGGGTCTCGCTGTAGTAACCGCGCTTCGTTATTAGCAACAGATGCACGAATCCCAGTTTTATTAACGATCACTAAAATATAGGCAGCCTTCATTGAACGTTGAAAGCCGTAAAATTAATAAATTTATTGAACTAAACGTAATTAGATACAAAAATATATCTGAATTCTAAATTTTTTTTTTCGGGAGTTTTTTGGTTTTACGTTAAAAAGCAGTTTGTTTTTCTATAGTTTCAGCATGGATTCAGCTAACAATGTTAACCGGGGCGTTTTATTGATGTTTTCTAAGAAAATAATAGGCAGTTTTACTGAAATTTATTCTTAACTTTACTGAGCTCCGACTTAGTCTCTATCAAGTCTAGCTAGACCAAGTTTTGTTAACATAACCCATATTACCTTACTCTTATAGTTTAGTCAAACCAAACAGCTATATTAGTTTCAGTTGTTATGCAGAGTTCTATAGCCCAGTTTCACATTATCATTAGAGTCAAATTAAACTTGACAAATAAGGCTATGTCAACCACTTCAGGGACGTACAGAAAGGCTTCGACTAAAGATAGAAAATTTGTAGTCGCAATTACCGAAGGCTTTTCACGATTCCAGTTTTTGTTAAAGAATATTGAATCGTGAGAGATTGTGTAACTATTTCGTCTAAACTGCACAGGGTGTAAATAGTATTACCATAAAACGACAACTCTTTGTTAAATTATGTTATTAAAGTAACAAATCACATTCTACCCTTCCTTGGGCATTTCTAATAAAATATCTAAAAGCATTTTTAGTAGAACTTTAAAATGTAATTCAGTGCAATGAATTAGCGAATATTAATTTGTAAATAGGTAATTAGTGTAGTCTGTGGAATGTTGTATCTTTATAACTGTGATAGATAAGGTAGCTTTAAGAATTACTAGAAAAAACATATTTTAATAATTATGATTAATTTTGGCGATGTCATGTCTTCTGTTTATAAATATTATATGTATTTAGTATAGTATCTAATTTAATATGTTTTTTTTTAATAATATACTTTTATTGTAACTTCTGAAATGTATCTTTTTGATTTGTGTAGTTATGTAAATGTGATTATTAAGTTATTTTTAAAAATATTTATGTATTATCCGACGTATATGTACCTTTTACTTTACTAATAATAAGATAATAGACTTTAAATTTATATATTTTTCAGTATACATTTTTTATCCCAATGTACATTTAATTCGTTTTATATATTTATTGAATTTTATTAGATATTATAGACCGATGTATAAAAATTACGATTAGATTGTTATGTTCTTTTACTCATTAAACAACATATCGTATTGTTATTGTTTTTGCTGTAAACTGTTATTTCTTATACCTAGGTAAATAAAAGCAATTTGAGAAAATAAACGTTTTCATTTTCCCTCAACCTATTTGTGGATTAAGTCCTAATAAATTAAAAACTTTCACGTTCTCGTTAAAAAAATACGTAAAACTTATTGTAGGTTTTTATTTTTTAAGGTTTGTATCCTTTGAATACTAAAAAAAATAATTAACAGCTATGTTTTTCTGTCGCTCTTATATACCTTACAATGATAGAGATAGCATGAGGCTTAATGGCAACTTTAAACTGATTGATGTTGCAGTATACGACTACAAGAGCGTGTGAACAACTGCCGTTCAAGATCGTGATGTTTCCTTAACGATTTTCCGAGTAAAGCTACTTGATTAAGCTTTTTGCTACTTAATCCACAACGGATAAGGCGAGTAGAATACACGCCTATAGATATTTCAAAATTCAAAATTGTAAATTCAATATACATATTACGAAATAGACAGCACCCTAAGGGTTGGTTCATATCCGATATATTTATGTATCGTATTTAGGTATCTATGGCCAAATACTCAAGCGTCAATTAGTTTCTAGTCTCTCTGTCACTGACGCTCTTAAATGTCGCTCTATATGTCGCTACTTTACGACTTTGAAGTTTAGTTTCAGTAATCGAAGGTACTTTTTGAAAACTTTTAAATTAATTGAATAGTCGCTATCCTAAAAGCAATACCCAATTCAATTTATTATAGTACTTTGAGACGTATAGGACGCGAGTACCAACAATTGACAAAGGGCCGACGGGTACGAACGATGTGCCAGCATACGTCATCAATCTGACTGACCCACTTTCCAGTATTGACACAGAGTGCAACACAATTGTACCAGAGTCTATAACGACGGAGGATTTATGCATTACGAATAGCTGATAATGATGAACAATGAGGATCATCGATTCTCGGTACATCACTAGTAACGCACGACGTATTAGGCTGTTTATTAGGAAACCAGCTCTTGTTATTTTGTTGATACGAGTTTGGTGTCTATTGTTTGTATTTTAAAACTGAGTGTAGTTTATCTATACCTCTCTTCATAAGACTTCCTTTAGTTATTCGTGCAACATGTTATCAAGCTCCTCCAGTCTTAAATTATGCAGCTAGTAACTTTGATATATCATTTATTCTCTTACCGACTGAATTTGTTAGATCACCTTAAAAAATACGAAAAATAAAAAAGTAAGGACCAAAGTAAATAGTTACATAGGTATATTGTTAAAAACAGGTCCAATTTTTTTTCTATCTCATTGATTAGACCTACTCTTGTGGACTTGAATTAGTGCCTATATCATTTTACTCGATAATTACGCTATCCGTATGGGAGCTTAATTTATCGAGTAAAATGATATGAAGGTCTAATTGCATTAGGGTTTGCCATTCTGTGCTAAGGGGAGCGAATTATTGTTCCCATACGGAACTCTTCATTATTTTATACTAAGGCAATTTATAGAAAAAAAATAACCACGTTGTTAGACATAAAAAACATGTTGGATATTGTGATGGAAAACATTTTTGGTGGAATCTCTTTGTTTAATCTTACCATACATAAATAACAAATAACATTTATAAACATATATCAAATCCGCAGTAAAAAACAAAACACACAGCAAACTGTTCTTCTTATACAAAATAATGTTACTGAAGGATACATTTTAAGTTGCTCACGGCTTTATATTCAAATACGAATGAGCACAAGGAACAGACCGTAATGGGCATAAATATAGTGTTATGAGGTGCTCGACACAATAATAGCGGCTCCAAAAATCGTGAACTCATAAGCCTCATTATAAGCGTATAGGTTTCACAGTAAGTTATCAACGCGTCGCGTCGCGGCAGTGAGGGGCGACTCGCGGCTGTCGCAACGCTCGCGCACACTCACGACTCGCGACTCGCTAACTAGCGAGGATGACACAGATCAGTGCACGGCCCGACATCACGGATACAATGTTCCATTTATAAACAACCGTATATATTAGCAATAATCACTAAACACCCGACTTTGCCTGGAGTGTTGGTTTCATTTAATTTAAGGTTTCGTTTCAGCAATACCTTTTTTTTACTTTTATTGCTTTTACTGTCAAAACTCTTGACGGAAACATGGTGCCCTGAAAAAACCATGCACAGATTTCTCTCTCTAAAGGTTGATGTATTCGTAAGTTTGGTGCGGGCTAGGACCGTTCACTTGCGCCATCCACGTATGCAAGCTTCTATTTGCAGACGACACGACGGGACCTTTGATCAGTATCGACGGACCGCCAACCGCGGATCGATTGGGCTTGTCGCGTTGTCGCGCCGTCCAGTACACAACGCGCGTCTAACCATGGTTGGCGCGACCTAGTGCGTCAAATATCGTATCGCAATAAAATTGGGATGCGTTCTATTATCAAGTAATTATCAAAGTTTTACTACTTAGTATTGTAAAAGGATTCATAAAATCTTTCAAGGTTAAGGCAAATTTAATTACATCCGACTACGTGTTCAAACAGTAAACCAACAGTAAAGTTGTTAAATTCGAAATAAACACTTATTATTAAGTACTTTTAACTACTGTACTTTTATACTGTTTAGTAAAATTAAAACATAATTATGATATCTTTTTACACTTCCCTATGTTGTTACTGACTCTGTACGCATTTTTATAGCTACAAGAATACTTTAGTTAGTATCTAAATTTGTGCCTATAGATATAAAAATAATAATTATATTTAATGTCCTACATTTTATATTGTGTATCGACATCCGTTTCGGGTGAATTTGTATAGCCTTCAACTGCAAATACAACAATGACCAATAACAGAACTTGCAGCAGAAGCTTCATTTCGTTATGCACTTCACAATAAAACAATTTAAAAATTTTATGATTATAATCATAATTTGCTTTCAGTTTGTAGAATTAAACTGAAGAAAATAATCTATGTATGAAGTCGTGCGGCAGAAAACCTCCACGAAACTCTTCCGGTTGCGTTGAGCTTTCCTTATCTGTAATACATAAGTAACAGATATGCTATCAGTGCACTAAATATAATTTATAAGTCTTCATGTTACTTTAAGCCTGCACCACCACCGCCACCCTCCAGGACTTAATGGAAGCCAACGACAAAACCATTCAAGTGGCGACTTTCTTATCAAACAGAATTTAGCGATCATTGACTCGAGAAGAAGAAGAAGAAGTCTATGTATGAAGACATGAGCACAATTAAACCGTCAACAATAACATATAGCACTTCGTTTGTTAAAAAATATATAGGTACCGCGTCCTTTCTAGATGCGTAAAGGAGCTCCGCTTAAAGATTTATTCTATACATATTTATTCGCTATACTCGCATCCTATTTGTTAGCCCACGACTTTATTGCAAAAGCTTTCAGCTCTTTAGTCACTCTTTAATTAATAACATATTGAAGTAAATACATTTGGAATAGATTTGCTTTGCTACGACTGGTTTGCACTATCTTGAGATCAACTTCGGACTGAATTGATATTAAGATGAATTAGATCATTTAGAAAAATGTCAACGCATCCCGACATTTCGATCTGTGCTGTATATGAAATGTTTTTATTGGATTTTAGAGGAAACTATATTAGGAAATAATGTATTATTTGTGAAGTGCAGGTGTCAAGCATCATTTACATTTCCTTGTACATTATTGATTTGTATTATTATATAACTAATGACTCTCCGTGCCGCAAAACAAAACATTGCGTGTCAATTGCATCTCATCTCATCATATCTCTTATGAAATTATTTTCAACATGGTGTTTCCTGTACACAATGGCAAATGTTCGTCATATTTCAACCTCTGTCAGTCTTTACTACTCGTCTTTGAATATATATAGTAGGTGTATCATCATCATCCGGGATTTTTTTCAGTAAAGGTAAATAAGTACAACAACATCGCTTGAAAATATGTTCTATTTGGCAATTTGATTAGGAATTTCTGTCGCAATTTCGCGAAATAAAGGTTACTACTAAACGTATGAAATATAGGAATTGTATCTATTAAAGCTGTCGAATTTATCACTCAAAGAGCACTCCCGATCAAAGTGACAAATCTTTAGCGATTTTATAAAGCAAATCTATTTCGTGACCAATAAATTACAATATAGTTTAATATCAGACGTTAGCTTATAAATAGTACGGTGACAGCTACACTTACAGACGAACATTTATTTAAATAAATGGCGGCATTTTGCCGATATTAATTGTATGTGTTCGTCGCGTAACGGTATGATTATCTGCGCGTGCGCCGCCGGGAGTCCCGCGAGTGACGCGTCGCGGGCGCAGCGGCAGATGCACGAACCTACGTCAACTCACGCGTGTTCTTGCATCGTATTGGTATCACGCTCACCGGTCCAACTTTCCTATATAAACACCGACTATTCAAATTTGATGTATTCAAAAGCTAACACTTTGCACAGTAACACATCTTCACAGCTTAGTTTACTTTAAAGTTTCATGAAAGCTCTTCAGTGATGATTTTAGTAAGTGTTTATTTTGAAGGAATTTCATGATATACTATTATATATTTTAAGATGTCTATATTTGTCTTAAGTTTCTGCTTGATATTTTTTCAAACGTGTGGGATGATATCCTTAAAATATATTAGTAAAATGCCTCCTAATCCAGAATAAAATATCTGGCTGAAAGACTTTCATGTTTAGCCAAAAGTTCTATGAAGCAGTCAAAGTCTGTTCTCAAGATATTATTATGTTAAAAAACATCGTCATCGCACTTATCCCATATTTGAGTTTAATATGTAAGGTATAAGGGTTTTTGTTATAAGTCGGCAAAACAATGAGGTGACGTAAGGGTGGTAATTTAAAATGAATAAATCCCTTATAACCCCTATGTAAATGTCTAAAAGTGTGGAGTAATTTGATATATTTTTTTCATAGAAAACATCATTGGTGTATTTATTTGATTGCTATTGACTAAGCTTGCATCCCATTAAAGGTACAAAACCAATAATCCTGTATATATGTATTTATTTCTAGACTATATATTCATGTCAAATAGATCCCTAAATATTATGTGTATATTTCCAGTACGTCATATTATTGTGCGCACTTGCGTTGCCGACAAGTAGATGCGAGCCTCCAGTAAACAGCTACCTCCCTCCCCCTGGCTCCGGGGGCCGACCATCTTCGCAGTACGGACCGCCCGGGAGTAACGGTGGATCGCCAGGGGGCTCACAGCCCGGGGGCGGGTCGGGTTCCAACCGAGCTCAGGACTCCTACTCAAACGAACAGACCGGCCCATCAGTCGACACGCAGTACGGTCCGCCTTCATCACGAGGCAATGGACAAGGCCCTCAAGGCTTTGGGTCTCCGTCACAAGGACAAGGCGGGTTCAATCAAGGCCGTGGTAGCGCACCTAGTTCCCAGTACGGCGCTCCGGGTCAGGGCAACGGTCAGAGAAACGGAAAAGGCCCAGGCGGTCCCGGTGGACCGGGCGGGAATGGTGGTAGAGGAAGACCCCAATCCTCATACGGCCCACCCAGCCAAGGAGGTGGCTTTAACGGTGCAGGCTCAGGATTCGGGCAAACGCCTGACAGTTCGTATGGCCCGCCACCCACTGGTGGGTTTTCACCCGATGGTCAATCAGCTAACCAGCGACAAGGCTCTCAATCACCTGACTCCAGCTACTTGACTCCTGGTGCTGGACCCCAAGGATCAGGCCAATCCCAGGGTGGATTCGGAGGGTCTGGTGGTCAACCTTCATCATCCTATGGTGCTCCTGGCTTTGGCGGCGGTCCTAATGGTGGTTCCGGTGGAAGAGGTAATGGCCGAGGATCTAGTTATGACGATGGGGAATCTAATGTAAGTAGTTCAGAGCATATTATTGTCCTTAAATTAACTTTTTCTGCATGGAATGTCTTAAAATAAATGGTTCGTAACATGAAAGGGACTTATGTACATATTCAGAATAATATTATTGTAACAACAGCGCCTAAACAATTTTCTTTGTTCAAATATTTATTCAGTTTTGTGTAAACGAAAGAAATAAGATTAGTAAGTAGTACAGGAACAAATATTTATTCGGCTAGGCGAGTTACTCAGATATTACTGACTAACGTTAATAATTGAATTGAATTTCAATAATCTTAGTTTATCTACTTTTTTTTTTTTAATACCAGTATCGATTAAGATCATAATTAGGAGTTCAATACACAGATCAGATGTGAAAGTTAAATAATTTGTTTTATTTGACTGAATGGACCCTCTTATTTACCATATTGTTTCGGGTGCAACAGCATATTAATATGATTGTAAAGGAAATAATAAGATTTTGTGTTGTTTCAGGAGCCAGCAAAATACGAGTTTAGTTATGACGTGGACGACTCGCAGACAGGTACTAAATTTGGTCATTCTGAGAAGCGCGATGGCGACCTGGCCACTGGGGAGTACAACGTAGTGCTACCCGATGGCAGGCGTCAGGTTGTCGAGTACGAAGCGGGCCTGCAGGGATACATGCCCCAGATACGATACGAGGGTTGGTTCATTCACTTGGTTGCCGATACCCACACTTGAGCACAGCTTTTATGATCCACCACCGATATATATACCTTTTTAAGCTGATTTCACACTCTGGTTCAGTCAATATATTTAATTGCATTGAAAAAATACTGGTTTCAAAATAGCTCTATCTATATAAAAATACTTAGTCACACTTTCGTTTAAAAAGTTTCGTTTAAATTTAAGTCTTTTATTTTTAATTGACAAATAAAAGATTTACGGTAGAGATTTGTAATTTAAAAAGAGAGGTACAAGACAATTTTTTATATGAAATAAAATTTTATGAATTCAGTATGAAATAAACTGAAATGTTTATATCATCTCGTAATTCATAATGAAATCGTGTTTCTATCAGGAAATTGGTTGTTGCTTCGTGTCAGCAGTTTCCAGTATACCTAAAACGGATTGGAACTAATCCAAGCATTACTAAACAAAGCTGTTTGTGATTGGAATTTACTTGCTGGTTCGATTTTGTGTTTGATTAGTGATCAGTTTATCTTGTACATTAATACTTCTTCTGATCAGGTGGTGCTAACGGTGGTTCTGGATCTGGTTTTGGCCGTGGTAATATATATTTTTAAATTGATTTTTAAACACATAATATAAAAAGTAAGCCTAAAGGACCACAGTTTACAAAAATATTAATAATAGAATTTTGCTTTAATACTTAGTACTGTTTGTTGTCATCATAATATGTCATAAAGTATTTTTTTTAAATGCAAGTAACAAAATATTATTTTTAACAGGTGGTGGAGGTTCGCAAAGTGGTAGCCAAGGCTATCCTCAGGGCGGTCCAGGTGGTGACAGTGGCTACCCAGGTGGCGACCAAGACCAATCAGGTGGCCCACAACGTTATCAAGCCCCAGGTGGATTCGAACAAGGTGATTCTGAAGGCCAAGGATTTATGGGATACCCGGGTGGCAGACCCGGTGGCAGAAACGGTCAAGGAGGCCGCGGTTCCGGACAAGGTGGTCAGCCAGGATCAGGGGCAGAAGACTTGAACGGTGGCTCCAATGGTTACCCAAGTGGAGGCCCTCAGGGTAGCGGCGGCTATTCCGGTGGAGGCTCTAGAGGTGGTAATGGAGGTAATGGTGGTAATGGAGGCTACCCGAGTGGAGTTCCCGGAAGAAATGGAGGATTCTCTGGTGGGAACGGAGGTAACGGGAATGGCGCTGGCTACCCAAGTGGAGGCCCCAACGGTTCCCAAGGAGGTAGAGGCCAGAACGGAGGCAGAGGTCGCCAGGGCTCGCAGAATGGTGGAAACGGTGAAGAAGAAGGCTATCCCAGCGGTGGGCCTAGCGGTCCAAGAGGTTCTGGATATTGACGAAAATGACAACGACTTCGGCTACTTAAATAAATGAAACGCTTCAGTAAGTTTACGCTCACAAACTTAAATTAATTTGATAGCAATGTAAATAAATTATGTAAAAAGAAAATACTTGTTTTTTAACTCATTATATTTATTCATTTATTATATTACACATACAAATTGCAATTCGTATCCATGCAAAGCACTATCACAACCTTTCTAATTAGTACGAAACCGTTCACACTAAGTTCAAGAAAAAATGAGGTGTAAATGCATAGAAAATAATATAATTTATTATCAACGATTATCACAAAAAATAAATGGGATATTTTTTTTATGCGCGATCTAAGGTATAATAAAAATAATTCAAGAAGTAAAATATTGATAAGTTTTGTCTTAACGAATACTGCCAATGACTATTTATAAAAATGCTTTAAAGGTTCATAGCTCTTCGATATTGTTTTGAAAGATTCTTCCCGAAGCAAGCTTAAACTACCTATAAAATACCTATATTATAATAATTATATCTTCATTAGGGGCCAATGCATAGAGTGGCTAAGTAAGCCGTACGGTTTGACTGATAATACAGGTTAAGCCGCGCTCGCCGCGGTTGGTCCGTGGATGGATGACCATTACTAAACATACCGAGATCCCTCCGTGCCTCGGATAGCACGTTAAGCCGTAGGTCCCGACTGTCATACTATGATCTTTGGCAGTCGTTAAGTCAATTCTGACATCCAGTCTTACTATGGGATACTGTGCTACCCAGTAAAAATGTGTTGTGGAGGTCAGATAGGCAGTCACTTCATGTAAAATACGGTATTCAGCTGAATCCGGTAAGACTGGAAGCCGATCCCAACATAGTTGGGAAAAGGCTCGGAAAGTAAGGGCCGATGCATCCATTTACTTATAAAATTCTCTGTAAATTGTTTTTTCGTAAGGATAGATTAGCATATTTGAAATTCAATTGTTACTCTTATTACATGCCTAGATGTTGTGCTATAGCATAGAAGGTTTAGGAAAGGAATTACACATAGCCTTTTCGGGTTGCAGTCGTGATTATAATCATAAAAACCTACAGTCCTACAAAAAATATTAGTGAAAAGTATTTAATTAAAATCTACATCGAAAAATAGCTTACATCTTTAGGTAATAGATACATTTCTACATCTCGTTGACGGAAAAGCATTTGCACAAAAATATTAAGAAAGGTTGTAATCCAGAAAAAGCAGTATGATTTGGGTTTTGGCTATTATCAAACGCCACTAACCGGTCTGGCACGGAAATGAACCTCCATGACGTCACCATAGAGCTGCTCGGGTTTGAACTGGTTCTAACTAATTACACAGCCCCTAATTGTGCCGTCTGACACTGCCACCGACTTCCAGGGACGGACCAACGAGCGAGAGCAGAGCGATTCTCAGCCGCGTATGTACACGGACGCGGTATAATTGTTACGTTCTAAGCGACATACTATTCAAGATTGCAACGCATTGCTCTGAGACAGGACCAACTTCCCTAGTTAGTTGGTTACATACGTACGACTAAACTACACGTAGGTACATTTCCTGATGTTCAAGTTTGTGAACTTCCAAAGAATTGTTTAACCGTATCTAAAATGCTCTACAGTGTTTTCGCCACGTTTCGCTACAAAACACTTGAAATATGAACCGTGAAAGATTTGTTGAACCAATATCTTAATATTTTTGTGCAAATTCTTGACCACCTATGCTTAAATACGATATCACGATGTTTATAATAATATTAAAAATATAATTGGTATCAATAAAGCTGCTACAGAATCCTGGGCCGATGAAGCATGATCTGGAAATAATAGTATTATAATTATAATACAATTTATCTACCACAAAGAAACCCATCCACGCAATAATTTAAACGAAAATCAATAACATAAATACTCCTTGGAACTAAAACATGAACTAAAAGGATTTTTATTTCAATTACAAAGAAAAATAATTGCAGATAACTTTTACACAAATGTGTATTGAAAGACTTTTGGCGCGACTTTGGCATGGAACTAGTTGAACTCAAAAGAAGGATGTTGAGAGCGAGGCCTGGGGCGCGGTTCTGGAACCCCGCGGAGTTTATTAAATTTTGGCTCCTTAATAAAAGATTTATAACAGTTTTTGTATCGCTAAGTATCTCATCCTTTCAAAACATAGGTATAAGAATAAAATTGTTTTCACTTCTTGACAGTAGCTTTTCGTTTACAGTGGTCACGAAATAGTCCACTGTTTTCGTAAAGAGGACTGAGATGAGAAACATCTTTACATGCTATAAAACAAATTCGCTGCCAACACAATTGACTACGCTGTTTGTGGGCTTACGTACGCTTACGTACGACATCTTTTACGCTACGCTACGGTCTTTAATGCAGTAATGTATTAAAAAATAACATCAATATTTGTGTTTTAATTTAGTTTCAAAGTTTAATCAACTAGTGGTAGTATATTTGGCTTTACCTCTGATTTCCTTTGCGTCCGGAGGCTTCGTGATGGTAAAAGGGAAAGCTATGTAGTGGGTGGACTCCGTTTCTCTTTGATACAGCGGCGCTATCGTCGCTTGGCACTGCGAATACGACAATATTATATAAGAAAAGGGGCATAATTTTGATAGATGAAACTGGAGTCTAGAGAATATTGAGCATAAGTCTTATAATCGTACTAGAAAAAAATATAATTAATTGTTTGGTTAAAGCATACATAGACATTTATGCTATCAGGGGTGGGCAGATATCACCATTTATTTGGAAAATGTGCACGTACAGGCACACATAAAATAAAATAAATAGTAAATAAATTTTATAACAAAACCTATATAGTTATTATGATATTTAAAAGGCTTAATTTGAATAATCTTATAAGTGTAGATACATTTTATAAAATATAGAAAAGGAACTTAAATAAAATTATGTACTACAAGTGCAAAGCAATTACTTTTATCAATATAAGAGCTTTCTGTACAGGTAGCTAGTTTGATTACTTTCATATTTATTTAGATAAGGTTTTATTTATAAATAACAAATATGTAATAAGAATGCCTCATTTAATGCTGCCGAATTTAATTTTGGTCTGCTAATTAAAACAACCTTGACCAAAAGGGGTATGCTTATAATAATATTATACCTAAGCAGTCTGCCTAAAATGTATTTGTTTTGCACTTAAAACCTTCAGAATCTATGTGTTTGAGGAGTGTAGTTTGCCTAGTAACACAAAGATTATTTTATTGCGAGAGAATGAACTTTGTAAAATATAACGGGTTTTATTTTAGCGGTATATGAATTACTAGCTGTACCTCGCGGTTTTACCCCCGTGAATGACAATTCAAACACTATATTTATATATTATAGCCTATGTGTTGTTCCGATGTATAAGCTACATTATTGTAAAGTTTAATTAAAATCCATTGAGTAGTTTTCGCGTGAAAGAGTAACAAACATCCATACATCCAAACAAACTTTCGCATTTATAATATTAATAAGGATAATAAGGATGTTTAAAATACTCTCATGCGTACGGTATTGACTGCTTCTGGCTAGCCTTTTCCCAAGCTATGTTGGGGTCGGCTTCCACTCTTACCGTATTCAGCTGAATACCGCATTTACGATATTAACTCGCCGCAAATATTTAGCAATTTTACATTGTTATTTATTGTGAATTCATAACTCTAATATAAATTCAGAATTGTATCTGCACTGTTTTGTAGTAATACGTTCAAAAAGTTTTAAATTATAGAGAAACTGTGCGATGTAAATAATACGTTCTCTATTTACTTTCCGTATTTGCAACATACCGTAGTACCATTTTCTGGCGAAGCTTTCTTTTTCGAGTCGATTGCTTGAAAATCACAGCGTAGAGTAAATTAGTATTAGTTGGTATCAGTAGTACCAGGTTCCAGATAAACACTCACTTTAAGTTTAATAGCTCCATTTACAAAGTCGGCGGTGGTCGCGAAGAAGCTAAGCTGCAGTATAGTCTCGGCTGCGTCAGGCCTGTCTGCCGACACGCGGTACCAGGGCCCCAGCACGTAGTCAGCCGGTGCAGGCCTGTCGTTCACGAGCCACTTCAAATGAGCTTTCGGACGGGATGGAGGCAGAGAGCAGTTGGCTAAGACTGTCTCGTCTAGCTTGTAGTGGTCTCGGAGACCCATCACTCGTGGTCCCCCTTTTGGTAGTACTGCAAGGTAAGAACAAAACACAGATGAATAAAACGTAGAATCAGAATCAATTCAGACAGCAGTATGTAATTAGAAACCAGTCAGATCCATCTCGGACTCGTGCACTGCGGGCTCCGTACAAACTGATATAATATGGATAGTTACCTTATGTTATGATAGTAGCTACCTATTATATTCTTTGCATCTTTCCTATGAAAGGCGTTTGGTTTTCTAGTTTTCATATTATTGAATGACCTTATCCCAGAGCGTTTATGGTTAACTTCTTGCACGTATATTGGCATACATTACATTCTCATACAATCCAAAATTTATTCCAAATGCCTGTTTTGTTAACGCATGTCTTGAGTTAGTATATGTTAGTATATAGTAAACTCACAGTGTATATTGATATATTTCTGCCTGAAGACGGTGGTGAAGTGCGGCGCCTCGCCAGACACCTCGCAGCGGTAGTGGCCCGCCGACTCCTGCGTCAGGTTCATCAGGGCCACCACCGTATTAGATGAACGGGCTACCTGCAACGCAATACATTTAAATCGAAAAATTATATAATTAATTATCATTAAAATAAAAGCCTGGTCTTTTAAAGATCTGCTAAAATCATTTAGATCTTTAATTTTTTGTTTGACACTAAACATTCTTTGCAAAAGCTCTCAAGTAAAATAATAGCGAATCTTCACTCCTTGTATGTTCTTCCTAAAAAGCAAAAAAAAATGTATAATATTTTTTATTATCTGGCAGGCTAAATATATTTTTTGATTTTTCACACCCTGATTTAACTTTCTTTCAAAAGCAATGACTTTCAAACCTTTTATTATTTTTAACAATGCGTTAACCGGTTATTCTAAAAGCTCTTTGGCAAAAAATTATAAAAATTGTAAACAGTCGGTTAAAGCGTAAATGAAATGTACTAAATTAGCGCAAAATGAATCGTGCTAGTAGTCCAGTAGGAGTCATGTTCAATGCACCGACCGCAGTTTCCCGCGTATTCCCTTGTTTGCTAATAACATCATATTACGGCCAGCATTATAGTCGCTGTGAACAATGACATAATTAACCCTGAAACTAGTCGTGGCAGCCCCGCGGTTCAAAAAAAAAAAGGATTCGTATGTACAGATTGCAGTTTAATTAATTTTATAATCACGATTTTTTTTTTGACACTTCTTTTCTACCGCTCGGCAAAGGCCTCCTTAAAATCCTTCCACTGGTCCTTGTCCCATTGACTGTTCTTAAAGGAATTGTACATAGCGGCAATATACCAATTTACATTCAAAAATAGTTTCCTTAGAATAAGTTTATGCAAAGTTGTCTACGTACGCACCTACTTAGGAAGTTGGAAGTTCTATCAAGTATTGCTGATACTCAGAATAGTTGTTTCGAAGTTATACATAACTTTTTCCATGATCAAGTTAAATAGCATTTTGGATAAAGCACAAAGTTCAGGTAAAGTTGTCGGTTTGTTGTTCCATGTGTTTCTAGTTTTGATGTCGTGTTTATGTAATAGTACAATAGATGAACGTACTTCAGTACATATAGTGCTTTATTTAATTGAAAAGATAAGTATTAGAATAGCTGTGTTGCGAGTCAGATGACTAGATAGTACCCAAGCCTTACAGTAATATAAAATATCTATTCATCGGTTTTTTCTACCTATCCGTCTCTTTATAGATAAAGAGATATAAAAGTAAATATTTCAGAAAATTAATTCTCGTTATCACATACGAAAACTGATAATATGCTATTATAATTCGACGACCTTCGTGGTCGAGTGGCGTACGCACCGGTTTTAAGGTGTAGCAATCTCTGAGGTCCCGGGTTCGATCCCTGGACGGGTCAATATAGAAAATCACTTTTCTACATCGTCTCGGGTCTGGGTGTTTGTGGTACCTTCGTTGTATCTGAATTCCATGACACAAGTGCTTTAGCAACTTACTTTGGGTTCAGAGCAATGTACGTGATGTTGTCCGCATTTATTTATTTATTTATAATTAAAGCATCAACTGTTATAATATTTTTTTAAAACAAAGTCCTAGATATATCTTGCTATAAGTTAGGTACTCTGAAAGCGACGATTAGATAATATAATTAGACATCCCGGTCAGTGACATCATTGGAATAACCGTAACCATATGTTATTGTTTTTATAATAACCCCATTTCTACGTAAGCAGTGACATTGGGAATATTTATATCAATTGTATTACCCAACACTAGACGGTGACGCAAAGTAATATAATTATGTGGAGTGTTAATACTGGCCATTTTTTTATTGTCAGCTGTGTAGAGTTAACTATGTACCGGCCGTTCGTTCCTAATTATGAAGTCGAAATACTTATAGACGTATCGTATTACAGTTAAAATTAAATTAGATAGATAGAATATTCTTTATTGTACACCATTAAAATTACGTCATCAACTACACAGATTCAATAACAGGAATAAATAAAAAACCGGCCAAGTGCGAGTCGGACTCGCGCACCGAGGGTTCCGTACAAACCTGTAGGTATCTATTTCTTTTGATTGCGTTGACATAAAAGTTCGATTTTGTTACAGCTTAAAGGTATTATAGACCTGAGTATTTGATATGAATTTCAATTTAATACCTCTACGCGTTCATGAGAAAAGTAGTAGTAACTTTAAAATTTTCAAAAATATTTTTTATTTTGTGAAAACTAAAATTTTTTCCTTTATCTGTACTATAAGAAGTTACTTTGTACCAAATTTCAAGATTCTAAGTTCACAGGAAGTACCCTGTAGGTTTTGATTTGCAAAATGCGAAAATTTGCAGCATAAACGGCTGTATCTTTTGATTGCTTTGGCTTAGAAGTTTGATTTTTTCACAGCTCCAAGGGACAGTAGACTTGAGTATTAGATAGAACGCGTGGAGGTATCGAATTTCAGTTCGATACCTCCACGCGTTCCTGAGAAAAACGGACGGACGGACAACGAAGTGATCCTATAAGGGTTCCGTTTTTTCCTTTTGAGGTACGGAACCCTAAAAATACGCTTATTATATATATATATATATATCCTTTTTAGGATCCTATACGAAGTCGTTCAGTCTGCATTCAGTCTTTCTCATTGGAAACAATTCAAGGATTGGACATTAAGACTTTTTCCTTTAGTTACTGATTTAGAACGTTTAGGATAATGTTATAAGAGCTATCTTATAATAACATAGGAAGACTGAAGTAGAGTTCATATTACATTTTTACTATAGTCGGTCTTCTTTTGTAACTGTGGCTCTACATAACTAAAATATAACACCGCCTTTAAGATTAGACGTTATTATTTCCCATAATATATTCAGTTTCAGACTTTCAGTGCTTATATCAGACACCTTTTATAAACTATGTTTGCAATTATTATAGTACACAAACATAATATTTTCCATTAAACGGGGAAGAACGTCGACATCTTTTAGCGATTAACCAAGCGTTGTTTTAGCAAACAATTCTTGTTTGGATGTGTTTGATGTAAACAGAACCCGCTTATTTACCCCCTAAGCAGTAATTTGTCATGTATACCAAACAGTTCTACTGTTGTAAGGTCCGGCACACACTGAAGGCACGGGATGTGACTGTTAGGATGGATGAATTTTATATCTTTAAGTGAGAAAATAAAGTTTAAATTCCGATGACATAGGGAAGTTATTTTTTACATGATTTTGTTAATAACAACTTTAGCCTACTTAAAATTTTCGTCTTTTTGTAATCTAATAAATTTAATTGGAGAGTACCTAAATCTCTACTTCATTAACAGTGATTAAAAATTGTTATTTTTTGTTCTTATCGTATTGCCATGTGCAGATATGCTTATTAACTTATTGTTTAAAATTTTACAAATTACGTTGTCACGACAATAATTTAGTTTAGATACGTTTATGAAAGAATTAAATTAAACAGTCGCCTCAAGCCTTAACTTAAAATAATAATATTTCTATTATTAGATTCAATTATTTTGCACTGATATTTTTTCTCTTACTGGTTGTGAGTTGTTCGTCTACAAACAACACAAACGAATTCTGAATGGCAGAAACAGGCATCTGACTGTGAAAAGTGTGTTGACTAAAGGAGTTCACGGGCAATAAAGCCGAGCGATAGGAAGAAAGTATAATGTACCTACATATATATTTTTAATGTAAATGTTGAATGCTTGCGGAGTTTTGCACTTTAAGTACCTGTACTTTGAATTGTCGATATAACATAATTTCATAATGATGACCAAACGTTCCAAATTCGCACATTGGTTTTTCTTTGAACTGTTCGAGAATTACTATTATTTTAATATTACTATTTACGTGAAGAAGTTTTTGACTACTGAGGACGTTTAGATGACTTCTTTTTTCAGCCTATTGGAATGGATTTCTTATACATACTTAATATTAAAATATTTCACTTACATCAACATTAACCCCTGGCGTCTCAAAGTAGTATACAGGGGGTTCATTTTTCGGCACGAAGCGGTAGAACTCCCTGCCGTCCTTGTACCACTTGACGGAGTACAGGGTATCTCCTTCCATGTCGTACTGGCAGCCCAGGAGGGCCATGCCTCCCTCGGGCTCATGGGTCGGCACCCGGAGTTCTACTAAGCGAACACTCTTCACTGAATCTGAAATGTTTCCAATTATTTTAAAAGGTACGATTTTTCTAAACTTAAACCTGTTTATAATACTAGATATTCAAAATGTTACTAAGGTATTCGATACATGATATATGGTACTAAAAGGTTTATTTCAAGTTTGGTTACAACTGTGAAAGTTTCCCGGCGTTTATTTCTCAATTTTATAAGTAGAGTATCTATATATATAAAAATGAATCCCTATTTCCCTTGGTCGGCATCACGCGTGAACGGCTGGTACGATTTCGCTAATTATTTTTTTTGTTGTGTTTGTTATTGTCAGGAGAAGGTTCTTATTAAAGAAAAAGTTTGCAAAATTGCGCTGAAAATCAGGAAATTGAAGAATACTCAACCACCAAATTAAGTAATCCTGGCTTTTGTTACGATAGTGATTTGTTGGATTCATCTCCTCCATCCCTAATAATACAAAGGCACCGGGAACGGGACCTAGGTATTCACGCGGGTAAAACCGCGCGGCATAGCTAGTATATTTATAAAATGCTACTTTGAGTTAGAAGCTATCAATATAATAAATCAATAATCCAATATACATGATTATCTATACACCTTTTGCATTTTAAATTTGTATATAATTACATTATAAATAGTAGGTATTACATGAAATAGAATTTGCCGTTCGGAGAACCGAAGCTACATACTTTGTAAAAATCCAAACGCATAATCGTTGTGTTAATCGTGCGTATTTGACAGTCGAAATGTAATGTATGTTTTCAAACATTGTAAAAATAAATATGTGATTTAATAGTAGCTGCAATTCTAAGGATAAAATATTTAGTAAATTGAAGTACATAATATATCAAAATAAGGTAAGGTATTTGATAAATATAAGGTTATGTCGTAATTCATAAGTAACAGAAACTGACAGAACCTAAGAGAGTTAATCAAACGTGGTGCACGTGGGCTAGTCTTTTTTAGATTTACAACTGACAGTGACTCATTCATCTTAACAGAACTAGCAATGTAAAGGTTAACTTGCATATGCATATGTCTAGGTAGGTATGTGTGTACGACTGTCATAGTGGCGTAGTACACCGGGCACGCAACACCAAACTACACTGTAATAACCGCACTTAACTAAATTACCTTGTTTCCACAACAACAATAACACTAAAATCGTTCTCCCGAACATCTTCATACACCTAGTTCCCAGGAATCTGTCCACATAACCACGATCACTTCAGAGTACTGTAGCGGTTTCACTTCACATCACACATACCCATCGCGGATAAATCACTGACTCGACTAATATAATTGATCATCAATAACCATTGAACTTTTAAATTCACTTAAAATCTGTCGTTTGCGGAGTCGAAATAGGACAGCGAAATTCCGGCGACACGGTTCTAAATTTAAAACTGGTCACTACTAAACCGTGTGGCGCATGCGCTGTTCCAACGTAGTACTGCCAATTCAAGAAGTTAGCGTGCGTATGATTAATATTTGCAATTTTGATAATAAAAGCGTGCACTTTTTTCACGATACGCACGTTGGGGTTAGCTTTCGTGAGTTCAACGAATATTGTGTGGGTTAACGTGTGAGTCAGGGTAAATGTATGCATTAGAAGCTTAATTACATGTTGTCAACTGCTAATACTGATGTTAGTGATAAAAGCTTTACAAAGCAAATACTTTGTTTGATCGCGTTGTAATTACTTTGTTAAGGGCTGTCACCGGGAGAGTATTTAAGTTAATACCCGTGTTTCGTGGAACTGCATTTTTTTTTCTTGTATTGTCGTACCTAGCTTGTCTTTGTTGTCAACGGGAAAACTAATGAAGTTTCGTGGATTTCATAGTTCTCGTTACAAAAATAAACACTATACCTAGGTTTTAACAAAAATTATTCTAGTTGCTGTTTAAATTGCTATTATTTGTTTCGATAATTCAATTCATGTTTTTCAAGGCATGCGCGGCGGCCGTGAGCTTACAAGGAGCTATATATGTATAAACCTTCATTAATACTTCTACCTAACATTTATATCCAGTCAGGTATTCACTTTTGTTCAAATATTTTTTATTAATATTGTAATAAAAATTTTCAAAGAATAGCAGGATATTTAAATAGGTTAATAAAAAGAATATGTAAATGGTTAATTATATACTTAAGTACTATGTAATTTATAATTTGTTTATATGCGCTGAACCCATTAACAATAACCATGGTGAATACATAATCCTTACATAATCCTATTGGTAAGAGTTGCACGTTCTCAATTTTTGCTTACAAAAACTTTCTTAAACAGAATGAGAACGGTAGATAGGTTTTAATTCAGTTCGCATTCTAATTGAAATGATATCCGGTATGTTCATTGCATTATACTTTGAAAAAAGTTAACTGAAGTAGGTCCACACATTCTGGTGTGAGACGCTCAAGTTATTTCAGTGGGCGAGTTGTGCCGCACCGCCTTAGTTCTAAGATTGTACACTAGATGTCGCACAATGGCACTTCACCAAGCAAACAGTTTTACAATAGTTTTACGGACTTTGCAAAGACAAGAAAAAATAGATAGACTACACAGTCGGAGCTCATACAAGGGAGCCAATATGAAGGAACCCAAAATTTTAAAAAAGATGTCTGATTTGTCTTGTGTTATTGCCCCTATGCTGGTCAAAGGCCTCCCCAAAGTCATTGTATCTTAATACCGCACCTTTTAAAATATATTCTTGAACTTTTTAGTGTAGCTGTGTAGCGACCTGTCAGTCGCATTAGAAACTCAATTTTGTTTTACGAATGGATTTAAAGTTTCTTATTGGAAAACTAAGCTTAGCCTAACAAACAAGTGACAAGGGTACAGTTGAGCAAAGTGTATTATGGAGATTTATTTAATGGAGATGGAGCCAATCAAAGCATGAGTGTGGATCGGTCAGGTCAGGTGGCTGAATAAGAAAGTTGTCAAAAGGTTATGTACTTATGATAACGTATTTCTGGCAGAAGTTGTTATGTACGGAACAGATTTTCAAGATAGGTTCGTATTTATTTTTCATACGTTGTTCATTTTCATTTAGTTCCAAATATGGCAGATAATATACAACAACATTGGGTTAGAACGCGACCGATTTTCAAAATCTTTTGAAGTTAAATTTAGATTCATCTCCAACACAAATTATAGAATAACTATACAAACATCAGGAACTGGAAATAGGTACAAATGCAAGTGGAACAGCGGGCACAGCTAATAGAGCAAATATTTGGAAGTCAAGGCTAATAAAAATCCAAGTCACAAATATTCATTGGCTTCCTCGGTGATTAGGACTTCAAAAAACGTCAATACTAAGGAGGTTTCTTATCTGTTTCATGGCTTCGCAAATTGCGGACAAACAGCAAAAGATGGTCGTTACGTCCGGAATCTTGACTCTTAAACTATTGTAGTGAGCCCAATCCCATCCCCTGAAGGGAATTCTCATTCACTTTGTTTAGAGTACTTCTAAGAATATTGTTCTATTTGTAGGTTCATTGTAAGTATAATTCTTGTCTAATTTGACAACTGGTATTATCAATGTCAACGTTTTCTGTTGTTAGGTTTGTCTTTATTAAATAAATATTAATTTTTCTTTATTTTTTATTCAAAATTTGGCTTGTGCGTT
This sequence comes from Autographa pulchrina, assembly GCA_905475315.1. NCBI lineage: Eukaryota > Metazoa > Arthropoda > Insecta > Lepidoptera > Noctuidae > Autographa > Autographa pulchrina. Next base: position 9,010,581 of record FR997768.1, read on the forward strand.
TGCTGTTACTATTTATAGTGTCTACTTCTATCTACTGTTTATTTTAAAAATAATTTAAAAAGGCAGATTATAACCGACCTGATATTTTATTTTGATATTAAAATATCAGGTAGGTTTGAAACGCGCAAATAAATAAGACCGTAAACAAATTAATTTCCTTTCATAATACATACAAATTCATGCCAGGTTCCCGAAGCAATAAGCAGTAACCACGGAGTTCTACTTACTACGACCCGACTTACCTTTGACATTTAGTGGTATCTCGTTATTATTTTATTAAATACCAATTAACTGTTGAAAGCAGCCACTGTGAACATAATTGGGTTTGAGTGGCGTAAACGAATCATAACCAGCTCACTAGCATTGAACATTATAAAGCGGCTACTCAGATAATTAGCCTTGAATTTGTACACTTCCTCTTACAAGCGCTAGATATCTCAATTAATGTCGAGTTGCGGCACACATGGACAAAAGTTTATTTGCGAACATTTAATATTCGCTTCGGGCCGTTGTTAATTAACCCGGGTTGGTTAGGCCCGCGTGCCCGATGGCCGATGCCCGCACCCTTGACTCAATAAAAGAAACAAAACACAAGCTAACATCAACATACCCACGAGCTTACAAAATACATTTCATGGCCTTTTTGTCAAATTTAAAAACAACGCTGCCGAAGTTTGTAACACAAATCACGGGTACGTATCAGACAATAAAAAAGAATAAACCTATCCCTAAACGTATATAATAAAAACAACGCAAAAAGTACTATAAATTAAAATTTGGATTGATTACCTTATGTTAATGAATTTACTAATTATTTATTAATGAACTCGGTTAGAGAATCAGAGTTTTCCTAAACATATACCTACGTATCCGGGATAAGATATATCTTGTTGACCGAAGTAGACGAGGCACAGATGTAATAAGTAACTGCCTCCAAAGCTTGACCGATAAAAGATAAAATAAATCTCAATGAAAGTGCCTCACGTGGCGCACACGAATGAATGATTAAACGGAGGCGTTTCTTCATTTGTTTTCACTTTAGTTCGGACAACAATACGGTGTGTGTAGTCTAGCCTTACTAAGGGAAAATTACACTGCCCGTGGGAACTCGCGCGAGTAAATCATCATTAGAAGCGCCTCTGGCACGCCGCGCCGGGCGCTCGGCGGCGCGCGCGGCCGGGCGGCAGCCGGGCGGCGCGGCCGTGGGACACACCTCGCCTTTATAAAAGATTCAGCTTGATACAAACGAGACGGAAAAGTAATGGCCGAGTTACTTGTGCGTTGTTCGCACAACTTTACACACACTGTATTTCATTTAGGCGCCATTAAAATTAACTAAGACCTATGGATGTTAGTCAGAAACACGCAAAAGTAATTTAAGTTTCTGATATCGCACAATATATCAAATAATTAACTATTTGACGAATTATAATATAAATCAATGATTAAACAACACTATTTTTAAAGAAGACTGTAATTAAAAAGCACTCATGGCACCTACATAGGCATAATATTCTTACCTTTAGGGACGATTACACATAGCTATTAAGTAATCAAGATTTTGTCCTAAATTGCCCGGTTTCTTTGGAAAGCTTCCATGTCTATATAAAATTTTGCATAATTCAGCAATTATGCAGATACCGTCTGACATTATAGCTTTCTGCCGATCTATATTAGTACCAACCTACCTAAATGTGCTTCCAAGTCTAAGTAATATTTCTTTGGAAATTGTGCCACTGATAGGCTGGAACGGACTGAAGCCATCTCGTAAATTATGGAAATTAAAATGTGTTTGTGTATTATAAACAGTCTGTGGATAGTTCTGACTTTGAAGCGTAAAGTTCCTTAGTATAAGGTTGTGTAAATAGCAGACTGAACATAGCACACGTGGCTTGGTTTGGCTGGTTCTGATGCCCTGGTAAGTAATAAAGTTGTTGAACTTGACGCTAACTTAACTTGCAACTCGGAACCGCCACGTCTACAAGCTAACTGGTATTTATTAAGTCGAAAACTTTAAATGCAGGACATTTATGAAACTGTCGACTGGGCGGTGGCCGCAAAGTTTTGTTAATCAGAAAAGCGGCGAGGTGGCCGGGTCAAACTAGTTACAATGTTCACCTCGCCTATCCCTTGACATGGCCCGAACCGGGAATATTTTAAAATTATTCAATTTACATAGGTTAATTGCCCATTTATTCTAGGGAACTACATGTTGCCTAAACTTTGTGAACAAATTAATTAAATTGGCTTATCATTACGGAACTTTAAGGTTTTGGTACTCAGGTAATATTGCTGAGCTTTTTGTACAACTAATTCTTTTGAAGTTTAATGTTATTATAGTGTAAAGGGTTTAGATAGATGGACAATATAATAGAGTGTATCACAGGTGCATAAAGCAATCAGAGAATACATCACGTCAGCGATAATATTTTTTATATAATAAAGGTATGGAACACCGAAATAAAAAAAAAATGTTAACTGAATGGGATACCACCAGAAATGCAAAACTATCATGACTAGGAAAATAGCTACGATCCGAAAAAAAAAACGAATAATAGGAGCGATACAAAAAGCCAAAAGGATGCAATGGCATGTTCTTAAACTACTTACATTATAAAATAAAAAAAATAGAAAACGATGTCCTGTTTTACGGCAGGTTAGAGTCGGTTCTTAGCTGCGAATAAACTACGCTATGAGTTCCCGAGGGCGTCGTAAGAAGTCTATATTTTCGATGTAATCCCTTGTGGTGACAAAGACATAAGAGTAGCCGCACTTACCGTGAATCTCATACATACACATTATGGCGACCCAATTGATGTAGTGGTACTCTGGATATGTCCCAGGTGCGTTACATAAACGAAACATTCTTATGATTTGTTTAGAATTTAGAAATACTATAAAATAACCGGTTAATCTTTTCACTGTAAAGAAATAAGCATTACCTTTGTAAGTATATTTATTAAGATATTTGTTTTCTGTGTATGCTGTGTGTACATAAATTAAATAAACAAAATACCCAGCGCGTCAATCGATCTCAATTGCTAACGTTTTATAGTCTACATTTTTATTTATGAAACAAATAATAATAACCTTACAGGAATTTATTATTTACATCACAAACAATAAAGTTATTTGCATGACTTTTACAATAAATAATTTAAAAATTTAAATAAATATACATTTTGTTGTTACAATGAATTTTGAGCATTTAATTTTTATTAAATGGAATTTTGTATGCAGTGATATTTGATGAATCGTTAAAATGCTTCGTAAAATATTTATTGTTTGGGTAGGTTAATAGATTTATACATGTATTAGCTGTGCCCCGCGGTTTCACCCGCGTGAATGACAATTCTTACACTATCTTTATAAATTATAGCCTATGTGTTATTCCGATGTATAAGCTACATTATTGGAAAGTTTCAATAAAATCCATTCAGTAGTTTTTCCGTGAAAGAGTAACAAACATCCACACATCCATTCTCACAAACTTTCACATTTATATATTAGTAGGATAAGGATTTGTATGTATATTTTTATTAGTCTAATAATTAATAATTGGCGTTTATAAGTGACTGTGACTTGAGAGGAACGCGACAACTTAGGCATAATCTGCGTAGCTAATGGGTTGATCTCAAATGCAGTCAAACTTTCTTAAGTCACGAGCTTACCGACTTACAAAATTAATATGCAAACTAACTATACTATATAGCATACGTAACTAGGTACCTTCATGTTAAACTTTTTAAACACACGAGTCACATACCGTTTAGTAAAGATAACATCTTATGCAAATGTAAAGAAATTATCCATTCGGCATGTTCGAAGCCACATTACACAAATTAACAGCATGTAAATGTTCGTTTAAGGAATAGCAACACTCCGAGCAATTGTAAACGTGTAATATATCAGGGCCTCGATTCAGCTTTTTTAAATGCATGTCAGTGGTCGGTCAGTGTACTTGTAATTGGCCTATTTTTCGTGTTCAGATAAGCCTACAATAAAATCTCATTGAACTCTCGAAGAAAATGATCGTAATGACCAATTAATGATCGTAATGACAGTTAGCAGTATGCCAATTGACGTAAAAATGTCCAAATGAAGCAGGTCATTCAGCCAATTCAAGCAAGTCTTAAATAGCTGAATTGAGGCCCAGAATGGTCCGCCATTATCTTCTTTATGTGAAGGTAATATTGTTTATGCCTACGCGATATTAAATACCGGCCGTCGTTATTAAGATTTTTGAATGTGTGTGTAAAAATTGCATAAAATTTTATGAAGGTTCCCGACTTGTACAGAGAATAATATTAACATGCTTGCAGACTTTATTGTTGTAAACATGTGAAGGTTGAAAACATAGGAAGATGTAGCCCATATTCAATCCGCACTATCTCTACCACTGACCTTATTGAATTATTATTTGCATAAAAAAACTCTATATGATTCCCTTAATTTTTTGTGAATACCATTTTTGCCATTTATTTATTGATTGGTTATAAAGCCCTCCCGTCGCTAGTTTCAGAACCTAAATCTTCTTCCTAGCCTTGTATTTTAAATAAAACAAAAATGCAATGTTTATCTACTTCTTCTGAAAGAAAAAGAACTTCTGTAAAGCAGCTGAATTTAAAAGTGTTTTTAAAGTCACAAACCGCACTGTATTTAGCAAAACTTCCAATTCTAAAGTCAGACGAGCAATATTGAACTTTCCCAAGTAGCACGAACAAGAGTCATAGATATTCATTAATCTCGTTACAGAACATGGTCAACTTTGCTTGTAAACTTGAGTCCTAACTTCGTGAACACTAGAAACAATCCAACTGCAAAAGTTGCTGTTTCGGCAGTTCGCCAATCGACAACTGCACCTTTCAACTTTCAGTTTTCATTACCTTTTCAAATATACCGAAAGTAATTCTTCCATATAATTATGACGTCACATAAGTAAGTAAAGTACTAAACTTGACAGTTGCTCGCAGCGTTTTAATAAAACTTTAACGTGCATTCACACTTCGTGTCCTGGGAGTTACCAAACGAACGGCGCCAACTTCTCATACTAAACTAAGAGAACAATATTTCAAAGATAATTATTATAAATGCAAGTTCTTTTGACTTAATGTGGCTCACTGCTGAAAAAGGAGTTCATTCATTTCTGAAACATTGAAATGTGAAACACACATTGTTTCACGCTTTCATACGACACCAAATAACGTTTATATACTACTAATAACGTTAATATCACTCCGCATAGAATACATAGATATAGATAGGCTGTACAAAGAACCGAGTAGTACCGGACACTACGTGATGTGTAGTGGGTTTGATCCCCGCATGAGATAAATAGTTTCACAAGTGTTTGGTTTAAGTCCAGGTGTTCTATGTGTATGCGATTTAACAGTATGTACTACACCGCGTTACATCGTGATATAATCTCTAGTAAGGGTCTTTAAAATAAATCCCTGACGGAGTTGCCTACCCCGATAAAATCTATTGGGCATACGACTGATAGTGTTTATACTAATCAATCAGTCGGACTGATCTCAACATGTTATGAACGAGGGCGCTACCGGTTTGTTTTGAATTCTCACACAAAATAAATATCAATGCTAATAGTTGGAAAGATATTGGGTCCCGATATCTCCCCTTTGGGTATCGTACAACAATAGCGTGAGCCATTTCCAGGCATTTCCCATTTAAATTTGTTCCCTCGGTTTCCTTATCGACAGGAGGGTAGCGTCGACGTGTAAGAGACACGCGGCGGGTGCATTACATGAGGGGATTGTTTGATGACTCACACAACACCAACGACGTCTGCCCGCTACCAAGGACTCTAATATTGCTTTTTTATGTAAAACAGCGCCTCGCAGCGACTTACGAGAACTCGAGCCCTGATAAATATAGCCACGCATTAACTTTTTATTGACATTGTTATTGACTAAACTGTAATTATATAAAACAAAGGGGGACAATTTGGATGTTTCATTCGTTAGTCACTTATCGAAAACGTTTTGTGTTTCCTTGGAACACAACGCTCTCTCGCTTATAAGCTAGACAACTCAATGATTAAGAAAACATCAGCTAACATGGTAATTAAAAGGAAACAATGTTTATTTTTGGTAACATACCGAAAACTTCCGATTTTTTTACAAAGTAGTGTATGTTATATATATATGTAAATGATTTCAAAATCTGCATCTACCTATAGCTATAAACGGTAACCTCTAACCTAAATTCTAACACTATGGCAATCAATTATTTTACACATTATAGTTGAGATATAGTAATAACTTGTATAGATGTTCAGTTCCAATTAGTCCCGTGATCCTGAAAGCCCTATTTTGAATAGTTGATCAATTTTATTGAATGCTAACATTGTTAGCATAATTTGTATTCACGGCAAGCTTCCGTGTATATCCGAACATTTAATATTTTATTCCCCTGTTTGTCGAGTAACCGCGGTAGGAGCTTGTTTCCGCATTTTCTGTACAAATCGTGGTTATTAGATTAACGGTGTTGGTGACGGTGACGAATGCCGTGATTTTGGATAGCATTATTAGTAACGATAAGATGACAACGCAGGTAAATACGAGTAAACAAGGTTCTGGTTTTAAGGATTTTAGAAGTATTAAGCTTTTGCTTTTTGGTGCTATTTTTTTTGTCTTTTGCGTGTCTTGCTGGAACATCTTTGCCTTTTAGGAGTTATTGTTGGACATTAATAAAACGAAAACCTGCAGTGTTGCCGGGTATTGTAGGATTATTAAAATATTATATTTTATGGATTATTTCTTGAGTCTTGGAGTAGGCACTGTTTAACTTACAAGCTTTGTGGATTATTATTTGTAATGCATGTTATCAGCATAGCAGCATCATACGATCGCAAGATCCATAGTCATGATAAGGGCATACTTGCTGATCCCATAAAGTATACTATAAAGGTCAGAAAGAAGAAAGAGAAAATAAAAATCCTTGCTATAAGAAAAAACAATAACACATAAAACTGCAACAATAATAAATAATTAAATGTAATTCCGAAACCAATTTACTTAATTAATAATTACATTATTCATTATTCGCGGGATGTTTAAGAAACACACGGAATTAATTTTGGAAAATATGTATGAGCATCATCGTAACCAATTGGCACTCGAGGTATAATGGAAGCTAAGTAATGAACTGCTTTAAATATGATCAGTGTGTTTAATTAAACAATTCGCGAAGTAAAGGAATATGAATATGAAATAAACATTCATTTATACGATTTTATGCCAGTGTTTGGTATCAATATATTTTAAACAGCCCACATTTTTTTTTTGTGGGTTTTAAAAACACCAATCATCCTAGAAGGTGATAATTTTATGTTGCGTTTTTTTAAATAGAAATGCCGAGATTTCAAACGAACCTAAGTTTAATTGCTTTGTATATCTATTATAATACAACGACAATGAGAGAAAGAGACTCTTTTTCTCATTGTATGTTTAAAAGTTAAGTGCACCTTAACTTCTAAATATCTGTATAGATCTCAACGTATGGGGTAGATAAATATCGTTACAATTAAAGAGGAAGAATGGCGCCCTTTTTCAATTCTTGGAAGGGTAGTCATGTTTACAGATAAAATATAAGAAATTTATCAAGACTGAGAAAAATGTATTCAAACAACTACGCAAGCAAGTATTATAAATCATAATTTATTAGCCGTAAGTAATATATTGCTATATAATAAGAGCCTTATATGATAGGCAGGGTGAACTACTTACAGACAGTTAGGTGCACGAACTTTTCACCCAAGGTCGCGGTAACAAGGGCTTGGTAGATACCTGACCCATTAATTTTCATTTATGTTTTAGCTACTTTGTGAATTGACTGCTTGTGATTATAATATTAGGTTGTGCATAACAAATGAACGATATAATATAATTAATTCATTAAATGCCCGATAAATCGTCATTTTGACTGATCATAAAATACAAGTGTTTAATATTGGTTTGTTGCATGACTAGCAATTAAGAATAATGAATATGTTTGTGCTATTTGTGATAATGCGATTGTTTGGCGTGTGTGACGTTGGGTCGACGCGGCATCGGCGCGGGCTCGACGCGTCGCGGAGCTGCATCCGCGCGTCGCATTATTCACGGCTCTGCTAACGGCTGCGGCACACGCGATGCAAGCTGATTCACTATTTTTTGTTGTTGCGAACCCTCCTAATGAACATACCGTATATAACTGATCAAAATTGCATAGAATAAATGGAATGCGAATGAAGAGATGAAAAACGTTTCGATTTCACGGTAAGAATTAAAATACATAAGAATCATCAAAATATTTCTGAGTAAGAAAATATTATGACAACTATTACGTTCGTCTCAATAGTTAAATATTAAAGATTTCGCTAACGTAGACACTAATATTTTTAGACTTTAAAGACTTACATATTTGATAATTTTGTCGGCCGTATATCATAGGGTAGAAGTTGTTCCCTTTTAATAATTAATTAAGTATAATGTTTTGAACAAATTCTTGGTATAGTTATGCATTATAAATAAATCAGATTTGAGGCTTAACAAACTTTGTCCTGTGTAAAGCAAACTGGATACAAATTTAATAGCAGTTATCATATCATAAATAATTTTATCCAGGTAAACTATGTAGTTATTTATCGAAAAGTTTGTTCACGATCAATAATATATATCTAGTTTGTCTATTATTCGTTTTTTTCTTTGGATTGCGTTCTAAAAACCCCAGAGAACGAAATTTGCGTAAGATCACTCAGTTTAGTGTGAAAAAAATGCCTAAATCGGGAACTTTAATGAAGATACCATTAATTGTGTTCACATATTTATAAATAGCTTTAGGAAGTAGTAATTCACGTGTAGGTTCGCCATTATGATGACAAAGCTAGAGTACTCGAGGGGAAAAGCGGAGGGTTGTGATACAAAGACCGATGCTGATGTATTGGTCCGGAAATCGTAATTGTTGTACGCCAACTACCCCTGGCAGTGGTCGCTCACTGAAATAAATGTAGTCATAAGATAAATTGAACATGTCACCTTGTTTGTACCAGCAAGACACATTTTAGCCTACAATTTTAAATCCTTTCTGTGTCTAGGATATACCAATGTAGAAGCCCAAGAAGGACTACTTATTCGATTATTATTGAAAACAGAAGCCTAAAAATTGTTAAGACAAAGAAGTGTTTGCATTTATTTGTCGTACTAGTACCAGGAAACAATTTAGGAAGTCATCGATTTTTATAAAAAAGTTGCTCGTTACAATACGGTCTGTAGGGTTTTAAAAAGGGGGATTTTTTGTTTGGTACTTATAACAAATTAATTGATTTCGCGATTAAACTTCCTGGTGAGACTTTTTGAGGCATTTCTACGACATTTTCTTTTATACTTCTCCGAGTATAATTTATAAGTCGAGACGAAATCGTCCCCTTTTTATGTACATGATGCAGAATGTTGGCTTTTTAGTACTATGTATCTCTACTCAAAACCGCTGCAACATGGGCAAGATAGATGGACATTAGATAAAAAGAGGATGATTTTATTCAAGTATGACCACAAGCAACATTTCGTGCCACTATTCTATTCTACTCTAAGTTACTACGTACCTTAATACGGCATAGCGCCCAACGCGAATGAGTGTCTGGTTCCTTTAAAAGATCTATGATCTCAAGAGAAAAAGATAAAAAGGTAGGATTGTTTTGTAGCGTAGGCCCTAAGATTTGGGTCGTTCTATCAGGATCCTTAAGCCCGTTTTCGACATAAAATTGACACACGGGATACCCAATTTATTCAAACAGGATAAAGTTTGTTTCACTGATATTACACGGGAAGAGGTTCCATGCAATTAGGTGCGCTTAAGATTCGTGACTGTTGCTATTCAAAATAAGACATCTTGTATTTATTTTTTTGAATATATTTTTTGCTAACATTTAAAAAATCTTTATTGTATTGCTTGTGTATTTTCACAAATTTTCTGCATAAACAACTTTAAATAAAATGAAGATCAGAAGCTACTAAAAGTTATTTTCTCCTTGGCACCTTGAAAATTGTCCACTTAAAAAATTGGTTAAGGTAAATTTTAATTTATAAAATAATTTTGTGAGGCCTATTTCAAGACTTTGCTTTATTTAAACTTTATAAAAGGGGTAAAAGTGTCGTGCAGATTTTAATCCTCGAAGTTAAGGCCTCGGCACGTATTGCTTCCAGTTAGACTTAGTTCCGTACAGTTTTAACGTTACATAAAGGATCCCTTATTAATTAAAGGTGGAATACTCGAAAGAGGTTTCACGGTGTAAACTGTAAGGTGAATGATGGGATTGTTTATTTAAATTTTTACTTATATGTATTTTAGTATTTTGAACTTAAAGTTTCTAGGATTTATAATTTCTGCTGTTCAGCAAAAGTAAAAATCTAGACTTAGCTTTAAATAAATCTGTCGTATGGTTTAAAAACACTTGACTTACACATTGTGGTTGGAGATATAAATCTTTACGGTGCCACCCACGCTAGCGCAGTCGCGGACAAAAACTATTAGAATATGAATAAGAATTTATTCCAGCAAAATCCTTATATTTACACAGTTAAATGTATTGAATCCTGGTTCTTTGAAAGTTACGTTATTTATTTCCAAAATACAACACAGAAATACATTATTTAAAACACTGTACAAAAATCTCACAGAGTTAAATGAAGGATTTCCAAGTTTTTTGGAAAACAATTAAATATTACAAAGAAAAGCATTTTCACAAAATTAGAGCGTCCTTGAGCGGAAAGTAAAAATCTGAACCTAAAAGGAAGACAAATGACTAGATTTTTTTATAAAATATTCGCGTCTCGAGTTTTTAAATGGCGCCATCTCGCACGTTGGAAGGCACAAAGGAAATATAAAATAACATCACAAGAATTAGGTCACATGATTTATTTATATTCAATTATTTTGAGCTACACGATATATTCATTATGTACAAATTCTTTATAGGCTATAAATATTTAATAACAATAAGCAACAATAACTGCGTACTGCGTAGTCTCACAAAATTATATTACACAAATACTTATTATTTATGGTAGATAATGACAGGGAACCTCTCAGCTGGCCCAAAATCTTGTTCGAACCGTAAGTTACATGAATATCGGAAATTCCAAACATTACTTGTTATTGAACCCGTAGCCGGCATGAACCAATACATTTAGTATAACTTGACAAAATATATTATGTTGTTTGCCACATTAAATCTCATTTAACACACAATGGCGTAATAATTGGATGACACACATTTATACATTAATCGAATTCCAGTTTTTCGATTTACAATAATGTAATGAATGAATGAAATGAATGTCACAAAACGTATTTTATAAATTCCATATCATGACGATTTTATATAACAAAATTCAACACAAAAATGTAAGCACTTCAATATTTTTACCAAAGATCCAAGATATTTTTGCGAAAGCTCGCTAAATTAATGATAAAGAAAATTTTAAAAGGTTTTCATGTAGGTACGTCATATACATAAAACCTTTTAAAATTTTGGCGGTAAGAAAAGGTAAATCTAGGTGAAAAGATATTAAAAGCTTCGTTGAAGTTCATTTTGTTTGCATTTCCATTATTATTTCTTATGCGGTAAAAGTTGTGCACAAAATACCTTTTTTATATTCAGGAATGTTATTTACTATATTGATATTAATAGTAATTTTCATGCTGCATGTTGTTATCTGTTTGCTATTTTACACTTTGTCGTCTTGCTTTTAATATATACTTCTAAAGCCGCAAGCATATACCAATCTGAAATGTTAACCCACGTTTGCCGATATTGCTTAGCGAATGGATGCTCCGGCTGTCATACGTGAGCTTTTACAGACATTACAATTTTGATAGTTTACCGCGTGGTTCTGTGTTACTACCAAATGGGTTGTGGCGGCCAGTTGGATAGTCAGTCGCTCTATGAAAAAAGGTGTTATGTTATATTGGGTGAGCCTGTAAGCCAACCCCATCATAGTTTAAGAAACGGTTAGGCAGAAGAAAATTTTACAGTTAGTTCAGGAGTTCCAATATGACAAGTTAGAGGCTGTCCTATAAGGGTTTTATACACGGGAACGTTGTTTTATAAGATGTGAACGCTTTGTATCTATTCAGGCGATTTGTTGGTATTTTTGGAGACAATCTTGGAGGTTGATTATGAAACACATATAGCACACTAATTAATTTATAAGGTAGCTTCTTCACCATTTCCACCATCCATTATACCTATCATTCTCTTTCATATAATTACGTTAAATATTTTTAGTTCTTTACAAATAAGATTCACTTTACATATTTTCTTTTTTTTAACTTTCTTTTACAATATACCTTTATATACGTTTCCCTGTACATTTCAATGATATATATAAGAATACATAACACATTTCTGAATTTAATATAGCATCGACGTTCGTTTCAGATAAGTCAAACTGTTTCGTATCATGACATTTTTCAGAAACAATTTGTTTTTTTTTAGTTCATCACCTACATGTAGGACAGTGACTAGTTAACATATAATATGACTGTATCTTATAAATTGATGTGCCACTGCCAACACTACCCTTCTATACAGATTCCGTATCTACTCCTCGATACTACAATTATAACACATATTTCCCAATTAAAATTTGAAATTGGCACAACAATTTATTAAAGAAGTCTTTATTCGTTATAAATACTAATAATTTACAAAATATACATTGTCCAGCTCACTCTTTAGATACCAAACAACAAAATAAATAACTGTTCAGTTGAGTATAATAATATACTGTTTCTTTTTTTAGTCTGCGATAAATAAACTGATAGGTAATAAAAGGGTTATACTTCTGAAAGGATTTACTTGCGTTAAATAGCCACATTGTTAGTCTTTTATTCATTACACAATAGCTGTTTGTAGACTTTTGGCTTAAATTTTTATTTCTCTCAAATTAACTCCTACATCTCAATATGATTCTGAGATAACAGCTACCTTTGGATTTTGTTAAATGATCGAACGAATCGATGACGAATCGTTTGCATTTCAACAGCATACTAAAATCTCTAAAACTCAAATCGACTGCATAACAAACAGCTTTAAAATACGATATTTTTGATTAGTTTCCAATTAATTTTATGTACCTATGCGTTAGTCGCGGGATTTCGCGTCGTCAAGATTTTATGAAGAAGGGTCCAAAACGCATCTTCAATAACATCGTTTAGTTTTGTTTGATAACTAATCATCATTTACGAAATAACATAAATATTTTTTCTAGACAAAATGTTTGTAAGTCTGTATGAAAATAAACTTCCAGGCGAAACGTCGCACCTCAAACTTTAAAATACACTAGAATTGTTTCTTTCCGCAAGAGCAGTGTTGTGGGTGAGTTTGTCTATTGTGTATACTTGGCAGGCGTAACTTTTGCTGTATCTAATGTCCAGTATCTCAAGTTCGAAGTTTCAGTAGTCGTTGACTTTACACGTTAAAGAGGTCGTCTTTTAAAATGGAAAGAAGTGTGTTAGACGAAATTTTAGATTATGATATAATTGTTATTTGACACAGCACATGACATTTAGTTACCGCATATTTTTACATTTATTAGTGGACTATTTTTTTTAATTAGTTTTTTTGTAATTGAATGAATAAAGAATGATTCGCTTTTTCTTGATCTTTTGTGAAGTCTTTGAAACTAAGTAATTTATGGTTCGTGTGGCAATATTAACATCTGCTCGCATTGAACGAATCAGACAATCTAATGTGTGTGATGTTATAAATAACTGCAAACGAATGTTCAAATACAAAAAATAGATCCGTTGAACGTACTGCGTCCCATTTCACGATGAATGCCACCGTTAGTGCCATAAAATAAATTTGGCGCATTCGATGATTGCTGCAATTTACAGTATTTACCTTCTATTAATCTAGTAACATTTATATTTCTCTAATGGAGAGATTTTTTGTTTTATTCTGAAAATGTGAAATGGCCATTCGTAGAAGGAATAATATGTGTTTCAACAGTTATTTTTTGACAGCCTGAAACCTTATAAAACAAAGAAATACACAGTAGTTTATGCATTGATTAAAACTGAAAAATGATGGTTAAGGAAATTGACATATTTTTTTATATACATAGGAGTACTTTATAAGCTGACCTTTCGTTATTACCTTAAACAGCGTCAATAAGCAAACACAGAGTAAATGCAGGGCTAGGTATACAACGTTTAATCAAACCTTAAAAGTAAAGTTAGTCAACAATTGTGATATGTTAAACATTAGATTACGACATATCTATATACAATAAACAGTTTATCACCTTAAAATGGAATGACAATGCGTGAAAACTTGCGCTTCTTAATATATTCGTAACATACAATGATGACACACTTATGAATGCTTTACTTTGGTTATCAGAATATTCTTTGGAAATAACATGAGGTGAAACTAAATACTGCTGGTATAACAATGAGTGATGGCACACAATACATCACGAAACAGATACTTGATGATCTTAATAAAATTTCTTACGTAAAATTAGTCAGGCATGCAAGTTTGGATACATTTGTTTAAGCCTATGACGTCGTCAAGCATTTTACTCGGAGAGTTCAGCACATTTTATCACTTCGTCTCGGTTTTTTCACTAAATTTAGTCTTTTTCGAAACCATTTTTTTATCAATAGTTTATTTAAGAGTTATTTGGTAGCACATGTAGGATGATGCAGGCGAGGAGTATGATGGGTGGCGTGACAGGGACAGGGGCGGTGCTGCCCGGCTTGCCCGCGGCCTGCACCCGGTCGGCCCTTGACGCGCCTTCAGTCAGCTCACGTGACCTCGAGTAGCCCTTCAGTCTCTCTCCTTGAACACTCTCCTCGTTACTTCGCCAGTATACTGTAGCTATTGTTGCGAGACACTGTAACAATTATATATTAGGAGATCTTATTGAAATATATTTTTTTCACACTTACTACGCTTCTTTTTATTACCCCTAGAGCTGGCAAGCAAGGACCATTTGAAAGCACTTCTATGATAAATATCCATACAGTCTTAGGACGGAAATTAAAGAGGCGATTAAATATCACAAATACACTTTCCCTCATTAAAAATATTGGTGAAGTCGCCTAATATAATCTATGTAATAAAAGAAGACCTACATAATAGTTTCTATTTATGGATGAGATGGATTTTCGCAAAGAATTTCGAAATGTTCGTTATTTTTTGTCGTTACGCTATACATCAAAGGTTGTTATAAAAATATCTTGTCTATCTACTTTTGTAAGATTACTTTCCCGACGGTTGCTCGCGAATTATTGTGCTAGTGACATGTTAACTTTAGGCACACTTGATTGGATAAGGTTTTCCTATCTTCTAAGAACTGTTTGACAATAAACAAATTAATTCTCTTACATTGAACTTTCTAGGAATTCGATATAATAATATCGTGTATATCGAGATAATATTGATAACTATCAGAGATAAAGTATAATGGGAGTAAAACATTTATTTGATAATTTAACATAGGTAATAGTGATTAGAATAAGTTGCTGGGTTGTCTTTTGAGTGTTAAAGATACCAAAACATCGCGACATAGTTGTCTAAAGAAAATCCTCAAAGTATCGTGTGTGGCCTGACATCAATTGGCCTGTTACTGGGCTAGCCTTGAAGTGGTAATAAGTTGGGATCCAAGGGTGTTTTATGTTTTCAAATGCGGATCTCGTGCTTATATCACGTGCGGCCTAACATGACGAATTGGGGCGCGGTACGGTCTGCACGTCTGGCGATCTCCATACCAAATATAAACGCATTTGCCTTGTGAGTGGTGGCTTATACAAACATCTATAGAATTTTGATAACATCATCTTAGGGAGACAGATATGAGTTCAATTGTTTATTGATACCCTTTGCAGTCATGGTTAGTCTGCCCGTGATCATGACACCTGCAAAAGGCGTTGAAACGTCGGGAACTAAAACCTAAATAACTATCGCAAAATAATCCGTAAAGTATTTACTTTTCATTGCTTACATTTCCGAAAAAAGTAAAGTAGATCATGGGCATCTGAAAAGTATACCAACCTTAAGTTTGAGGTCTCCTTTCCTAAAATGTTTAGGTTTAACTTTGAAGTCGAGTGCTAGGCTGGTGGTCTCCAGTCCGTCTTCATGTTTCTCATGCGTGGGCGGCAAGAGGGCGAGCGACGGTGCCGGCTCACCGTTGATGTACCAGGCGAGGCGCGTGGCGGGGCGCGACCGACCCGAGCTGCAGTTCACTTGCACTCGGTCGCCGATCTGGTAGCGAAGGCGAGACCCTGTGATTGTTGGGCCGTGGTCTGGTAGTGCTACACGAAAAGAAGAAAAAAATATATTAATATTAACAAAATGTTATTACATAATTGATTTTTTATGATTTTTAACGACCTCCGTGGTCGAGTTGCGTCCGGGTTCGATCCCCGGACGGGACAATGTATAAAATCACTTTTCTACTTTGTCTCGGGTCTGGGTGTATGTGGTACCATCGTTGTCTCTGAATTCCATAACACAAGTGCTTTAGCTACTTACTTTGGATTCAGAATAATGTATGTGATGTTTTACATAAATTATTTATTTATTTATAATAAAAACCAATATGATATAATTGCATATAACTATACCTTGATCATCCAGACTTTTGCACTCATTTGAGGCTTGAGCTTAATCTTTACGGGTAAACTATTTTGAAGTCAGCTTTTGTTTCAGAAAATATACGAATTCATTAAACATAAAAAATATGATTCGTGGGATTGCTACGTCAAAAAAAGTTAGTATTTTATACTAAAGCCAAAATTTAATCATAGTTCGGACAGAAACGAAATAATATGTCAAAACACATAATTGGATTCTGTTTGTGTAAAATTGGTTGACAAAATGTCGCTCTGCGAATTAAATCTTTGTTTAAATTCCAATTATGTTCCAATAAGCCAACACGAGGCTATTTCATTTTTATCAAATATTAAAAGCAGATTATTTTAAAACTCTTTCCGGTCTTTTTAGGCATAATTAGTTTTCAATTAACAGCAGTTTTCGAATAAACCTTTAACCTATTTTTGCCATCAAAAACCCAATTTGATATGAGGTAACAATAGGAATCATAATATTTACCTAGATATTTGACATATTGAAATCTTCATTGGCCTTTGTGAATAATACAGAACAGTTTCATAAAAATATGCGTGCAACAAATCATCAATCTTATTTCAATATTTTGCTGCAGCGCGTAAAATCAAGCCTTACTATACAAGGCATGGCTGTGACAGGCGCTGTTAAATATAAAACCACTAACACCAGCAAAAAATAAACAATGATTTTCAGTTCCCTCGTCCCCAATTGACAGAAAAGAACATACTATTAAATGGTACCAACATTTATTTAGTAGGTCAATGTCAGTGAAAGTAATTTATCAGCAATACATTACTCCGCCAACAACTTACTTAGACGAACGGACAAAAATGTAGTAGTGGATGCGATTACTTAATTGTGTTGCAATTCCACCAAGTACCGAAGCAATAACCTAATGCTACTTCCATCTCCAAATTGAATTCACATTTGGAGTAAACGTCATGACGTTTCACATGTACTACGACCATTTACAGAAACATTTTGAAGTTTGAATATAATTATGTAGAAAAAGAATTTACAATAGAAGACAAGATACAATTTTTTTATAAAGCATCGGCTTACTGCTTAGATAAGTACTTATTAGTCTATTAAAATTTGTATGTATGGTATTTTGAATATGATTTTCAATACCACCATTTTGCTTTTCCTTTTCTATACCGTGGCCAAGGCGGGAACGCAGATGCAAACCACTGTGACCCAACAGGTATACTTTTTTGACAGACGAAGTGGCAAACTTTTAGAGTTTAAAACTGGACTATTGCAGTCATGTGAACGAGACGCTGCTACGTGCAGTGTATTGCGCCGTCTCACTTTCACACCCGCGATAGTCATACTTTAGGATTTCGTAGTACTCGGTAAATACAAGACGGTCGGTCTGATCAAGTCACAGGTACATTAAAATGTTCAGACTAAATAAGATGTAGATGTTCTTACCGACAATTACCATGTCAGCATGGTCTGACACGGTAGGGAACAGCGGCCTCTCTCCCGACACCTCGCATCTGTATCGCCCGCCGGTTTCCAGCACCGCTGGGTACAGCGTCACGTTCGCGCCGTTTGGACTCGATTTCTATTACAAAAGAGGTGTTCAGTTAAAAAAGTCTGAAAACAATTAAATGATTTTTATTGATCTTGTTGACTACACCCAAAAGTAGACTTTGAGGCATATGGACAAAAGATCTTGTCGAAATGTATTGAGATTTCGTTTGAATATGTTGTTAAAACATGTGCAATATTTGCAAGAATTTATTAATCAAATAATAAAAAAATATATTAATGATTAAAATGTAATGTAGGTATATGTAAGTGTACAATAAAGAATAAAGAATTGAAATATAGATAAGGATTATTTTGTAAAACCGAATACATTGTCAGTACTACAGTTCTGCGATGCAGTTAATGATTTACAAGTAACTCTATATAATACTTTACAGTAAAAGCTTTTTCGAGCTGTTACTTTTAAATCGCAACACAATAATTATTCTTCAAGCGACCAAACTGCTTGCTTCCGTGTCACCAGATCTTACTGTCAGGTGTTCAGACAGTTTATTTATTTTCTTGGACATTTTCTTGGTCTAGTAATAGCTGTAGAAAAACTGCAGTTGTGTTGTAACGTGGCTGCATTATAAATAAAAGTATTTAAAGGTTAGACGTGCAGACACATAATTAGCTTGCCTTTTTACATTGTAGTCAGTATTGTGTTTGTTTAGCTTCAAGTTTTCTGTACACTGAAAAGCAATTGATAAATAGGTATATGATTTCTCACATTTAAACATATGTGTAACCTGATGACGAATGCCGATCTGCTGATTGCTATTTTATTCGTCCCATATGGTTATCGAAAACACTTAGCCGTCGCTTTAATTGGGTCATCGACTACTTAAGTAGATATAGTTTGTTTTGTTGTATTAATAAACCTACATGGCCTCTTAGGTTTATAATTAATCTTACTAATATTATAAATGCGAAAGCCTGTTTGGATGGATGTTTGTTACTCTTTCACGCAAAAACTACTGAATGGATTTTAATGAAACTTTACAGTAATGTAGCTTATACATCGGAATTAAACATAGACTATAATTTATAAAGATAGTGTATGAATTGTCATTCACGCGGGCCAAACCGCTTGGCACAGCTAGTATAATACCTATATTTTCAAAACAGAGTTCGACTAAACCGTAATTTTTGTATCGATAAAATATATTTATGTTTTTAGTAAACCTATAATTTTAAAAACTAATATCTTTATGAAATTTTTGTTTAAGCAAGAGACTCTAATCCCCAGGTAGTGGCAAGCTTTCAGACAAACTCTCTAGGGGAGATCTATCCCCTCTTTTATCGAGTATGAATATAAAAGCTTATTAAAAATAATATCATAAATCAATAAGACAATGTAAGCAACCTCCCAGCATAAGCAGACTCGTACAGTTAGTAACAACACTTTAAGGTAATAAAATCTATTTCTTCTAATATAATGTGGGATTTAAGGCCTTCAAAATGTCAATAATAATTAAGTTCTTAAACATAAATAGTGTCTCGAAAAACATCTGTTAAGTGTAGAAATACTTTTGTGAAACTGCATTATTTTGTTCCATATACACAAAATCAACGATTAATTAAATCAAAGGTATAAAAGTTTTCACTGGCACGCGTCCATTTAAACTATAACCTATACAGAATAAAAGCACTCTTCTTGCAAATATTACCACCACTACTTTCACACAACTAGTAATAATTAACGTGTCGCTTTCATGGCATAAGTCCTTTTTAATAAGGACTAAGTTTGCACGTAGCATAATTGCATACGACATGGCTAAGACTATCATAATTGAAATACTAGACCTCAGCAGACTAACGAAGCGATTATAACACAGGTTGGAAGTGTAAGGCAACATTGGTGTAAAACATATCCTTTATGTTAAAGGTAACTGAGGCTTGCTGAGGTCCAAGGAAATAATGACACTTTTAAAAATATTTTATAGGTTTTTTTCTATGTAATAGGATTAGATTAGGACAAGAGTTTTCTTCTCGTTATAATTATTACAATACATTAATGAAACATTAGGTATACTCAAGAGTTTCCACAAATTAGATTTAAACAGTTTATCAAGAACTACCTTTGTCTTCTCTTAACTGAATAAATCAAACTAAATAAAAGTTGAAAAATAATGAGAGAATTTATCTTATAACGAGCAATTACGTAAACTATTTAATCCAACCTTCCTTTGGACAAACAGTAAATAACAAAGCTAACACAATGACTTGACTAAACAATGTCCTTGAGTACCTTCGCGAGCTAATTATTATGTTGTCATTAGCCCCCTCCCCCCCTCCTACCACAGCCCACCACCGCCTTCGCCGCACAATAGACCACTATGTTACCTAGATTTCTATAAGGTTTGTTCATTGAACTTATGTAAAAACTTTAAAGCTGCCGGATACTACATCAAACAAAGTAAAGGTACCTAGATTTCTCACCGTATTTTCCTCACTGATGTTAATCACGTTTTTATAACACACGTTAACAGGATCTAAGGTCAAAAATATCAATTAAGCCTACTTCTACTAAAAGGATTAACAATAATACCTGCCCACAGATAAAACCCCTTGTAATAATTCCTTCTAACTTGGTATTTTCCTCTCACTTTGAGTTATAGAGTTCCGTAACACATAAAACAACTGTGTAATGTAAGAGCGGATACCTCTCCACATAAAAACTCCTGAATGTTACATTTATTTGGAGATATTGTTTTCATTACGTTTTGTTTGTTCGATAAATATAAAAAAGCAATAAAAATTTGTAAATGGGTTGTAGATGATAAGCGGCAGCAGCTAAATGAAAGAAAGTATAAATGAGTCCCACACGAGAGCCAGTCTGTTTACACCTGCGCCTCTTCACCGCGTAATATCCGGTCCAGTTTTATATTGTTTCCTCCCGGGGAACCTAAGCAAACTCGACTCACGACCGGATTTATCCAATTATACGTAGCTACTCTTAAAGTTCATCCGCATTATTTAGTTTGCCGGCATTTATACAATTGTTTGAGAACAAGCGAACTTTCGATGGTTCGAGGATTCCAAATAGGGCCTTTTCAAACTCTATGACTACGGCCGCCACGCCGCCGCGCCGCGCCGAAGCCGTAACGCGAAAACATATTAAAAGTGTGACTTGAATATCGATTCAAAGAGGCACCTTTTATGTGGCCGCGCGTCTCACTCACCACAATATCGATATTAATTTCCAGCGATTGCTTTGAGTAAGCAGCAGTAAACATTATACATATTTCAAGTGGGTATGAAAAGCTCGCGAACGACTCGCATTGGCGGTTCCATTGCTGGTCACAACCGTTAGAATCTAATCAAATTCTATTGCGTTAGTGTAGCGCAGGAACATGGCCCGGCATGACAATTGACATTGCCAGTCGTTTGGATCGGTTCTGAGAAATCGTCGCAAAAACGGCGGCTTCGCTAATGAACATTACATAAGGCATTTAATTGAACTGCTCACGTTAGTTTTAAAAGTGTGTATTGTAAGTAAAGCTGACCTCAACGTCGACTCCAGGTAATGGGAACTTCCTCCTTGGCTCGTGGTCGCGCGGCACGTGCCGGAAGAACTCCTTGCCGTCCTTGTACCACTTGACGGAGTACAGCACATCGGCGGGGCCCAGCGCCCAGCGGCACGACAGCGCCGCGCGCGTGCCCAGCGCCACGTGCGCCGGCACGCGCAGCTCCAACAACTCCAAGCTTCTGACTCCGTACTCTGTGCACAAGGAAAGCAAATTAATACTGAATGAACTTATTCAATACCATTCTGCTTGCGGAATATTGGTATACAATTAAAAAACCGCAGCAAAAATAAATCAACATCATCGCTCGCTTTTCAGCTAACGTGTATCAAAACCAGGCGACCCGAGTGCTTACAAAACCTTTTTCAATAAAGGCTGCTCTACATATGCAAGTGTTACTATAAGTAGATAGATACCTACCGGTATTTTTATTTGGTTGTAGGTAGCGTGTTATGAAGGCAAAAATCCATTAAACGCCACGTCAAATAATTTCCCATGTGACGCTCGCTCGCGGCCCGTAAAAGAGGCACTATTGCCGTCGCCCAACGGTGGATAATATTACTTTACGACCCGCGGGGCGAGCTCAAATGTAAGTAAATTGGTGAATAAAGACAACGAGCAAACAGTAACGGCACATGCCAATATTAGTACAACAATTTGGCTAGATGATGGAAGTCGGTGAACTGACTAATAAAAATTCTGAACGATCCCTTTCCTAATCTTACGCTTATCTGAATGGATTTACTTAACGCCTTGCGCCGTCTGTTACTGTCACTTATGATTTGAGACATTGTAAAAAAGATTTCGATAATGAAGTAGATTTATTCGTTTGGGTCATAGGGGTACCTACTTACTTATTAATTTATATTAATTGTAGTATGTGTGCCATATGAATTAGTTGTTTAATATATAATAGCTTATTATATAGATGGGAGCATGCTCGAAAAAAACACGGTCACTAGTGACAGATTGCCTGAAATAATAATATTAGAGTTTAGTTATAAGCTCCATTATTTAACGATGACGTGATGAATAAGTAGCATGTTATCCGCGCGTGATATTTTGTTATTTTAGGCACGCATCCAGAGGGCTAGTGCACTTCTGTGAAGACGGAAATGGTACTAAGTGTAGTGTAGTGTAGTGTCAGCAGACGACCGGCACCGGCGGGCAGAGATAGTGCACGAACCAGTCGCCGCTCTGTGCCCAGTCGAGGACTCTATGCGGCTCAGTACATTAGCTTGTGTACACTTACTTGTAGGGTGTACCATTCTTAGTTAAAATACTGAAAAAACTGTTGTGGATGTTTAGAAAGAAAAAAAAAACGATATAAAATATATTGCATTGGTAACTAATTTCATGAAATACAAACCAAATGTTTCATATATTGCTATTTAATTGAAGCTACATTCGTTCATCAAAGCTTAAATGGATTATTACAAAAATGAAACACAGCAGTCGAATGTTGCAGTGAAAAGCTTAAATTCGTCGCGTTCATGAACACAGATTTTCATTTTAGATAAGCCCCCGCAACAGTGGGGCTGAGTGTACATTATTTGAAGTACGCACAGGACTGTCCCTCTCTGGCCGGTCTAGCCGCTATCCAGAACAATTGGAGGCCAATAGTACGCTCCGACAAATCTAACGATGTTCCTCGCCCCGTTGGTGTGCAAATATCGAATTGAATAAGTATCGATGGAATACTTCAACTGCTTTTTGAATAATTGTGCTCGTTATTGTAGATTCTGGATGGAAGACAAATAAAAGAGAAGCCAATTTACTGAATTATACACAATTTGTTACTGAAACCTACTTTGAAGTCGTCCTACTTTCACAGTAACAGTTTATGTTTCACATTCTGATGAATGAAATTAAACCTTAATGAATAATTTATGTCGTGTCGTAGAAGTACCTAGAGTATTTTCAGACTTATTTTATTAGGAACCTTTGTAGAATATTAGTAGTGCGCAATGACTTCTTATACAGCACAAATGTCAAGTGTGTAATTAAATAATTAACAGTTGCGTCATCTGTCTGAAGCACTTTAAGAGACACGGTCTTGTGTTTCCGTGGCCAATTACAACGAACGCCACTCGCCTTAGTACGACGCTGTATCAGACTTCCTATTTATTAATTTTTAATTATACCTTACTCCGCAACTGAAAAATTAATCGAATATGCTTCAATTACAAAGCCACCATAAAATCAAATTGAACGAATATGTAACATTTTATATTTCAATAAAATATATTATATTTATTTTTAATAAAATAATTTTTTAACAAATTTAGTAAACAAATAACGTTGGGTAAAGTTATTAAATTGTTAAATGTATGCGAATTCGTAATGAGCTATTGTTATTTAACATGGAACATTTATTAGTATAATTGTCAGGCTATGTCATAGGTCACTGTAGTTAATTGACAGATAAAAAATGTTATTCATTAGCAAAAAATATTGCTCCACCTTAGTTAATTACAACAAGTAAATGCAAATTTCTAGTATGTCGTCGAACAACATTCATTTTGTAATTACACATAATTTACGTGGCTGCAGCGTTATAACACGCATATATTTTTGCTGCGCTCGCTCGGAAACAGGATAATAGCGATCGCGTAGCACCGTTTGTTTTTAATCATCTCTAAAACGTGCGAGTAAAAGAAAGAAGGCGATATACCCTGAATACTAACTAGCAATCTTGGTATCAGGTGTAGCGGTAATACCGAACAGTCGAAGTAATGTATGGTTTCAATATGTGTTATCAAAAAGGCTCACAAACGTCGTCGGTTTGCATCTTTTATTACACGACGCTCCGTATCCAGGTTATATTTATTTTTATTTTTGTGAATACACTTTGGTATTATTGCAATAGTTTTTGCTTGCTATTGTTCGGAGTTTTATATAGGTGCTAATTTGACTGGTGATAAAGTGCTTCCTCCAATTGTAATATATAAAGACTGTCTGAATATTGCCATGTTATATGAAACAATTTTGTTTTACAATGCATATTTACATGTATGAACAGAATACCTAAGAATTTTTTAAAAGCGGACTTTAAAATTCTCATGTAATATGATTACGTACTTTCTTAATAAGGATTTAACTAGAACTGGTTTCGTCTGACATTAAATTTTCTGAAATCGGACGTGCGATAGACTCATATGAAGGTATTAGGGAACCTTTACGTTCCAACATGACGTATTCTGTGAGTCACGCGATATTCCAACTAATGAATTGACAGCTGTCACTGAAATTACGAACACAATAGGTACAAGCTTGAATAAGTGAGCAACTTCTGTTCGTTTACTTCGTGTACGTATGGTATGTGGTCGCTCGATCACGTAATTCAGTTCGCTCTTTTTTACAGACACGTTTTTTTATACGTAGTTTTAATTCGTATTGTCGGAAAAGCTTCGAAACTAAACCGAACTTATAAAGCTAACGTCAAACGATTTGCGTAAGCTGGCCAATTCATGAAAAGACAGCTTTTCATAATCTCACTAAATTAAACAGTTCAACATAAAGATATAAATAAATAAAAGCCGCAACGTAAATTATGTACTTATTAGAAATTGGCACAGTGACTAATTGGTTGATTTTACTGCGAAGACGTGGGCTTAGAATACTATGTGAAGCTTACACATCAAATATTTCATGTTCGTAAATAGATGTTTGTGAAAACCCAATCTATTGAAAAGACCCGACTAATTAGGAAGAAAAATAACGACGGAGCTCCAAAGCCGGCTTAAAAGGTATTAAAATAACTATGAAACTTTTTAATGCTTACACTATTTACTCGACTATTTGAAAAACTACTAAGTATCTAGTGTAGATACGTATAAATAATTCAAAATCATTACCTGTTCGTGGAGAGAGAAATAATCAAAGGAAGACTTGTGCCCAACAGTGGGTTAGGTATATAAGGCCAAAGATGACGTAGACGTCTAAGGTTTAGATTGTATTTTAACCAATTGTGTTTCAAATCCTCATTGTTGTTACATTTAGTTACAACACTACGTCTGTACGAAATAAAATCCTCATCAAAACAGAAGTTGAGCTCGAAACAAAATTCTGGACTAAAGAGAATCGTAAAATATCGGCGCGTTCCTATAACAAACTGTACAAAAAGTTGCATTCAATATGGCGTAAGGCAGTGATGGTCAAACTGTAGATCGCTATCTACCATTCGATCGAACATTTGTATTTTTCCAATCGATTAGGGTAAAGCAAAGAAAAAAGAAAGATTTTTAACAATAAGTTTTATGCTTTATAAGAGAATCTAATCCTGCTTATTAAATACTTAATTCCGATAAATGAAATATTCGACGATGCAAAGAGCCTAGTTTATCAGTAAAAAGTCGATCTTAAGCTAATCAGGTTGGTCACCCCTGGCTTGGGGCATCTGTTTTGTGTCGAGCACAAGTGGCGGTGGCATCGGCGATACATTTCACACATGAGCATCGAATTGAGTGCCTTTTAATCGCGACCCACTTCCATTGATTACGAGTAGGCAAGGTACACACCGAATAAATACGCTTTCAGAAACACTATTGGTGTGGTGATATGTTAAGTGTATTGTTGCTGAAAGTATACATCGCCAACATGTTGATTAAATATATTTTATTGCATAAAAATAAGAACTAGACAATCGTTTATTAATAATGGTTGGTTTTATATACTTAGGCAAGTTATTAGCTGTTAAATCTATCCTACTTAGGTTTTCCTCGTGTCGTGGGTGCATTTATTTTAAAACTGTACTACGCCAATTAAGAAGCTTAAGACTGTTCTTAGTATCAGGAAATTAATAAATACTTGTTTTAACATTTCCCACGTATTTAAGGGGTTATCTTGAATAATCTAGGTTTTCCAGATACTAATTAGAGAATCAGGGCAAACTGGCGTTTGTTTTGTGAAGCTCTTACTTTGCCTCAAAGACGGAGTAAAGTTATAAAGTGCTATCCGCTCATTACCGTCCGACTCTTTTTCTACGTAATAGTCTTTTCTAAAGTAGTGTTACTGTACAGGCAACTATGTTTCCGTGCTGAGAAAGACACGAAAATCAACCGAGAGCAATTATATAGTAGACATTAAAAATTAAATAATATAAGATTTATTTCTTGTCAGCAAATATGGATTTGTTGCACATGCCCATGTTCGCACAAGTGTAGTTTGGCTATTTTACCTTACAATATCGCCCAGTATCATCATTCGACATTCAGTCGTATAGACAGTACATACATACGGCTTTGAAAAGTAACCAAGCCATAAATTACATTATGTTGTACTTAGTCACTGCCATCGCATGAAAAGGTCTATATAAAAATTACAAGTAACAATAATGAAGCTTGTTTCCAAAGTTCAGTAGTTAATTCCTATGTTGGTTCGCTGTTATGCATCATGTACAACAAAATAAAACAAAATAATTAGCGAAACTTTTTCTGTATTTTAATCGTTCCTTGTTTATGTTTCGTACTGTTTGGTGAACGTTTAAACATTTTAATTAAACCACTTACCTAGAACGAACAGCATTAAGTGGGTACTATACGATCGAGGAGGGTTCTTAACCGCCGTTTTTTAAATTCTAACTTTCTATAACCCGGCCCATTACTATATGTATAGAGGTTGTAAGAGTTTGTTCTCCCTGCTTTTATAATACCTTGTTTAAACCTAAATTACCTAAGATGAAAATTATATTCTATTAAATAAAAGCCCTTGTTCGTAACGATAAAATAATTAAGGGCACTTGTGAATGCTAAAAAGAAAGGTCTTTCTCGGCCCATATTTCTAAAGTTCAAGTTACATTATCTCGGGTCAATTGTTTGTTATGAGACTTTTCATTGGGCCGCATTAGACTCGATTCGATAAATGGGTCGGTACTTATAGTGATTTGAGTATCGGTGGGCATTAGTCGTACAACGTGGAATTAGCTGGACTTCGTTGGTCGGACAAATCCCTGCGCCGAGCCGCATACATCATGACTACTTTGTGGGATATCGTCGTAGTCCGCGCTTGTCGGCCTCATGCTCGCAATTTAGACCAGCTTTTATTGAGGATTGTTGAACCGACTACGTGCTATGTTCCTATTTAGTAGTGGGTAGACAAACTTTAGATTTTATTTCATACTATTGTGAGAGAATAGTAAGTTGTTGCCCAACAATATATTACTATATAACCGAAAGCGAATCGAAATTTTAAAAGCTATGGTATGTAGTATTTAATTTGTCCGCTTCTGCTGAAGCTGTTAAAATCTAAATACAACAAGAAACTACACAATTATCATTGCAAAGTGGTGTTATTGAAAGCGAGGCAAAATTATGACCATTCTATACAAATTAGACTTGAAACAAAAACCAAATGCAACCAGATAGACATAAAAGGATTAACAAATGCACCGTATTTGTCTGATTCGATTGTAAGTAACGCTAAAATAAACAGTTTGCACATCTTTGTTATTTCATTTGCTGAAAGTTAATTAATTCGTTGGCAGTGCATCCAGCGGTGCGATGAGTGGAGATACGCCGCTCTGTCGAGAAACAAACCTGACTTAGTCTGTAATGTAGTTACTGTTGTATTAACTGTTTATTTCGCGCTTTGGTCATTTTTGTCTTCAGCACTGAAACAGCAATTACAGTGTTAACTTTAAGCTTCTGGTGCTTAATATTAATAACTCTTTAGGTGTTGTTAAGGTTATTAGATAGTGAGTAGTACCTACAGTGGGCAGTTTTATCACTAAGCGTGCTATCTTCTGGACAACCTAGGTATTGAATATGGCTGTTACTAAACTTGAATTTTCATTTTATGCTTTCTCCGTCCTTTGTTCTTTCTTTTCTTGTTTACTTTCATATTTTTGTCGGATACAACACTATATTTTAATTCTAATTTTAAGAATAAATAACTAGTCAGATCGATATTTCTGTTAGTAGGTACTGCTCATACGTTATAGGATATAAAATTTTCATTCGACTGTGTCAGCTATCAAGGGTCTGATTTAAGATTCATGACATGTCTGATCAAGGGCTTTTATTGTTATGCTACGTTCACACTGCGACATACTCGTAATCGCGAATGTTTAAGTGTGAGAACTATTTTGCAATACAAAGACATTAGACACTCTGTAAGAAAGTGTTGTAGTTTAAGTTATAAAGAAGGAAAAACATATATTCAGTAGCCCACTGAGATGCAAGAGGCATAAAGCTACTCAATGAGGTTAATTGAACAGTACCTACGCCCTTTAAATACCCTCACAAAATTAACTGAATTGCTGTGAGAATGAACGAATTTATTGCTTTTCGTGTATATCTACATATAATATAACTTTACACATACGAAACCCTTAGGTACAGCAATTTTGGTATTATGTCGCTATAAATGTCATCGATGGGTGACCGTTATTTACAAATTGAGACCCTTACAAGCTGGGTGGGTAGTTTGCCAAGTATCGAAACCGATTATAATAAGAATAAGGGATTGGGAAGTTTGATGCTCAATTTCTCCTTAAATATATTATTATTCGTGATATCAAATTGATGACAATCAATTAACATAGGTAAGCTATAAAATTTCCATAAGAGATTATATTATAGACCTACAGCATATTCAGTCTTCCTATTACGCTATCTAAGACATGGAGAACATTTAATTGTCATTTCACATCATAATAAAATCTTGACCATGCACATCTAAGACTATATAGAAATATGTAAGAATTGTATTACATCGTAACCAACTCACATCAAAACGCAACAGTTATAATCAAGTTCGTTTCTGGAAACTTGATCCAATCTAGCCGTTGCTAGGCAACCCGATAGAAGCTATTCACACACAATGTAAGTCGTACGTCAGTGTGATGTCAGTGTACGTCAGTCCCAAAGATCTCGAAGTAATTGGTACTGGGTAATATGTAGAAGCATAATTTCTAACGTCTAAAACAAACACTACACACAGAGCTCAGTTGTGAAATCACGTTCCTATTTATAGGGTTGGCGATCACAAAAAAAAGTTGAACGTCTTGGTTTTGGTTGATCAACATAAATTGATGATTTTCCGATTTAAATGTTGTGCCAAAGTTCTTAGTTCGAAACTGAATCTTAGTTTTCGTTTGTTTATTGATGATGCGTTTTTTTTATTTTATTTTAATCATAGCAATCAATATTAAAATACTGTTAAATACATAGCATCTTTTCAAACGTATATTTATTCTTTTTCAAGCCTTCGTCATAGTATATACCTACCTACCTTTAGCTATAACTATCGTCTTCTATTTCCCAAAGGATTGTTCGCGCTATCCGTCTACTAGTTCGATTTAAGGTAAAATTACCCTAGATAAACAATTTATTAAACTAATAAGAAAAAGATTGAAGATTTCAAAAGGTTTTTAAGTTCTATCATAAATCAAATAATGGGGTAGAATAGGCTTAAAACAAAATTGATAAATTGGTTGATTTAATTGAATGTTACAAAGGAAATATATAAAAGCGTTATGCATTTACATATTATTATTTTGTATCACAACATCATTTATTTTTTGCGTTTTAAAAAAGCTTTTGAAACTGAAATTCCAAAATAAAGTGTAGTGTTTTCAGACCACGTCCGTTTTTTATTTTTTTACTCTTGGCAGCCCTGTCGGCCAAGTGAATGTGTCAATAAAGATTCCGTTCAGTGCTCGATAAATGTCGCGGTGTAGTAAACAAGCTGTTGTGCATTTTATGTGTAATTAAACGTACTGTACCAATACCATGATCTCTTAAAGCTGTACTGTTGCGGTTGTGGAAGCGAGACGGCGCACTACACTGCGGATAGCGCTGTCTCTCTCACTCAACGGCAACAGTTTTGCTTTAAGAGATCATGGTACGGCCCCTGAACGCTCGAGGCGACCCGTCCGCATTTGTTTACATGACTGTACCGTCCCACGATTCTTCAGCACAAAAATGGTACTATTAAACTCGACTTTACCTTGTCACTAATGTTCAGAAAAGTATGTGTGAAGAAATGTAAGCCTATATGTGAGTGCCCACTGCCTGCATAGTTTGTATGGAATGTAATTTTGTTAGACTGTCTATTGAGGACAAAGGATAACTGTTGGTAATTTTATTATAGGTACATATGTTGTATGTAGGTAGTAAAGGGTTTAATAACAGTTTTCTAAGTTCATATATATTTTAAAATAAATACAAAAATGGTGCCTTAAAATATGTGTTTTACTTCTACTTTTTAGGTAATTATTAGTTTGTCGTTAAATGGTAAATATGTTATAACATTTATCGATTAACTTATTTAACTGGGTCATAGCTAGTGTTGCTGGCGTTCAAACACAAACATATTTTTTTATTTATTATTATTTTCAGACTTCGAATATCGTCAACTATGAATTCTTTACATTCGTTAAGAAACTATAGTACAATTTTATTCCTCTGCAAGCAGGAATTTCACTCAATGTACTCATTTTTTTAAATAGCGTTCTGTAAGCCGCTTATAGGTCAGGTCTCGACCGTTTTAGTTGAATGGCCGGGACCAGTGTCTCGTGGCAACCGAAACTCAGGCCATATTAAGAAACAAACATTTTTCAAATTTTTTAAAATATTACTTTACTGAAGGAGATGGTAAAAATATTTATTTTATTAATGCCCTAGGTGCCTATAGCCTAGGTACAGTGTAAATAGGAGGAATTAATAATAAAATGCAAGGTTCATTCGAAGTATTTTTTTATTTTTAACGTTCTAAATTGGTCTCCTAAATGCCAATACATTTTTGAATTTACGGAATAACAATACCGTACTGCAGTGGACGGAGTACTAACTGTTTCAATTAATTGATAACGGCATCAATAATTCATTACAGATGGATTGAATTATTTCAACGATAGGTAGTATTGAGTTACGATATTATTTATTACTGCTCGCAACGCAATACGTTATTCATTTATAAGTTGGAACATAATCACATAGAAGTATAATGAAGGAAAAACTACTACTTATATAAAGCAGGTCAGCACTGAAATTTGAACATAGCCTGATTTGTTATTTGCAATATGTAAACAAGGACTAATAAAGCGCTCTGTTAGCAAATATTAGGCAGATGTTGTTATGTTTAGTGCAATTGCCAACCAAGTTATATTCAAAACGGTTACCTACTATTTTACTATTTTTGGTAACTGATTGAAAAACAAATTAGCACAATTTTTGTATAGTTACACTAGTAAACTAGAATAACTAACTTGGTTTTATTTAAGACCTCAAGTAAGTTACTTTATGCGATGCAAGACTTTTATTTATTTATCTAACTAATTGACCCGGCAGACTTCGTACGGCCTCAATCTATATATAAAAATGAATTGTTGTTCGTTAGATTTTTGTTTTTTTTTTGTTATTTATTTCCGAGCATATTCATATTTATTCACCTTTTAAACCTTCTCTGGACTTCCACAAATAATTCTATACCAAAATTAGCCAAATCGGTCCAGCCGTTCTCGAGTTTTAGCGAGACTAACGAACAGCAATTCATTTTTTAAATATAAAATGTGTAAATAAAGAAAAAATCTTTTAAACAGTAGTAGAGACGGGCAAACCAAAACAGATGGCAAATACGCTACAGATATTTCAAGACATATTTCATCCCTAATGCAGTCGCATCGTTATTCTAATAGCTAGGCAATGTTCAGTTTCGCCATTGAGATATAATTGGCTAGTCAACGACTAGAGAGGTCCGGACATTCCTACTTAGGTATCGTCAGTCGATAGTTGCATCATTCCCAATTATACAAGCTTATTTTAACCGAAACCACCCTTTATCATGAAACCACTCGCTAAAGAAGGACTGAAATTGTGGAAGCGTGACAGGGCCATACACAGCGCGTAGGTGCGTCTCGCTTCCACAACGCCAAAAGTCTTGGGTTTTCGCGTTGCACATAATTTGTTCAGAATAAGTGATAGAATCGATTGATATTTTTAACACCATTTTATTTTTGGTCGATCTGTGCCACAAGCTTCTTGAACAAAATATATTCTCGCAAACGACGAAGTAAGGAAACAATCACGTAACTATGTGAGTATACATGATACACTTTTGAAATATGTATAGCTTCTTACAATAATTTGACACGTGTTTTTGATATACAAAGTTTACCTATCTAATAATATACTAAAAATTAAATTCTATGTAATACATACTTTAATTTGTTGTGTTAAACATCAATATCAAACCATATAAATGTGAATTGTTTTTATAATAATATGTCAATTGTGAACCTATGATCACAAGTGGACATATAAAAAAAAACAAACTTGAACAATTTGACTACATGTAAGGTACTCAGTACTATTAGTACCTAACATGTAGTCAAATTGTGTGTGTGTGTGTGACAAAATTCTATTCGAGTTCACATTTAACCTAACCAAGACCATACATAATGTCTTAATTATTGATCTTTGTGCAAGTGATTTGAATATTCGAGAAGCCAGCCAAAAAAAGAAGTCTTTCAAAAATATATAGGTACCTACATAGTACATGTACATTGTATGTAACTCTACCAAAAATCGTAGTAGGTATATTATGAACGTTTTCCTTAATCTCTCCTGATTACAAGGGTAAGTAACTCTTGAATTAATAAGGGTTACTCTCACAATACCTCCGACTAATATTATTAAATACTTCATCCTTACTAGTCATTAACATTGAGTACGGTAATGTTTTCTTAGGACACTTGTCAATTGGTTTTTACTGTTTATTCAATTAATTACTTGCTTTCGCTTTTATCCAGTGAGGGTGTGCGTTGACTCGTGTAACCGCAATCTTCACGTACGAAGTACATTTCCCTGTTAATTATTAGTATTATTTCCGCTTTAGTAACATGTATAAATAGTTAATTAGGTAGTAAGATCTGTTTTGATATAGTGGTAATAGTGCGGGTTACTACGGAGTTTAAGCCGGAGGTATTAGTTGGTAACAGTCTAACTACGGCCTGCATTCAGATGAGCATTATGGAGTAATGAAACTATATTTGGGCACACGATACATAATTTAAAACTCATCTATAATTTTTGTTGTAAATGCAATAATTTTTAAAGGATAGTATTTTTTTCCTTTTTTGGAAATGTTTATGGTAATTCCAACGATATACCCACTAACCGTACATTTCCACCGCCAAACGGGCGTGTACTATTGTGCAGCATTTCAAGAAAACTTATTGTTCTCACGGGAAATCAGAATGGCTGCATTATCGACTTGCAATGCAACCGCTGAATACTAAGCTTAGGACAGCGCAGTACCAAGTACCACGCTATCTTCACAAATATACATAGCTGTACAAACCGTCTACTTAAATTAAATTGTTAAGACTGTATCTGATATAGTATTATGTTATACATACACGTATGTATAAGATACGAGCCAAACGCTTATCCTTTCACACACATTGATAAAGTTTTAGCGCGTTTGAATGGCAATGGCTGACATTATCGTAAAAGTCGAAACTTTGTGTTGAAATAGCTTCAGCGAAACATAAGGGGTTCACGTACAATTGCTAAAGTTTCTAATATACTAGGATATACGCTCCTATTGTTTTCATAATACGTCATAAAAATGTCGTGCGATGTAAACTGTCTCGTTGAAGTTGCGCGTCGTGGGTACGTACTCAGTGGGTACATAAATTAAGGAACAAATTCCTTAATCCTGAAAGTGAAGCCGCCGTCGCCGGCCGGCGCGAGGGTCTTCCCGCCTATAGAATTACATCGGGATCGGAATACACTTGAACAAGTGCTCAGCCGTACGTTCAACGAAAATACAGTGTGTAATTTTTTAATATAAGTATTAACGACTTATACCCTGGGTCTTAACTTTACCTAATCACGTGAAGAAGGATTAGGCACTTACTTATATTAAAAAAAAATACTTTAATTTATAAACACGAAAATTATTTTCGCCACGTAGGTATAAGTTTATTTTCACAGCATAGATACAAAGCTCTTGAAGTGTTTTAGTTATTGGCCAGTCAACAAAATTGGTAGCGTCTTCTCTACTTGGAAAAAGTTAAATTTAGTTCATCCGACGGACTTGACGATTCCATGGATTTTCCAAAAAATCTGTCATTATCCGTCCGGTCCGGTCCGGCGTCCGGTATGTTTGCCGACGCAAATGTTGACAGCTTTTCAACCGTCATGCGCAAGAGATGCGCATCATTATTATATCGGTTTCGCGCCAGCCCCAACACTATCCTGAGGACGTTGGCAGACCGCTGGGACTCTCCGATTCTAGGTCGCTGGATTCGACTCCATGCAGTTAAGTAGATTGGGATGGGAAAGTCTCTAGCAATAGTACTTAGTTTTGGTATAATTGTTACCCGTTAGATTAGTTTATTTACTAACACTAGATAATAATATAAGGCATTTTATAATGTTACTAACAAAATATGGAACTTGTTTCTGAAATAAATGTTTTATTATTATTATTATTATTATTATAAACCGTGGTTTGACCAATACAAAAAATAAACAGCGTCATCGGACGAAATGATCTTAATTGGTGTGGATTCGGTGCAGTATGAAAGGAAATGAAATTAAGTAAGCTTATGTAAGTATAATTATTTTACAAACCTGTACAGATATATAATTTGCCAAGACAACTATAAAAGCTTATTATTAATCACAATCCTATATAATTACAACGGAAACTACAGTATTTTTATTATTTGAGTCAAGTTTTACAAAATATATGTTTTTTTAGTTGCACCAGCAGAATAAATATTGACTACCACTGAACCCCAGTTATCAAATTAACAGCTTACACAAACTTACTCGGCTTAAGTAATGGCCGATTCATTCTCATGTAGGTGTACAAGGAAAACATTACGCGGAGCTATTTACTGCCCGAGTTTTTCGGATTTCCGAGACTCCGTCCTTTCAAGAGTCAAACATTTTACCGAGCTAAAAGCCTTTCCCATTGCGACTAATGTCAAAGTACATGTCAGCTGCGAATGCTGACTTAGTGTTGTCACGAGCACACAATGATGACACGTAACGTAATTGGCCGGCCGTCCAACTAATCGCTGCATCAATGTTGATACAACAGCATCGTTAAACCGACTCAAGTGGAAATAAACTACAACTCCCGTCTGTACAATAGAATACGATAAAAGCGAAAGCCTCACTGCTTTGATAAAGGTTGTTAAAACAAATGTTAAATAATAACGCGTATCATATGACGACAAGCTTCATAATACGTGTAACAAATTTAACATAATTACCGTTGATTGTTTACTCTTAATGCAACAATGTCTACAAAGCTCTACTGAGTGGCATTAAACACTTCTCACGTGGTCTAATTAAGTGTTACACTTAAAGTGGTGCCGGGTGAGGGTGCCTCTCAATTATTCGCAACTTGATGCGGGATCACGGCTGCTGTCGAGCCGAGCGCGCTCGGTCGCGCCGCCTGCCACTCCTGCCGCTCTCGCCGCCCGCGCCTTCTCCCACAAATCCGACCGACGCATAGCAAAATTCCACACCGCAATTATGTGGGTTACGCGACACTCAGATGGATTATGTGAAATTAAGCGCAGAACAGTAACGAAGTGAGTATAATTCACAGTCTCACCGACACCGACGCCGAGTAAAGGTTGCGTAACATTATCTTTATAGATAGGCCGCTGTTAACTTAATCGTTTCCATTTATATAAGATTCTCTTTAAAAATACACAATCCATCCACACTATCCGTATCCAAACACAGGGTTTTTTATATCGATAAGTTACCGGAGAACAGAACCACACAAGTAAAATTAATAAATAACCACACAAGTAAAAATAGTAGATAGATTTACACATTGTGAACCTACATCTATTTAGACAATGTCTACAAAATTCTCGGAACGAGTTTCTATAAATATTTATATGATATAATAAATAAGTTATTATATAGGTATCACTGACATGCCTCTGAAATAAAACCTCTACGCTGTTAAAAGTCAATCAGATTGAGGTAAACGTAGAGCACATCACAAGTAAGCTGTGTCATTATTTGATGTTGGATGTCGTGCTATCGTGTGGCGCCAACTTCATGTAAATACCAATATTCAGATCAACAAGGTATTGTTGATCTTGAATTATGCGCATAAATGGAACTCCAGTGCACAAAACATCGCTACGAACGACGATTCCTCGTATCATATCATTTAAATAAATGCACCAAACTTAAATAAATTTACAATATCTCATTTAATTTCCAAAAGTTGGAACGGTGAAAAAATGATTTTTAACTTTTAAATGCAGTTATTATTCAAAGAGTATTACTCATTTCATGCTCCTATGTGCCTGTATAGTGAGAATGAATTCTACGCTCATAAAGTTAGGGTTCATTTCCCGTTGCAGAGAGTTTTGGCGTTGCCATAACATTGTGAGATTACCAGCGTGTCGTTACGATGCTCGTTTAGATACGGCGCATGAAGAATTGCAGATCTAGAAACGACACGAAGACTTAACGGAAAGGCAGAAAGACGTTCCAACATTGCTGTGAACATTTTCATTGCAATCAACGACGGCCTTTCAATATCTATACTGTATATTTCGATTAACTATTGATATTTGTGAGTAGTAATAGTGAGGCATTACGTTCCATAGGGGCCATAAATGAAACGCCAACGCTGT
Source organism: Autographa pulchrina (assembly GCA_905475315.1). Taxonomy (NCBI): domain Eukaryota; kingdom Metazoa; phylum Arthropoda; class Insecta; order Lepidoptera; family Noctuidae; genus Autographa; species Autographa pulchrina. The sequence goes on from FR997768.1 coordinate 9,047,917, forward strand.
CTTAAAGTTATCTATCACTTAGGTAAGTGTGGAGTTCAGTTAGTTTAAGCTACGAGTTTCTATACGAGAGCCTATATTTCAATATGTAATGTAGGTACTAGTACCTACAGGCAAAACTAAAGCCACCATTTCTCTCTCATAAAATATTAGTTCCTTCATTATTTTAATGTTTTTATCATTACCTAATACAGGTACTGTCAGACTTAGTTTTCATAAAGCTAAAAGTTTTGCTCACTCAGTAAGACAAAACGTTCAAGTAGATAAGATACGGTGATTTCACAAATGTTTCCATTTGTTAGTGACCTGGGATTACTTTACGTATAACTGTAGGAGAAAAGATTTCTTTGTGTTTAAGTATTTGAGGTAAATCAAGATAGCCTATAGTGATAAGATTCTAATTAACAGTAAGCGTAAAATACTAAACTAAGTTTATTAACTGTCGGTTGTAGTTTTAGTTTTTTTTTTTAAGATCATTATAAATCCTTAAAAGATACATATTATAGTAACTATATACATACAATTGTGTATTAAAAATAAAGGCTTTTAGAAAGAATACCTAATTGTAAAGTAGTTACTGCAGATTTTCGGTAACCTTCTTGGAAAGAAGGTTACCGAAAATCTGTTCTTGCTTAAGCATAGTATTATAAACAAAAAATCTGCCCTTTTCCTCAGATTCTACGTAAAATTATATTTTACAATATTTCATTTCTTTTCATCATCACGAAGGACATATTTGAGTAGTTTGTCGTATGTGGTCATTCTAAGATGAGGCACAAGGCCCTCAAAATAAAAGCTTTTAAATGCTTGTTTACAAATACTCCATTAGGTAGGTAACTCGACTTTTACCGCGGTGGGCGGATAAACGCTCTGTTTTATGATTTACAAGTTAAATTATATTATAACAAAGTAATATTCTAGTCGCTGGTAATATCGTAAATTCTGCAAACTTAAAATGTACATCCATCTACGAGTTGTTGAACAACAAAACTCTTTGATTTTATATTTACACTTTTAATGTAACATTTTAAATTATTTTTGCCACAGTGGCTGTGTCACTTGATTTACTGATTAAATTGTGGTACATTGTAGCCGCACAACATTCCGCCCGTGTGACGTCGCCAGGGAGCGAAAGGATTGAATAAAAAATATTCTATAAACGTACGTACATAGGCGCCAAGTAAAGTAATGGAAGTTTGAGTGTCCAGCAAATTGGGGTGCAATATTGAGGTTAAAAATAATAATACAATCTCAGGGAAGGCGGCGCAGTTCGTTCGCGTTCGTTCTTTGATCTTTATTATATAATAAAGTTAGTTCATTTCGCGCCAGTAATGAATATTAATGTTCTCGCTTAAGTCATAAAATAAACTTTATCTGCACAACGCGTCGTCGTTGCTCTGGCACCTCGGCCCTAGTGATAAATTTACAAAGAATAAGCCGAACTCGGTCCGTTTTCAATTATAACCAAAATTCGTATTGTGTACTTTCTAACTTCAATAATATCATGAATTATTTACGGCGCGCCGTTAATAATAACACGAATTTGTTGTGTTTAACAATGTTGCTGGGCCTCGCACCATCTGTACGTTATGCTGAATCCATTAATTTTATAGCCCCTGAAATTCCGTGATCTATAAAATTGTTTGATCTTTCAAATTATTCCACTCGTTGATAGTTCGCGTGTACCCACAGTTTGAATATCAAAACGCAAACGGAAACTTTGTGTTGACTTTGATTGAGGTATCATTTGGCTACACGAGTTGGGGAACAATTCATAAGCTCCCTTCCTACTCGTTATATACACTTGGTTACTGTGTTATTACTGTCTGTCAATTGCACAGTTCCTTCTTAAAACATAGGTTGACCAGAACATTATAATTACCAAACTATTGTAACAACATTGCGGATAGTTAACTAACTCTTAAGCGAATTTATTTAAAATCGATTAAAATCTTTATTCAAACGTCTCGTCCTCCAGCTTAAGCAATTTCACAAGAGATTTATCTCATCAATTTGTACATAGGTACTAGTACCAAAAAATATTAAACATGGTACTAAGTCGCGCAATGATATATAGAATAAACAATTATGAAAATTTCAAAATCTCTAAAGTAAATTTCTGTTATAAAGAAAAACACCACACAAACCTATAAACCCATGTCGAACTGGAAATAAATTAAAAAGGTTGAAAGATAAAAAAAACATTGATGTGATTTTATGAACAGGTATATTATCAGGATGATTACTTGTAAACAGAGCAACGCGCCACGCTGTTTCCATATTTAATAAGGAAGAATTTTTAATAAATGCAAGCTATGATTTTGTTATTTGCTCATCACTGCCGTGACTCACGAGGAGTAAGTAAGTCTATAAACAAGGGCTAATCTCGTTCTGTGCCCGTTACGTTTGTTCCACAAACATCCAGTATGTTTGTGCAGACAATAGCTAAGTACAATAATTGTGCATGAAGTGGCCGGGAGAGCCGTCTTGTTGGCACAGCGAGCTCTGTGAGCCTTTCCGATGTGTGACTAATGTTTGTATATGGTAATGAGATGGTAATGAATGGCGCGCTAGTTCGCCTTAACTGGATCATTGAGCCCCCGTTTTCATCACACTCGTTCGGTCAGCGGAGCGGCACCGTCGAGTGGTTTACTAAGACACAGCTTGCACAAGCTTTCTGAATAAACAATGCTCTTCACTGAATGTAGCACGATAGTGGCCGAATGCCGCAAACGCCGCTGCCGTGAGTTGTATAATTCTGTGTTCAATGTATACTGTATTACTTAAGACTGCCCACTGAAGCTACGGCTCTTTCAATAGTTAGCTCCTGCAAACCGCATCTGAGTACTAAGCTAAACATTTCTGTAGACTTAAGGCTTTTCCTTCTTTTGCTTGTAATTTAAGGTATAATGGATAATTGCGAATTGTAGCAAATTAGTAGTACCGACAAAAGTTTTTACAAAAATATGTTGTCTGTACCTAAATATATTACACAATTATTTTTGACACATGAAAATTAAGATATGTCTAGCAAAATCTTGTTATAAAGAGGTAACGGCAACAATATAACACACACAATACATTGAAGTCGGCTATCAGCTCACAATACTCCGAACTCTAAACAAGCCGTAAACATATAATTTAATTGGATTACATTCACAAGTAGGTATAACTTTCACGTCATTAGCGAAAGCCTCTCAACTCTAATTAGGCAAAATCAATATCACGAAGCTGTATAATCGATAATATAAATAGACCTCTATTAATCATTCATTACCCATATCACAGAATATCAAGTAGAGTAGGTGTTAAGGCAAAACCTTAGCAATAAAGCTTAGCTTTAATAACTCCTGTTACGAATATATAGAAATAAATAACAGTTATACATACCCATTCTAGGTATTCTAATGTTATAAATACGAAATTGGTCATGTCTGTCTGTCTGTCTGTTACATTATCAGGGCTAAACCACGCAACCGATTCTGATTAAATTTGGTTTGAGGTTAGCTTTAGCTTCGAGAAAGGCCATAGGATACTGTATACAAATAAATGCGTATATTCGCAAATAATATCACAAGGTAAGATCGTATTATATTTAGAAATATCGAAATATAGTTTTATATCAACATTTTGATTGATCTCCAATTAGCTCGTGAACCTCTACTTCCGACAAATTTTTAATGTCAACAGGCACCCGTGGGGTTCCCTGGTGACCCCAGTTTGTTGTTATTAGCGCACTAGAGAAGGTTATTGGCCCTCCTCTTGAGACGATCTCTTGGGTTTTACGACACACTCCAAAAGAAGAGAGGCCTTATCTCTTTCCAAGAACACACTGATTTTGCATTTCTTAGAATACCTACATGAGTAGAATTGCTCTGTACAATATATTTTTAAAATAATTCAAAGAACGGATTGTTTATTCCAGTCACTTCGCTAGCTGTAAAGGTAATACATCTGTTAACGTTAACCTTAAGTTTATTTAACGGGTTTATTTATAAAGTCTTATAAGAAACCCAATATAAGTGTAGTACCTACACATATTAGTGGAATGACCACCTTAGAAGTACTTTAATTAATTTCTCAATTTAGTTAATCGGATTTATTTGAAAAAAAAAAAATATTATGTAAATCGGGGAAGAGAGAATAGAATCGCAGTTTTAATATCATAATAATTATAATCTTAGAATATTGATTTTTTTTTTAATAAAGACGTATAACTAAAAAGACAAGGCTGAATAGCATATTTAAAAACATATCCATAGCTTTCTTATTTATATTCTCTGGTTCTTGGATCATCAAATATCTCTTGATAGCAACATACTCAAAACGTCTTAATCAGCTCAACATAACACCTTCGCATGCTACACCTTATTTGCATAAGTATACGATACCCAGAGGGTAGTCTAATTAGGTCCTTATTGTGAAGGTATACGTCGCGGCTCGTCGAGGTGTAGCGCGTGTCACTTTGTCGCTCGTGGCATGGGACCAAACAGGCCAAAATGTCAGTGAGTAGGCGTGTTCCTGGCTTCGAAGCCTCGCTTAAATCGATTAAATATTCGCTTTGTTAGATGAGACCGTTATATAGTCCTGTAAGTAAGTAATTGAGTCCTTTCATTAGAATCGATCCAAATTGTCCTATCAGAAAATCTGGTTTCTTTCAATGTTTCGTACAAAAAAATCTTTACTCCTTCAGAATTTGGCCATCTGCTGAATGTGTTGTAAATATGTAAAACGTTAAGGATAATCTTTGCCATTAATAAAAACGGGCACTAGAATAATAAAATAAACAGTTAATTTTTTCCAGTACCTAAATACATAAAATCTTATTCTAGACGTATGTCTAGTATTGTAGTAGTATTACTACAATACTAGTTTCCGCTTCAGGTAAAACAAATTATGACAGAGACTGAAAAAGGCTGAAGGAATTCAAGCGGTTTGCTTTATTTATTCCTTGAAATTGATAATGTAGATTTTTGTGTGGTAAAACAGAATGTTTTTTCCCTCAATTTTTGACTTCAGAACGACTGAAATAGTACTAGTAAATACATGAAATGATAGCCGCAGTACATCAGTAGACCTGTAGTATTCATCAATAAAATTATCAACAAGTCTTGAACCCTAGGTTATTTAATTAAATATAGGTGTTAGTGAAGAGCTTTATTCCGTTCTATATATAACCGTTATCTAACAGATTTTCCCCAGAGCCTTCAAACGTCTAATAACAACTACCTATATCACATCACGTGAGCTTAGTTACAGGAGTTAAGGATAAACCGTTGATATTTAAATGTCAAGCCAAATGTCATGTCAGCTTAAAATAAAAATAATAGGGAAATTCATAATAAAATGATCCCAGTTTAATAGATTATGTTATATTTGATATAATATAATATAACATTATATTACTGTTATTTCCCTATTGCTGAACAAGCATTGATCACCACTCTCTCTTGCTGGTTTGGCAATCACATTCCATTTTTGGAATCCCGCTTGCCTCACCTTACGTATGTAACTTCAGTGGTTTAGTGTTTGAAAATGATTATTAGTGAAGATTGTTCTACACTGTAGAACAATATCAGCCAAAAAATGGGTATCAATTATTTAAGAAACTGATTTGAAGCTATTTTTTTTTATAAATAACCTTATACCTGATGTAGGTACTAACCTGGTAACCTTTTTTAGATACGTATCCCTTGCGTTAACACCCTGTAATTGGCCATCGCCAAATTCCCCAACTCTGGAGAAATCATACAAGTATTAGGTGCGTAACAAATACTGAGCCATTAGGGTAGCTGTGCCGAAACCCTGGTTAACCGGTAACGGTGGATCTCCAGTTAGTTAAAACGGTGGATCTACAGTTCCCGCTCATATCGGTATATCCATTAAAAAAAAACGATTCATACAAAAATCATAAATCTAAAAATAGTTGCAAAACTAAATATTTGTTCCTTTTAGTAACGGTTAACGTGTTTCGATAGGAAAATATAATAACGGTCGCTTTGTTACCAGTATGCAATCAGTCTCACAAAATCATTTGAAATTCCGTCATAGTTTGCGGAACCCTTGCGCAAAACTAATAGAAATGTTCCTAGATTTAACGTCATATTTTAGTCTACAGAATTTCGCATTTTCGGTCGTAACTTTAACGTTTCACTTCTGAAATGTTTTCTTGGTTTGTAGAAGTAATGGTTATATTCGTCCTTAGATGCTTGTGTGATGTTCATAAAAATCTTTATTGAGATAAATTTAGGTATCTAATCATTATAAAAAAAATACAACGCAGTGACTTCTGTAAGTCAGTATCTTCTGAAACAGTTATAACGTCACACCGATGCAATTACAAAATAAAAAGTTCCAAAATTAATAACGAATCATAAAAAAAGCTCGATAGAATTTTATTTTAACTGAATAACAAAAAATAATTGATCGACTACATACAAATAACAAACTAATTGTTTACCTATGTAAAGCCTAAGCGATATCTACATGATTACACATAAATAGACTGGTAACCGAACACACAACTATTGCACATTTTGCACATAATTGATTGTGTTGTTGTGACTCGTAAAATTTTATGCTATTCAGTTTAGTTTTCTGAAAACCCTTTTTAATGCTTTGTGTACATAGGATAGAGTTTTAAAATTAGACCCGGTTAAATACATAACAAATAAAATATAAAGAAATGTACCGTCGACTTGAGAACAAAATATTATTTCTGTTAGTTAAAATCAATAAATTGACTGGCAATTGACAATTATGTTACTAAATTGTTTATTTCCCGTCTTATTAAGGTATGTTTCTTTATTTACATAAATGTATGAATGTTTTTATATCTTTTATATATGGCTCCAGCGAGTGATGGATTACGATTATTTAGTTAAGGAGAGCTCTTTAAAAAAGAGTAGAAGTAGAGTTAAAAAAGAGAGTTAAAAGAGAGAGAAGTTTAAAAGAGAGTAGTAGTATATATACTACCTATGTACATTGATTATTACATACACACATTAAATTCTAAAATCACGATTACAGTCAAATCCTGTTTCAATGGTGTATTTGTAAAGTGCAAAGTAAAGTACGATCAGACGATAATCGATAAGCTAATAATATCCCACTGGTTTGTTTGTTACTACAACGCTCATTAAGCCGTACACGGTAATAACGTAGTTGGGACGTGTTTCAAATCACATGCAAACGCTATACCAGAACGACACCCATTATTATTATTTTTTTTTTTATTTATTATAGTACCAATAGTTACGATAATGTTTAGTTTTTTATCCTAGTTTAGCTCCCACTGTTGGGCAAAGGCCTCCCCTTTCTTCTTCCAAACCTCAAATTTTTTGAGATTTCTGTCCACGTACGTCCTGCATTACTGACTAGGTCATTACTATAATAATATTAAAAAACTTATTTTCTTCTGCTGAAATTAAGTGATTTCTTACAGATATTTCGTACTATATTTATATTATAATTATATTCTCTACATCGGTACGGAATAGATATTGAAGAGGGTATTTCTCCGGAGGCTTAAATTTCATTGTCCGCAACAAAAACACCCACGTTCAATAAATAGATACGTTTTTTTTACCTTTTAGGTAATAGTTATGGATAAAATGAAAAACACTTAAACAGCTGAAACTTGATTCCACTGTCATGTCCACTCAGCAGTTTTACGCGTTACGTTGAATTATGTTTTGCACGATATTTCATATAAGTGTTGAGATTTGGTTCGTCACTTGTTTGTAAATCAATATTGCTCGATTTTTTCTCCACTTAATGTGCTTTTCCTATTTTCCCTTAAAGCTAAGTTCAAAATGTCATGTTAAAATAGCTGTAGCCTGTAGTATCTATTTACTTCACTCTCATACAGAAATGCCAGAAAAAAAAAATGTTTTTTATACGTAGATATTTTTCTGTGCGTGCTGTGGCCCTACGGGTAATTAGGACTAGTCTGAAAAGGGTAAAATTGGGAAAGGAATTTCTCAACACCATCCCAGCCACTCTTGTTGCGTGTAATTGAAGGTATTGCGATTTTATTTCAGGAAAATAGTTTAAAAGTGTTGCCCTTAGAAAACTTATGAAAAACAAAATCGGATGTTTGTATGGAGCATTTGCACGGCTGGGGGAGTAGACTAAATATAGAACATAATATTATATGCTGCCTTTTAAACCTTGAGAGTTGAAAGTTATACCTAAGTATAACATAATAGACAATAGTATCAGATTCACATTTTCGTTTTTGATAAACCATTTTAAATATTGTTGGCCTAGTGGCGCTAAGCGCGACTGCTACGCTCTAGTGGTCTTGGGTTCGATTCCCAAGTCGACCAAGGTGTTATTGGGTTTTTCTATGAAATTCTCAGTAGCAGGTCGGAGTTTGGATTTGTGCCCGGTTAGTGGCAATAGGCTCGCCCCCTATTACATGGGACCTAAACATACCGGCGAACTGTGGGTGTACATTGGTACCTACACCTCTGCCTAACCCTTCGGGGATACAGGCGTGATGGTATGTTATGTTTTTTTTTTAATATTTCACTTTGCCTATTTCTTTATTTGTATAAAATTAATTGGAAACTAAACTAAATCATTTTTGTTCACAGCGATAAAATATTTATTAAATTAAATGTTATATAGGCAATTCAGTAATATTAGTATTCGATGACACTCGAACCAAACCAGCAAAAGTGTAGGCAGAATTAGAAAGGTACTTCAGTACCCACTACATTTTTGTCCTAGTTGTCCAAGCCTCTATTATTCCTATTCAAATAGAACATAAAGTTATCATACACATGTTATTCTTGCCTGGGTAAATTAAACGGTGCAGTTATGTTTACACTGCCCCGCTTGACTATGGCCAGACTTACCCCATATATTCATTGTACGTTTGCTCTGGGTTTGATTGCTTAAAGACTTTCTAATGGGAGCAGGAAGTAACATATTACTATTGTTTCCTTCTTTTATTATTTCTCCACACGATAAAATGGCGAAGCTATTAATATTAATTATAACGTTTATGGCTAGTTTTATAGCCGTTAAACGCTGTTTTGTTGACTTTTATGTGTAAAACAATTTAATGTTTGTTTTGAATTAGGAAAAGTTTGATTTCATGTTGTATTTTCTTTTATTATACGAAACGTATTTCAAAAAATGTGTGAGGCAGGTATATCGAGTTTTGCCTTATTAGTATTGTACTGTTTTACTTTACGACAGTTTAAATAGGCTGTTGGCGAGAGAAATGTTCTTCACCTAGATTAAAAAAGTAAAATAAACATAGCCAGCGCAGTTAAGAGTCAACATAAGAGTAGTTTGACTTACGTACGAGTGAGTGTGGCAATTGTTGCATACAAATGACGGTATGAAATTATGATAGGTTAGATATTCGAACAACAAAATATTTTTTATTATAATTTATTTCATGTCTTGATTTTAATCGCCAGCATTTATAAACAGGTGATTCATGAAATATAAGACTTCAGGACTCGGCACTTAGCTTTTTAATAGCTAATTATGAAACCACACAATGAATTAAAAGCCTAAGGTACACACCTGTAAACCTTATTAATAAAATCAGTCTGTAAATAGCCTGCCCGGCTTACATTTACATGAATATTTTAGCATTCATGTTTTCTAAATAACCGAATGCATATGTTCGCATAAACAATGCGTTCAGCTGCTCTGATAACAATATGTTTTCAAGAATAATAAAATTTATACCGGTGGCATTCAAAACGGGCCACGTATTGTAATGTACAGTCCAATTTTGGCGCACAATTTACCTGCAGATGCAACAAACACAAAGAGGCTATATTTCCGCGGAGGCCGGCGGAGGCGGAGGCGGAGGGCAGCGTGTGCCGGCTCGGATTACGGCGGCCATCTGCCGGCGACACCGAACAATCAAGCTAACGAGGCGCGCTCGCGACACCGGATTAAAGCCTAATGCCGCTGCGAACAATACCGTCGACGCCCTTTATCAGTTACACTTAGACGCTAACAGATCGCTCGTGTCGCGACAATGGCCCTTCTTGTTTATGGCTAATCCTAAGTGGATTACTCGTGGCCCGCAGCAGCGTCAAACAATAATCACGCAGTAGTTCAGCTCCATAAAAAGAAACGAGCTCCGAAGCCGACACTTCGATAAGGACGGTGTGAGAACTTTAACAATTTCGGGAAGATATTGTTGTGTTAATTTGAAAATGCTGTAGTATAACGACGATGCTATCATTTCATCTGGTGTTGTCACGCGCATAAATAGTCTCCATTGCTTACACGCGGCACAGCGATGCGCAGCCAACCAACGATATGAAACCGCATGAAATGAATGTCGCTCCGCTATGAAAACGAGTTTGTCGATCGCAATATCGTTAGCTCACTCGTTGTTATAGTGTACGCACTTATTAAGCTGTTGCAAGGCATAATGGTTTCCACTTCAATTTTTGTTAATGTTGAACGTTGTGTGCCAAGCGAGTCAAGTGGTTTGTTTTCAGTTCTATAATAAGAAGAATATTTCAATTACTTCTTCAAATAAATCTGTTAAAGTTTTTGATATGAACTTTTACTCAAATAAATACTTTTTGCACCTACCTGGCCTACTGTTTCTTACCTGACGAGTGCAGTAGCTTGATGACACGTCAAGAAGCGGACTCGGTGACGGATCGCCACTCGCTTGTTTATTCAATAGTTTCCGTCTCAGGCGACTTAGCTGCGCGATAATCGCTTATCCTTTTCATCGCTTTGTTTTGTCTTCGATGATTACGGCTGCCTCTTTATCGACTGTTTACTGTCGGACCGAACAGTGTTTATGCTGCGTATCGACAGTGCTGAATTGTTTAGAGTACTACTCACATAAATTTTGTTAAACAAACTCAGTAAGTACTTATTATTTACCTGTAATTTATTCACTTACATAATACAAAATAGACGCAGTGCAATATTCATTATGACTTTTATTGGAAGTTGAGTACCTACTCCGTCCAAGAGTAGATTGAAAAGAATCAGATGCCATTAAATAAACAAGTTTGTTACTAATTATTTGGAAAATCGTATACATACGTCATCCTTAACATACAATTATGCTCGCAATTAATTCTACAGTACAAGTTAATCAATATAATTTGATAGCTCAATCATGCAATGTTGAAGCAGAATTAATTTTATAATGGCCTCTGTTTTCGAGACCACAGCATCTGGAAGCTAACCACGCCTCTCGCCTGTAAAGAATGCCGGGACTTAAGGATAGAGCTTACTTTATTTATATCCATTGTTGTTCCACTCCGCAGTCAGCAAAGTTTTAAATTAAGGAGATAGTTATTGCTGATAAATCTAGAAGTGTAGCTGTTAGCCTCTGTGGGGTAGACTACACAGACAGATAACGTGCGGTACTCCAGCTCCTGTTTTTATCAACTTTGTTACTTATACAAAACTTTAGACTTAAATTGACTTTTGGAAACATTAACAACCTCAATAAACAACAACATTAATTAACTGTACGAAGTATTCAAATAAACTTACTAATGTGGTCAAAAACCTGTAACATTGTAAGCAGATCACATCAGCAAGGCCGCCGGAGACGACGGCTTTGTTAGTGACAAATTAAAGAATGTTGTCGAGATTAGTTCTGATTCCGAGTGACGGGCCTCTGAATGGGGATGGAATTCAATGAATAGCTTCCCGGCTCGCACTAAAGTGGCCAATCTCTGCCAAGATTACGTCACATTAAGGGCCTCTTTTCACAATCTTCCCCTTCAAATAAAGTACTTACCGTAGACCACTCCTTAACCCTGTTATTATAGAGCATTAGACGATTCATAATACCAGCCACTTGATGTCTATTTCGTCCGTTGCAACGTTTATCATCAACTATCTCGATGATAAATGTATTTGTTGTGATATTTTCCGCGCGTTATCGGTTATTCTGAAAGTGCATCGGGCGCAATATTTCCCACTTATCGCCGTTACAATGAAACAATACACGATAGATGAGGGGACGCGCGACCACAACACTTGTCAACGCATCGCGGCGGGTGGGGCAAACTAAGCGTTTCTGCCAAAAGTACGTGACCTTAATGTATATCAATCCGAGTGTGATTTATACAGGAGGGATCTGTAAAATATGATATAAAATAAACATTGACAACCAAAACGATGAAATACGACGCAGCGATGTGATTTAAGGGCGTGTTTCACGAGATTTTATGGCGCTATAAAATCAGTTCGCGCTGTGCTCTCCTCGCCTCGGCAAAGAGCGCACGTACTGCACAGATTTGACAAAACAGACGACGGACATTTATTTGTTCGCTAGTTTTTTTGCAAGTTTTATGGACTGGTGCCAAGTTTATGGTCCACGGACAACGGCCATATGCTTTGACAGTGTGAAATTGGGAGACTCGATTTGATTTGTCTTTGCCCTTGCCTAATATCTATACATAAAATTCTATTTTTAACTTGTATGTCATTCTTTGACCCGGATTAATATTGCTGTGTGTCATTAGATTACTATAAAGTATAAAGTAGCTTTTCAATTAGCAAGCTTAATTTCAACTTACCTGTGATTTTCATTTACGACAGGACTATTATTGACACTTTTTGTAATCAAAACTGTAAGATCGACGAAAACTTCCCTCTAACTAATTGATTAAAAAACTTGTTTTAGGTTGTTTTGTTTACGATATGAAATGAAAATATAATTATTATTTTACAAACAAAATTCATAATCAACCGCGAATATAATAAACCGTTAGCTCTTTTTAGGGCTTTAATCATTTTCGCATAAATTGAAATAAAACGAAAAGAAAAACCACGTTTATTTAATTTCTAAGGGATATTTTGCTTTCATCTACAAATATATTGTGGAACAATAATGCGTTGTTATATATTATAATATATGAAAGAAACTAATGTTGATAATTAACGTAGTAATAACAGCAGGTGAATTGTTTTAATGAAAATGTTTCAACTTTGACATTGCCTTGCACTTAACTTTGTTTACTTAGAAAATGTTCGGCCAACTAGTAAGCATAATATTATTAAGTATTGTATACGCAAAATATGCCTTTATAGCAACATAAGTTTTTGACTTATACATATAAGAAACTTACTTGATCATTTACCCCTCATGCTTGCTCATACATATAACATTTCTTTCATTACAAGCACATTCATTATTGATTCGAAGAACCGTACAGAGTAAATAAAATAACAAACTAAGGAATGAATATTAAATTATTTCTAGCTCAGAAAGTACGTACGTAACATTTTTATATCTTATAATAATTTTACGCTCAAAAATACTCATGACTTACTGAACTTGTCCTTTTTAAATAGTTGGTTTCATAAAAATATATTTATGAGATGCTAAAATGTTTATAAACTAGATTTTAAGCATGAAGTGAGTTTGAAAGTTTGTTGTTTTGTTAGGTTAAAAGTTTAAATACTGCTGTGATATCTAAGGCACTAATGAATCAAAGTTGGCTTCTATTTTCACTAGTAATGGCAAATTGACAATGGCAAAGTATAGGGTGTATTCGATTTAATATTGTAAGTAAAATTAATTAATTATTGTAACCGATTCACACTATCCTGAACTTTACACTTTTTGGTGTATTTTTAAAACATACTTTATTTTGAAAAGGAATTAAAATGCTTCTCTTGTTTACCTGCGTACTTCTGGGCTTAACGACTATGCTTTCGCAGGTATATAAGCCAAACTAGAAAAACAACGTATATTTTCATACTTGTTCATACCTAATCAGTCTTAGTTATAGCGCCGACATACAACTGTTATTTAGGCAGTAATATATCACGGATGGTATGTACTTGTGATTGTTGCCTCTGTACTTAGAATAGACTCGTTTGAATTTCAGCGAGTCATTTGTTTTGTTTAATACGTACCATGATTGGCTAAGATAGTGAATCCAAGGAGTTGTGTAATATTTTGTTACTGAAATTGACTGGCTATTCCCCTGCTGTCGTAGTATGGATGCCTTCCGCGCTACGGCGCTACCCCAAGGATAACAAACATTTCATCAGCTGACACTGACAGCTTTAGGCTTCAGATATTTATCTTGATTACCTTTAGTACCTATGTGTTTTCGACGATCGATAGCATTTTAAATGATTAGGCCCAAAACCTTTTGAAATGTAATTAGTTTCTTTTTATATTTTTGTTTCAAATTTTCTTTGACTTAAATTAATAAAGTTTTAATCAAATAATATGTAAAAAAGTTAGCTCTTTACATTTAATTTTCATGTAGTTAATCAATATTGTAAAGTTCAATAAGTCGTGTGAAAGGGTCTGATTGAATCACGGCACTTTTCAAGGTTTGAAAATTGCTTTTAAACTTTTTATAACTTTCAACTCTTCCAAACTTGACCTTAAAAATGGTATTGCTAATTAAGTCAAAAGGTTTTCTGTGTTAAATTAAAAAGGCATACTTTTAAGCAATTATTAAAAAACTAATAGGTAATAGCATTGACATAAAGCTACTCTGAAAAGGAACCTTAACATAAGCGGAAAGAGTCTATATTGACATTTTAGCTTTTTTGCGGGCCCGGACTATCCTGTGTGCATAAACTGGCTGGTCAGCAAGTTAGTAACGAGGTTGACTGCCCAGGGAGCGCTTGACGTAAGTCCACGTCATCATTCACGGAGGCGTGTACTTTAGAGGTCAATAAAGTAGTTTCAGTAGTTAGTGAAAATCATAATTAATTCTGAACTTTATAAAAGTTATATGGATGACCGTATTGGCCATATTACTTGTATACCACAAATTAATAAAAAATATGATTTTTTTAAAGTTTGTGGGTGTTTTTATATAGGTATTTTCATTAGCGCAAGTGAAAAAACGCCTACGCTTGGCATTAGCGGAATGAATCTTACTTCCAATTTTTTGAAAAAAGAAGTCGCACCTCATTAATATATTAGGTTTAATAAAAAATATCACACCATTTTACCTTAACATGAAACCGCAATCCTAAACTAAAATGTAACAACAACACGTACTTAAACGAACAAAGAAGTAGCACACTAAGGCAACTGACTCATACAGGCCATTGTCTCCGAATTGCCGTAAGATTATAAAAATCGTAATGGGATTATTGTTTAGGGGCGACGACGCGCCGGACACGGTCTGAACATTTCAATTACTGTACGCATTGTTTGAAGCGGCGCCTGTTTATCGAAGCCCGCTGACTCTGATGAGAGCCCCCACAAAATGATTAATCCTGCCGTGCACTGTAACCGACGCGGTTGCGATACTGAGCTGACTTATGTCTGCAATGAACACTAGATCGTTTTAAGCCTCGGGTTATGTGCAAACTGCAACTGAGGACAAAGGTTACTTTATTTTATGTTTCTCTTACTGGACGGAGTAAGTACCATTATGTCAGGAAGGAATTATTAAAAAGAATTATAAGTAGAAGATTAAAATAATAAATAACACGATGTAACATATTATTCTTGATTTATTAATGACTTTAAATGGATTAAACATGACAAATTAGTCTTTAATCTCTAACAAAATAGTAGAGCACTCCGTCGAGAGCAAAAGACCGTACCGTCTGTAGTAATCAGAAAGCTCGATGGGGCTAAATTAGATCAGTGTAAACAAGCGAAGGAGGTTGAAGTGGATCTTACGGCAATTTAACATTTACTATACAATAAACAGAAGACGGCGTAAATACAAAATGTCTACTCAAGGAAGTAATGAAGTAAATTATAAAAATTCCTTGTTTTTTCTTGCATAAGAAAGCGGACGGTGAATCTCTCGCAATATTAACTCTTTTTAATTATTTCGAGCGATAAATAGCGGTAATCTTTGTTTTTCCTACACATTGTTTGTTTTGGCTTCAGGATTTTTTATGAAAACATTCTGCGTTGAAAAAATAACATTGTCGGGGTTTGAGGAGACATTTTTCGGGGACATATATTTTAGAATGGGAGACGGTTCTATCATCGTTTGTTGTTTTCTGAGGGCCTGCGTTCCATGTTCCAGAACAATTTTATGACCATGTTGTTTAGACATTGCCATCGAGCGTGATCAATGAGCGTGGCATGTTTCTGGGAAGCCCTGCCCAAGGAATTTAGACTTCAGTCGTTTGGACATATTACGAAAAGATCTGTCAAAGTAAGATTATTTCGAATTACTTCATTAAGTATTAAGTATTTTAGTTAAAGATCATTATTTCTTTAATTAAAGATTATTTAGACAGAGTTAATGTGTTTTCGAGAAAATGTTTGTTTTAATCTATTAAAACTATGTATTTGAATTACTGAAAAGGTTATATCGAATCGTAAATGTATTAGTGATAAATACAAACTATATCTCGTTCAGCGAAAGAATTGTTTGTGATGTGTGGGTAAATAGCAGGTAATGGCTGTACCGTAGAGGATATGGTTAGGGATGCTCCACTGAGGTAATGTAATGGTCTACGAGCTCTGAATTGTGTTAGAAACCTTTCCGATAATCGCATTGTATTAAGCTTTTATGTAACAAAACACACATCAACTATCTGATTATTGATTCAGTAAACAACGATTTATTCAAATATAATGTTCTAATTCACAGCGGCATTCGCTCGACCACAATTGATTTAAACATAATTTTGCTTTCACCTCAAAGCATGAATATCTACTGTTAATGGAGTTAAATAGTAAACCTATTTTCGCAGTAGTTTTGTTGTTATTGTTAAAATATTTATAAGCTGTCAGCACTGACAATCGGTGAAGGAAAACATCTTGAAAAAACTAGGATACGAAAAATTTTAATCCGAAATCGTCAACACGCAACTGAGCAAGAATGGTGATTAATGCTCGTTCCATCTTTTGTGTAAGTGACCAGCAGGGGACAATTTTATTATAGGCCGGTATTATAGTAGCTACGAACGTGTAGGCAAAAATATAAGGTAGCGAAACCGCAATAACATATCAAAAGATTTAAATGAATCATACCGTTTTGTGAATTTAATGAAGAAAATGCTGTGCTATGTTACAAAACTAGACTTGAACATACATTTGAATATCCAGCATCCTGTAAATAACATTTTAAATGCTTTTCAAAATATTTACCTGTTTAACAAAATTATTGTAAATGAATTATTTAAAACTTTATCTGAATATAATAACGATTCATAACAACATTCTGTGAATATTATTACATAATAATAGTGTTTACAGTCATTGGGTGAAATAAAAAGAAGGTACCTACAAAACATTGAAAATAATTCCTTCAAAAGTTGTATTATGAGAAAAGGTTGGCTCTCAGTCGACACTACAAAAGGCATTCGATGAAGCTTACCATACGTTGATAAATCGACTCAGTTTAATGGGATTTTCGAACGTGTGATGAGAAATGGATTGATTTTATTTGTATACCGTAACCGCAAACGGGCATCGCACAACGCTTTTTGATCATAAATGAAAAACCATCGAAAGTTGTTAAATACCGTTGTGATTTTACATTGGATTGTTTCAATATACACGCATCTATGTCACCCAAGGTTCTCTGAAGATGCTTAGCGTACAGAAATAGCCTATATCTAACTTCAGCCAGCGACCAGTTAACAGGAGTAACCTTTGTAATGATGAACTATTTTCATTTCTGCCTTATCTAATAGGCAAACTTAAAAAAAGAAAGAATTTTATTTTAAATCACAATTCTAATAAATATACCTTAATCATAATAATATTCTTGACCGAAGACTAAATTTGAATCATTTGGTGTATTGTCTACGTACGTGAACAAAGGTAGAGAAATAGTTTGACGAAAACAGTTCTGTGAAATAACGTTACTGGTACCACTAGCCTTGCTAGCAGTTGTATAGTACTCTGCCCTTTTGCAATCACGTTTCAGACTCGTGTCGGTAGAGGATACCTTTAACGAATTCCTTGTTTCGGAATATGCACAAAATAGGATTCTGATAGAACCAGGTCGACTGTCCAGTCACAGACCAGAATAAAGTAGACAAAGCATGCGCAAACAATAGCATCAAATCTGTGAAGCTGCTGACCAAAATCATATTAAAAAAGTAAATTGTTTTTATATGTCGTGGTGGCCTAGCGGTTCAATGAACGGATTTGTATGCACAAGGTTGCAGGTTCGAACCCAGGCAAGTACCAATGTAGCTTTTTCAAAGTTATATGTACTTTCTTAATTATTCTAAGACACTTCTGACAAACGGTGAAGGAAAACATCGTGAGGAAACCTGGATTCCAAAATTTGGGATCTGAAACCGCCAATCCGCAGAGAGCAAGCGTGGTGATCAATGCCTTCTCTATATGGGAAGAGGCCTGTGCCCAGCAGTGGGACGTTTAAAGACTGGATTATAAATTGTTTTTTAACACTAACATAAATTGATAAAATATCAAAGTGCTTGGTATTGATAATGGTTTTTCGACATCCTCGTTTTAGGTGAAATTTTAGAGCTTGCACTATCTATATATTATTTATTCGTGGTCTTTTGGTCCAGTATCGCAGAGATTTTACGAGCGCTGTGTCGGCACGAATACCAGAGTAATATTTTGATTCGGATACCGTACTGTTTGCTATCTGGTGTTTTTGACGACTCACGTTAATATCAGGTATTGTGATCCGGAATACGTGAACTAATCCTGTATAGGTTTCGCTTTGAACCTCTAGGCTTTTAATTTAAACTATGGTTCAAAGTTCAAATTTAACATTCTGTACAATATTTAATAGCTTTCCTTGTATCAAGTATATTCTCATTGCACGTGTAATCTTAATTTAAAGTTTACATCTTGAACTAATTATTAAAAAAGCAAAACGTTTTTTCTTTCCATTATTAATCTATGTTTGTTAGTGATTTATTAAATAATTTATATTAGTACCTATCAGTTTTCCCTGAAACACTTGATTTAATTAGACACTAGTTAAAACAGTGTACACATATTGAAAAAGTTTCAGGTTAATTGTTAAATGTTTGTATTCAAATAACAAGTCTTATTTTTTTTACTTACATGTTTTTTTTATGATCTGGTGAATAGTGTATGTACATCTTTATAGAACATTTGCGTCAAACAGTTATGGTACCTATTTATTTATAAAAAGGTTATTGAACATGTCTGCCTTGGTACCAAAAGGCGATAGATACTATTTAAACCTACAGCCTAGACGTATTAATAATCACCACAAAAATATGCCACAGATCAGTTCCGTATTTTCTTATGTACCTAGTTTATGCCAACCTATATGGTTTCGTCATTTTACTAATGATACACCTACTTCGATCGTCTCTTATAGTGGCAGATAGTTACAAAACTTTCAGGAAGTATTCAGTAGATGTATCGTGGTAATATATCAGGCGTCAGATGGTACTGTCTACGATATGGAAGCGCCTCACTATATAAATAATGACTCGTGTAATAGCCTATTAATGTACCGAGTGTGATGGAGAATACAGTTGCTTCGTGTTACGCACTGTTCATTTTCATACTGTTCCTTGACGCTAAGACGTAAATACAATGGAAAATCTATTGGGGGACTACAGAAGACCAATAATGTAAGCGTCTAATGTCCTAAGTAATAATTAAATTTACAACAATTACACAGTTTGGTTTGGATTTAAATGTTGCTGATCTGTTTATACTGAATAGAAAAAAGGAGGATGAATATGCATTAATTACATCAGAATAATTTAAAAGTAATTATAAATCATTCAGTGGATGTTTCTCTGCTTTGTTGAGAAATAAATAATTTATTTAACTTGTGAGTAACGTAATCGAGTAGGTACTTAATATTTAAATCAAGTTTCGTCTCTTAACAAGAATTAACATTCTAGTCTAGTACAAAATCAGTAGGTATCAACTTCTGATAACTCAAAGTGCTTGTAATTGCCAATTAAATTGAGAACATTAAGAGGTTTTGAACTAAAAACGTTTAAGAAGAATTTGGTCAAATTAAAAATTAGATTTCATAAGCTCAGAGCTTTTAATTTGAGAATAATTTATTTAGTATCTTAAGGGACAGCGATGTTAAAGTTCTTAGGTTTAGCGTGTATTTCATAATTCCGTAGCTATCATATTATTTACTAAACGGTTTTAGGTGACAGACTACAATAACATAAAAGGTTAGCTAGAAATCAATTGTAATGGTAGCCGCATACGTTGCGATATACACAAGTATCATGTAGGTATACCTATCATCATTCGTGAGTGATCGCAGATGACTGAAGTAGGTATACTTGACCGATATTTTTTTTTACTTTGACTTTGACTCTCAAGGTCTGTTGTGCAGTAGAACTATGGCATCTATTGAGTACGCTGTTGTGGCAGTACTTGGCTTAATAGTTTAATTGCTACGAAAAATCTAGAAAATAACTAATTTTGTAGTACAACGTTATGAAAAAGAGAGCGATATTTGCATATAAACAATATATTATTATCCCCGCAACCGCTAGCTAGTTATATACGCAATCAAACTTTGATATTTTATATTTTTCAATTTCGACGACCTCCGTGGCCCAGTGGCGTACGCACCGGTTTCAAGGTGTCGCTAGCTCTGAGGTCCCGGGTTCGATCGCCGGACGGGTCAATGTAGAAACCAACTTTTCTACATTGTCCCGGGTCTGGGTGTTTGTGGTACCTTCGTTGTTTCTGAATTCCATAACACAAGTGCTTCAGCTACTTACTTTGGATTCAGAGCAATGCATGTGATGTTGTCCGCATTTATTATTATTTTTTATTTATAATTTTCTTCTTGTCTAGAAATTGTAAGTAGCTGTTTTTATTTATAGTACAATTACTATGCATCTTTAAATGGAAAATTAATTTTATTTTACTTGTAAATTAAATGTTAGTTATATGCTATTCTTGCGCAAGTATATCGTTTCTATTCATAAGGATCTTAATCCTATTAAATTTTATCATGTCTATTAGCAAACACAGTAATAATGTTATGTTAAATGACCCTACAAAGTACAATAGTGTCAGTTTACCAACAACTGACCGATGACCTATGAATACCTCTGTAATGCGTCGCTCTGTTGCCGACGACAACTTTGTTACATTTTTATTAAACATCAAAATACACTCTTTTGTTAAAGTCGAATGAGTTTTATCGATTTTTATTTATGAAGGGCTCGTGGTACTTTTATCGGGAATATACAG
This sequence comes from Autographa pulchrina, assembly GCA_905475315.1. Classification (NCBI taxonomy): domain Eukaryota; kingdom Metazoa; phylum Arthropoda; class Insecta; order Lepidoptera; family Noctuidae; genus Autographa; species Autographa pulchrina. The sequence continues at coordinate 9,069,032 of FR997768.1, forward strand.
TAGTAGGTATGAGTTCGGGAATAATTAGTTTTTGGAACACATTTTGTTAACTTTTGTCCGAAACTGGAGCGATAGAAATAATATAAACTGCAATTTAAATCTGTGGTAAACGGAATATATAATAAACCAGATTTATCTGTAATTGACAAAAATAAATTGCTTTTATTTAGCAGTGGACATGTATTTTCTTGATAAAAATAACTCTTATTCTATAAATCTAGATGTTTTTATCCTACATGTGATTTGATTTCTTGAGAACATATTCAAAATCATTTACAATGCGAGATTTTTTTTAAACCGAATCTTATTACTACTTTTTAATATAAAACATATAGGTTATATTTAATTTCGCCTATTTTTTCCAAGAGGAACGAAAATATCGTCTGAAAATAGTTCTTATCTACCTGATACTGACCACTATAATATTCTTAAGAACAAGGAACTTGATTTCAATCATGATAAATGAGACATCTCTTTGATAAATGAAAGATAAAGTACTCAGGGGATGCTGGAGGAGACGGGGCTTCCAGTTTACAATGTTTGATATACAGGTATTCGTTATGGCTGTCACGGTTTTACTTTTAAAGGAGTAGATGGAAGAAAGATGTAACAAGTTTAAATAAGTCATAAAATGAAGTTAAGTCTTATTAATCAGGCATTTGGATTAGTTATATATGCTACCTTTTTACCCGACTGCCAAGAAGGGTTATGTTTTTCGCGCGTATCTTGTATGTATGTATGTATGTATGTATGTATGTATGTATGTATGTATGTATGTATGTATGTATGTATGTATGTGTGTAATATAAATTCTTTATTACCTCATATCTTCGAAACGGCCGAATGGATTTCGATAATTAGGGTATCGTTGGATTCGTATCGATTACCCAAGTGTTCTTAGATATGTCACGTCAAACAAAAAACAACATGGCGGCCTCGAGGTGCCATAGATTGCGGTAAAAAAAAATAAAAAATATATGTTTGCTACAATATGGGTATCAAATTAAAGAGCTTGTAACGAGGATTCCAAAATGGTATATCATTTACGTATAAAAAAAATCCTATGTAAAAAATTGTTCTTTATTCAAACTAAATACATACTCGAATGCCGTACGCTAGGTGGATTATGATTTTAACTAAAAAATGTTAAATAAAAAATAAATAAATTTAAAAAAACCCGACTGTGGGTTGGACCACAGTGGGGACCCATAATGAATGATTTTAGTCTAGCTTATTTAATGGGTCCCACTGTGACAGTAACATTGCTATCTACACTTCTAGACTTATTGAACTTGTTTTTTACTTTTCAGTTTTTATTTAAAGTGTTTTTTATGCAGTCGGGTTTTTTTTTTTTTGTGTCTTTTTACCTACATAGAGTGTGTATTAAAAAGGAATTAAAATTTGATTAATTTGTTATATTGTTAAAATTAAACAGTATTCGCTTTAATGTAATATAGGAATACGTTTATTCAAACGTGAACGTTAATAAAATTAAGCCTACAACTGCTTACGAAACAAAAATAGTGAGCCTAACTATACGCAAGATAGACGAAACAATTAAACAGCTGATTTGCTGGAAAGTATTCACCGTCCGTTCCTGGAAAGCTAACGAAGTGTTTGGGTAATGTTTGATCAATCAGCGCTCTTGTCCGGACAGCGACCGGTCGGCGGCCGGACGGACGGACGGACGGCGCTCGGTAAACTGACCCAAGTGTTAACGATGATACGGTTATGTCGGTCGTAACGTAACGGTTACGGCTAATATAATGTTTCATTGGCTATAACGTTTACGTAAAGCAGAATATTTCGAATTAATTACTGTTGCCTGAAACATCTAATATAGAAAATTATGAGTCCAGATCGAGTGTCTCTGGAGAGTTTCTGGGAAAATCTTCTTTTAGCCTATGTTTATGTACCATTTACTACAATGGCCCAGGGCCCGAAAAGGACATATTTAATTTACGAAGGCATTTATATCTTACAGTTAATATATAATAATATAGCTTACTTACAGTTAGTGTATGTAGCTTTAAACTAAGCTTCATAACCAGCTAATATAACAAATTATTGTCACACTGTATTGTTGTTTAGGTGTATAAACAGTGCTACCCCACGTCAATATTGACTTTCTATAATGACTAAGAGAGCACTTAAACCATCAGCACAGTAATCCCTGTAACGCATTTGATGAGATCAAAGTGCTATGGTGAAATTGTCGTTTAGAGAAACATCCCTAATTCTTCCGCGTATACCTATATAGGTATAGGTAAGGTTTCAAATTACATAAGAACATGTACGGATACAAGTGCTTACTGTAATTCCAGCTTTCAATTGAATAAAAAATACACAAATATTAATCAATAGTTTCATTCAAAGCTAGATAAAAAAACAGCGATAAATAAACATTTTTGTAAATAAAATGTCTAGAATGATGTACATTGTATGTAACCGTTTTATGAAGTGTGATACACAGTACACTTGACAGGCGTGGTCACGGGTCGCGAACCAGTCGCCACTATAGTCAGAAGCGGTAGTGTATGACGAGTGGTCATTGTGTTTACCACCCACGGAAATACTATTTAATAACAGTCATTTTGTTCACGCCTCAATTTGCAAAGTATAACTAAGCTTTAGGTTGTTTTTGATGGACTAACTCAAATATTTGTTCGGGTCAAAATAACCTCATGAAAGAATGAACATTTGAAATTACAAAAAAAAACGATTTTATCATTACACTTATAATTTGAATTCGTTAAGAAGTTTGATTTCGTTAAATTATACAGGGAAAGCAAAATATTCAATATAGGGTAGGTAGGCGCAGCAGTCGTGGCCCAAATTAACATATTACGGCCTATGTTTATACGGTATATCTTTGTGGGGCGTTTGTAAACAAGATTATACCTTGAGGGTCCCCGCGAGTTGTGAAAGCCCGACCTTCGCGGAAATACGAGCAACAATGAACATTACTGGACCGCATATTGCTTAGTTTTTGTACTCCGAGACCTCCTTACCTTAAAGTTCATTAGCCGTTGCTAAGGTGTAACGAAGCCAGCTCATCTCATCAGGCTGAGTTATTACACCGTACAAACTCGAGATTTGTGTACGACTGCACACACTTATATCTATCTATGTATCTCTGCATACAAACCCAAGTTAATAAAACAAAATTTAACAAATAAAAGTGCTAGTGTTAAATCAAACCTTTTAGGAAACAGTGGTTAAAATTCTCTGCTGTAACTTTTTAATTTTGTAAAGAACACTTTAGAGTGGGTAATTTTGTGGGTAGTGGGTAATGTTCCTTTAAGTAATTGGTAATTTTGTATTTTCCTTATTTTTTATTAATAAAGAAGCCAGTATAATTGAGCTACACAAACTTCTAACAATTCATAAATAAGAGGTTTCTCCCTCTTATTATTGTTTTCTGTAAATATAATTTTCCATGTAATAGGTAGGTACCGATTCCCGTTAGGTACTTCTCTTTTAGACGCGCTTTTCCGACTGCAAATGATGTAGTTTTACATATAAATTAGAAACATTAAACATGAGTTAGAACAATTATAAGGCGCTAATTAAGTATTTTTAATTTTACTTGCAATCGTTGAAATTCATTGAAATAGCCAAACCGCTAGTGAGCAAGCTTGGTGATCACTGCTCGTCTCCATTTGGGAAGAGGCCTTTGCCCAGCAGTGGGACATTAACAGGCCGGTAAAGCGTTATTACATTTAAAAATCAATCTTGAAACATTATGTATCAATTAATTATAATAGTATAACCCAGAGGCAGAAACTTTCCCTTTGTACTTAATATTCAACAAAAACTATAGGACTCCAATTATGATAATAACAAAATAATTCTACAGAGATCATACCTTTTTACGCATGTTTAATTAATGATTGTGTATTATATGACAAAACATGTTTTATTACCGACGAATGTGGATTAAAATTGAGTAAAGACTCTGCCTTTTCTGGTATTGTTCGAAATCCTTTTGTGGCGTATACATTATCAGCAAAAAGAAAAAGGATTAAAATAAAAATTAGTTAACAATATTGTTAACATAAACAAAAGAATATCCTATTTATTTAAGACAAAGCAAAAAGTTGCAGTGTCATGAACAAAGAAGAATGACCTATGCAACCGAACATCACCGAAAGCAGTGAAGGACAAGTCAGCCAAATTGGTTCAAATTAAATTGAAGTGTAATAATAAGCCTCCGTCTACATGCGTATAAGATTTCTAAATGCTTAAAAATGTGTTTTAATAACAAGCAAAAAATTGCTTCTCTGTAAACCTTTTTAACATTCTGTTACGGGTTTTAGATAAAGGTAAATTCATACTTTACACATAATTTACCTTTTAATTTTGGAAACTAACTAATGAAATAAAAATGAAAATGACTTGAAAGAGAGTTTAGAGCGCCTGAAAGCCTTCTATCGGGCCGATGCTACTAAATCTATTATAATAATATATTGTACTCTGTGTACTAAATAAAAGGCCCTAAAAGTCAACACAAAACCAATGAATAAAATCTAATATTATATTTCATAAACAAGAGATTAAAAAAATGATTATTTCGCACGTTTAATTTGAGTTTGTTTATAAACGTGCTAAGTATGCCGTAATGATGGTTTTAACCAAATGGTTTAGAATTACAAATTTAAAAACATTTAATTTGAATATTTTGAATACATAACGATTAAACAATTCGTACTTATTATTTTCGCTCTTACCGACAAAAATGGGATGTTACAATTAATTCATTAAAAGTTGGATTGAAACATTCTTAGTTGAATCGGAACACTAATGTAATATGTATGTGTAGTTGTGTACAATTGACATTACTTGTAAAAACAAACCATTTATTTCGTGTGTACTAATAACAAATATCCAATTAGAGTGTGGGAGTGCCTAATTACTTTGTAGATGTGTAGATACAAAAAGTATATGAGATTGTTATGTTGTAAAATTAATGATAATGTTTTGTTTTTGTAATTATTACAAGCTTTTTTTAGGCAGAGACAGCGGCGCGGCGCGGCGCGGCGCGGCGGCGTACGTTCTTGTATGGTGTTACTCTTTCACGCAAAAAGTACTGTACTAATTTGAACGAAATTCGGTAGGTACGAAAATATTATTAAACATACGTTTTAGTAGTATGATTTGTATTATACAAGGGTTCGATTATATTATATCAGAATTGTATTATGTAAAAGAATTTTATTAAAAATCCTTCCAAAGAGTTTAGACTGTATTAGCGTAATCGGTCGGTATCATCGGATGCAGATTATTATGCTAATAAGGGCAGACACTCGATAGACATCGAACCCACATCAAGAGTTCTTATTAGATGCGATTGTATTACAGATAATATAACAGGGTACGTCCCGTGGCACTGTGTACTCTACATACAGTCGACCGCAAATCAGAAGCAAAATGTCGATAGCAAAACCTTTATTATAAAGCGTTAAGGTTTGTATTTCATAATTATTTATTTATTTATTTATATATTAATGTACACACAACAGACAAGCAATAGTTAACACATACAGAACTTTATTATATTGTAGTTATACATAGGTACTATAAAAGGTACTATAGAACATACTCAAATATATATACGATTTAATATTTCAATTTCGCTTTATTACATTCAAATTGCATTTTAAAAGCTTTACTAAATGGTTTGTTACAGTTATACATAGGTACTATAAAATAATGGGTCCATATTTTGTAAACGGATCGATATATCTAAAATTGCTTTTCAGACACATGAATAAAACGACAAACATAATAATATATGGGAACCCTACAAGAATTAAGGTTTGTAGTTTTTCATATTTATATGTATTCCTACGTATGCAAATTACAATTTTCTAATATGTACGGCCGACAGACGGACGAACTTGTCGGAACTATGAGGGTTGTTGACTGAAACCCTAAAAACGGTGAATTTCGGGTAAATCCTAATTTCCCAACGGGTATGATGGTAAAGCAAATTCAAATATTCGCGTATTATAATTCAATAAAATCTAATAAATAGCTAAGTAGGCAGGTTTGATGTTTTAATTAAGTTTTCAGAACATCAAACGTACTAGGTACTACTATACAATAGTTAGGTTCATCTATGAAATGAAGGAAATATAATCTAAAAACGAGGATATGCTTATATTTCTTAACTACACAGTTAAGTATGGTGGTACATTTCATTTGGCCTCAGCTCGAAAAACAAAACAGTTGAAAAACGTCATGGCATATGTCTCAACCAACTGCTGGCTGGACAAAATGAGAATCTATCATAATCAGCTTCACGTCAAGCGCAAAAGATTTTCACTGCTTGTCATCTGGACCCTAAGAGCAGCTACTATGAGATATTAAGTATCTACTACCCATTAAAGTTTAATGCTTATCGAGTCATGTTCAATTTGATTTACGAACTTACACGATTGTCAGATTTATAGACCGTTATTACATAATATTCTTTAATTGTAAAATACATAGACTTCGAATAATAAAGAATTATTTATATCTGCGAATAAGCCACATATTGGCGGAAATAACACGCAAACCGAACGACAGCCGATTTCCGCACGAACAGTTTACAAATAAAGTTTCGCAGACTTTTCATATGGTTACAAAGGACGATCGCAATTTGCAATTCACACAATACCCCACAAAGTTGTCGAAGCAATTATAAAGATATCAAAAGGTTGAGGTAACGGCCTAGCTGCACTCGCTGGCTGAATATTGATGACACTGCTTCACTGTAGCCAATCTGTGTTCTATGCATAAGTAATGAAGAAAATATGTAACCTAGAGTCAAGTGAACGATAAATATTGACGTCAGACTTCGTTCCCAGGACCCATTGAACGAATCATGTATTGAATATATACAAAGTAATAAAAGTAAACATAAAAAAAGGAAATGAATAGAATCCGGGAATAATGTGAGTAGTAGGTAAGTACTTACGTACGTAAATTGATTTTTGAAATATGAATAAGTTAGGTTCATCATGCAATACTACACTTACCTAATGTAAGAACTAAACTAATACGTTTCTATTGAATGACGACATATTTCATAACAATTCTTACTTCTGAAGAAGTTACTTGAATATATCTGGAACACCATTTAAGTTGTCAAAATCGAAAACTGGCAAATCTCTACGACACGGTTTGATTTAAAAGTAACAAACAAATCAAGCAGGCTCGAAAAAGAAAAAGATACAAACATATACATAAGAAGAACGGTAAACCATTTAAATAAATTAAAGAATACCAGACACTTTAATGGTACGATTGTTTAAGCAAAAAATGTTTATACAAAAAGTACAAACGGTAAATTGCTGAACAAATAATCCGGCTTCACTATTTGAAAGCTTCCATTAGGCTTAGCTAAAACTGGAAACTCTGGGTTAAACAGGCCGTGGTCGCAAGCAGACTCGAAGACAGAAGTCTGCTTGCGACCACGGCAAGTACGGCTGTGTAACCCGGTCGAAACGTCAAGCCCTAAAGGTATTTATGCATGTACGCGCTAATCCCCGTTTTATAATATTACTATAAACATGCAGCGCGATAGTTTAAAAGTGTACTAAACTTTTTGTTTAACCATTACAAGCTTACCTAGGGCTTTAGCTAAAGCCTAAAATATCCTAGACTTTGGACTCAAAAATGGTTATAAAAATACGCAGTAATCTTCCATCCGCGTTGACTGGAGTGAATTCCCACGCTTATTATCACATAAGTCCTATGTATGTACTACCCTTTTACTATAAAACCCGTTTATTTCTTCATTATGTAGTTTTGTCCGATGAGATCTTAAAAAGGAAACTTTAAACCAAGTTTTCTGCAAATATCTCAATGTTACTAAAGAATACGAGCACTTGTTCCTGACAAGGCAATCTAACATCTTGAGATACATATATTTTGGTATACAGAATATTGAGTGGCAAGTTATTGTAACAACTAGCTTTTGTCCGCGACTTCGTCCTTGTAAAACTGCTGTCTATTCAGTTTTAACGCTACGACATTCCCATACAAATCTTTTTTCCATCATTTTAGAACCTTTCTAACCACATACTTACGACATTAAATAAACCTTTGTTCCTTAGGTTTCTACACTCACATAAAATTCAAACCTCTGAAACACACTACACAACAACTTTCACAAACCGTCCTGAGCGAATTATATTCATAAGATATAATTATGTGTTCCAAAGTTCAGTCAAATCTAGAGATTTGAGCTGCTCTATAGAGAAGAAAAAATAACATATCTTTACATTCTACACAGACGACTGATACGAGACGTAGAGCATCGTTATTCTTTGTATTTAAAGGATATATTTGGATACATCTAGTTCCTCCTTTGCCTTTGTATTTCAAAGAAAGAAAACTTCTTGCGGTTATAAAGAAACTTTCGAGTTTTTAGTATCACTAGCGACGAATACGTCATTTCTGCGAATACCTGTAGTTTTAAACTCGGGTTAAGTTACGAATTTGAAAGTTTTTTTTCAAGATTTTTTGCATTGCGCTGGTGCACTGCACATTTTTGTATTTGCCATAACCTACATATTTTTTATATATTTTAACAACTGCAAAAAAGAGGAGGTTCTCAACTATGACGTAATTATAAAATTTTAAAATTGATTATTATGGACCTCTTTTGTTAAATAAAGTAAATTGCGTCAAAAAAAAAAATTCTTTTGTAATTTTCTATAGAAATCAATAAATAAACTTACCATTTAAAATGTTACATTCCCATACATAATATATCACAAATATTTTACTCAAGAATATTCAATAAAGCAAATAATCATATCTAATTAGGTAATAAAGCGTAAATAAACGTTTCAAGTGTCATCATTGAATCTTAATATAATTACGCCCATTAGGAAACTAGCGTAGCTTTCATAGCTCATACATGAGTAAAAAAGTCCAATATCAACGTGCTTTAACAAAAATAATTTCAGTGCCTTTAATTGGCGCCGTTTATATTCGTCGTCATCGAATTAATTCCGTGACAGTATCAATTAGTGTCGGCTGCCTCTCGTTTTTACGAATGAATGAGGAGTAAGGCTAATAATAATAATCAAGGCGATAATAGGATACTTTCAGCGCGATCAAACAAGAATAACGAAGTGTGACAAATATATTTCATTATAGCGTATCTACTTAATAAGATATTGCTTTTGGCCTTCCACTTTGAAGTCGTAGTAAATTCTCACGAAATATGAATGAAAACTAGAAAACACCTCCAAGTCCCAAGCTTATTTTCATGACGTGCTATTTTTCCGCTTAGTTGCTATGAGAGAACAAACAGACTGACACGCTTTTTATAGATGATTTTTCTGGTCGGAGATAAACGTTTGTTTTATGTTTATGTTAACTTCGATCGAGCTATTAACAATATAGGCTAATATTTAATTGAATGATAGATAAATAAAAGTATCTATAATATTTTTTTTTCTCTTTTATCAGTTTAGAAAATTGTTTGTGTAAATACTGCAAGATAAATTTAATTGTTCAAAGTAAATTAACAATTAAAATTATTTTTGTAGATGTCATTCAGTCAGGCAAGTTTTTTTGTTTCAATTAATGATATATCACGCCAACTACATATCAACATACATAAAAAGAAACAAAGTAAACATGGATGTTTTATTATTAAAACGTTTTTTTTTTATCTACATGTCACATATGTCAGCTGTCACTTACCAACCGCCATATTAAATTTCTTGACACTTACATTCAGTGTAACGAACTGTGTATCAGTAAGCTACGTTTACACAGTGACACTTATTGCAAGTGTTGCGACATAAGTTGTCGGACTTTTACTTGACTTCATAATGCGACTTTTTTTTCGTTACGAAAGTATGTGTTTTTCGCAACAAACTACTGATCTACCGGATTAGATACAGTACCCTCAAAAATAGAACAGATTGGGCAAAATTTACCGCGGAACAAGATAAAGACGGACTAACCGCTGTTGAATAAAACAAACTAGTTAGTAGACAGTTAGGTCCATCGGAATGTGAGATTGTTTGTCGCACGCGTTTAGCTCGAAACGAAATTAATCGCGACGATAGACGGCAGAAGCAGTCATTTTTGTCTATCGTGTGTGACAACTGTTACTCTCTCTTTAATCATTTCTAGTCGTTAGAACCCAGTAAAATGAACTGTTGAGGTCAGAAACACAATCGCTCCATGTAAAATATGGTATTCAGTCGAATCCGGTAAGACCGGAAGCTGACCCCAACATAACTTGGGAAAAGTCTGTGCAAAAGAAGTGTGGAGTAAGGTGAAGAGTGGTTTTCAGGTGTATTGGTATCCTGAGTTGCACGTGTATTGTATGTATGTTTATGATTATTATGTGTATAGTGTCGTAACTCGCAGTGTTAACGTACCATTATTATTATGACGAACATAACAACATGTTATTCATGAGTGTGCGGTTAGGTATAAACATAAATGTAATCGTACTAAACCTATAAAAAGTATCTATTTACTCTGGCCTTTAACGCTAAGTTACGTTTCAACCTTAATATAATTTGTTTATACATATTTTATTAGCTTTTACCCACTTCAACAAAATTAGTTTTAAATGTTTGTACAGTAAAATAATTCCAATAGATGTGAAGTAGCCGTTTTAATCCATAATTTGCAGGTTTTACCTGAATATGGAAGCTCTGTGTCCCTTCGTCATGCTGTTGTGTATATCGATATTAACAGTCTACTAACATTATTGATTCTTACAAAACTTACCACTAATTAAAAATGTTACTAAGTAGGTACCTATTATTGCTTACAATAGTAAACATGTTAATTAAACGGTAGGGAATAATAATACATGTGGTCGCGGTAGCTATGTTAACACTTAGCTCTATTAGATGCCTATTGCCTAACCCATTTAAAAGTTTAATTAATTTTCCTAAGATAATATTGTATGAGCATTTCAGGTCGTAATTGCGAGGGAAAAAGGTTTTTGGGAGAGGTTAAAAATAATACATAATTTTGTTTGCTCAAGTTTGATGCACAGTTTACTTTCTAAATTTATGTCCGCTCACCAGGGCAAGACTTTTAGGTATGAACCAGGAAAGTTTAAACAGTGTATTATCTAATATCAATTTTCTTATTTCTCATTTTGTCGGTAAGCCCCTAAGAAACCACAATTAACAAACTATACCTAGATCTAGTTTCCATCTTAAAATTTCAAAACGTCAAGTTTCTAGAAATGAATGAGTTTCAACCAGCTAAGAAGTAGCTCACAGCTGCAGTGCCCGCTTGTTTGCTATGCAAACTTTTTAAGTGCCGCGAATATATGATAAATGTATTCCATGAGTAACCAAGGAGTTTTTTACCAGCTTTGCCGGCGGAATACCACTTTGGAAGCGACCTAAGAGATTTAACTTTTTGTTGAACTAATTGGTGTTTGACTTGGTTCACAAACCTAAACTTTAATTTAATTTCAGGATATTCATAACAATAACATTAAGACTACATGTCGTGTGTAATCTTGACATTCTTTAAGCTAGAATTGACATAAACAGACAAAACCAAAAGTTGATAAAAAAAGTCCGATTTACTAAACATGTAGATTGTAGATATTTAATAAAAATTTTATGACTTTAGTGTCGAGTTGGGAGCAAAATATGCAGAAACCGCAAATGTACAGAACTCGCTAAACACCAATGTTCTAAATGTCGTTCAAGCAATTCTGGCGAAAACATTAGGTTGATAAAAATATAATAATAATATTTATTACATAATATAATTAACGTTACGTATACCAACATACTTTAAGAAAAAACTATGAGAAAATAGAGGTCCTATTGTTTGACATCACATAGCACATCTCATAAATTAGCGATAATTAACAACAAACAAAGCAAGGCGTGAGGGCTCGTGGCATTAATCCACGCTATAGCGACTCATCGTTTCTCTTTCAGTGTAAATGATACCGACCGTTACCATCTGAAAGTAAAGAAAGAGGGAGAAAAGTGGCCACCATTCTCTCTCTTTCTTTACTTTCATGTCGTAGAGTTAGTAGTGAGTTGACAATCATTAAACGATAAAATGCCGAAATAAGTTCAAATTCAGTAACAGGTTGGTATAAGTACAGGGTACAGCGGTAGATTGCGTATGTGTCTGGCTGCTCTCTGATAGTTTCTATATCAACTGGGGGAAAAAATTTGGGTGATTTTCGGCAGTATGAATCGCGCAAGGTGCCCAACCCTTCTCCCGCGATGAAGGAATTAAAATATTCTTCACTGAAAAAATCGTAAGAAACGCATGCCTCATATTTATAATATTATCTAATCATCTCATAATATTCATAGTACGCAAAACATTAGCATATTTCAGAAACACTAAACCGAAAACTAAAATCATGATTCACTCAATATCGAATATAGTTATCCGAATTATGCAAATCATCAATTAATAATTAAAATTTAGTTATTTAGTATTTGTTGGTTCAATTTATAAGGGACCTAATACGTATACCATCATAATTTAAGTAAATAGACGTATATAATGGCATTCAATTATCTGAAAAGGATTCAATAAAACTGATAAGAAAAGTACTGAAAGGGAATAACGTTGAACAAGAATGACTAGGTAACAATTTAATGAGTTTAGCATTTTCAAGTTTTCCTAATATCTTTTTTAATTAAAGTCTTTAAGGCTTGATAGTAAAAAATACATATTAACATGGTCGTGAAGAAAAAAAAACATTCCACGCAAAATTACCGTAACTTGTAAAATATTAGATTATAGACAAAACATTTTGTTATTGACTGACAACTTTATTATTAATATTATTTTTTTGAATACCGAATAACATTATGAGTAAGCTCCTCACAAGAAAGTGTGAACCTACTACGTATAAAGAGCACACCTCTTAATTATATATATGACACCTCTTAAATTTTACCAATGAGACCAATTAGTTACCATTGTAATAATACCAGTACGTGTCAAGTCCGGACCAAAATTAAATTGTAACGAATCAAAATCAATTCATTTGGTTGCTAGGAAACAGAAGAACTACAGACATTGCCAATCATTGGAAGCCATGTTTTCAATTTACATGACTTCAAAAAAACATCATTATTTGAGCTTTAAAATACACTTCTCATCAAAAAAATCGAAACACTTCGCAGTTTATGATTTGATAAGGATTATCAGAAAAATGTGTATATATTTAGGAATAAATGTAAAATGTCATTTAATAGTGAGTAGTATGAGGTTTTTAAATCCTAATGTTAATGTTCTAAATTCAAATTAAGTCTTCATAGGTTTCGTATTTTGTATAATGAGTAATTTTTACCCTGTATGGAATATGAAGGAAATGGGTAAAACAACACGCGTAAATGAAAAAAAAATGTAAGAAACGTTTATTTGATAACTTGTATTCCCTCCGCGAGCTCTTATTACTGCTTCCATACGGTTCTTCATCGATCGGATGAGAGTCACGATCACATGTTGTGGTATATTATCCCATTCCTCTTGGATTGCATTTTGCAGCTGGCTAAGTGTTTCTGGGGCTGGATCTCTTGCTCGAATTCGTCTCTTTAATTCATCCCATAGATGTTCAATGGGATTCATGTCCGGGCTTCTTGCTGGCCATACCATAATGGAGATACCGACTTCGGAAAGATAATCTCGTACGACGCCCGCGGTGTGAGCTCTAGCATTGTCGTGCATGAATATGAAGTCGTTGCCAATAAAATGTGCATAGGGCATCACATGAGGTTCAAGACACTGTTCGATGTACCGATGAGAGTTTAGTGCAGGCAGCCGTGGCCCAGACACAAAGGCAAGTTCTGTCTTACCGTCGGCGCTGATTCCTCCCCAAACCGTCCACGAACCGCCACCATAGCTGACCTTTTCTTCAATGCAGCATTGTGCAAAGCGTTCTCCATCTCTTCTGTAGACCTTGTTCCTTCCGTCGTTAACATACAGCATAATTTTACACTCATCAGAAAACAGTACTTTGCTCCACTGAAGGTATGACCAAGTTAGGTGCTCGCGTGCAAAGTTAAGGCGCGCTCTTCGATGGTCTGCAGTTAATTTCGGCCCATTCGCTGGCTTATGCGGTGCCAATCCGCGTTCCTTCAACCTTCTTCTTATTGTAGAGTCACTTACAGCTACTCTTCGTACAACGCGAAGCTGCTGCTGCAGTTGAAAAGCGTTAAGGCGTCGATTTCGTAAAGAAGTTGTTACAATAAATCGATCATCTCGCTCAGAAGTGACCCGATTCCTGCCAGATCCTGAACGGCGCGTGAACGAACCAGTCTCCCGATAGCGTTTGTAGACTCTATGAACAGATGATAAGCTTAGATGCAATCTTGCAGCCACAACACGCTGACTAAGTCCAGAATCCAGCAATGCCACCACTTGGGCGGCTTCTGCGGGCGAAGTATCCATATGTTTTAGAAAAAAAAGTTTTGTTCAGACGTCCCAAAGTCACAGTAAATGAAATAAGAAACAAAAAGTTTAAAGACAAGCGCTAATTTTTGTTTTTAAACGAGAAACGTACTCCAACCCTAAATACACATTTGTCTCAAAACAGTGATTAATTTCATTTATAGGATAAACAAATGAAATTCTAATTTCGAATTTTGATTTTTTTCTACTTACTGTAATGACCAAACTGCCAGCTACTCAATAATGTTTTTTTTTTCATGGAATTAATTCTCTTTTGTAAAAAATTAGGACAAAAACAATAAAAACGAAAGTGTTTCGATTTTTTTGATGAGAAGTGTATTTATAATTTGATTGAAAACGATATCGAATATTAATGAAACGCTTTACAGTGTTAATATTGTTAGGCAAATAGAAATTAGCTATCCGGCGGCGTTGCGATCAACCTAAGCTTTAAACGCGGTAACTACTATATCGAAACTTTGTTGAGTTTCAGCAAGTTAACGCAATATAGGTATCTACAGTAACTATATAATCCATTCGATCTGAGAAAAATAAATTAAAAGATTGTATGACAAAGATTATCGAGACACATGGCGGTTTGTAAAGTTATTTATACCGAAAATACAGGTTAAGCCGCGCTCGCCGCGGTTGGCCGTGGATGGGTGACCATTTATAACATACCGTGACCCCTCCGTGTTTCGGAAAGCACGTTAAACAGCAGGTCCCGGCTGTCATACATAGATCTTTGGCAGTCGTTAAGTCAATTCTGATAACCAGTCTTACCATGGAATACTGTATTTCCCAGTAAAATGGGTTGTGGAGGTCAGATAGGCAGTCGCTCCATGTAGAATACGGTATTCAGCTGAATCCAGTAAAACTGGTAGCCGACCCCAACATAGTTTGGGAAAAAGGCTCGGGAGATGAAGTGTAAACATGGTTAAGTTTGTACATAATTTATGAAAACTGATCATCTTTTTTTAACATTTACATTTACATACATAATAACAAGAATGCAAAAAAAAAAAAGGAGGTTTTCAAGTAATACAAAAGAATCAGTGTGAAAAATACTATTGATTTGGCCTTTTGAATCTCAACTCTTGTCAGCGACATCCTCAACCCTTTGCAATAAATGAGTCCTTATATGTTATGAAACTATTTATTTCATTTTTACAACACCTCGTCCTAACATAAACATTTCCGGTGACAATTAGTTATAAAAAATAAGCTTAAAATTTATTCTAATTCCTACGATTAATAACAGACTGTACCTTTAAACCCAATTATTATTTTATACATAACTTACACAGTGTGTATTATTAACGTCTACTCGTGTAGAGTTTCTTTAGAAATTCTCAAAGTCCTTGGGCCCAATCATTACCTATCTTATGTGTTAATATTTGATATACGTGATGTATGTAAGTACTTATTCCGATCGGTAAATCACAGTTGTAATTAATAATTGGATATTTCTTAACTCACTTGAGATGAACATACCTAGTTAATTGACGGAATTAAACATTTGAATAATAACACGTAGATAGGTAACACTATAAAACCATGCACACACATTGTATCGTTATAATATGAAAGGAAATAACTGTAATTTTAACAGAAACTGTAGCCTGCTACGGTATTCCACTCTCAATTACTCTTTGTAAATCTTAACACAATAACCATAATTCAGTAGACTACACACCAAAGAGCAATGTATGAAGTTTCCTTATCATAAAAGGCCTACAAAAACAAAACGGTATATTATTATGAATTTAAGCTATTATTTATATAAATTGTCACAATGACACAGTTACGAAAGTCGCGATTACTCGAGGCGCGAAAGCAAGAGTTACCGAGAAACTGTATTAAACGGCGCTTTAACGTACTCTATATGAAAAGAAAATAACATCCCATATGACACCATTACAGGAGACAGCCCTCGGTAATGGAAATTTGCATACGCACCTTAAAATTTTATTCATAAGGAGAAAATTGTTTCACATATTCGGCGGGTGTGTAGAGGAAGGCGACGCGTACGGCCGCGGCGCACTCGTGCAAAAATATCGAATTATTGTCGAGCATTAGGAATTTGGGCCGAATTACCTGCTCGAAACGATCACGAATGATTATCAAGCCCGCAGCCACACAGCTACGTCTCTACAAACCGCGAGCATGCAAGCCGCGAGATCGAATTACTTCTTTAATTTAAAAATCAAGCTCTTGATCTATCGTCTTCAAGTCAATTCAGTCGATGCCTCGTATTAGATTAATGATTAAACAGGGTTGTTAGCTTGTTACCTACGTATAACGACGAGAATACTTTTACTGCCGCGGACCACGACGCTACGCAATTTCATTGGACCTGCTTTTAATGGCCTACGTTGTGAGTTATTATCCAAACTTTCTTGCGTGTTTTTAAATTGTGGGAATGACTGTCTGAATGATTGTTCACAGAAAATTAAACTACTTTTATCAATGTTATCTAAAACATATGTAGTATGACTAGCTAGAAATCTTCAGCATTTTTGTGCTTTTTAAGTCCTACCATTGCATCAAACGTAATAACAATAACTTTAGGAAGAATCATAATCTAGAAGTTATTGGGCATAACGAAAACTACGCCTTTGTATACGTCAAGAATTTAGGAGATAGCTGGCGTATCCTGTCGGGCCGACAAAATGCTTTCACACGCTTCCAGTCATCTACATAGTACTTAAATCGAATAAGCTAGTACCTACTTACCTTTTTGCTTTATTTTGGTAGATAGTATACTTTTTGCTTGTACTTTTTTTTTGTAGCTGCGAAGAAGTATATTTTTCATTGTTGCCATATTGATTTATTTTTTAAAGTATAACGTGAATTAGTTTCTATGTCTGTTACTTACATAAATAATTTTGATACCTGTTTCGTTTGCCACCATTAGTATTATTGGCTACGTCAATTTCAAATTTACGTCATAATTAGTTTGATGATTAATTTGGGGTGTGCGCTTTACATACATGGCAGTGAACATACAGACATGCTGGTCCCCAAATCTATTTAATCATTGATCTACCGCAAGCCCTAATGCTATTGACACATTGGACTAATTACAAAGTGACTACGTAATCGATTCTATGACTAACATTTAATATTACACATAACATACTAAATGAATTTCGGTATTTTAGTGTCGGTGTCAGTAAATTGGTATAAATGAATAATATATTATATTCATTCTTCTCCCAAGAGATAGTTGTCACACGTAACGTCGTACATTTAATCAGACAAAACTTTTTTATCATCAGAACTGAAGCACCTATTTGTACATAATAGGTAGATAGGTACAAGGCTAATGTAATCATATTCATTTATAAATATATTTTTAATGAAGGCTGTCTGTTAATCAATTAATTAAGTACTAACGGTTCCTGGTATTCAATTCTAAACTATGTTTTAACATCTATTCTCTAGGTATATCTAACTATTTACGCATATTAAAACACTTTCCGTCTGATCACGTTATTGTTAGGGTGCCTCCAGATCTGGCGAACGCGCACCAAATGGTCTAGACGCAGCCTCATGAGTTAGCTTTGGTATTGGAAATAACAAAAAAAGCCAACACATGACATTGGCAAGGTCACATCGATACTTTCAGCTAGATGCCGAAATATAACTCTATACATCATTTAATGAACGAAATTCGCAGCCACCACGAAATGCCAGAACGTAATGTACTGGAATGTACTTGAAACAATGTCTGCCTCGTGCGTGTACTCAAGTCTCAGAAACGTTCTATAAATGTATCTCAGAAATGTTTTTATTTTTAATGTCAGTGAACATAAAAGACTAAATGCTTCAAATTTTACCTAGTCTCTCTGGGATTTAACCGGGGATTCTTAGGTTTATTTAACACAATTTATAAATAACTGTTGAAAATTCAAATTGTTAATAGCAGACAACAGAAAATATACAAAGCTGCCATTTACCTATATAAACAAAATTATCCTAGAAATATTTCCCCAAAATATCATCCTCGTTGTATTTAAGATTTCCATCGATAACAATATAAACGTCAAGGGTTATCCGCATGGCGGCACTGCTGTAGCCTGTAGCCTTTATTAGAAAAGTTATTATGTCATATTTCATAAATTATTTGAGACAACGATTACCCGGGCAACAAGGGCAAGATAACAAGGGGCCACTTGTGAGCGTGACTGTACGGGTTTAGTAAACCATTAACCAATATAGATCTACAAGTTTTGGTCTTAGTATCTCTAATTGACAGATTGTTAGAAACGTTAATTTCATAATCAATAAATAAAATAAAAATTGATGCCTAATTGGCGTAAATTAGGCTGTAAGGCGCACTCAAGAATTAGACTTGATAGATGCCTAGATACATCTCTATTTACGTAGGTACATAAACATCTACTCACGTAAATACATACATGAGCTTAAAAAATAAAACTCTCCTTCGGCGATCAGGTAAAAGAAATCACATTTTTCCTTTCATACTTATTTTTATTGTTTCGTCTCGGGTTGTTCGGATTTGTAAAATTTCTTTGAGTTTTAATTATAGTATGTCAAACATTGTGACCTCCAGATTTTTTTCCACCGTTATTATTCTTTTACCAAGTTCCAACTTTGTACATTTTCTATTAAGGTCACAAAACCAATTAAGGCTAAATTAGATTATCTTTTTGTTGGACGAAGCTTCTCTTTTTTAACCTACATACCCTTAGGTGAATATAGTCGGGAAAATAAGAACTGAATAGGTAGGTTGGTTTAATTTGTTCTGATGCAACAGTGAGTTCCTAGAAACCAGTGTTGTTATGGATATCCATATCCGTTACCGAAACTATTGGATATCCGAAATAAAAAAATATCCGTAACCGTAACCGAATCCGAAATAAAAGTTTCGGATAGTTTCGGATAGGGCGGAGTCTAATTAAATACTACACTCGTACGAATTAACTGTGCACTCCGCTGGAATGCGACATCTCTCCCGCTACCTAATGACGTCACAGCGCGAGGTGCACACTTGCACAGCTATTCGTACTTACAGTTCCTTAAAAAATTAATATCCGTAACCGAAACTATCGGATAATCCGAAATAATTTAATATCCATAACCGTAACCGAAACCGATATTATATTTTACCAATATCCATATCCGTATCCGGATCCGAAATTATATATCCATAACATCCCTGCTAGAAACGAAAAATATCTGTCTATACAAAATCCATTAAAACTAGTATGCACCAAAATAGGCCGGTAAAAAAATTATATGTTACAAAGCTTTGCGTTTCGTATGTTTATGTAACGTATTTTATAAAAAACTTAAAAACTAGTTTTTTTTTTTAAGTTTACCTAATACCTGTAAAATATATAAATTTAAATACTACAGATACAGATCTAAGAGAAGTAATTTTCCAGGATCACATTATAATAAATCGTTTTCTACCGTAGAATAAAGAAAAGAGGATTCCTGTCAGCGACGCCCACCCGTCACGAGACACGTCGCAGATAAACTCTCTGATACACAAAATACCTACAGAAAATTACATGTCAACACTATAAATAAGTTCGCTAAGTGTGCGCTCCATAAATAAACGTGCATTATCAGGAACCCTGGAACATTTCTATATTTACTTTTCCATTTGCTGTATTCCGAAATCGACGCTGCATATTAAAATCATAAAATCAACTGTAATATCACATTTAATTCCAATTTTTCAACCTGAAAGTACGAGTATAACGAACGATACAATTGATTTCCGTATCATTATTGAATAATCGGAAATGTTCGAATGTAAGTCAGGATATGAGGAAGGTATTTTTGTTATTCTTTGTTTGTAGACAATCAGGGTTGAAGACAGGTTGCGGTTAAGCCGGACGGGGCGGGCTTTGAATACCGATGACGGCGCAACTACGCGACTCGTTTCAATCTGTACTCTATGCATAAGTAATGTGAAAAGTATGGAGATACAGCTCCAATGCGGGATACACGCTCTTCTAAAATATCGTTGTATATTTTTATGGTAACGACTTCAGTTATTTGTTCTTAGTACTGAGTGTGCCTCTATGTAATCTGCGTAGTGTTTCTGCCGCTCATAATATAGGCGTTCGTTGTAATATAAATACGTTGTTACAGTCGTAACCTTTTGGAATTTATAAAATGTGTTGTTGTTCTTTATAAATGACATGTTTGTGTTAGGTTAGGATTATTGTCATAACTAAACTGTCTTCTATCTTCTTAGCCCTCAGGGTAATATGAGAACAAGCTTCCAGTACATCCATGAAAAATGAAAATGTACCTACACATCAAAAAGATCGTAAGTGAAAGTCAAAATTCGGTCAGTGTTACCTAAATGAAGTTTTTGACTAATATTCAACTGGCTGTCAGAACTATAAAAATCACAGAAGCAATCGCAGTTATCGGTATACCCCAGTAATTGGATTACGATGTTCACGTCATGCGACCCGAGTAATTTATTGATACACAGTCACATTTGCTGAGAGTGAGAAAAAGTCAAAAAAATACTCGGTACTCGGTTTCGAACGTATAATTAAATAAAGTTATAGTAAACGTCGAGTACGTGGACTGTGACTCTTAAACTATAACTGGGATATGTAAGTTAAAAAATGGTAGATAAAAAATAAAATAATACTAATCAAGTTTTGTCGTTAACAAACGAGTTATAGGTGATATTCCTCTAGTACTTATTTAATTAAATGTAAGAGATAGCAAATCAATCAAACACCTTCTTCAACCAGTTAATTGCGACATAATTATTATACACAAGGTAATTGTAGTCAAAGAGTCGAACGAATTAAACAAAACATCGCGATGGCGCTGCGTCGCGCCTACTCGACTATTTATTCCTGATACTTCACCTCATTGAACAATGAAAACAATAAATTAAGAGCATTTTATATTCTTATCAATACTTAATGAATAGGAAATAAAATGCGTTATTTATACCTCAATACACATAATGACTTTTTAACCGACTTCAAAAAAGGAGGAGGTACTCGATTCGACTGTATTTTTTTTATGTTTGATCCAGTTTTGTCAGTGGGATACATAACAAATAAATATAAGACTTATTTTGAAGTCGGTTTTTTTTGTTATTAAATATTTGTTCACCTTTAAAACTACAACATAGTAATATATTTACTGGAAATCAATCCTTTAGATTTATGAAACATGGTTTTAAAAGTTTCAAATGCAGTCTATTCTGCTAAAGGTTATGCATTTATATTGATTCATTTGCTCACTGATCTCCTGCATCTAGTTACACCCAGACGTGAAATGAAATTTGCAGTAGTGGATACCTAGTTGTGACTAGATTTATGACGTAACTTCATATATGTAACATGTAAATTATAATCATAATATTGACTGTGATCAGAGGGCCGGCTTTTTTTTTTTGCGCAAAGAATCGGCGTTGCCAGTTGACGTAGCAATGCCAATTCTTCTCGGCACGCTCAACGGCCATTTTTTTTAATTTTTATTTCTTATAATAATAATGCTTTAAAATCTCCTTATTTTTATTTTTACGTTAATTATTAAATATCATGGTATATATATGTAGTTTTATTAATTTTAAAAGTTTTACTCAGTATAATAATAGTTGTTTTTTTTATTTAACCCTAATAGGGTCTCTAAATAGATATTACAGGAAATGTGTTATTTGCGAGGATTTTCAGTCTAAATTGGAAAAGTAGAGCAACTACTTGAATTCTTAGAATTAGTGAAAGGCAGTTAGCGAGTGCTTGTGGTGGTTTTAATAGAAAATGGGTATCTTTTAAAGGAAATTTAAGGGAAAGTACGTCAGAGAAAATTTATGAGGCTTTGTTTTAAAGTTTAAGGAAATTTACACGTTCATAAAAATATATAAATGTGCCTAAAGTAAGGTATTGTTTGTTATGTTGGTCGCAATATATGCTTAATTTTGTGACATGTAAATATTACATGAGAAATGTATTACAATAATAGCCCTACAAGTAATCTAAGGGCTGATGGTGAAATGTCGTCATAGAAGAAAACCAGCTCATTGCACAAACTTATTAGGTTAGTCAACACTTAATTAGACGGGTAAACAATATATATATTATGTAACATGCCATGTGAGGTCATTATGGCCTCATGTAAACAAAAGACTAAAGATAAACCTTTGGCTTTCACTTTGTTTCTCGCTCGGGTCATATTTATCGGGCAGCAAACAAATATCGGCTTTAAATAAACCCAGGTGGTAGGAATAAGTGAGCTGCTGCGCCTTTCTTATTGTGGCAAGCGTAAGTAATCTTGGCTTATGCGTGGGTACGCCGCAAACGCCTCTCGTATGAATATCATTTGCTATACTTTGCTTGTGCATGTTATTGCCACTTGGCATCGCGACGAGTCAACACAACAACCCGGCAGTCACCGTAAAATATTAAACCTTGACACCATCTGCCGCCGCCTGGGTGAAATGTCGCCTTTACGAGACGCCGCTATTAGATTTTACAAAATATAAAATGTAAATAACATCATTATGCCAAAAAAATCCTCATACATATTCACTAAAATACAAAAAAAAATATATTCTGTTTACTGTACCGTCTAATTAATTACCAGCTCGTCTTGATTGCACCAATAACCATATGTTTGTTCTAATAGGCAAGCATAAGGAAAGGGTAATGAGGAAATGTGAAGCCAAGAAATCACTGTAATAACGACACAGAATCAAGATGCGGACCATTGTTACTGCTGCTAACAACGATAGTGTTTTGGAAGGCATTGTTATTGCTTCGGATAATGGTGATAATGGTCTTCATACAAAATATGTTAGGTAACAAAAATGTTCATAGCTAGATACTGGATTAAGGTAAATAATGTTGTTGCTTGTCGCTATGAAAGGCAATCATTGAATATAGCCTCGGGCATCGATCATCGGCACAGTAAGACATTTCCACATAACAGAATTATAGCATGGATTATGGCATGTAAATAAACGAGCGGTTGGCGTGGCTAGTGTCTATTCCGACGCGGGCAATAACTATGCGATTATCCTATTTGGGCGCACAACTACGAACAGGCGTGACTCTATTCGCATTTTTCATATTAACCAACCTGGGACACATTAGGCGCGCGCTATATTCTCGTGCTTACAAGTAAGTTTACTAGATATTTAATGGCAGTTGGAGCGTAAACACCTTTTATGGCGACTGAACTCGCGACGAATGACTTCAACCTCCCGTTACGCGTCACTACATCGCCGTATTTGTAGTTATTGATCACGTTATGTACGGGTTCTATGAACACATCGCACATAACTTCTTTGAACTTCAGTATTATAAGGAAGTCATACATTCATAGTTAAGGGAAACGATTTTCCACGCTAGCGGCTATTGGTAGGCTGGTCACCAAATCTCCGAGAGGCGTAATGTTCGCAGCGGCATGAACAACGTTAAAACTTTTTTAATTGTAGAAATACAGTTAATGCCGTCGCAAATATAATACAAAGACTTAAGTATATTTTTCTGAAAACACAAAGCCGAGTTTTTCTCGACTTGAAAACTTGTATTTGAAGTGACGGGAATGCAAATTTAGGAACGACAACATAAATATTCAGCAAGACTATATAAATAAACGAAGTTTGGGCCATTTATTCCGATACACCGGGACTCTGTGCACAGACTGGAAAAGTTAGGCGGAAACGGGATTTCCTAATGCGATTTTAATTCGTTCTTCCCGCGACGAAGAGGGTAATTTCAATAAAAGCAAAGTCAGTAGATATTTTGTCTGCGGGAAGGGAAAAATGGAAAAAATATTGTACCGTGATTTCTTATTTTGTTGTGGAAGTCGTGGCGTAAAGTGCACTTCGGTGTACTTCCTTCTGTCGCGTTAATTACATTATGAGCGATCAATAGTATAGTAGCTAATAAACAAAAGAGAAAGCGTACTTACTAAAACATATTGTAAGTATCTTTACTAATATTGATGCCTTCCTAAATATATTTAGTACCTAGTAAATAAGTGGTTTGAGATATAGATCATAAGAAATCTCCGTAATTTTTTTAAAGTAACACATTTGGTTTACTTACCTATATTATTACATTTATAGGCATTTTTTTACATAAATCACTTAAAAATTACTCTACACGTGTTTAAATATTTGTGACATGCCTACCTTCTACCTACCTTCTTGATTACATTCATTGTCTGTTTCCCTGACTACAAATTCATCTCGCCGTACTCTGAGGTTTAATCCAACGGGTGAGTAGGGACATTGTTTCGGTTGCACTCGAGTTTCTTGAATAAGCGTAGAGGCACTTGCTTAGAAAATTAGCTTAAACGAATCAAGGTAGAAAGCGATCAAAGCGCGCTATTAGGTAAGCTAATTTGTGTATATTTACATACTGTCACTTGGTAGCGTGACTATCTGCTTCCTTGTGCGGGACGTGCATTTTACTGCTGAGTAGCTATTTCATTAACTATTGTAGGTTTTGTACTAAAATTGAACTTGCCGTATGAATATTCAATGAGACCATACAAATGTTTGAATGTTTCGTACGGTTTGCGATTGTTTTTGAATTATTCTATCGTTGTCGCGCAATCGGT
The DNA here is from genome assembly GCA_905475315.1 of Autographa pulchrina. NCBI lineage: Eukaryota > Metazoa > Arthropoda > Insecta > Lepidoptera > Noctuidae > Autographa > Autographa pulchrina. The sequence goes on from FR997768.1 coordinate 9,094,040, forward strand.
AATCGCTGTAAAACTATTTTACTCAAAACATATTCTGAGTATATAACTAAAAAGAAAATAATATATTTGGACAATAAATAGTACCTAAACAAAATACAATGGAATAAAATATATAGGTATTTTTTGATACCATGAGAGTTACAGCATTAAAATAATATACAACTGAAAGGTGAAAGGGCACAATGGCGATCTTATCCGCCTTCCAGACAACCTTTAAGAAAAACAGAGGTAAAGATGGTACCTTTGTAGTTTTAGATTCGTTTTTAGGAAAGCGTTTTGGAAAGAAATATAACTACTCTATTGGCCGAATTCTGAAATGTCATCTCTTATAGTATAGTATGATTGACCCGAACAAGTGACAAAACTATCAGAACTACATACTCGCTGCTCGCACGACTCGTTTCTAGTTCATCGCCCTACTCGATACATACTATGTCGATACTCGCTCCTCGCGCACAATTAGACCAGTGCCTGAGTCTAATGCTGTCTCAGTCACATTAAGGTGTAAAGTAGCGACAGATAGACATGTAAGAACGTCTCAAGCTAAATATCAGCTTTCGGGGGTTACTTTCAAAGAGTTATTTATGTTACAACATTTAAGTAACTAAATACCTAATTCATTTGCAAGTAAGTTAGTCTGCTACAACTTAAGACCAAAAACTTCGTCTTTATAATTCTAATACTGATATATTACCTAGATTAAAATACATAATCAATGAATATATTAAAACATTCGATATATGCCATAACATTAATCTGCGTTTGAAATAACCTAACAACCACAAAAGATTGCGTGAGGAATATCAATCAAAATGAAGTTAGAAATACTAGTGTTGAGAACATTCCCAAGAAAGCAGCTAAAGTATTAACATTACATGCTTGAGACAATGATATATCATTAAATATCCATAACAGTAAATCATCTCATTTTAGATTACAAATGATCCAATATCGTGGTAAAAGTCGTAATGCAAAGGTTATAACGACCAGAGGCTAATCATTATTCATAAAAAAACTGACGTATTTTGAATAAAGTGCTCAGAATAGCTTTGTTATTGAGTTATATGAAAAATGTATAACGGTCGAACCTGGATTTAGGTTCAAAACTGACTGTTGCACCTGTGACAATAAATCTTCCATTGTGTTGGTTTGGCAATCAAAGCTTTCAACTATGTTTGATACCAAATTGTGAAAGCCAGTGACGTAGACATAACATTATATCGGTTAACATTGCATTGTTTTGTTTTCGTAGGATTATTGGGATAAAAATAAAGTATTATAGAATAAGAGTATCCTATGTGTCAAATTAATTTAATCAATCTATTTAGTTATTGTCGTTTGAAAGAGAAACTGTAACACATATTTTTCTTTCTTATGATTTTTTTTTATTATTTGTCCTTCCACCACATGTCCATATTTATTGGACCTTTTACTTACTTATTTAAAAACTAACATGAATAAGTACTCACCTCCTGTGATCAGCATCGTCACAAGGAGGAGCAGGCCGGGGTACGCGTGCGCAGGCGTCATGGTGCGGCCGAACACTTCACTGCAGCGGACAGTCGAGAGCGCCGGCCGGCCCACCGCGCGCCACCCTCATCGTATACACCCTGGAAATAAACATTTATCATAATCATTTTAATTATATGGGATATTCTACAAACGGGATAGTTTTTTTTTATAACGATGGTAGGTGAACACAAAATACGAAATCACTTTGTACACGTTTGCAAAAAGTAAATAGATTTAATAATCAATCTTAGGTTGCGTCCAGATCTGGCGAACGCGCACCGAATTAGCATTACACGAACAGCTCGCGAGCGGCGCGGGCACGGCTAGAGAACGGCGTTGTTCGCGCGCTGTAAGGCGCTGGCCAGACAGAAGAGACGTAAGACGCAGACGGGGCGCGGACATAATACGCTTCTATACAAAATGTATAGAACCGTCGCGCCCGCGCCCCGTCTCTTCTGTATGTTTTGCGTCGCGACGCTTCTATACATTTTGTATGAAAGCGTCGCGGTAAAGACAAATGTCCGCGCCCCGTCTGCGTCTTACGTCTCTTCTGTCTGGCCAGCGCCTAACCCTTACTGGATAGCTACTGTTCAAATCTAGTCAAAGTATGTTTTAACGTTTTCTGACACACAGACATTTGTTGAACAATATTTGGCCTATGTGGCATCAAACCTACAGCACCTCGCGTACAGTTGTAATTGGCGTCATGACATAATTATACCACTCAGGAATTCGTGCAAATAAATGTCTTCCCTATAACCTTTCCTATTTGAGCTTAGTTTTTTCAAGGATTTCTTAATACAACCTACAGTTTCATTTATTTTTATCGTCTCTGAAAAACACTGGACAGAAAATGTGTAGGTGGCATGAGATTTTGGAAAGATGACGACAATTAATGGAAAACTCGGTATTAAAAACTGTTATCATTATCCATTCTAAATAGCTTATTGTGAGATTTTTTTGACATATTTTTTTTTTTGGCATGCAGCGATTTGACGGGTTAAATCTAATTCATGTATGAAAACATTTTTATATAAATATTTTATGATAATTGGATGGCTAAGTTTCTCATGAGTGACGTCTCATTTGGTACTGAGGCTTTAGTATTTTCAAAAGTCCTAAGCTGCGGCTTTTTCTGTGTAATTTTAGGCCGATTTTCGATTTAAAACCTAGCCCAGTTCTTACCTTCATTCCCCATGCGGTTTGATTCCTGTGTGCTTACGTTCAGCTGTATTCATTTTTGTTTTCGCAACTCTGTGCTAAATCCTACGCTGCCCCTAAATAAAACGAATGCTTCAGGCAATACTTATTCTTTCGTGTATAAAAAATGTTGTAAACATCTTTAAGTAATTTAATAATTGTGTAGGAAGAAATATATTCTGTTTTCTCTTCAATAACTTGAGACAAACAGTACAAAAAGTAAGTATAAGAAATATTTATTATAATTTGCGAAAACAAATAAGCTGCTTACAATGTTAGTAGTATTATTTCAAGTCTCTTATTTACAATGTATATGTACATATATATGTACCTATACAAGATCAGCCAAAAAAGTCAAGAACCTTAGGTATAACTAGCTTTCGGGAAGAAAATGGTACGAGCAACGAAGAAACAACAGAACTACCAGAACTGTAAGTTTAATATTCCGATTCAAACCAAACTTTCAAACAGCGTTACTCAAAAGCAGGCAAGAATGATTGAACGGTCTAACGAAACGATAACTTAACTTACACAATGTGTTAGTTATCTATTGTTGCAGTGGCAGCTAGATTATCCAATGTTCCGACTACTTTTTTATCTCAATAAATAAACGGAAATATTTTTTTACTTTTATCAACTTTATGGAGAGCAAATTTTTTATCCTTACAAAAATGCATAACACACGCCAACTGACATTCCTATTCCGATGTTCACGAATGGCAGGTACCTTCAATTTTATACTCAAAACACATCTCAGTCAAGTAGGCCATTTCCTTTAAACCTGATTCAGTTTATTTCCTGTAATCACTCTTATTCCTCCGTGCCTTGCGGTTACTCGACGCATATAAAAGAGGTCACGGCCAAATCCCGTCGACCTTAGACAAAATGGGTTGCAACTTGACGATCAAACATCGACGAAATAATAAGAGGGCGTAACCCCCATTAGGGGTAAGCATAGGTTAGGTTGGATAAATTATATACATACCTACATAATCATCAAATACTAACTAAAGCAGGTCGCAATACAGAGGTTTTAAAAGTGGAGTTTGAAGAAATCTTGAAATTTACAAGAGCACTACCAATGATGTTCATACTTTATTAGTTAATAAACTTTTAGAAAAAGCTTGGTATTGCAATACTGTATTAAATAAATAACTATTGTTTTACCTACTAAACAAAACAATCCGAATATCCACTCGAGTGATTAACTTACTTAAAAAAAGCCAACACAATAAAAATGTATATTGATGTTAAAGCTATTTAGTTTATGAAACAAATGAATTTGGAATTTAACAAACTTGTTACGAATCGTGTTTCGTAACTTAATAATTATTCAAATTCGCTTATTCTATTCCACAGTGAGTACATTGTAAAAAGCTAGTCTAAAACCACTCAAGCAACAAATTCGCTGACCCTAAACACTGTAGTTACCTTTCATAGCCGACGATAATGATGTAAAAATCTAAAGCTTCCCTGTCTAACAGCTGTTGTACGGGTGAAGTTAAATAAAATGTTCGGGTGTGCGCTTAATTGGGCTTTTTTCAAACATTAATCAAGTGTTAGGTGGGGGAGAATTTTTACGTCGGCCGACGGGCGATAGCTGTGACGGATGACAGGCGGCAGGGTCGCAACCCGCCCTGCATTCATCACCGAAGGATTTACCCACCTTCAGACTTGGTGACTTATATTTCCTACCAATATTTTCAATCTGAATTCTATTTTATTGTTATTGCATTAAGTTAATATAATTCCTAATGTTCTAATGTCTCGTGTAATATTCGTACTGGCAAAATAAGTACAACCAAAAGTATGTCAAGTGAGGAAGAAGGAAAAACTTGCCAGTAAGTTGATGGTTAAGTCACCCGAGCGGTTTATATAAATTAAAAGGAAAGACTTTTTATGAGCTACATTTACCTGTTTTCTTAAAACTTATTTATCATATAAAAAATTATAACCATATATATTTTAAAATAAAGTATATAACATATTGTTAAAACATGAGCAGTTTAACAAAGTTTGAAATTATTTGATATTATTATATTATCTCAGTTGAAGTTTGATAATAATATTTCTTTGAATATTACCTCACTCTGTCAAAGTTCGTGAAGATCTTCAAGCCCCGCGCCGAGTCGACAAAAAGTTTAGTGTTCCAATGTGTACTTTTAGCAACTCAATGCGAACGAGCAATCTTTGAAAGTGACAAATTTTTCCTCAATTTTTCAATGTAGAGTTAGAGTTGGTTCTTTCTTCTATTTAATTACTCTTGAGTCAATGTGCTGGAAAGTATTACAGTTTGGGAAATGTTCCTTTTTTGGTTTATGGGAGCGTCGAGAAAGATGCATAGCAAATGTAAAAATGTTAATGCCGGCTCCTGCCCCGTAATCTACGAGCGACGCGCCGGAATAAATTGATACCTCACGGTTTCAATTAGACCGGTATTTATGACGACACAAACACAGTATTTTATTTGAATTTCGAGTACCTATTTGGACGACGCGATGTTAAATGAGAATTAATTAATTTTCGTGAAAATGCTTTTAACTTTGTCTCGGTGCGTTTAATAAATAAACAAGTATACGATAAGAGTAAAAATGATTTTAGATTCATAAAAAATAATGTTTGTGTACTTAATTGGGTACGTCGGTAATCTTATTGTGGAATAAGCCGTTATTACGTGCGTCAGCAACCAATTATGTGGAAAAGGCATACCTATTTTCTTTTCATAAAAGAATATTGTCCCATCGGTACTTGAGTAATGGTCAAGCAGAATCAATATGAGGAAAATAAAACATAATACAATAAAATGAACGAAAGATTGGTTTAAAGAAACCCTTCGGATCAACTATCATTATTGCGAAAACGGAACATGACAAGTCTCCACTTCAAAATTGTTCCTCCTTCGATCAATGTAGTTAAAACATTTTGGGCCATATAACTGATATTTGTTAGAGGAGTACCTATACAAGAGCTTTAACTAATTATAAGTTAAAGTACCTTTAGACATCACTTTGCTTACAATCATTGTTGATTGTGGTCAATCAGCCAAAGCTTTTAAGCTTGTAATATAATTATTTAGAGCTGTATAGTAATAAGCTTATTGAATTCTAAAAAATATATCTTGCAGTTTGTTTTTTTCTAAATCATTTCGTGTAATTGTTATTCTATAAGTATAAACGAACACCTTAACGCAACAATTCATAAATTAATATCCAAAATTCAAAGTAAGCGAATAATTGAGAGCGCTCGGGTGGTCTTCAAAGAAAACTGCGCGTACGCTGGCATGTAAAAATAAATAATAATTACAGAGAGCGACCGGCGCGTGCGCAGTTAACGTGTCGTTGCGGTCACTTGAGTAAACATTGCATCCGTGTGGACTTCCGACGATATTCGATACAACGGCCTTATTTATATTACAACAGGCTAAGTGTCGTGGACAAAGTTTTTGAGGTTCATATAATAAGAGCAAATGTTTGATCAACACTATTGTAGAGCTTTTGAATACACGGTTATCAGAGAACGTTGCCACGCATATTACCACTATGCGTCGTGCTGCGAGTTTGATCAAGCTTTACTTGATGATTTTGGAAAAAAATAATGTTTTTACCAGATTCGGCTGTTAAGGAGATAAAGCTTGTTTGAAGAAAAAATAACCATGGATCACCTATATACAGGAATAGCGAAGAATTTTACTAAAATCCGTCTCGTAGTTTTTCCATAAGAGAGCCATCTTCCAAACTTCCGCTTTTATAATATGATCTTAGAAGACCATATACAAACACTAACTTTTACCGGCGACTTTTCTCACAAAAACTTTTACGTTTTCAAGATACCTTAGAAAAATGTTCTAATAATTATAAGTTGACCTGCCAAACGTTGGATTCGTTGTCAAAATTTGCAGAGGGTAAGTAACGACAGAACAAATTTATGTCCAACAATAATCATTACTCATCGTCGGACTCCCCTTTAAATTTATTATATATCGCCTATCAACCAAGGCATAAAAATAAATTAGGAGCACAATGTTTTAAAAGTATTTGTATACCAAAAAAATATGTAGCTATTAATGTGTAGCCCTTAGTTACCCGTTTAATAATTATACGGTTTTAATTATACAATATTTGTGTTTGTGTTCGTGGGCATCAAAACAGGTGTAACCATATTTCAGTGATATCATGTCCATGTGTAGGTAATGGGTATGATTATCTATGTACCTACTAACTAAAAATAAACTACCAATAATTATTTAGTTATTGGATAAAGTATCTTCCAATTCAAATACTTTGATGTAGAATTGTAATTTAAGTCGGTTAATTAGTTTTTGATACCTATATGGATTGCTGATTGTTTTCTAAGCACTTAGGTAAATAAGTTTCCCTTTTTGTTAATTATTGTTTCTTACTTTTAAGAGTAAGTTTTTAGATATTAAGTATATTTTAAACGTAATAATATGAAGTTTCGTAGGTAGTTTTAATGCGTTAATGCGGCGTGATGGTTCGAACCCGCGACCTATAGGTCAACTATCCGACATTAGCCCCAAGTTCCTACTGCTAAGCAACAATGTAAAGCCCATACATTTATTATCCTAGATACCTTACCGTATTTCTGTCTTTTCTTCTGATAATAATACTTTTAGAAAATATAACATTTATTTTCGTACAGACAAATATGTCCACTATAGACCTAGAGCATTTTTCTTAAAACCCAACTCAATAATAGACAACCCACACGTAGCTGAAAAATGTTAAGAGCTCTTACAAAATAAATTGAAAATAAGATTGCCAACATTTCCAACTAATGTTTAGATATGATTCTATTACAAAGAGACAACTATGTGTTATTAAGAATTGAATAATAAAATATCAACTCAAACCATCTCACTCAAATAAATATTTGATGTCTTTGTCGATACCGTTTCTGTTTTTGTAATTTGTTACCTTATAGCTTTTCGGATAATTGTCAAAGGACTGGGTACAGTTGACGGCAGGGTTGTGTATGTAGGATAAATAAATCTAATTTATTGCTCACTATTACGCCCGTTTGTGACGGACATTTAATATTAGGAAATGTACGGACAATTCACGTAATTACCTTTCCATACTATTTAAAATGTAGTGTTCTATTTTCTATACATCTGTTGTCAGAAGACTCTGAAGTGTCAAAGCCACTGTTATTTACTAGGCGAGCGATTTTGATTGAAAAACTACTACGCGATATACTTTTTAGATCGTAATGAAATCTTCCAAACAATTTATTGGCTATATTTTTCTTCTTTATCTATAGAGATAAAAAAGAGACACGCATTTGAAAAGCTGGAGACAATAATCATCATCAAGAGCTTTCTAACTGACCAATAGTCTAACAAAATTTACAATAGAATATCAATGAAAGCACAAACCTATTAATTGCTAAAACACAAGGTTTATATCAAATTATTTATTAACAATTAATTCCCGTTTGCTAGTGAACAGCAGTTATGTGACGTTATAATTAATTATGTTCGACACAACAAATTGTGGTCATTAATATATGTATAAATAATTGTAATTAAATATCAATTGGTGGTAACCGTATTCGTTAAGTAAATACAAATATGAAATAAATATTTTGTGTTAGACATTTATACTTGATAAATATATATGTACGTGTTGTTGCTATTTCGTGCTGTCTTGTGCGTTTAGTTAACTTTTTTTAAGATGTAATGTGGGGGAGTAATTTATAAAACAAAGGAGACGTGTTGTCGTTTAGATGCGTTTATTATGCTCTATAATGCTTAAGTATTAACACTATATTAATTATATTACAGGGACGGAGTGTACACACACGGTTAAGAAATATTAGGTGATTGAGGATAATTCCATACACATTCGAATTAAATATGAAACACTTGAAACCCAAATTAAATATCTCTATCGAACCGCACAGAATCACATGAACGATCATCGGGTCAAAATATTGGAAGCAAAGTTAGTAGCTGTCACAAACACTTTTGTTGTAGGTTGATAGTTTCCACAAAGGGATGTAGGAGTGTGGGTCTTATAAGTTTGGAGCGAGCGCGACTGAAGACTGCACGCTCAATAGATATTTTCCCATCAGAACATAATATGTATATTATAACATTTATATACGTTTATTTTGAAGTTGTAAAGTTCACAGCAAATATTTGAACCTCTAAAATCAGACGTACGTACGTTCGTAATAATTGCAGGAATGTGGTAGAGTGGTGGAGATGGAAATTCGGTTAGTTCTAATACTTATGTTTGATAAACTAAGGCTTGACTTTCAGATTAACGTGACTTTGTGAAATTGGCATTAATTACATACCCGGTTAATAAGCTTTTTTTTAGCCTATGGTGTACCACGGCTGGGCAAAGGCTTCTCGCAAGTCCTTCCATAGTTTTCCACGCTGCCCTTTGGCTCAAGTAAAAAAAAACCTTTTTTTCTAAGAACATAACATACTGACACACGTATCTTAAAGGTAATCCTTCAAAAACAGATCTATGCGAACCAGTAGGTATGTCACGTCCATCAACTTACCCAAACACTAAAAGCCACAAAAACTTTACATTTATATGCAAAAACATATTTGCGTTACATGGGCACGTCTAGCAAAAGTTATAGCAGCAGTTAATATCATGTAGCTAAAAGTTGGCAAAAATAAAGCTGCGAGCAGTAACCGCAAAATGTTAAGCCTTGATTATCCTCACATTTTATATTTATTGTGCGTAAAGAACCTGTCACATTGTTTAATACTCCGCACTACATTATAACGTGCCTACGATGGCAATTTTAATATCGTTTGTATTTAATAAATAATTTCAGCTTTTATTCTGTGTTCATGTCATAACACAAAACAATTTAGGGCTAAACGTTTTTTGAAAACGCGACGCTAATTCTCACTGTGACAATTTATTTACGAATATAACATACTATCACGCCTGTATCCCCGAAGGGTTAGGCAGAGGTGTACCAATGTACACCCACAGTTCGCCGGTATGTTTAGGTCCCATGTAATAGGGGGCGAGCCTTTTGACACTAAACGGGCACAACACCTTGGGCGACTTGGGAATCGAACCCAAGACCTCTAGCGTTGCAGTCGCGCTTAGCACCACTAGGCCAACGAGGCAGTTACGAATATAATATACTTTTTAAGGTTACGTGTTTATTTTATTTAAATCCCGCACTCGCACTCTGTAGCGTTGATTCTATTAGCTGAAGTCAAAAGTTTAATGTAAGTACATACAGTTAGTTATTCCATAAATCGTCGAAACTGGGCCAAATACGAGAAGGAAACTTTCATTGCCTAATATACGACTTTAAAATACAATTTTTTAAACATTTACATGTCGGTTATTAGGATGTATTTGTATATTCTTAAAGCTACTTAATTAAATGGTGCAGGTTTTATAAATATTTAATTTTAAATTTAATAGTGGATTTGTAAGTTATTAATTTGTTACTACCTAGTAATTTTCCCCCTAACCCTGCAGAGGGACCATTTTGCTTTTAATAATAATAGGTTATTGTATAATCCCATTCTGAACGTTTCTAAAAACTACAATTATTCGAATGTTATTCATAACATAAATAAACATACAATTCATAAAACATTCATAAGTATTTATTGAGCACTTACTCTGCCAGGTTTGTATGATCGCTAGCAATAATGTCTTGCGTGACACAATTTTCTCCTTTATTATTATAACATACGCCTTTGCGTCGGCCCAGGGGAAAATCCACACATATCAGGACACAGAACATCAACAAAATTAACGAAGAAATATCCACGCATCAAAAGATTTGCTTACACACAATATTAAGGTGTTAAACAGAAGGGAAGTCTTTTAGCTCGCATATCTAATGAAAAATAATTTGGGTGTAGACAGGCGGCATTAATGTTAATAAATAATAAGGTGACGGTTCGCACGGTAGTATATAAATCCGGCACGCTGTGAGCCGTCACAATAGTAATATATTAGGACAAATGTTATTACAAGCTCGACTCGTTATGTTATTTTTGTTCGTTCCCCCGAGTTAAGAATTGAAGGCGAGCAGGCGGCGAGGGCGACCGCAGAGTCGCGTGCGCCGACGAGTCGCGCCCGCCCGCGACAGTTGGCGCGCCGCCGCCGCCGCTCCGGAATAACCCACTGTTCCAAACTATGCGCCGTATCCGGTCACCGAAACCACCTAAATTATTCACTAACTCTTGAGGTACCCAATAAACCTACATTAACTACTTTGAAATAAATATTACAATACTCGATCATCAGTGACTTAACCAAAAATTACTTGCATCGTTCATTGACAACAGAACTGATTTGCTGTCTTTCATGAACCGGCGTAATTAAGCTCTAATATTTATTAGTAAGCTAGTCTGTGGTACAACAGTATTATATTTATTGGTTAAACTATTGAATAGCGTGTCCTCGTTAAAATACGTCGGTGTACTGGCAACGAGGAGCCGAGCATTCTCGATATTCTCCGACTACCCTCACCGCAACCGCCTCCAGACTTCCGAGAGCCAACGACCAGATGTTATAATTAATAACCTCCTTTGAAGTCACTATTTCACAGTGCTTTTCTAAATAGGTAGTAAGTACCACGACATCATTACAGTTTTTGTTGCAGTTAAATGTGGTCCTCATTTATGTTAGCCTTTTTCTAACACTAATTACATAGTTAAGTTTGTAAATATTTAAATTATAATAAGCTTTTTTTATTTGATATTTAGAAAGATTTTATAAAAAAATATTCTACACAAATACATTAAAACTGGATGTTTAGTAAACGTTTGCTTTGTAGCCACATTAAGGCTACCAAGAGCGTCCCTTATAATTACGTATCAACAAATAAACTAGCGATTTTATATTTTCCTGTATTTTAGTCACATTTTTCCTGGTATTAAACTGTAAAAATATGGTCAGTATTATCACTCTAAATTACAGTAAATGTAAGAAAAACGGTACGCAACCATTTCACGGTTGGTTGCCAAAAATATTCTGTGTAATGTCGAAACGTGGGTACTTCCTCTTCTTAGAAAAATTCTATAGGTAATAGAAAAATATGATAAAATGTTTGTGGGGCAACATGTTTAGCTTTAGGACACTAGTGTGTGAAATCTATTATATGTTCATAACATGTCCAAAGATTGTAAAGACAGATCGACAATTCAATGACCTTCAATTAATAATAATAATAATAACATTCCGGGACAACTCACACACGGATATATGATCCCGAGCTAAGCAGAGCTTGTGTTATGGTAACCAGACAACTGATAAACATACTTATATATTTCTAAATACATACAAATTATAGATAAATTACACCCAGACAACCAGAACAAATGATCGTGCTCATCACACAAACATTTGTCCTGGGTGGGAATCGAACCCACGACCTCCGGTATAGCAGTCAGGGTCACTAACCACTAGACCAACAGGCCCGTCAATTGTTTTCAATATGTCAATTTGGAGCGCATGCAATTAAGTACAAAATGGTCGAGTACGCTGTGCAACCGTATTCTGTTACATAGTAAAATAAGCTAATTAGATCCGTGTTTAGATCTAGGAAAGCAGGAGTTTAGCATAGGTAGCTAGTTGTCATTCCGGGAAAGCAATAAAAGTCTAATGAGAGAAACTGATTTGTCTGTTTCGTATATATTTAGCTGCCATGTCCTGATAATGAGGAGGTTGATATGTAGATTAAAATAGCTCTTTGCTTTTTGTTTGTTTGTTTAGTTTGAATGGTAGAATGCTAGAGTGATTATTGTCTTCATGGCTTTATTGTTACAGTGAACCAAAAGGATTATTGTGAGGAGAATTCTTTTAATTATATACATTTAAAGGGGAATATTTAATTTTCCATTGTTCTTTGTACATAACTGTAAATAGAACGGACTTCAATGAAATTTATGTGAGACCACCTCAGGGAGGTAAAGATACACTATTAGCAACATTTTTTTTTTAAATCTATTGTCAATATCGCCTAAAAGTTTCTGATTCGACAATATGTTTTCTTTTGTGTGGTACAAAGAAAAATAAGTCCATTTACAAGTTGATTAATAAGTAAAGTTATAGAGTAACCTATGGAGTTTCTTGCCGGCTCTTCTCCATAGGAAGGACACTTTGGAACCGAGCTACTAGAGTCAGTAGATTTAACTTAAAGTTTCTTGAGCGCCTTTTTTATTTGGTTTATAAGAAATAAAAACATTTTGATTTTGATTTTGAGATATACATATAAACACATGTAAAATCGATTCAGATTTATTATTTTAATTTGATGTGCAGTCACATTGCGATACAAAAAATAAAATGACTCTCTTCAGTCTGTAGGCTTCACGTTCACACCCACAACGACCAATTATACGGTGAGGAGACGTTAACATGTGATACTCAGCCTCCTTACTGCTAAGAGATCATTAAGCTAACCTTTTCCGGCGAGGCCCCTCGGAGAAGCCACAAACCACTAGTTTTTACTTAACCTGGTAACTGGTAACTAGATGAGAATTACTGTCGTAATTCTGCGCTATGGGATGTGGTGCAGCAAGAAATTTTATATACAGGGTGTTAAGAAACCCCTGTCCGACCCGAAAGGGTGATATAGGGTTCACAATCACATGCCCAAATAAAATATGAAATTTGGAATATTCATGATAATAATATCAATATATTCAATAATAATAATGTCAAGTCAACTAATTAAAAATACCAAATTAAGTATACGCATTGCCAAATTATAATTTGGCATCGTCTTTGACTGAGGATAACTTACATTGCAGGCTTTTTAAATGTCTGAGATTGCCCAGATTATCATGGAATGTTGTAACCATATAAGTAAGTATACGCAAATATAAGTATTAATAATATTGAACGCAAAACTTCTTAATGTTTAATACATACATACATACATACATACATACATACATATATGGATGTATTGAATCGTTTAATAAATCGTTATTTTAAACAATTCAATATAAATATAGAATTACATAAATATATAAAACGTTATATTTTATGTTCGAATTTAAAACGTGTCTTCTAATAAAAATAAAAATGGTGAACCATGTATCTAAAATACAAAGGTACCTATAAAATGATTTTTTTTTCATAGAATTAAACTTTCCTACAAAATATACATTTCCATACAAACCGGAACAGAAAGATACATAAAGGTAACACAAAGCCAAGAAATCTGAACAATAATACAGAAAGAGAAATCAAGAGACGAACTCACACACTCAACTAAAATAAAAGCTACAACACGACCTTTGTAGTTCACTCTGCCAACAGAGAATTACCGCACTATGAATCCGTATATGAACTCTATGAATTGTATGACTCTATTTGCACTGAATTTTATGAGTGAAGTATTTACGTAATTATTAATGCCGTCGTATTTCAACATAGTCAATCAAGCTTATAAACCTATGTTAAAAACTGAATTTAGTTATCAAATATTTTTGTCGTCAAAGGACGCAATTCTTATACTAGGTAGCATTTATGTATAAAATACTGTTTACTCAAAATCCGTATATAAAGATGCCTTTAAATACGGATTTTGTTTAACGGTTTCACGGATGTAGTGATATCTCCGATCTACGAGCGCGACCCACGGGGCAGATGAACGTTTGTATAATTGCTAGTCTCACGCATGATTGCACAAGAACATTCCTTGTTATCTCCGATCGACTTCCACCAATACAATAACAAACCCATAGGGGTTGTTTAGTTTAATTTGTGACTTTTTAATTTCATTACGTCCGCACCGCTTTAAGGAGATTAAACACAAATTGAACGAGTTGTGACCGTGGAAGTGTATGGTGAAGTAATTATTTTTTGTTAGGGTGTTGAGTTTAATGGGTCGGTGACATGTGGTCGAGCGGCGCGGCGGAGCGGGCCCGGCCGGGGGATTAACTGTTATAACATCAGCCCCGGACACATGGAAAACTTGTCGCCACGACGTAACGTGACCTCTGTTATTGTTCTACGTATTTATAACGATATTAACTCGCTAGCAGACAGAACATTCGTCACCATTACAATTAATTAATTGAACGAAAAATACCCACGGAATAAAAGCCCGGATTAATCCCATTCCGTTCTTAAACATAATAAATATTTTCTGTAAATACTGGATGGAACTCTTATTTGTTCGATAAATAACCAAGTATTTTTACAATCACAATTTTCTAATAAAGATAAGTGAGTTGATACCAGCTTCTCTTTTATGTGGACTTTTTAGGTAACTTTTTGTCACATAATGCAAAATTATGCAAAATACAAGTAAGTATGTGCTCTAAGTGCATCCTTTGTGCATAAGTAGTGAAAGGCTAACACGCCACTCCTCACTGTATGCATAATACTTAGTCGATGTTAAACAGAACACTGCTTGTTGGTATTAATTGCTGGAATATTTGCAAGATTTAAACGTTTTTGAATTTATATTATGATCGCTAACTTTGTCGGTTCAATTTGTGTAGAGTGGCACGCGATCGCAGGATTGTACCTAAATTTGGCATTACCATTCATGTGGATGGCAGAGTGGAGTCAATTATACAGCATGGCGGCTCCACAGCGCGCGAGGCGCAATAAAACGCGACTCGGTGGCACTCGGCGGTACTCGGCGGCACTCGGCGCTCGTTCTCGATCACTTTGATCGGCCCGGATGTCACAGTCGTTTCAAACTGTTTCGCCAAACTGTCCACCAATAAATACAGCTTAAATTTAGAATAATTCACTACAGATCCCGGGAACCGCGATTCATAGTTCATAAAGAGATCCAGCGAGCTGTTTATTGCAATATAATGTCCAATCCTTACATAACGTAGCATAATCTTGGAATACCTAAGGCTCCGAATAAAACGAGAGGTAAAACAGAAAGGAACTGTGTCATATCGTGATAAAGAACCATAACAGTTTTACTTGATAGTTTCTTTGTAGTATTGTAGTTTCACTATTCCGTAATATTGTAGTATGATTTGTCAACAGTTTGTAATATCCTGAGATTTATTGTAAACAAAGAATGTTCATAATCACCCGGTGACATTTACAAACACAATAAAATAAAAAAGAGCAAACATAATGTTTTATGTAACGTTACATAAAAGTTTTTGAAGACAATAAACCAATCTGGGTGTAATTTATCTATTATATGTATGTATTTAGAAATATATAAGTATGTTTATCAGTTGTCTGGTTACCATAACACAAGCTCTGCTTAGCTTGGGATCAGATAACCGTGTGTGAGTTGTCCCGGAATATTATCTGGGGGCACGGCAGTGCCCCAGCCAAGTCTCGAGCAAACGGGCACGGCCGTACCATTCTTTTCTCGAAGCGTTTCGCGGCTATTTCACCCCCCCCTGTATCATCGATACGGATAAAGCTAGGGGTTTAGGTTTTCGATGACCTAGAGTAAGTATTAAAACAAGCTCAGCCTCAAAATTACATGACATTTGAACCAATAGTTTACGAGTTATGAGCGATCAAAGTTACACCATTTTGTCACTCACTGACTCACTCACTGACCGATCATCAAAAATCTAAGGTACTTCTAGCAAACTTAGAACCTTCAAATTTGGCACCAAGATAGGTTTTTAGCTACATGTAAAGAGAAAATTATAAAAACGGTAATAAATTATATACCATAGTAAATAATATGAAACAAAGGACATCATCCACTCTCTATACATTTTTGGTCCAAATTCGAAAGTGCCGGCCAACCAAAAAAAATGTTATATTCTGACAGAGCTTGTCCTCCTAAGCATTTCTTAATATGGCACCAAAGCTGTAGCACCGCTGCACGTGATTTTATCCAGGGTTAAAAATTCTGAATTTTCATACATTTTTCGATCATATACCACGATATTATCGATTAAATGAATTTCTAAGAAGGCAGAGATTGTCCTCCTAAGCATTTCTTAATATGGCACCAAAGCTGTAGCACCGCTGCACGTGATTTTATCCAGGGTTAAAAATTCTGAATTCTCATACAAATTTTCGATCACATACCACGATATTATCGATAATATGAATTACTAGGAGGACAGGGCTTGTCCTCCTAAGCATTTCTTAATACGGCACAAAAGCTGTAGCACCGCTGCACTTGATTTTATCCAGGGTTAAAAATTCTGAATTTTCATACATTTTTCGATTAAATACCATGATATTATCCATTAAATGAATTACTAAACACAAATGAAATGTTCTGTTATGGATACTAGCTCATAGTTAATGATTGGGGGTTGTAATAAATTCAGAGATTTTCTTTTTAAAAAGTTTAATGTATTTTATCGTCGAAAACGTCTTGCGTAAAAATTAGATACTGTAATCCTAAAGCTGGTGGTTATATTACTACACACTGCACATTATGTGAGAGAAGCACCCTATTAGGCTTTTTTCTGTGACGCAAGTGCATTAGTATTGAGCGATAGCTGGTCTTTTCGATAAAAGTTTGGACCACCACGATATATAATTCGCAGCCGTTTTCTATAACGCGCCGTTTTACAAAACGGTGCGCCGGATTACAAAACTTGGCCGTAATAGAATGGGGCTAACTGTCGTTTAGTCGGATTACAATTCGGCTGAAATAAAGCTAAAAAATAATATGAGCTAGTATCCATAACAGAACATTTCATTTGTGTTTAGTAATTCATTTAATGGATAATAATTAATATAATTATCATGGTATTTGATCGAAAAATGTATGAAAATTCAGAATTTTTAACCCTGGATAAAATCAAGTGCAGCGGTGCTACAGCTTTGGTGCCGTATTAAGAAATGCTTAGGAGGACAAGCCCTGTCCTCCTAGTAATTCATTTTATCGATAATATCGTGGTATGTGATCGAAAAACTGTATGAGAATTCAGAATTTTTAACCCTGGATAAAATCACGTGCAGCGGTGCCACAGCTTTGGTGCCATATTAAGAAATGCTTAGGAGGACAAGCTCTGCCATCTTAGAAATTCATTTTATCGATAATATCGTGGTATGTGATCGAAAAATGCATGAAAATTCTGAATTTTTAACCCTGGATAAAATCACGTGCAGCGGTGCTACAGCTTTGGTGCCATATTAAGAAATGCTTAGGAGGACAAGCTCTGTCAGAATATAATATTTTTTTTGGTTGGCCGGCACTTTCGTATTTGGACCAAAATGGATGATGTCCTTTATATTTGCGGTTTTACAAGAACATGGTATATGAATTTCGACTGCATTGTTAACTTTGTTCTTTGTTTATGTACAAAAAGCAAATATTTTTTTTTGCAATTTTGTTTATTTATAAAAAGAAAAGAAAGAGACCTACAAAAAATAAATGAGATCCCACCAAAAACATTCAATGTAAAAAAAAGCCAAGTCTCTCTATGCAATTCTTCCATCGTAAAAAGTTTTGAGATCGCATAGGAGCCAAGTCCTGTTCAACTTAATTTGTAATAATAAATCAATATTATGTGACTATATCAATAGTTTTGTTTTCATTACAATAATAGTGACTTGGCCATGAGCACAATAAGATACAAATATAAATCGGCATATTTGGAGGAGTTGCAAGTAAATAATAAATAATATCAGGACACCTTAACCGACAGTCGGTATCATCCAAGATCAGTGAACAGCACATGCACTATGGCGCATGTTTAGTCCATAGTGATCTCAAATTCCAATCAGTTACAAAACGATGTCCATAATATATAAATTCAACGGTATTTGCACGTAATTACAAGGAGCAAACGACCTTTAACTTGTGCTCATGGCCAAGTCACTGTTATTGTAATGTTAACAAAACTATTGATATAGTCACATAATATTGATTTATTATTACAAATTAAGTTGAACAGGACTTGGCTCCTATGCGATCTCAAAACTTTTTACGATGGAAGAATTGCATAGAGAGACTTGGCTTTTTTTTACATTGAATGTTTTTGGTGGGATTATATTATTATTAAATACCTGTTTGACATATAGGTAAAATGATTTTTCACAACGTACGTCTATTAATTTATTTTAAAACAAACAATAGAATATCAATTTAGTATTTTGTTTTTTTTTTATTTATAAATCACCTCAAAATTCATCCAGTACTTTTCAGTAAACAATTTTATTTTTATAATATGTAACTGCGGTCGCAGTTAGCTAAACACCAATAAGTGGACGACATTTAAACTTAGAATTCAAAATATTTAAAGGGTGACACATACGTTGGATCAGTTATAACATTGCGAGGCACGCAGATGTCGAACCCGCACTCATTTGCGACAATCGCCGCTGCCATTGACGACTGATTACTTAATTGCTTCGTTTAATCAATTGACCGCTTGAGAAACGCACTCCGGCCTGCGGACGCGACTTGGTTATTAGTAAACTCCGGGTCAATAAATCCTCCGAATAAACTACGGTTTATTAACGAATCCTATTTCATGTTCACTGGTGCCATTAAAATCTAATGCCATGTCCCGAATTGTTGAAGATAACGGAGAAATAAACTACTGTTAGACTTTAGTATGGTTTATGTTAGGTTGGCGAAACACGCTAGATGGCAAGACGGGTTTAGATGATTTATAATTCAAGTGTTATGAGAAAGACTAATTATCATTTTTTTTAGAAATAACTGAAGTCTCAATAGCTCGACTGAATGCTATCTGCCTAGATATGTATGAATTTAACTCTATTGTCCACTTGAACTAGCAAAGTTCAAAAACATCATAATACAGAGACCGCTCTACACAAAAACGTGAATAATATAATACAAAACTCGCTGAACGACAGCTTAAAATAAAAGACGCTCTCATTTTAAATGTACTGTTTAAAATATTAGCTTTAGTACTAATTGCATGGCTGTTGTTCCGAGCATTCAGCAGCCGAACGGTTGGCCAAACTTAGCGAACTTTCATCAATTATCCAAGCCAAGTAATCTATACACTGGTAGAAGAACAACTAGTTTGTACTGCAGTCAATAAATTTACCTAATTCACAACAAGAACAAGTTTTGTGACAATGAATATCCAATATCACAATAGTTAGTAATATAAGCACTTAAGATATAAATTGAATAACCATATCAATTGTATAATAACCCTTCTTGGCAGTCGGGTAAAAATAGCTTCCAGCTGTGTCCTCGTTAGCAAGGAGGTATACATCACGACAAAGCCTATTGATTCCATTTTGCTCCGGTTTCGAGTTCTAGCGCGTAAGTATAAGGTGATCCTTTTATCCTATTTAGGCCAAGAATAGAACTAAGTTACTACCAAAAGTCGCAAACATCATTATTAAAATTACATAAATTTTATTAAATGCGATGAGTAGCCTACAAAGTCGATACACTTTAATAACTTGACCTCTGTTAGTCAAGCTTTCTATAAAATTGTTCAAGTAAAATGACAACAGAAACATTTTACCACATGCTTTTTAGTGATTACTTAACTAAATTATTACAGGAACTACTTAATTGAAATGTTCGTCAATATAAAATATGTTCAGCAAACATCCTTAATTGGATATGTGACGGTGGATATTTAAAAATTTTTTTTTTCTTCACAATTTTTGCGAACGAAGTAAGCAAATTCCAGGCCCTACACCACTTTATTTTAGAACCTACCTGTACACATAACTTGAAAATGGTTTGTTCAGAATCAGTAACAGAATCGATTGCAATTACTCTCACCACGTTGTTATTTTTAGACGAAATGTGTGAACAACGCGGTTCAACAATAAGCTTGGAACGGTTTTGAAAGTTTCGATATAGATTTTTACACGAAAATATTTGATACGTGTTTCGATTTTAGTATACACAAAAAATATGGCTCAATCAACGTGTTGTTTTTTATCTTTGAATATTTCAATACCTTTCCTAAAATAAAAATATATGTTTAAATGAATAAAGTGCAGCACAGCTAAGTGAAAAAAGTCTAGCATTAAAAGAGTATCCAGGGATGAGACGTTATGATTTTATAATATGACTATACAAACCGTTGAATCTAACCACACTGTTCTGGTTTGAAAGTATTGTTTAAGGTGATCAATTGAATAAGAATCAGAACAAATAAGAAATTATGCAGCTGCGATTTTTTCGATCTGTCAAATGCCACTTTGATGACACTTATTTGATTTGTGAATAAGTAAATAATTATTTAATAGATTACTCAAGGAAACTTACTATCGTCTGCGATCTCATTCTCACTCCGATACATTCTCTTGTCAATAGTGTTAACTATTTCTGGAGTCATTGTTAATCCTAGCTCGGTTTCCGTCTAGCTAACGAGTATCGAACGAGAGCGGCTTTAGATCCTCGCACGCTGAGAATTAACGTTTACTTATACATTATGCTGCTATTGTTAGCCGTGTGAACTTAATATCAGAATTAGTTTATACGTGAAACCGTTCTCAGAATGAAGAATTAATCTTTAATAATTTTATTATTATAAAAATCAATGATGCTTCAAAATAGGCCAGAAATGTAGACGGCAATAAAACACCATCGATTTCTATGTTTTTTTAAGAATATATGGACAAATGGCTTTCGGCACCCTATTTGAATTGTGACGCCCTTATTTCAGCTGGAGTTCATGTTTTTGAATCTCAGAGATCTGTATGTTTTTTGTAATCATTGGGCAATTCGAATTAATGTGAATTTTTAGCAATTATTTAAATGTTTTCTGGTCAAAATAATCGTTGGCCCGAAGTTCTACATTCGTGTGCTCAAAAGTAATATTTCTAAAGTAGGTTATTACTATCTTACGGAGAAGAGGAATGCAGGTGCTGCAAACAACGAAAGTTGCTCAGGACAGACGCCAGACTTATTACAATAGTGGAGGAGCGAACTCTTATAATTTTGCGGTTGTACGTCATAGAGAATCACCTTAGTATGCACAAGATGGAGTACGGCCAGTAATTAGCTATGGTATATTTTAACATAATTATCCGAACTGTAGGTATCTAACGAGACTAGATTTTTGTTTACCTCCTGATATTAAAATATTTCGAACATCGCGTAGTTAAGTTATAGATTCCATTTCATTGGAATTGTGGCATTTTATAGCTTCAAATCGCTCGCCAATAATTGTTTTACGGCCTGCCAAAGTTTATTTTTGACGCTGATGAACTTGCCAAAAAAGATTGTTCAAACAGAAAGAAAGATTTGACTTTTTACGATTTAAAATGATTCATTTTAAAAGTCTTTGTTTTAGAAACATGTTTTGTTTTTTAAACATTAAGTTCTTAAGTAACTTTTAAAAAGTTTTTGATGTTGTTGTTAAATATTATGTTGTTGCGTGGCAACTGGCACGTGGGTGGAGAACGTGGAGAAAGAGATAAATAAGTTATGGAACAGATTTTAATTTGTAAAAAAATATCCCTACTTAAGGCTAGTTGCAAACGGGCCACCCACCAGATCCACCGATGACCAGCTATATAATTTATTATATACTAGGTTCGGCGCACAAGTATAGCTAGTGTGGGCTACTCGCTACGACATACAAATATGTATATTACAAAGTATGTTGCTGCCCACCAATGGCCGTGGTCGGAGGCTCGTTTGCAACGAGCCTTAGTTCTCTGGCAACTAGTAGGTACACAAACTCAAGACTACACCACTTGAACACAAGTCACAACTTGCTTAGCGAATAGCGAATTTGCGATTAGGTACTGTACTTTTAATTGACATAAGAGCTCTTGAGTCATACAAGCACTTGAATTCCACGATTAAAAAATAACTTTTAGCTTGTATCACACTTGCACATAGGTGTTAATAGTAATTTATAATATATTCATATAATAATATCTGCTATATGAATATAATAATTCCTACCTACATACCTACGGTAAAATGTTAATTTATTAGATACATGTTTTTTCATAATTATAATCTGTGCAACCAGCCATTAGTAGGTACTACTTTTCAGTATTGAGGCTACTCAAAGAGCTCAAAGATCTGGCTAGATCTGAATAAAACCCTCGACGAAAAGAAGAAGAAAAGCATGGTGGGCAATATGCAAATTAACACATAAGCTTATATTTTCCTTGGCAACTCATTTAATAATTAACAGTTTCTTAGTAACTGATTATAATAAAAAAAAAAGAAAACTGCGGCACTTTTTACGGTGAATTCAATGTTAGAAGTACCGCAACATTATCTATTATCATGAAATAGTAATATTATATTAATACGTAGATATTATTAAAATTAAATCTTAATGGCATATGCATGCATATCTAGTATGCTTAAAGAAAAACCCTCTCGGTTATGTATGGTAATACGATGACCGATTGTTAACATTAATTATTGTTAACAAGATCGAAATGTTAAAAAATAATAAGATTTGTCAGGTAGATAGAGTCGAGTAGTAGGCCCCCGAGATTAAAGGTAACTCTATATTTAATTCATTATAATTATTGTAATCTGAAACTATATAATATATGTAACAAAATAATAATCTACTTACATATCCTAAATAAATAACACAAAATAATTTCATAACATGCAGTTCTAAAAGGTACAAAACTGTATAAGCACGTCATATCCCGCGAATTTCACTTTACGTTTTAGTTGCGTAGTGATTTCAATTAGGTGGGTGTAAGCCCCTGTACCCAAAGCCGGTTAAATCAAATAAACCGCATTTACAGAATGAAAACTTTATTCGCTTGAAACCACGTAAAATAGTACCACAACTGTGAGTCTATATACTCGTAACTTACGGTTTTTGAATTTAAATTTAGATAGGGTTAATTCGTTACCTGTGGTTAAGGTGCACGGCGTTTTGCCTCATTTGACTGCCATGGTAAGTGAAATTCAAAAAACCTTGAAATGTATATTTTATGTTAAGTATTAATTAGGTGTTAAATTAACAGAATACTGTGCAAAAAGTATCAAAATCTGATAATTTAAAAAAGCGAGGTGCATTTGAATGAGTAGTAAAACAGTTGTCTACAAAATGTTGTTGCTATGTCTATTTAAAAAGAAAACATGGAGCCCATTCGTTTTCGCAATATTTCCCTTTTGTTTATAAATATGACCCAAGATAATTCCTTGTGGGTAGTATATGGTCCACAAGGGAGAAACACATCCCAAAGTGAACCTTTACGGGCTGCTACATTCACTTTAATAGATTTCCAAAGGGTAATTATAATTTCAAGGTAAGACGATACTGAACTATCCGTCCCTTAGAGCCATAGAGGTTTAATCACTTATTAACTAATGTTACCAATGCGAGTTGTTTGCGGCCTTTACAGCTGTTACTTATATTCAGTGACGTCACGACTGGACGGATTTGTATAATATGACGCAAACCGCCAACTATACAAATGTAATACTTGTCATAGTGAAATGTTACGGCAGTGACAGCGTAATACGACTTTATACGACAAACTTAACTGTGCCCGTCGGGGAAATTAGGACGAACATTCAACAGCACATAATAGACGTCAAAATGTGTTTTAATGCAATGACAGGTTATAACTAGAGAGCGGATTATAGCAATTGTACATTTGCATATCGTTTGCATATTTAGTTCATCTTCATAAATTATTGCATATTTTACCAAAAATGTGATGATGCACATTTTCACTGTTTTTCAGGAGAACGCAATTGAAGCTCTCGAGCGTACTTTGTAGCCACAATCAAAGGCATGATCTTGGAACAAATATTTGGAAAACCTGATGCGTATCGTTTACAAGAGCAAAAAATATTAAAAACAACCTTTAAATAGACAAATATTTATCAATATATATTATTATATATAATGTATATTTTTCACTTTTCATATTTGCATATTTTAAGCTTTTGATGTTGCATAAAATCCGGTCTCTATTTATCAGTATAAAAAGTTGACTGTGCTAAAACATAGTAGTGTAAACAGCTGTTTTTTATATGTATGTACTATGTTTATTTGCAATTATCAAATACGAAGAACAAACAAATTATAACCGCAGCTAGGTACTGCAGCTGACCTGTTTATAATAGGTAATAGGGCAAAAGCTTCGTAAAGCTCACTTTTTATTTATTTTTTGTGCACAAGCTTTCTCATTGTGCACTAGTAATAATATAATTATAAGATTTTCTTTTCTGCAAATATATTAACAATATTATTGTTACTGTAGTACAGATTAAGAATTTTATAGCCTATCATTTTCAAATTCTAATTACAAAGGCAAAAAGATTTTTGCGAATCCGGCCGGTGTTTTCCAACAAACAAAAAAATACTCTTTAGCTTTATATTATGACTATACATAATAATGAATAATATCATTAGTATAGATTGAGCTTCTAAAGTGTACTTTTTACAATTTATACATTTGTATGTATACAATATACATACAAATGTATAACATTCTATTTAGACTTTAAATAAGGTTCGTACTCGAAATCCAGTGATAAAGGGTGGCTTTAAATGGTTCCAGAATTTTTGAGTTTCTAATACGTTAAGGAAACAAGTTTCCCATGACTTACTACATTAACATAAGGCAACGTAAGTAACATAAGCGTATCTGAATACAATTATTTAAGCACAAAAATTGTAGCAAGATAAATCCAATCGGATCAAAACTTTATCAAACGTCTAGACGTTAACAATACCTATCTTTTTTACTCTTGAAGCTTGTTATGATAAGAAAATTCTACAACAACTATAACTTTCTAAAAGTAACAACACAATTCAGCAGAAAAAAATAAGTTTAAAGTACTTATACAACCAGTCATTACGATCGAAACAACCAGTAAAATGAGATATACAGTGAGGTACTGTGTTCCCAAGCAAAATGGGTAATGGAGGTCAGATAGGCAGTTGCTCCATGTAAAATATAGTCTGCAGCTTAATCAGCAGCAGCCCACCTCAACATAGCTTGTTGAAAGGCAGTCGACAGGCAAAAGATACGACAAAAAAAAACAATAATAAATAAACATGAAATCGATAAAAATATAAAAATTGCTAATGGTTTTCAAAATGCTGAACCGGTAGATAAAAATATCAGATTCAAAGTCCGAAATCGCATAATCGGTCTATTCGTATCGCAACCGCAATCCTACAGACAGACACACAGATACAAAGACAGACAAACTTAAAATACCTTCCCCTATATTTGCGTCGCGGACTAAAATTAGGCACATATCGTCCCCTAAGTTACAAATGACTTGACACAAAATGAGGCTGTAGTAATGACTTTTTCATACGTGTTCAAAAAAGGAAATAAATTAGGTACTCCTGTTTGTATTAGTCATAGCCTCATAGGTTAGGGGAAAAGCTTTATGGATACAGTGACTCAATCGCAATACAAAAACTAAAAAAATACGTCTACGAAGGTGCACACAATGGGTTCCGTACCATAAATGATATAATACAACTTTTTTTCAATTTCTTTGGCAGCCAGTTTGTTATTTACAATCTTAACTTTTCACTATTCTTCTCTTTTCTTATCAAACTCTGTCACGAGTGCAAGAAAGAGCTAAGAATAATGTTAAGTAGGTAGGTAGGTAGTAGTAGCTATGTTAAAATACTCACCTACCATATAATATGGTGATAATTGAATTCTTGAAAGTCCGGTGAAGCAGTCAAGGCCTGCGCTTAGGCTTACTGCGGTTGACTTGTTCCAAAAAAACTTTCTGACAGCGCCAGTACAAAACAGAAGGACTACAAAGTTTATTTTTATGTAAGACTTATTCTCAGCACAGACACGAAGTAGGTGCGTCATTATAAACGGTCCATCTATCATTTAAATAAAAATTGTCACGTACAATTCGATCAAAAGAAAAATTTTCATCGTGAAATTGTTTTTATTCTCATCTGTCTTTGCCACTTTTTATACTAAAAAAGCTACTGAAACTTCAACATATATTTTAAACTTTAAAACAAACTAAGGCTATATAGCTTTTGCCTTTGTCCTTTCTTGAAGAATCCGTACCAAAAAATTTAATCAGTTTAGTTGCTTGGAAAAACTGTGAAAAGTGACTTTCTACTCTGAAATATAGGTATATAATACCTGTTAAAATAAACGTTATTCTATTCTGAAGTTCTAAAGGGAAATGTTAGAAGGATGCGTAAATTAATGAAAGCCCTGAAGTGTGTTTAAAGGAGTGGGTGGACAAAAGAAAAGGACGCAGCCCACTGGGGCAACATACGATTTCATTACGGCCGATTGTAAGTACCGAGGTACGTAAGTTGTTTACTGAAAGACTTTTGTCTTAGCTTGGCTTTATTTTTTGGAAGCCTGGTTCCTTTTCTCAGAAAATGTAAGTCAAATTTCGATAATTAATATTTATTAAACGAAATATCTTACAACTTAGTGCACGTTGCAAGTACATATTTCAAAAAGGTTGAGCAGTTTTGAAGTATATAACTGATAGTGATAGTACAAAAACAAATATTTTTTTTTTTCTTATAACTTCAAAAAGCAATTTTTTTTGTTACTTACAATGACTGGTCGATTGTTAGATGATCTTAACTCGGAAAATAGGGCTAGTATAAAAATAAGTAGAGGGTCGCTTAAGTAGCCGTATCTAATCTAATCTATTAATTATCGGTTATATCATCAAGTCCTATCCCTTTCGCTTCAACAGATTTTCATTGTCCATCGAACAATCTATCTCTATCGAAGATATAGTTAAAGGATTGGACTAATTCGATGTTTAAGTGCCTGTAAAATGTACACAAGTACTGGTAGTTCGGCCATTTTTAATTGCTCTTACTCAATGGCTTTTGATGGCCAAATGGCAGGCAGCGGGAAGTCCGGCTTTAACTTACAAGCTAAAATGTTCACAAAGATACGGAGTTCTAAGACCATTGTCATGTGCATATACTTGATTGAAATATCCAAATCCAGTGCCCAAAAAGAACGGCAAGGGTGTGCAAAATATAATCAAAACAGTCCCGTTAATTACTAGAAGATTTTAACATTTATTTAATAAACCAAAGCTAAGCAAATTTCCATATGACATCGAAGTAGCCCATGATGTAATATGTGCTGTAATTTTTAATTAATGTGGATCAATAAGTATCTTATTTATACGAAGCTGGTCTATTGTCGCTACATCATCCCATTTTATTTTTCCTTACAATTTCATATTTTCGTACCCTGCACGGGTATGGCTGTATCTATGCTTAACGACCTCAAATCTTTAAACTTTCAAACAACGAACAAATATTTATTCCTTCTAGATTTAGCACGTGACTTGTGTATTGAGTTGGATCTAGGGGCACGTTTCAACACCAAGACTTACCGGTAAGAGGCATTTACCGGTACGGCTGAACTATTACCGGTAAGGCTCGGCTCTTACCGAGAAGCGTTTAGCGTGCAACTTACCTTACAGCTTACTGTCTAAACTAAACAGGATCCTCACGTTCTAGCCTTAAAGGAAATCTGGTAGTTCTAACAGCATGTGTTATGGGGGCTTAAGATCGTCTTTGTTGGTGATGTGTTGTGACACATAAATCTGTTTATAATACCGCATCTTAATGACTTGGTACTTACGTTATTGAAGGGCTTTATGCAATTTTCTAATAGTATATTACAAAAATATGTGCGCGAAATGGTGAAAAATAAGCAAATATCTACACATAGGTAGGTACTTATCTGTTTAATTTTGTACTTCGAAATAAAATAATCTGTGTTCATATTCTTTAATGACTAGATAACAATAATCATATTTGTTAACATATACAAGTAACAAAATACTTTTAAAAGGTGATTTTAGTATCTTTGTACAAACGACAACTATCATGACCTCTTTATCGGTAATAAAACCATACAAAATTCGACAAACTAAAAACGAACTCTACATAAATAAAAAAAAGATAATCTGTTATAAACCTGGCCACAAAAAATTTTAATTTATGCAGCCAGTACGCTTGCACCGAATATAATTTTATTTTACTTATCAATTAAAAGGATACAAAAACTGTTATATACTCATAGCTAAAAAAAAACAATATATGTACGTATATTTTATTGTAACCGTTAACAACAGCCTGTATATAATATAACAATTTAACATTATATTTATTAATAACTTTTACCATTGCAATTTGTACTTACTCGAGACATGGTATTTCTCGAGAATTAGCAGTTCATTTACGTTTATTTAACATCTATAAATAACTATAAAATAAATTCAAGGAACATTTAATTAAATTACAGTAAGTATTACGTGGACGGACGATCAGGAATAGACAGCTGGGTCGAAATGCAAAAGGCGGAAGACAGGATGTTGTGGCGCAACTTGAGAGACCTATGTCCAGCCGTGGGCCACAATTGACTGAGTTGATTTTGATGTTAAAAGCCGACACTTATCATTTTACAATCATTTATAAGGTTACAAAATTATTCTTAGAGTTAAAGGGTATCCTGAATTAATAGATACCAAAGAATTGAGAAATAAAAGGATGCCTAAAGTATAACGAGTGTGGCTATGTGTCTGTCTGTGTCATCGTAGCTACCAAATGAATGGACTGATTTTCGTGCGACTTTTTAATTGGGATAAAATTACAAGAGTATTTTTATTTTATTTATACGTACAAAGACTACATAAGGGTTTGTCACCTAAACCATTTATTTAGTTAAAGTCATGTTTATATTAGGTAGAGTCGGGTAACACACACGGGTTGTTACCCGTCTCTACCAAATACAACTCTACTAAAAGCACGGGCTTTTTCAGATAGTTCCAGTGTTGTGTCAAAATTGCTTCAAAATGTAGTCTCACCTTGTGGATTTTATTACACATAGAACAATTTTTCAGCATAATGTCATAAAAAGCATAATGAAGTCTTAAGGTTTTTGTGAGATGGCGCACAGCTCTACACTGTTACGTAGAGCTCCGTAACTACGTATATTTTTACACAAGTCACATAAAACAAAGTAAAAGTTACATTAATATTTATGCTTATACGTCCTTAGGGCACGAACATACCTATTACATTAGTACAGCCTAAAAATCTCACGTACAGCTATTTTTACATCCAGGAACTGAATAAATATATTCATAAAAGCATTTTAACATGGTAACCTAATAAAATATTCTGAAATGCATTATTCATAAAATATGACGCATGCACGATGCATGCATACATTTTATTTCGCATTTGGATTAGGGGTTCACCCACTGTTTATGAAATTAATAACGTAGGCCATTAAAAGCTTAGCTGTTTTTTCTTGGAGCTCCTAATATTATTCAGAAAGTAAGTTTAACTTACTAATATCATTTTTATTATTTAGTTACTACGTAGGACTTATATACGAATATATTAATTTCTATAGGTCATGTCTTGAGTACATTTCAACTATATATTATTATAATTATATAATTAACTAAGCTGCGCTCTGCGGTTTCAGGCCCGTAAAGTCCGTTCCCATGTACTAACTGCGATTAAAGAATCCAGTGTCAAACTAGGTATAAACTGTTGATTGATTTTAAATCAAACAAGTTAATTTTAGAATATATAAACTACTAAATGAGTTACCAATTTCGGACATGCGGTAGTTTTTGCATGAAAGAGTAATTAACTTTCATGCATTCATCTAACCTTCCGCGATCACTTTCAGCTTTATACTATTACTAGAATTGATTACTAACTTATCGTTACTCACCCATAAAGTATTTAAAATTCATCCATTAATAAACAGCGCAATATCCAAACTATTTAACGGTTCAACGGTAAACAGTTTATCCCAACTTTCTGAATGCACAATAATCTACGACACAGCACACTATACAAAATAAATTGCACAAATTACATCCAATTTGGTGCTACTTCGGGGCACTGCGCACTTTTCCCAGTTTGGAACTTCGGCAAAGTTTACGTACGTACGTATCGTGGGGTAAGGGTGGGCGTCCGTGCGCACCCGGCGGCCGACAGCGCGAGAGTGATCCAAGCGCCGAGCCGACAGCGGCAAGCGCCAGCTTTAGCCGTCGCGCGGTCATCCGTTACCGCCCATACGCCTCAGTTCCACCCTCCTGTTGCCTCGACCAGATTGTTCATATTTCACACGCGTATCCACTAGTAAATTCAATGATCCGTTATTAAAAAATCCTGGCAACACTCTGAAAACTTTCATAAAATTTTCAGTAATTAAAGAATTCGTACCCATTTTATGTATTCATTGTGAATAACAGTTAACGAGTAGCATATCTCCGACTCGCAGACAGGTTAATTTTCATATTGTTGCACTCGTATCATCTACATAAAGTCCGACTTAAATGCAGTGCTGTAACAAATTATTATTGTTCACAAATAAGATTTTATGCATGGTTATGCATGCAGATGAGATAGCATCCAGACAAGAACTTCGTAGAGATTCTTGTTTGCATTCAAGAACATAAAGATAACAAGGATAATTTCAAAATAGGAATGTACTGTAGAGTTTTATTTTATAGTTTAAAAAAAATGTGTTTCGAGAGTAGACATAATTGGGTTCGTGCCGAATTAACAGCGACCAACTGTCGCGCGACTCTACAAACGTATGGTTCCCACTCTCCAAGCGATCGTGCTCGCCGCCACACTCGGCACATTTCAAGCACTGTGACTGTGACGCCATCAACCATCGATCAGCCTCACTTGTGCTCTATTAACGTTTCGATAAAGTCACAAGAAATCCCATTTTATACGCTTACCCAGTTTTATCAAAAATCTAAAAATGGACAATGTTATATGCATAAAATTTTATGGCGACTCTATAAAATGAATTTAACGAAATCTTTGCTATAATTTTGATTGATGAGAGGTATGCGCTAACTTGTACTTGCGATCCAGTACTTGTTTTATTCTTTAACCAATAGTTATTACTAGCTGTACAGGGTGTTAAGAAGACCCTGTCCGACCCGAAAGGGTGATATAGGGCTCATAATCACATGCCCAAATAAAATATTAAATTTGGAATATTTTTGATAGTAACAATAATAATGAATTTTGAAATAACCATTTTTTGTCGCAAAATTCCCTAAATTTGAGATTAAAACAAAAATTACATCACCATTTTCGTCGGTATTATTGGCGGTCTTTTATTTAGATCATTTTGTAGCACCTGTGACGACGCCGAATCTCTCTCTCGACTTAAGGGAAAAAAAAACTTTTTTCTTTTTTCCAGTTTTTTTTTTTAATTTTGATGTAATCAGATATCGATACCTAACCTTAACAGGTCGGACAGGGTTTTCTTAACACCCTGTATAATAAGAGAACCCTTATTACAAGCTGAAGAACGCGTGTTTCTTAGTTAAGTTAGACACAAATGTAGCGGGTTTTCTATTTCGCTCTACACAATGATTACCCTTCTCTAATTACTAATCAACCTTCAGAGCTCTTTAACTGACGGGGACGAAGACAAGCAACCTACTTCTATTTCTAAATCTTGTTGATGTGATGTGATTAAATTATAATTAGAATTAAAACATTTAAACTGTAAATATTTTCAATCGAGTTTAAAATTATACCAGGAATTACAATGCGAAATATTTCAATATGATGTTTATAATTAGTTCATAGTTCAGATATTCATTCAGTGTCAAAAAAACCTTTCATATTATTGTTTATCTATACTTATAAAAATCTGTAGAAGTGAAAATTCTGTACATTGAAAATATCAAAAAAATAAATGGCGGGGGGTGTTACTAGACCGACACCGAACGCAAGTGTGAAAAAAAAAATTTGTCTGTCTGTCTGTCTGTTTGTTCAGGTATCACACAAAAACTACCGGTTCGATTACGATGAAACTTGGTATAATTATTCTTTATTATCCTGGGCACCACACTGGGTAGTTTTTATCCCGGAGAAGTATAAACAAATTTTTACCGCAAAATATTAATTTTGCGGTAAAAAACTCATTGATAAGTTTCGTCATCCACGCGAACGAAGTCGCAGGCACAGCTAGTTATATAATATAACAGTTTAACACATTCCAATAGTCTCGTGTTTAATGTTTTGTTTCTGCTAATCAAGTTTACAATAACCATACCCTGATTGTAAACGAACATTAGGTATTCGTCAATTAAATTCGATCAAGGAAATAATTGCCCCTTAATCGGGGATCTCTTAGACAGGTAGCAGTACCCACGTCGTGATGTTAACATAATTGTTAACATTGTTCGCTTGACGGCTTTCAGCGTACTTCGACTGACAGTTTCACTACGGGGGACGAAAACTTGGTACAACGTAACATCGCCTATTTGTATATACTACCTCATTTAAATAGTAACGAGTTTGCTGACAATTTTGCGTAAGTTAATAATTAATCGTGTTTTGTTTAGTTTTCAATTAGCTGTGTTAAAATTCTGAATGTACAAATAATAGTATTAAACAAAAGGTAAGCGGTATTTTAAAAGGGATTTTGTATTTTCTGTGAACCGAGATTAGTTGATATACCTGTACCGTAAGCTCTAGATGAAAAAAGTATGTAATTTCACTTAGATTAAATTCCTTTTTTTTAATTAGTGTCGGTTTTCAATAGTTGTCTTAGTATTGTCAGTTGAACTAAAAAGCCAACGTCTATTATCGCTTTACCTTTCAAAGTATACAAAACACTAAACGCGAATTTTAAATATATTAATACCTATAAAAACATTAAAGCCTTAAAAAATTAAGAGCTTTTGCTTATACCTTCTGAGATTTGCATTGTGTTCATACGTCTTGATGTCTTTCGGGACTAGAAACAGACATCTACAAATGGAACTGTTTTAAATATTTATATTACTTCAGAAAATAATAACAGTTTTTTTTTCTTGATATCTTAAATAGTTATTTGTTTTTCTTATATTTTAAGCCACCGACCTTTACTTTTTTATTGTAGCATACCTACCACCTTCGGAGTTAATTTTTTACGAATTTAAAAAAACAGGCTGGTCTAAAAATCCTGTCTATGCCAGTATGAGAAGAGACTTTTGTGAAGTACCATGTGTTCAGATAAGA
Organism: Autographa pulchrina; assembly: GCA_905475315.1. Classification (NCBI taxonomy): domain Eukaryota; kingdom Metazoa; phylum Arthropoda; class Insecta; order Lepidoptera; family Noctuidae; genus Autographa; species Autographa pulchrina. Next base: position 9,127,626 of record FR997768.1, read on the forward strand.
AATAGTAAATAGGTAAACAAAGAAAATACTGTTAATGTAAAATAAAAGTAAAAATCCATGACTAAACGAATGATCAACGTACCTACTACATATGAATCATTTAGAATCCAATAACAAATTAGCAGCAGCTGCCAAACCTACACTGCCACTAATCATGCAATGGCGATTCTGTTATTATTAGTTGCAAATCACAGTGACCATAACATGTGGTGGACTCACGTTTGTTTGCAGACCAGCTGGTCACGAGCGATTGCGAAGGGTTTCCACCTGCAGAGTTACGCCCCAAGCTAGTTTGGATCTGTTTTTGATTTTGGTTCAAACTCGATTCGGTTCTGGATTCGATCCTGAACCGCCAAATCAAAAATCAAAATCCCGTTATTTCCGAGTGTTATGCAGTTATAAACTTGGTTATTTATTTAGTTTATTCGATTTCAATGGTACTTTTTATACTACATCTATTTCTGAGTTTTTGTTTAGTCACAATTGACTTTAGTTACAACTCGAACCACTGCACGATCTAGCGATCTAGCGCCAGAATTTAGTAAAGTGTACCAATTTGATCTGAAAATCAGAATTCTATTGAAACAGAACTCTGTAATCGGGTGTAGGGCCCCGGTTCGTAATGATGTAAAGGAGAAACACTAAGACGGTTTAGCCGAGACCGATAACCTCCGTGTTCCACAAAATGGAGGATGTCCAAGTGATTATCACCGATTAAAAAAATCTGGCCAGCTGCTGGAGCATGCGTGGTTGTCCTTAAACTTTTCTAATAACGTCACTCTTCGACTTACCGGCAAACGTCACGTGCGACACCGCTCTCAGCATTATCTGAAGCTAGCCAAGCGAAAAATTGATATTTGTTATGGAATTTACATACCCAAATCGCGTTGCTTATACATTCTATTATAACCCTTATATAAACAAGCACACGGGTATTATTTATCCAATTTATTTAACAAAAGCCGCTTGGGTATCAAACTAATTATTAGCTATGCTTTTTATTTTATAAAGTACATCATTAATCGTATTTGCATTGCAAATAAAATAATGTATGGAATAACCAAAGATTAAAAAACATATAGACGAAACACCGATATCAGAAAACAAAACAAAACGAGGGTGCTGTTTTTTTATAGTTGATTATTACATTATTCTCGTACTTTTTTATTATTTGGGTTTCGTACATTAAAAGACAAAGCTACTCATACCTATAGGATCATGGAAATAGGCTAAGTATCTATGTATAAAGTTTTTAGATGGTCACCATAATACGTTTGAAAGCCATATAATCCCATTTCATTTTGTAAACGATTTTTAAAATACTCGCGCTTTAAATATAGGCGTATTCAAAACTGCAAATGCATTTACATTTTCTCATTTACTCGTAGCCACTGTATTGAGCTATAAAATTAAACAAAATCGATTGTGAAATAAAATGTATGGACTCATTTCCGAACGGCGGGCGGCGTCCCCTCGGCCGACAGTACACAATTTTTGTCATCACAAAGGCAATTTCCATCAAAATGCACGAATTTGGGGCTTGAAGCGTGAAGCTATATGCACTGTCCACTCAACAAACAAGCGATATATAGTCGCCCATGGTTTAAAACAGCGTGATTTTGGCTCAGCGTATTCTTTAAAACGAGATTACATACGACATTTTCGATAATTAAAAACCAAAGAGATTGTCATATAGGGCTTCATTCAGTTCAATGCTACTCAGAATGATGAATAAATACATATATAAGCTATAAAGTAATACAGTATGTAGTACGCAAAAACTACATGGAAGTCGCTTTTAATTAATTTCTGCTAAATGTCACCAGAAATAGTCTCGCGTTGTGAAATACTTTTTTTTTTTATTGAATAACCGCGTTGGGCGCCATTGATGTCAAATAATTGTTTCTGAGATTAATTTTAAAACAATTTATTGAACTCTTTCAGTGTTCTTTATTTAAGGCGTTCATATAACAACAACTTTATGTGATTTATATTTTTATTTATATATTATTTTTTCATTTATATTGTGATTTATATGATATCAAAATGTACGTTTCGGTTTCATAATGTCCTATATTTAACTCGGAGTATAAAAATATTATGTCCAGAAGTACCTACTTGTTATTTATTATCTTTGACCTAAAACCCGTTCCTGATATTCACATAGTTCTTGATAGACATTCATTCATAAATCAAATTCATTGTAGTCTCAAATCTAGATTTTAGGGAACAGCTGTGTACACATAATATGATACATACAGGAGTTTAGGACGGACACATTTATTGGCCTAAAAAATAACCTAAAAAATATACATTAAAACTTAATCTACTTAAAAGTAACAAATAATTATACGTTTGGACAGCTAGTATGATATTTATAAATGGTTTAGTATGATATACATTCATGCACAATGTTTTTTAATTTCGTTCCATATATTTGATAGTAGAAACGAGCAAACAGAAATGCTGTTGTGGACTAGCCACAACAACACTTTGAGGGCCACTTCTGTTTTTGTGAATTATGTAGGTACTTAGAAAAAATTATTAAAAAAAAATGGGATCTGTAGCAGCAAAAAAAGCACATAAATAAGAATAAAGTTGCGTGTCAATGTACCGTGTAATGATAACACATAAATTAAATTCGGCTTAGCGAGGGTGAGTGATCGATACCGTGATATTAATAATAGCGGGTATTGGGTGCGCGGGCGTCGCGTGCGGGCGCATGCGCCGTGCGCGCCAGGTGAGAAGCGGAACATCTGCCGGACTGGCGGCCATTGCTTAGTGTTTACTAGAACTACCCGATTTATGGGTTCTGGGTTCTTAGAAGTTATGCTCGTAAAGCGTATTCATAGTAAATTGCCTTTTGTTGTAATTAATTTATTGTGATTTAAATACAAACAAACTTTTAATTTGAAATAGTAGTTTTTTTTTGCTTAAACCTTATCTTCGTTTTGGATAGGTATAAAAATGACGAAGATTACCGGCTAACAACTTGTTTGTTTAAGAATCCAATTAATAATATAATTACTAAGGGATTTAAAGGACACCGTACCTATTAATTAACAATATATTTTTATGTGTTAATTGGTACACTATTATTAATATTTACTCAACTATTATACTAATGTCTCTTCCAGTTTGTGCTATTAGTAAATTGTAAGATTTCACTCACTCAAAATAAACGCATGATAATTTTGTATCAAATTTCACCCTTCGAGCAGACTGGACGTATTTTGTGAAAATAATCAGAATATATCGATACGGCGAAAGGGTTTCCATTGAGTTGTGAATAAACTATGAAGGAAACATTAGGAATGAGAATAGGTACATCTTCAATATTGACAGGGTGGCAGAGAGTTAATTGAATGGGGAGACACGCGGCATTGTTCCTCCGTTATTTGCTTTCAAAAAATTACAAAATACGAAAACGGCAAACTTTTTAATGTATCGCGACATTTTATTTGTTCCCGGACTCCTTTCTTTTCGGGGCTACGACAAAAATTCAATTTACATCTCTTTGCCTCGCAGTTACTTAATTCTTTCTCTCAGTGAAAATAAATCTTCCGTAATTGATTCCGCTTTAGTTCAATTTGTCTTCGTTAAAACTCAATTTCCGTAGTCTATTTGTGAATAATAAATTGCGTACTTCAGCGATGTGCCGCGATGCTTGTTTTGTGTATGGTGCGACCTGAAAACAAATGCTAGGCACGAAACAAGTCAATCTAAATTAGCGGGACCGAGTGACATAGTGACAGAGGTGACAGAACACTTCGAAGCCTATTCCACACAAGATCAGTGATCGTCTCTTTATCAATGTATCGATGCGAGTCGAAACAACTGCGATTGTTTTTCTTTTGGAAATTGTTCACATTTATCTATAAAGTTATGTATGTATTGAGTATATTTTCAAACTTTCCTAGCAACGTAAAATTGGCACTGACTTATTGCGTTAAGAGGTAGATGTTTTGGTTGTGCTATACCTAATTTTAAGCTCATCTAGGTATAACGAAATTAAGGTATTTCTAATTTATCTTTAAAGCACTAAGCAAGCGAGAGTAAGCTTAGTATTCAGACAGTCCGTCAGCCTCAAAGGCGGACTTTTGAGTAGTTCAGTCAACTATGGAATAATTAGTTTGTTTATATAAAAGTATGTACGTTCAACTGAACGATCACTATCTATCCGGCCCGATTCAATGTTTAAATAAAGTGGGAGCACGCCATAAAAAAAGTAACGCGTCTGCGCAATAGTTATAAAGCAGCTAGTTTACTTACAGCCGTAACCATTAGGCTCCTTCTTGTAACTGCTAATAAAAAGCTAAAATTAACACTTTAATATTACAGATGTATACCGCTGATATTACACACGCCAGTTATCTGGAATTGGACTGTAAAAAGATAAGGTATGCAGCAATGGAGTCGTCAATGTAACGATTTCACATATTGGGTCCCGGTCGGCACGTCTCGGCGACCCCTCGCGTTATCAGGCGGGACATCGCGGCTCGAGGGTAAACATCTAATCTACCGCACAAACAAGCTGTCCAAATTGCCTCTAAGGTTATCGAATACTAAATTAAATTGGTTACATGTTTCTATAACCGACTCAATTGCTGAACGTTACCAAAAAACTTTGGCATGAAATACATATTTAAAAGGGTACAATTACGGTAGGACGCGGTTCTCATAATCTTTACAAAAGCTGCCGTTTACCTATTCATATCTACGTTATTTTATCATATGATTTCATTAATATGATACCTACCATCTACATAACATTACTACTTTGAAACATGCAGTGCCGCAAATTGGTATCTAATAGTCCTTTTGCCCTATAAGTTGGGACGTGACATCTGAGTCACTTCAACCGTAATTCAGTGATAGTGGCGTACATGTGTTTAATAAAGCAATACGGAAGTAGGTAAACAGTGAAAGTTTATAAATTAGTGTTAACGACAGCGAGTTTTAATAAGCAACGAGTTTACTTGTTGCGAATAGCAATTAGTTCGGTCTTACGTCACGCGTGGACTTAACGTGTCTAGTTTGAAAAGTCAGACCGCGTCTCGGTTTTAATGAGTTTTCGTCTAATGCCTTCCTTGCCAAGAAAATTTATGTCATGAATAATAATAGACGCTAACAGAACAATGATTAAATCCTGAAGAGACACGTCCTGAGATAATCCGCGCAAGAAACATCCTAATAAACACTGTTTAAACGAATTGATGACAAGAAAAGCTGGTGGTGTGTAGCGAGCGCGGGGGCAACGCGGCGCGGCGGCGCGGCGGCGCGGCGTGCGGGCACCGCGCTGCCACATTAATCCCGCACACGCACCCGCGACGCTTACCAAGCGGCTTATTACCTTTGAGACGTTCGCAGACAAATTGGAATGAGCTCAAAGATCAGACTATCCGAGGCCTAAAGATTTTTAGTGCTTACTTAGTACCTTAACTTTATTTACTCGAATTTGATGTTTAAATGTTTGAAAGGGGCAACTTCGCTCAAAGCGTCTATTACTGTCCGCAGTGCCCGACTAATAAGCTATTTAAACTTCTCTTGTTATAAATCTTGCGCTAGTTACATTAAATAAACATTACATGCGGAGTCCGCTGGTACATATTTAAATTTACCTACATCCACGTGAAGTACGAAATGTTTCATTTCAAATGGCCACTATTCATAAAATGTAGCAACTTCACCCAGTATTTCATGAGTCCTCATACAAAATTCCCCACGTGTTTGTCTAGTAAGTAATTAGTATATTACTGCAGTAAAAAGATGAAGTTAAATCACATAGAAACCAAAATTCTTGCTTTTTACCCGACTGCCAAAGGAAATTGTGTTTTTCGAATATCGAAGTATCTATACACGAAATGTCATAAGAGTTGTCTTGCTTTTGGAACTTGGAAGTTACATAGCGATTATTGTTTCCCAGGTTTGACACGGAAACAGGAATTACGCTGAAAAATTGGTAAACGTAATTGTCAACAATGAAATTAAATTAGAAAAAAACAACTGCCTAGTAAGTAATTTTGTTTTTTTTTTTTATCATTTAGAAGGACACTGTACCCAAGATTTATATGTAACTGTAACCTTTACATCCAAGGAGCCCAAAGGCCTTACATTTAAACAATGGAATAGTGCAATAGTTTGTAATCCTGTGATCCTGTGACCTATGCTTCCAAACACGATTAAGTCATCGTCACACACGCACACTGCACACATGAGGACATGTATTGTCCAACTGATGTATTGTCTCTTTTCCCTTTGATGTCAGTACCGGGAAGGTAACAACAGACATAATAAAACAGACGATGTAATGAGAAGGATGGACCTGTCGATATCTATGGTACCACGGTGTACCGTACCACCTCTGAGATACCCTATGAAGAAAGAAGAATCAATCCACAATAACCCGAGGTTTCGCATAACAAACATACCTTTGTCAAAAACATACCGTCGAATTGAGCACACTCTTCTTTTAAATGTATAAATCTCAAGCAACGAACATTTCATACATTTATTGGTCTGACACATAACACGCCATATTTCACTGTTTCACACATTCGTACTAAGTAAAATCGAACTCAAACATTGATTGAGACGCGATCGAGACGAATAAAAAGTGCTTGCAGTTGAAGGTAAGATACAAAGTGATACAGATAACTGGAAATGAATGCGCTTTGGGATTGAGAAACTTATCGAAAGTGCCGCTCTAGCCAACTTATACACGTCACTAGTGGTTACGGTTTGCTCTAGAGCTGTTGTTACCTAGATATGCCTTTTGGAGCTTTTGACAAGTGTTCTTTAAACCTTTGGAATCAAACTTACTTGTCGCATCTAGTATTTGTATAAACTAATTAAAAAAAAATGTGTAAGCTTTACTTGGAAGATAGAGTTAATAAAGTCCCAGTTCGTAGAATATAAATTCAGTACAAAGACTTTTACTTTGAATGTAATATCATGTACGGAGAATGTCAAAACCGTCACATTATTGTTCAATTAAATACAGTGGATATCGGCTTTCCTATTGTTTTCGAGATGCGTATGTGACGCTCATTTCACATTCAATGACGTATACCTGCAGATCGTATCAGTATTTCCACGACACAGAGATTAAATGACAATAAGCTTGGATTTATTACCAGGAACTTAACATCAATAAACTATAGTCCTGGCAGAAAACAGTAAGCAGCCGTAATACGTAGGTTAAAACACCCGAGATAATAGTCAAGAAACTGATTATAGAATTACGTATTTAACACGACGACGTATTTAATATGGCTTATTTGGAGTACAAAATCTGAAAAAAATATTAGGCACATATATTCACTTTTATTAAACAGTTTTTTTATGAAAAACTTTTATTAGATTAATTTAATACAAATCAATTTAAATGATGACATAGAACACATAAGACGTTGTACAATTGCTTATTCCGCAAAAGTGAACTCAAGTTAACTTAATAGGTACTTTAGCTGTATGAGTTTCCATAAAATTATAAACCGCCTCCAACCGCTGGAAGTGATAGAGAATTTCTAATGTAACCCCAATATCAGAATGTTATGATCCTAAACAGTCCTATATTGGATAGCTATTTTACATATCGACGTGGGTTCGGATGACTGAATAATCAGTTTTCGATTCACTGCCATTCGCAACTATGGGAGTAAAATTTGGCTAAAATGGGCAGTGCGGGGCCGCGGCGCTGTGTCCCAGGCTGCCCGAGTTATCCCACAGAGTGTTTTAGCGACATAAATTGCAGCCGCCATTTACATTACGCTGTCGTGAATTAACATATCCTCGAGTATTCCCAAGCCAACAACATGAATATCCCAACAAAATTCGCACAATTTACTGAAAAAATACCAACCACGCACTCTCTCGAAGCGAAATTGTTGTACTTACCTTTTTAATACGGACAGGGTTTTTCTAATTATTTAATTATGATTTTTACCCAAATTTTCAGCTTGTTTTCGCTTTAGCTACGACAATATAATTTAATTTTTATTATTTTTGCACTTTTCATAATACAATTTACAATACCCTTTTAAATAATATCAAAGGTTTAACCTGTGATATTGTTTGTTTTTATGTAAAAGAGTTTAAAATCATTGCTGTTTTTTTGTCGAAGCAGTCATTAAACATTAATTTATTTGTTTGTTTATTAAGCAATACAAAGTCAACACGTCAAGTAAAAAGTAACGGGTAGTTCAAAGTTGAGTGATGTTGTAAGTGAGCGTAAGATGAAACACTGTGTTACAAAGGGGCGCATTTATCAGTGCCATGTCAACGCATTTTAGAATTTAATAACATAATATAATTATGTGCCCATTCAATCTTAAAACTTAACTTCTTAAATCATTTCTGACGATACTATTTTTGTAAGTATAAGAGAGTTGTATTTGAGTGACAGGGTTCCGTAGTTCACTCGAACTTTATTTAAAGCACATTTAAATGACAACAAACCACTCTAAAGCTCTAGTGTGTAATATATCTATGTTACATACTTTCGGTTTTTTGGATTTTTTTTAATCAAAACGGGTTTAATAAAAACATATTGGACATCAAACTGTTTTATTAAAATACTCCCTGAACTAAAAAAAGAACAACAAAGAATATAAAGATAGAAATGAAGAGAAGCGTTTGTCAACCGCGAGTCAAATTTGGCTTTGCATACTCATCCGTATTTTTTGTGTGTCTCACATGTGTCGGGACCGATTTAATAACACATTTAACAATCGCTACACCGCTGACATTAAAAAAAGGATGCAACAACAACAAAAAAGTTATATTTCTTTAAACATTTAAAAACGTATTAAGCAAGGAGGTAGGTAGTTATATCAGGCAGAGTCTTGACATTCAAAAAATTTTACGTGTATTTCTGTATGTAAGTCTGCGGCATCTTAGCTCCCAGATGAATTGACCGATTTTGATCGGTGAATAGGATTTTTCAGTTGATGTGATCGACATAATTCTTAGCTATAATTTTATTTAAAGATTATTAAAATTTATTTCCAGAAATTTGTATCATTCACATTGTCATAATTGTAAAAGTCATGCCATTTTAAAACACGTACTTTTTGACTTAATCATCTAAATTCATGACACTGAACTACTGTAATCGCTCTTTAAAGGTATTTAATAATTCTTCTTCTTAGCGTGTCGATCATAATTAATTAACCTGATTGAGGCTAGGTACAAAAATCAATTAACGCCTTTTAACACATAGGTAAGGTATATAAACTGTGTAACGATATTACAAGCTAGCAAGTATGTACACATTGTGTACACAAATTGTTAAATAAATCAAAGGGATTACCGGCGTAAAGGGCGTTACTGGGTCCTATATAAAATATAATAGCTAAACGATGTACAAAGCAAACGTTTTACCTTTAAAAATTGTATTTACATTTTTTTATCTGCGCTCTGGTTACGTAGGTCTCGCGATAGCTACCTTCAGGTATCAAACAGAAAAACTTAGGTTCGATAGACATGCAATCGGATAATCCTGTTGAGAAATTCTAGTAGTAACAAGACTAGTCGCCAAAGGGTTGGAAAATTAAATAATAATAAAAAAATAAACAAAATATACCTACAAATTTTAGACAATATAACCCTTAAAAACAAGAACCTTCACAATGAAAGCAGCCATTTATCTCGATAACGTTAACAAATATTTCTTTCTCCAACATTATGTATAGCAGCTCTTTCCAGTTATAAAATAAGACAAATGACAGTGCCGTGTGTGATCCACTGCCAGCGTCTCTACATCAAGATTCTCTTTTATAATAAAAAAGGTTTTCGTGATATACGTAGGCTTATTACTGTCTACCGCAGTTACGATGTATTTCAATAAGCCTTGTACTGCCCCACCACTTACTATAAGTACAAAAATACATCTTACGACCCGTATAATGATGGAATACCTAGATCCAGGATCAAGGTACAATCATTGGCAAAATCTGAACAGTAACCAGAAAAGGAAGCATTGCTGTTAATATAATTATAATAATAATCCAGCCTATAAACGTCCCACTGCTGGGCACAGGCCTCTTCCCATATAGAGAAGGCACGAGCATTGATCACCACGCTTGCTCTCTGTGGATTGGCGATTTCAGATCCCAATTTTTGGAATCCAGGAAATTTGGAATTCTGTTAAATATCACATAAATTATTTTCCATCGAGAGACATGGGATAGACAAAAAGTAATAATTTAAAAATTGTAAAATGTGTTAAGAGTGATACAGAAGTATATAACCTCGTGTTTATATATTTTAGAAAGGCTTTGCAGTCGGCTATTTTAAGAAATTTATTATTTTTAATGACCCCTCATTCATTATTGGGATTTTGTATGCCCCTGTACTATAACAAGACACCTGGCACGTTTCAGCTTACAGCTTACTTAAAATTTTCGGAATATGCAATTGTTATAAATCCACCTTACATTTGCCGAAAGTAGGTACCCAAAAGTTTTGATATTGACACCTTCAAGAGCCAAGTAATAAAACAGTGCGGCATCGCAACAGGTCTAACGCCTATTTACCTGACCGGTGAACCACTTCAGGAACTCACATTCATACGGATTCATGGTAGTTTTATTCAGGATTATAGTTCAGAGGGGTATTTCTTTTAAATTAATTAAATTCCATTTCAATTTCCCAAATAATACATAGAAAATTTTATATTCCTTGCTACCAGCTTACCCCATTTTCTGTTTACTATTTACTTAGCCCAGTCAATCAATCAATTCATCCTATATTTATCTACTGCTGGAAACATTCAAAGTTTGGCCATAACGGTCTTCCGATTTCCGTACACAATTTCATAAATACTGCACACTATCTGCATTAAAATTACTGAGCATTAATTAACCTGAGACCTTAAGCCTTCCGTTAATTAATACAACGTCGGGATAGGTAACCTAAACAGAAAATAACAATATAAGCAAACTCTTGAAAAAATACAGGAATACTTCACATAGAGCTTAATTGAAAAAAAGAATACATATACCATTGTCGTTTCTTTATCTAATAGGAACAAAACAAGCTTTTTTAAAATACAATACTTTCATTTCATAATGTATACACATTATGTGAAAGGTAAGTGGTGTTTTTATTTTGCTTCCCTGTATTATTTTTAGTGTACTCATTTTCTTGTTTTTTCGGACGATCGGAGCTATAATACTGTAAAGTTTCATCAAAATCCGTTCACGAATTTTCACGTTATAGAGTAACAAACATTCTCCAAAATTCTCACACTACATCAGTTTGTATATTCAGAAGTACCTCTTCAAATCATAGTATCAACTAAGGCTCTAAGCTTACAAGTTATTTACAGCACTATGATACCTCAGTCAGAGTTGGAGGCGACTGTACTAAGATTTGAGCAGCTCATTCTGTTTATTCAACCCGAATTCTGGATTTATTTTCGTTTCGGAACTGTAAGTACCTAATAGACTCCGTACAATTGAGTCCAACGGATCGTTAAACTATAGGGTACCTTACCTAGATTTAGCGGCTCCTTTGACAAGGTATTTCAGATATATTTTGTTACCCAAAGACACTATTTTCGTAAGGGATGAAATTAGTTTTGCTTTTCTCAAAATGCTCAACAGTTGCTGTCGAACGTCCAAAACTTAAAACTGGTAAAAAAATATATATGTATTTCAAACCTGGAAACGTTGAAAGTTGAGAAAAAACATTAGACAAAAACATGAGAAAAAACAACAGAACAATTTAATATTTTTATTTTTCGTAGCAAGAATCTGTAATGTAAAGATTCCAGAATATATGAACCTTGTATGTACTATAAACTTAAATGCACATAGAAAGTTAAAAATAGTTTCATATCATATTTTGTTATTGTTTTTTAATCTATAAATTAATAATAACTGTAGAAATTACCTGTATCAACACAAAGTACCAAAGGTGCAAATTTATCTCAACAATAAATCATTACGCCGATAAATATGTACCTATTACGTTGAAAGCAAATAACATTTTTCATTCGGTTACCGAAAATGGTGTCATAAAGAACAGTATACCAATAATTTAACAGCCATCAAACTAGGCTTTAATTTGTCGATAATTTACGTGAATTTTGTACGAGTTTTTATAACAAGTAACAGTTAAGGTATTTGACATCTGAAAAAACCTATCGGTGTTCATTTATTTTGCCGTCATTATCTTTCATTCTATATGGCTAAGCTTTAAGACCTGACAAAAAGAGATAGAGAAATGCAAGTAGAGTAGTTACCAGTCGCGTTCTGCATTTACTTTATTCAAATCCAATTTTATTTATTAATCACTAACTTTTACCTGCGGCTCTGCCCGCGCATGTGTTGGTATAGCATAGCCTACGTCCTTCCTTGGGATCTAAACTTAGGAGCATGAGGTCCCTTTAACAAAGCTTTATTAGAATCAGTTATAGGCTACCTTACGAGGACACCGCAAGGCGAGTAAGACCGCGGGTCACAGCTAGCATAAAATATATTTAAAACTATTTTTTTTTATTATTCAATGTTGACAATTTTATAATTTGTCTAACCCTGAGTGTGCTTTCATAAAATAATACCAATAATTAAATTTATATAAATATTAACTTTACAGAATTCTTTTTAACTTTGTTTTTTAATTATATTATTCCAGACTTTGTGACAGATACAGTATTGGTTTTTTAGTTTAAATATTGAAGTCGGAATAAGTTGTGACTAAAGTATGAAGACTATATTTGGTAGAAACTTTTAGAATTACACAGATATTTTTTTTTGTAATTAGCACGTTTACAATGTAAAAAAACGACTTTAATACCATTTATATGAGACCATCTCTGAGGTTTACTCTATCAGTAACAAAAAGATTTTTTGAAAACAATCCACAATTGCTAGAGATATCGCGTGACAAGCAACCAAAATAAATACCAGTCGCATTGAGCACCAACTATTTTTTAAGTCGGTTAAAAATAATAGTACAGTCAGTTATAAAAGGCTTACGTAAAAGCTAACTATCAAGTACCAACAATAGTGGTACAATAGTGCTCGCTGTCACGTTGAGCATGAAATACCAGCTTAGCGCGGATATATTGAGTGTCAGCGCTCACTCATGATTGCCGGGCGATCCTGTATGCGTGTTTGTTCCGTGATTTAAATGATGTATAACTTACATGCATATGTAGGCAGCGATAGAGATTAAATAAATAATTAAGTGTAAATAGCGTCACATACATTGCTCTGAACAAAAAGCAAATAGCTATAGGTCTTGTGTTATGGATTCATAGTCAACGAAGGTACCACTAACAGACCCGAGACAAGTGGTTACAGAATTTTAAAGCTTTTTAACAGATTTCAAGAATGTCGCGAATTGTAAACCGATTGTAATTATTTATTCATAGTGGATTAAATTATCTAATTGGTAAGAGATAGACATTTACAATGGAGTATAAAAGTAGTTCCCCTTTTCCTTCCTGCAGTCGATGCAATTTTTCCCTAGTTATTGTTGTTATTGTGAGTCTTGTTATTTACGATTGGTATCCGCGATAAAGCCCTGAACGTAACTAAATATTTTAATAGATTTAGTTATTTGATACAATTTTTGTTATTGCATAACCCGGTAGCCAACCCATTTTTACTAAATTTTGCTCCGTGTCGGTTCATTTTGGTTGAAAGAAGCGAAAGTAAAATATTTCACATTCGTGTAAATTTTTGTAATAGTAAAATCGTAAACAGTTAGGTATGTAAATCGAGTAGTTTTTTCTAGTTTTTCCAAATTACGATCGGATGGATGTCGGTCCAATCAACGTGTGACGTATGCTCTTTGTTTAATATAACAACGGCCTTTGTGGCCATAGAGCCTCTTTGTCAACTGAGACAACAAAACAATGCTTTGATATGTTTGATAAAAATAGGAACAGACATTTGACGTCTCCGTAAACGTACCTACATATGATTGTCATGTAAATGTGTATCAAAAACTTATAGATATTAAATCGAAATTGTTTATTGGATTATTCCAGATATCTGTGAATATACCGCGTGAGAAAAGTCATGTGCCTCATGATGGTTAAAATAAATAAGGCCATTTTAAATTTTATTGGAGCTAGTGGCAAATGTTGGTACATAAGACGGTAAAATAATCACACCTTTGGGACAGTCTTCGTGACTGTTTAACGGGTAGATGTTTGACAAAAAGATATTTAAAAAAGCTTTAAAATAAACACTTTAATTATTTCAAACTGTAGTTGCCGACACAAGTAGTCTATCTCAAAAATAAAATATAAAAGTACCTACTTCTGTGAATGAAAGTTAATTTACTCAATTAAGTTTAATTCTCAGGTCATTGAAAACAATGTAATTATAGTTAGCACTTAAATAACCTGGATTTTACGTTAGGCGTGTTTGTGAGAACTGTGACCCGCCCACGGCCGCTTATTCTAAACCTAACACCAGAGAGCCTGCGGCTGTAGCCACCTAACTTTACGGATTATACAATAATCGAGTAATAAGTGATGGCAACCTACAAGTTAATAACTCTTGGAAGATTAAAATGTTTGTAAAGTGATGTTTGTAAAGTGCTGAAATTAGCAGTTTCTTTTTTTATTTACGCGTTGCATTGAATAGGTACTCATCATCGATCAACTTAGAAAGTAAATAATAATAAATAATAAATGTGGACAAAATCACACACATTGCTCTGAACCCGAAGTCTTCTTCTTCTTCTCAAGTCAAAGGTCCAACTTTCAAATTCTATCTGACTAAAAAGATGCCACCTGGATGACTCGGTCGCTAGCCTCCATCACGTCCTACCACCTGCACACTCCAGGACTTGAACCCGAAGTAAGTAGCTAAATAACTTGTCTTATGAAAATCAGCGATATCGAAGGTGCCACAAAAAGTACAATTGACATGGGTACTTGTCAAGACAAAGTTTTCTAACTTCAAAGATCATAACATCTAATGATTAATATTTTCTAGTTCTGCCGGGTTTCGAACGCGAAATTTCATCTCTCAATTTCCACCTGTTTGTAAATATTAGCAAGGATTAGACTCCTTATTAGGGAATGTAAGTTTCGCTGCAATGTTCAACTTGGTTGAGATAGTCGGGATTAGTTTTGATGACCTACTTAAACAAAGAGATTTCTGTCCGATTCTTACCAGTATGATTGTAAAATCATTTTGTGTACTCTACTACTACTTAACATGCTGATGCATTTACTAGTTCCTACCACATATTTTTAAGTTTACCATACTTCTCTAACTTCCAATTATATTCAGGTAATAAAGGTTTACTTTAAAACAAACATAAGTATTACCATAAAGACACAAAACTTTTGCTGTCCCATTTGAACCATTTCGCAAAAGGGTGTACAATGTACATAACTGCGAATTTCGCTATGTCCCGTTTTAATAAATCTCTATTTACAATTCCGCGCTCGGCGAGTGGAAAGGCTTAAGCCAAGACATTTTTCTTCATTCGCAAGTGTGTGCTAACAAACTCGGCGTCGCGGCGCGCCGTCCGTGTCTCGGTGGTTGGGGACGTTTACCCTTCTCAATCTTGGCGAATTCGGTTACAATCAAAATGATCCGCTGACGCTGCGTTGAAAAAGTTTTGTTTTAATCTCTTTTTATTAAATCATTCGTGGAAGAGTGAGGAGCATTATAAAAAGTATTATAAATAAAGTTTGAATTTTTATGTGCAATGCTGTACTAATTTCATTGAATTTGAGATCTCTAATAATATACTATTACTTTTTATGAATTAGATTGTCTAACATTTTATGACGGCAAGTATGGCAGAGCAGTAGGCATCGGAGTTCAAATCCCACCTGAAAATTAGTCGAAAAAGCAGTCAAAATATTTGAAAATTGTTTCGTATTGTATACACATTTACTGATGTTGCAAACAGAAACTTCATTTTTATTTGTGTAGATCAGATTTCCGAATTTGTTTCTAATGGTATTACGGACTACGTGCGGCGCACACACGTCCCGATCGTCACGCCACCCAGCGCCCGTCCGCGATATATAACACAAGCTTCTTATTGCTTGACAAATGGTATTTGCTAAAACCATACCATGTACCGGATATTGTAAGGTTTTTTTATTTATAAGTAAATAATAAACAGAGGTCATTAACGTGAAAACTTTTTTAGAGATTATAGAAATATCATGTAATATAATATGATTTATTTATTGAACTACATAACACCTTTACAGTATACATCGAAGCGATGCCATGAGTACTAATTTGAATGATATTTGTTTTATCTCATAATTCTGTGGTTGAGGCACATTTTGGGCGGTGAGCCAACGGAGTAAGTACATGAAGTATTTACTGACATAACAATAGCATCATCGACATATAGTATTTCGATGAATATGAGGTACAATGTTTAAAGTTTTACCAAAAAATAAAAAATATTAAAGTATAGACATAACAATAATTTACATTGTAGCTACATATTAAAATGTTGATATTCGCAATAAAAATCAATTCAAAAAATAAACATTTTCATAATAATTACATAACATTAATTCGTTTCCCTTCAATCGTTCCTCTGACTGCCGCAGATATTTTAAACGTTGACCACGTAGCCTGATTCTATATAACGAAGATGACTTTATAACTTACTTAGATGTTGTGTTATCTGAATACTAATGAACAATAGCTCAGAGGTCCCCCCTCGCCCGCTCCACTTTCATTGCAGCCATTTTCTTCAGAATACACGAAGTAATTTAAACATTCTGTTACTGTTTTCAGTCATAATAAAAAATCATTTATATACAGTATGTTATTTAAAACTTTTTAGTTCTTAGAATTGTTATTAAGACGTGGTTTCTCTAAACGGTTTAGGGGAAAAGAGCTTTAAAATAATAGAATGTGACAAGCTCGCTAAATCTTATCGCCTTAACGTAAGAACTGTGAAATTGAAGTTCCAGTGAAACATTCCGTGGTACACGTGTAGCGAGAGGTAATTATATAGGTGGGTACGTATGAGGAGAGGTATTCGTCGGTAATCCCGACTCCTTACTTTGAAATAACTGTTTGAAATGCGTTTTATGTATCTGAAAGCACTCGTATTCAAGAGTTAAACCCACTTCCATACGGTGTCCGCCGGGGTCACTCATAAATTTCAATGTACTATTCTGGCTAGCGTACTTTAAGTGAAATATCTACTCCATTTGTGGATCCAAACACCCAAACTACTTGATGAATTCCAATAGTCTTACGTGACTTACAATATAAAAGCAAAGGTGGTTTTATTGCCGTCATCTTTGACCTCCATTCCTACCTACATGTTATTATTTATTCATCTTTTTAAAATAAATCCAGCCGCCCTCCGAATGTCTACTGATGATAGGTAACTTAATGACAGTACTAAAAGTTAATAATTAACTTTTTCCGTTAGATGGGTAATCATCATCATCTGCAACGTATTTTTTATTCTTATTCCAGCAATACTTTATTTACGTATTGTCTCATATCTGTATAAAAAAACACATTACGTCTTTAATTAACCCATCAATATTGTAGGATAAATAATAGGTAAACACCTTATTTTTGCTTGAACTAAATAGCCTGCCATAATAACTAAAACATCTCAGTTTAGTAAACGTTTCAAAAACTCGTATCAAAATTAAGATACAAAAATGTTTCTTGGTAGCCACGCAAGCGGATCAACACCATTTATTTAGAGCTCAGCTACTCAATGGCTTCCAAGAAAAATGGGATACATAGGTATTTATTACCGATCCCACTACTAAAGTAGAACTAAAAAACCTTTATAGCAAATGCTTCGTTTCAGATTTCCCGACCGCTCTGAAACATAGGGCCTAATAAATATTCCCCTGTCGGATCTCCCTTCGGTGGAAGACGGGCTCCGCCTAAGATGAGGAAAACCACCGAGATTTGTACCATAAACCCTCCTGTCACCGGAAAACAACGTACGTGCGATACCGCTGCCGCTAAACGCTAAACGGTGAAATATTCTGTACAATCAAACAGTGTGTTAAGATGTGTTCACACAACTAGCCGATCATGTGTGGCGGGTGACTATTGTGTTAATATGGTTGTAACGTCTAGACATCTCATAATGACGATGTATAAGATAAAATAAGAAAAAAAATAAAAAGATATTGCATGATCACTTAAGGACTAATTAAAATATAGGTCGATTATACCTAATTAATGATATACACCTATACAATTATATACCGGGGTTAATAATTCATGAAAGCTGAGCCTATTTTTACACACAAAGCAATTAATAAGGCCTTTAATATTCTAGTAATATAACGATTTTATATGGTGGTCCAAACCTTTTTATAGCACTTACCTATATTATGGCATTGGAACACCATAATCGTTCATTAATTGAAACAGATCGCCAGCTCATCCCGAACATGTTGTCCGTAACTTCCAATTAAAGTTGGATGAACACTATTACACAGTTTATGAGTTTACAAAGCGATTCCACACTCGTATTGTATCTCCGTCGTCAATCTTTCATCGCTCACGCGTTTGTCTCCTAACTGAGGTTGCCCTTTTCATCTTATCGATGACATTTTCTAGCGAACCATTTCTCTTGTACTCATTGTGTATTCAGCCAGCTGCGATAGTTCTGTTTTAATAACATTAATGTATATTATTTAAATTTATGTTAACGTCAACGTGAATTATTTCGTTTTGGGCCAATGTCACCTCATCAGATTCACATTAAACAATAAATCATCGTGATTATCCATTGTTGCGTACACATAATGAATATGTCCCAACGGTGACTAAACCAAGGGATTATGGGAAAACGGAACAGAAAAATTACAGCCGATGCATGAATTTTTAAAATGAAACAGATTTTATTTCGATTTTTTACTAAACTCCCGGGCTTTTTTTTCATAATAGCCTATGCTATTTTTTACATATTATATCGTGTTGATATGCGGGTAAACTAATCAACTATTAATGAAACTATCGTCTTAGAATAACTATAATTCTAACAAAAAAAACCGACTTCAATATTAGTCTTATATTTATTTCTTATGGTTCCCACTGTCAAAACTGGACCAAAATAAAATGGGACCACACGGGAAACTTTCAAATAAAAAAAGAATCATTAAAATCGGATCATACATTATCAATCATAAAAAAATACAGTCTAATTAAGCACCTTCTCCTTTTTTAAAGTCGGTTAAAAATAGTATTATTCTCCAATTTAACATGCTTAGTGCAAAGAGTTAGTACCTACGTAGGTAACTATGTTCCTTAAAACTTACTGTTTGAGCAAGCAATTGAATGAAGTTTGTCAAAAAAGACACGAAATTATTTTAATAACGATAGTTAATCGTCGTAATCTGAATATCTAATTAATTGTTGACGAACTTCTGAATGGTGGAGTCTGCCGACTCGGAACAATATAAGAAACGAGCCGAACTAATTGGGTCACGATCCAGACTGTGTCGAACATGGGACCCCATTAATTGAACCACTTCTGCCTTTACATTATCACAAGTCGAACGACACGGCGTGCCTTCAAAATAATTACTTGTCATTTTATTCTGAGAAAACGTTGATTCGAGTTTCATGCTAATATTTGATGCTGATGGCATAACGTTGAAGTCTGCCGCATCTGGTTAGGCTGTGCTGTATATTTGACTCCCGTATTGACACAGTGGCTTCCATCAACGCGAAAAATAAATATTTGTACGGCCTACCACATATTTGTCAAGAATGGGAGCGAATATGCATATGTGATCAAGTTTGTACATTGTACGATCTTAGATTGAACCAAATTGCAAGTACTAAGCATTGAAGTACATTTTGCTTAAACTAATTCAAGTTTTAAATGAATGCCGCAATATCTAATTATGAAACAATAATTGATAGTTTTTTAATAGACAAAAATAGTATTTCAAAATAATATTTTCATCTGAGAACTATTTTCATTTTTTCTGTAAATAAATAATAATTTATAATCATACCTTATACTCTTACATCTCGAATCGCAAGGGCAATGCCAGTATTCCATCCACAATGTTTTATAATAATCAAAATTCAAATAATCCAGAAGAAATCTGCAATATGTTTGTCGATTTCTTTCATTCTGTATATGAGGGTTCTACTTTTAACATTGACACATGGTCACCCCCTGAAGAAAGTAATGAACATTTCACTCATATCACAAATAGTAGGTTTAGTGCTCAAAATATCCTAAATTCATTAAAAGCCTTGGATTCCTCCAAAGGTCCGGGACCAGACAGCCTACCCCCTTACTTTCTCAAAATGACTGCAAATAGTGTGTACATACCTCTCCACATTATATTCAACCGATGTTTGTCGGAAGGCACTTTTCCGGATGTATGGAAAAGAGCGAACATAACTCCCGTATATAAAACCGGATCGAAACAAAATGTTGAAAATTACCGCCCTATATCCGTTTTGTCTGCTTTGTCGAAGCTTTTTGAAAGACTTGTCTATAATGAGATACACGAGACCATTTACAAAATTATTATAGAACAACAACACGGATTTATAAAAAGAAAATCAACTACTACAAATTTACTAATTTACACAGATTATTTATTTAACAATATGGATCTACAGGTTCAAGTTGATACAATTTATACAGACTTCCAAAAAGCTTTCGACAAGGTAGACCATGAATTATTACTAATGAAAATAGCATTTAACGGTATTCGCGGTGATTTACTTCGCTGGTTCTCGTCTTACGTTACAAAGAGAACTCAAAAAGTTGTTATACGAGGTTTCCACTCTACTACTGTAAATGTGACTTCTGGCGTACCCCAAGGATCGATTTTAGGCCCTCTTCTGTTCATCTTATTCATTAATGACATTGATGTTTGCTTCAAAAACTCAAAATTCTTACTATATGCCGATGACTTGAAAATTTTCAAACCCATAAAGAACCATTCAGACTGTCAACAGTTACAAGAAGATCTAGACCGTTTTTCAGAATATAGCACTAAAAATAAGCTTCACTTAAATATTTCAAAATGCTCCACAATCTCATTCACAAAAAATAAAAATATAATATCACACAAATATAACTTAAATAAAAAAGTATTATCAAAAGTTGCATCCGTTAGAGATCTGGGCGTGTTGCTTGACGACAAATTGCATCTTGATCAGCATATTCATAATATAATTAGTAGCGCCTACCGTATGTATGGTTTTGTGATGAGGGCTACAACAGATTTTAAACGTGCCAGCAGTTTTATGCATCTTTACAAGTCATTGGTAAGATCTCAACTTGAATACGCTGTGGTTGTGTGGAACCCTCATTATAACAAATATGTAGAAAGCCTAGAAAAAGTCCAGCGTAAATTCTTAAAATCAGTGCAGTATCGATGTCACCGAAACCTCCTATCATACAAGGATTTGCTTAAAAAATATAATGTAATGAGTCTCAAGTCCAGAAGATTATATCTTGAAGCGATGTTTCTGTATGATGTGTGTAATCACAGATACGACTGTTCAGACATATCTAATCGAATACACTACTTTGTTCCTAGAACCGTCACAAGACGAGAGGTGCGCGCACGCCCATTTTTTGCGGTCTCTTCCTGTCGAACCAATGCTGGAGTCCGCGCACCCCTGCGTCGTATTAGTGATAATTATAATAAATTGTTCACTGAATTGGACATATTTGCAATGCCGGCTAATAAGTTTCGTAACTGCCTGATTAAAACCATAAAAAGCCTGTAAACTTGTTCAGTTAGGCAAATAATTGTTTATTTCTTGTATTTACTTTGCTCGATACCTAATAATCTTTTTAGTATGCTGTGGATAACGGTGTGAGTTGCATATTTGTATTATGTATTTGTTATGTAAGTTAGTCTATAAGATCTAATATGTAACTGTTTGTTAGTCCCAAATAAATAAATAAATAAATAAATACCTGAGTAATATATATTCAGCGTTTAGCTATAAATAAATAAACGTACGAATACCCATTATTTTACCAAAAGTTGGAACTCACTTCAATATCCCCAGTTCCCATTCCATATCCCAGCAATGATATACCATAAGTCACTCCCACAACTGAGATGAATCTAATGACATCTCATGTGTTTATATCCGTCAAATGTCCGCCTACGGTAGAGTCAAATGTACGGTGTAGAGCATACAGGGCCTCGATTCAGCTATTTTAAATGCATATCAGTGGTCGGTCAGTGTACTTTTGTGCCGAATTTTCGAAACATAACGAATTCTAAATTACAGTAAAAACCTGTCAGGGTTTCGAGCACGCATTATACATACACTGATATTTAAATTAATGTTTTTTGCACGATTTGTTTTCCAGGTAGTACTTATGATTTCGCTCGTGTAAAAGAACTTATATTGAATTACCTATAGAAATGTCATAAAGATGTCAGAAAGAAAGTTTCCGAATTGTTTACTGCATTGTCTGGTATTTTCAAAAAGGCAATTTAAAATGAGTCTACGAAATTGTTTCTTTAACACCTAAGCCTTGTTATTTTATGGTGACGTTAAGCGGTCAGTTTATCCGCCAAAACCGGTCGTTTTATACGTAATAAAGTTTAAATCATTTATGTTCCTTTAAGTGTATGAATCACCAGTTAAAAGGTTGGCAATATAAATTTCGGGGCAGCCCTTCGCGGTATAAATCATGAGTTGGTAATAAAATGTATATCGATAATTTGACAAACCCCTGTGGTGCACTTAAATAGCAGATTGTCTGCATGGATGTGATGTCGGAGTCACGTATTTTTGAATTAATGCCACAAAAAGATGCAAAACAAATGAAATGTTTTTCAAATTCATGGGTCATGATGTTTGGAGAAATGAAGAAGAGACTTAGCTAGTAGTCTACATATGGTACCTGCATATCGTTATCTAACAATGCACAATTAAAGTTTATACCTCTGGAATCATTTTCTCACCAAATTGAAGTGGGTACTGGAGATGGACCAAAACAGGCGTGTAGAAAAAGCCTGATAAAGCGTAAGGATATAAAGGGAAGTTATACATGTATAGGTATATATAAAGCTAGTTAATCTACTTATAATAGCTTCTTGTAGCTAACAATTAAATCATCACCATATCCTCACTAAAGCTCCGCAAAAATGTACCTGAATGAAGTTTTTCCAAACCCTGCTCAGCTACAGGGCAGGAACAAGTTTACAATAGACGCCTTGATTAAAACGTCGCGTCCATATTCATGTGCCTCGAAATAAAGTTACAAAATGAGAGAAGGCCTCCTGTACTCTGATTTTAGCATATTTACACTGAAGCCTATTCAACTTTCACTATTTATGTCATCAGAAAACCTGTAAATAAATATTTATAGGATAATCTGAAGTTGGCAAATAACTGATAACATGAAAGAAGGCTACAAGGAAATAATATTACAGAATATATGATAAGGTATGTTCCGATTTGTTTACGGTTAAGAAACTAAATAAAAGCAGTACGAAGTTTACCTAATTAGTCAGTATAATTTATTTAGCTGTCACTACTATCAACAGAAACACTCAAACATATAATAAGCAAATCTCAGAATTGTCAATAACTTGCGTAACGTGATCTAATACGATTGAACAGCCATTCATCTGAATCTATTCGCTTGCCCTCCAACAGTTCGTGAGCTATACGCGATGCAACAGATTACCACCATTAAACGGAATGATAGGGGTCTTTAGCTAATTAGCTATGGTGCTAATCGGCGGTTCACAGAGCTCACTGAGGGCATACATTGTGGTTCTATTTATCGATGGCAAGCGTAGAATTTAGCGCCTCAACCACAATCAATGAGATCATACAAGGTAAAAAAGCGAAAGCGAGATAACCCCATAACGTAAAAAGGTTTTATTCGTGGCTAACATGAATGAAATGAACGCAGGACAGAAGAGAAGTATATGCCTAGTAGTAAGATAATAAGAGCTATAATGATGAAGGTCAATGATCACACTTAGATATTCCTAGACAGTGGTTAAATAAACATTTTAAAGGCTCAGTTCTATGCTTAAAGATTCTCATCTCTCTCTCACATTTGTTGTGCGACAATGACAGAGCTAATAAACAAAAGACGCTAGGTTCACTGACTGCAGCTCTAGTCTGTCATTCAATAAACTATAACGTATTTTTCATAAGAACCACAGAACTACATAAACTCATAAGAATACGTCGAATCGATTGAAATCATCCATACGTCATAATTCATCAACTGTTTAACTTTAATATGGTTTTCTTCTTTGGAAGTATAATGTAGAAAAGTTTTTTGCCTCGCTTTGACCCCTGGGATGGTGAAGAATCAGCCCTTTTACTTGTTCCAGAGATAAGTTCACTAAATCGAATACGTGCTTTTAAAGGTCTGACAGCTATTTGTGAGTTTTTAATGTGCGTCGCGTTAAATAACTTATTGTTACGAGCAATAAAAGTTAAACGTTTTAAAATTAAATTATAATATCTTCTTATATATATAATTCTCGTGTCACAATGTTAGTTACCATACTCCTCCGAAACGGCTTGACCGATTTTTATGAAATTTTATATGCATATTATTCAGTAGGTCTGAGAATCTACTATCTATTTTTCATACCCCTAAGTGGTAGTAGGTAGGTAGTAGGCAGGTGCTAGGTAGAAAAAAATTCATTGCAACGCATGCCGGGTACAGCTAGTACCTAAGCAATAAAATGAATACAAAACTGGGTACAATTAAATTTACGTTTATTATTTACTTATTTAATTAGTTTTAATAAAAACAAACAAGTTCTAAAATTACATCTATTATAAAGGCATGCTGAAATATCGGCTTAATATGTAAAGACGCTCTTTACATTTTTTAAGTTACAAGGTTAAAAACATTTTCGCTACAAATGAAAGTTATGGCAACTTGCACACATATAGAGTATCTAAAGAGAGAACGAATTTAAAAACTCTCCGTTACATTGTAAGCGTTTCTTCCTCCGTTTCATTAATTACACTAATAAATGAAACAAAAGCGGTAAGTGTGACTTAATTTCATTTCAAAAGACATTAAAACTTGCTGTCAGGAGTGAAAAATAATCTCAGCATTAAATTATTGCTTACAAGATGAACGGAGACAGATAAGGCCGGCCGCGGATTACGCCACTAGGGCTGTGCGACGACTTTAATCCTTAATATTATCATGTTTCGATATGAATAAGCAAAATAATCGTAAAAAATAATAATAATTTATGCTCACAATTTAAAAAAGTAATAAGTTAGAATCTTTCAGGCGCAGCAGGGAAATCTCATCAAGCCCTCGATCCCGACACTTCATAACTTCACCGTCGGGCAAGCACGGAAGGATGGTTTGGATCAAAATAAATTGTTAGCTTAGGACTCCTTATTTAACTTCTTATTAAAACAGACCAGGTACGGAACAATGTTTTTTCCGCGCCTACAGATAAATCGGATAAATCCCTACAAAGTTAAGCTGTGAAAAAAGTTAGTAATGAGCTTCTACTAACACGAGGTAATGTATTTAAACAAGTTCTTTGTATAACGAATTAAATACGCCAATACCAAATCCCAAACATCGCACAATTACGATCTTTAAACAATATGGTACTGCTTAATAACGATATAGAGTTAATACTAGAGTAGAACTGAACATTAATAGAATAAAATTAAAATAAAATATGCAAAGAAATAACAATCAAGTGAATTTATTTAGTTTCGCTGTAGCACATTCCTCGGCGCGCCTCAGAAACTTGTAATTAGTTGAAACGGATAAAGAGGAGAACAATTTCTTTCCATCTATAATTTTGCGATGAAGTTTTACAATATTTTTACCAACTAAACTAAAAAGAAATGTTTTTAGTTGAATACAAAATTATGAGACATACCTAAAAGTTGCAATTTAACAAGTAAATGATATTATGTAAAAGTATAAATTATGCTGAGTTATTTTATTATACCTACTAATATTTTTATATATGAGTACAATATGTAACTAGGTGAGTACATTGTATAAACAAAATTATATAAAAAAAATGTACAAATTAGATATACTTACCTAAGCGTAAAAAGTTTTTATTGACACTACTATTTATAAGAGAATAATATCCCAATACGCCGTAGCAGAGCCAAGAAAAACAATCATATTAATACAATCTTATAAAACGTTATTAACCAACTCATAAACTCGATCGATAACACGATCTCAAAAGTTTGTTTAGTACAAAAAGTTGGCAGCTTCAAAATTATTGTGTGGAAAATC
This sequence comes from Autographa pulchrina, assembly GCA_905475315.1. NCBI lineage: Eukaryota > Metazoa > Arthropoda > Insecta > Lepidoptera > Noctuidae > Autographa > Autographa pulchrina. The sequence continues at coordinate 9,153,840 of FR997768.1, forward strand.
AGAGCACACACAATTACGCGGACCTGTACAAAGTAATATACGATACGGTATAACAACGAATCGCTTAATTAGAAATGTTGTCGGAACCTACGCAAACTGGCTTGCTTGTTCACCTTACCTCGAGAAACTTATCGCTGAAGCGTGCCCTTTATCCTTTCCATTTAGAAAATATTTATTTAGCATCCTTTCCTTAAGCCCCTGTGCTCAGGTGCGAGATCGCCCTAACTCAAATAAGGGGGCAGACATTTAAATAGGGCACTTGTTTTCATTACACTTGTCTTCGTCCCGGCGTTTACTTATTATGTATGCCGCAAAAACTATCCTTACTTTTATGTTGCTTTAATGTAATAACACATTTACAAGAGAAATACATCATACTTAGTTTTTATCTAGTTTTATGTTTAAACTTTATTATAGCGTCGATTAATTATATCTGTGTTATCATAATGAATGGTGATGGTAAATAGATGTTTTGAGGAAATTATTACAAACGTATTTATTGACGGTAGAGTTTGTTAGAATTTCTGTTATTTTACGAAGAGATTTCTGAACTGAAGTTGACTTGAAAGACGTTGTATAATTGTCTGTTATATTTGCAAATCTCAGTCATTTATTAACAGAACAACCATAAATCACTTTATTCGACTTGTTATCAACCGGAAGTAAATGTAGCAAGAACAATAAGTCAACTGAGAACATATTTTCCGTGAATACACATCATTACTTTAAAACGAAAATGTAACATTACGGTTAAAGTTCAGAGAACTCATCAATTATTTCCCTTTTAATTAATTTAACGGAACATCACAATATTTTTATAATCCTACAATATATTCATAAGCCACAATGATATTCAGAAGTCAGTTTATATTACAAAGCGAAGGGATCTCCGATCAAAATGTTATAACGTTATGCTAATTCTAAGCGAAACTAAGCAAATGATGTTAACAGTAACTTGGAGCGAAATACGTAACCTGTAATTTTCTACATTTGAATAACAGCGTCTATGCCATTTTATTTAGGAGCTATTGCTTATAAAAAAGTGTAATTTAAAAAAAAAACTAGCTGGCTGAATGTGATTTTTATTTCGTGGAACTTATGAACTAACCTGAGCCTATTATTTAGATGATTATTAAGTGTGAAATAGTGAAGGTGAAAATAGCCATTTTCTAGTCATATCTAAAAATATATTTTGTGTAGTTGTAAAAAGCAATCGCATATAAATTATGGGCATTTCGTATTAAACTTAAAATTACTACACAGATAATTTTAAAACATATTTGATGTGTAACTAGAGTAAATAAAGTCACTCAGCTATTTTATTAAGAAAATCCTTTCATATTTCCTTAGTTTAAGGAATTTAATAAACTTAATAAAAATTAAACCTCCGTCGTTGAGACTTCCTGTATAAACAAAGGAAACTGTATTAGGTATTTAAGGTAACGTCTATATCTTCTAGAAAGATAAATAAGAAAACTTGCAAAGTTACCAGGTAATTTGAACCTAAACTTTCCCGTTTAATCTGCTTCAAGACGGTTTTCAGTTCTGTGTACAAGCTAGTAATAAATATAACGTCGGTAATGACGGTAATTCTCCACAGAGTAGGTACGAATATAGGTCATGTGCACACGGTTATAAGAACATCAGATCTAAGAGTAATTTAGGTACCTAGACTTGTATTGATAGGTATCGTTTGTAATATAGCTCATATTCCGAGTTTTAAAACAGACTTAGATTGGCTATCGACAGAGACAAACTGTTCTTGAAAACGTTCTGAATTCAATCTGAAACGGCTCTTCTGCCTAACATTTTCCTAAACTTGTGGAAGCTTGTTGGGATTGCCTTAATTTCACCAAATTTAGCTGATCCATCCATCGAGACCTTATTTACCCAACTATGAGGAAGTCAAAAAGGAGGGGTCTCTACATAAAGCAACTGCCTATATGATGTCCACAACCCATTTACTAGGTAACGTAGTTGCCTAACGTAAAACTGGTTGTCAGCAATGTAATGTCGTCAAAGATGACTGCAGGGAATTACGCTCTTTCCGTGGCACGGAGTGTAATTCAGTGTGCGTACAAATGATCACCCATCTCTTTATAACCGATCAAACTAGACTCTTAACCACAAGCCCCCTGAATTACCTGCATCGCACAAAATACATTACTCACATAAATATTAGAATCCATTACTTATAATAATAACTTCCTAGCTGGAAGACTTGAGTCTATTGATAACGTTATGTACGGTTTCCAGATAGTCTTGTCAAAGCAATTGTGTGCTCCTATTGCACAACAATAAGTTCTACGCTCCAATAACTTACCGAACACGGAACACATTGTAGAATATCTCTTAAAGATAAATATATCGAAATGTGAACTTTGCTCAAAGATACGTAAGTACAGGACGTATTTTTTATATGATTAGAAAAACCTAGGAAAAAAATAGTATACATTAAATGGTTATGAAAATAAAGAATGATCCCCTGTGAGAATTATATTTGACTAAGCCAACGCCACTAGTTTTGCAATGAGCACCTCCCTGCACTGAAATAAAAATAGGTGCTTCGATTTATTAATAGTTGTGTAAAAAGTAATTATATTAAAACTGATGTATTTGCACTTCAGGTTTCGCTATGTCCATTGTTCGTATATGATTATACCTATGTATTATCAGTTGTCGTCGTTATTAATAAATAAATACATAATGAGGAATTTTGGGATGATGCCCAGATAGGTAGCTCGATATCAAGGGTGGTTTGTCTTGATCATTCATTGCTAACCTAAAATTGGTAAGGCTATAATTTTGACTACTTAATACAATAGAACAGCTAACTTATTTTATTCCATTTTAAATCCAAATGTATTAAAACGAAACCATTAAACCAAACATTAAGAATTTCAAACCGCCGTTATCGGGACCTAATGTACATCAAGATTAAACTGAAATTTATTTAACTGTTGCCGTTACAACAGCTATATAAAATATAAATACTTATTTAATTTAAATGTATGGAAATATTTATTGTTATGTGACGAGGTCGATGGAACTTGTTGGTGGGTCACGGAATCATCAAAGCATCAATTGTTTCAATTTCGTCTAACAAAGCCGAGATACACTTGACGTTTTGAATGGCGAACGTTTTTTGTCCGCTTTAATTAAGTCACGAACGTCACAGTGGCTGTTGGCCCGTTTCCTTGGCCAGGTAATCACGATCGGAAAGACATTAATTCAAAACTCCAGTGACACTCAAGCCGGATTGCTAACGACCTCACTTGGGCACGTCTTCGAACTCTCCCAAATACGCGTGCAACCGCCTTGAGTTTCTTACTTTAAGTGCACTGAAAATAACATCTATAACCATCTCTTTATGCAATTAAGCATCCCTTTGAAAAAACCGTACTGCCAATTTAAATTAGAACTTTTAAAATAGAAGTATGCAAAATGTATTGATTATATTCTTGCCTAGTTTATACTAGTAGATAATCAAACACGTAAAGGGATAGGATAGGTCCTTCCTACCTTTACGTTTATGATTATAACTACCTAGGTATTTCTTATAACAAAATTCTTAAATCTCTCACTTGTAGAATATTTAAATTATAATTTAATTCAACGTAAATAGTGTTTTTAACGGAATCATTAATGGAATCTTTAGAAACCATAAAGTAACATACAGCTGATACAGCTTTAATTATTTTCCTTATAAATAATAATTCTAAACAAAAAGATATAAAAGAATTATAACACGTAGTAGTAACTCAGCTTATGTATGCTATAAGTACGGGAAAACAACGGAGGATATTGCGATTGCGACAGAAACATTGTTTCGCAAGATTTAACTTATAAATATTCCACAAAGCTATCTTCAAAGAATATTGGCCATTACGATTTGTACAAGCCTGGGAATTTATTATTATTTTGAATTTTATGAATATAACGTTTATGCGATAAGCAAAAATATTTACCTATTGTAAAACAAAATGTTAGTCGATATAGATATATTCTATGTTGTGCGTCTTGATCAAAAATAAACTTGTAAGAGATTGTTTACTCGCCAAAAAGCAAACTGAAGAAAGGCAATCAATAAATGCTTGAAATAGCTTCGGTGTATAAAATATGCTAACAACAATCTTCCGCTATCCGCCGTTCAAATATTTATTTTGTAAATAGGCTAAATCCAGTTGAGCTTCATTCTAATTAGAGAAAAACAGGCAATTTAGAGATATACATTTTAATTTAAATTAAGTTGTCATGAATAATTGAACGGACTAGCTTTCAATTTCTCAAAGTATGATGACTAATGTATTTACGAAATAGAATAATACATTTTCCTGGAAGGAAATTATTGTACTTAGAAGCCGATTAATGTTTATTTAGCTCTGATATGTACCTTACTTTATAGGGACGTACAAGATGCATACGGTAAAAGGCACGCTAAATTAGATTATGGCATAATACACTTATGCAGGGATTAAAAAGTTCTTTGTATTTTTAACATCATATCTTGATAAACTTGCTTTATTATTCAGTGAACATTGTTACACATGTAACATTGTTCATTACAATTTTTTAATTGATACACGTATCACGATTTTTCAATTGATACGTGTGTTTAAACTTCAACTGTATGCCTAGTTAATTATTTAATTGGATAGAATACTACGGCACAATTGCGATTTCAAAGACAAGGATATCAATGGTCCGTCTAACGAAGCACAAACAGCGGGAGACACGACACGACGGCTGTCCCCCAATACATGAACCGACCTATGTAACCTCACCGTCCATCTAGATTGTGCTACAGTACAATAAGGAACCTAATGTCTAGACTACATTCATAGGTCTGAATTTAGAGTCAAAGTCGAATGGGAAACCATTTTTTATACTATTATTATAAGGAAACAAACTGAAAAAAAAGCCGTCCAATTTTTCGGAATATACAAGTTAAATTACTAAATATACATTATATTTTTTAATCATTACAGGTTTATATCCTACTCATTATAAATGTGAAAATCAATGAAGACGTTTGTTACTAAGTAATGAACGGATTTTGATAAAACTTTAAATTGTGCTTTTACATTATAGTACCACATGTACATAAGGGTACAATAAATTTACATCCTAGGTACTAAGCATAGTAGCAGGTAGTTAGTGTTATAATGGTTTTTCTGCCCTACATTTTACAGTAACATTAGGTATATCTTAAGGCTAAGTGTATTATTAATTAGAAGCGAACACAGCACACAAAGTTCGCCACATTAATTTGCGCAAGCTGCACTAACATATACACCTCTAGTGCCTCATGTAAATATAAAATTAGTTCCTCCATTCGTACAGAATTTATCCAACACAACCCGACGCAGTGTGGATAGAAATGTATAAATCGCATTTAAAATGTTTGGCTTGAATTCGAAATTTGACAAGTTTGACGTATGTTGACGTTTTTATTAACATATGACGTTTATATAACGTCAAAATATTTCCCCGGAGAGCTCGACAGAAGCGTAGAACACACATATTTCCATGTCCAATATTAATAAGTTTCTTTTGATAAGTCGCTGTAATTAACTATTTCTTGTTTAGAATACTGGAATACAATTTCTCAAGTAAACATGAGTGAGTAACGTAATCTAGCATTAGCAGAAGGGAACACAATACGGCATTGTGTACACGAGTCTGCCTAGAAGCCTTTAGGCGACGAACACCTTTGATCTAAAGATATTTGCAAGTGCCTTCATTCGTAATAGTGTTAATGTCAAATGTTGATACAGTTCCGTGCTCGTAACCACAGGCGTGGAAATTAAATACCACCAACTTTATTCCCCGAAGTGGTTGCTGGGTAACTAGGTATACAGTTTCCTACACCATCGTCAACACCACCCGGTTTTAAGCCTTAATTTACAAATTTTGATATATTATTATGTAAATAAAAGCCAAATTTGGCTTTTATTTACATAATAGTCAAATTTGGTAAGTCTCTTTTTATCTCCAACTATAATTAAATAGTACCTGACTGTCGCTTTACCGCAAAAGATGTAATGAGAAAAAATTTACAATTAACATTCTATTCTTTCTTTATAACTCTTAAGGAGAATAATTATATTTTACTTATTATAGTTCTTGTCTTACTTGTTGTCTTGTCTTAGTATTAATTTAAAATACTTTTAATTTAACATAAATCTGAAATCTGGAAATGTTTCGCTAATCCAATACCTCAAATGTACGGAAGTCATACGTCTGAATCGTGACTTATTGAATAGAAATGTCACTTCCATACATTTTTATCATCATTAATGATGTCATGATGATCATGTAGAAAATTTAGTTTTCTACGGGGACCTACTAAATACGATGCCTTTTATAAATGAATAGGAGCAAATTATAAATAAAAATGTAGTTTTTTACACAAACCACGCGCTATTCCAAAATGTTATAGTAATTGCCAAAAACATGTCAACACCAAAGTAATTCGCATGAATTCACATCAAATCAGACTCCACACTATTGTATTGTGTATGTAGTTGTACGTATATAATATAGTTTTTCCGAAGCTCGTTAAGTCACAAAAGTTTGCTTTGTGACGTGGCGGGTGCTATCAGTTTGTTTGCACTGGATCCAGTCAGCCGGTTTGATGTGCTAATGAGTGACATTAATGTTTAGTCAGTGTCAATAAACGTCACTTTGTTGAGGACTGCACGGCGCACACAATGCACCCAGCGCGTTTCATGTTGATTCCATGTTGCTGTACTCTAATAGATAATTCACAGGTACTGCTATTTGTGCCGAGGATAAATGCTCCTCTCGCACGTTCTAAAATAAAGGAGTAGAGAGCAGGAATGACATGAGCATTTCTCTGATGCGAAATTTGTGTTAAAGGAACTTATACACGATTCTTATTCTTTAATATATAAATAATTCTCAATATGTATATCAGCTTGTTGGCCCTGCTGGGTAAACGTCTCTTCTCGGCTCTCCTACCGTAATAAAGAAGGCCTACCATGGATCCCCGAAGCGAGACTGTTACCTTCGTGGAAGCGAGATGCTAATACGCGCTGTGTAATGCGCCGTCTCGCTTCCACAACGGCAACAGTACTGATTCAAGAATACATGGTACAGGTACGGTTCTTATGTAGTAAAGAGAAGGAAAGATCATCACATAGTTATCATACCATATCATGTCATGTGTTAAAAAGTTTGCTCCTGTAAGTGAAAGAACATGAAAATGGAAAACAGTATTCATTATTAAAAAAAACAATGGTATAATATAATTTAAAACATTTAAAATACTATTAAGCAGTAAAATTATTATATTTATTAAATTGAAAAGTTAATTATTCTGGCTAATAGCCTTTAAATTCACTTAACCAAAAAACCTGTATGAATTGGACAAAGCAATGTCGAATGTTGAACAGAATTATTCATATTATATCGCCACAACGAAACATCAAAAACAAAAACTGGCCAAGTGCGAGTCACACTAACACATCCGGTTCCGTACAAGCTTATACATCGATAGTGAGTCCATCTTATATCAGGTTTAAACAAGCGCAAATAACGATAACAAAATTGTAGTAGAAGATATAGGTTGTGTTAAAATTTCAAGATTTTATTTCAATAATAAAAGTTTCCCCATAGATTGAGATTACTCGTTGAATCAAAATAAACAGTCATATATTAGAACTTTTGTTTATTCACAGCCGGTAATACCTAGAGGTAATACAGCATTTTTCAACTTGATACCTCACCGAAAAAGGTTCTTGATAGATGGACAGACACTTTTTCTTTTGGGATCGAGAACCCTAAAACGAAGGCTTGTAAAAATTATCTAACGCTTTAGCTTTATCCATCGGCGTGTTAGTACTCTCGTCACGTAAATATTACCAACAAATTCCGCCGGGACTGGTATTGTATTATAAAGAGCAACAACCTACTTGCTCCCGGCAATACGGGGCAAAATATGGGGCGAAATCTCGTATACAACAAGCCTAGGCTTCATACGATTTTTACATGCAAAACGTAATACTATAAATCTTTGTATGCGTCATATAGATGCACTGGTTCCGTTGCTTCAAGTCGTGACCAGCCGGGCGGAAAATTGCAAACTAGCGTACCCAACTACCCTCTATACCGCGATGTCTATCTGGCTTACGCCTCCCCGCCGTACCCAGGAATATTAATTATAAAATGTAATTACCTAAATTAAGGATTTAGGTTACATTTATTTAAATTGTTATTTGAAAACAGTTCGATCTACATATTTATTTAGGTCATGTCATGGTCGTAACAAATGCATGTAAATAAACTTTCAAAATGCATTTAGAACAGAAATTCTAATATCTATTTACTGTAACAAGTTTTGTTAAATTTCGAAATGTATTAACTTTTGGTACGTATATATTTACCTACGAGTGTATTCTGGGTTAAAACTGTAGGTTTCCTTTATTGTAATTCTAGGAACTCGTCTTAGAAAGTAGAATATAGTATAAACTGTTTAACACCCATTAGGTACAATTAAAATCAAAAAGGCAGTTTATAAATCTGTTAACAGCTGCAATACATTACCGAAATTTTCAATTTACTCGATCCTTTCATAATATACCTTAAACGTGTTATATCATGATGTTTTATAACCGTACCTTTGATTAAAATACGGATGAAATTGCCTTACATCCAATGCTTCTCACATTGTTTCCAAAATACCAGAATAAAGTAATTATGTTTATAATACTTCGTCTTTATTACGCTGAAGGCCCGTATTCATTAAGTCTAAGAAGACATGAAAAGAAACTGTTATAGAGAAATGCCTATGGCGGCATGTGTAATATTAGAATTTAACTTTAGTACACCCTGTATATATAATTAAACAAGGATTTAATTAAATTCTAATCTCGACAACTATGTGGCGTTACTTTGAGATAAAAGAAGATATTTAGGTTGTTTACATTTAATAAATTGTCTAGACAGTTTAAACGTATATTAGAAAATTAATGGAAAATGATTATAAGTGGAACAAGCTTGTAATGTTACAAACCGAGCATCCGGAAAAGCAATCAATTCAGTATTATCATATTATATGTATAATACTTATGTAGACGCATATATAGAAAATACTTGACATTTTGTATGTAAGTCTCACTGCTACTTTTTATTTTGTAAGCACATGCCAGTCCCGCATCTAAGTATCGAAATCGTATGAGTGTCTCTCCAATTTGACATCACGAGCTCTTGACGCTTAAGTTGGTCCAAATCAATCGAAAGTACGAAATTAAATTCGCACTAAGCCCCTTACGACAACCCCAAGACTTCAGGATTCGATAGAAAAACAATTATTTATACATTCGAAGCGTCCGCGACGTACCATTAAATAATATTGTTACGGTAACGAATCGATTCGGGGAGGGTTGTGGAGTGCACTGACTGGATTTGATGACTCTACACCAACTAAATTAGATAGGTAAGTATTTTAATATTGAGATAACGCTTGTTACCGATATTAGTTTCAATTATTATTCATGTGGAAATATACTTTTACGTTATGTCCTTTACGAACTAAACTTATTAAAATAAAACAGAATAAAGCAGTTTAGTAATTTAAATGAAATGGAACCCTCGTGAGCAATAATTGTCGCTTGAATATTTTGATATTTGGAATGCAATCCCAGCGATAAATGAATTTAACGGAATGATATTTATTTATTTATTTATTTATTTATTTAGGGACAAGAAAACAGTTACATGTTAAGATTAAATAAAACTATGAGTAAAATATCATTGGCAAACATATAACCCACACCAATGTCCACGGATTAACATATGAACAAATAGGAAACGGTTGTAATGTTCATCGCGCTAAATGATTTGAAATTTTATTGTGATAAAACATTTATTGCTTGATCTTTAAATTTTTTACTAGAAAGAGAGAAGATATCCAAGTCCATGAAGTGAGTGTTATAGGTTTCCACAAGCTGACGAAGGGGCACTCGCGCCCCGGCGTTGGTCTTACATGAATCCACATGGAACAACCGAGGCACGCGGGCCGCCCGTCTTATTACATTTCTAGGTACCGTGTAGCGCAACTTATTTGTGATTTCAGTACAATCAAATCTATTGTTACACAGACCATGCAGCATCATGGCAACCAGAAGTGAGCGCCGAGACTCTAAACTTAAAACATGATATTTTCGAAGTAATTGCTCGTAGGGAATCTTTGAACGAAAACATTTATGGTTCAATGTGCGTAGAAACTTTTTCTGCACTAATTCTAATTTAGTGTTATATTTGAGGTAGAACGGTTTCCAGATAGGAATGGCGTATTCCAATTGAGATCGTATTAAAGTTTTATATAATACCAAAAAAGTAGAGGGTCGTACAAAGTTTTTAGATGATCTCATCACGAAGCCATACATCTGAAAAGCTTTATTTATTATGTTTTCAATATGCAAGTCAAAGTGCAGACGTGAATCAACAGTTACACCAAGGTCGCGAATGGATTCTACTATATTTAATTGTTGGCTGTCCAGTGAATATTTGAAATCTAATTTATTTTTCTTTTTGGTAAAAGATATACTGTGACATTTTGGAATACTAAGAAAGAGTTTGTTTTCTATACAGTACGAATTAAGTCTGTGAAGATCTTCTTGGAGCAGTATGCAATCATCCATTTTATGGCAGTCTTTATAGATTTTAATATCATCCGCATAAAGTAGGAAATTCGCACTAAGAAAACAACGTTTAATATCGTTTATAAATAAAATGAAGAGCAAGGGCCCCAAGATGGACCCTTGAGGAACACCGGATGAAACAGCCACTATCTCAGATTCAAACCCATTAACAACGACCCTTTGTGTCCTGTTAGAAATGTATGATGCAAACCATCTAAGCAAGTTGCCTCGGATTCCGTTGAAGGCGAGCTTCTCTAAAAGAATTTTGTGATCCACCTTGTCAAAGGCTTTCCGAAAATCAGTGTACACAGCGTCTACCTGAACTCTCTTGTCCATATTTTCAAAAAGAAAGTTAGTAAAAATCATTAGGTTGGTCGTAGTCGACCGCCGTTTAACGAACCCATGTTGTTCCGGTATTATTAGGCCATGAATTTGGGGATATAAGGCGCCGTGCACTAGTCTCTCGAAAAGCTTCGACAAGGTGGAGAGAATCGATATGGGGCGGTAATTTTCTACATCATTTTTATCCCCACTTTTATGAACAGGAGTTATAAATGCTCGCTTCCACACAGTAGGAAAGACACCCTCATGTAAGCATTTATTGAAAATTAACTTCAATACAGAACTGATTTTATCGGCCGTTTTAATGAAAAATGTAGGTGGTATACCATCGGGGCCAGCGCCTTTAGATGGGTCCAATAATTTGACTGCCTTATGTACCATTTCATCTGTGAGGTAAATATCTGGTATACATGCAGCGCTGTCCTGGTATTTATTTGAGGGTTCCCAATTATCAGGATCGAAGGTGGAAGATTCATAGACAGAAGCAAAGAAAGTAGAAAATAAATTACATATGTCATTAGGGCTATCAGACGAGACGTCTTTAAGATACATAGTATCTGGGTAGTTAGCTTTGCCCTTTCTGTTAGAGACATATGTCCAGAAATACTTTACATTTTTAGGTATGCTATCTTCGACTGAATTAATATAATTTCTGAAACAAATATCAGCCTCACGCTGAAATAATTTCCGGTAACCAGAGAAGTGATTATAATCACACAAGTTTTGGTACTTTTTCCACTTAATCCAAGCCCGTTCTTTATTTTTAAAGATACGAATTAAAGAGGGTGTAAACCAGACAGGAAATTGCGAATTTTTTATGCGAGTTACTGGAGTGTGTTGCCTAATTACCCCATACAAAACATCGTAAAAAGTGTTAACAGCCTCTTCAGCGGGTAGATGAGGGAGAATATTTTCCCAATTTATATAGCTGAGCTCTTCATTGATTTCAAGGTACTTAGCTTTGATATAGTTATACCTAGGCACAGAATGGCATTTCATTGGAGTAAATTGCGTGTTGAGGTCTATGAGTACGGAGAAGGGAGGATGGTGAGTGTCAGCCTGAAGTAATGACGTACAAGATACAGTCTGACAGCCTGCATTCGAGATAAACAAATCAAGTATTCGTCCAAGATGGTTCCTAGTTTTATTGTATTGGAACCCATTAATTAGTGACATGAAGTTTAATATAAGCTGTCCGCTTGTGGTTGAGCTATCTGCGACCACATAGTTATCCTGATCCAACCACTTTATATCGGGCAGGTTGAAATCTCCGACAAAAAAGAATGATTCCGTAGTAGAATCATTAGCGGTCAATTGTAGCATGTCAAAGTATTGCTTATATATATCGTCATGAGTGCGAGGTGGTATGTACGCTACGCTGAAGACGTGGTGTTTGTGAGGGTGAGATGCAGGTAAATGAACTGTGAGCTGTTCGACGCAAGCATGGGCAAATTGTGTGACCTTTACGGTGGATCGTAGCCCACGCAGTATGGCTATTAAGACACCCCCACCCTCACGTTTTTTGGTCGCCAGTCGATCACGATCACATCTATAGATCACATAGCGATCGTCAATAAACTCACCATCGTGAATGCTGGGTATGAGCCAAGTTTCAGTAAGTATGATAATATCATACGAACACGACATGATGCTCATATAAAGCGTGTGCAACTTAGTACGAATTCCTCTACAATTTTGGTAATATATTAGAATGTTATTAGTAGCCATAGATAACAACGCCTAAACAAATTAGCACAGCAATACAAAACATTACGATACAGAATTCAACAAACAAAGCACAATAGAACCAGAATATGCAATTTTTAAACAAATAAGTTGCCGTAGATAATGCCATGAGCAACATAACTATATGATAACATATAATGGATATTAGGCAGGGCCTATTACAAACTAGATAATTGCTAGTTACAAAAAATAACTGTGAGAGTAATTTGCATATCACAAGAAAATCAAAAGTACACAAAACTAACATCATGCAGACATGGATAAAAAACTCTCTAACACACAGGCACATAATGTATGTGCAGATCAAAACTGGTCGACGAAATCCATACATGATAATTCCAAATTGCCGTAAGATATACACGTAAAAAGTATATAAATATCTGAATGTAGTTACGGTTGGCCGCAAGTCCGGCATTTTGTAACAAAAATTAATCTTATTGCTGTAACATAATGAGCAATGTCTATAATTTAATATAATTTAATGTCATGAGTGTAAACAAGATTACTTTTTCTTATGGCTCACTTAAAATTACCTAAGAATAGGTCTGTAATAGAATAACGAAGCGCCGAAAATGTTAGGTTCCTATTCAAGTAAACTAACTCCCTAATTAAACCTTTGTTACCTATAGGCAAGTATTAATATAAAGTTAGCTAACGTCAGTTTCACTATAATGCTTGCTTCTAGCAGCGTATTTATTCTGCCTACATATTAAATTACTTTTACAACGAGTAACTTCGCAGCGTTGCATCCCTCCCTACTGCAGTACATCACAAAATTATGATTTACAGTGCGCGCTCGTGAAACTTTTATTTAAGAGGCAATGCACAAGTACCGTGCATTCGGTTGCTACGTGTTTATTACTTGGTTATCATGATTTGATTACATTTATACACATATTTTATTTGATACTTATGGTCAGGAAAAAAGTACGTGTATAGATGAATGAGTGATTTGCAGAATCAATCGTGCACAAACATAAATTCAAATAATACATGGTATGCTATTTCTATCATCGAATCAGTAGCAACTATCAGAATACTGTAGGTACCAAATAATATCATCACTATTTATATTCAGTAAGTCATCGATTTTCTCTGAAGGAATATTAGTATCGTCTACAGGCTGTTAGGCTATTAAGGTTATTTGTGACAGTACATAGTAACTAAGTTGGTTCCCCCATTCGGTTGTACCAAAGTTCCGATCACGCTCGGAACGGCCAGCCTGATGATGAATAATGTATATTAATATGAAAATTGATACCATATTAAAAATTATGATGTAGTTTACGCTTGATTAAGCTCTATAATTGGAACACAATTATAGTCGCGAACAGTTTGATCCGAGTTAAAATATTAGTTTAATATATGATTAAAGCCAGATTGTTGTTGATTTATTAATACGAATCTGGTGTGAAGATATCGAAAATAAGCTGGTATATGACTGTTGGAGCAGTCATATACCTACCCGCTTATTTTTAAACAGTATTAATAAAACAAAGGACAAATAAATATGTACTGGTAACGGTATTGTTTTGAAAACCTAAATACAACCATTATTTTACAAGTAAAGCAATGACAACAACACTAACATCTTATTGGTCTTAGGAAAGCAATGCCAACTATATGTAGCATTAATTGCCGTCTACGGTATGTGCTACGGCGTAGCGGTCCGTAACGACAATGGCGCGCGGCGCAGTAAATTCTACAAATATTACGCTACAGTTCATTGAACTTCCACTGTGGTTCTAACTAATGAAGCAATATATAGACATTAAAGTCGGCTGTAACTACGAAGATTCTTTATGAGGATAGGTATGTAATAATTTATACGCGTTAAAATAATTTATGTCGTATATAAAATATACTTACTTTTCCTACTCTATCTTACTTTTTCTGATTAATTTCTAATATGAAAGGTTTTGGTATATGTTTGTATTTGAGAATGGGACATTCGCTTATAATAACTCGAGTAAAAAGAAACCATAAAATTGTTAGGTGACAGTAACAAAACAAAAGACAAGTAATTTTTATTTTTATAATCTTTATTCTTTTGTTTTTGTTTCTCGTATCTTAATATCAAGCCTATATTTTCGTGAGACTGAGGTAAAAACTTCAATGTTTCAAAGAATAAGTGGCGAAATTAATTAATAATGTAACTTATTCAAGAGAATCTACGAGTCTGTATACATCTTATCTAATTATTCCCAGAACGGCCGCATTAAACTTGCACCGTTGTTTAGCTAAGTTCGGCTGTATGTAATTATATGACTAGGTACTTGTATACTAACTAGGTATTGAACAATACCGAGAATCGATACCGATGTCAAAGCCAAGATCACAAGGTAAATGTATGTAGCTTGGGTATACTATCGTACTGTATCTGTCGTGATTAAATTGATCACTACTTAGGTACATGAAATAGTCGATTGCATGACACATTATTAAATGGTTTTATTTTATTAAATGGCATCATCAGATGATTTTATTTTGTAAAATGTTCGGCCACATTATTCTACGTTCTGGTTAGATCAATGAATAATATACCAAATCAGCGTTTGACGATTTGAACTGTTAAACGCACGGTCACTTCACGATAAGGTTAAAATAAAAGTATATTATGTTGACAACGTCAGAGCCGCTGATCTCGTCACAACTATTTTAAAAACGCAGAAACAGAAAATAAAGGCTTCACTACCTTAGCCAGTCTCATCCATGTCCATCCCAAAATATTCGAAATACTTAAAAACAACTTAACTGTCTAATAATATTCCTATTAAACAGCTTCTAAGTCTACCAGTAGAGACGTTTTATTTTAATGAACATCAAAGTGCGATAACTTAGGCACAATTGAAAATGTCCGCGACAGACATCCGCTAATCATGCGGAAGGAGAGGGTACACGACGTTTAAACTAAATTTATAGCGTCGAAATTAATCGGACTGAGCGGCGAACCAAGTCTCCTGAATATACTTCATAAAATTGATCTTACTAGTGACAGCTCTTTAAAGACAATGCCATTTGTTCATCGAACGTTAATCACGTGGTTTAAATAACAAGCCTATCGAACCACCGAACTAATCTCTCAAAGTCACTAAAGATTATATTTTTAATCTTTCCTCTAAATAGAGTTAGTTAGTTAGACTGATGAAGTAATTCGTCTCGCCTCTATTAGGTAACTTTGTCGGACAGCTAAAAGATTTTTTAGTGCTTAATAGGTAGGCGAAATATAAATATAAAAAGCTACCATCAGATTTAATAAAAGTTCAAGCTTTTAGACTTTAAGTAGCTACCTACCTACATACATTTCTTTAGTGAAAGACTAGATCTAATTTTTGTAAAGCTACTGCCATATTTTACAAAAAAAACTCTTTTTTCTCAATGAAACAAAAGAAGGAAGCAGGTACTTAGTAGTAAAAGGAAGAAGCAACTATATAAATAAGTGAGGACTAAATATAGGAAATATATTTATTAAATACAGTCGTAAATTCATATATATTTATTTTCCAAGATACACGGGTTGACCAGTAACGTTTTCAACCTCAAGAGAATAGCTACAACGAAATACAGCGCAACGTTTTGGCAAAAGCGAGTCGCAGATACGTCGGCATCGCAGCCAGATCTGCAGGAAATTATTCATGGCAGAACGTTGCAATGTTGTTTAACTTAGATTTCACAGTTACATACATTTCTAGTTATATTTTAGTTCCGATAGTTACGTTATTGTTGCTTTATTTTATTCGGTATTTTGTAAATTTTTTGTTGCGTTTGGCTTTAGATTCTTGTAGGACATCTTTTGATTCCTCGTTTTTATATATTAGTTTTTATACCTGTAATATTGTGTCGTAATTTGGTTTTAAATTAAAAAAAAATGAAATGAATAGACTTCATAAAGATCAGCAACAATATTGTAGAAAACATGCTGTAGAAAAAAAAACATCGTAATAATGCCTAAACGACATAAAACTTATTTCCTCATGTATTTTACGCAGTTCTGTTCAAAGACTAGACCCTTCAACGCGATTGATTGAAAGCAAGTCGTATTACAATAAAATGGAGCCCATTTCATTAATTTGATTGAATGCTGATGTTTTTTGTTAACTTTTAAACAATTCGATTTTCGTACTAAACGCAGACAGCCAATTTCTTTATGTCAGCTTTCCAATAGAAAGACGAGACAATAGCGCAGACACGACTATTCATACTAAAGCACGCATGCTACAGCATATTCAGTCGTAGCGTTCAGACAATAGAGTAGTGAATGGGGTGACATGTGTCGTGACGTAACAGCTTTTGTATAGATTGTAATAAGCCGAGTATTGAAGTAGGCTGCGAGGGCTCTCCGGCGGCCAGCGCCCCGTGCTCAGCCCCTCGACCTAATGAAACGTAGACTCCATCAGAACAACACGATTCGCCTACACTTTGTCGCCTCGAGGAGGAAACCGACAATCCAACTTGATCGAGTTTATCTAGTACTTAACTCCTATACCTATACATTAGACGTAGATAATGCTAAGTCTAGTATTATCTACTAACTTAGAATAAAAGAACTTTACTTTCCGTGTTTTTTATTTATTTGCTAGCTCCTACCTAAGCCATAAAAGGCGAAATGTTTTTGTTTTGTAGTTAATTACAGTTGATTTATATTCCTACATAATTCGAACCTTTTCTTTGTAACCTGTACCACCACCTGCACCTAGGTGAATACTACACCTGCCAACGTGCTTGCATAAGAAAGCAGTAGGTTGATATACCTATACCTACATACTACTTATATGTATAAACTTTTGCTACCTAAAGCCACCATCTCTGACCCAATATTTGCATCAAGTTCATTGATTTATTAGCAATTTGGTACTATATATAAACGAAAAGATAGGGTAGTGGAATAGCTTAGAATAAAAACCCATTTTATATTCTTAGTTTTTTTTAATGCATGACAGAATGACAGATTCTAGCTACAGATGATAATGAACAATAATTATGACAGCTACACATGAGTCGTATTACGAAACAAGTCAACTAGCATTGTAAACACATTTTAGAAAACCTTATAGTAGTTAAAATCATACAATTCGACTATAGCGTGGCGCGACCGCAGATACATTTACGAATAGCTGTTGGAATACATTCAATTAAGTTTATTTATAATCCATTTCAAATATTATCCGATTTAATCCGGTCTGTTCATTACATAAGCGTAGGTAATAGTTTTAAAATTAAATAACAATATTTTCATAAATAGTAACACTAATAACCATTAGTTGGGAAAACTTAATCGCAAGATTAAGTTTGCCCAACGAACGTTTTTATTCTGCAAAGACGATTTAGATTACTTTATCTAATACCTCTGGTTTTTTAATTTCTCGTTTTTTTATAACCTAAAACATATCAACTCTAGCATGCAAAAATACATAAGATGTCTTGTAATTTGTTACAATTATTAAAAAAATATTAAATTGAATATAACGATAGACTTTTCACACTAAAGAGCACCGAAGCATTTCGTTTTCTTTAATGAACAGACCGTTACCGACGGCGGTTCGTACATGCATCTCACAAAAATGTATCAACTTGACAAAAAAGAGTATGGAATCGATGAGATTGTCTATATAGGGTGCTACGCAAATGCAAGGCCATATTTAAAATACTGGTTCCGCCCCAGTAATGTTAAGCACGTCTGACTTCTCCATATAGTGCAACTTTGAAGTGTGTTTTATGGCATGTTCCTTTTAAGATTATAATTAATAAATGGTGAACAAAAACATACATTAAATTAAGGTATTGGGTCTTTGTTGTAATTAAAAAGCTATCTTAGAAGTTGCCGTAGTTGGTATTAGTGCTGCAACAAAAATTATTGTTTAGCTTCATTTACTCTTTTTTGCCAAGCAATAACTATTGCCTTAAATATAACGGAATATAGATACTAATTATTTATGAATTTATTATGAATCTAGCGCAGACGGTGTAGAAATATTATGCCACTGTTTCTTACAACAAATAAAATGTGAAAACAAAGCTCAGTCTTAAATTGCAAGACTAGGATCCACTAGGAATAAAAAAAATAATAAACTGGAATTAATACAAATATAATAATAATATTTAATAAATAAATAATTTACACAATAGTGTATATTAAAAATAATGTCCTTAAACAGTAAATAATTATGTATAACTCAAACAACATTTCTAGAAGCTTAAATACGTATGGAATAGGGCTTAATCAAATGGAATTACAATATAATTGTAACATGAGGAATGTTTGGACTTTTAAGCTACTAATCAGATCAATTGAGAGACATTGAATACAAACACACAAATACACAATGGAACCAAAATACTTAACGACCTATTCACAAAAATAAGGCTATGTTGAACAAATATTTTGTCTAAAATGTGATGTTGTTAAAAGCAGTTCCAACAAAATAACCGTAAAAAAAAGTAATACAGTTAACAATGGTACTTCTATACAGTCTATTCTATGCGTTGCCTTTATTCGCCGCGCAGAAGTAATATCATAGTATGAAGGTATGTCACCAGTAGAAATTCTAAGAGATTACAAGTTTAGTATCTTAGCGTTAATTTATAATTTATAGTACGGATACATTAACCTTAAAAACAGAGATTCCTGAACCGGTAGGTATCAAAAAAGGTAAAAAAAAATGGTAACTATTGTATTAATCAGTAGTTTAACATCGTAATGTGACAGCCAAACACTGGAAAGGTAATCAACTTTACAGACATATAGATAGATAATTATCTATTAGAGTATATCATACACAACAGAATTTCATTGTACCATGGTTAAGCGCACGAAAACTTGCGTACACTTTGCACTTTGCACTTTGCAAGTGAGTGACCGCAGTAACATACATTATAATATATATTCTCATAAACTTAATATATGTAATAATTTGATATGTCGTCCCGCAATCGTAGGCATCGCAAAATAAGGTACACGTGACCTACATAATATAGTATTAAACGTGCACAAATTATTTTATCATGCTTATGTGGCCTTTTTATGACTGGTTTTTTTCTATAAACTTTTCTCTTCGTCACTCGACGTATCACATACATTTAAACAGTCAAACGAAGACAACTTTTTGAGTTACTGGAAGCATTATATTTGGTAAACTATAAAAGGGATATTTATCAAGGTTAATTAATGGTAAATATAATTTTTATGTTTGCATTGCTTTGTTTTCTTTATGTATCCCAGAAATAACAGCTTATCTGTAGAGTTGATACCTTACTACTATCAGCTTATAAACTAACATACATAACAATACAATTAAATTGATTTAGTAAATCCTTTTTATTAGAATAAGTTAAATGTTCGTTTTAGTATTATACAAATAAGTGTAAGTTCTTATTGATAAGAATGTATTCAAGTATACTTTAGACAGTATTTCTTAAGAATAATAAAATACTCACGATTATACAAAAGTAAACAATCTTATAGTAAATGATTACCTTTTTTCAGACCAAATTGTACATGCTTGTGTACTTAAAACATGGATCCAGCCGATCCAGCGATTTGATATCAAATTAAATAGCATTAATATGTAAGATATCACCTCGCGTATTGCCATCCTTACATGTGACTACACAATATACATTATTATTGAAACCTTACCTTATCCTACTTGAGATAAAAGCTACAAATATTAAAGCAACAAATGTAATCTACATTCTGGGAATGTACCATTTACAAAACAGTATACCTATATATTTACAAACGAAACTATAAAAATATATTATGGTTAATTCAAACTATTACAATTTATCTACACTACATTAAGCTACAATTTCAAACAAAACAATAAATAACTGATATCTTTGGAAGAACAATGACAGCCATATAAAGCGAAGCAGGAGGTCCTGCCGAAACAAGCTGCGATCGCTCGCGAGTCGCGGGACACGTGGACAACGTCGATATGGCAACTATGCACAGAAATGTATTGTCTATTTCGTTTTGAACTCTTTGGCAATATTTGTTTTACAGGTAGGATGTATGTACAACATTACAGTTATACGTTCCAGTTTTGCAAATTGTAAATCATTCATTTTTTTTTTAGTTTCTAGTTTGTTTAACGTTGCCATTGAATTTCACTGAACAAGTGAATATTATGTTTATTAGATAAAAAGTGCTTTAAATATGTAATAGTCACTGACTTCCATTTATTGGTAAATAGCTCTATGAACTACATCATTCACTAAATAAGTGTAGGTATAAAATATCACTATTGATACAGGTCAGATATGAAGGGACTTTATGATAAATGTTAAACATCACAGATTCGTCAGTAGTTACAAGAGATTCGATGCACTGGTACAAATTAAATAATGGTTTTAAAAGTTTAAACATAACTTCATCTAGCAAGGAAGTAGTAAATACAGTACAATAGATATTAAAAAATATCCTACTGTTGACTCACATTACAAATTCATTTTCATGTGCACTGTCACACCAAAGGTGGGAGAATGCACACAAAATGTACGAAGCAAACATCCTCGCTGCCGTATTACCTAAAGGTAAACATGTCAAGTTCCTATGTTTAGTGTTTCACGCCCACAGTGTAGTTACAATACCGGTCGCTATCGACGACATCAGTCCCATGGAGCGACGTGGCTGCACTGGGCGTGTGTTAGGCCGGGTACTCACCGACACGCTCGGGCTATAGCAGCGGCGACGCGTCCGCGCCCGCGCCCCCCGCGCCCTCCGACTCGCTCGCGCCCTCCGCGCCCCCCGCGCCCCCAGCGCCCGCCGCGCCCGCCGGCAGCGAGTGCACGCGCGCCGACAGCAGGTTGTGAAGGATGAACACGGCGGGCTTAGGGTTGCCTTCCATGTCCAGCTCCTAAGAATCGGTCATACAGCTTTATTTAATCTAGTCACATTGAAAAACATATTTATATTTGTATGGCGTTATATGAAATGTGTCGTTACCACAGTGTCGTCGTCAGCGAAGTGTAACCAAAGCGAGGATCGGTCGTCATCGGCGGAGGCTCGCAGCGCATGTAGCGGGCGGCGGTAGAGCGCGCGTGCGCCGCCGCGGCCCAGCGAGCCCGCCGCCTCCCACACGCACACGCCGCCCACGCCCAGCGACAGCCGCGCGCAGGCGCCGCGGAACCGACAGCCTGCTCACACATACTTAACATCAACCACTAACCTCGCTAAATAATCAACTACATTTTTATTGTACTGCTGGAAACCAAAACTAAGTCACATATATTTCGTATAATTCGATTTTATTCTTGTATAAATGAGTTTATCATTATTTAGCAATTTTCCTTTCCATGTTCATGACTATACATAGGGAGCAATTTTAGTTAGGGTTTCGTCAACAAGGTCCCGTCGCTATCTAGTGTAAGTTGCGTGGGCATGAGTATACTAACGGAAGGTGAAGTCGGTCTGGTCGCGCACAGCGTGATGCGCGCCATCGACGAGCGCGCCGGCGACGGCGGCCAGGTCGTGCGGCGTGTCGACCCGCAGCGCGCGCACGGCCAGCCCGGCCGGCGTGCCCGCGCGCAGCCCCAGCGCCGCCGCGCCGCCGCCCGCGCGCCGCCACCACGCCAGCCGCGTGGCCGCCAGCCCCACGCACTCCGCCGGCGCGCACCACGCGGACCCCGACCACGGCGCCGCCTCGTACAGCCTGCGACGTCACATACTATACCTTACACGATACCATATAAACACTATATAATACTGGTGGCTTGTCTGCATGAGAGATAATATTAATGAGAAATCAGTGAATGAGATTATGGCACCTAATATTGTGGAATGAAGGGAAAAAACATGATGCGCCAACCCCAATTAAATCGGGAAAAGGGCAAGGACATTTTCGAAACAGAACAGGTAGACTTATACATAGGTGGTCTTACTAAACAGATATTTCGAAGCATTTTATCAGTCTATAATGCTTACCTGATTTCTCGATCAGTTATTGCCACAAAAGTGGGCTGCCATCCTTCAGCTTCGTCGGAACTATCGGAACCACCGGATGCGCTCATCTGAGAACGAATATTAATTGTCATGAATATGAACATCTCCTTAAACCAATTGTCAAGATATAACAGCTGAAATTAGTGACAAAAAGCTTTGTGTCTTTACATAAAATGTCTTATATTACATGATCTTGTGGAGGGCGTCGCGCCAGCCAGCCGGCATAGCGCACCTCGCCGAGCAGTGGGCGCAGGCGGGGGCGAGCGCGAGCCAGAGCAGCGCGGGCAGCACGACGCACAGCCGCGTGCAATGCGCGATGCCAGCCTGCCGCGCCCTGTGCACTGCCCGCGCGCAGCGCCAACGCGTGCACGCCGTCCGGGGAGTAAATCTCGATCGTGCGGTCCTCTATAACATCACAAGTTAATACTGTAAACTATAAGCTCATTCTTAAACCCTACTAAATATATGAGAATGACTTATTTAAGTAACTGAGCCCAGTCATATCCAAATACACAACTTAAATTATGCTAATTCAAAACTCTATATACAGTCCATCAAACCTTACATTTTCAGATAGAGAATAAGGCCTAACTTGAATTACATGTTATTTCTTATATTATCCTAGTGATTTACTATGGGTTTTGAATTTTAGGTCTCTGTAAGGCTTCTTCTGACCGTCTGCAAGCTAAAGACTAGAAAATTTTCCGTACATCAATGAGAAGAGAAATCCCAAACTTGAAACAAAATTACCAGGGTCACGATGTCGTAGATTCTTTGCAATGCAAGCCATCAGCAATGGCACATAGCGGGTGTCAGCTCTGCGTCGGCGCGGGGACGGCGGTGAAGGCGGCACATCTGACATGAACCCACGCTGCAGCTCCCAACCCACTTCGCTAATTATTGATGCTTTACGGAAGTATGGGGTGACTTCACGGAGATACTTGACTGTAGAAAAAATAGGATCATAAGCAACATAACTTCCTTTTCCCATTTTAATATTTTGTTCAAGGAAGGGCTTCCTTTTAAGGATGAGGAAGATAATAACTATAATTTTATCAATTATACTATATTTCATATTCTAACACTTCTGACAAACGGTAAAGGAAAACATCGTGAGAAAACCTAGATTCCAAAATTTGGGATCTTAAATCTGCAATCCGCAGTGAGCAAGTGTGGTGATCAATGCTCGTGCCTTCTCATGGGAAGAGGTCTGTGCCCAGCAATGGGACTTTTATAGGCTGGATTATTATTATATATCTTTTAGTTCTCTTATCTTTCACGGGTTATCCTCAGTTTTATTATTATAATTATTTTATATTTTCACATATATTATATTAATGTGTTGTAATATTAGATATTATTGTAGATAGTTTTTTAAAAAGATTATTTAGTTCAATAGGGTTTACCTGAGAAGTTCTATATTAACACCATGGAAGTGGCTTCTTTTTAAATTTAGTCAGAACAAAATATAACAGCAGCAAACTCATAATTTAGTTTGTTTGGTTTGTTAACATTTTTGTGATAAAATTAAATAAGTTGTTAATATGCTAATATTACAACACATTAATTTTTATATTCATGTATAAAACATAATATATTTTACTATGCCTAAATGTACATATTAATTTTAATTGACTGATTGGTTTAAAACCGGTTAGTTTAACATAAAAATGTCAAGGTTAAAATTTTAATTACAGTTGATACTAATATCCAGAAAACAGTACAAATAAATAATCATATTTCACATTCACATTAAACATGAGATGTTCATTCATACACTATTAAAGTATAGACCTAAATAGCTTAATTAGCAAGTCAGCTCCCATGAATTGTAACAGCTGCAATTAAGGTCAAATTAGTTAGCCTCTACACTATTACTGGATGTAGATCTACCTCTACAATATTAATCATGACTAAATACTTGCCTTCCAACTGAACCATTTTGCCAGCTCTTTTCAATGCCTTGACTGCCTCCTCATGGGTTGCATCCTTCAAGTCTTCCCCATTCACAGACAGTATGGCATCACCAACATATAACTGCTCAGTAAGGTCTGCAGCCATGCCTTTAAATATCTTCGATATCAATATAGGCATGTTGTTTTCTATCCCTCCTTTAATTGATATGCCCAAACCATTATTGTCTGACTTAACGACCTGCACGAGGCGTTTTTGATTCGCAATAGCTTCAGGGACTTCAGTAAAGTCACTGTTAGGAGTCTCGACATTGTTGTTGTTGAGGGTGCCGTTGAGCGTGGTAGTCGCATCGTACCCATCATCCAGACACACACTAAGATAATCCTCTTCGAGCGTACAATGAACACGATACCATACACCTCGCACCAGGGTTTCTAGTAAACCAGATCTCGTACAGGTCGCACTAGGGCTATCGCTACCCCCACTGGATGCACCGTTTTCCACCATAATTTCTCTTGTTTTCACAACAAACAACAAGAAAAAGATGTTCAATCCTCGATTTTTATCAAGACATTCACAACGTTCGTAATTGAGGATATCACTTAATTCATTTCAGTTAAAAATCATTAATATTTTCATTCCAATAAATAAAATGCGTAGGTACGCAATTTATAAAATATCATGATAAAATACGAATTTATTGCACAATCGATAGGTACCTATACAATTTTTGACGTTCCGCCCTTGACTGACTGACGAGCATGCATAGACTAGACTAACCAAGGAAGGACTAACCCCATAAATTATTACTTTGCTTGATCTGTGGACTAAACAACTAAGCTAAGCTAAGTCGTGAATATAATTTTATAAAAGATTATTTTAGAATAGAGAGCAAAAAAAAAGAAGAGAATAATATGTTTTAGGACTTTGCTGATTTTAAAATTAATGAATCAAAATAAGAATTAGGCCTAGCCTTCTATTATTTTTATATTGCTATTAATAATTACTTATTTTCCTCTGTGTTGGTTTATCATTCTTCTAGCCTAAGTGGGGATATACGACAGATACAACGAAAAATCTTTAGAACAATAATGCTTTACTTTAGTGTTCTGACTTCTGAGAATTCGAAAACATAAAAAAAAAAAAAAAAAACAAATACCTCCTCCGTTTTCGTCGGTTAAAAAATTGACCGAAGATGTGTCAATGTCAATTTCTTGTCATTTTAGACAGAAGTGAAAGCTGAAAACTGTTTACTTTATTAATTTTTAACATGAATTTGCAATAAATACCGATTTAGAAGCTTATTATATATGTTACTCTGATATATGTGTTTTTAGAGCTACATTCATAATAGATTTTAGTTACAATGGAGATGTGTAGAGTATGTTTATCAACAGAGAAAGATGTTTTTCCCATGGATGAAAATTTTGTTACTAATTATAATATTTTAACTAACTTGAACGTAAGTAAATTATAATTTTAGTTTTATTCTTCAATATTATAATTATTTAATTATTTAAAACCTAAACAGTTGAATACAAAGTACCTACTCGTTTTAGGTTACATTATTAGATGGATTGCCACAAGATTCATGTCAGACTTGCTTAGAAACTGTTAAAAGTTTTATAGAATTTAGAGAAAAGTCTATTACATCGGAAAACACACTGAGGAAAATTATTAGTACTGTAAGTATATTTTGGTAACTATTGTTAAACATACCTGGACCTGAGTACTTATTAAAATAATTAAATCGATTTTAATAACCGTTTTACATAAGAAAATAATCCACAATATGTATATGTATTTGTTTGTAAATGTTTCAGGGTTTTAAAGAAGAAAAAGAAAATGAATCAAATATCTTTAAAATAGAAAAGAGTCTAACAGAAAGTGATGCCTTTAAAATTGATGTTAACCCAGGGAGTGAGGTCTTTAAAATTGAAAATAATACTACGGATACTGTTAAATCAGAAATCAAAATAGAAGACACAAATCTAGATAATTTTGAATATAACTTGGATGACTTTGTAGACAACAGTTTTATTGAAGACAACGATGAAGGTATAATAGTATAATTTTATACTTATTCTTGTGTATTAAATATTTACCATAATTATCTATTTAGTATTATTTACACTATTATGAAGATAAAATGTTTTATTTTTTCCGTCTAACTACCAAGTGCTATTTAACATGAAAGAACAGATTATCTCTACAACCCATTTTGCAGTATCCATGGATAAGACCAGTTTCAGGATTTTTCTTAAATCAGGAAATTGATCAAAAAAGTGTAATTAATTTATTGACTTATACAGTTAAGCCTAGTTATATACATATGTTTTTTTTTAGAAAAGAAACCAATAATAATTAAAGTTAAATCAACACGCAAGAAGAAAAGGATAACACAGAAGTCAATGAAGAAAATTAAGTCTAATATAATAGAGAACTTTCCTACTGAACATACAAGCCAATGGTACTGTGGTAAGTATTAATTTTAATTTATTGATAGTATAATAAACGAGGACACAACCTTATTTTCTAGGTAAAAGTCATAAAAATGGACTAATAAAATATGATTCTTAAAATTTTTAATTACAACCTTTTTTTCAGGCATCTGTCCCAAAACATTTGACTACCAAAGTGACTTTATCTTACATATTGAAGGGCATCGAAATAGCAGAAGATGTGAACTATGTCAGGAATCTCTAAACAGTCCTTCACAAGTTTTTGCTCATAGAATAATGCATGTACCAAAGAAACAGCATATATGTCACATTTGCAAAAGAGCATACAAATCTTCTGTATATCTTGAATTTCACTATAGAAAAGACCATATTGAGGGTGATGTAAGTATGGATAAGCATAATAAATAAAGTAAATCCTATGAAATTAATTTAAGTATCTTGTATTGTACTATTTATTGTGTAAATAGTTATTTATTGGATGTGTATGAATCATTTCTGAAAGAAGCTGTAAGTTTTGAGTAATAAATACTTATTTAAATTCCATATATGTATACATTTGTTTATGGCATGTTCAATTTTCAGGACCTAATACTTTCTTGTAAATACTGTAATACCAAATTTGATTCACCGAAAAAACTGAGCAGCCATTTTGCGCAAATACACTCTGATGTAAAATTCGTTTGTGATATATGTTCAAAGGGGTGAGTTCCTAACATTTGTTATATAATGTAAGATGTTCGCTAAATCTAACAGATTTTATTTCCTTATAAGGATATTTTATAAGTAATTTAATTCGACATAGTTATTGAACATTTAATTAATTGTTATTAAAGATGATATTATTTGCTGTGGCTTATAATATGTCTGATGACACAAAATACTTACTATAAACTTGTTATCTGTTAACAGATTCCAAAGCAGGGCCAATTTGAAATCACACATTACGAGCCATAGTGACAAAAAAGCATATGTCTGCGATTTGTGTGGATTCAGGTGTAAACAATGTTCTGCACTAAAGGTAAGATTGTATTTGTTTAGCTTTTTTTTTTGTGTTATACTACATTATCATATAAGACCTCTCTAAAATATATATAAGTAGGTACCCTGTATAACTCATGATACTATGCATGGAAAATTTACGACCACGGTTTCACTCGCCGTTAATTTAAATAAAACACACTATTATATTTACTATTGGCAATGGGCTACTACTTTTTTTTCATATAGCACAATTTATACTTACTTAATATAGCTTAATTAATGATAAAAGTTGGCTGTATAAAAAAAAAGTTTTCTTTAGATTTGGACTATCAATCTATCGATCCCGCAGGAACAGGAACGCAATGGATAATCATAAAAATAATTAATTTATCCAAAATGGCGGCTATATGGTTTGCCACCCATCACGTCTCGTTTCTCGCGGGGGCGAAAAGTGGCCCACGGAGAGCCGCTTCGCTACGTTGAATACAGTAAGAGGAGGAATGGATGGTAAAGTGGATGAAGTATGTCAGATGATGGATGTTGAGACAAATTGAGAAAGATATTCTGAGATGGTTTGGCTGTGCCGAGAGAATGAATGAAGAACGATTGACGAAAAAAGTGTATAAGGCGAGTGTGAATGAAAAAAGGCC
Organism: Autographa pulchrina; assembly: GCA_905475315.1. Classification (NCBI taxonomy): domain Eukaryota; kingdom Metazoa; phylum Arthropoda; class Insecta; order Lepidoptera; family Noctuidae; genus Autographa; species Autographa pulchrina. The sequence goes on from FR997768.1 coordinate 9,182,545, forward strand.
AGGTCAAGAGTACCATAAACCGAACAGCATGTATGAAGGGAATAATGAAAGTGGACAAAGCGAAACAAGTGTGTAAGGATCATAGCAAGTGGAAAGAAGTGGTCTCTGCCTAGGCCTACCCCTACAGGGAAAGAGGAGTGATTATATGTATGTATGGACTATCAGTGACGATAAATCAATGACCATCGTGTTTGTATTGACATTAAAACTAAATATCATATTTTTCAAGTTATAATAACTTTGTTTCAATTCCTTTTAGGATCACAAAATAAGAAAACATTCTGCGGGAAAGGTTATTTGTAAAAACTGCAAACGACCATTTGAGAATCAAGAGCAATTCGACAAACATAAAAAAAAATGTAGAACGAAGATAAATATGTGTCCTATATGTGGACGACAATTTAATGGAAATGTAAGTACTGTGTCCGTCTCTGTTAGTACTCACTCAGTTTTTGAACTTTGACCAACAACTGTATGCTGGTAACCAAACAACTGATAAACATACTTATATAATTCTAAATACATACATATTATAGGTAAATAACACCCAGCCACAGAACAAAAGATCATGCTCAATACACAAAGATTTGTCCTGGGTGGGAATCGAACCCAGAACCTCCGGTATAGCAGACAGGGTCACTAACCACTAGACTAATTTATCAATAATATGCATGTATTTAAAAATGTTAAAGTATGATCAGTTGTTTGGCTACCATAGCACAAGCTATGCTTAATTTGGGTTTAGATGACCGTGTGTGTGTTGTCCCAAGATATAAAAGACCCAGATAAAAGATAACGACGTTCACTCTTTCTTCAAATTGAATAACCCCGATATTTCATGTTTTTAGTTATCCAAGCACATGAATAGTCACAGTGCTATTCCAAAGTACGAGTGTAAACGATGCCCAGCTAAGTACAAGACGAAAGGTGGTCTACAAAGTCACCTAGACCGGCATGATGGAAACCGGACGAAGCAGTGTGAATACTGTCCAGCCAAGTTTTATACTGCATCTGTACTGATCAAACATCGACGGGTACATACAGGTATTAGAAGTCATTTTTTTATTTTATTAACACTCGACTCTCTAAAATAAAAGTAGCTAAGTACGTCGATCACGCACAATGTAGGATTTTATAACTCCAATTGCTATGTGCACGTTCTTTCTTCGCCAATTACTTAGATTACCAGTAATGACAGATTTTGAGCAATATTAAAAAAATTTAAAACCCAAAATTATATTAATCATATTTTATTTCAGGTGAAAAACCATATGTATGCAAGGTGTGTAGCAAAGGATTCACAGCAAACTTCAACCTCAAAGTACATATGAAAGTACATGGAGAGTACTTGGTTGTAAAAAAACAAGAGGAAATAACTAATGTTGCTGATTAAGGGTAGTTGGTTTTACTAAATTAATAATTGTTGTTTAACTATATTTTTTTAAATATGTAAGGATTCTTTAACTAATAATAAAGATATTTTTAGAAAACTTTAAAAATTATTTATTATAGATATACAATTTACATCTAGGTAAGAAACTAAGTGTATCACATACAAAAAAAGTCTTTGGCGAGTACGGAAAGTACTAAATATAAACATTAAAAAAAGTATAAACAGTAAAATTTGATAATAAAGAAATCGGGGTAGGAAAAAATATATTAAAGTCTTACCTCCTACTTAAATTACGATTAGGTACTAATTACAGGCAAGCGTAAACGTGCCACCAATTCACATCGCATAGTTGATACAAAAAAGAAGGGCTGTTGATGCCAGCATTCAAATATAATAATTAGTTTCAAATTCAACTTGTGATGAGTTGGTAACACTGTAAAGACAATTTTATAACAATGAGATCTTATTTTAGTGCTGCCAATGAGGATGTTCTCTGGGAGCACGGCAGTGCCCCCGCCAATATGAATATTGTTAGTTGCCAGGTAACAATGTCCACTTCATTCTGATTAGAAAATGAATTTATCATTATCTAAAATTAATGTCGTATTGACAATTATGTAGCTTTGATATATTCAGTCAGTCTTATCTGCTAATACATAAATGAATTTGGAATTAGGTACTTAATTTAATCGGATTTTTTTCTGTCATTTTTTTGTAACTGTTGTATGCAATGAAAATGTCTTGAAGGCAGGATATAATAAGTTAAACACACTGATATCTCAGGATGACTTACATAAAACTAACAAACATATACTTATGCTAAAGACATTACAATGCTCTAATGTCACATTCAAAACTTTAAGTTGTAAAATCCATAATTAAGATAACCGTTATTTGTTTACACCTAATGTACTAATAAATTATCTAAAATAAATAATTGACAACAAAATAAACTCATAACTATGTGACGGTCTTTTTGGACTTATTTCTAAATAGATAAGTAAAGCCAATTAAATATAATTATTTGTTATTAGTTAGCAAAGAGCGAATTAGGTACATAAATAGGTCTCATAAATCATAATAGCACACAACCATTATTAAAACTACAGTTAGGTACATTTAAACAGAAAAAAAACAATTGAAATTAATCAATAAAAAAATCAAATCATGGATGACCTATGTTCATTTTTACCGAACTGGTCAGCCGCGGCTCTTGAGAGAGATAAATGGAGGGAGAGTGGGGAGGCCTTTGCCCAGCAGTGGGACATTTCAGGCTCTTAATAATAATAATAATAAAAATAAAGTCGGTACTAATACTTAAGGTACTTATTGTGGTTGAAATGTACGCCGTATATAATCAACCATTTATAAAAACAAGAGATAGTGACATTCACATAAATTAAGGTTCCACAGCTAAATAAACTAACAATACATACATCTGTAGTTAAACCTATAAATTTAAAGTACTAATTAAGTACAAAGTTCAGTATTAGTACCTTATCTTAATTTACTGGTGGAAAGATCCAGTAAATGACATATTTGAATGTATGTAATGTAATTTACTAATCTATTGTTCTTTTTCTTCTTAGCGTTTCGATGGCAATGCATCTACATAGTGTCGGCCCAGAATTCTGCTACGAGAACTACGAATCGTTTATATATCTGTTTGAACATCAATTAAAAAATTGCTAAATATACAGACCTAGCCATTGAATTAAAAACTCAATGGCGCGTAGATGATGTCCGCACAGTACCGATAGTAATATCTTCAACTGGCGTGATACCTAAATCCATACACACTAGCCTCAAAACTTTACAGATTCATCCCCTCACATACATCCTCATTCAAAAAGCTGCCATACTTAACACCTGCAGATTAGTCCGTAAATTTTTGTCAATTCACACCTAATTTTCATCAATTTCGTTTTGGCCACCAGCCCGCGAAATTGATTTATTCGCCATTGGAATGGTAAAAACCCTTTAATAAAAAGTATAAATAATAATAATAAATGCGGACAACATCACATACATTGCTCTGAACCCAAAGTAAGTAGCTGAAGCACTTGTGTTATGGAATTCAGAAACAACGAAGGTACCACAAACACCCAGACTCGGGACAATGTAGAAAAGTTGTTTTCTACATTGACCCGTCCGGGGATCGAACCCGGGACCTCAGAGCTAGCGACACCTTGAAACCGGTGCGTACGCCACTCGACCACGGAGGTCGTCAAATAGTTTAAAATGTATTATAGATGTCAGTTTAAAAAACAAATAAGCAAATTTGCGAACTTATTTGGTCTCTATTTTAACAACTAATTCCGAAATACAATTTTAGTGCTTTTAAATAAAGCTATGTATCGGTGTTACTATTTAACGTTCGACTGTACTCAGCGACCGCCCACCGCGTGTGAGGGTAACCAAATTTGAGACTCGATGCGACACAGTAGGTACACCACTAGGTGTTCTGTACTAGGTTGCAGCAATTATCTCGCGACCGGTATAAGTTGGTACATGCAAAATCTCTTAGATATATGCAAACATTTATTTATAACATGCATGCAAGCATGTGAAACTAAAATAAAAGTTTCGTTTAGCTATGGAACCCTAAACAGACATACATGCACAAAATTTATGCACTTAATGTAATTAATATTGACAGGAGTTTATATACTCGCATACAAATAAATTATTAAATAATGAAGAGTAAAGTGTTACAAAAACTACTTCTTTTTACAAACCACAAAACCACCTTAATATAAATTGCTTCTTAAATTTAACCATCCATGAAGGATCAAAGAAAACGTTAAATATTGACTATCTATCTTTACCAATCATTTTCAAATTTCATTCCCGTATTGTGTGTTGGGTATCCTAACGATAGTTTCTTTTGTACCTACTTTGTCAGTGTCGATAAGGGATCCAGAACTGTGTTTCTTTGTTTTGGGAGCGAGGGGCGGACCAACCTCGCTGCATGTAGAACAGTTATCTTCGGTAACTTTAGAACTAGACCCGGCGGCACTGAACTTCTTCAAGCTGCCAGTAGCGAGAGAACCATTAGATGAAGAGCAATGTGGAGGCAGCAGTGGGACCCTCTCTTGGAAGTCTCTGCTAGAACTGGATGGTCGGTGACCGAAACTACTACTTGGTGCCTCAAAAACTGCGGTTTCTGGACACCCGCCTATGTTTATCCATTCTTGGATTCTGAAAACAAAAAAGGGATTATTTACATGAATTATTGTATTGTAAAAATACCAGACTTGTGATATCAAAAATATTTATATTTTTTTATTTTTAGCTCATACAGATACAGTTTGCAGTACATAAAGACCTACCTATTAACAATTTCTTCGAAGTTAGGTCGTCTCTGCGGCGTATGTTTCCAACAGTCTCTCATTAGAGAGTACATAGATGAAGGGCAGCACGAAGGAGCCGCCAACAACTCTCCGCCGCGCACCATTGATATCACCTCCTGATTACTAAACCTGTAATACACAAATATCATAAGTAATAATCTCCTTTCAGATGTCGCTGTGTCATACATTATGTTTACATGCACTCCTTACCCATAGTATGGTTGTAAACCATAGCTGTATATTTCCCACAAAACCACTCCATACGACCAAATGTCGCTCTCGGTAGTAAACTTGCCATAGAGAATAGATTCTGGAGGCATCCATCTCACAGGGAGCAAGCTTTTTGACTGTACCTGTAATTTAAGTTCAATATTTAATATTATGCGTTAAATAATTTTAATACCTTCGAAATCTTACGTAAAGGCTGGTTAAGGATAAGTTTATTCTTTTCTATATGTAAGTTCAAGATAAGTTTATTAAGTTGAACTTTCAATACAATCTATAATTCTATATGAACATTGGACAAAACTCACAAACATTAAGCTACTTTCAATAAGTGAAAGAATTCAATGACAGAAAAAAATAACACTAGCAGTAAAAACATCAATGCACGTGATGCCCTGATATCTTCAATAATTAATGTGATGGCGAGAAATTCTCGCGCAACATAGAAATATTGCATGCCAAGCATTCATGATAATCAGCAACCATTTATTAAATTCTTTATTCATGCATAAAATATACTTAGACTGAGAATTTACTTTCTTGTTAGATCTACTCATATTCTATCTATATCAAATAACTGAATCTTACTCTGTAATAATCGGAGCTGTAAATATCCCTGGAAAGTCCAAAATCTGATATTTTGACAATGAAGTCATCAGAAACAAGACAGTTTCTGGCTGCTAAATCTCTATGAACATAATGGTGGGAGGCAAGATAGTGCATGCCAGATGCAATATTTATAGCAATGTTGAGTAATCTTAATGGTGGCAAGCCTTTCCCTGATGGAGGTGCACGGCCCATCAGAAACTCATGCAGATCACCTCTAGCCATGAACTCAAACAGCATACATAAAGGTTCTTCTCTCAATGCCACACCAACAATGCACACAATATTGTCATGTGTTAATTCAGATATCAAATCTATTTCTCTCCTGAAGTCTGCCTGTGTTTTGGCTGAAGCATTCTCTTTCAGTGCCTTTACAGCCACAAACTGTGTTTCCCCGTTTTTCTTTAGAGCTCCCTTGTATACTTTACCAAAAGCCCCTTCACCTAATTCTTCTAAGAATTTTATTTGTGAAAGGGAATACTGAGGTATGCGAAGGAATCCATTGCCACGGGTATGCCTTGGCATATGTGGCTGATCCCCAATGTTATTAGTAATTAACTCACTCATTTCTATTGGTGAATTCAGTCTAGAATTCCCATAGATATTTTTATCAGCATTTGGCAAGTTTATATCTCTTATTGTGGCAGCATTATTTTTATTTTTATGTCTATAGCATAAGCAGATAATAAACCCAATAATTGTTAAAGTAACAAGTAAAAATACTATTACAATGTAAATCCAGATTTTGTGAGCACACTTTGGAATATCACAAAGGTGTTTATCTGTTTTACCATCTTTTTCTATAATACACCAGGGTTGCTCCTTGACTCCTCCAGGATTTCTACAGTAGCTGTGTGTCCCAGCAAGTTCAGGATAGTCTGATAATCTTACATGTAACTGTTTAGACCACTCAACACAAGCCATTCCATTACTTGCTATGTTGACTCTACCAAGATAGCCACTACCATTCTCCCAATAGCACTCATCATCAGACACCATTACAGCACCAATGCTTATTCTCAAACAGTCAGGATCATTCTCTGGTAGGTCTTGGCATTCCTCTAGAGTCAGCTGCTGTCCAATATGTGGATGTCTCTTAGCTATAGCATACTCTTTCTGACACAATTCATTTTCCAATATCTCACAATCCTGTTTGCAGACACGTCTTAGTACAGTGGAGTTATGTCGAAAATCAAACATGGAAGCAAATGTGCTGTTGGGATTGGAGTACATATTAGGTATTTTACCATAAGAGTTTTCAAAGACTATTTCAGGCAGATCCTCTTCATTTATTTTACTAGAAGAATCAGTGGAAGGAGCAAGTATTTTACGAGCCTCATTATAGAATTTCCTATTAGTGACAAAAGGGTCTCTACAGATAGGAAATGTTGAATAACACAAACTGGGCACAGCATAACCTTCACAACGAGGACTTATATCATTTGAATATCTAGTTACTTGAAAAGCTTTCAATAGTTTATCTTCAAGAGCTTCCTGGCTTGTATTATAAGGTATGAAAACAAACTGGCCCTTCAAATGCTCAGCACATACATCACCTAAATACTCTTGGCATATTGGCTCTAGCCTTTGGGGCCCTGTGCTATTGGAACTATTTGTTACTGTTTGTATATTTTCTGACATTATAATAGGAGTAGACTGAACATTAATATCCATTTGACTGTAGATATCAGTATTTGGAAACAGTGATGCATAAGTTGGAATCTCATAGTTTTCAATACCTTCTTCCACTTTCAATTGTGATGTTTGCTTTTTCTCATAATTTTGTTTTATCACACAAGTATAATTTCCTTTGTCAGTTATAGCTATATCTTTAATCCTTAAATTTGTACCAATTGTGCCATTAGTCTTATCAATCCTAGTGATGATCCTAATTCTCTGGGTTGAGTTATCGTCAATAATTTTATTGTCTTTTAACCAATATACTTTCACATTTTCTAACAGTTTTTGCTGTATGTGATCTGGAGGAGATTCTATGGATAATGTAGCAATGCCTCCTTTATTTTTGGTATATTTTTCTACTTTTGTATAGTTCATAACAGCTTCGCATTTTAAACGTACATCGCTTTTGGGTGCTCTGGTAATCGTGGTCGGCAAAGTTTTCGAAAAGAAAATGTCAAGTTTTATGTTCCATCCTTTCTGCTCCGATGTTGAGTTAGATTTCAATAATGATAAAGATTCTGTCCTATCGGAATGTGAGGATTTAATGACACATAAACAGAGGCTTAAAACAATAAATACACTGCAGTGTTTCATGACTAATACTTTCCATAACACTGATGCCAATCGCAAGTGCTAATCTGATGCTTGTATTCACTTTTTCCCACAAAGTAATTAGCTTTTAGAGCACCTCACTGTATTTATTAATACATTGTATGGCATGTTTAAGTCAAGAATAACGAATAATGTAAAATCTTTATGTTTTTGTTAAATCTATTGGATTTACTTCACTTTACGGCGACTGACAGTGAGTGAAATATACCCATAGAGAATAGAATATACCAATACCATTAATAACTTGAAAAACTATGGTCTATGGTCACTCTACTAGACTACAAGAACACTCACTCAAATTCCAAATTGTCATGCACCAGTCGTCTTTATGTTTTAGTTCAGAAAACTTGCTACAATATCTTTGTATATAAAATTCTCGTGTCACAATGTTAGTTACCATACTCCTCCAAAACGGCTTGACCGATTTTTATGAAATTTTATATGCATATTCAGTAGGTCTGAGAATCGACTACTATCTATTTTTCATACCCCTAAGTGGTAGTAGGTAGGTAGTAGGCAGGTGCTAGGTAGAAAAAATTGCATTGCAACGCATGCCAGGTATTTAGTTTAAAATTACGCACTTGAGAGGAGGTTGTTGAAGTGTCCTTAAAGTTTATTAACATCTAATTTTCAGAATTAGCATACACTAACAATTAGTAATAATAAAAATTGAAACAAGTGGATTTCAAATTTCGTAAATTTATTTTTTGATACTAAAATTTAACACTAAAATGTAACTTGCAGCCTTAAATAAATTGTAGGTTTATAGATTTCGAAATATTTTAAAATATCATAGTCCAGTAATACAATTTAAATGGTATTATCTTCCAATTCCTCTTCTATCTCCTCTCTCAAAACAAGTCCGCCAAGAAGTGACGAGTCAGGAGGAAGCCATTCACAACTTGTGTCTTCTGATGAACATGCCTATTAAATACGAAAATACATAATTACTCAAGGATAACACAAATATAACTATAAATCTGAACTCTGATTTTAACCACAAACATATGTTATAGCTTTTACAACACTCGCTATAAGGTACAATTTCGTACGTACTTGACATTTGCAAGAGGTAGCTTCAACGTAGTGGAATATATCGGTGCCAGGCTGTACACCAGGGTCGCATTGGCGCAGCTTCACTGAGGCATGCTTGCGGTCTCCGTGCACGCAGACTGGGTGATGCGACTGCTTGTACGGGAACTGCCAGTCAGATATCTGAGGGATCGACGTTTTACATTATGTTAATAATATGTAGGTAGGTGTTATAGTTGTTTAAAAACTATTTTTTTTGGTGGTAACCTAATATAGTAGGTATACATACATATCATCCATGCTCAATACTGTATTAACCCGAGTTTCAGAGGATTAAAGATATAAAGCAGATCTGTCCTTGCTAAAGGATAGTCCTTAACAAAGAAGCTTCCATATATTTCCATTTCCATATATTCTATACTAGACCCCTAGGTATACCATACCTACCCATTTCTATAATATCTAGAATTCTAGGCTCTTCTATTTTGCAGATGCATTCGATATTATAAACGAGAACAACGAAAAGCTTAACTTACCCTTACCTAAATGTACATAATATATGTTGGTAGGTAATTCCTCACCTCATAAGTCAGACAATAACCACCACAGCCCTTGATCTTGACGTCATCCCAGCACCGTCTACCGTTCAGGTCGACCTGCAGCGCTTTGTGCGTGTGACGTTTGATCCTGCAGCGCCCACTCGTGGATGCACCAGCTATTAGCGCAAAGCAACAGCACGCCAACATTATTGTCGTGGCTCTAAAACTGCTTCTGGTGCGACCCGACATTTTGGATTCTGGAATTAATTGAAATATTTAAAGTAATCACACGTACCTACTAGTTCCTTTACTTATACTACGTAAGGTACTGGTTTTGGTGGTAATGGTTCATGGTACGGTATAAGGTAACTGGTTATGTGGTAAAGGTGGTATAAGGTAAGTAACTGACTTCGTGGTGATTGTGTGACAGGTACTGTGTCACTACAGGTTAATTCCTAAATGCAGTAAGAGCAACTTTCTTATTAGGTAGCGAAATCTGCATAGTAGAACCCCAAGCAGGATACAGGTAGGTATACGGGATACGAATGTTCACAGGAATGGATGAATTGTTTCATTAAACTAAAATATACTTTTATGCTTATACACGAAAAAAAAAAAAATGTTTTGCTTGCTCTCAAACCTTGTAGAACGGTAATCCTGAACTGTCTGTAGAAGCTCCATTCCAAAATCTTTTTATAAAGGAGCGAAGTGGACGTCACGGCATTTCTCTCGCCTCAGTTCCCGTCACAATGGCGTACAAACCATTACCTTCATAATTGCGCCGTTAGACCCGATAAAAATAACTAGGAATTGACTTTTAGAATACATTTGAATATTTTAGTTTTGTCTATATCGCGCTAAATATACGTAAAAGTATATCAAACTAGGTATAATACATAATATGGCATAATATCTATGTTCTATAATCATCTCTAATTGTTATGACAATGGTTGACGAACTCTGTGGTCAAGTGGCGCAAACACCAGTTTTCAGGGTGTGGCTAGCTATGAGTGCCCGGGTTCGATCCCCGGACGAAACCACTTTCCTACATTTTCTCGGGTTTGTGGTACACAAATGCTTTAGCTCCTTACTTTAGGTTTGGAATAGAATAGAATAGTTTTTTATTTTCGGAATGTTCATGATATTGTCCACATTTATTTATTTATCCTGAAAGCTTCCTTTTCCAATAGCGAAGTGTGAATGTATTTCACGCAGATAAAAAGACGCTAACAAGATAAAATAAGACTAATAAATAAATATGCAGAGCTTACTAAATTACGAGATTTCGAGTCGACCCAAAAAAGTCATTAAAAGCGGTGGCGCAGAACAAATTAGCTCATTTGTGTGAGTCTCCCGCCCGATCGCTGCGGTATGATCAAATTTAAAGTTCGAACTAATTGCATCGCGTTTCTTTTACCTTATCCGCATATTTAAATAAATCTTAGTAAGGAACTGACGCGGCGCCAAATAAGTTAAAATGTGGTTGCTATTCCAGCCAAAAACTTGGTTATTTACAGATTGAAATAATTAAACACATGTCAACTAACAATCAAACAGCTATCATATTCCCTAAATAATGAGACGGAGATCCATGACATAGAGAGGTAGATTTGGGTAGATAGGGACTAGCCGCATTGGAACCGAATAGATTGATCATCCACGCGAAAAAAAAACAAAAATAAAATGTTGCTCCTTTTTTTGTCGAAAATATACCGCTAACAATGGTGTTAGGTAAGGTATTCACTGATATATAGGTACCTACCTAAGTGGCACCAATATAAGCTGATACTTAGATACTCAGGTCCCTCTGTTAGCTACTAACATTAAATTCTTACCTATGTGTTCAAGAGTGAGGTCATAATTTTCAGTTTTAACAATATTTTAAAGCATCATGCATCATTGTCATCACGCTTCTTTAGACCGAGACGAAAGCACAGTTCTCAATTCAAGGAACGTCGACTTTAAGCTAATGAGACGTTTTCATTAATTCCTTTTGTCAAACGTTCATGACATTACCGTACAGTAAAAAATACTTAGTTAAGCATTCATTTGTTTTCTTTCAAAATTCTGTTTTATGATTTATTTCTAACTTCTTGTACTTATTAAACTTTTTTTCCATAGGGAGCTTACATACCACATACAGATAGATAAGTCATATTTTATAATACAACATTTCAAAATATTATTCACCAACGGGATGAGCAAGTAGGTAAATAAACTGCATATTAAGTATACCTATCTTTTTAAACCCTTCACACCTACTTCAATAGTGACTTAATTTTATTTAGTGTGAATCACACTCGTGTTCAAGCTAAACAACCCGAGGCGCATTCGTCATTTTGGTGCAATTTAAAGGGCATTGTGTTTGTCCATATTTGCAAGTTCTCTCTTACAGGCTTAGACCGAAATGGACTTCTCGCTGACAGTAAAGTGGACCACACGATACCCTTTTATAATTTGAACTACAAGTTATATGTACTTGCCTTTATATATTATAATTTAATAATAGTATATAATAAATCATTTATTTTCAGACTACTAAGGCCCAAATACCTTACAGACTAAGATAGATATATTATACAAAAGTTGTTAGTATATATATTGCTTAAAATTAAGTTAATAATCTTCCTTGCACTACGTGTTAGTGCGTTCTGGTGGTACTTGTCCGCGGAAGCGACGGAACACACATTATGGATTTCTACCGAACCCTAACTATAAGTTTTCTGTACATAGGCTCCAACTTTTAAAAGATGAAGATATATCGATAGCTTCTGCTTATATATGTATTCAATGTTTGTTTTGTCGCATGTAGTAGACAAGTAGTCTTCATATATCTTTAACATTCGCTTTTTCGTAGTTTTGCAAGCCCAGGCTCTTATTCAGGCGCTTCAGGACAGAAAAAGTAGTATCGTTGCAGCTGCGGAGCGTGTGTTGAACTTACCAAATGCATGGTGGTTGGTTCAAACTTGCTCAAGAGTTTCCCAGCATCTAGACTTTAGATGACCTCCAAGCTTGGACCGCTTCGTAAAGTAAACTATGTAAGCTGACAAGCGTTTCGGGAAATTAAGTAATCGGGGCTTAAAATAAGATACCTAGGTAAAAGAGATAGATAAATTTACCAGAAAAAGTCTCAAAGTCTCTTCGAGCTTCATACAAATGGCGTTATGTTTAGAGGCGTTTTAGAATCATTATCATTGAGTGCCTGGCTAGAGCTCGTATAGCACAACCTCTTTTCGAAACGCATCTATGCAGCTTTAAAACTTCATGATACGGCTCCAGACCAATTTGCAGTGTACACCGTTATGGTAACGTATGATTACGGGCAGCGCCGCAGCCGTCGCCGCTCCCAACTTCACCAAATTTAGCTAACAATCGTCAAATAATATGGCGATCGTGAAAGCTCCCGATGAAATTGCCCTAGTGATTCATAGAGTTCCTGATTGTAGATACAAATAACAGTAATACAATGCACCGCAATTGGTTAACGATTTGTCGTTCGTGTTATGGCTCTGTCAATGGTTAGCACTAAACGGGTATTAAATGTACGTTTTTATTTACGTACCATATTCAAATTGTTTATTAAGTAAGATAAATCTATGTTGATATCGAGGTTTTAAGTGGCCTAAAGGTGGTTCGTAAATAAATTATCATATTTTATCGAATTCGGTTGAGCCGTTTAGTGGATACGGGCGCATACATATGGAACAGGTTACCATACCAATATACTTATACACATAACGCCGTAACTTCAGGTAAATAACATATGCTCTATTTATGTTTACTCCGATGAAAAAACATTAATACAAACCTATTTTAATTAATTCATGATTAAAATAAAATACCAAAATCGCATAGGTCAACGCATTTAATGAGTTCTGTGAACACAAAAACCATGATGACTAAACTGTAAAAATCATTTGAGTCTTGTCTGCTTTGTGCAAGCTTGGTATATTTTGGATATTGATAGATACATAACAATTTAAACCCAAAACTATATTGTAAGTGGTCCCCAATGTGTTGAGTTTAAGCCAACGTTACTTGATTGTGATCGGCCGCTAAAGATACACGCAGACATAGCCGTTAACCGAATTTTAATTACAGTGAATTTAAAGTTTGTGAATTGTGATTAGTGAACTTTTTTACCAATGCCAGTGCTTGATACGTCACAGAGGTAGGTTTTTATTTTAATTTGTAAAACGGTTCAAGTCCTAGGTACAGATAAAAGAGCCTGCTTTTTAACATATTTTTTAATAATAAGTAAGTACTTAGCTTATTTATTTATTAAACATTATTTAAAAGCTTCCGCAACAATTTATTGGAGTTACAAAAATCTTTGATATAATGTTTTCCATTATTGTTCTTATATCTATTTATTAGAATAAAAATATTATTTCAGTACATTTCTTTTAATAAATACCTCTTAGTATAATTTGTAATTTATACTAGCTGTTTTGTAGGCTTTTAAATGTTATTAAAATTAAACATTTTACAGCCTAGAAAAAAACAATTAAAATGTAAAACACTTTTGTATCATGTACCTGAGTATCTTCATCTACTTGCATACAAAATACAATTATTGTTCTAGCAGCTAGCACAGCGGCAAACTGCTTGGCTTTTTGCGCAAAGGGTCAAGATTCTATTCTATAATGTCGGGACAAATTAAATGTACCAAAACCTTAACTATTTAGCTACATACTATTTCCATAAACACGTTAAACATTATGTAAAAAAATATAATTCAAATACAGACAACTTAAAAATACTACAAGATAAGTGAAAAACAAATATAAAATACAAACTATAAAACAGAAACTGGGTTGTCTGAATACCAAGAAATCAGTAGGTAACATGATATTTTAGAAACAGACCGTTAAATTGTAGGAACAACATAAAGGCACGGAATAACTTTTAATGTGTTTATTTTATTATAAGCGTTATTTGTTACTGTAAGAAATATTGAAATTTCTCGGTTTCAGCCGATATCCAAACCAGTTTTCTCAATGATTGGGCTTTTAAAAATAATACGAAATATATGATATTTTTGGTCTGAATTCAGAGTTGGGATTAGGGAAGTTCAAGTATCTAAGGGACCCCACTCAATTAAGTATTCGATCTCAATCGTTTTCATTTGTTTGGCATTGGTCTTGTGTATTATGATGACTCTTGATCCACGGTAAAGGGATAAGTAGGCTATAAGTATAGAACACAAGAATGCCATCATCTTTAAAATACATATATTTTAATTTGAATAAACCTTTGTACTTAATTACATTTTTCGTAAATTAGCTTAATAGCGTGCCTATGGGGCCAAAAAATAGTACATAGCTAGCTAGTTAAAACTTTTACATAGGCACGAATATAATTATGTGTGCTTATTGTATTTTTTGTTTCAGCTTTAGTAAATAGTATGCGATATGGAATCAGAAGTAAGGAGTTGAATGACATGATGTGGGATGACGGTATCCTCTGAAGCAATGGTGTCTGCCTCCTGTAGGCCACACATGTTGGGTGTCTTCACGCTGCTAATGATCATTGGTATATGTATTACCTTTTGTAAGTCTCTTTTACCCGGCTGTAAAATAATCAAACACGGATTACTTAATAGCCTAGATCCTAGATTCATGTCTCGGTAAATTATGTAAAAAAAAAGTCGAGCTGATTTGACTATCACGCAAAAACGGCTAGAGCAAGTTAAATATAAATTGTATTTTTGTGAACCAGAATGTATAATATCCCTGAAACTGTTGGAGCTGCACGTGCCGGCGCACGTGGCTCTGGGCACGCGCGCGGCGCTGTCGTGCCGCTGGGCGCTGGGCCCCGCCGACGGACTGTACTCCGTGAAGTGGTACAAGGACGGCAAGGAGTTCTTCCGGCACGTGCCACGCGACCACGAGCCAAGGAGGAAGTTCCCGCTGCCTGGAGTCGACGTTGAGGTCAGCCTGATTTCTTCACCTAAAAAAATCTTCTTTATGGAATCGACTTCAGTATATGAAGCTGGCTTCAGTATTTAAGAACCGAAATTTAGAGCTAAGAGTATATATATAGGAAAAGAGATCAAGGATACTTTCTCTCCCTGTTTATGATATACGGGCAAAGGTGCGGCGATTTTTTTTTTTTTTTGATCACTTACAATAAAAATATGGCCAGATTTCATGATAAGATCGTTTTTTCACAGTGGCATTTAATATCCCTCAGTAAGGTCAGCACTACAGGGTTTATACACAACAGGGTTTTTAATTTTTCTACAGCAATGGGATTCGTCTGGCTCAAGCTTGGTGCTGTCAGCGGCATCGTCCGGCACTGCGGGCCGGTACCGGTGCGAGGTGTCTGGCGAGAAGCCGCTGTTCCCCACCGTATCCGGTCATGCAGACTTGGACGTTGTCGGTAAACAGCGCACGCAATGTTTATGTTTTAACAAATGTAAATTTTAGACTCAGCGTAGAGACAAAAAATACATAAATGAACGTAAATAAAGCGATTTAATTAAAAAAATAAAAACGATATGGTATGATAGGCATATTTAATTATATTTTAATCCTACGCAGTATGTAATTGCTTAATTTAAATTAACCAATATGAGATAGACCTCGTTTACTGAAACTCACTTTATTCGGTAATAATAATAATAATAATAATATTCCGGGACAACTCACACACGGTTATCTGATCCCAAGCTAAGCAGAGCTTGTGTTATGGTAACCAGGCAACTGATAAACATACTTATATATTTCTAAATACATAGGTACATATTATAGATAAATTACACCCAGACAACCAGAACAAATGATCGTGCTCATCACACAAACATTTGTCCTGGGTGGGAATCGAACCCACGACCTCCGGTATAGCAGTCAGGGTCACTATGTCACTAACCACTAGACCAACAGGCCCGTCGGTAAAAAGGTAACAATGATAATTGTGGTCCTTATTTCAGTTTTACCGAACAAAGGGCCAATATTAACGGGCCTTCGATCAGCGTATCGACTTGGGGAACAAGTGAACGTCAACTGCACATCGGATAGATCCCGTCCATCTAATAAGCTGTCCTGGTACATCAACGGAGAGCCAGCACCTACCACGGCATTATTGAAGCCTGAGCATCAGACTCATGAAGACCATCTCGAAACCACCACAATAGGGCTTAGTTTTAAAATCACCGAACAATATTTAAAAGGGAACGAAGTTAAAGTCAAAGTAAGTATTACAGAGATATTTTACTTATTTTTACGTGTCTTTTGTCGGGAAAAAGTCCTTTGTACATATTTGGTACTATATCAAGTTGAGTTTCTAAATACACAAAAAACTAGCAACTAAGTACCAATCTCCTTGACAAAAAATTAAAAAACCCCAACAAATAAAAAAATGGAAGATAACTTATTAACATAATATATTCAAACGTTTTGTTTCAGTGTCTCGCAACCCTCGCATCTCTTTACTGGAGGAGCATCGAGGAGAGTGCCTCGTTACAAAGGGGAAACGCCCACCATGACCAGTCTCCATTGCAAGACCCCAACACGGAAGCTGAAAGAGCCCAGTCTAATCTCGCGCGATTAGTTCCTTGCTCAATCACCACCATTGTTACAATGCTTTCATTGAGTTTCTTTATAAGGCTACGTTAGATTTAAGACCACAGAAGTTAGTAGAAACGGTAATAGGAACAGTGTTACTATGTTTTTGATAGCTAAATGAAATACGATTCGAACATAATATTAGGAAACCTGAACATAAAAAATCAAAAATTGTAATAAATAATGATAATTTGAAACTGCTGTATTTTTATTTATTCACTAGCTGTGCCTGCAACTTCGTTCGCGTGGATGACGCTTATCAATGAGTCTTTAACCATTAAGGCTGCACACGCGACGGAAGCTTAAAAAATTGAGGTACTTCTCCCGTTTTCCCAACATTTCCCTTCACTGCTCTGCTCCTTTTGATTGTAGCGTGATGAAAAGTATACTATAACCTGCCCAGGAGTATGAAGAATAATTGTACCAAGTTTCGTTAAAATCCGTCGAGTAGTTTTTGTTTCTATAAGGAACATACAGACAGACAGACAGACAAAAATTTTACTGATTGCATTTTTGGCATCAGTATCGATCACGAATCACCCCCTAATAGTCATTTTGAAAATATATTTAATGTACAGAATCGACCTTTCTACAGATTTATTATAAGTATAGATGTAGGGACCTACCTAGCTAATAACTTTGGAAAATATTCCACGAACGTTATGAAGCTCAGTGTCAAAGTTTATTCGGTATCATGTAATTAAAGTTTTGTACTCAAGCTTGCCTCAAAGCCAATTAGAATACTTGGATGCAGACTTTATTTCTAGGAAAATTTTGTTAACTCAGACACCACACGTAAGGCTCCTGAGTAAGTTTAGGCTTGCAAGGTTTATTTAAACTTTACTCGGGCCCATTCACTTTTCATCAAAATATTTTTAAAACATTTATCCTTATTGATATTTTCATTCGATTCATCAATTCAGTTGATTTTTAATATTCTTTAAGCAAAAATCGTCTCGTATTTTCAAAAGAGAAATAGAGTACCTTCCTACATGTTCCGAATCGAAACACAAATAAAAACTTTTTCAGACTCTGGTTGCTTGTTTTATTAAAAAAAAAAAAGATTTTTATATGACATACGGCTCTTATTTCTAACTGTCATAAAATAGCTAAAAAGTAACGAGTATCAATGAATTTCTATTTCGAGTACACCTAGTTAAAATATGTAACAATAGTTTTAACTTAATATAAGTAACACTTTAACAGGGAATAAAAACGAAAATTTTTGATTTCATGCTGTCTTATATGTATGTAAATAAAAATGTGTGATATTGAAAATGGATGTAATCAAAATCTTTATGAGATGAAAGAGCTGCCGATTGCTGTAAAGTCTCCCTTTGACAGTAAGACAATATTATTTCTAGTCTTTACCGAAATATTCACACATGATTAAGTTATTAAATCGAACTATTCAATATTATTGCTAGGAGTTGTATAAATCCTTTCCTGTATATGCCTTGTAAGTGTATAGCATTTTTTATTTAATGATAAATAACAAGATAAGTATCAACTCCGTTTAAGCAGCGTAGGGTTAGAGAGGAAACTGGAAAGCTACATTTTTTAAATTGCCGCCTTTTTTCATCTTTCGCTTATTGATGATTTGTCTGTTCTTATTTTTATTATCTATATTTTTATGCACTTTGTTACTCTGACAAAATGTCACAATTGTCACATGTCAATTTTGACATTACACCTCGATTAAGGTTTATTCACAATGATCTTAGAAAAATAACAACAATAATTTGTTTACTCCTTACCAAGCAATTATGTTATTAAAAACTGACTGATTAAATTAACCTTTACGTAGAAGTAATCCATCGGGAGATGTTTTTAAAATTTTCAAGCTAGAATTTCTTTCATCATAAAATCCTTAGATTAAAATAAACTGTCGTTGTTGATCCGTGTTCATGTACTTCATGTATATACAGCTTTATTAATTAATAGTTACGACGACTTCAACCAAAACAATAATGTTATCGCTTCAGTAGTTCAGCAACCAAATACAGCTCGCTCCCTTTTATTTAGTCATTATAATGTCTCGTAGACCGCAATCCAAAACCCGAATTAAAGTTTGTAATAGACCTGTGTTTCATCTTCAAGACAAAAAGGCAGACGAAAATGAATTATCAATCGGTTTGATTAAATCAGCGAAGAGAACCGGACAACTCAGTTTAAGCAACAGGGGACTGGGAACAGGTGAGCCTGAACAATTTATTACTCGTCATATGAATACGTGACAAATATCTGCGTACATTTTTCGTTCACAGTCTGTTATATTCCTCGAAATTTAATGATAGACATGCATATCTATCAGGTAATATATAAAATCATATCATATCATATTTTGATTTATACTTATCAAAAGAAACTAAGAAAAAAACCCTGCATTAAATTTCTGTATAACACATTTAAGACTGTTTTGTATTATTTTTTCTTTATTAATGATGTGATGCCAAATTCAATACACTATTTTTATTCTTAATTTTAGTACCTGATAATGTTTGGAAAATCGATGAATTGGTTATGGATGATACAAAAGAGGTTGATTTTGCAAGATCCGATAACAACCAGTGGTGGAATGCGGAGCCGCTCAAAACTCTTGACCTTAGTTCCAATGCAATAAAAGTAATATCACCAAATGTCAAGTTTCTGCAACATATTGTTAATCTCAAGGTGAGTTAGATAACATGATAAATGCATATGACATTAATGCATAACTCAATAAGCACATGTGCAATTTTTTCAATTTATTTAGTATAATATATTTTTACATTCATTCTGCTTTTATTTTAGTAATGGCTAAGTGGTTGGCCTTTTAAATTCTGAATCAATTAAAAGGCTTAATTTCAATACTAGTTATTAATTGTATGTTGAATCTTGAGACTAGTATATTTAATTTGTTACTAAAACATGACTATTTTGCTTATGGATACATAGTGTTGTTTCAAAAACACTAATTTTTTTTAGCTTCACGACAATGCCATATCTACTCTCCCGCCGGAGTTTGGGGAGTTAAAAAGCCTAATGAGTCTGAGCATTTCCCACAACAAGCTTACCACACTTCCCATTGAATTCTACAAGTTAACAGACCTGCGTTGGCTGAGTATATCTCATAATGAACTGATCAAGATTGAGCCGGACTTTGGTGATTTGGTCATGCTGAACTTTCTGGTAAGGATAATAATTATTTTTAGATAAGAAAGATGAAAGAAAGCAAGAGAAAGCATTTATTTTCATACGCAACTCTGAATACAGACTAAGTAAATAAATATACTAGTTTGGAGCAATAAGGTATCATAAATGTTAAGACTGTGGTTGGTAAGGTGATCTAGATCATTCTGAATTCTTATAGCATACCAACTCAGCACAACTACCAGGGAAATATTAGAAATATTATAAGATCACGAAAATAGGTGCAGTAAAAATTGTTGACAATAACTGCTGTAATGTGTGTTGGCATAAATTATACAATAACAATAGAGCAAAGAAAACAAAGATATTTTTTATAAATTATTTATCTTTATATAATTTAATATCTACATGTTTTTCCCCAGGACCTATCTCATAACAAATTGACAATGCTACCACCAGGAATGGGCTATTTGGTAAGATTAGTGGAACTGAATCTGTCACACAATGAGCTTCAGGAGTTACCTCCAGACATTGTCAACCTTCGAGGTAAATGTACCAAACATTATGTAATTATTTATTGCTGTAAAAGAAATCCTATGGTCATCAAATTAGGGTTCATAATTATCTGACCATATCTTTATTATGGTAAGATAAGCTAAGTTTAAGAAGGAGAAAGTGATGTTTTTAAATTGTTCTATGCCTTGTTTTAGTTCTTAGTTTCATTTAGTTTATAATTCTTTTTATTTCTTGCGTAGGCTTAGTTTTTATAAAATTGTAAATATTTTAAGT
This sequence comes from Autographa pulchrina, assembly GCA_905475315.1. Classification (NCBI taxonomy): domain Eukaryota; kingdom Metazoa; phylum Arthropoda; class Insecta; order Lepidoptera; family Noctuidae; genus Autographa; species Autographa pulchrina. The sequence continues at coordinate 9,203,475 of FR997768.1, forward strand.
TTAATTTCATTAATAAAATTACACCCCGTACTACATACATATTAACTTTTTATGATTCTATTAAAATATAAGTGTGAAAGGTAGAATTATTATTTAGTTTGCAGAAATTGAATATTTATAAGATTTAGTAGTTAGGTTTGTAATGTTTAATTGAATGTATGTAAGTATGTATTTTGAGTAGAATCTTTATACCTACATTATTGTACAATATGTTATCTCATAGCAGAATCCTTCCATCAAGGTTGAAAGTAATTTTTATAAATATTATAGTATTTTTTTGCACCGAAATATCTATTAAAAATAATACTAGTAAACGGTATGTATTCACGCGAAGATATCTAGATACCCGACTAGTTCACCTTCACTAATGTCACTGTTCAAAAAAAATATAATTAAAAAAATTAAAAAACACGCCTGCCATGTCAAAAAAAATTAAAAACAAGTCAAATATTTGCAGTCGGGGTCGGTTACTTGGAACATTTCATTACAGGTCCCCCGACTGCAAATATTTGATTTGTTTTTAATTTTTTTTGACATGGCAGGCGTGTTTTTTAATTTTTTTAATTATATTTTTTTTATTTAATACCTTTTAGTGAACAACAAAAAAAACATGACACAACACAAAAAAAATATCGTTCGGAACCCTTTGCAGGCGATTTCGACTCACACTTGACCATTTTTTATTGTCCACATAGTCTATGTCACTCGGGATAACTCAAAGCTTCTAATGATACCACAAACATTGAAATCGGTCAAGCCTTTTAGAAGTTATGGTGGAATAAAGAAACTCACAAACATACATACATACATACATATATACATACATACATACATACATACATGAACCCTGAAAACATAACACTCCTTTTTGGGCAGTCGTGTAAAAATGCACTCAAATACAAGTATATCACCGATTTAAATCACCTCACTAGCGGAATGTAGCATTTTAATAAAATACAATAAAGAATAGTTGCATAATCGGGAAAGTTTATGAGATACAATTGATTTTCTAAACCATCACATATAAGTTGTGGGCGTTTGGTGGGTTGGCATTCGTCCCATGTTGACCTCAACGATTTGCTATGATGAAATTAGATTTATTACAACTCTTAAAAGAGGAACGATGATATATATCATACATAAAGTCGAAACGTCGGGACCTAAAATCAAAAATGTACCGCAATAAAATCCTTAAAAAGTAGTTTTATTTTAATGTCGTGTAAACCTAAGAAACCAATATACATAGATACAATATACATGTATGTTCTTGTACCTGTAGACACTAGTTTACAGGTACAGTATCCTGCTAGAATGTTTACAATTATATTATTTAATTTGTTGACACTATAAAAACGTTTTAATTATCCAATAAATATTTATATGAGATAACAATACGTGTTTGAAACGACGGTATAATTTATCTTTATGTGCATACGTAATAGAAAATACAAACTTAAAACTTGCACTGTAAAATAAACAACAAATATGATTTACATATTTTGCTTACTACAAAGAAAGTGAATTTAGCGCATTATTAAAATATACGAGAAAACTAACTGATCTGTAACCTGCCTGGTCCTGCCTTATTGTTAATAACATACTTCCTGAATCATGCCATTGCCTTAAAAAAAAAACTAAAATCCTTCCTTTTAGACTTGAAAAAACTGAATCTAAGCAACAATACCTTAAAGAAAATGCCACCATTGGGAGAACTGAGAAAAATGGAAATATTAGACGCGAATCATAACGACATTCAAGAATTACCCGACTTTTATGGTTGTTCCGCCCTCAAAGAACTGTATCTGGCCAACAATTTTATAAAGGTAAATTTTCCTGATATGTTCTAGTAGTTTCTCAAGTAAAATATGTAGTAATAACTCTCCTGACTACGTACTATATTCTTTTGTGATGTAACTTATGTACCTATAATACTGTAATCATATCATATTTTTAATCATTTCAACATTCTGATTCAAAGTGTGGGGGAAAATCGTAATTGAATACACTTAAATTCAAAAAACAAACCTCACTTTACACCATTATCTAATTGTTAGTTTGATATACTTTTCATCACCCAATATAACAACAGAGTTATCAAAAAGTAAAAACAAATAATATTGATGAACTTCAGGCAGATAGCTTATTTCTATGACCATTGTATATTCCTAAACTTCTCATATATGTCATCAGGAAATCACCGAAGAGTTTTGCGACCAGATGCAGCATCTGAACGTTTTGAACATACGAGACAACAAGGTAGAAGTGCTGCCAGAAAACATATCACTCTTACAGAAATTGAAACGGCTTGACCTTACTAATAACAATTTAAATAAGTGAGTTTCTATAACTTATTTTGTTTAGATGACACGTAAATTCTAGCCATCATCTGAGGTAAGTCGATTGCTTTTTGTATAGCATCCATTTCAATGGTATTTTTTTTACTGATGCTAAATATAAAGTTCAAGTCATCTTAAAGGTATTTTAGTATGTCAATAGAAGTCGTGTTTGTATTTATTGTCTAGTGATTTGCATTACATTTAAATATCCTACTTATCTAGTTAAGCTACCTACTAGATGTCTGCTGTTGCACTTTTTTTGCAACATTTGTATGAAAAATTGTGTGTATGTTGTATAACGTAGGTTGCCAACGCCTAGTAGTGGACGGCTATCGGCTGAGACGACGAGATCGACTATATATTTTAACTAAAATTATTTAATATGTACGTGTCTGTCTGTATATTAGGTACCGTCTGTAGCATTGTACCTCCTAAAAGATTGGATTGATAAGGATGCGCTTTTAACTGTTTGTAAATTTGACGTGATCAAGACGATTTTTAGCTATGATGTATGAAGATCTGTTCCGGATTCTGCTGGAAGTTTCTTAAACGTTCAATTTATTTTTATATTTTCCTAGGTTACCGAGGAATCTTGGCCTGCTATCTCAGCTCCAAAGCATAAACATGGAGGGCAATAAGTTGTCGTTCGTGAGGCAGGACGTCATCCGAGGCGGCACCGAACGGATGATGAAGTTTCTAAGAGATCGCATCACTGATGAAGTCGTTAGCGAAACCAGACTCACTCCTGACGACTGGCCTGATAAGTAAGATACAATTTTTTATTTTAATTAATTAACATTGTACTTAAAACAACATTATCTTGAATCTTTGCATCTATTATTATTGTTATCGATTGCTGCCTAATTTGTTGACTTTGACGTTGACTTTGGTTGACGTTTGATTATTCAAGAATACAATCCATTTTTTTGTAATTCAATAAATGCTTGAATCGTAAACTTACTTATGTTACTTTTGAGGAACGTTACTTTTAGAATAAAGTTTTTAGGATAATACTTTAGTTGAATCGGTTATTATGTAGTTGATACTTTTAGGTATAAATAACACGGTTTGTTTATCACTATTCACAAAGAGCAATTTACCTGCAGGTACACTTTAAAGAAAAGCCAGGCCTTGATGGTGCCAGGCCGAGACCTGACGAATGTGCCCGACCATGTATTCTCTGCCGCCGCTGACGCCGAGGTCCATATTGTGGACTTCTCCAAAAATAAGCTGATGACGATACCAACTGGGTTTGTACAATATTTTTTATGCCAGTCCCATGAAAAAATAAAAGATAAATAAAAAAAAGTAAGATTATGGGATATGAAATCTATTTTCGATACAGGTTTTTTCTATAAGTTTCCCCAATGGAGATGTTTTAAATCTGAATTATTGGCCATTCATCAGTGCTATTTTATTTTATTCTTCTTTGTTTTGATGCGCCTTATATGAACTGAAAATTTTAGATAATTTTTAATTAAACATTTTGCGATGAGTAATCACCTCAAACTGCCAACGAAAACTAAATATATTTCTGCTTATAAGATTCACTACATTGGCCATTATTTAGAAAGATATTTCTTTGCAGTATTGTTCGTGTTTGCGACACGCTATCGCAATTAGTGCTGTCGTCTAACGTCCTGACGAGTATTCCGCCTGAAATCAACTGCTGCCGTCACCTGCAATACCTTGACTTGGGCAAGAACTCTCTCTCGGACCTGCCGGTGGAACTAGGCGGTCTCAAAGACTTGAGGGAACTAGTCATTTCTAATAATAAGTGAGTGTTTATTTAATAGTAATTTCTAAAAGCAATACACCATACAAAGTCGATGAAATAAAAATAATGGTACTACTAAATTAGATCTAACCATAACATGCTTAAAAGATGCGTAAACTGTTTCTCCCTCCCCGAACGCATAACACCATCAGGCACATCATTTGAATTACTACCGAGGGCTATGGTTATAGCGATATCTCTCGGACCTTCAAGATATTTCGGATTTTGGGTGATTTTTTAAACAAAACTTATTAAACGGATTCTATTGCGATTGTAGTTTTTAAAAAATAACCGTTCGTGAATATTTGTTTATCAATATTTCTAAATTCCACCAATTTTGAAGTTAATAACCTACTCTTTTGGCTAGGTTCACGAAAATACCGCGGTGTGTGTACGAGTTGGAAAGCTTGGAGATACTGCTGGCTGCTGAGAATAAGATCGACGAGATAAACGTGTCGTCTGACGCCCTGGCCAAGCTTAAGAAGTTGGCTGTACTGGACCTCGCCAATAATAACATCGTGACCGTACCGCCAGAGCTGGGGAACTTTACACACCTCAGGTGAGAATTAACTTAAACTTTTATTGCATCAGAAACCCGTTTCTTTTTGTTGGATCTACATCTTAAAAAAGTCCACCTATCATACCAGTAGCAGAATATGGTGAAGAATCGATTAGTCGACAATTATAAATGGTTCTATTGAAATGATAAATTATTACTTAATTGTTCTAGATTTTAGGATAAATAGATGGATGTTTTTTGTTATTTTTTCAAACGCAAACAATATTGAACAGATTTTGACAAAATTTGCGTCATTACAAAAGTAAGATATTATTATATGATGACTTTTTATCCCGATACAAGTCCACGAGAACGGGAATTATGCAGATGAATCTGCAGGATACTGCTTGTCTTACACAATGATAATACTAAGATAAATACTGAGACTACACAATAAGTTGCTCAATGTAGAAAATCGTCTCAATCTTTTATTTGTACTGATTTACAATTGGAGTTCAATAATAATATTTATCTAGGTAGAAGTCAAATACAATACAATTATTAGTTTAATATTGAATCTATTTTTATAGTACATAACTAATTGTAGGATGGACTTATTTGATTTATTAAGGTGATTTGAATCATTGTTCTGCATAAAGATTATGCAATAAATAATAGGCCCGCGGTATGCAGGGTCACAATGACTAGGTATTCAGTTACGCGTAGTTTATTTCTTTTGTAGTTATTGTAACTTAGGTAGACATGAAATCGTTAAAATGTCGTCCATTATCCTTTATTATTAAATACTCATGTCCTTTTAAATGCCCTAACTAATGTAAATGAAAATATTATTGAACATTATGAATAAAAGTTTACTAATTCCTTCATTGATCCATATCTGTTATGGGCATTATCCATTGAATTATTATAAGCAACAACACGGTCCGGTTCCTAGAACAATGCTGTTGTTTCAGGACTCTGGAGTTGATGGGCAACTGCTTCCGTCAGCCACGACACGCGATCCTCGCGAAAGGCACCGCCTCCTTACTCTCTTACCTAAGAGACCGCATACCCACCAATTAGTTTTAGTCGATTTTATGGCTTACTACACTATAACTTACTAAAGATGGTTTGATAGTTCAATGCGGTTATATTTCATAACGCCTTGTAAACTAATAAGTATATTTATCGATTTTTGCTTTCTTGAAGCTTACAAAGTTATGCTTTAAAATGTTGCATAACGTTTTCGCACAATTTATTAAACATAGAATGGTATACAAGGCATTATAGTTTATATTTTCGAGATAATTATGGAAAAAGATAGTGTCTTCCAATATTAAATGTTTTTTTTCTTGACATTGGCATTGGCTATCATAACGTGAATAGTATTAAAAAGCACAAAGTATTTTTAAGATTTGTGTCTCAAACTGTACATGTATTACCAAATTTAGTGTTCCTTTTGACACGTCTACAAAATGAACTTTCACGACCATTCTTTAGTAGGTGCACCAAGTCAAGAGTGTTGCCATATAAAACGCAGTCAGCTTGCAAAAGCCAAATATTTACAATGTTTTTTCGCGTACCTGATTACGGTCACCGTAAATCGCTTTTTTTTTCAGTTATTATTGTTGCCTATTTGTTATTATTTTATTATATTATTTTGTTGTTATTTTGAAAACGTTATGTTATTAAATTATGTCACTAACATTGATGTAGAAACCACAATTAACGGATTATAAAATATGGGTTGTGAGATAATCAGTATGCAATAAATACCATGAAAATGTTTATAATGATAAGTAACGAAAAGTATTTACAATGGGTTGTTGGGAGAGCACTCATCTCTTTGCCAAACGTAAGTATATCTTCAATATTTTTGGACTAGTTATTTTAAATGTAGCTGTGACTCGTTGCATAATTGTCTAAATGTTTACAAGAGGCTCTATTACTATTGTCTTTCTAATTATATCAATCATTTATGGAACAACCACGTTTGCTGTTGACAGTAGAAATAGGTATAAATTAAATATAGAATAGTCAAAAATTACAAACTAAAAAAGTGTAACTAATATTAATATCGATAGCCAGAAATTTAAATTATGTAATCCCCTTACTTACAACTTGAAATTCAACCAAAGTATTGTTACATGTACCTGAAATTTAATTTTTAATGTATACACAGCCCTTTGTTTTGGCAGCTTGAGTGCATGAGTAATTTAGTTTATAAACAAAGAATTGCACAAGTTTGTCAAGAAATTCACGAGCACAATGTTATAAAAATAGAAAATCTTTGAGCATATCGCGTGGTTATGAAATATATGCTTTGAAATAATATGGTTTTGTTATTTACCTCATCTTGGTCGATTTGCTTTTTTCCTACATTAGGGCTCGGCGCAAACGGGCCACCGAACACAGCTACTGGTGGCCAGTAACAGCGACGCCCTTTTTCCTATATCTGGGGGCACGGCAGTGCCCCAGCCAAGTCTCGAGCAAAACGGGCACGCCGTACCATTCTTTTCTCGAAGCATTTCGCGGCTATTTCACCCCCCCTGTATAATCGATACGGACAAAGCTAGGGGTTTAGGTTTTCGATGATCTAGAGTAAGTATTAAAACAAGCTCAGCCTCAAAATTACATGACATTGGAACCAATTGTTTACGAGTTATGAGCGATCAAAGTTACACCATTTTGTCACTCACTGACTCACTCACTGACCGATCATCAAAAATCTAAGGTACTTCTAGCAAACTTAGAACCTTCAAATTTGGCACCAAGATAGGTTTTTAGCTACATGTAAAGGGAAAATTATAAAAACGGTAATAAATTATATACCTTAGTAAATAATATGAAACAAATTTATATTTGCGGTTTTACAAGAACATGGTATATGAATTTTGACTGCATTGTTAACTTTGTTCTTTGTTTATGTACCAAAAGCAAATATTTTTTATAGCAATTTTGTTTATTTATAATGTTTATTTATAAAAAGAAAAGAAAGAGACCTACAAAAAATAAATGAGATCCCACCAAAAACATTCAATGTAAAAAAAAGCCAAGTCTCTCTATGCAATTCTTCCATCGTAAAAAGTTTTGAGATCGCATAGGAGCCAAGTCCTGTTCAACTTAATTTGTAATAATAAATCAATATTTTGTGACTCTAACAATAGTTTTGTTTACATTACAATAATAGTGACTTGGCCATGAGCACAATAAGATACAAATATAAAACGGCATATTTGGAGGAGTTGCAAGTAAATAATAAATAATATCAGGACACCTTAACCGACAGTCGGTATCATCCAAGATCAGTGAACTGCACATGCACTATGGCACATGTTTAGTCCATAGTGATCTCAAATTCCAATCAGTTACAAAATCATGTCAATAATATATATAATATATAAATTCAACGGTATTTGCACGTAATTACAAGGAGCAAACGACCTTTAACTTGTGCTCATGGCCAAGTCACTGTTATTGTAATGTAAACAAAACTATTGTTAGAGTCACAAAATATTGATTTATTATTACAAATTAAGTTGAACAGGACTTGGCTCCTATGCGATCTCAAAACTTTTTACGATGGAAGAATTGCATAGAGAGACTTGGCTTTTTTTTACATTGAATGTTTTTGGTGGGATTATTTTGGTTAGGTTCGGCACACGCGAGTAGCTAGTAGTAGTAGAGGTCGCGGCATATAAATATATATGAAAAAGTAGGTCGCTGGCCACCGGTGGCTGTGGTCGGTGGACTCGGTGGCCCGTTTGCGCCGAGCCTATATCTTACAAATATCTACTTAAGCAGAAAAAAAACCGAAGCAGGTAAATCTGTGATGATAAATTCCATAACTGAAGCTACTTTTATTTCGGTACGTCTGTGTACAAGGTAGATGCATATACAATTAACTATATTGTATTATGATGTAGCACATAGCACAAACCTTTTGAATTTTTCGTGTAAAGCTGTTTTAGTGCATCGCATAGTTTTTTCTTACTTTGTTTATTCCTATTGTGTACAATATCATCATTGTTTTTGTTAAACATGATTTATTTTATTCTAATACCACATAAAACTAGTTCAGATAAGAAAAACTTCATGGTCAAGCTATTTACTGTAACCAGGAAGAAGGCTCGTATGTGTGAATGACATATGTCAACAGTTCATTAAGTAAATAAACGTCACTTAATATTCGACTTTATTGTAGTCAGGTAAAGTCTAAAATACATGTACTTAAATCTTAAATAATAAATGTTAAATTACTTTTGTAAGTTCTCCTGTGGTGTATATTATAAGTATCTAGGTACAAGTAAATAGGTTTATAAATACCTATGAAAACTAATAAGTTTTATATTTGAAGAATGTTACTGACTGATTTTGATTTGACTTTGCATTCTGTTATGAATGTCGTAATTGTAATCAACAATAAGTCATAAAAATATACCAACGGTTAATTGTCGCGGTTATATTCTAAGATGACACAAGATTAATGTGATGTTATTGTTAGATGCTTGAACATAAATGATTTTACCTATACTTTGGTATTAGGTACTTGTTATCTATTTTATTTACCTAGGTGAATAAAATCTTCAGTCTGTCATACTGCACGCTGCGCTGGTTACCATACATTATTTAGACTGCGAGAAATATCGTGCAAGTAGCAAGTTATTCTTGTATCTTTATCTACCTATGTCTAATACTATCTTGCGAGGTAGCTCTTCTTCTATTTTCCTCTGTATTTCTTCAGACCTATATACTATTGTACAATTTATATATAATCTTCTTCTTTAAATCTGGTGTAAAACCCATTAATCTTTCTGGACTCTGTTTTTAACCACCATCAAAAGCGCTCACAGAGATCCCGCGCATGCGATACAATAAGTTACTAAAAACCTCGCATGTCTATTGTCTACTCACCAATTAACTTAGAACAAGTCAATGGAAAATAATGGTCAATTCGACAATTTCAAGACTGTAATGTCTTAAGGGCTATCGTGTTCTGCTACCGGAATTATGTACACGTAATGTATTTGGCGTATTATCAAGTTGCCCCGATACCGTGACTCAAACAACATTTACATAACAATAGAATGAATGTAACAGAATTAACATAACAGATTGCTTTAGTAGGTCGGGATGGGACTGTCCACTCCACTGACTCTTATAAAATGTTATCAATTAAAATATTGTGACATTACGTTTGTATACTGATAGATGTTGAATGATTGTACTTGCTTACTTGCAACGTATTGTACTATTGTTGTTATATACTTCAAGTTCTTTTAGTGTATAAATCATCTGAAATGGCATCAATGTAGACCTGTTGTTTTCAATAAATATGGTCAGGAGATTTTATCGTTGCTTAACTTTAGATTCAAATCCCAACGCTAATGGTAGAGTCTTGGTCGAGGATGTGGGTGGAGCTTTGCCTATTCCTTCACATAAGACACATCCGGTAACGGAAGCCTTTCGAAACTTCCGCCAATTTCCAAATATTCAATATTGTGTCGGGAAGTAACACATATGCCAACCTCAGCATGTCAATGTTCTGTGTATTCAAGTCCACATGGTCGCTCGTTTCAAAACACGGTTCTGGGCGTCTAACGTCATTATTATCGTTTTCACTATCGTTTGACGTCGACTCGTCACTCTATTGTAAATTGTAGTCTGTAAACCCATAATAATAAACTGCAAGGTCGTGCCGGCGACGGATACCTGCCATAGTGGGGGCCGGCGGCACGACGCCTGCACTTCATACAGTTTCAGTAGCCATCCGCGGTGTGATTGACGCTGGCTCCGCTCACGCAGCACACGCACACGAGCTCCTCAGCTCATTCGGTCACCAAGACTGCTTGACCACTTGAACACTCTAAACTGATCTATGAATTTGTGACATACATAAAATTAAGTGACATTCAGCCGTAACACTTGTATAAATAAACTTTCCTAAAATTTAAATTACATATCTTTGGTTTTGAGGAATACGAATGGTGGTCATGTTTATTCAGGTGCGTCCAGAATTGGTGTAGTGATCATAAGGTGCGCAGTTTGCCCGCCGCTGTGGAGCTTGTAGTTAATTTGAGGGCTGCAGTAGTAACTTGGTGACTATCAGCTCGTGACATAACACGAACGATTTGAACGTAACGATTCAGACAATGCTTATCATCAAGCTGTTAGTAAGTCTTCGCGAAATATTCTTGTGACATGTGTGGTGATAACGATCGTTAATTATCGAACTGTTGTGTACATTTTTATAACAATTTAATGATTCATAAGTCTACTTGAACGTGTTCGGAATCAAATATTATGAAGCCATATGGACTTGTTATTGTCCTGTCTTCGCTAATGTGTTATTACAGTAAGTGATTCATCATAATAATTATTATTAGATTAGTTGAAAATTTTGTAATGAACATAATATTATCTATTCATTATTCTGCTCATCTGCTGGCAGGCTTCAAATGCATACACAGAACATTCAAACTCATAATTACGTTGTTACCACAAAGCATTTTCCCACTTGATTGTACATACCTACAGCGTACAGTCGAGTGAGAAATGCTGAAAAACTTGTTTTATTTTAAATACTACATGATTCTGTTTCTGATCTTATTTTTGGCGCCAAAAGAAAGTAAAGAAGAGGATGTAAATAATAACTAAAGTAGTGTGAAAAACATTCTTAGTTGCACATCAGAATTTAAACTTGTTTGAACCGCCAAAATTCCGTATATCCTAATAACTGCGGTTGAAAAAAGGTTTTTTTTTAAATAGAAAATATAGTAATTAATTGTTGTATTTCTAGGTTGGTTATAGCCTAAACTACCATTCATAGAAAAAGGCTTTGAAGTAAAAAAAAACTCAGGTTGTATTATCGCTTCCATTTTTTATTATACGAATAGTAATCTTTGGGCACGCAAACTCGATGACTTTTTATTGAAACTAGTCGCCATCCCTCTGGACACTGATTATTGCGAGGAAATGCGTTCGCAGTATTCGAGATCACAATGGTTATAATTGACAAGAACAACCAAAATACTCGTAGCAAGTCCATCTGAAACGAAAAATATGACGTTAATATCGCTGCTTGTTTTTTTTTATTTATTTATTGACAATAGGGATGTTGTCATTTTTTTTATTTCCGTATGGTAGATTAATGAAAATTATTATAGTTATGCATTGATTTGAAATATGTAGCGGTTTGTGACGTAGCGAGCATGCGAGCCCTTTGAATTTTGATCCGGTAAAAATACGTGTATATTTTTTTATTATCATTCTGACTTATAAATAGTTTTTACGTTTTATACCCCGTCAACATCCCTATACATGTATAGGTACACGAAAGTTTATAATATAAAGAACATCATTAACATGAGGACTGGAAATATAATAATAATGTACATCGTTGCTTGAATTGACCGAATAACCTGCTTAATTTGGTTATTACGATCATTAATTGGTCATTAAGATCGTTCTCTTCGAGAGTCCAATGAGATTTTATTGTAGGCTTATATGAATACCTACGAAAATTAGGCACAATGACAAGTACACTGACCGACCACTGACATGCATTTAAAATAGCTGAATCGAGGCCCTGTTTATTTCCTGAACACTTTTTGGCAGTTCTGCTATAGTAAAATATTTGTCAGATGTGGGAAGACTTGTTATAAAGAGTATGAAAGAAAAAAACAAATGTAAACATTCAGACAGAACTGAACAAAAAAAATGAGCAGCACGATATCCGCAATTAAACTAAAATAACTTTAACATATTTTAATGAATACTTTTAGCATCCGGGATGACAAATCTTAGGTAAGTAAAGTATATCTCCAATATGTAGTTAGAAAATAATGTATGTGTATGTACCTTGGTTTAAACGAATCTTTTTGTTATGTTTGGAATATTCGTGACTGTAAAAAGTAGCTAAAGCATTGTCTTAGAGTCGTCTGGTGCAAATAGTATAGTACATTACATAGTATAACTAGTAATTTATTATTTTTCTTAAATGTAGTGTATATTTACTTACATATGTATTTTTTATTATTATACTTATTTCTAACACTGAATTACTGTATTACTCTTAAATTACACTATTATCCTCGAATATTTGATGCAAATATATATACATAGTTAGTATATATATTTGCATCAAATATTCGAGGACGAGTCTAGGACTATAATAGTTTAAATATTGGATAGTAATTAGTTAGTAGTAAGTACCTTTTGATTCCCAGTTAAAATATTCACATTCGTGGAGTAACACACACTGAGCACAATAACATGTCTGCAGAGCTAAGAGGACATTGCGGGGATTGTCCGAAGCTCGAAACTTATATACCCTGATATAATGTGTCTTGGTTTGTAAACTTGTGTGACGACTTTAAATAATTTTACTCATCATCCGCCTGGATTTATGTACAAATAACCTGGGTGAATAACTTACCGCTGTCCTTTTATTTTGACTATAATTATTGTTGATCAGTCTTTGTATTATCTTGAGATTTTTATACAACGTTCTCATAATGTGTTCGAAGAAAAATGGATGATAATGTTTTGAGTTATGGTTAACCCTTTGTGTCTTTCTTCTCACACTTGTTATTAAATTATAAAGAAAGTGTTAATGTAATTTCTTCAGTCAATTCTTAAACAAAGTAAGGCACTAAGTCAATCAAAAGTTTACATTTAGATTTATAATATTTAGAAAACATTTATATTCATTAAATAAATAGCTATTTAATTATAAAATTTTCTTCTTATATTTCGCAAATAGCATCAGAAGCCCAATGCGGTAAAGGGCGATCGGTGACGTTCACACGTTGGTCGGGCGTGGCTCCGGAGTTGGCCACTCCTGTGTTCGTATACTCTGCCAGTGGTGATGAAGAGTCCCTGGCCGGCGCCTGCCTCGCAAGGTGTCGGGAACTGGAAGACTGTGCGTCAGTCGTCGTTGCCTACAGCAGAGGAAACTGCCAAGGTCTAGCTGATTCTACGACAGCACAGCTGAAAGTGAACAACGATGTCGCTTACTTCAAGAAAGTTTGTGTGGAATGTTAGTAATTCTATTATTGTTTTAATGTCCGTTAATTATTATTTTTTTAACCTAATTTAATCATTGTCATTCTCTTGTTGCATTAGTATTTTTGGGCTATTTTTTAAAACGTTAAAGTTTATAAAATGACTACATGTTTTAAGTGTGTAAGTACTTGTGTAGATTAATTGTTCTTTTTCTCAGTGCCAGAGGATTGCGGCGTGCGATGGTGGGCGCTGGAGAACACGCCAGGCTATCACCTGCACTCCGAGGGGTCACACCTTAAGGTCATTCTCAATGTCACTGTCTACGAGTGCTATGATGCAGTCTTCACCTCGAATGGGGCCCAGCAGTACCGGTAAGATTTTATTCTAATATTCGGAACCTATAAGACC